>OX377620.1:39752524-42152524 GCA_947397865.1 Polietes domitor
TCTGTTTTTTTTTACACTAAATCCTATTTTCCAAGGTTGCAATTTGGTGCAGGTAAAAGTTACCCTGCAAAAAAACGGAGTACCCTTCAACCTTTCTAAATATGTATTCTTCAACGGCTTTCGCAGGAAGAAAGTTATGTTGGTCCAAAGTCATAAATATTTTCAAAAAGGGTTTTTTTAAATATTTTTTACATACAAAATTTATTCGGCACAAACATAGTTTTGGCGTTATAATAAAGCTAGGTAACCATAATTTCTAATAAAACAAATCAGCGCGCAAAATCTCTTAAAATGCGTGAGAAACAGTTCGAAAAAGTCAACAAAATAAATTATGTTTTTTCAATTTCGTAATCTGAAAAAAGTTAAATCTGTAATACAAAAAAAAAATACTTTTTTCGCATCATGAACAAATACGTAAAAATATATTAAAAAAATAAAAATTTTAATTTTCTTTTAGTTTTTTTGTTTGTATTTTTTTGGTCTGTAATCAATATTTGATTTTAACTCAATACCATTTAATAGAATGCTAATTTATTTACAAATGGCATGGTGATATTTATTACTTGGCTGCAGACTGCCACTATCATGATTTCCACCCTGTCTAAAGGTTTCATTCAGGTGGCTTCGCAGCGACTTTTCAACATCAAACCCGGCCTCTATAAGGAAATTATTCTCACAAACGAACGAGAAGCACGACTCACTTGCTGAATTTGCGTTTAAATAATCGCACCAAGTAATAAAGTACACATGCCATATTACAAGCATCTTATTGAGCAATAAATTTGTATTTTTTAAGCAAAAATGTTTAAATTGTTCAAATTATGCAAAATTAAACATTTTTTACTTTTAAAACTAATAAAAAAAATTTTTTTCGAGACACGATCGAACCCGGGACCCCACTAAAAATTAGTTCCCATTCATTTGTAGAAATGCTATGCGTAAAATCTATATATATAGATATATATAAATTCGGTATGTAAATTCTAAAAAACTAAATTATTATAGCTAGAATCGTGAAATTTATTATGTAAATTCCTTTAACCATATAGAAGCCCAATATAAATGCATTTTTGTACTTTTAAGGGGTGAACGGCACAAAAAGGGATACAAAATGGTACCAACTAAAGTATTGCAGCTAGAATCTTGAAATTTAATATGTAAATTCCTCTAACCATGAAGAAGCGCAGTAATATTGGATTTTTCGAAATTTGTACATATAAGGGGTGTGCGGGAAAAAAAGCGATTAAAAATGGTACCAATTTTAGTATTGCAGGTATAGTTGTGAAATTTGGTGTGTAAGTTCCTATGGCAACAAACATAGAAGCGCAATTCAAAATTGATTTTCGAAATTTGTACTTATAAAGAGTGAGCGGGATAAAACAAGTGCCAATTTGTTTGACTTTCTATGTGTTTTGAATGTACTACATTCGAATTCCAGCTATTCGATTAAGTAAGTTCTTCTTACGTAGAAAGTTTTTTGTTTTGGTAAAGGAAAGGAGGAGAATCACACTCAATCTAAAATCAAATTGATTTTTGACAATTCTTCCTTTATTCGCCGTTAACTAAAGTTCTGTTCTTCAATATTCTCCATGGAACATATCCATTTCTTTAGTATCTCGGGGAAGTACCTTAATTATAAGTGGTACATACATTACCGATCACAAGAAAAAACAATATGAAACTTGGTTTTAATTGTCGTCTGTTTTTCTGCCTGGCGAAGCGGGCGGGGTTCAGCTAGTGTTACATAATAACGACTTTTTTTGGAAGTTGTTTAAAAGAACTTTCTCAAAAGCGAACAAATTCACATTTGGATTTTGAGATGCGATTAAAATGAGCTTCCTACGGAAGTACATCAATTTTTTTGCTGGTGTTGTGCACGGTGTTTGTGTTGCTCATGTCTCCTAAAGGATACACTTTGTCTTTTCAATCTATCAAAAGTATAGCTAGATTCCAAGTTGTTCAATAAGGTTTTATCTCTAAACACCCTAATATTGAAAAATGAATAAAAACAATCTGAAATATCTTGGTGGTTATTAGAACACCCCGCCACCGCCTTCCTACATCTATGGGTACTCGCATAAATTATCATCAGTAAGATACCTTTTAAATCCAATTCACTTTAGTAGGAACTTAATACATTGAGGGTTTAGCTTAAATTTGAATCTATTCAATTTTTATTATGGCTGTTTGGAAATTTTGCAAAATCATGTTCAAATTCCCTTGGACACCACAACATTTCATCCATGTTACATGAATGTTATGGAAGTGCTTTGTAAAATTGATGTAATCCATTGCTCATGTTCTCATTGCAATTTCAAATATGTTGCTTATGGAAATTTGGAAAACATTAAACCTATTCCCAAGTTTGATGCAAATAGTATTGCAAGTTGCAACCTTTGCTTGTAATTCAATTTTTGAAATATCCGAAATGTTCAACAATACAGGATCTCGTACTAAACACCGTGAATGCCTCACACACTTTTTGTGTACACATTCCACAAATAGCCATGCATCATATGCATGTCGGCAACACTACCCTGCGACCATATGTAATAACACCGACTAGATGGCGTGGATGAATAGTTTGAATTTTAATAACTCGTTTCACAGCGAAACTTCCCGAAAACATGAACATGCACATGCAACTTGTGGCCACTGAAAGTGTGTTGAAAAGTATTAAATTCCATTAGTTATCATCATCGTCATCACCATAAACGTTGTAAATTCTACCGCCAGCTTACAGTGTTCTTCAGAGCACGTAATAGCTGGGATATGGATGCGACGAGATAGCGTTTTATATCCTGAATATTGACAAAGACAACACATAATGTTTGCTGCAAATCATAACTTTGCCGGTTATGAAAAATTATGTATTCGTATATTTAGGAGGGGAGGCGATTATTCGTAGCACGATTCGTTGGAGCTTAAACGGCAAAGACCCACAAATGCATGGCATGGGAAATGATGCTCTCAATATGAGGAGGGAATGAGGATATTGGAAAAGGGGGTGTTTACAAATAAAGATTTGTTGTACAATTTGGAAGCATTTTAGGTTGAAAACTTAAAAATTTAAACATTTTTCTGATGAAAAAGGTCAAATATACAAGCAAATGACACAAATTAAAATCGTGTGAATGTGAAAAAAAGATTTTATCTTCTCTGAAAAAAAAAACTTAAAAACGGTAACTTTCAAAGCTATAGTCAGAACTTTCGCAACGAATGTATGTCTTTGACTTAAATCAGGGTTCATATTAGTACCATCGGTCACATACGACAAATGAGAAGCACTGATAAACAAAATATTCCACCGAACTAAGTCGACACACTAAAAATCTCGCTTTGCCAATTCATGTTATGCATGTGCTCGCATCGCTCGCAACAATGCAAAGGTTGTTGTTGTGCGGTATGTCCCGTCTTCACTGCATTACAGTACTAATATGAACCCTGATTTAAGTCAAAGACATACATTCGTTGCGAAAGTTCTGACGAGATGGGGTAGTGCCCATCGAAACCACGCATTCAACTTTTAGCTGCAACAACAAAGGTCTCACTTTACCTTTTTTGCTAATTTTGGGTTCTGCTGAAGACTTCAGCACAACCTTTGGTCTTAAACCAAAATAAATGACAACACAACTTTCATAATTATCATAAATTCAAATTTTCGCAATTATTTTCAAAACACTATGAAACAAAAAATGATGCCCTAAAAATTTATTTATATTTTGTCTTTTGAGGACTGCAAATGTTGCGATCGTTCAAGGAGAACAGTGGTTTGGGAACAGTTGTCAAAATATCGAGAAATTTTTATTTAAAAAAATTGATTGATAGAAATCTCTTAGGAATTTGATAAAACGTTGGGTGAAATGTAAAGAAAGGAAGTCATATAATAAAACATATTCATTTCTTTGCTCATTTTTTGCCTACTGTTCCTAAACCATTGTTTCTATGTGAATATGAAATGCAAAAGTATGCATTAAACCTTTTTTATGAATATGCCAGTGATCTCACTATCTATCGCCATTCTTTCATTAAAATTGTTGGATGTGTGGGTATATTTGTGGGCAAATAGCTCCAAAATAATTCTACATTTGCGTAATCAATCTGATTTAAAATTTAAATAAGATATTGTGTGTGGCAATCCTATTTTTAGTGATAAAAGTCCATACCTTTCAATCAAGTGGATATTTTTCGACGATTTTTTGCATATACGCTTATAGTAGGAAAATAAGTTTCGGGTTAGAAGTTGGGCGAATTTGAGTATGAAACACGCCCACCGCCCATTTAGCAAATGATCGATTGATTTGTATAGAAATTTGGGTTACAAACATAAAAAATATTCTATATTGTTAGGTTTAATCCAGAAGCCACGATAACTAAGTCTAAATTAGGCGCTCGAGTCTTTGGGCCCGATAATGGGCCCGCGAACTTTCATACAAGTATGGGTACTCAAATGAAAGGAAATTTCCCGTAGATGTCATATATGCAACCATTTTTGTGGACCCAGTAGGCCCCAGAGGCCGTAGTTTTGTGGTACTGAAAGATATTTGGTGGACTTAAAATTAATATTGTCACCAGCCTGTATAACCCAACCCCTTCCTAATCTTCGTAAAAAGTACTCTATATTACAATATTAATATTTTTGAAATTTGTACTTTTAAGAGAAGAGCGGGACAAAAAGGGATAAAAATGGTACCAACTAAAGTATTACAGCTAGAATCGTGAAATTTGGTATGTAAATTCCTCTGACAACGTAGATTTTCAACATAAATGGATTTTTCGAAATTTGTACTTTTAAGGGGCGAGCGGGAAAAAAAGTTATTAAAACGGTACCAACTTAAGTATTACAGCTAGAATCGTGAAATAGATTCCTCTGACCATATAGAAACAAAGTAAAATTGGATTTATCGAAATTTGTACATTTAAGGGATGAGAGGGGCAAAAAGGGATAAAAATGGTACCAACTAAAGTATTACAGCTAGAATCGTGAAATTTGGTATGTAAATTCCTCTGGCCATGTAGCAGCGCAGTGTAATTGGATTGTTTGAAATCTTTACTTTTTAGAGGGTAGGCGGGACAAAAAGTGTTTCAGTTTAAGAATTGCAGCTATAGTCAGGAAATTTGGAGTGTAAACTGTGTGTAAAGCGCAATCTAAATGGATTTTTTCGAAATTTTCTTATAGGGGTGAGCAACAAGGGATAAAAGTAGTACCAACTAAAGTATTGGAGCTATAGTCGTGAAATGTGGTGTGTAAGTTCCGCTGACAACGAGAAGAGCAAATCTAAACGAATTTTGTACTTATAAACAATGAGCGGGATAAAAATAGTATCAACTAAAATATTTTAGCTATAGTCGTGAAATTTTGTATCTAAATTTCTCTGACAACATAAATGGATTTCTCGAAATTTGTACGGGACAAAAAGGGATAAAAATGGTACCAACTTTAGTATTACAGCTAGAATCGTGAAATTTAGTGTGTAAATTCCTCTGACCATATAGAAGCGCAGTAGTTTGATTTTTCGAAATTTGTACTTTTAAAGGGCGCGTGGGACGAAAAGGGATAAAAATGATGTACAATAATTACGGAAACGCGGAACATAAATGGATATTTCAAAATTTGTACAAAAGGGGGATACGGGACAGCAAGGAATAAATGCGTTACCAAATAAAGTACATATTTGTAGGGCAAGCAAAAACACATGTTACCTATAGTGATTTTTCAAAATGTGTACTTTTTGGGAAAGAAGTGCAAAAAGTTATAAACTGGCTGGCTGAATCTAGAAACATTAGATCGAGGATATAAATGGTTGTAATTTTTTGTTCAAAACTTGGTAGAAAATTATAAAAATTATACATACGAAGTAGTTAAGCTAAAATAGAGCATATCGACAAGCACATTCCTTTGACTGTGTGTGAGTGCTAGCTCATAGGAGGTTTCCAGATTACTATTTTAGATTTATCTACATCCACCAAAATTAAATAAATACTATCCAAAAACAGAAACCGATAAAATTAACAAATAACTGGCTTTTTCGCGTGCGAAGCAGCGGGTACTGCTAGTATTTAATAAAGGGTGATTTTTTTAAAAGCTATAGGAAAGTTTTTCAAAAAAAAAACACATAAAATTCAGAAAAATGCATGGAATCGTTAGTTGAATCGATAGTACGGTCCATATAATTTAATGTTTGAAAATTATTTCATGCAAATGTTGACCTTGACTGCGCCCCAAATGGTCCATCCGCTTAGTCCAATTTTGGCATTTCCACGTTTTCGAGTAACAGAGGCCCAATTGCTGCGAACGGCGACGAATCGATAATTGATGGTCATCATTAACACTGGCCTATACAGCTGCGATATTTTCTTCAGTTCGCACTCTACGTAATCGTGTTGGTGGTTTAATGTCCAACAATGTACATTTGTACATTGTTGTACATGTAAATTTAGTCACAATAGCCCGAATAGCCGCTTAGTGGTTCGATTAAACTGACCATAAAATGGAAGCGCGCGATGAACTTTCTTAACAGAGCACGCATTTTGATAATAAAATTAAATAATTTGCAATTCATGGTTAAATTATAGACCAAACTGAAGATGTTTGACAGTGAAACAAAACACGAAACGTACGTCAGCTGTTTAAACCAGTGTTGCCAAAAAGATAATAGCTAAAAAATCACCATTTAGAAGGCAATCATACGGCAGCTAGATCTTCACTTAGACTTATTTCTCTTTCCCTATGGACTAATAAAGACATAGGTCATATGAGAATATCGTGTCAGCGACCATCACTGTTACATAGGATGGACTACACCATAGGGCATAGGGAATTCTCAGAGAACTGTAAAGCTGACATGTTTCACAATTTGTTACAAATGTGGAAGCAGGATCCAATTGCCACAGAATTGTGTTACTAGAATATGGTGCTAAGTAAAATTTAAGTCCTTCAAGTCCTTAAGTTCTCTCAGAGTGAGGGTAAACATAAGTCGGTTTAAGCGACTGACTTTACTTGCTCGTGTTGACATGTCCATTAAGTCAAAAATGAACCTCATTAATGATTGCTGTTTTGCGATCTGAACCATGATTTTCGAAATAAATTTGCACAATTATCCTGCATTGTTCTGTCGTTAATCTATTCATAAGACCAAACTTAGCACAATTGATTATAGTGGACTATCGTAACCTCCTGCAGCCTAAGAAACACTCTCAGAGTATGTACACTATGCCACAAAAGTGTACAAATTTCGTTAGATAATACTTTTTAATTATTTTTTTTATTATATTTTCTTGTGACTGGTGATTATTCTCCAACTTCGATCAACATTATAAAGGGTGTCCCAAGAAGAGCGCAATTTTTTAATTTTAAATAAAATACAGATATTTAAGAAAAAATCGTGAAACTTTATTATATCGTAAAGTAGACAGAATGAGGTTATGTATGGAACAATATATCGTGCAGATGGCCGCCGCGGGTTTGCTGGCATGCACGCGATCTCTTAATGAAATTTTCAATGACCGTTTTGCATGAATGCTGCGGTATTTCATTAATGCAGCGTCCAATTTCGTCTTTTAAGGCTTGAGTCGTCGTCGGCTTATTCGCGTAAACCATCGACTTCAAAAAACCCCAAAGAAAAAAATCTAATGGTGTTAAATCGCACGATCTAGGCGGCCAATTCTGATCTCCAAAACGCGAAATAACACGACCGGGAAATGATTGATGCAGCAATTGAATTGTTTCTCTGGCTGTATGTTATGTGGCGCCGTCTTGTTGGAACCGCATGCCCTCCACATACATTTCTTCAATTCTAGGCAAGAAAAAACTGGTTATCATTTCACGATACCGAACACCATTGACTGTTTGCGCTTGACCTGCCTCATTTTCATAAAAAAAGGTCCAATGATTCCTCCAGCCCAAAAACCACACCACGCAGTGACACGTTGAGGATGCATTTGCTTCTCGTGAATCACTCGAGGATTTTCCGCACCCCAAATGCGACAATTCTGCCTATTGACGAAGCCATCAAGATGAAAATGGGCCTCGTCACTGAAGATGATTTTATCGGCAAAATCAGCATTTTCATGTTGTCTCTCCAATACCCAATTAACGAACTCCCTTCGCTGTCCATGGTCAGTTGGCTTCAGCTCCTGAGTCAATTGAACTTTGTATGCATGAAGATGCAAATCTTTCGTCAAAATTCGCTGCAAAGTGGATTTGGAGACACCAATTTGCTGAGCTCGGTGTCGAATTGAGGTGGATGGAGTTTGAGCGACATCATCACGTACAGCTGCGACATTTTCGGTCGATCGACCTGGTCGATGGCGCGTTGTTGTCTTTACATCACTAACAGACCCAGTTTCGGCAAATTTATCCATTAATCTCTTTACAGTTGACTCTTTTGGAGCATTATTGTGACCCCAAATTGATCGCAATTTGCGAACTGTAGCCGCGAAACTTTCACCATTTTGGTAAAACAATTTCACAATGAGAATGCGCTGTTCATTCGTGTAGCGCTCCATTTTTACTAACCTCGTACCTTCTACTAACAAACAATAACAATTGTTCAAATGTCAAACAATGACACTTCGAATGTTGCCAGATTTAAAAATTGCGTTCTTCTTGGGACACCCTTTATATACCAACCCCTCCTTATGTATGTATGTGGTATACATAGAATGATTTGGCCCTTTGTAGTGCCTGAACAACACAACACCAATTCTTGTTTCAATCTTATAATTTACTATCGTTTGTAGACTTTTATGGCATAGTGTATATCCTTTTCCACTAACGTGACGCTCCTATATGGACGTTGTGCACACACATACAACACACCCAGACACTGACCAATTGGGTTAAGTATGTTTATTAAATTTCCTTCAATTTGTTGCATTAATTTGTTTATACAACGCCCACACACACACACACAGAGACATCATCATATGCAACCGATAAGCCGAGTCAGCGGACATTCATGGATAAACACTACTGCACATTAATATGGAGATGTATGGATGAGCGTCTCTCTGTGTGAGTGTGTGTATTATATAAATGTATTTATCACCACCACACACATACATATACAACTCGTATACGGATGTGGAGCAGAGTGGCACATGTCCTCGTACATTCGCTTGATTGCCCACTGAAATTGAGCACGCATTTAAATGCGCGCCACATCCACATCCACTTCCATATACATACATGTCCTCTGATGTATCGAACGAGTCGAACTGATAGTCCGGTCGTTTCATTTAATTCGTAGTCGTTGTTTTTGTGAATTTAATTTCCATTTCATGAATATTCTTCGAATTCGAGAAAATGTCATGAGCCGCCACAGTGTGTGTCTTCGTGGCATGGTGAAATGTGAAGGAGGTGAAGAAAGTAATTAAATATAACCTAGGAAAAATACATCTGACAAATTCAGGTCATAGTGGTGTTGTGTAGTCGCCTTAAAGAGGAAATGAGGGATTTGTGCAATACCATATTTACATACATAAAATTTCAGGAGAGCCATTTAACAATTTTAAGCCATCACATCTATCATGAACGCTATGGGTCCATATAAAAAATCATGAATATTTGATTCACACGAACCGAAAGCTATAAAAAGCTGTATTTTCCAAATAAATTGTTTTATATATTTTTTTTTAATTTTATAAATTCTACATGCATATTTACCTTGAAAGGTAAGAATAAGGATTTATGAATTCTATCGCACTTTTTTAATGACATAAAGCTCCAAAAATACCTTCCAAATTATAAAATACGGCCGGGTCAAACTTTATATACCCTCCACCATGGATTGTATTCCACAGTAAACAATAAATAAAAATAATGAACAAATAATTTTATGGATAAATATACAATTTTAATTACTTTAAACCACGCTTATAAGTAGGGTTTGAGGTCCGGGAATTCCCGAAAAAAATGGAAGGGGATTCCCGGGAAAAAATTTTAATTTCCCGAGAATACGGGAAATATTACAAAAATATTTTATTGATTATTTTGAGCACTAATTGGGTATTTAGATATATTTCCAATTCATATATTTACATTACTGACAATAATAATGAGTATTTGTTTATTACTACAAACAAAAGTTTTTAAATTCGCAAAGTAAACATTTTTGCGAAACCCAGCTAGGGGAATACAAACTTTTTGTGAGGATATTTACAGGGTCTTTATTGTGAAACATAAATATCATACCGACAATACTATGACTTACATAATGTCAATACTTAACCCCTCGTGCTATCTGGTTAAACTTTAAATTTGGTGTTTTCCTAGAAGAATTGACAAAATAAATTACTTTACATATTAACAATTTACTTTTCACATGGAACCAGTAAGAAATTGTTAAAAATAGGGACAATTAAAATTGTTCACCTGGAAACTTTCAAGAGGAATCTAATAGGAATAAAAGCATATCCTACAGTATTTTTAAATAACACTTTGTAGGAACTAATGACTGGACTATTTCAATGTTTTTATTTTTTATGAATTTATTTAATTAATATTATTTTTTATATTCATTTTACAGTTTAGAATATTTCCCCCTGTTTCTGTAAAATATTTTCGTCTCCAGGCGAATGGATCTTCTAAATTAATTACGTCATAAAATTTTCTGTCATATGAGTTATTTGTTTCCTTAATCATTTTTAATTTTGAACCTAGTGAAGGTGTAAGTCATTTGTGCCTGCGATGTAAATGTCAAATTTTATGGCGCCTTCAATTCTGACGATTAGTCTAGAGTAAAATATTTAAACAAACACATTCGTTTAATTTGTAATATGTAAGTATTTTAACCCATCAACGCCCAGTTTATTAAATTTATTTTCAATTATTTTCGTAATAACTACTACAATAATAAAAAAATATTTATTTTTAGATTATTATTTATTATATTGTTTTGTTCTTCTCGATCGCTTGTGCTTACAATTGAGAGACTTGACAAGGTGGCAGCATTTGTATAAATTGTTTTCTTAAATGAATCAACAAGCTACTTTCATGTTAAGCGAGTCAATTCCATACAACAATTAAGCTAGTTAGCCCAGTCGAACAGCCCTATAATTTAATAATCAGGAATTACATTCATATTAAAAGTTATCAACAAAGTACGAAAACCTTGAAATAGTGAACACCTTGAATAGTGTATGGTGGGTTAAAAAAGCACACCAGTTACTAAATGTTGACATTTTGAACCACATTGGACATACCTAAAATAAATTATTTTTTCCCGGGAATTCCCGGGATGAATGAAACTTCTCATTCCCGTTTTCCCAGGAAATGAAAAAGTCAGGGAAACCCCAAACCCTACTTATAAGGCAATGCTACCAATATGTTTATACTATATTAGAATAGGTCACGATAATAAATTGCTGCGGTCACCCCCCAGAAATGAAAATTGGATTAATAATGATAGTAATGATCTACAAAATAGTCACTGGCTCAAGCAAACGCTCCTGAAAACACCTCTATAATCACTTTTTTCCGTGTAATTTTTTATGTTGCATTTTTGACCAATTTTTGCTCGGAATTGATAAACCCTTGGAAGCACTTTAAATGAATATTTGCATTCTTGTCTTACAATATCTCATTGGTCCTATTGGATTATTGGACGTTTATACTGATTCTTTAGGGTTTTTCAATGCGACAGCTAAAAACTCATATTTCTTGGAAACATGTTGTATGAGGTATAATGAAAAATAAATAGAAGAAATCAATACCTTTCGAATGATGCCTATATGATGAATATCGGACGATATTACGTCACTGATTCCATTTTTGTGAGATAATTTAATGCTGGCACAGGTTTTACAAAGCGAAAATGTTCAAACTCATTTTACAAAAATGAGCGCTGCGGCGTTAATTTCATTCCGGTGTTTATCATATAGGCATTATTCGAAAGGTATTGACTGCAGCTACTTAATTTTTATAAAAATACGAAAAAGTTTCCAGTTGTCACTGTGATAAGCCACAAAAAATTACTATAAACGTCCAATAATTCGGCCAATAAGATACTCAAGGTTTTCAAGGTTCTACTATTTCAGAAAAAAAGAGGTCATTTATCGTTTAGACATCATTCGACAGGTATTTATTCCTGCATATACACATACTTACATATGCAACTCAATGAGATGCTTGTAAGATGGCATGTGTACTTTATTACTTGGTGCGAATTTGTATTTAAAGTGCTATTAATTCAGAAAAAAATGTTGGTCAAAATTGTAACGTAAAAAAATTACACTGGAAAGACATGATTTTTAAAGGTGTTTTTAGGAGCGTTTAGCTCACAGGCTTGACCCATTGACGAAATATTTTGCAGATCGACATTAAACATGCAAATCTTCATTTCTGGAGGGGTGACCGCTGCAATTTATTTTCGTGGCCCATCCTACTATATATGTGCTAGTTAGAATTATAGATATGCCAAGTTTTCTCTCAACTCTATCTATATCTTTACACGATCTCTAATTTAAGAACATTTATAAAAAATTTACCTTTTTTATTTTTTCATTTTTGAGAAGAATGAAAGTGGTCTAAGTCAGTGCGTCCTCTGAAAGTAGTGGTTCCCTTAAATGTACCAACATTGTCGATTTTTTTTACAAAAGTTCTATCCTACTACTATATTCTAAGAAAAAAATTTGTGTTTCGGCGAAACAATATTTTTCAATTTACTCAAGCATATCTCAGAACGGATAAAGTGTGACTTAGACCACTATCATTCTAACCGGCATGTATATCGAAGTAATACTTCAAATCAAATCAAAAAGTAAATATAGGATCCGCCATCTAACGTTTTTTTCCAACTATTGAACCGTTGGACTATTATTTCTGTGGTGCCCGAGGCAGCCATTTGAATGAAATTATTTCCCATTATTAACCGGAAGGATTGTACTTTCAAATAAAAAAAGAAATTTGAGAAAATATTCGGTAGTTTTTTATAGCATTTTAAAAAAAAAAATCAGTTATTTGGCGGACCCTATATAAGACAGAAATCTTCACAAAAGCTTAAATACCCAAAGTATTGGGGGATTGTGGGTGCATTTTCAGTTACAGTCGTTGGGTTGGTTGTATTTCCATCTTATTTTAATTCCAAAAGTTAAAATTTTAAAAATCCATTATCTCTCACGTACTTCTTGATTCTAACCTTTTTTGCCGTAAAAATTAAAAAGTACGAATTTGGAAAAAAAACTTTATATTTTGCGAGTCTATGCAGTCAAAGGATTCGTTTACCCTTTAAAAGTACGACATTCGAAAATCACTTTATTTTGCGTGTCTTCGAAATTAGAGGGATGTACACACCAAATTTCATCATTCCAGCTGTAGCCGTTTAGTTTTTATCCCTCTGCTCTCATTGTATGCCTTGAAAGTACGAATTTGGAAAAACCCTTTATTTTATGTGTCTACGCAATCAGAGGAATGTATACTCCTAATTTCATGACTAGCTGCGATCATTTGGTTGGTACATTTGTTATCCCCAGTTTCAATTTTAACCCCAAAAAGTACGAATTTCGAAAAATTACTTTATTTTATGTGTCAGAGGAATGAATACACCGAATTTCATTATTTTAGGTGCAGCAGTTTGGTTGGTAGCATTTTTATCCCTCTATTCCCATTTACCCCCTAAAAGTACGAATTTGGAAAAAATATTTTTATATTATGTATCTACTCAATTAGAGGAATGTATACTCCGAATTATGTGTTTCTAGCTGTTGTCGTTTTATAGGTACCACTTTTTACCATTTCACCCACTACAAAAAATCACTTTATAGTATAGCCCCAAAACGTGTATAACCAATATCAAGTAAATATAAGCAGACATATTGGAAAAACATGCTTAAATACTCTAAGTATTAGGGGTTATTAGGGGTATTTTCAGTCCTTGTGAAGGTAACAATTTTCCCTTTGGACCGATTTCGCCCATCTGCAATCCCAACATATCTACAACTATAAGGCGCATTTATGAAAAATTTGGATCTCCTAGCTCCTTTCGCTTCGATGTTATCGTCCTTTCAATAGGCGGACAGATTACATGGCTAGTTCATCTAAGAATTTTAGGCCGATCAATAATATATATACTTTACTAGCAGTACCCACTGCTTCGCACGCGAAAAAGTCAGGTATTTGTTATTAGTTTTATCCGTCTCTGGTTTAGGATAGTATTTATTTTATTTTCTTTTCTAAAATAGTAAATTGGAGCTGAACTCCCTTCGTATATATATTTCTTTATCATTTTCTACCCAGTTTTTAACAAAAAATTACAACCGCAGAGCCTCTTATTAAAAAGAAATCCATTTTGATGGCGCTTCTACAGAGTCAGAGGAATTTACATACTAAATTTCATGATTCTAGCTGTAATCCTAAAGTTGGTACCATTTTTATCCCTTTTTGTCCCGCTCCCCCCTTAAAAGTACTAATTTCGAAAAATCAATTTGGATTTGTTCTTCTACGTTGTCAGAGGAATTGACACACAAAAATTCAAGAATATAGATGCAATACTTAAATTAGTACCATTATTATTCATTTTTGTCCCTCGTAACAAGAGTTTCTCTTTTCCCGGCCTTTTTCATTTCCCGGGAAACCGGGAAAATTTTTAGCATTTCCCGGGAATTCCCGGGAATTTCCACACAACAGAAAAATAAAGCAAATCATGTTAATTTTGCAGTATGTATATATTTATTTTTTTAGTTCATGAGGTCAAATATAATAGAAGCTGCAGTTAAAACAAAAACATAACAAACAAAAGCATAAGTAAATAACAAAAACTTAAGTTATATCTAAAAAGTTAATTAAATTAATTTTGAAAATATGTTCTTAGAACTGAGAGCATTAATGGAATCATCAGACAGTCTGTTTCTAATTTTATTTACAAATTACCCAGTTGTAGAAAATATTCTTTCGCTTTCCACAGATGTTGGTCTTATTGTCAGAAGAGCATTAAATAAATTGGTGACGTTATCCGTTGGTTTTCCACGTGCTTCATAAAACGTTAAATCCTTTTTTATTGAGTTATTTGGTCGATTTTTATTCGGTGCAACATTTTCATTTGCGTTTGTTATGGCATCACTTAAAATATCCTCAAATGATCTCTCAGTAGGAAGGTCACTAATAAAGGGTGATTTTTTAAGAGCTTGATAACTTTTTTTAAAAAAAAAAACGCATAAAATTTGCAAAATCTCATCGGTTCTTTATTTGAAACGTTAGATTGGTCCATGACATTTACTTTTTGAAGATAATTTCATTTAAATGTTGACCGCGGCTGCGTCTTAGGTGGTCCATCCGCTTAGTCCAATTTTGGCATTTCCACGTTTTTGAGTAACAGAGACCCAATTGGTGCGAACGGCGACGAATCGAAAATTGGTGGTCATCATTAACACTGGCCGATACAGCTGCGATATTTTCTTCAGTTCGCACTCTACGTAAGCGTGTTGGTGGTTTAATGTCCAACAATGTAAATTTGGTGCGAAATTTAGTCACAATAGCCCGAATAGCCGCTTCAGTGGGTCGATTAAACTGACCATAAAATGGAAGCGCGCAATGAACTTTCTTAACAGAGCACGCATTTTGATAATAAAATTCAATAATTTGCAAGCGTTGTTCGTTTGTAAGACGATTTATGATGAAATGTCAAAGCATACTGAGCATCTTTCTCTTTGACACCATGTCTGAAATCCCACGTGATCTGTCAAATACTAATGCATGAAAATCCTAACCTCAAAAAAATCACTCTTTAGAAATATCATCCAATTCTGCAACTTAATCGATGCCGTTGTCATCTTTAAAAATCCGAGTGTAAATGTTTTCAGCGTACGCCACCACATTTTGTTTTGAAGCGTTTTGAAATAAATTATTGACATTCTTGTTAAATGTTGTTGGATCTTTAAGGTACTTTAATAAAGTATAAATACGCTTATCTCTTCTTTCTTCGATTCGATTCTTTTAAGCTTCTAACATTTTTTGACCCAAAGCTGTATGAATATGAGAAATTTGTTGGCATAAAGTTCTTAATATTGCATCCGCTGCTAATAAATTCATATTTCGCCGGCAAAGCGCTTCCACAGCTAATTTAATTAGTTTTAAAATATTTAATAGATCTATTAGTATGTTTACATTATCTTCAATCCAAAGCCCAATTTGTTCTAAATCTATAAGACCTTTTTTTATAGCACTTTTTAAACGTAAAAACTTTTCTAACATTGGCACCATCGAATTCCATCTGGTAACAATATCCAATTCGAGAGATGTTTCTTTCCCGGGAATCCCGGATGAATTTCCCGGGATACCGGGAGTGCAAAATAATCGGGATTCCCGGGAAATCCCGGGCGGGATATCCCGGGAGAGAAACTCTAATCGTAACCCTTAAAAGTACAAATTTCGAAAAATTCAATTTTACTGCGCTTCTACTTGGTTAGAAGAACTTACATATCAAAATTCAAGATTCTAGCTGCAATACTTTAGTTGGTACAATTTTTATCCCTTTTTGTCCCGCGCAGCCCTTAAAAGTACAAAATGTATTTATATTCCGCTTCTATGTGGTGAGAGGAATTTACATACCGAATTTCACGACTATAGCTGCAATACTTTAGTTGGTATCATTTTTATCCCTTTTTGTCCCGCTCACCTCTTATAAGTACAAATTGCGGAAGATCCAATTTTACTGCGCTTCTACATGGGCAGAAGAACTTACATATCAAAATTCAAGATTCTAGCTGCAATACTTTAGTTGGTACCATTTTTATTCCTTTTTGTCCCGCTCACCCCTTATAAGTACAAATTTAGAAAAATCAATTTATATTGCAAGTCTACGTTGTCAGGGGAATGTAAATACCGATTTTCACAATTTTAGCTGCAATTCTTACTTTGGTACCATTTTTATCCCTTTTTGTCTCTTAAAAGTACAAATTTCGAAAAATCCCTATTTGTAGCTCGTCTGCATGGTCATTGCAAGGAACACACCGAATTCCTTGTGTCTAACTAATGCCGTTTTGTCAGGGCGAAGGTTCGATGTTTATCCCTTTTTGTCCCATTTTACCCCCTAAAAGTACGAATTTCGTAAAACCCTTCCTTAGTCGACGTCTACGTCATATTTGGGAACTAACCTGAAAATTTCGTGAGCATTCAGCCGTTTGGTCTGTGGGCTGGTCAGTCAGTAACGCAACTCTTTTATATATAGATTGGGTCTCAAAACTATATGTCAATTTGTTACAAACGGCATGACAATGTTAGTATATACCCCCATCCTGTGGTGGAGCGTATAAAAATCATCTGGTTATATATTGATAATCAAAAAGGCTAGCCTATAAATGACCTAAAAACATAATAAATGTCTTCTGGCAAATTCTTAAATTTATTTTTTGAATTTGGGATCAATGTGCAGTGGACTTTATAACGTTCTTGCCACATCATTCCAAAAAGGGCATTATTTTTTTTTTTGTTTTCCAAAACTCATTAAGAGTTAAGTGTTTACTTATTCGCAATGATGTGCAATATTTTCCATTACTTTCAAAGAGTATTCATAATTATTGTATATGCACTCGTGCTGTGTGCACGAGTTTCCTGCGTTTAAATTGAATTTATACATCTCATTTGGTGGTCATACAAGCATAAAGTGGTGACAAGAACAGGGACACTGAGAACTCCTTAATGTTTCAGTGACAGAGAGTAGTGTGGCCCAGAATTGTTGTATCCCTTAAAAAGTAAAATATGAATAAACTATGCTGGGAAACCTAAAATGGTTGTTAATTTTAAACTAATACAGATAAAAGCAAGAAATTAGAAGTATTTTTAACCGAAGTTCTCCTCTTTATTTTAATTCTTAAATGGGTACCGTAGGGTGGAAGAAGAAGTTTTAAAAAATTTTTGCAAACAACTTTATTCTTTGACAATTTTTAGACTTTCTGTCCCTTAAAAAGGAGAAGAAAACGCCAATTAACTCCATTTTGATTATAGTTTCCGATGTATATCAACGGGTAAAAGTGTAGCGACTTTTTTAATTGTCGTTACACAGAGGAATATTCCCAAAAAGCAATAAAGCTAATTTCAATTGTGTTATTAGTACCTTCACAATACAAATATTTGTCCTCGTAGAGACGAACAATTTAGTTTCTCTTTCGCATCCTCTTTGCAGTGTTAGAATTATTTGTTTTTATCCTGTCATCGTTGGCATTCATTAGTGAGAAGATGTATGTATGTATGTATGCTTGCATGAACACATGTAGCATATTCCCAATAATTATGCATTTTAAATTGAAAATATCCAATTTTCCATTGGCATTGTAAAAAATATACCAATTTGTGTGTTGCATTATTCGTATTTGCTTTACTTGCAACACATCCATACTGTCTACCAAAATACAAATACGTTAGGCACCCGTACTATTTGTAAATATTTGCTGTCAGACCACATCTTCGTCATATTGGCATACTGCGAAGCATTTTAATAAGGAAATTAGATTTTTAAATTCCACGTCATTCATTAGATAAATAAAGAAAATTGCAAATTGACAAACTTTCATTAAAATCGCATTTGTATGATTACTTCACATGGAATTACTCATATCTCCAACATACAATTTTCCTAGAACGGTTAGTCAAGGTTGAAAAAGATGAGTCACATCAACCGGATTGGAGAGGGAGACTCATACCCAGGGCATACTATGCCTATGCCTGCAAGACGGTCCGTTGTGTGATCTAAATAAAAACAGAAGGGGAAAGATGGAGGTGTAACTTTCCGTATTTTAGGAATTCGATCATGAACTTCCTTAATGTTGACCATTCTGTGGCTCTAAGGTACTCCAGGTTTGATAATATCGATCCCGAGAGGTAATGGGCTCTCAACTTCGGAAAGGCGGGACAAATGAAGTCTGTCCTACCCGCACGTCCTGCACTCATCCGAGTCCGATGCGCTCTGAGTGTTTTGTGAGATGTCCCATCGTGCTGCTGAGTTCGATTTTACTCAACCTCATCAGCCATCTATTTTCACTCTCATTTGCCCCCACAAGATTATGGTCGTACCGCCTTCCGTGGAAGAGTCTTGACACCCATATCATCTTTATTTTCCCTTTGTTGGAAAATATCAAATAAATGAATTTCTTCCTTACATTCTAATCTGGTTCGCGACTTCACCGCGGGTTTAGTGATCGCCTTGATCGCAGCTTGGCTATCCGTGCATATACTCTCTCAGCTCTGCTTTCTACAGTTAATCATTTCACACACTCCGTTACCGCTTTGACTTCTACACCTTTTTCAATTGTAATTCAAAAGACATCACTTGAAATTCAAAAGACACCAGTTGAAATTCAAAAATTCCATTTGCAATTCAAAAAATATCACGTGAAATTCAAAAATTCCATTTGAAATTTAAAGAATGTCAATTGGAATTCAAAACTCGTCATTTGTAATTCAAAAGACAACATTTGAAATTCAAAAGACATCATTTGGAATTAAAAACTCGTCATTTGCAATTCAAAACTCGTCATTTGTAATTCAAAACTCGTCATAAGTAATTCAAAAGACACCATTTGAAATTCAGAAGTTTTCATTTGAAATTCAAATATTATTCCATTTGTAATTCAAAAATTATTCCATTTGCAATTCAAAAAGGGTAAACAAATTATTTAAGCAAAATATACATTAGGTTGGGTAGGATTTAATTATTTCTGTAAATTTTAATATTCTGCTGTTTAGAAAACATTTAGATTGATAGATAGAAAGTCTGTGGAGTGAGGATATAAAAATAAGAACATTACCCATTGAGAAATTTTTTTCATAGATGTTATATAAACCCGCAATACATTGCAAGACCTCTCACACAAATTGGCATAAGCTTTGGTTAAAATAAAACTGATACAGTAACAATTTAATATTGGAAATGGTTTTACAATCATTTTATACTTTTAAAATAGTTATTATTTGCTGTACCTGCCGCACAAATAATCCGACCCTAAGTAAAATGCAAGTCCTTATAAATTATATGTAGATGCTCTCTGAGCTGCTGAAGGTTATAAACTATATATGAAATTACCGACATTTTACATCATCATAATTATTAGTTGCTTATAATTTTATTAAATCTGTTTCCAAAACTGCAGAATATCCAAATTTGCAGAAAAAAATGCTACCCCACCTAATGTATATTTTTCTTAAAAAATGGAATCTTTTGAATTTCAAATGGAATAATTTTTGAATTTCAAATGAAAACTTTTGAATTTCGAATAGTGTATTTTGAATTACAAATGACGAGTTTTGAATTACAAATGCGAGGTTTGAATTACAAATGACGAGCTTTGAATTTCAAATGGTGAGTTTTGAATTTCAAATGGCGAGTTTTGTATTCCAAACGATGATTTTTGAATTTCAAATGATATTTTTTGAATTTCAAATGGAATTTTTGAATTGCAAATGGTGTCTTTTGAATTACACTTGGAAATGGTGTACATGAAATACCGTGTTATGGTCCGGAGACGGTATGATTTTTCCAAGAATAAGTACTCTATATTCTTCATAGGCCTGTTTTCCCTTCATATTAGTTCATCTGCCCGGAAAATTTCGTTGAATTTTTTTTTACTTTTATGCTGTACTTAATTTCCATCAACGTCACTACACTACAAAAGTCATAATAGGTCTGATTAGGCCCCATTTTGAGCTTATGGACCTTCTGCATAAGGCCCAGCATCTGTCCTTTTCCATCCTGCTGTTGATGTAGTCCTTCCATCATAGTTTATGATCCTGGATCACTTCCAGGTATTTAACTTTATTTCGAAAAAGTATGCCTAGAATAAATTTATTGCATTTTGTGAAAAAACGTTGTAATCGTTTTAAAAAATTCAGACTAAAAATTAAAAATAATTAAACGTTTGTAACCATAATGGTAATTTATTATTTAACGGGATTAAAGTTCTCCTAAAGACATTTCAAACAATGGCTCTATACAATCGGTTAAACCAATTGTGAAATACAAGGACTTGACTATAAACTTGTCAGCAGGATTTTAATTTTTTGGAAATTGCAATACCTAAAACCCTGCAAGTAAAATTTTAAGATTTGTTCCTAAGACACGAGTAAATATTTTTAAATTCGAAATGCTGTAAAACAAATTTTTACAGAGTAGTCCAAATTTGTCGACACAATGATGGAACGCGCTACCATCTTTACACTGTAATTGTATTTCTTGAGTTTTGAAAGTATCTGGAAACGTGCTATTTATCAATTTTTATATTATTAGTTGTTGTTTTTGAAAGTTTCATCATGGTATGCAAAATATCAGCTATACGCTCCCGAAAACACTCATAAAATGCATGGTTTTCCAGAGTATTTTTAAAATGTCCCCTTCAATTGTTTCTGAATTTCTGGTCAATTGAAAACACAGAAATTTTATATTGGACGATTATAGTAATGTGATAAAATATTCTTGTGAATATTTTGTACAGAAATTTATTAAAAGGAATGGCGAAATCATGGATATCGTCAAAAATTACGTCCCTGTTTCCAGTTTTTGTAAATATAGTCGAATACAAAATATAGTTTTGCAGAAACAAAATTTTACAAATAATTCGGCGTCAGTTACCTTCCGATCTTCATTAGTTAGTTATTGATAGCAGTTATATATTTTTTACAAAATAAATTTTCAGTTGTCACTTTGAAAACACACAAAAATAATAAATAAAAAATAAAAATAAAATTTGAAACACACAAAATAGACAACAAAAATTTTTATTTAAAGTGCTTTCACACCTTTTCTCAAAAATTGCAACATAATAAAAATAATGATAGAAGGCAAAAGTCAAAGTATAACAAAGTGTTTCAACCTGAAACGTCAGCCACAAGTAGTAAGAAATAAGCCGTCTATTTCGGATGTACTACTATTTAAACCCATTTGATATTGGCTTAAATTCCTCACCGTATTAAACTGCTTAGCAGTGTATGACATTTTGAATATTTTGATTAGTTAGAAAAATAATATTTAATTAATTTATGTAGTTTTGGTAATTAATACCAAACTCTATCTATATTCATACCACAGAACCAGGCGTATGAAACAGGGTTGGGACTTTTGATTAGATCGTATGTGTACACCGGATTATTACGACGCCTCACAAGAAAACGTCTTACGATGATCAGTGGTCGAGTCGTATTCCTTGGACTATCGATTTGAGGCATATGGGCCATTTAAAATGTGGAAATTTGTACTACCGATTACTTTGACTTTGAAAGGTAGAATATCATTCATTATAACCTCCACCTAAGGATTGGGGTATATTCACTTTGTCATTCCATTTGTAATACCTTGAATTATTCATCAGAAACCCCATAAATTATATATATTTTGTATCCTGGTAAAATTCTAACACGATCTCTCGAAAATGGTACCAACCAAACGGCTGTACCTAGAACAATGAAATTCGGTGTATACATTCCTCTGATTGCATAGACAAGTAAAATACACGGTTTTTTTAAATTCGTACTTTTTGGGGGTAAAATGAAAAAAGGGAATAAAAATAGTACCAATGAAATGAACGCAGCTAGAGTCATGAAATTCGGAGTATACATTCCTTTGACTACGTACACATGAAAAGTAAAAGGTTTTTTTTCCAAATTCGTACTTTCAAGTGATACGATGGATACGGAGGGATACAAATGGTACCAACCAAACGGCTGCACCTGAAATAATGAAATTCGGTGTATACATTCCTCTGATTGCGTAGACACTTAAAATAGACAGATTTTTCTTCTAAATTCGTACTTTTTGGGGTTAAAATTATAAAAAATTAAAGGATAAAAATAGTACCAATGAAATGACCGCAGCTAGAGTCATCCTATGACTGCGTAGACACGGAAAATAGACGAACTTTTCAAAATTCGTACTTTTTGGGGTTAAAATGGAAAAGGGGAGATACAAATAGTACCAACCAAATGACCGCAGCTAGAGTCATGCAATTCGGAGTATACATTCCTCTGACTGCGTAGACACGGAAAATAAACTGATTTTTCGAAATTCGTACTTTCAAGGGATACAATGGTACATAGGGATAAAAATAGTACCAACTAAACGACTACACCTAGAATGATGAAATTCTAATTGCGTAGAAACGTCAAGGGGGTAAAAATGGTACCAACCAAATGGGCGCAGCTGGAATTATGGAATTTGGTGTATACATTCCTCTGACTGCATAGAAATATAGAAGCAAAATGGTCTTGAGCCAGGACAATATTCCAGTTTTAATTAATTTTTATTGTGCAAAAAAAAACGAAACATTACAAAAATAATAAAGCGTGATTTTTTAAAATTCTCTTAAAAATTCCAATTTTTTCCTACAATAAAATGTTTCCAACAGAAAATGTTGTTTTGACGACTGCGCAAAATTGATATTCAAAAGATTTTTGGTCCTTATCCGTGCCTTCATTTTAATTAAATTGTTTCCTTATATTTTTTTGTTGATTTTATTAATCAGTATGCCTGAGTATACACCAAACATAAACTTTTAGGTATCTGACACAATTTTTTTATTATTTGTTGCATAGTGTTATCGGCTATATCTTTCTTCTAGGGAGAATTCATTCAAAATGTGGGGAAATTCCCCATACAGTTTCAAGTAATGTCAGCAGGGTTCATTCTTGGAAAAGATTTGTCAAATTCCATTGAGTTGTTGATAGAAAACACAAAATAGAAGCGGAAGGATAGAAAAACAGAGACTATTAGTGATTCAGAATCTATGAAGTTTCATTATTTGAAGAAGTAAAAAAATGATTTCAGAAATACCCGTTTCCCAGCCCTGAATGAATATTTGGATTTGCATGTGTTAGTCAAACATCATTCACCAACACATTGGAAAGTGCTATATCAAATATCACACATTCACTCATTGATGATACTCCAACACTAACATAAATTCTATGAAATGGCCTTAAAATTGTTACTCGCACAATCTGTCTAATGATTTATTTTTGAGGGTGTTTGGGGTGGGGGGTGCTGTGTTTATATCGGTTTTGCTAAAAACATAATTTATTTAAATTATATTTTGATTGAAAAATAACAACAACAGCATTGGCAGCATCAACAACCGACCAACATGGTAACACGTATGCTCGATGTGGCAAATTGTGCATGAGTGTGTATGTGTGTGAGAGAGATGATGTGGTGGGTGGCATTGCCGGATGTTCGCCTCAAATTATATTTGGAATCTTCATATCAAAATTTGCCATAAATTTCAATCATATCTTGATTATAAAATCATTATCACCATTGACGTCATCGTCAGCATTGGTATCAACAGCAGCATCCGAATTGTCAGGCACTGGCAGAAAAATGCTAATAAATTTGATGAATTTCTACACTGAACTGTTGGAAATGTTGTAATGTCCATGTCTGTGTCGGGTGTTTTTAGAGGTTCCATTTTCTGATAATGGTTAAACGCTTACAAATTAGTCGGATCTGGCAACGCTATTATCGGTTGTGCTCAGTTTGATATGTCATTTTTAGAAATTAAGGTCGAAATTCGAAATCAGAAATTAAGGGCCAATATCCGCATCACAAGTTCGGCCAATGCTATTTGGAATGGAGAGAAACTCACAATCTCAAATCTTTATTGCATATTTTCAGAGCAGATCATGAAACATTTACATTGATTAGATGTATTAAATAAATTTCTTTCAGTGTATGTTCCTCATCGTTATAATCTGCAACCTGATTTGAATTGATTCCTTGCTCTTAGTATGCCTCCTCTAAGGGTATTTCATGGTGAGTACGCAACAGATTGTCTAAGGCAGTAAAATTTAATATTGTTCAATTTTATTACAATATCATATGAAATGATTTATGGTTACGTATATACAGATGTGTTAGAGTGATGTGTAATGTAATCAATTTGAATTTGTGGTAATTGCGAATATGTTGATGGTTGAGATGCAAATGCAATCAGTTGGTGTTTGCAGAACGATATTATTTTGACACTCTGTTGTTTGAAGGGAGGTCTGGAGAAATCAGGAAAAATCATCATTCCATTCTGAAATGTTTAATTAGCAAAAACTTTTTTTCAAAAAATCTCCACGGGATTGCACTCCAGTGATATTTATTTTAAACTAGCAGCTGCCTGCTTCCGTTCTGTTCCTTTTTACTCTAAAAGTACGAATTAAAAAACCTTTATATTTAAGGACTGCCGTCCATGCTTCTCTTCATAGACGAATAATTTTGGAAAAATACATTTGTGTCGAGATTCTACGCAGTTCTAGGGAATTGCACACCGATTTTCGCAGTTCTAGGTGCAACTGTGTCGTTACCATTTTATCGCTTTTTGTTCCACTTCCCTCTTAAAAGATTTTTTTTTTGAAAAATCCATGTATGTAAGGTCGTGGTTAGAGCAACGTACACACCGAATTTTGCATTTCTAGCTGCTGTACTTTTGTTGGTACCATTTTTGCTCCGATTACTCCTTGAAAAGTACAAATTTCGAAATTGCATTTATTTAGGGTGTCTACGTGGTCTGAAGAATGCAGACTTCGATTTCTGGATTCTAGTTGTAAAACTTCATTTCTTACCATTTTTATCCCTTTTCCCTTAAAAGTGCATATTGTGCTAAATCCATTTATGTTGTGCACCTTACGTAGTTAGAGGGATATAGAAACTGGTTTTCACGATTCTAGCTGCAACTCTTTGTTTTAAATCATTTATATATCTCATTCTCACCCAATGTCTAGATACACTGAAACAATTTTTCTTCATAATATTTATAACTAGCTGACCCGACAAAAATTTTCCTGTCCATATTTCAATTGTCCTGTTTGTGATCGTCGTGTGAATGTTTAAAAATTGTGTCCTCAGTGATTATTGTATCGATTAACGTTTGCTGTCATAGATATTCAATTTAATGATACGGTCATGGATATATAATTCAGATTACGCCAATGGAGTATGCAAGGTCGCTTAAGTGGATTTTGAGCACAACCGACACCGAATGAAACGATGCCAACCAATTTATTGCCGCACACACCGGGAACACACCGATCTGCTGATAATTGGCACTTCGACGGACATTAATTTGCGGGTGTAGGTAGCCTGGAAAATGGTTAGAGAAGAGGAAATTTTAGACTATTTTATTTATGAGGATACTTGAGATTGAAGTGGGTCAAAGATCGCCGTTTAACTAGCTCTTTAAGTAACGACAGACAGTAGGTGATGGTGTAAAGATTGTGACATTCAAGTTAGAGGCCGATATTTCCAATTGTCATTCCTTCCTTATATTTTGAATTTCGTTCTTTTAAGGGATAAAATTGGTAAAGAGGGATAAAAATGGTATGACCATACTGGTGAAGGATAAATCATGAAATTCGCTGTGTTCTTTCCTCTGAATGAATATATAACTATAAATATTTTTTAACAGAAATTCGTACTTCTAAGTTATAAAATGGGAAATGAGGTTAACATTTTGAAATTCGCTGTGTACTTTTCTCAGAATGGGAAGGTTCGTAAAGGAAATTCGTACTTTTAGGGGGATAAAATGGGAAATGAGGGTTAAAAAATGGTACGACCACGCAGGTGAAGTTAAAATCATGAAATTAGTTTTGTACTTTCCTCTGAATGCGTAGATTCGTAAAATATTTTTTTAATTCGTACTTTTAAGGGATAAAATGGGAAATGAGGGATAAAAATGGTACGTCCACACTGGTGAACTTAAAATCATGAAGATCGCAGTGTACTTTCCTCTGAATGCGCAGATTCATAAAATATTTTTTTAGGAAATTCATATTTTTAAGGGATAAAATGGGAGAGAGGGATAAAAATTGTACCAACCAAACGGCTGTAGCTAGAATATTGAAATTCGATTTATACGTCGCACAGTGGTTCAGAATCAAAATCCATCGGCCAAAATTCAATAACTTTTGTTCTAGTAGACATTTTTGAGTTCTGTAAAAATATTAGACAAGGACCCATGGATTATTTTGAGATATTAACATTAAAAATCTGGAAATTAGATATATTTTAGAAATCGGGCCAAAGTTGACTACTTTTCGTATTTTTCGATTTTAAAGAAAGATAAAATTTTTATTTTTTTTTGTTTTTATGTTTTTTAACATATTTGTACGTATTTGTTCATAATGTGAAAACAAAATTTTAATTTGTTTTGTATTACAGATTTTCACGTTATTGCGTGTTGGAACTAAAAAATCTGAAGAGGGTGCAATTTCATGCAGGTAAAACGGGGAACGCTTCAATCTTTCCAAATGTGTATATATTTCGTTAAAAGCTCTTGAAGGAAAAAAGTTGCGTTGGTTAGTTAGACATTTGTTCAAAAAGGATATTTTTTACAATATTCATTACAACCAAACTATATTTGGCACAAACATAGTTTTGGTGTCATAATAAAGCTAAGATAAAGAAATAAAGCTAAAGCTTAATTAAAAAGGTGAAAATTTTCTTAAAATGTGTGAGAAACGGTTCGACAAAGTCAAAAAAAGAAATTACGTTTTCTCAATTTTCAAAATCTAAGCAATGTTTGAGTTTGATATTTCATACGGTGAACTAGACAAAATCAATGTATTTAAGATGTTATGGCAGATTTTAGCTCCAGGGGCTATATTTAAAAATTTATATCCTATTTAACATTTCCAACTAATTCTGGGTGATCACAAAATTTTCTTCTTTTAGCTCCTGGGGCTACATTTATTAAGATATGGTCTTCTTTTAGCTCCAGGGGCTATAATTAAATTAATAATTTTATAATTAAAAAGCTGATCACAAATTATCCTTTTTTAGCTCCAGGGGCTATATTTAATAATGCAGAAGGTCGTCATTTCAATGGCGATTTCGCCATTGACACTTTCAAGCAAGTTTTTTGAATATAATTGTGCAGTGTATTGTTGTCGTGATGTTTTCCACACAAAAAAAAACTAATTCGAGCATTCATTTAGTTTATTGGGTGGAGTAGGCCGTGGATTCACTGGTAGTGTTTGGTAAAAATCACCAAAAGACTTATTTCAACATCTGACCATTTTTCATTAATAGACAGCGGGCGTTTATGTAAATTCTATTCGTAATTCTATTTGAATTTACTTGAATAATATTGGTAATATCGATTTTTTATATTGATCATGAGAATCATTTGTGTGAAGTCGTCATTCAATTATAACCATCATTGCAAAAATAATCTGATATTAACTGAAGATGCTAAGGCGATAGTCTGCGCAAGTAAAGCGAATTTAAAAATTCGGTTGTCAACATAATTTTCGCTAGAAACGGAATCCTCCAATTCATTGTTTTTCGCAGCCAATATAGCATGTTCGCATAGCCGACACACAATTTTGAGCAACATATGGTAACACGAACTGAAAAATCTAAATATCAATATTCGCAATATCAACAGCACTTTTCATATAGCGATTTGTTTGAAAATACTCCAGATTGGCCATTCCACAACACATGATTCTGTGCGTCAGCTGGAGATTGCCGTGGCATCGCCAATAATATAAATCGAAAATCACCTTCCATCAGAAAATAATGAACCAATAGTGCGCCATAGTACACTCCTTCGGAGCGATCAAAACCTTGATCATCTCAGATCTTCGAGAGGTTGCACTGCACGATGGAGTTTCGTTAATTTCCATTTTCATCGCAACCTGAGTGCATGTCGACAGTCTTCAAAGAGCGCAGCTGAAATTTCTGATGAATCAAGCATCACTTTAATTTTGCGAGTAAATTTTTGCCAAAATTGGTACGATCAAAAAAGATTTTCCGGTTCCACTCAGAGCACCCAAGAAGAAAATCACTATAGTTAAATCGTGCATAAGCCGTGTGTTCCATAAGTATCTTATTCTCGCAATGCATCGTATTCACATTCTTTTTGCATTGTATTCCAACTTGTACAGTGTCATTCCTAGTTGGGCTAATACTAATAGCATGTCTTAATTCAATGCCTCATTGTGAATTTTCAGAAATGTCCTCTTTGTATTGCAGAAAATATAAAGTTTTTTTGCATTCTGTACGAATTTTTTGACTTTTCTTAATAATTACCTTAATTTTTGTGTTCAGAAAAATTTCACAGAATCATAACGAAAATTACATAAAAGAATTTCGCATATCCATTGCTTGTATCGAGACTTATAGCCTTGGTTTCACTCAAAAATTCTATAGAAAAAAGGCACTTTCAGTTTTTTAAACATTTTCCTATTTTTCATCTTAAAACCTAGTTCGGACTACAACGAACAGTTTGTAACAAAAATCAGCCAATTCTGATCAGCCATTCTCAAGTGATGCGATTACCAACGAACATCATTTCATTTTTATTATATAGATTTATATTGAAGTTTCCTGTATAAAAAAGCAAAATAAGTCTGACTTGTTGACTAACCAGTCGATACACAGCACGATTGCAATGAATATGTCTTTGACCAAAATCAGGGTAAATACTTATGTCAGAGTTACCATAGGGCAAATGAGAATTGCTAGCATTCAACAGAATAATGTCGACACACTAAAAATCTATTTGTAAGATATGAAACGTTTCATAAAAGCAAAAAAAATCCTTCATTGTATTTATGAAGATATTTCTTAACAGAAATATTTTTTTGGTTATGACATATTTCATAATCTTTAAGAATTTTTTGTTTAATACAATGAAAATTTTCTATGATCTTATGAAACTAACTTTCAGTAATTAAAAAAAAAACAAGTAAGGAAAGGCTAAAGTCGGGCGGGGCCGACTATATGATACACTCCACTTTCTATCGGAATACAATTCAATTCTGTAAAAAGTGAAAACGGGAAGAATTTTTGTATGTTTCCTAATCACATACTAATATGACCTGGTCCAATTTGTCACATCGAAAAGAATATTTGCATCGGGGCTATATACAAATATGGAATGAAGTGACAAACTTTCACAATCAATTTGAAGAAATTCGGTATGTGGTTTCTGGGGCGGAAAAAGTCAAATCGGGAGCGAAATTTTTATGGGAGCTATATGTAAATCTGTACCGATCTGACCCATTTTTACCATGGCTGCTGTTTGTACAAATATAAAATATTTCGCCTTATTTGAAGACAATCTGATACAATATGTGGTTTTTGGAGCGGAAAAGTCAAATCGGGAGCGAAATTTGTATGGGGGCTATATAAAAATCTAAATCGATCTGACCTATTTTCACCACAGATTTTCCTAGTTTAAATATAAGATGTTTTGCAAGATTTGAAGAAGATCTGTTTAAATATGTGGTTTCTGGAACGGAAAAGTCAAATCGGGAGTGAAATTCGTATGGGGGCTATATCTAAATCTGAACCGATCTGACCTATTTTCACCACAGGTGTTCCTAGTTTAAATATAAGATGTTTTGCAAGATTTGAAGAAGATCTGTTACAATATGTGGTTTCAGGAGCGAAAAAGGTCAAATCGGGAGCGAAATTTATATGGGAGCTATATAAAAATCTGAACCGATCTGACCTATTTTCACCACAGGTGTTCCTAGTTTAAATATAAGATGTTTTGCAAGATTTGAAGATGAAGATATGTGGTTTCTAGAGCAGAAAAAGTCCAATCGGGAGCGAAATTTGAATGGGTGCTATATAAAAATGTGAACCGATCTGACCTATTTTCACCATAGGTGTTCCTAGTTTAAATATAAGATGTTTTGCCAATTTTGAAGAAAATCTGCTTTAATATGTGGTATATAGAGTGAAAATAGTAAAATCGGAAGTGAAATTCGTACGGGGGCTATATCTAAATCTGAACCGATTTTCATCAAATTAAATAGCGTTCGTCCTTGTCCCGAAAAACTTCGCTGTGCAAAGTTTCTATGGGAACAAAATTGTCACAAAAGGAGACATTTTATGTTTTTTTGTCGTGAGAACTAGCCACATATTTGGCTACCTCACACAAACTCCACAAAAACTTTCATATGCATTCATTTAATCTCTATTTCAAATTTTTCATTGCGTAGATCCTACAAGAATCATTGAGTGAATAAAACTTATCTTTTGTAAGTCAGCCAACATAATCCTGTCATAGTTTTCTTCCATAAGTTACATGTCAAGTGCAGGCATGATTTTACTAATTTCCACCTCAAAGGCTTCACTATTAATTTTTAATTTCTCATATTTCTTTACAGGTAATTGGAAACTAATCAGGTGAGTAATTAAAGCTTAGACAAACATTTCACAATGACATGGATATTTCCTTTGTTATCCCTTATTAGCTTACTTAAAATATCTGCTTTTTGCCGTGTCATACGCCGTAATGAAATTACCTGAAATAAAACTGTACCATCTTTGAAATTTAGGCAAACATTTAATTTCATATTTTGCGAAATTGTCGCCTTATTGCCCTATTATCTATGCATACTTTCGCAAACAACCCATAAAAAGGATTAAGGGTATGTTTGTTGTGCAATTAGGCCAAACTCGTAACATACGCAGCACATATTGCCGTAATATTAAATCTTGAATAAACCCAATTTGTAAGCCAACTCAGAATCCCCGAAAGTTTAATTAAACGAAAGAAATTTGAGCATTAGACAATTGCCGCATTGATGCCTGCCAATATTCGTACTCGTATTTAAACTTTTTGTCTAAAACATTTTGACAAACACGCGAGGATGTAGCAACGTCAAAAAGAACTTATTTGTGTGGTATGCAACGACATTGCTGTACCCTAATGTAATACGAAATTGAACTGATATATGGATTTAATAAAAGCCATTCTGCGTTTACTAAAATAAGAATAGGTTTGCATTACAGTAAGTTAGCATTACGTATGAACGAATTGTAACGTCGTATATGCAATAATTGCTATCTCACGTAGTTTCGTTCCTACGACCATTCAATATTCATCGATGCAGTAAAAATATTTTTAGTGCATCAGCAAGAACGCAACGAACTATTATTTTAGGGGTGTTTTAGACGTGCACAAAGCGTCAGGCAAAAACTTAATCTACGGCAAATTCTTAGAACATTTCTCTAAGAAATCATGGGTCTAGCATGAATTCTTAGCCCGCGGAAAATCGACTCCAAGTTTGTGACAAACAGACCGATGCACTGAAATAATTTTCCTTTCCTTTTCTATTTTTCTTAATATTTTTGAAAAAAAAAAATCATAAATAATGTGTTGTCATTTATTTTGGTTCAAGACCAAAGGTTGTGCTGAAGTCTTCAACAGAACCCAAAATTATCAAAAAGGCAAAGTGACACCTTTATTGTTGCAGCTAAAAGTTGACTGCGCAGTTTCGATGGGCGATACCCCATCTTGTCAGAACTTTAGCAACGAATGAATCTCTTTGACTTAAATCAGGGTTCATATTAGTACCAGCGGTCACATATGACAAATGAGAAGAGCTGATAAACAAAATATTCCACCGAACTAAGTCGACACACTAAAAGTCTCACTTTGCCAATTCATGTTATGCATGTGCTCGCAACAATGCAAAGGTTGTTGTTGTACGTGCATTTGTTTGTAATACCCTAAAGGAGGCGAGAGGGACAATGACGAACGCTATTTAATTCGAAGAAAATCGGTTCAGATTTAGATATAGCCCCCATACGAATTTCATTCCCGATTTGACTCTTTTCACTCTAGATACCACATTTTACAACAGATTTTCTTTAAAATTGGCAAAACATCTTATATTTCAACTGAAGCACCCAATGCGAAAATATGTTAGATCGGTTCAGATTTATATATAGCTCCCATACAAATTTCCCTCTCAATTTGAGCTTTTCCGCTCTAGCAAGCACGTATTTTATCAGATTATCTTCAAATTTGGTAAAAACATCTTATATTTAATCTAGGAACACGTATGGTGAAAATTCAGATCGGTTCAGATATCTATATAGCTCCCATTCAAATTTTGCTACCGATTTGACTTTTTCTGCTGTAGAAACCAAATATTTTAGCAGATCTTCTTCAAAATTGGCAAAGCGACTTATATTTCAACTAGAAACATCCAATGCGAAAATAGGTTAGATCGGTTCAGATTTTTTTTGCTCTCAATTTGAGTTTTTCCGCTCTAGAAACCACATATTTTAACAGATTTTGTCTAAATATCTTATATTTCCAATAGAAACACACAGGGTGAAAATGAGTCAGATCTGTTAAGAATTATATATAGCTGACCAATGCCCGGCTTGATTTTTCCGCCTCAGAAACCACGCATTTTCACCTTATTTCTTCAAATTGAGCATAACACATTATACTTCAACTGGAAGAACCTATTGTTAAAGTTAGTCACATCATTCCATGTTTGGATATAGTCCCGATACAAATATTCTTCTCGATTTGACAAATAGGACCATGTCAATCATAGCCTATGATTAGGAAATATACCAAAGTTCTTCCAGTTTTCACTTTTTTACCGAATTGAATTGTATTCGGATAGAAGTGTATCATATAGTCGGCCCCGTCCGACTTTAGCCTTTCCTTACTTGTTAATTATACCGTCAATCTATTCTTGTAATCACGATACAGGTCGCAATTGTAGAACCAAACGAAACTTTGCACAGCGAAGTTTTTCGGGACAAGGACGAACGCTATTTAATTTGAAGAAAATCAGTTCAGATTTAGATATAACCCCCATATGAAGTTCACTCCCGATTTGACTCTTTTCACTCTAGATACCACATATTTTACAAGATTTTCTTCAAAACATCTTATATTTAAACTAGGAACACCTATGGTGAAAATAGGTCAGATCGGTTCCGATTTTTATATAGCTCCCATACAAATTTCGCTCCCGATTTGACTTTTCCGCTCCAGAAACCACATATTGTATCAGATTGTCTTCAAATAAGGCGAACTATCTTATATTTGTACAAGAAGCAGCCATGGTTCAAATGAGTCAGATCGGTTCAGATTTATATATAGCTCCCACACAAATTTCACTCCCGATTTCTCTTTTTCCACTCTATAAACCACAGCTTATATTGCAACTAGAAACAGCCATGGTGAAAATGAGTCAGATCGGTTCAGATTTACATATAGTTCTGATGAAAGATTTTGTAAACAGAGTCTCGAAGCATGAGAACGCTTTAATTCAGAACGTATTTAACGAACAAGTAGCATTCAGCTGGCAGAATACAAATTATCTATCACCAATTGGTATCAATATGACAATGGACTTGTCCTCCACCTTGTGTCCCCAATTTGACGTCAAATCTGACACTGGATCCCACAGAGGTTAATTTTTTTGATAGTTTTTGTTTATGTTTTTGTATATGTATTTGGATTAAGCATTTACATTTATTATTAGTTTTTTTAGTCTTAAGCACACTCTTTTGTTGAGATGTTCTCTCATGTTACGTTAGTATCGGGAGTAAACACGGATACTAAACTTGAAATATGTATGTATTTTTTTACGATTTAAGATAAAGCAAGATGCTGAAATTTTTTAACTGTAACTAAATCAATTCATTATAGTTTTAAGAAAATCCATTATATATTGTTATATATAACATGCATGATTTCAAAAAAGCCTCAATAAATTTAAAATTACATATAGCTCCCATAAATATTTCTCTCCCGTATTGACTTTTTCCGCCCCAGAAACCACATACCGAATTTCTTCAAATTGATTGTGAAAGTTAGTCACTTAATTCCATTTTTGGATATAGCCCCGAAATAAATATTCTACTCGATTTGATAAATTCTACCAGGTCATATTAGTCTGTAATTAGGAAACATACAAAAATTCTTCCCGTTTTCACTTTTTTACAGAATTGAATTGTATTCCGATAGAAAGTGGAGCTTATCATATAGTCGGCCACGTCCGACTTTAGCCTTTACTTACTTGTTTTTTTTTTGTTTAATTGCTGAAACTTAGTTTCATAAGATCATTTCATAAGAACATAAATTTCCATTGTATTAAACAAAAAAATTCTTAAAGATTATGAAATATGTATGTCATAACCAAAAAAATATTTCTGTTAAGAAATATCTTCATAAATACAATGAAGGATTTTTTTGTTCTTATGAAACGTTTCATATCTTACAAATAGATTTTTAGTGTGTCGACTTTATTCTGTTGAATGCTAGCAATTCTCATTTGCCCTATGGTAACTCTGTCATAAATATTTACCCTGATTTTGGTCAAAGACAAAGATATTCATTGCAATCGTGGTGTGTATCGACTGGTTAGTTGCTTTTTTATACAGGAAACTTCAATATAAATCTATATAATAAAAATGAAATGATGTTCATTGGTAATCGCATCACTTGAGAACGGCTGAACAGAATTGGCTGATTTTTGTTACAAACTGTTCGTGGTGGTCCGAACTGTGTCTTAAGTTGAAAAAACTTGGATAGTTGACCGCAAAATAGGAAAATGTTTAAAAAACTGAAAGTGCCTTTTTTCTATAGAATTTTTGAGTGAAATCAAGGCTATAAGTCTCAATTCAAGCAATGGATATGCGAAATTCTTTTATGTAATTTTCTGTGAACACAAAATTTCTGAACACAAAAATTAAGGTAATTATTAAGAAAAGTAAAAAAATTCGGACAGAATGCAAAAAAAACTTTATATTTTCTGCAATACAAAGAGGACATTTCTGAAAATTCACAATGAGGCATTGAATTAAGACATGTTATTAGTATTAGCCCAACTAGGAATGATACTGTCCAAGTTGGAATACAATGCAAAAAGAATGTGAATACGATGCACTACGAGAATAAGATGCTTATGGAACACACGGCTTATGCACGATTTAACTATAGTGCTTTTCTTCTTGGCCGCTCTGGGTGGAACCGGAAAATCTTTTTTGAACTTACCAATTTTGACAAAAATTTACTCGCAAAATTAAAGTGATGCTTGTTGATTCATCAGGAATTTCAGCTGCGTTCTTTGAAGTCTGTCGAAATGCACTCAGATTGCGATGAAAATGGAAATTAACGAAGTGCAAGCTCTCGAAGATCTGAGATGATCAAGGTTTTGATCGTTCAGAAGGAGTGTACTTTAGCGCACTATTGGTTCATTGTTTTCTGATGGAACGTGATTTTCGATTTATATTATTGGCGATGCCACGGCAACCTCCAGCTGACGCACAGAATCATGTGTTGTGGAATGGCCAATCTGGAGTATTTTCAAACAAATCGCTATATGAAAGTGCTGTTGATATTGCGAATATTGATATTTAGATTTTCAGTTCGTGTTACCATATGTTGCTCAAAATTGTGTGTCGGCTATGCGAACATGCTATATTGGCTGCGAAAAACAATGAATTGGAGGATTCCGTTTCTAGCAAAATTATGTTGACAACCGAATTTTTAAATTCACTGTACTTGAGCGGACTATCGCCTTAGAATTTTCAGTTAATATCAGATTATTTTTTGCAATGATGTTTATAATTGAATGACGACTTCACACAAATGATTCTCATGCTTAATATAAAAAATCGGTATTACAAATATTATTCAAATAAATGCAAAGAGTACAAATATAATTTACATAAAAGTCCGCTGTCTATTAATGAAAAATGGTCAGATGTTGAAATAAGTCTTTTGGTGATTTTTACCAAACACTACCAGTGATTCCACGGCCTACTCCACCCATTAAACTAAATGAATGCTGGAATTAGTATTTTTGTGGAAAACATCACGACAACAATGCACTGCAAAATTATATTCAAAAAACTTGCTTGAAAGTGTCAATGGTAAAATCGCCATTGAAATGTCGACCTTCTGCATTATTAAATATGACTTATCATTGACCAGTCCCCAGACCAAACGGCTGAAGCCAGGGTCATGAAATTTTCTGGGTAGTTCCCAAATATGACGTAGTCGTCGACTAAGAAAGGGTTTTTCGAGATTCGTTCTTTTAGGGGGTAAAATGGCCCAAAAAGGGATAAACATCGAACCTTCGTCCTGACTAAACGGCAGTAGCTATAAACATGAAATTCGGTGAGTTATTAGGGATTTTTCGAAATTTGTTCTTTTAAGGGGCGAGCGGGACAAAAAGGGATAAAAATGGTACCAACTAAAGTATTACACCTAGAATCGTGAAATTTGGTATGTAAATTCATCTGGATTGGATTGCGTTTTTCGAAATTTGTACTTTTAAGGGACGAGCGGGACAAAAAGGGATAAAAATGGCACCAACTAAAGTATTACAGCTAGAAACGTGAAATTTGGTACGTAAATTCCTCTGACCATATTGAAACGAAGTAAAATTGGATTTTGCGAAATTTGTACTTTTAGGGGGCGAGTGGGACAAAAAGGGATCAAAATGGTACCAACTAAAGTATTACACCTAGAATAGTGAAATTTTGATGGAAATTCTTCTGATCATATAAAGGCGAAGTAAAATTGGATTTTTCGAAATTTGTACTTTTAATGGGCGTGCGGGACAAAAAGGGATACAAGTTGTACCAATTAAAGTATTTCAGCTATAGTCGTGAAACTTGGTATGTAAATTCCACTCACAACGTAGTTGCGCAAATCTAAATGGATTTTTCGAAATTTGTACTTATTAGGGGTGAGTGGAACAAAAAGGGATAAAAATTGTACCAACCAAAGTATTGTAGCTACTATCGTCAAATTTGGAGTGTAAATTCCTCTGGCAACGGATAAAAGTAGTACCAATTTAGAGCGCTAATTTAAATCGAAATTTGTACTTATAAACGGTGAGCGGGAAAAAAATAGAAATAGAAATAAAAATAGAAAAAAAAAGGAAAATACCAACTAAAATAGTGCAGCTAGAGTTGCGAAATGTGGAGTGTAAATTCCCTGACAACGTAGAAGCGCAACAAAAGCGGGACAAAAAGGGATAAAAATTTTACCAACTAAAGTATTGCAGCTATAGTCGAGATATTTGGAGTGTAAATTCCTCCGACCGAATTCCTCTTGATGTAGAATGTAAATTTCTCTGACCACGTAGAAGCGCAAATTTAAACTTTTAAGGGATGCGCGGGACGAAAAGGGATAAAAATTGTGTACAGTCCTTACTTAAACGCGGAACATAAATGGATATTTCAAAATTTGTACTTAATACAAAGATACGTCCCGACAAGAAATAAATGTGTTACTAAATAAAGTACATATTTTTAGGGGAAGCAAAAACACATGTTACATGTTATAGTGGTTTTTCAAAATGTGTACTTTTTGGGAAAGAGGTGCAAAAAGTTATAAACTAGCTGGCTGCATCTAGAAACATGAGATCCAGGATATAAATGGTGGTAATTTTTTGTTCAAAACTTGGTAGAAAATGATAAGAATTATACATACGAAGTAGTTCAGTTAAAATAGTGCATATCGACAAGCACATTACTTTGACTGTGCGTGAGTGCTATATAATAGGATGTTTCCAAATTACTATTTTAGATTTATCTATATCCACCAAAAGAAAATTAAATAAATAGATAAATAAATAATTAACAGAGACGGATAAAATTAACAAATAACTGGCTTTTTCGCGTGCGAAGCAGCAGGTACTGCTAGTTTGTGATCAGCCAGAATCAGTTGGAAATCTTAAATCGGACATAACTTTTTAAATATAGCCCCTGGAGCTAAAAGAAGACCATATCTTCTTAAATGTAGCCCCAGGAGCTAAATGAAGGATAATTTGTGATCAGCCAGAATTATATAGCCCCTGGAGCTAAAATCTGCCATAACATCTAAAATACATTGATTTTTCCAGTTCACCGTATGAAATATCAAACTCATGCGAAAGGTGTTCCTTAAACATTGTTCAAAATCAACATTAAGCGACCTTGCATACTCCATTGGCGTAATCTGAATTAGATATCCATGACAGTATCATTAAATTGAATATCTATGACACTAAACGTTAATCGATACAATAATCACTGAGGACATAATTTTTTTAAGCATTGACATGACGATCACAGACAGGATAATTAAAATATGGACAGGAAAATTTTTGTCGGGTCAGCTAGTATAGTATAGGGTCCGCCAAATATTTTTTTTTTTGAAAATGCTATAAAAAAAACTACTGAATATTTTCTCAAATTTCTTTTTTCTTATTTCAAAGTACAATCCTTCCGGTTAATAATGGAAACCAATTTCATTCAAATGGGGGCCTCGGGCACCCCACAAATAATAGTCCAACGGTTGAATAGTTAAAAAAAAACGTTAGATGGCGGACCCTATATAAATATACAGTGGTGGGCACGAGTTTAGCATACTTCACATTTTTTGTTTATAATAGCAAATAATTTGTTCTGACAATGAACTCTGCGCAAACTATTTATTTGTTAGTGTTGCTTATAGTATGATCAGTAAGCCCAATAATTTATTTCGTATTCTTTTGTGCCTTTTTCTCGTACTTTCGTGTTTTTGCAAGTAATTCGTAATCTGGGCTGGACACAAATTTAGCGCATTTGATAAAAGTTGTTATTTTCTACCTCTTTTTGCGTTTAAATTAATTAATTGGTATGTATGGGTAATTTTTACTCAAATGGAAGTCATTATTTAACAACATTTATAATTAGACATTGCTAAAAGAAAATGGTGCATTGAGGCGCAGCGTATTATGCAATTGAATGGCAGTGGAAGTACCGTGGGGATACTGCAAACATTCTAAATTGATCCAGACAGATTGTATGCAATATACTAAGCCATATTGGCACTTATGGGAGCTTCAAAAACGCCGGGAAAAACAACCAATAAATCGGATATTTTAATTTATAGAACCTGCGTAGCAGATCCATTTAAAAGCTCAACTGTGATTCAGACAGACCTTTCGGCCAAATTTGACATTAGCATTGTCTCAAGAACCATAAGAACACAGAAAAAATTATCAACAAATTTTAAGTAATTAAATTCCATTGTTGATATTCCATTTGAAACTCAACTATATGTTTTATTAAATGAACTAAATACTTTGTTAATATGACAAATACACACATTTATTTTCAATAAATCTAGTCAACAACACGCGTTGTTAAAAACACAATTTGGAAAGAGAATGAGAGAACTGATGAAATTGTTACGTTTCTTGTTTGCAAAAAAACGAAGTATACTTCGCGAACACATGCTTAGCAAATAAAAAAACATAAACATGAGCAATGATGTCAACCACACGTTATATCATAGAGAATTTTCTAAGATAATTGCAGCTCAACATAAAATATTGCTTTTCAGTCCTTTTTTACATTGTTATAATATGACAATGTAATATTGTTTATTAATATTGCATTTATGCAACAAATAGTACAACCAACTAATGTTTAATAGCAATTATCTTTGTTAGTAAACTAGTGAAATCAAATTACCGTTTTTATATAAAGTTTGTTGTTCACCAAAAACGTTATAGTTAGCAACACTTTGAACAGAGCGAAAAAGGGAAAGAACATTCCAGAAACTGACTAGAATATTCAGTCATTGTTTTGCCGCTGCGCTGTGTGTGTATTATTATAAACAAAAGTTCAAGTGCAGTGAAAAACCTTTTTTTAATCAAAAATGGTAAATTATATTAATCGTTTTATATGCGACAAATTGTTCTTTTGTCCGAATATATTTTTTAACCATTTTAAAGAATGTCGGTCGGTAGAAGTCTGCAAACAATATCAGTGTAGATTCAGTGAATGTTTCCAAAAATTTTCTAGCAAAAGCTCTTTCAAAAGGCATGTGTTGAGACACTTCAAAGTGAGTGATGATTCTATGGAAATTGAGTCTCCTTGCTGTTCAACAAAAATTGTTTTCCACGAAAGTGTTATGGAGGGAAGTAATTGTGAAAGTAATCAAAATGAGACTACGGGTATACAACATATTGAAGGATACGATACAGACGTACATAATGTTGATGGTGTTTTGTACAATGAACAATTAAATGATTTATACAATTCTGCCAACAAATGAAGTTCCCAAATGCCAAAGAGTTGGATGTCAAATGGACAGACTATGGTATTAAATTGCACACACTTCTCAGATCAAAAGTTGTAAACTCTAATGTATTGTCGTTGTTGCAGAAAAGCGAAAAGTGTAACGAAGGTAATCACAAATTTATAACTCACTTAAAATATAAAGTTTCGTATAATTTGAAATTTTCTGATTACAGAAAGCAAGATCTTTGCTACTTTTTGGTTCCTGCACTACTTATTTCCACCTCCATTGGCAGTATTCACTGAATCTGACGGTTCAAAGCAGCGGAAGAAATTTTCAATCTCTGATTCACAAGAATCATTTGCATTAATTGGTAAAACATCAGCAGAGTTAGAAGCAAAATTCAATTTGCTTATGCTTCAAAATTCACACATCCAACCTATACTTTTGGTGGTTGGTGATATTTTAGATGTTAAGTGTATATTTTTATACTTTGATGGAATAAGATATCCAATTATTAAAACTTTGACTGCAGTAGATATTCTATTTAAGTTAATGTTTGTCTTTAATCTTGAGTTTCCAAAACAGTCAGAAATATTTTATATGTTTTTGCAGGAATTCTTTTATGAAATACCTACAACAAAGCAAAACATAAAAGTTGCCACAATTATAAGTCAGTTATCAAAGTAAAATAGTAGTACAAAAATCCGTTTCACTTAATTTAACTTAAATACTGAATTCCCATTATTTTTTATGTTATTATTACATAATACACAAGGCAACAAAATTGAAAAAATTTAACTGGCTTTAAAACCAATATGTTATTTTGATGTATTATGGTTTCAGTAGTACAATTATGGTCCAAATTTAATATTTTATGGAAATATTTTTTATTTTTATTTGTTTAAGTAAAATTTGAATTTTTTTAGATGTTTCTCCACATAATTAATGATTTACATAACCTATAATCCATTCATATATTGCGTTTGAACCCGCTCAATAGTTTCGGAGTTATAATAAAAAATTTAAGATCAATATATATTTTTTAGGTGAAAATATAATTTTTTTAGTTTTAAAAAAATTATGAAAAATCGAAAACGGTAAAACGTGTTCAGATTTATTACTTTAAGCCACATGTAATATGAATCAAACGAGATATTCACAATTGAGATAAGATACTTGCATAAAATTGCCATATGTTTTTTTTTCATTCTTGAAAATAAATAAAAACAAATAAGAAACATTAAGCTATTTTATGCATATACCTTCACTTAATTGTGAATAAAAACGAAAAGCATGCATCGATTTTTATGATCGATATCTCGTTTGATTCATATTCATGTGGCTTAAAGTAATAATCCTGAACACGTTTTACCGTTTTCGATTTTTCATAATTTTTTTAATACTAAAAAAATTTATATTTTCACCTAAAAAATATATATTGATCTGAAATGTAGCTTTACTACAAATAAATATTTTTTTATACTTTTTGTAGTTTTCATTTTTTTCCAGATTTTTTTTTCTAAACAATTTTTTTTGCCTAACACTTTGTGCCATAACTTTGAAACTATTGATCGAATTAAAATAAATTGTATGCATGTTGTTGATATTGTAAATCTAAATTTTTGTAAATTTAGTTTAACAAATTCGGACTAGTTGTTTTTGAGTTATGACAACATAAGTGGATAAATGTCTCAAAATATTGACCATTTTACTTAAAAATTATTAAAAAAAAAATTCCATAAAATTGAATAATTTTACCATTTTTGTACTTAAGAAGCCATGATGCATCAAATCTGTATAGTGGTTGTTCAGCCAGTTTTTTGCTGTTGACCTGTGTTATTATTACAACTCCATTTCACTTAATTTATATAATACTTTTTTTTTCGTAATTTAAGGCATGCATTTCCATTAATTTTTATGTTATTACATTGTAGAATTACATACATACTTGGTTTAAATATTAAAAAAATAAACAAAATGAATTGACCTAATATAATTTAAATTTTTGTTTTTAATGAAATCCCACATAAATTTCAACAAAAATATTAATTGATATGACAAACTATTTAATTGGTTATTGCTTGAAATTTCAATTAAATTTGTTGTTAATATGATATATTTTTTAATTGATTGAACATTTTTAATTAACAACGTTAATTGTTAATTAATTAAAATGTAAGACTATAAAGTAACAATTTGCATTGTTAATATGACAATGATGTTAATTAAAAATAAATCAACAATCATGTTACAAAATTGGGGTTTGAATTTACAAATACCATTGTTGGCTCAACTTCAGTAAACATTTTAATTGTATTTACAAAATTTTTTTTTTCTGTGAAGAAGAACCAATGAAAAAAATTATTTGGATGGATTGTTCAACATAAGCCACACGTATCAAAAAATGACTTACAGTGTCAAATTTCATTTGCTCAGGAGCATTTAGAAAAATGCAAGATTTTTGGGAAAATATCGCCTGGATTGGCGAATCGAACACATGTCGGTTCGGATCTAATAGGAAACAATACGAATTGTGCCCTCCAAATATGCAGCACAACCCAAAGTACAAATCTTAGACGGTAAAGCTTGTTAGCGAAAATCTGATGGTGTATACTGCGTTTTATGGACACGGCGTTGGTCTCATACACAAAATCTATGCACTGACGGATCAGTATATTTACAAAAATCTACTTGTTGATACTATGATAACATATTCCGATAAAAACATGCCAATTAAGTGGCGTTTTATGCACGACAACCAACCAAAACACACTTAACGCCCGTGAAGAGTTGTTTGGAGCTGAACAGAATAGATTTTTAAAAATGGTTCAGAACTGTCACCGGATCTCAATCCTGTTGAGAATCTATGGAATGGACTTTAACAACATATTACAGCAATAAAACCCAAAAATTTGCCCGATGTGTTGAATGAAACTCAAAAATCCTGATATGCTATTCCAATGGAGCGTTTGATGTCTCTAGTGCAGAGTATGTCCAGAAGATGTACAGCTATTACTCAATATAGTGGTTATCCAAACAAATATTTTGTTTATAATAAAATTTATATGTTAGTTCAGTTTTTTCCGGTTTGAATAAAGTTTTTTTTAATTTGTGCTAAATTACTGTCCAATCACTTTTAGTATTATTTGTACTTTAGATTGCATAAGACTAAAATGCAACATAAGAACCGAACAAAAACAACGTTAAATGGTCATCTTATCGCACGAAATATTTTAGAAAAAGTACCGGGCAAAAAACATAAAAAGAAGTTGAAATATTTGCTTTTTAAAGTTACATGTGGTGGCTGTGCTAAATTCGTGGCCACCACTGTATATGCAGCCTTGTCCAATAAGCCTTTTAAATTGTATATTTACTCATAGAATTATTTATAAAATTATTTTTTTCCATATTTTTGTTTGTTTTGATTTGACTATATTTAAAAAAATGTAAAATTTTGCTGTAATGTTACTGCACTTCTACGAAAATCGACAGCCTCCGGTGGAATGCAATCCATGGTGAGGGGTATGTGAAGTTTGGTCCGGCCGAACTTAACGTCGTTTTTACTTGTGTTTTCTTATTTTGACCTAATTTTCAAAAAAAAAACTTTTTTTCGAATTTTAACATTCATAACCTGTAGACCAACTTTTTCTCAATTTGAAGTCCTCTTTCCAAAAATATTGTCAGATATTGAGGCCTCGAACTCTTGTCACGTTATGTAATCTTATTATTTTATTTCAATTTAAAGTTTTACACGCTGGAACAGGCTTAACTCCAAAGGATACATTAAAAGCCTATTTAAAAAAATGGTTGGCATCTTCAACAAGTTTTAACAAAACTCTGACTGTCTGGATTGCCTTTTGCTTTTTGTAAGACTTCATCTGACTATATAATCACAGAGAATTAATCTTTGTAATTACTTCCAGGCCTTTGTCATTCGTCTCAGACCGTGGTTGTTGTGGCCTTTGCCACATGTAGAGCACGTGTGCCGGTCACCCCCCCCAGAAAATCCCCCCGAGTTACAATTTGCTCATCTTTTTTTCCTTTTTTGAATTTTCACACAAAGACATAAATTTAAATTAATTTAATGACTTACAGAAACACGCAGTCCTTCCCCCCCGAAAAAACTCAATTTTATATAAACAAATTTTCACAAGAAATAAGCCTCAATTACTTAAAAAAACAACAGCAACAACGCAACAGCACAACAATGACAACGACAACGGAGCAGATAAAAAGTATGACAAACACATACTCGTACAGCATTAACACTGACACACACACACATACACACGCTCAGAGAACAGGCTTTCTTTGCGAGGATAATGTGGAGCAGCACTCACACACACAAACATACACAATTAACACAATGAAATGAAATGAAACAACGACGGCGACGAATAAAAGAAGACAACGAAGAAGATAAGACAGCAAAAAAAAGAAAGAAAGAAAACAACAACGCAATGAGAGTTATGAGCTCAATACTGACATTTTTCCGCTAAAACCAAAGTAAAGAAACAAAAGGAAGAGTGCAAACAACAGCAGCTACAGCGGCAACAACTGGTGGAGATATATATGGAACGAGGAGTACAACGAGGCTTATACTTACACTCGAACAAGCTTAATGTTTTAAACAAACAACAGCTTTTTTACAGCCTCACAGCAACAGCAACATCAGTAGCAGCAGCAGCAGCTAGAGCAGAAAAAGGAACCGTGAAAGAGAAACAAACAAAGAGCAGCAAACTATACAAAGGATGTGTTGTTGTTCCTCTTATTCATCTCCTCGTGCTTGTGTTTGAGAGTAGCGGTGGTCGTGGTGGCGGTTTGAAGCAACGGACGCCAGGACGGACCACAGACAAAAAGACTTGCTTTGCTTTTTCGTAAGCTTAACTATGCGAGCTGCAGGAATGCTGTGGCCGCAGACACATACGAGTTCATACAGGGTGGTTGATCTAGAGGTTTCTTTTTAAATCATATGTTATTTGAAATTGGCTACTGTAAAACTAACACATTTGCAGTTGATGTGAATGCTGACTTTTAGCATTTACGGGGACCATAGAATGGAATACATGCTGTCAGCATCTTCGATCATTTCGGGTTCTGCTTTACGAATAGCATCAGTGGAGTGTCCGCATACATCGGTCTCAGCTCTTTATTGAAATTTTAAATCTATATATATAAAAGAGAATTTTCGAAATTTGTACTTTTAAGGCAGGACAGAGACAAAAAGGGATAAAAATGGTACCAATTTAAGAATTGCAGGTAGAATCGTGAAAATCGGTATGTACATTTATGTGACAACGTAGACATGCAATATAAATTGATTTTTCGAAATTTGTACTTATAAGGGGTCAGCTGGACAGAAAGGGATAAAAATGGTACCAACTAAAGTATTGTAGCTAGAATCGTGAAATTTGGTATGTAAATTCCTCTGACCATGTAGAAGCACGTTAAAATTGGATTTTTCAAAATTTGTACTTTTAAGGGTTGCGAGGGACAAAAAGGGATGAAAATGGTACTAATTTAAGTATAGCAGCTATAGTCGCAAAATTTGGTGTGTAAATTCCTCTCACCACATAGAAGCGGAATATAAATGCATTTTGTACTTTTAAGGGTTGTGCGGGACAAAAAGGGATAAAAATGGTACCAACTTAAGTATTTATTACAGCTAGAATCTTGAATTTTGATATGTAAGTTCTTCTGGCCATGTAGAAGCGCAGTAAAATTGAATTTTTCGATATTTCTACGCATAAGAGATGAGCAGGACAAAAAGGGATAAAAATAGTACCAACTAAATTATTATAGCAAGAATCGTGAAATTTGGTGTGTCATTTCCTCTGACAACGTAGAAGAACAAATCCAAATTGATTTTTCGAAATTTGCACTTTTAAGGGGAGAGCGGGACAAAAAGGGATTAAAATGGTACCAAATTTAGGATTACAGCTAAAAATCATGAAATTTAGTATGTAAATTCCATGTAGAAGCGTCAACAAAATGGATTTTTTCGAGCATTTTTATTTCTTATGGATATTTAAATAAACACGTTGTTTATGTTTACAAATAATAGGAAACAAGTAAGGAAAGGCTAAAGTCGGACGCAGCCGACTATATGATACACTCCACTTTCTATCCTATTACAATTCAATTCCGGAAAAAAGTGAAATCGGGAAGGATTTATGTATCTTGTAAATGTATGTGTTTGACCAAAAATGTTAAATCGTATTTCTGTATTTTTATAGGTGAATTATAATATGTAATGTTTGGCCAAAATCCGTTAAACATTTGGGAGCAACATTTGTATATATGTATATAAATAAATTTATATCTAAAACTGAACCGATCTTACCCGCTGTCAGCAAAGGTGTTTCTAGTTAGATTATAAGGTGTTAAGCCAGATTTGAAGAAAATCGGATACTACTTAGTAGGGACATAAATACTGTTACACACGTTTTATGCTGTAAAATAAAAAGTACTGAATGTTTTTGGACCAAATATTTTTTAATATATTTATTAATGTATATTGTATCCAAAAATAATATACTTATTCGAAATGTCCGCCTTTTGCTTTTACACACGCCTTAAGTCGCACTGGCCAATCGTCAATAGCTGCACGAACCTCCATCCATTGGAAAATTGGCCACAGCTCGAACCAAAGCAGTCTTAAGAGATCCAATTTTGTGACAAACCTTGTCCTCTAAAACCGTCTACAATTTGTAATCCAATGGGTTCAAATCTGGACTGCCTGAGGGCCATTCTTCAGAGGAAATGAACGCTGGAAAATTGTTGCGAAGCCAGGCGTGGAACGTTTTAGCCTTATGGGCCGGCGCAGAATCCATGGCTGGTTTTGGAACAGGGAATTATTAAGAGGCTTCACAACAGCTTCCAAAACGGTTTCTTGGTAAACGTTGGCCGATGTTTTGACCGCTTGTTCGCAGAAATGCAGGTCAGTGACCCCATCGTAAGAGACACCCCACCAAACCATGATTGAAGCTGGTTGATGACCCTTTTCCAGTTCAGATGCTTCCATAGATGACCGCGCATACACTCTATCATTTTGCTAGTTAAATTTTTCCTGAACGGTAAAAATTTTTTCATCGGTGAAGAAAATTTGTCTGTGCAAGTTATCAGCGTGCTTCACCAAAAGACGTTTGCATTTTTCAATCCTATTATTTTTTAAGCTGCAGTCAATAAATGTCCGGTACGTCGTTTGATAGCCCCAAGTCCCAAGTCTTTTTTAATGATTCGACTCATGGACTTTTGCGTGATATTCATCTCACGGGCCATGATTTTCTGTTTTCGGAGCGAATTTCTGTGAATTCTTCATTTAACGGCCTTGATGACATGCGGTGTTCGAACAGAGCGTGGGCGGCCCGACCGGTGGCGGTCTTTTACATCGCCAGTCTCCTCAAACAGTTTTATGCATCGGTAGACGAACATGCGGCCAATCCCGAGTGGCCGGAGCGTTTTGAAAATATCGCTATTATGAAAGTTGAAACTATTTTAAAATCCCGTTACAGACTAACGCTATTGAGGTTAGCTTTCAAAACCGTTCGGGGTATGTTCAGTTCTACTATTGAAATGGGTGTGTTCAATGTTGTAACAGTATTTATGTCCCTACTAAGTATATGTGCTTTATAGAGCGGACAAATTCAAATCGGGAGCGACATTTGTATGGGGGCTATATCTAAATCTGAACCGATCTTGGCCGCTTTCAGCATGGGTGCTTCTAGTTGGATTATATCATATTTTGCAAACCGTTCGGAATTTTGATTTACAAAAATTATCAAAATCGCAAAAAACATTAAAAAATCGATATTTTAACATTTTCCCCTTTTCAGGTCCATAGGTAGCAAACCGTTTAAAATTCAAGGAAACAATCAACTAAAAAATTTACCTAAGATCTCAGTAAACAACTTTCTAGAACATATGAACTTCCTTGAACTGATTCTTAACACGGTTTAGGTAGGAAAACTCTATCTTGCAAGACTGTTTCTCTTAATGGCCAGTCCGACTACAGTGCGTATGAGCGATATTATCATTAATTAACAGCACGTATACGAAGATGAAGATGACCTTGAAGATGAAGTTTTTCTGATTTTATATGTTCACAATTTTCTTTATGAAGCTACAACTTTGCCTCAGAGTGTAAATCAAAATTCCAAGCGGTTTGCAAGATATGAGCCTGAGAAAATGATCACTTTTTTGCAAAAATGACACCGAGGTACCGAATCTTTGGGGCCCATAAAAAGTGCATAACTTTGGGCAAAACTGGGAGACACTGGTCTTTTATCACGTAGTGGTGTCCGTATATGGTTATACTTCCATGACTTAAAAAATTGCACACAGTGTTACAGACCGAAAAAAAAAACAAAGGAAGTTAAATAATATTGGTTATTTTAAAAATAATATTGTAGCCATCATAATTATATTTAATTGAACGTCTACCCATGTCGAACCAGGAACTGCCAGATTTGGAGTTAAGATAATCCACAAAATATTTAAGAGGCATCGCGTTATTATTCGAAATGGGTCATAAAGATCGTGAGACTTAGTGCCTCCAAAAATGTAAGATTAATTATTTTTGATTTGAACTGGGATATTGTCCTGGATCAAGACCATTTTGCATCTGTATTTAATAGAATGCAAATTTATTTACAAATGGCATGGTGACATTTATTACTTTTATCAATATGATAAAAAGTTAGACGGGTTTTTCTTAAGATACTTTTCACAAATTTTGACTTTCCTGCCAACATTTATCCTCTTTTAGGCTGATAACTTGGGAATCAAAATGCTATTAACGGCGAAATGATGGAATTTAATAGTACGATATACTCTAAATCTAGAAAAATGTTTTATGCTGCTCCATTTTTTAACTATTTTATTTTTATAGTGATAGTCTCTTTTGCAGTCACAAACTAACGTGTGAGTACATATATAGACAAATCAGAAATGTCTTTAGAAAAAATTCTTCTCCAAATTTATATAGATGACATCCAAATCAGCATAAAAAACACATTTTGCGGGAAAATGGTTCATAGCCGCTTTTGCATATAATAATAAGAATATATGTAAAAGGAACTGCAATTTTTCTAGGGTTCTCCGAATGTTTGCAAATTTGTACTTCTGAATTAAACAAATAAAGCTGCATTTCCCAATTTTCAAAAAATGAAATTTTAGACACAGGGTGAGCCATTGGGTAATTTTAAATAATTCGTTACTTTTCTGTGGCATGAATATTATTTTTGCCGAGTTTCAAGCAAATTGCTTCAAGTTTAATGTAAAATTATCAAATTTTAAAAAATATTTTTATGGTCGCCTTAAGGTAAATGTCGAAATGTCGAAAAGATAAAGCCCAAAATCCATAACCAAGGTATTGGAAACATAGGTTGACAGGATACGCTTTTGTGAAGTTAGTCGAGATGTTCACCTGAATGAAATCGTGTTCCATAAATAATGGGAACGTTTGCTCTTTCGAATAAACCAATAATATGCCGAAAAACGATTATTTTTTTATTAAAAGCAAACTTGGATTTGGACTACCCTTTATGTATTTTTACATTAGGGTTATACCTTTTTTGATACCACTTTCACTAGTGTCCACGCTTTGAACAATATTGAACTTCTAGCATAATTTTTCCATAAAGGAATCTAGGGAGTGTAGAAACATGTTATCCACTTTTAAACATGCCTGTCTAACTACCAGCCAATCAGTCAAGAGCACTCGCATATTTTAAAGAGATAGATGGTTTAATATTTTCGGATTTATAGAGTGGTTCTTAGTTTCACTACAATTATTTGTTTGTGAAACTAGAGCTCATTCACAAGAAAATATAGATCTTTATTTCTTATATTACTGATTCTGATCATGTTTGACGCCAAAAGACACTTGTACTATCTGAATATGAAAACATTTTTCTACCAAAATTGCATTTTATTTTATTGCTCGATTTTTCTACTATTTCATTATGCCATCCAAGCAGTATCCCATTCATATTAGTCATTTGAATTGCAGCATTTTCTCAAGCTAATGAAAATATGGTAACTGCGCAAAAAATACTTCGCGTAATTTACCATTTTTTTACAAAATCTTGAAAAGATATGTTCTATGTTCTAGAACATATCTTTGCTGTGGAATGTACTCCATGGTGGTGGTTACTTTGACATGAGATACCACTTAACAATGTTAATGGAACACACTGAGTTCATATGTGAAAGGATATCATGAAAGGGGTTCACATTTCACAGTGCATTGAAAATAATACCAATTTCACACTTTCACTTTTTAGAGAAACCTGATTCCACACTCTCCACAAATGCTTGATGTTCAGCCCCTTAGAATCGAATCCTATACTCTTGTGTTTATTCAAATGTGTAAAAGGACACCGCTCCACTCATGGTTACCCCCCATTACAAGTATGTGTACATTTGTGAAAGCTTTTCGGCATCTGTATGATATTAATTTCAAACGAACCCTTACGCGGAATTAACGTTTGTTCCCTCCCATTGGCGTTGCCACTGCCTTTGCTGCTGATGATGCTAGCGCTGCTGCTGTTTACTGTTGTTGCTGCTGCTATTGCTGTTGTAGTATTATGACATGAATTTTTACTTAAACTAACACCAGTTAAGAATGCATAATTATCCAACATGGTGTACAATGAAAACCGAATGGATGAGAGAACGGGAATGGCACATAAGTGTTGGAGTCCCACAGAATCATGCGAGGGCTTAGTAGAAACTGTGTGCATGTAATCTCATGACATGCACGCGTTACTGTCGAAATCCAGTCTGATTTACTGCGCAGACTGTGTGAAAATTGAACTTCCAGATTACGACATGCACGCGTCGGATTTCTAAATGCTCGTTTTCTAACATTAACGCATTAAAATTATATTTTAATTAGAGCTAATTTCATAAATATTAAAAAAATTTTGGTTAGAGTCTAATTTCAGTTTAAAGTTATCCGGTTAAAAAACAACTCAATTTACAAGAAAACACTAGAAGCTAAAGAAAAATACTACAGAGCATCCTCTGAATTCAATCAAGTGAGAATGTGGACATTTTAACACTTCTAAACGCACACGTCTCTAAAAAATACATCTAAGAACAAATTAAAAATTTCAAAAGAAAAAAATCGAACTATGTAATCATTTCGAAAATCAAAATAAACGAAATACTATAAAAGTAAGTAAAACTACCATCCAAAATCGGTCGAGTATTTCAGGAGTTACATTTGAAACAACACGCCTTTTAAAAAAATCGTAATTTCACCTCTGCACCGTAGATCCGCCCATATGACAACATTAAACAAGTAAGAAAACGTCAGTCGGCAAAACCGTCTTATATATACCCTCACTCTCAGAGAACATATCTACGAAAATTGTTAAAACATGACCAAATCTGAAGCCATAATGGATTTCAGACACCGGTATAGAACTTATAAAGGATTTAATTTTAACTAGGATAGAGACATTTGTGTTGGAGGTACTAGAAGGTGCGTGGCAAAAGCATAAATATTCTTTAATGCGATTATAAAAACATTTTCACATATCAAATTACAACTGATTTTGTTAACCCGTATGGAAGTTATATGGGTTTTATTTAACCCAGGCTTATGCAACTTTGTGTGGGAGGTACTAGAAGGGGTGTGGCAATATCGCCCATTTTCCATGCGAATGTAACCTCTATAAAAGCATTGCAAAATATAGAATTTCACAGTATTCCGATCATCCGTATATAAGTTATAACAGATTTACTATTAGGTAGGTTGGGGCGATTTGTGTGGGAGGTGCCAGAAGGGGCGTGGCAAAACCCGCCATATCTTGCACCCGTGGCAGTTTCGCTCATCTTCGAACTTTTTCTAAGTTTCGGACAAATATTACCATGTACAAAGTTTGAAATGATTCCTTAACTCCTTTCGAGAGTTCTCGTGTACACTAGCCAGCCAGAAAGACGGACGGGCGGGCATTAGAGCGTACCAGGTTACAAGTAAAAAAAAAAGTTCGCCGTACACCTTCGAATATGAAGTATTATTGAAAGGTAGTTTCAAAATTTTTTTTTATTTTTTTTATGCCGAACGTAGGGGTCGCGCTTTTACATTTTTCTATATAACTTCTGCATTTATAAACGGATTTTAAAGTGTGATACATCGATGTTTTTGTCTCGACGAGGCCGATTTTTGTCTTTGAAGTCATTGAGCTCAAGCATGATTCATGATTTTATGCGAGCTTTAATTTTCTGATATTAGAGTGGTACATTAGGGTAGTAGCAACTGAGATATGATGGGTAAGTACCAGAAGGGTGTGCTTGAGCTCAATGACTTCAAAGACAAAAAAATCGGCCTCGTCGAGACAAAAACATCGATGTATCACACATTAAAATCCGTTTATAAATGCAGAAGTTATATAGAAAAATGTAAAAGCGCGACCCCTACGTTCGGCATAAAAATATAAAAAAAATTTTTTTGAAACTACCTTTCAATAATACTTCATATTCGAAGGTGTAAGGCGAACTTTTTTTTTTGAGGTACGACCTAACGGGCATGGCTCAAACATCTTAAGATGTTGTGTAATGGATTTGGTCCAAACATTGTAAGGGTCTTAGACACTCCTTCAATGCGTTACAATTTTTTCTGTCCCAAATAATATATATCCTCCTACCATGTAGAGTGAGGTTATAATATATTAAAAAAATGAAAAAGATTTAATCGTATAATAGTCTGGATTTGTTTCTTTAATCAAGGAATTGGTTCAGTTCAGATGAGATTATGAATCGATTTGACGACGTAGACATATTAACAGAAGAGAGTAACTACCATAGGAGATATACATTAGAAATGCTCTACATTACGGACGTTCCTACTGAAAAGAGACTAAATTACAAGACAGACACAGACAAATGCGCGCACATATACAGAAATATCATACACAAGAATAGGAAAGACGGACAGTAGTTGACAAAAACTTGTGAAAGTGGAAGGATCGTTTTGTTTTTTAAAATGTAACTATAACTATTAATTGTTTAAAAATTGTTTGTATATTGATTGTTATTCTTATGTATATTTGTTTAGTGTAACGCCCCTGAGGATGATCGACGAAGTCGTTCGAAATATCGGGAACAAAATTGAAAAATAAAATAATAAACAAACAACATCTTGTTTTTATTTACTTGAGACCTTAAGCCGGACAATAATACAAAACATTAAAATCAAACAGGTCAACTATACACATCATAACATCGATTTATAATTTTAAAATTATTTATTGTTTCCCATAAACGGGGTGCTTTACTTTTGTCCTTTTTGATTTCCTCGTCTTGAATGTTTTTTAGGTGAAATTTTAATTTATATAATAAATGTTATTATTAACAAATTGAGACTTTTTGATTAAAGCAGAATGGCGACCATATAAGTATGGAAGGACATTTTTGCAGAATAAACTTATAGCCCTGCTGGTCTGAGTTTATTTTTACAGTAGGTCAAAGTTTTCATTTTTTGGTCCAAGGTCCATACTAAGCGAAAAAAAAATGTTGTAAATTAATGTCTGAGAGAATTCTTATTGTCAGAATTATATTTTTGAATTTTATGAGGATTATTTTTGTGGAAGATCTTAACCCTGTAGCTCCTCTCTTTATGGGTCAATTTGAACCTTTTTCGAAAAAAATTAAATAAAGTTCTTTGAAAAAGGACATCTAAGGACATTTAATTAAATTGTTCCATGAAAAAAATTGGCGGAAAATTTCAGTGAAGGTCGACAAAGCACCAAAGCCGTAAATAAAGCTCTTCAAGCTTCCATAGCAAAATTACATGCCTACTTATACAACGAAATTACTAGGCTTAAAATTCGCCCACGTTTTTGGAAGATCTATCTTTTTCGACAAAAATGTGGGCATTTTTGTAGAGCTCGGTACACAAATTTAAATTGGATATTTTTGCAAAATTTTCATTTCCGCTGGATATATGGCTAAAATGACTTCGTATGCATAACATTTTTCTTTTGTAATTTTCTCGCGATATTTCCAACGGATCTGTCGAATTTTTTGAATGTGAATTAATGCGAAAAAACTGCAATTGTTGCAAAAATTCAAATTTGGCGGTTACAATTGCATTATTTCAACTTTCTCCACCTGGGTTTCTGAAACAATTCTGTCACAAATATTCCCTATTTAGTCAGCAATCACATGTCAGAAAATATTTTAGCATTCTCTATATGATAAAAAGTTATGCGGGTTTTTCTAAAGGCACTTTTAACAATTTTTGACTTTACGTCCGATATTTATGCTATTTCACTCTTATTTTAGCCTGAATTCAGAATCAAAATGTTATAAACGGCGATATGATGCAATTTGATAACACGATATACCCAAAATCTTTAAACACGGCTAAAAGAAGAGTGAAATAGCCGTAAAGGCAAAAAGCATAAATGTTGGCCGAAAAATCAAGTTCTATACTACAAAAATGGTCTACTCAACATGTCCTTTCAGAATTATAGGGTCGCTATGCTATGTGTCAAAAATGCTGTTGGACTGTGTAATTTAATAACTTAATTTTTATGAACAAATTAAGATGGGAAAACTATTTACTGATGGAGTACTGTATACCCCTACTATGTAGAGTGAAGGTGTAGAAATCCATGCATATTTCACTTTTGAGTTGTTTTGGGATAGAAAAAGGAGCGTTAGCGTTTCCTTTAAATTTCTTACAAATATGCGTAATGAAAAGCAAAATAAATTAACAATAAACAATAATGCACCAAACGTTACGTCAAAAATATCAGGGTACTCAAAATATATACATAATTTTATCTAAACACAAAGTAAAAGTGAAACAACATTTAACAAAATTCAGCACACCAAGTTGACTTTTAAAAGACTGTTGTGTCCATAGCCCATACTTATTTACAAATATCCATAATTATAGTCGCACTGCAGAAAAATCGTGTTGAGACCAAAGTCTCGTTTCAATTTAAAAGATTAAAAAATCTTGTACAGCGAAAAACATTTCTAAATTCATTTTATGCACAACACTATGTCCTTATTATCCTTAACAAATAGTTGACAAATTATAGTGGTATCATTCCTTATTTGATATTTTGGCACCAATTAAATATTTTTTTTTACTTTATACTTCATATATGGTGTTAAAGAGTCCAGCTCTATTCATTTAAAATTATGTCACCACTGGACAATGTTTGTTCTTGTTTTCTATTTTTCTTTAAGTCTGCATAGCAGCTGTTATAATAGAAACGATAATAAAGAAATATTTTTTGTAATCAAAATAAAAATTTATTTTTCGACAATTACCAGAACAATATAAAAAATGTATGTATTAAAAAAAATTGTAAAAAAATAATTTTAGGTAGATAGCCATATATTCCACCTATATTGGGTAGTTCCCAGGCTAAGTAAAACAATTACTATACAATTTAAAACAAAATTTTCAAAAAAATATTTTATTGGAAAAAAAACTTGAAAAAATATTTTTTGAAAATTTTGTTTATATCCCAGCAAAGACTCTCATTACCAAGTAATGTGGGGAATAAGGCAAAACCAAAAACCTTCACTACGCTTACAAAAACTTGTAAGGTGGGCTTGCATTCATGATTATTTTATTTTATTTAAAATTTCCATTTTTCAAATGACCAACATTTTCTTTGTAACGCCATCTGTGTGTGAAAATCTTGTTCTAACATGCCGCATATGTATCACTGTGTTGACGTTTGCCTTACTTTATCAATTAGCTACTTCACCTGTAGTTGGAAAAGAAACGCTAAATTCTTGGCTTCTCCGAGGTTTCTTTGAAGCAAACTTAATAACTCTCGTCCATTTTGTCAATTATTGCAACTTAAACTGGTTGAAATTCTGCAGTAATCCAAGAATAAAATTTTATTTATAACATTGTGAAGTTTTTTTTTCTCGAGTTAATTTTATTCAATCAGGGTATGTACAAATAACAAAGACCTTGTTAAAAGTGTAAAATGTTAATCAAAATCGACCAATTCTGCAGGTGATTTCTACACGGCATTAATATTGTGGCTATTTTGATAAGGCTATAATTTACAATAACTCCTTTAACCCTAAAATAATCCCTTGATGTCATCACTAGTACGGGTAATTTATTGTATTGCTTAATTGGAATTGATTTTAAATTCAAACTCCGCTTTAGATTGGTGAGCTTCTGGTTAATTGTCATAGTCAATCATACGCTGAGAGCAGACAGAGGAAAATTGAGAAAATAACAACCTAGCAACCTTTAATTCACCATTCACTTGATCAGTGTTCAACCAACGTGGTGTGATTCGGTATACCTTTAAAGTTCGCTCTCTGCGGTGTGTGACATAGCCGCCTGTACTATTATAAAATTGTGTCCATGCCGTCGACACAACATTGAATCAAAAGGCAAAGAAATTAAAAGCATTTTGACTACTAAAGTCTTGCTTGGTGAAAAAAATAATAACCACAAAATCCCAGCCAAAGATTTGAGGAAAAGGGTGATATTTATCATCATATTCACATAAGTGTCACGAAAATTTAGTGGAGTGAATATTAGAAAAAAAAGGCATACGACCCAAGTAAATTTCGATGTTCCTGATTTTGGCGCAAATAGTATTACATTAGAGGAATTTTTGTGTTATATATATGTATTACTTTTTACTTTTAGATATCTACAAATAATTTTAAAGTAAAATCATATTCCCGTTTTGGAGAATGGCACAAGTCATATTACATATCGTCTAACATACATATTTATGTACAAACATACGTGCACTATAATTTCACTCTCACAACCAGTGCTCTTTTCGAAGGCGGTGATGTTTAATGATGTATAATGATGTTTAATGATGTGTATGTGGGTTGTGCTATTCGCTAAATTCGGATGTCAATGTATCTAAACATTGGACATAATAATTAGCTTTTGGTAAGTGTGTGTTTCATATGTTGATATCGAAACGTAACCTAGCAACATCTCTCCCAGCTCTAGCAACATCAAAGAGAGTGACAAATGTATACACCGAAAATCTACTCAACAGCAGCTGACTCTTCGGAAGATCTTTCGACGGGGGAGCAACGACCTAAGTTAATGTAAGTGATTTTTTTTTGTCCTCTTTCTATTTTTTTTTCTTCTGCTCGTCATATGTTTTTTTCTCGGTAATGATATTCGATCAACTTAATTGAACGAATAGATACTCAAAGTATCTTTCTGAATTCAAACTAAAAATACTGAAAAAAACTAGGCTTAGAGTGACCATAAGAACACATTAGTTTTTGTGTCAAAATGTTTAATATGTAAACAACTGAAACACACACACACATCTAATCCCTTGAATGTTTTCTTCTTTTTCTACTCTTATTATATGTATATACATATTCAACTATTTCTTTAAGTATATTTTTTTAGTAATTTTTTTTGTCCATATGAATTCCGGCCAGGGCTATATATCTAAAATAGCATATTGCTTCCTTAGGTTAAAATTTATTTTTAATTTAAGTTATTTTTATTGGTTTTGTAAAGAAGAAAATCTTATAATTTGATGAAAACTCTGCCTTATTTGAAATTAATGAACTAAATTAAATGAAATTATTTACATCTTCAATAAAATCTCTCATGATGATTGGTTAGAACTTCGAAATTGATCTGTTTGAATTCGAGAGCTTTTGAAAGCCAGGTCAGCACGAATATGGGTATCACAACTTCATTCTTGACGGGTTTTCTAATTGTTGTGATCAAGGAGGGCGGGCAAGTTAAGCATTGTACCACCTTTTGCTTGACATTTTTGGACAAATTGTATTTCCCTTTTCTTTGGTAAACTTTACCTTTACTATGTTACCTTTATCCTTTTGTATAAACACCATATATCTATTAGCACGCAAACAATTTATTTTATGAAGTAGCGAAAATTCAACGAGAAATCTGAAGTATCGAATCCCCCCATCCGACGAGCAATAAGGCCGGTGACACTGCGTGCTACCGCTTCTACGATTCTCAGTAAATCTCTTCCATTTAAATATAGTTATATGCTACAAACTTGAGAAATAAGTACTTCTTAACGAGTGGTAAAATAAGTGGCCTCTGGAAGATACAAAATAAGACATTATTGATAACTAGCCAACTAATGTATTATCAATAATGGGCTTAATAAGTGATGCAAACACCCCCTATTTAGAAGTGCCTTTGTAGTCAAATACAAATGATACGCCAATAATTTGAAATCAATTTTTGTGCGATAATAACAGCACTGCTATTCTCTGCCTCACCACAAAAATGTAGAAAATTAATTTTTAAAATCTGAAGTTCTATAAAAGTTAACTTACCAATAACTACTTATTTAAACCATTATAAGGAAGTAATTATTTCATACTTCAAAATAATGGAGGGCGTAACGAGCTGCCATTACTAGGTAAAGCTAAAAATAATGAGGTGTCATTACCAAGTTTTGGATTTGGATTGCGTCATCAGATTTTACTAATATTCATCATCATCTGAAAGTTTTAGACCTCCTCTTTCCGAATCTGCATGAAAACATGAATGTCCTTGTGGTTTAAGGACTCCAAAAATTAAATATAATATTAATCCTTGAATATCCTGAAAACCATGCATTTAATTTTCTTTATTTTGTTTTGTATTTTAGCTTATTTTATTCTCTACAAAATATCAAAAACTCAGAGTGGGATGACCATAGGTTGAGAAATGTGAAATAACAACTGACATATGGAGTCATTTGCATCGTAAACACGTTCTAGTCATGTGCAAAGCTAATTTTTGAAAAAAATCTGAAGCCATCTCTCTCGAAAAAAAAAACAGATATAACCATTTTATGTAAAACTACTACTACTACGCACTACTTTGAGCTACGGTAATCGGTATATTAAACGCAACTACTAGTATAATGTATGCACGAAATTTCATCAAAATCGGAGAGGATTAAGATCCAAACTAGAGATGGGCGCGTGAGTGATTATTGGCTCACGTTCATGCACGCTCACGAAGGAAAAATATTGAATCAGGCACGTTCACACACGAAGATTTTTTCATTCCTCACGTTCACGTGAGTAAAATAAATTTTGCTCACGATCACGCTTGAATCACGCAAACAATGAGAAACGCCGCGCTAATCCAAAAATTATATTATTTAAATATCTCTACGTTTGTAATGTTTGTCTTAAATTCATATTTTTATAAATATATCTAATTTAACGCAAAATAAGTTTAAATCGGACACTGACATAAAATCCAAGTAGAAAACAAAGCATATACCACGCTATCACTCATGTAAATTTTGTAATTGAACTAATACTAAGGGGGTTTCCCATATAAATGCAGTGCTTAGTGTTGGCGCATGGAATGCCTACTTAAATAATAGAAAAATTAGAAATTTGAATATTTTGAATAAAAATTTTCACTTTTTTGAACAAAATATAATGAAACTAAAATAATTATTAAATATGTGCGACTCACGAAAAAATCACGTGATTCGCGCAGAAATTAGACTCACGCACGAAAATTTTTTCGTTCCTCACTTTCACGCACGCTCACGTGAGTGAAATACATTTTGAACACGATCATGCAATTCACGTGAGTCGCGTCCATCTCTTATCCAAATCAATGGTTCGTTGGTGGTTTTCTGTTAGAATTACACTATATTGTTGTTGACGACAATATGAAAAGTTATTTTTTCCATTGAGTGAAAAGTCAACATTCTTGAAGATTTTGTGAGTGTCGTGGATCATTTTTATAAAAATTTTCCTTCAGGATATCATATCATATCCTTAATCAATTAATTTTTCCTCAATAAACGCCAAGTTTCCAACACCGATTGCTGCCTTAGTCGTTAGGTTAAGACTCAAATCGATTCACTCTTGTTACGACAACTCCCCACTGTGCCTTGTGCCAACCTCCCTATTTTAATTTGCACAACAAGGCGCTTATAATTTGACGTTTAAGATGGACTTAAAATAAAAGCGGGGTTATAAATTTACACTTCTCCTTGAAAAGGAAGGATACCGAAAACCTCCGACCAAACACACTCACATGCTGAGATTTTGACAAACAACTTTCGCTGTTTTACTCGGAATTCTTTCGAGTACATCAGCCATAAACATTTCATTGTAAAGCTCTGTTGCTTGTCTTATTACTTATAATTTGTTGTTGGCGCTGGTGTTGCTGATGTGGATGTGGGTGCAGATGCTGCCGTTGCTGTTGGATGTTGTAGAACATCAGCGAATCTTGTTTTATGGGAGCAATTAGCGTATGGGTGTCATTATGAAATACTTATGAAAGTTAAACACACGCATGCACACACACTCACACTCCTTTACCGAAAGATGTTTCTTCTTTCGTTCTTCTTACCTTTCGCACAATTAATACTCACTGTACACAATGAGCACAACGACAACGATGACGACAGTGACGTACACACTCGTACATAGTAGATGTGTGCATAAATAAGTTTAATAATAAAACAAGGTAAATATGTGTAAGTATCGCCAACAACATTAGTAAGCTTAATTAGACCACATGACGTTGTTTTTAATTACAAAAGTTGTCACAATCGCAAAGCCAACCAAGGCAAGGCAGGGCAAGTCAGCGCATCACACCGATCCACCGCAACGCAACACAACACAACAGTTCAACGTTGTACTTGTGACAACCGACACAACACACACGAACACTCTAAGTGTAATTGTGCTGAAGAGTAACAGCATCTTATTGTAGCTGTAGTTGTGTATGCATGAATGAGTAAAGAGAGAGAGAGAGGTATGGTATGAGTATGACGGCGTACAAGGTACGAATATGTATGACAAAAGTACTTAGCATTTGTCACAATTATAATTGTGTTATGCTAAATATCTACCACCGACACACACATACATACTCGCACACTCATATGCAAATAGACGAACACATATGTACACATAACAACACAAAACAAAAGAACTAAGGGAATTTGCATTATTATGCGAATGTGTGCATAATTTCGTATTCAAATGCGTTGCAAGAATGGATGAGGGCAATAATAAGGTCGTGCCGAGTCGCTCTTGGACGCGCGGGATTTAACTCCCAAAAGGAAGGGAGATAGACCCATTGTTAATTATACCGATCGGCTTAGAATCACTTTCTGAGTCGATTTAGCAATGCCCGTCTGTCCATCTATTGTTGTAATCAAATTACAGGTCGCAATTATAGTCTGATCTTAACAAAAATTGGCAAAAGTAAGTTTTGTGGATCAAGGACGAATGCTATTTAATTTGAAGCAAATCGGTTCAGATTTAGATCTATAGCCCCATACAAATGTCGCTCCCGATTTGACATTTTCCGCTCTAGAAACCATATCTTGAACTCGATTTTCTTTAAATTTAGCACAACATCTTATAATCCATCTACAAACACCTGTACAGAAATTGGGTAAGATCGGTTCTGATTTAGATATAGCCCCCAAACAAATGACGCTCCCGATTTGACATTTTCCGCTCTGGAACCCACATATTGTACCCGATTTTCCTTAAAGTTGGTACAACATCTTATAATCCAACTAGAAATACCTATGCAGAATTTGGGTAAGATCGGTTCAGATTCAGATATAGCCCCCATACAAATGTCGCTCCCGATTTGACATTTTCCGCTCTAGAAACCACATATTGTACCCGATTTTCTTTAAATTTGGCACAACATCTTATAATCCAACTAGAAATACCTATGCAGAATTTAGGTAAGATCGGTTCAGATTCAGATATAGCCCCCATACAAATGTCGCTCCCGATTTGACTTATGCCGCTTTAAAAGCCACATATTGTACTCGATTATCTTTAAATTTGGCACAACATCTTATAATCCAACTAGAAACACCTATGCACAAATTGGGTAAGATCGGTTCAGATTTTGATATAGCCCCCATACAAATGACGCTCCCGATTTGACATTTTCCGCTCTAGAAACCACATATTGTACCGGTTTTTTTTTTAATTTGGCACAACATCTTATAATCCAACTAGAAATACCTATGCAGAAATTGGGTAAGATCGGTTCAGATTCAGATATAGCCCCCATACAAATGTCGCTCCCGATTTGACTTATGCCGCTTTAAAAGCCACATATTGTACTCGATTTTCTTTAAATTTGGCACAACATCTTATAATCTAACTAGAAACACCTATGCAGAAATTGGTTAAGATCGGTTCAGATTTAGATATAGCCCCCATACAAATGTTGCTCCCGATTTGACTTATGCCGCTTTAAAAGCCACATATTGTACTCGATTTTCTTTAAAGTTGGCACAACATCTTATAATCTAACTAGAAACACCTGTGGCTAAAGCGGGCTAGATCGGGTCAGATTTAGATATAGCCCCATACAAATGTCGCTCCCGATTTAACTATTGCGCTCTAGAAACCTCATATTGTACCCGATTTTCTTTAAAATTGGCACAACATCTTATAGTCCAACTAAACAAAACTATGGTGAATGTGGGTAAGATCGGTTCAGATTTAAATATAGCCCAAATACAAATGTTGCTCCCAAAAGTTTAACCGATTTTGGCCAAACTATACATTTTATATTTCACATATTTCGTTCCAGGTTTCAATATATCCTCATACAAATGTCCTTTCCGATTTAACATTTTTTGTCAAACACATACAGTTACAGGATATAAAAAACCTTCCCGTTTTCACTTTTTCACCGAATTTAATTGTATTTGGATAGTATCATAGAGTCGGCCCCGCCCGATTTTAGCCTTTCCTTACTTGTTTCTGTTAAAAAATGCTGCATTCTATGTGCACGTTGTCCAAAAATAGCATTTTCGTTCTCATTTCTATAAAAAATGCAACATCACAAAAACGCCTTAAATAAAGAGAACAAAGTTGCTGGCATTATAAGGAAGAAAACAAGGCCTGGTTGAAAAATATCAATTAGTTGGTCCACGTTGCACATACTTTGTAAAATGGCCCATGGTAATTGAAAATGTAGCGGCATAAACGCCATACGGGTGATTCATAATTAATCAACAACATATTCATTGGCACTGACCAAAGAAGCCGTTGGCGTTTGGTTCTAATATAAACAAAAAAGTCTATCCACAATGTCCGTCTGCCGCAAAAAAGCACAGCAGCAAAATGTAAGCCCACTGAACGCTAAACGAAAAAAAAATGAAGTTTGCGATTATGTAGTTATTAAATTATGCATTCATTTTATATAGTCTCGCAGAATAATATAGTAACAAGCCACCACAATCATTTGATAAGGGATATAAGAAAGAGAACTTTTTAAAGATCAAATTCAACAAACTGTCATAAATAAGACTAAACATGGGAATAATATACCACTGGATTTTTTCTATTCCCCGATTTTCTTTCACATTCCAGGAGAGCGGGAACTGTTTGTGAAACTTCCATGCAACTCCCGCAATTTGCTATGCATATTTGTGATCTTAGATTTAAAAACATACAAATTTGAGCATTTAATTAAATAAACCAAAACAGTAACAGAGCTGTTAACAGAGCTCTGTTAGGACTTAACAGAGGAAACAAATTCTGATGGAGGGTAAATATGGGAGTTTATAGTATCCAAACGGGAAATATTGGGTGAATAAAATTTATAGCAAATTGGCCGCCACATATATAGATGTCTCTAAAATTCATACAATCTTGCATTTTGTAGATGCATATATTTGAGCGCACCGAGCGCCAACAAGAATTGCATAAACCAGATTAATATTTTCTCTCACATGAAAACGTAGTTATTGATAGAATGATTAGTGTATTTTCGTGGGCGCAGCAGCTTCGAGCAATACACTCTTCCAAACCTGAAAAATATGGACTAAAGATTAAACACAGCTTTCAAAATTCCTTCCATTTTATATTTCTAGCATAACAAACAAATCTTAACTAGCAAATATTTTTTATATACAACCAATACATCTTTCATACACAAGTTGTACATCATACATGCATGTTTTTATTCTTGCATACCGTTTGTGTTGTGTGTTCTCGGCGTATATATATTTTCATATGTATTTCCGTTTGGACACCATAAACTCGCAAAGTTACCTTCCATCAGAATTTGCTCCTCATGTTAACTCCTGGTAACAGTGTCTGTTAACAGTGTTCAATCTGTGATACAAAATTCAAGATTGTATGAATTTTAGATACATCTGAAATATGTGGGGGCCAAATTCGGATAGGGCACGCCCAGGGCTATCTGTGCTATAAATTTTATTCACCCAATATTTTCCATTTGGATACTATAAACTCCCATAGTTACCCTCCATCAGAATTTGTTTCCTCTGTTAAGTCCTAACAAAGCTCTGTTAACAGCTCTGTTATTGCAAGTTGTATTCGAATTTATTTTCACATACATAACCCAGTAAACACCAAACGAAAAAAATTAACTTTGCAATTATGTACTTATTAAATTATGCGTGTATTTTATATACTCTCGCTTACGATAACAAAATAAAGCGGTCAGAAGCCATCGCAATCATTCGATAAGCAAGTAAACTTCCTATAGGTCAAAATTTAAAAAATCTAGTATTCAACAAACTGTCGTTAAATAGGACTACATAGTGGATTTTTGTTTTATTCCCCGATTTTTCCCATATCCCAGGACGGTGAGAATCATTTTTGGAATTTCCCCGGAATTTCCGCTATCTGTATGTATAGTATATCTTTAAGCTGTGATAAATAACCTGCAAATTACAAAGCAAAGTCCATATGAGTCATTCCATGTCAAGCGGTACGATTGTTGATGTCGCAACTATTGTTTTGAAAATCTGTCTATGTATTCTTCTCATTAAAATGTTGTATACGTATTTTTGAAAAAAAAAATATATAGATTTTGTTTTACAAGTTAAGACCAATTTAACAGTGAAAAAAATACAATTTTTTCTGAAAGGTATGTTATAGCAATCGCGTGTAACTCCTGAAATATTTCACCGATTTTAATGTAATATACCTTCCCAGCAAAAAGAGAGCATCCAAAGAAGTGAAAAAGATGTTCATCTTGTGATTCGGAAGTAGTGAAAATTGGGATCTTCACCAATGAATTTAACAAGGAGTTGTCATAGGAGGGATGTCCTTTATTTTGAAAGACTTAAAAGTTATTTTAAAGCAGTTGCAAAGGAACCACATTTCCACTAGTTTCCATTTCTGTTTTAAAAAATCCGCCGCTACCCGGGGTAGAACAGCGGACCTTCTGGTTGCTACTACGACACTCTATCCTCTGTTGTAAATGACGAATAACTAAAACAAATCATTTAGTTCGGTAGAACTGACAATAGGAAACTTAACAAAATATTTATTTAATATGAACTAATATATAACGCAAATAAATATAATAAATACTAATTAAATATAATAAATTATTAAATGAATTGGAACTACTTAATTGTACTGATATTATGTAGTATAAATAATTAAAAAAAAAATATGAAATATTTTAAGTACATAAAAAAGCAAAAATTTTGTATTTTTTAAGCAAACATTTTTAATTTGTTAAAATTATACAAAATTAAACATTGTTTATTTATAAAAGTAACGAAAAAATAAAAAAAAAATCCCGAGCCACGATTCGAACCCGAGACCTTCCGGGTGCAAAGCGGACACCTTACCATTGTGACCTCATACTAAAAAGTAGTTCCCATTCAGTTGTGAAATAGCTATTCATAAAATGTTACCGAATATTAAGATATTAGATGCGATTAAAATGTTCTTCCTACGGAAGTACTTTCAATTTTTCTTTTGCTGTAGTGTTTTGAAGACAATGACTTTATAATATCAACTTGAAGTGATTCAGATAGTTTGAATAATATATAAAAGGGAATTATTTTAAAAGTAAGAATTAATAATTTCAATATAAACTTTCTAGAGGAACATCATGTAAATATAATTTTTTTATTTTTCTTTTAATTTTTGTCTTCAATTAAAATATTATCTGCTTTCTTTCATCTCTGGTAAGGAAATATTAATTTTTCTAATTAAAATAAAATATTTTGTTGGTTTGAAAGATATAACCATTTTTAATTATTCAATTTTTCAATTTTGAAGAGAATGAAAGTGGTCAATGCAAGTAGTGTTTCCCTTAGATAATAATTGATAAAGATAATAATTTGATAAAGTAGTAGAATATTGTAAGAAAAAAATTGTCCATTTTGGTGGTAAATTGACTCAAACGCAAACCATTGCATATCTGAAAACGGATAAAGTGTGACTTAGACAACTATCATACTAACTGGCACATGTATAGTAGGCTGGATTGTTTAATGATGATTTGCAAAATATTTCGTTCCTAGATCAAGCCGTTTGTGAGCTAAACGCTCCTGAAAATACCAGTAAAAATCTTGTTTTTCCAGTGTACATTTTTTTTCAGAGATAATAGTCTTTGAAAGCACTTTAATTTTGATTCTTGTCTTAGAGAAATTTTGGCTATCCTCCTGTATAAAATTATATTGCAAACATGGATTCAGTAACGCCATTTTCTGTCCGACATTCATCATATAGGCATCATTCGATTTATTTTTCACAACAGCTTTTACAAAATGTTTTCAAGATATATGAGTTTTTAGCTGTCACATTAAAAACCCACATAAAATCAATATAAACGTCCAATAATACGACCAATGAGTTACTGAATTAAATTAAATGAAGAATAAAAATTATTATTTAAAGCGGTTCCAAGGGTATATTAATGCAGAAAAAAATTTGACAAAAATGCAACATAAAACAAGTAAGGAAAGGCTAAAGTCGGGCGGGGTCGTCTTTATGATACACTCCACTTTCTATTCGAATACAATTCAATTCGGTAAAAAAGTGAAAACGGGAGGTATTTTTGTGTGTTTCCTAATCATAGGCTAATATGTCCTGAACCAATTTGTCAAATCGAGAAGCATAATTGCATCGGGGCTATGGGCCGGAAAAAGTCAAGTCGGGAGCGAAATTTTTGTATGAGAGTTATATATAAATCTGAACCGATATGACCCATATTCACCACAGGTCTTCCTAGTTTAAATATAAGATTTGAAGACAATCTGTTAAAATATGTGGTTTCTAGAGCGGAATAAGTCGAATTGGGAGCGAAATTTGTATGGGAGCTATATATAAAACTGAACCGATCTAAAACATTTTTACCACAGATGTTTCTAGTTGACATATAAGACGTTTCGCCAAATTTGAAGACAATCTGATAAAATATGTGGTTTCTAGAGTGAAAAGAGTCAAATCGGGAGTGAAATTCGTATGAGGGCTATATATAATCCGAACCGATTTTCTTCAAATTAAATAGCGTTCGTCCTTATCCCGAAAAACTTCATTGTGCAAACTTTCATTTGGTTTTGGCTACAATTGCGACCTGTATCGTGATTACAAGAATAGATGGACAGACGGACATTGCTAAATCGACTCAAAAAGTGAATCTAAGTCGATCGGTATAATTAACAATGGGTCTATCTCGCTTCCTTTTGGGTGTTACAAACAAATGCTCAAAGACATAATACTCTCGTGGAGTGTATAAAAATTACACGGGAAAAACATGAATATTAGAGGTGTTTTGAGGAGTGTTTAGCTCACATATGGCTTGACCCAGTGGCGAAATATTTTGCAGATCATCGTTAAACAATCCAATCTTTAGTTCTGGTGGGTGACATCTGCAATTTATTTTCGTGACCCAACCTAATGTATAGTAAGTACCCTTACAAAAATCGTTCCCGATATCACTTTTTTCCCGAATTCAATTGTAATGGTTTTTATAGTGGAGGGTATCATATAGTTGGCCTCGCCCGAATGTAGCCTTTCCTTACTACTATAAGGGTTATAACTTCTACATTTATCCATTTTTTCTTTGCTTTTACGAAATAAAATAAAATATTATATTATTAATTTTATTTATAATTTATAAAAACAAGCAAAATATCGTAATTTTGTAATTTATTTTGCGTCTACAAACAGTGTCATAACTGCTAAATTTATCTATAGCTTTTTTATATGTAGACATTGTTTTCTTCGTTAGAATGGTAAAAAATGCTACCAAAAATAATATTTTTTCGATTTTTTTCACAAATAAATTTATGCAGATTTTATGAAGCATTAGCCTTTGTGCACACACATAAATTTCTAGGTCTCGGCACAACAATTTTATTTTTTGATGCATAAAATCCACTTTTTATAAATCGATTTATTAAAATCCTGCCTGTCATTGTGAAACTGCAGATTTACTTCCCTTTTATCTCGCCTTCCCCCCCTATATGATCTAAGCTATAACAATATTTATAAAGTTACAAAACCACAAAAAAGGGGGAGACAACCCAGCATCATAAGTTACTGGATTACTTTAAAGAACAACTATAAGAAAAACCATTAAGAATAAAATATTATTTGCCAAAAATAACAATTGTTGCATTGTTTAAAAAGTTTAAAAATAAATAAAAACATTTGGTGGGAGTTGGCCAAGAACATCTATTTTATTTGCTACATAACTTTAGTTAATTTTCTAGGAAATGTTGGTCATAATTTCTCAACTTTCACCCCTGAACTGTCAAAAAAACAAACTCCAAATAATGGTTGTTGTTGTTGCAGGTGGCCCATAAGGGTGGATATGCCTTTGGCACCATCCCTGGGACTTATTAGAAAAAGTATATATTTTATTGTTATTGTGATTTAAAATTATTGTTAATGTTTCACTTTAAATGCGCTGACTTCACATTAAATAATTTTGTTTGTTTTTTCTATGGTCGATGTTGTTCTTCGTTCGTAGCTGTTTACAGTTTCTGTTTGTTCTGCCCTTGTGCACTGCTCTGTTGCCGTTGTATTGTAATGGACAGAGCCTGGCCAGCATCAGGATATTTTTGAAAGAAAACACAGCCCGACCACTTTAAGCTGCGCAACCAAAAAATCCAAACAAAAGAGGAAAACTTTTAAATTGCATTTCTTCTGGGGAAAGTGGTTTATGAAAGTAAATATTTCTCTTTATTAAGGGAAAAACACAGTAGCAATAATTTGATAAAATAGTAAATCTATGAAGAATTTATTAACACTCTACAATGGGTAAGATTTCAGAGTTAAGGATGAAAAAAAAACTCAACTTACACTATGCGACAGAAAAATATGTACGAACCTAAAAAATTATTTTTTTTGTGTGCGACAATTTTGACGATTAACTAGCCTTCATGTTGAAAAAGAGTTCAAGACGAAATGGTTCGAAGAACCTTCATTATAATTTCCCTCTAACTGTGGTAATTCAGAGTAAAGTCAAAGAACTCTGCCTCTAAGCATGAAGCTAACCCTGATTTTTCTCACCACCTTTCTATTCTAACTCGTTTCGGCCGCTGCCACTCACGATTTATCATACCATTCTCGGAAATTAAAGTAACCATGGCTAATAAATTACACGCTTACACTGAAGTAATTATCGAAAATAGCCAACGCATATCAATGTCCTTGAGGAATGTTACAAACTTCTGGCTAAACTAAAAATATGCAATACCACGTTCTGGCGTTTTGTATTAAACAAGGAAACGTTTCTTTTATTTTGTTTATGTCCTTGGGTTTATTAAGAGAACTGAGCACAGTGTTTGGCAACACAACAACTTGTGAATTCTGTGAACTTGTGAATTCTATTGAATTGGCCAATATTTAATGTTAAAATTATTTTTTTTGGTTGAGAAAAAGCTGGGTAAGACTATGTCGATGTCCGATCACGCACATTTAAATTATTTTAAACTATTTTTGTGGGATTTCCGTGGCAGCTGAAGACGATACGGGTCATTCCAAGCGGTATGATATATCACATCACTAACTTGGATTGTTTCAATGATAGGTTGTACTTTTTACGATTTGTTTTTAAGCCAAAGTATCAATTTTATCATTATTAACCAACCAGTGCACTATGGTCCCAAATCCATATTTTTTGGCAGAAATTCAGAAAAATAAATAAATTGGAAATTGTTAAATGTGTACATATTTTCTTAATGACAACACTCCATGCTATCGAGAAAATGTATTGTAGAAAACTAGGTGGCAACACTGCAAGCCTGAGAGGCATTTAAAGTTTGCCATTGAAGCAAGTGTGATTAATGCGGGCCTAAAGCAGTTATACAAAATACTTAAAATGAAGGCGTAAAATTAAAATATTGAAGTGACTATATTATTGAAATTGAAGGCTGTCGTAAGTAGTTGAAAAATTATATCTAACATCTTGTGGTTACTGTAGTCTTGACAGTTTTCTTAAGTGTTGTAATTTTGTTATTCGTAGTGAGCATAACCTATAAATATCGTGGACCAAAAGTTATATGTAGGACTCAACTTGACTCGAAGTGTAAATGTGAAAGTGTTCGTCTAAGTGTATAGTTTATGGTGGAATTAATATCTCGTCAGCATTCTTCGGCAAACTCCTACTATTGCCACTTTATTTTAGCACAATTTCGATTAGTCATCTCATTTTAAAGGTATTGCAAGTACTTTTAAAATGGTATATAACGTCATTCACTTTTCTTTTTTGCTTTTGTAATAATGTACAGAAAAACATTGTTTGTCAAAGCGAAACAAGTTTCATTCAATTAAGCTTTCATAAAATTTTGTTTTGGGCACCCTGTACTAATACAGGGTGATATTTATGTTGGTCATATATTGAGTTTATATGGGAGGAGATAGTTCGCTTCGCCCAATAGGCTGAAGATCTTTTGGCAGGAGATGAAAAATTTTATCATCTTCATTGCCGCATATGGGGTTCAGAGAACCCACACAAGTCACTGTTTGGTTTGGATTTTGGGCTGGAGGCATTATTGGGCCATTTTCTTCGAACATGAGCAAGGAGTCGCCATAACGTCAACGGTGAGCTTTACCGTGCCATGCTTAACGAATTTTTGTTTCCAAAAATTCAAGAGTGACATGCATGACATTTGGTTTCAACCAGACGGGGCCACATGTCACACAGCCATCCCCATATGTAGAGAATTTCTCTTTCAAATAGAAACAGATATTTTGGGAACTGTCTACAAAAAAATATAAAAAATGGTGAACATTTTTTAAAATCATGATTTAATTATTTTCATTCTATTAAGAAATAAAACAAAAAAATTCTCCATTTTGTCTACTTTTATATGGATAACTAGCGTATGTGTATTTACAATATTGAATCCTCTGTATATATATATATATATATATATATATATATATATATATATATATATATATATATATATATATATATATTTACTAGCAGTACCCGCTGCTTCGCACGCGAAAAAGCCAATTATTTGTTATTTTTTTTTCGTCTCTGTTTTTGGATATTATTTATTTAATTATCTTTTGGTGGATATAGATAAATCTAAAATAGTAATTTGGAAACCTCCTATTAGCTAGCACTCACACACAGTCAAAGGATTGTGCTTGTCGATATGCACTACTTTAGCTGAACTACTTCGTATGTATAATTTTTATAATTTTCTACCAAGTTTTGAACAAAATATTACAACCATTTATATCCTCTATCTCATGTTTCTAGATTCAGCCAGCCAGTTTATTACATTTTGCACTTCTTTCCTAAAAAGTACACATTTTGAAAAAACACTATACGTAAAATGTGTTTTTGCTTCCCCTAAAAATATATATTTGGTAACACATTTATTCCTTGTTGTCCTGTATCCCCCTTTTAAGTACAAATTTTGAAATATCCATTTATGTTCCGCGTTTACGTAATTTAAGGATTGTCCAGCGTTTTTATACCTTTTCGTCCCGCGCACCCCTTAAAAGTACAAATTTCGAAAAATCAAACTACCGCGCTTCTATATGGTCAGAGGAATTTACACACTAAATTTCACGATTCTAGCTGTAATACTAAAGTTGGTACCATTTTTATCCCGCTCGTGTCTTAAAAGTACAAATTTCGAGAAATCCATTTATGTTACAAGTCTACGTTGTCAGAGAAATTTAAACACAAAACTTCACGACTATAGCTGAAATATTTTATGTCTACTTTTATCCCGCTCATTGTTTATAAGTACAAAATAGAAAAATTCGTTTAGATTTGCGCTTCTCGTTGTCAGTGGAACTTACACACCACATTTCACGACTATAGCTCCAATACTTTAGTTGGTACTTCTTTTATCCCTTGTTGCTTACCCCCTATAAGAAAATTTCGAAAAAAATCCATTTAGATTGGACTTTACACACAGTTAGCACTCCAAATTTCCCGACTTTAGCTGCAATTCTTCAATTGGAACCGTTTTTGTCCCACCTACCCCCTAAAAAGTACAAATTTCGAACAATCCAATTATACTGCGCTTCTACATGGTCAGAGGAATTTACACACCAAATTTTACGATTCTAGTTGTAATACATTAGTTGGTACCATTTTTATCCCTTTTTGTCCCACTCGCCCCTTAAAAGTACAAATTTTGAAGAATCCAATTTTACTTCGTTTCTATATGATCAGAGGAATTTACATACCAAATTTCACGTTTCTAGCTGTTATACTTTAGTTGGTACCATTTTTATCCCTTTTTGTCCCGCTCGCCCCCTAAAAATACCATTTTCGAAAAATCTAATTCTACTTCGTTTCTATATGGTCACAGGAATTTACATACCAAATTTCACGTTTCTAGCTGTAATACTTTAGTTGGTACCATTTTTATCCCTTTTTGTCCCGCTCTTCTCTTAAAAGTACAAATTTCGAAAAAATCAAATTCGACTTGGTTTATATATGGTCAGAGGAATTTACATACCAAATTTCACGATTCTAGCTGTAATACTTTAGTTGGTACCATTTCTATCCCTTTTTGTCCCGCTCGCCCCCTAAAAATACAAATTTCAAAAAATCCAATTTTACTTCGTTTCTATATGGTCAGAGGAATTTACATACCAAATTTCACGATTCTAGCTGTAATACTTTAGTTGGTACCATTTTTATCCCTTTTTGTACCGCTCTTCTCTTAAAAGTACAAATTTCGAAAAAATCAAATTCGACTTCGTTTCTATATGGTCAGAGGAATTTACATACCAAATTTCATGATTCTAGCTACAATACTTTTGTTGATATCATTTTTATCCCTTTTTGTCCCGCTCAGCCCTTATAAGTACAAATTTCGAAAAATCCGTATTTGTAGCTCTTCTGCATGGTCGGTGCAAGGAACACACCGAATTTCATGTTTATAGCTACTGCCGCTTAGTCAGGACGTAGGTTCGATGTTTATCCTGCTTTGTCCCATTTTACCCCCTTAAAAGTACGAATTTCGAAAAAACGTCTACGTCATATTTGGGAACTAGCCTGAAAATTTCATGAGTCTGGCTTCAGTCGTTTGGTCTGTGGGCCTGTCAATTATAAGTCAGTCAGTAACGCAACTCTTTTATATATATAGATTATTTTGTTTTATTTCTTAATATAATAAGATTCTCACGAAGGCATCTGTGTCTATATGTACAAGACCTATAAATAAATACTAGCAAATACCCGCTACTTCGTACGCAGTGTATGAATATCACTTTCAGAGTAAATCGCTTGTAAACACCCACAAGATTTGAGCAATCCCTTTATGTTGCGCACTACATACGTATTGATTTTTTTATATACATTCCAATGTGAACCCGAAAGACAAAATTATTATTATTCACATCACATATAAAGGGTGATTTTTTAGCTATTATCTTTTTGGCAACACTGGTTTAAACAGCTGACGCACGTTTCGTGTTTTGTTTCACTGTCAAACATCTTCAGTTTGGTCTATAATTTAACCATGAATCGTCTTACAAACGAACAACGCTTGCAAATTATTGAGTTTTATTATCAAAATGCGTGCTCTGTTAAGAAAGTTCATCGCGCGCTTCCATTTTATGGAAAGCGGCTATTCGGGCTATTGTGACTAAATTTCGCACCAAATTTACACCACCAACACGCTTACGTAGAGTGCGAAAATGAGTAGATTGAAGAAAATATGGCAGCTGTATCGGCCAGTGTTAATGATTCGTCGCCGTTCGCAGCAATTGGGCCTCTGTTACTCAAAAACGTGGAAATTCCAAAATTGGACTAAACGGATGGACCATTTGAGTCGCAGTCAAGGTCAACATTTGCATGAAATAATCTTCAAACTTTAAATTATATGGACCGTAAAATAAAATTCAGAAAAATATATGAAATCTTTATTTGAATCGATAAAGATTTCATATATTTTTCTGAATTTTATGTGTTTTTTTTACTTTCCTATAGCTTTTAAAAAATCACCCTTTATAACACACAAAATAAATATTCTAATTAGAATGTTGTACCCTTTAATAAATCGCAAATCATCTTTATCAATTGATAACAAGATGATTATATTCAAATCTATTTTTCAAGCCGTTATCTACTACGCTGCTCCTGTTTGGTCTGTTAGCGCTAGGGTTTGCATCCCGGGATTTCCCGCGGGAAAATTCCCGGGAATTCGCACATTTTTCATTTCCCGTATCCCGGGAAATTCGTACGGGAATCCCGCGGGAATTCAGTAGAAAGTTTTACGTATTTCATCGCATATTTTTTTCCATCATTTCCACAATAAAATTAAAAAGTATAAAAACTAAGATCACATAGCTTTTAATTAGGTATGTCAAATGTTGCAGTTGGATGGCAAAATATTTTTAAACTGCGTTCGGATTAAGATTCAAAATCCACTTTTCGGATTTTTCCTGTCAAGCTCCATATGAAAAAAAAATAAAATGCGAGAAAAATAGATTTTGGGCATGTATCCGAACGCCAAAAATAAAGAATTTAAAGTTTTCGAAGCGACAGGACAAAGAACAAACATTTCATTTAATGCTCTACTCACAGTTAATGTGACGATCGTTCACCGTCGCGTCCACTTTTTCCAATAAAATAAGAAATATCTGATCTTTAACTAATTTTGAAACTTGAAAATATGTTTGAATTGATCTCACATTGCGCTTTATTATATGAATTCTGTAACAGGTTCGTTGTGAAATAAATTTTTATTTTACTTTAATAAAATGTGAATGTTTCATTGGAAAAAATAAGCTTAACTCATGGTATAGAGTATGTTGACGATTTCCCGTGCTGTCCCGGGATGCCGTGAAATTGAAAAAATAATTCCCGTTTCCCGGGAAATAAAAAGTTCGGGAAAATGCAAACCCTAATTAGCGCAAAATCTCATATTAAGAAGTTACAAGTTTTGCAAAACAAGCTACTTAAGCTTATTTTTAACAAACCATGGTTCTATTCAACCCATTTCAGACTCTTATTACCCACATATAAACGAGGTTTTAGTGTAGTAGTTTAGTATTATAATTTTCAAATAGGTTTTTGGCACTTTTGCCTCCAATAATATTTTGTACATATATACTTTTACTAATACAAAATTAATGTTTGATATTTAAGTAGAAAAAGAATTATTCTTGAACTCTTATAAGAAATCATTTGTATTTCCAAGTATACCAATAAAATTGAATTTAATTGAATTGATTTTGCTTCCTACGGAAGTACTTCCAATTTTTTTCTGGGTAGTGACATGTTCCGATGGTAGTCGACACGTGTTGCCGTGGCACTAAATGCATCAACATCATAATTGTTTTACCAACAAAATATTAGAAAAAAGTACGATAATCAAAAAATACCTTTATTTTAGATGTTCTATTAGACGTATTCTTGGAATATACAGAGGAGCTAAGAAGCTCCTCTGTATGTTCTTTACAGGGTCTCTTGTCAATATTTCAGGGTGTTACAAATGGAATGTTCAAACTTAGTACCTTATGATGAAGAATATAAAACATTAGTGCTGACATTGTGTCCCAATTTTTAGTTATCAATTTTTTGTCCTCTCATTGTATGGCCCTAAAACACTGTGCTATGCTGCGGCTCGAAGAAAATCTGTGGTCGAATTTTCTGCTTTTTTTCTGTTAGTGGTTTTTATTGTTTCGAGCTCTACTGTCTATATTGACTCCGAGCACTCTTACACGGCAGTTGTTGCTGCTAAATATTTGTGAGTTGTTGTAATCTTATTCCCAGCCCCATTCGCACACTCCACCACCACCACCCAAAGAATGACCTCCTTAGTGTGGCTTTTTCATTATTTTCATAAAAATAAATTATAAATCTATACCGGTGGTTATAAGATTGTTTTGTTGTGGTTGTTGCTGATGCCGATGCTGATGCTGTTGTTCCTGTTGTTGTATTTATTATATATTTTATTAGTGTTGTTATTGGTGTTGCTAGCTGGCTGGCTGGCACTTTTTGCTGCTTCAACTTTCGTATCGGGATATTATTGGTTTTGTTGTGTTGCTGTTGTTATTTCCTTTTTCCTCATCCCCATCCTCATCCTCCTAGGTAAGTTTATTATATTTATTTGGAATTTTGGGATTTGTTGAGAGGGTGTAGGAGGGGGCAGTATACTCCACAGCCTGGACTTGTATGAATGGTTGTTATGCAATTGTTGTTGTTTATTATTGCTATTATCGTCCTTTCTTGTCGTTGTTGTTGCTGTATGGTTGCTGTTTATTTGTAATGTTTGGGTTTTACGCTTCATTTACGTTTTTCTTTTCTATATTTGTTCTGCTCTCGCACATACATATGTATGTACATTAGAGCGTACCAGGTTACAAGTAAAAAAAAAAAGTTCGCCGTACACCTTCGAATATGAAGTATTATTGAAAGGTAGTTTCAAAAAAATTTTTTTTATTTTTTTATGCCGAACGTAGGGGTCGCGCTTTTACATTTTTCTATATAACTTCTGCATTTATAAACGGATTTTAAAGTGTGATACATCGATGTTTTTGTCCGATTTTTTTGTCTTTGAAGTCATTGAGCTCAAACATGATTCATGATTTTATGCGAGCTTTAATTTTCGATTATTAGAGTGGTACATTAGGGTAGTAGCAACTGAGAAATGATGGGTAAGTACCAGAAGGGGGTGCTTGAGCTCAATGACTTCAAAGACAAAAAAATCGGCCTCGTCGAGACAAAAACATCGATGTATCACACTTTAAAATCCGTTTATAAATACAAGTTATATAGAAAAATGTAAAAGCGCGACCCCTACGTTCGGCATAAAAAAATAAAAATTTTTTTTTTTGAAACTACCTTTCAATAATACTTCATATTCGAAGGTGTACGGCGAACTTTTTTTTTGAGGTACGCCCTAATGTACATACTATATATCGGTTTCCATTCCATTTCGCCCGGCTTTTCTCCGCAAGCTTTATGATTTGTTATGTTTCATAACAATTCTCAGAACTAAGAGCCAGGAAGTTGCTTTACGTTGTTATTTATATTTGCCATAATTATTATTTTGAAATTTAATATTCGTTTGTTTGTGAAAACTATCCATAATCATTCACTGGAAATATTAGATTGGATTGTTGGTTTTGTAATACGCATTGGTCGAAGGATTTTGGGATGTGCCGGTTATGATATGGAGACCACCCACCTTGATAATTTTTTACATAAATGGACCCTTTGGCAGAAGAACATTAGTTTTTTTGGCGTCCAGTGCACAACTATGACACACTGGACACAAAAAGCTAAAATATTATTGTTGTTATATTGCATTCCATTTGTCGTTTATATAGAGTGGCCGAAAAAGTCAACATACGACCCCAATTTCGGCTCCCGAACGGGTTCGGAAGCATTATGCATCGCTCGCAACAATGCAAAGGTTGTTGTTGTACGGTAAGAGTACACACGAGGTACAGTGCAGACGGGACATACCGTACAACAACAACCTTTGCATTGTTGCGAGCGATGCGAGCACAACAGTGAATTGGCAAAGTGAGATTTTTTAGTGTGTAGACTTAGTTCGGTGGAATATTTTGTTTATCAGCGCTTCTCATTTGAAATATGTGACAGCTGGTACTAATATGAACCCTGATTTAAGTCAAAGACATACATTCGTTCCGAAAGTTCTGACGAGATGGGGTAGCGCCCATCGAAACTGCGCAGTCAACTTTTAGCTGCAACAATAAAGGTCTCACTTTGCCTTTTTGCTAATTTTGGGTTCTGCTGAAGACTTCAGCACAACCTTTGGTCTTAAACAAAAATAAATGACAAGACATACAACATAATAGACCAACTATATATAAACAACAATTTTGTATAATTTTAACAAGTTAAACAGTTTTGCTTAAAAAAACAAACAAATTTATTGATTTATTAATATACTTGTAATACTTAATTTTTTATTAATTGTTAATACCACATCATATCAGTAAAATTAAGTAGTGTTAATTTGTTTAAAACTAATTTAATTTAATATTTTTTTCGAGTTTCCTTTTGTCAGATAGTTTGCTGTAGTTATTAACCACTCACAAATGATGATTGCTGAGATGGTTAAAGTGCCCCGGTAGCGGCGGATTTAAACAAACAAAGAAATGGAAAGTAGTGCAAAAGTGGTTCCTTTGCAACACTTTAAAATAACTTTTAAGTCTTTCATAATAAAGGACTTCCCTCCTATGACAACTAGAGTGATCAAACAAGAGACCGAAAACGGGGTCAACTGGGTTTTTCATCTCAGACCGACCGTCGTTTTTATAAACTACACGAGAGTATTATGTCTTTGTGCATTTGTTTGTAACACCCAAAAGGAAACGAGTTAGACCCATCGTTTATTATACAGATCGGCTTAGAATCACTTTCTGAGTCGATTTAGCAATGTCCGTCTGTCTGTCCAACTATTGTTGTAATCAAATTACAGGTCGCACTTATAGTCCGATCTCAACAAAAATTGACACAAGTAAGTTTTGTGGATCAAGGACGAACGCTATTTAATTTAAGGCAAATCGGTTCAGATTTAGATATAGCCTCCATACAAATTCCACTCCCGATTTCACATTTTCCGCTCCAGGAACCACATATTGTACCCGATTCTCTTTAAATTTGGCACAACATCTTATACTCCTACTAGAAACACCTATGCAGAAAGTTGGTAAGATCGGTTCAGATTTAGATATAGCCTCCATACAAATATCGGTCCCGCTCTATCCATACTTTTGCCGCTATAGAAACCACATATTGTACCCGATTTTCTTCAGATTTGGCTTAACACCTTATAATCTAACTAAAAACACTTGTGGCTAAAGCGGGCTAGATCGGTTCATATTTAGATATAGCCCCCATACAAATGTCGCTCTCGATTTAACTTGTTCCGCTTCAGAAACCACATATAGTACCACATATTTAAATTGGGTACAGCATCCCATAATCCAACTAAAACACCAACTAAAAACACCTTTGGTGAAAGTGGGTAAGATTGGTTCAGATTTAGATATATCCCGAATACAAATGTTGCTCCCAAATGTTTAACCTTTTTTGGTCAAACTATACATATTATATGTCGCCTATTTCGTTCCAGGTTTCAAAACACCCCCATATAAATGTCCTTTCCGATTTAACATTTTTTGTCAAACACATACATTTACAGGATACAAAAAACCTTCACTTGTGTACCGAATAGAATTGTATTCGGATAGAAAGTGGAGTGTATCATATAGTCTTTCCCGTCCGACTTTAGCCTTTCCTTACTTGTTTTGAATGGAAAATTTCACACTTTTAAACGACATAAAATTAAAATAAAAGAATTATAAATATGTGAGACTCACGAAAAAAATCACGTGACTCACGCAGAAATTAAACTCACACACATTCACGCACGAACATTTTTTCTTTCCTCACGTTCAAGCACGCTCACGTGAGTAAAATAAATTTTGCTCACGATCATGCGTGATTCCCGTGAGTCGCGCCCATCTCTAACTGGCAATTCGACCTGGATTGCCGTTCCCAAAGTTTCATATTTTGAAACGAAGTCGCACGAGGGCCCTCATAGTCTCCGACCTTCTCAACATCAGACATTCCTTCCCTCATTACACGTGTAATCATATAAGGACCTAAAAATGTTCCCTTCGATTTCAACCCACTACCAAATTGAGTGCGCTTAATGACTACTAAATCATCCAGTCTGTAAACTGTTTCTGGTTTTTGGTTGCCATTGAGCGTCCTACTGAATTGCACCAATGTTCCTCCTAGCAATCCATCTCGCGTAAATCAAAATAATGAGCCGTCCTCATTTTAACACCAGTAAGCAATCTAAATGGCGACAGCTTAGTATTTCTTGGCGTAGTAGATTTTATGGTCATCTGAACTCTCCTTATATGCTTGTACCTTCTGAGGAGTCTCATGACAGTATTTAGCCAACATTTAGTTGGTGCCCAACAATCTGTGCTTTCTCTCCGCTTGCCTATTTCCTCTCGGTACTCCAGTTGCTACTGGAAGATGTTGAATCCTATTCGAATCACAGTAATTCTCAAATGCCTGCGACGTAAATGGATATCCGAATACAGAAGCTTGAATCTGCAAACATCGATAACAGAATTCGTATCCGTAGATTTCGTTGAATAGAACCAAAAGAATTTGGTAAAAGCATTTTAGTCATTTCCATAGGACCAACGTGGTCATTATGGTACGTAAATTTTGATTTTTTAAGAGCTTGATAACTTTTTAAAAAAAAAAAACGCATAAAATTTGCAAAATCTCATCGGTTCTTTATTTGAAACGTTAGATTGGTCCATGACATTTACTTTTTGAAGATAATTTCATTTAAATGTTGACCGCGGCTGCGTCTTAGGTGGTCCATCCGCTTAGTCCAATTTTGGCATTTCCACGTTTTTGAGTAACAGAGACCCAATTGGTGCGAACGGCGACGAATCGAAAATTGGTGGTCATCATTAACACTGGCCGATACAGCTGCGATATTTTCTTCAGTTCGCACTCTACGTAAGCGTGTTGGTGGTTTAATGTCCAACAATGTAAATTTGGTGCGAAATTTAGTCACAATAGCCCGAATAGCCGCTTCAGTGGGTCGATTAAACTGACCATAAAATGGAAGCGCGCAATGAACTTTCTTAACAGAGCACGCATTTTGATAATAAAATTCAATAATTTGCAAGCGTTGTTCGTTTGTAAGACGATTCATGATGAAATGTCAAAGCATACTGAGCATCTTTCTCTTTGACACCATGAAATCCCACGTGATCTGTCAAATACTAATGCATGAAAATCCTAACCTCAAAAAAATCACTATTTAGTTAATGGTTTGTCGACCTTATCAATCGGTTTCAGGTACGCTTCTTTCTTCCCACTACTCGCATCCATTACTTAAATCGGCTAAACAAGTGTTATAGTAAATATAATGGAATAATGAATTCCATAAAATTTACTACATGGAATTCATTATAATCCAGTCGAGCATTTTGATAATATTATCAAATTTACCTTAGATATACAAAAGCAGATTACATTCCAATAATGAAAAATCGTTCCTTTTATTAATGACCCTACACATCATCATAAATATTGTTAATGAAATATTTCATTACGGTATTTCATTCATCCAAGAAACTTTTCTTTGCATCAATGTAAACACATTCTTGAAACTGTTTCAACGATGTAATGGAGCATTTTTCTCTCAGTGTATTATGCCCTGTTTTGAAGACGATTTCAATTAGTTTCGAAAAATCTTTTAAAGTTTAAAGTTTTTATCATTTTAGTTTGTTTATCAAAACGATTACATTAATTGATTTTTTTTTTTAATTTTAAAGTGAGCCTAAAAACGTTCAAAATGTCTATAAAATTATTTTATATTTAATTTTGTTGATTTTTATTAGACTGAATTCAAATTACAAAGAAACTATTTGACAAAGGAAAATATAATGCAAAGCCTACTACTACTTACATTCTACATATTAATACAGTTGGATTGGCTAAAGTATAAAATTCAAATATTCTAACAAGCTCCGCTTAATCCAATTGCATTATGTGACAAAATTAACATTTAATAGATTACAGCAATTCTTATGTCTATCCTTATGTCTATATTCATCCCCGTTATGATGAAAATGGATTTCGATGTTGTTACTTTTCTTGTGTACAGTCTTAGCTTCTTGGTCATCGCATTGCAAAGGACACACATTCACCGGACCCCATTTCTTGAAGAAAACATCTTTGGAATACCATTTCCTTAGCACCTTCCATTGAACTGAGCGAAACTACATGCTGTTTCTTGGACATCCAGGTTTCATTCTTATTTAATGATTCATACTGCATAATCTGCTTCCGCTGATCCGCATTATGGGATATTAATGCATCAGCAATTGTTGAAGGATTTTCAATTACAGCGCTTATCACTTCCTATTCTGTAGCGTATACTTTTCTCGGTCTACCGACCTCACCAGTCCTTGCCACTTGCTCTGCTTGAAGATCAGGTTCACTGCCAGCCAAAGTAGACAATTCTTCCGCTGCAGAATTATCAATGTTGACGTAATAAAAATCGTTTTACTCTTGTCCATTTTCATTGTTAATTGTCTTTGCAAACGAATTTTCGAAGAATATTACATCCTCTTTTTAGCATCAAACAGTCTGTATCCTTTAAAATATTTTTCGTAACCGATAAAAATCATTTTATCACCTTTCTCTTCAAATTTGCCTCTATTTTGATTATGTTGCATAACGACAGCTTCGCACCCAAAAACTTTAAAGTGAGTTACGGATGGTTTTCTTCCAAACCATACTTCATATGGCATCTTACCATCTAAAACCTTTGTTGGGGAGCGATTACGGATATAGGACGCCGTATTGACCGTCTCAGCCCACAAGAACTGATTTGACTTTAACTCATCTAACATACACCGAGCCATTTCAACAAGAGTTCGATTTGCTCGTTCCGAATACACGTTCACGAATCTTGAATAGTCATCTATAACAGTCATCACACATCTTGAACCACCCTGCGACGTAACACGCATTGGACCATACAGATCCGTTTGCACTAACTGCAATACATCTGTTGTGTTAATCTTCGAATATTTTGGAAATGGTTGTCTGTGTATTTTACACACAGCACACGTAGAACATTCAAAATTTTCCGGCAGTTTCACATCTAGACCACGCACCATATTTTTCTGCGACAGTTTATACAAGTCATGAACATTTAAATGCCCAAACCGAGCATGTCATTTTTTTTCAAATTTTCTTCGGACTCCACTGAAATTTTATTCAAATTTTCCTGTTGTACATTTCTTCTCAAATTGACGTAAAAAATATAAAAATCCGACGTAAACAAAACCTTATTGTCTTTTGCTTTGACAACGGCCTTCTTCGATTTAAATTCAACAATGTGACCAGCATTCAACATCTTACTTATTGACAAAAAATTTGAATGTAATTGCGGCACATACCACACGTTATTCAGAGATTTGATTTTACCTCAACGGTACCAATGTCTTCTGCTACAATTTTTTCCTGGATGCCAAAAATATATCTTGAGTTTTGCGTTCCATTTTTGAAAAACATGAAAAATCACGGCACATGCTTGAACTTGCACCACTTATCGGAACTCGACGAATTTCCACTACCCACTGCACTCAAGGCATATTCATATGATGAACCATTACATGTGGACTTACATTGCGCACGAACGTAACCTATTTTACCACGCTTGTAGCACTTAACGTTATTACCGTGGAAACCGATGTCATTTCTATGATTACCCTTGGATCCATTTCTTTCATTCCTCTTCTGTGGGCGAGATTTAGCGGCAAACACATTTTCAGGAACAGTATTCTCACCTTTGCTGTCTTGATGTTGCTCTTCTTCCAGAATTTTGGATTTCAGGGATTCAATTTTCGGCAATTCATCTCTGCTTTCAATAGCTACCACGAAATTCTCCATTTCCTCCGGCAAGCTACACAATAGCAATGTGCTTAGAAAATCTTCCGACATAACCACACCAATAGCATTCAGATCGTCAACCGTCGTATAGAACTCATTCAGTTGTGAAGCATACTTCTCTAAATTGTAGAATTTGAATCTCACCAGCCTTTTGAACAGATTCACCTTCCTCGCAGGAGCATCTCTTTGATACAAACGGTGTAATGTATCCCAAGCACTTCTTACAGTCCCACAATTCTTGATGTGTATTAGTTCCGTTGGTTTAACGCTCAGGGTGATATTTGCCAACACCTTTTGATCAATTGTTGTATTCACCGGATTCTCTCCTTTCACCGCTTCCCAAAGATCAAGCGTAACCAGGAGACTTCTCATCTGCACACACCAGATTGCATAATTTTCTCCATTTAGCTTTTCAATTTGTGCAATATGTTCAGACAATTTTCGATTATTTATTCACAACACAAATATTATTTTGCTTTTATTTCCTAGCGTAAAATTTTTCCTTCCTTTTATTGTTCCACAAACGAATCTAATAACCAATTTCAGACCAACTGAAATATTCACCAGCGTGTGTGACTGGGCCCATAACCAATGTTGATTCAAGTTTTTATTAGACTGAATTCAAATTACAAAAAAAAAAAGAAAATATAAGACAAAGCCTTCTACTACTTAAATTCTACGATTTTAATACAGTTGGATTGGCTAAAATATAAAATTCAAATATTCTAAAAAAAATTCTTATTTTTTTATTTTCCTGCAAATAATATCAATATTTACCCATATTATCTTTATAATATTTTATTCGGTAAAAACTTATAATTCTCCTATAAAAATCAAATTACCAACCTTGTAGATTGAATATTGAGGTTTTCTAAAAATATACAAAATTTCAAAGTTAGGAAATTCAGCGTTTCAAAATTTCTAAAAAAAATAATTTCCTCTATCCAATTTTTACCAAGATCGGAAGACATTCGAAAATATCGTTGATTTAACATGGAATTCCTCACTAATATAGTATGTTGCAATTTTTGGACTTATAAAAAGCAGGTATCAAATGTATTTTTTCAAAGTCATGCAAAATATGCAATGAATTACAGTGAATGTTTCCTGTTGCTGTTATTTCTTTGAAATGTTGCATGAATTGGCATATTTTTTATTCACCCAACAAAACACTAAGAACTCAATTCGTTTGTTTAAATAGAATGCAAAATACTTCAATTGCCAAAGTGCACTTTTACCTCTTTTTAGCTGAAGCTGCTACTGCTACTGTTGCTGCTGCTTTTGTTGTTGGCTATTACGAGGAATACAAGCATATTGCCACAACCGGTATGCTACTGTTCATCAAGAGAATCACAGCAGGCAATTTTCAGAAAGTATGTTACAAATGTTGCCACTTAAGCGGCAGCAGCAGCAGTAACAGTAGCCGTGCCAACAACTGAAATGCCAACAAATATAGCAAATGTTGAAGATGAGCTCCAGGAAAAGCACGCTCTGCATTTACATACGCACTTTTTTCGTTTTAAATGATCGCACCGACACACAACTTTCGCCAGATTAGAATTCAAAGATGCTAAAACACATACAGAATCACAGAAGCATATACGTTCAAACAGCCACAGGTTTGTGAATTGTGACTGCAGGTAGAAATTTTGAAATTTCATATTTGAATTAAAAATAATATAAATATATTTGGGGCCCAAGGGCGTAGCCAGGTAGGGGCAGGTAGGAGCAAATGCCCCAACCTAAGCCAAATGCGAAATACACCTCACCAGAAATTCAAAACGAGATAATTGTATTATGTGGCAAGGTAGTGAAAGATATGATAATTTCTGACGCAAAAAAGGCATCAGCATACAGTATTTTGGCTGATGAAACAGCAGATATATCAGGAGAAGAGCAATTGTCATTGGGTATTCGATTTTACGACAAAAGCCAAGCAAAAATACGGGAAGAATTCATGGGTTTCTCTAAACTAAATGCGATGGACGCTCCAACAATTGCAGATGAAATTGATCGCGCAGTCGTGCGCTGTGGACTTGAACCGAACAAATGCGTTGGGCAAGGGTACGATGGCTGCAGTGCTATGTCGGGAAAAGAAGGAGGCGTTCAAGCACATATCCGAAAAAAAATACAAGAAAGCATTGTTTTTCCACTGCGCAAGCCACAGATTTAACCTTGTTGTTAATGATTTGAACACGGTCCCGGAAGTACGAAACACTATTGGCACCATCAAAGAAATAATAAGATTTTTCCGAGAATCAGTGCTACGGCGAAAGTGTGCTCCGAACATACCCGCCCTTTGTGAAACTCGTTGGTCTCAAAAACATAAGAGCATTGCGGTTTTTAAAGAAAATTTCGTTAAGATCGTGAACGCATTACTGACTTTATCCACCGAAGGCAATGCAAAAACCCGATCAGCTGCATTTCAGCTACACTCTGCAGCAACGAAACCTGTATTTATCATATGCACATCAATAATTGCCAAATATTCGGATATTCTTGAGCCTGTCGTGAATGGTCTTCAATCTAAAAGTCTTGACCTGCTCAAATACAAAGACCATCTTGATAGAATATCAACTGTTATCTCTAGCCATCGAACCGCTGTAGATACCGTGATTGATGAAATTCTAGACGAGGCAAAAGAAATAGCGAAGTCGATTGATATTGAATTGGATATGCCCAGACTAACCCAACGACAGTAGCATCGTTCAAATCAACCTTTGTTTAAATAGAATGCAAAATACTTCAATTGCCAAAGTGCACTTTTACCTATTATTGCCGTAAAAGAAAAATTACGAATTTGGAAAAAAACTTTTTATTTTGCGTGTCTATGCAGTCAGAGGAATGTATACACCGAATTCCATGATTCCAGCTGCTGTCATTCGGTTGGTACCATTTTTACCCCCTTAAGAGTACGACTATCTAAAATCTCTTTATTTGACGTTTCTACCCAATTAGAATTTCATCATTCTATCTGTAGTCTGTCAGTTAGTACTATTTTTATCCCTGAAAGTACGAATTTCGAATTCCATTTTTCCATTTTGACCTCAAAAAGTACGAATTTTTAAAAATCCGTGTATTTTCCGTGTCTACGCAGTCAGAGGAATGTATAAACCGAATTTGATTATTCTAGGGGCAGCCGTTAGGTTGGTACCATTTTTATCACTCTATTCCAATTTTACCCCTTAAAATTACTAATTTGGAAAAAGCCTTTTATTTTCCATGCCTACGTAGTCAAAGGAATGTATACTCCGAATTTCATGACTCTAGCTGCGTTCATTTGGTTGGTACTATTTTTATCCCCTTTTTCCATTTAACCCCAAAAAGTACGAATTTCGAAAAATTCGTTTATTTTCCGTGTCTACGCAGAGGAATGTATACTCCAAATTTCATGACTCTAGCTGCATTCATTTGATTGACACTATTTTTATCCCCTTTTTTCATATCAATCCCAAAAAGTACGAATTTTAAAAAATCCGATTATTTTACGTGTCACCCAATCAGAGGAATGTATACTCCGAATTTCATTATTCTAGGTGTAGCCGTTTGGTTGGTACCATTTTTATCGCTCTATTCCCATTTATCCCTTAAAAGTACGAATTTGGAAAAAACACTTTTATATTATGTATCTACTCAATTAGAGGAATGTACACACCGAATTTCGTGTTTCTAGCTGTTGTCGTTTAATATGTACCATTTTTATCCCTTTTTTGTCCCATTTCACCCCTTACAAATAAGAATCACTTTATGGTGCACGTTTTTGTTATCGGGGGAATGTGCATACCCAATATCAAGTAAGTACAAGCAGACATATTGAAAAAATATGCTTAAATACTCTAAAATATTAGGGATTATTATGGGTATTTTTAGTCCTTATCAGGGAACATTTTTCCCTTCGGGCCGATTTCGCCCCGTTTCGATCCTAACCGATCTACGACTATGAGACGCATTTATGGCAAATTTTAACGTTCTAGCTCTTTTCGTTTAGATACTAGCGTGCTTTCAACTGACGGACGGACATGGCTAGATCGTCTTAGAATTGTATGACGATCAAGAATATATATACTTTATAGGGTCTCAGGTCGATATTTCAAGGTGTTACAAACGGAATGACAAAGTTAGTATACCCCCATCCTGGAGGTGAAGGGTATAAAAATCTAAATGTGGATATGAAAACTCGGTAAATCAAAACACATTCCATTTTACATATGCATTTTTCATTTTTCAACTTTGTTATCTGAAATGTTCGTTGCTACAATGAAAAACGCCACCTTATCTATTCAATGACACAAAACTCTATCCCGTATATAAACATACCCCCCACCAGCACCAATACATGTAGATACACACACACATATGCAGCAGTAAAAGTATCCTACTTAGCCTTAAATGACACATTATCTTACATTTGTTTCTGGCTTGGTACTTATGTTGAAGTGATATGCTATGTTTGTTTGTATGTATGTTGGCTTTACCACCCAAGCACAAGCTTGGGTGGTAATTTTTTAATTTTTCTTGTCAGGTGTTGTATGATGCTGCTGTTCCACATTTTCATTTTCATTTTCGTCGTATTGTGGATTGCGGAGTGTGGCGGGCCAACATTTGTGTGGCATGTAATTGCTGAGGCTTTTGATGCGAAAGTTTGGTGATGAAAACAAAGTTCCTGTCGTGGATATCAAGCAGCCTACTTTATGCTCGGATTCTGGGAAAAGTGAAGAAGATGTAGCACAGCACAGGAGTGAAGCGAATTGAGAATAAGAGAACTGGAATTTGTTACAAACTTTGCGAATAATTTAACATACAAGATGTTTGTGTTTATTTATACATCAAATCTCATATGAGGGTAGTGTGAAAATTGGATAAAAATTGGATACTATCCACATACAAAAAATTAAGCTGAAATTGCTTTGTAGGCGTTAGACTCAATGATGAAATCGAAATATTTTAGTAGAACGAACAAAAGAAACCCAACTTACGTTTTGAAGCCATCCGAAATTGCCTGATATTTTAGCAGTAAATGAAACATGAGATTTGTGCGCAGTTGTACCCTATTCCACATTACAACTGTGTGCACAGCTGTATAAGTGATGGGTATGGGTACTTCTGTCTATGTCAGCAGCATTTTTAAGTAGACGATACAAGAGTGTGAGAGCATTGATTTTGTAAACATGGTTCATGGTTCCAAAATGTAATGTTTCTAGATTTATGAGTATTATGGAGGCCAGACTGGAAACATTTGGTGATAGGCCAATAATTATATTGGGAGATTCAAACATAGATTTGCTTAGCGATATGTCATCCAATATTTTAGATCTTTTTCACTCCTGTGATTTTGATAACTGTCATACTTTAATTACTAGACCAATAAGTAGTACCAGAATTGATAATGTGTTCAGCAATATTTGTGGAAAATTTTCTATTGACTCAGTGGAGTGTAAATTGACTGATCATAACATAATTTTTTGTAAGATTAAGTCAGATGTTGAAAGCCGGTGTAATTATAGTAAATCGAGAATGTCTTGCCATTATGACAACATTGAAAGATATTTAAGCATGGAACTGTCGAGAATGCACATTGATGATAATCCTTCGGATATGACGTCGAATTTGATTCATGATAGTACATCAATATCTAATGAAGTGAGAAATATATAATTTGATTTAGCTCCTTGGATTAATATGAATCTGTTAACGAGAAAAAGAAACTTTTGAAAAGAAGAAGGAAAAAATGTAATATTATATTCATCCGGAAAAGAAATAAGCAAGAAATAAAAAAATCTATAAGTCTTTGTATGATGACAAAATATTTGAGAGGATTTCTAAAATACTTTGATGAAGAATCGTTGATATGTAGGACGCAATTTGGATATATTAAAGGTGGAGGGACTGATGAAGCAATTTTAAAGGTGGTAAACATAATATGTCGAGGTTTAGACGAGTAGCTGGAATATTTTATGATTTTAGCAAAGCTTTTGACTTGGTTGATCACGAGATTTTGTTGCAAAAACTTATATTTTATGGCATTCTAGACAATGATCTGCAACTTATCAGAAGTTATTTGTCAAATAGGAGACAATTTGTCCAAGTTAAAGAGGGAAGAAGTTCAGCACAGCCTGTGAGTTGCGGAGTACCTCAGGGTAGTATCCTTGGCCCGCTTCTGTTTATGATATATATAAATGACATAAATTATCTCGGTTTATTTGGATCTGTTGTTATGTTTGCAGATGATATAGCAATATTCTACCCTTATAAATATGAAAAAGTGCTGAGAGTTCAAATGGAAAAAGATGCTCTGATGTGCGAATTTGCGAGGCTGAACAGACTTGTCTGGAACTCTAGCAAGACGAAATTATTAAGATTAGGCGAAGATAAAGTGAGTATAAAAACATTATAAGAAATATCAAATTGCAAATGATTTGAACTACTCAAACAAATGGATTTGGACTAAACATACTTGGAGTCTTCAGTCATTCCTTCAATGCGGTACACTATTCTTCTGTCGCAAATGATATTTACCCTCTTACTCTGTAGAGTGAGAGTATAAAAATATAACCCATCATTTCACCACTACCAAACTCACACAGACGATAAAAAAGACGTCTAAGAAGACTACTTTCAAATTTCAAAAAAAGATTAACATAATCATTTCGAAAATCAAAATAAAATAATTAAAATTTAAAAAAAAAACGAATAAAAAATCTGTAGCAATACCATACCACTTCAATATTTTAAAAGTAGTTGAAATGACCTTCAAAGCATAGTACGTTAAAATCCTGTGTTTTACTTACCACTCAGACCACTTTCAAACTATTATTGAGGACAATTTTGGTGTGCATAAAACGAGAAATGGCAATGGATTTTTGACTTAGACCACTCACTATATGTGTCAAATAAGTATGTTTTTATAACTTCAATACAACATTTTTGAATGATTCACTGATTTTGCGTTTTTGGGACACACTAGTGTCCATCATTTCTCTCGAATACTGCTTTTAGTCAATTTATAAGTTCAGCGACGTTTTATGCAAACCCTTATTTTACCTTTATGGAAAACATGTGAGCATTTACTCCTAGTTCGACTAAATAAAAACAAGTAAGTAACGGCCGACAAAAAATTTTGTGTTTGACAAAAAATTTTAAATCGGAAAGGACATCTGTATGGGAGTATATTGAAACATGGAAACATGGTGACCCGCATTCACCTTATATGTTTATAGGGGAAATATATATATATATATATATATATATATATATATATATATATATATATATATATATATATATATATAAATCAGAACCGCTCTTACCCACTTTCACTATGGGTGTTTCTAGTTAGATTATAAGGTGTTATGCCAAATTTGAAGAAAATCGGGTACTATATGTGCATTATAGTGTCACATCGGGAGCGACATTTGTATGGGGCTATATCTAAATCTGAACCGATATGTCCGATTTTCACCATAGCTGTTTCCAGTTTAATTATAGGCTACTGTGCCAAATTTGAAGTAAATCGAGTGAAATATGTGATTTCGAGAGCGGAAAAAGTCAAATCGGGAGCGACATTTGTATGGGATCTATATCTAAATCTGAACCGATCTCTCCGATTTTCACCATAGGTGTTTCCAGTTCAATTATAGAGTGCTGTGCCAAATTTGAAGCAAATCGAGTGAAATATGCAGTTTATAGAGCGGAAAAAGTCAAATCGGGAGCGACATTTGTATGGGGGCTATATCTAAATCTGAACCGATCTGTCCGATTTTCACCATAGCTGTTTCCAGTTCAATTATAGGCTACTGTGCCGAATTTGAAGCAAATCGAGTGAAATATGCAGTTTATAGAGCGGAAAAAGTCAAATCGGGAGCGACATTTGTATGGGGGCTATATCTAAATCTGAACCGATCTGTCCGATTTTCACCATAGCTGTTTCCAGTTCAATTATAGGCTACTGTGCCGAATTTGAAGCAAATCGAGTGAAATATGCAGTTTATAGAGCGGAAAAAGTCAAATCGGGAGCGACGTTTGTATGGGGGCTATATCTAAATCTGAACCGATCTGTCCAATTTTCACTATAGGTGTTTCCAGTTCAATTATAGGGTGTTGTGCCAAATTTGAAGCAAATCGAGTGAAATATGTGATTTCGAGAGCGGAAAAAGTCAAATCGGGAGCGACATTTGTATGGGATCTATATCTAAATCTGAACCGATCTCTCCGATTTTCACCATAGGTGTTTCCAGTTCAATTATAGAGTGCTGTGCCAAATTTGAAGCAAATCGAGTGAAATATGTTGTTTCTAGAGCGGAAAAAGCCAAATCGGGAGCGACATTTGTATGGGGGCTATATCTAAATCTGAACCGATCTGTGCGATTTTCAGCATAGCTGTTTCCAGTTCAATTATAGGCTACTGTGCCGAATTTGAAGCAAATCGAGTGAAATATGTGATTTCGAGAGCGGAAAAAGCCAAATTTTTATGGCGGCTATATTTAAATCTGAACCGATTTGCTTCGAATTAAATAGCGTTTGTCCTTGATCCTCAAAACTTACTTGTGCCAATTTTTGTTAAGGTCAGACTATATTTGCGACCTGTAATTTGATTACAACAATAGATGGACAGACAGACAGACGGACAGACGGACAGACGAACAGACGGACAGACTGACTGACATTGCTAAATCGGCTCAGAAAGTGATTCTAAGCCGATCTGTATAATAAACGATTTAGACCCGTTTCCTTTTGGGTGTTACACACAAATGTACAAAGACATAATACTCTCGTGGAGTGTATAATGAAGTTCATCTTCTTCTATAGCATTCGGATTTGAAATATACTTAAGAAGAATGCTACAGAAGAATGGAAGGTTTTCCAGAAAAATGACTAAATGTACCCTAGCCATTCGAGACAATGTTAGACAACTGAAATGAACTAGAAACAATCTTATTTCTTTCTTTTTTTGTGGATACAACAAAGAGTCTAGAGAATATATGTCACAGAACTATTAACCACCTCGTCAGACTTCACACTCAGAATAGAACATGGAACTCATACAAGTACCACAAGATACACAGCCAAACAAACGTACATACACGCATACATATGGATACGAGTATTGTCAACATTGCTTAACCATGTCAACAGTGGAAAACACTTTTCTTCTATGAGTTGAAGTGGTCTTGTCATTTGTTGTTGCTGCTGTTGTTGTTACTGTTGCCCAGGTTGTTGTAAGAGTACGAGATGTTTGCTTAAATCTTTTGCCAACACTTGAACGAAAATAAAAACTCTTACTCCTGCTCACGGCTCTGATCTTCTTACACTTAGTCATATACACTTTCTTTTTCGGTGTGGGGGTGGCGAGCGGGGGACTCAACACATACATACGCACATATGTACGTACACAACATTACCATACATCACATTTGTCGTTGTAATGTGTGTAACTTGTCATTTGCAACATATCCCGATTCAAACACAAACCCCCCCTCCTCCAACCGGTACACGGAGTGTATCACATTCCTCCTCTTGTACTCTTTGGTATTTCGTAAACTTTGTTTTGCTGGGGTTTCCTTGTTGATTTAGACTGACACACACTCACACGAGAATAGACATTTGTCCTGTACGTAAGTGGGAACACACTTACTCTTACTGGCACATGTGTATTAATGTGCACATAAAATAGAATTATTGCATACTTTTAGGCTTTCTTCAAAATAAATTTCATTGCATTTATTATGATACCACTTCACTCTTTGTACGTTCCCTCACTAACTCACTCACACATACACACACAATTACCCATTCACTATCAAACACACATGTGTATGTGTGTGTAACATTCCCCTTCGTCTTTTTACTGCCATCATCTTGTATGTATTTTTGTATGAATGTACGGGGGCTGTACAGGGATTTTTGTAAAGTGTTATAACTTCTATTTGGATTTTTGATAAATTCCCTTAATGCATGAATTTAATTTCATTCGCACTGAATAATTAATCCTCAATGTGTAATGTAAGATTTACCATAATTAATGTAATGTGAGTGTGTGCGTGTGTCTTATATGACTATGACTTTTATAAATTACCCAGGAATTACGTGGGATTACATTTATTGTGTTTTATTGTATTTTTTTAGTTTAATTGAGCATCACATTTTTTAAGCCTATGTAAATAGATAGCTATGAGTGATTCCATGTCGAATTGAGAACAAAGGGGTATTATGTGTAGAAAAAATACAATAGTGAAATTCTTTATATTCAAAAATTAGTGAAAGGATTTAAAAGTTGTTGTCTAGGGGTTTAGGTGCCTTTAAGGTAATTCCATCAAAACTAAAGTTTTAAAAATGGATCCTCTTCGATTCAGATGAAATTTTACCCATACATGCTTGTAATTCTTAATGGTAAGAAGTGGTTTGTGTTGTACAGTGAGCCACACGTTGTTACTATTGGGCGGTTTTGTCAAGAGATACATTCATTAATGATGTAATAACTTTGGAATCTGGGGACCCAATAATATCTCGAAAAACTTAATAATTTTCTTAATTTTTTATGTATTTTAGTTTATCCAATAAAATATGTGAAAAATTTCACGACAAGACCAAATTGTAGTTTTTACGATATTGTAATCTGATTTAAATGAGATCATGGTAAAAATAAATGGAACGAGAAAATTATTGATTACATTTGATAGCACTTTTTGGATATTTATACATGAATTTTTATTGTATAACTTAAAATTCGAATTTGACGAAAACTTAATAATTAAGGATTTTGTAATGAAAAATATTTATTAATAAATATTACTTAACCCTTATATCTACTAAATGACTAAAATTCCCCATGATAAAGCATTGACAGAAGCAAACTGAGATTCCAAAATGCATAATAAATCTTCATGTAAAAACATTAGGCTGGCTCACGAAAATAAATTGCAGCGGTCACCCTCCAGAAATGAAGCTTGGATTGTTTAATAATGATCTGCAAAATATTTCGTCACTGGGTCAAGCCATCTGTGAGCTAAACGCTCCTGAAAACGCCTCAAAAATCATGTTCCCAAATTTTTTTCCGAATTAATAGACCATTGGGAGCACTTTAAATAAAATTTTTTATTCTTGTCTTAGAGTGACTTATTGGTCGAATTATTGGACGTTTATATATATTGTTTTGTGGTTTTCAAGGTGACAGCTAAAAACTCATATTTCTTGGAAAGAGTTGAAAATGAGTTGTAAGAGTTGATATAAAAAATAAATAGAAGGAATTATTACCTTTCGAATGGCACCTAAATGATGAATATCGGATGAAAAATGACGTCACTGACTCCTTGTTTGTAAAATAATTTAATGCAGGAGATGGATTTTCGGAGCCAACATTTTCAAACTCTTTTTAGAAAAATGAGCGCAGCGGCGTCAATTTAATTCCGATTTTCATCATTTAGGTATCATTCGAAATGTATTGACTGCTGCTATTTATTTCTTTATAATATAAAGAGTGATTTTTTTGAGGTTAGGATTTTCATGCATTAGTATTTGACAGATCACGTGGGATTTCAGACATGGTGTCAAAGAGAAAGATGCTCAGTATGCTTTGACATTTCATCATGAATAGACTTACTAACGAGCAACGCTTGCAAATCATTGAATTTTATTACCAAAATCAGTGTTCGGTTCGAAATGTGTTTCGCGCTTTACGTCCGATTTATGGTCTACATAATCGACCAAGTGAGCAAACAATTAATGCGATTGTGACCAAGTTTCGCACTCAGTTTACTTTATTGGACATTAAACCAACCACACGAATGCGTACAGTGCGTACAGAAGAGAATATTGCGTCTGTTTCTGAGAGTGTTGCTGAAGACCGTGAAATGTCGATTCGTCGCCGTTCGCAGCAATTGGGTTTGTGTTATTCGACCACATGGAAGATTTTACGCAAAGATCTTGGTGTAAAACCGTATAAAATACAGCTCGTGCAAGAACTGAAGCCAAACGATCTGCCACAACGTCGAATTTTCAGTGAATGGGCCCTAGAAAAGTTGGCAGAAAATCCGCTTTTTTATCGACAAATTTTGTTCAGCGATGAGGCTCATTTCTGGTTGAATGGCTACGTAAATAAACAAAATTGCCGCATTTGGAGTGAAGAGCAACCAGAAGCCGTTCAAGAACTGCCCATGCATCCCGAAAAATGCACTGTTTGGTGTGGTTTGTACGCTGGTGGAATCATTGGACCGTATTTTTTCAAAGATGCTGTTGGACGCAACGTTACGGTGAATGGCGATCGCTATAGTTCGATGCTAACAAACTTTTTGTTGCCAAAAATGGAAGAACTGAACTTGGTTGACATGTGGTTTCAACAAGATGGCGCTACATGCCACACAGCTCGCGATTCTATGGCCATTTTGAGGGAAAACTTCGGAGAACAATTCATCTCAAGAAATGGACCGGTAAGTTGGCCACCAAGATCATGCGATTTGACGCCTTTAGACTATTTTTTGTGGGGCTACGTCAAGTCTAAAGTCTACAGAAATAAGCCAGCAACTATTCCAGCTTTGGAAGACAACATTTCCGAAGAAATTCGGGCTATTCCGGCCGAAATGCTCGAAAAAGTTGCCCAAAATTGGACTTTCCGAATGGACCACCTAAGACGCAGCCGCGGTCAACATTTAAATGAAATTATCTTCAAAAAGTAAATGTCATGGACCAATCTAACGTTTCAAATAAAGAACCGATGAGATTTTGCAAATTTTATGCGTTTTTTTTAAAAAAAAAGTTATCAAGCTCTTAAAAAATCACCCTTTACTAACACCAAATACGAAAAATTTTTCAGTTGTCACTGTGTAAATCATCAAAAAACTACTACAAACGTCCAATAATTCGACCAAGACAAGAATCAAAATTTTTATTTAAAGTGTTCACCACATAAAGTGCTTTCGAGGGTATTTCAGAAAAACAATTTTGGGAAAAAATGTAACACAAATAAATTACACTCGAAAAACATGATTTTTGGGGTTATTTTCATGAGCGTTTAGCTCACAGATGGCTTGATCTAGGAACGTAATAATTGGCAAATACTCATTAAACAATCCAAACTTTATTTTCGTGGGGTGACTGGAACTTGTTTTTCCATTTATATGGACAGCGACCCAGCCTAGATTAAATCAGGCGACTCCGGCTATATGATACCCTGCACTTTCTACTCTAATGCAAGTAATTTACTATCAACGCTATATAAATATTAAATATTTGTGAAAAATTAATGCCGGAGAAATTCGAAACGTTATTGTTTATGAGCAAATGTCGCACCAAATCTGGTGGTACATTTGTATGGGGCTATATGAAACAATGGACTGATATGATCGAATTTAACTACAGATATTTCTAGGTGCAATGTAACGTGATGTGCCAAATGTGAACAAAATTGGGTAACAATTAATTTTGTTTCTAGAGCGGAAAAGACAAATCGATATCGACATTAGTATGGTTGCAATACCTAAATCTGAACCGATGTGACCCACTTTCACCATTACTATTTCCAGTTGAAATATAAAGTGTTGTGTGTAAAGTGAAATATTGAAAACTATAAACATTACCTGACCCGAAGGCTTCCCCGAATTAATCTCCATTTTTGGCTATTTCAACCCTCTGTGCGCTGTATCCAAATATGACGTCATAGTTGAGTTAACAATTCGAAATGTTAAAAATCTTGTTTTTTTAGTCATTCGTTATTGGTACCTCTCACGGGGAATATTCTGTTTTGTAATATGTAAAGGCGTTCGCGTTATTTAAACCAAACTTAAAAAAATCATGATTTACAAAATTTCTTCTATAAAGAGTGTCACAACTTCAGCTTTTATTCATAAATCTTTCACATATTGGCATTGTTTTCTGTGTTAGAACGATTTCTGTGATAGCTATAAAAAAGTACTTTTTCCATTTTTTTCTATTTTTATGGATATTTTCGCGCCAACAAAAAGGTTTTTTTTCGTTCAGCGTTCAGCCGAATACCATAAGGCTGACGAATCGAGACAGAGAAAAAATCCTTTGTCATTTGCAGATATTGCAGCGACTGATCAGAGCCTCTGGTGAGAATCGAACCCACAGACCCCATCCTGGCACTCAGATTTCTATAGATTTTCCTCTCTCATTTGATACCCAAATTGACCTAATTGTTGTAAATATTTAGAAAAAATTTTAAATCCTAAAAATTATGAAGGCCCTTATAAAGGAGAAAATATAACCCCATTTGGTTATACTGGCTGGGTATACAGATCTTCTATATACGATTTCTAGTTTCACGTGTGTATGCCTTGTTCAAGTCCAAAAAGTATGTTTATTAGGCTGGATCGCCGTCCATACACATGGAAAAACAAATTCCAGTCACCCCACGAAAATAAAGTTTGGATTGTTTAATGAGGATTTGCAAAATTTTGCGTCCATGATCAAGCCATCTGTGAGCTAAACGCTCCTGAAAATAATCCTAAAAATCATATTTTTCCCGTGTATTTTTTTTGTGTTACTTTTTTTTTCTAAAATAATAGCATAGAAAGTACTTTAAATTTTTGACTCTTGTCTTAGAGTAACTTATGCTGCGCTCATTTTTGTAAAAAGAGTTTTTTTTTTGCTCTGAAAATCCATCTCCTGTATTAAATTATTTTACAAACAAGGAGTCAGTGACGTCATTTTTTGTCCGATATTCTTCATGTAGGTGTCATTCGAAAGGTATTAATTCCTTCTATTCATATTTTTCATATCAACTCTTACAAAATGTTTCAATGAAATATGAGTTTTTAGCTGTTACCTCGAAAAGCACAAAAAATCAATGTAAACGTTTAATAATACTACCAATGAGTTATTCTAAGACAATAATAAAAAAATTTATTTAAAGTGGTCCCAATGGTCTATTAATTCTGAAAAAAATTACACGGGAAAAACATGATTTTTAGAGGTGTTTTCAGGAGCGTTGAGCGCAAAGATGGCTTGACCCAGTGATGACATATTTTGCAGATCTTCATTAAACAATCCATTCTTCATTTCGGGAGGGTGACCGCTGCAATTTATTTTCGTGACCCACCCTAATGTTTATAAGCTAACCAATTAAAATATGTTTTTAATATTAGACTAATAATGTGATTTTTGCTAAGGCTTAACTAATAAAGCTATAGAAACCAAAATTTAAGCATATGGTATAATGTGGATAAGGTTTCAACATATATTTTTTCGGCCTGAAAAATTAAAACAATTTTTTTTCATTTCGATTCGGATGGGTAGATATATTTAACTTAATTTTTAGAAGGTTTTTTTTAGTTGCCATAAATAAATTGTCGTAACTCGCGACAAAAAAAGGGTTCTCACAAACCTCGACGTAAATAACTATCCAGGCCCGGATGGCATTTCAGCACTGGTCCTATGTAAGTGCTCTTCGACGCTTGCCCGTCCCCTTCGTAATCTTTTCAACGTTGCATACCGTGCAGGGGTTTTCCCAGCGCGTTGGAAGATTGCGAACATCCAGCCCACCCTAAAAATGGTGAGGCTAATAATCCTGCTAACTATCGACCGATCGCGATTTGCTCAGCGCTTTCGAAGGTTATTGAGAGCATCTTGTGAGGTATTTAGAAACTAATGACTTAATTAATGATCGACAATATGGCTTCCGTAGGAATCGATCTACGGGAGACCTGATGACACTGCTATCCGAAATTTGGAATCGATCTATTCACAAGTTTGGTGAGAGTAAGGTCGTTGCTCAAGATATCTCCAAGTCCTTTGATAGAGTTTGGCACGGCGCCCTCATATCAAAGCTTATCGATTTGGTGTTGGTAGTGACATCTCTCGATTTATATCGAGCTTCCTCAGAGATCGCACTATACGTGTTGTTGTAGATGGGTTCTCATCCGATGAGCATAAGTTAACCACAGGAGTACCACAGGGCTCTGTCCTTTCCCCCTCCCTTTTTCTTATTTTCATCGACGACCTCTTGGATGGGACTTTGAACCCAATATACTCAACCTCTGTCATTCATACTCATTCGATCATAGAACAAGTCGTCAAGAAATTGAGGATAAAAGGCGATTGATGGATTAGTCACTTAGCCAGGATGTGCTGGCCATTTCTGAGTGGGGTCGCGAGAATAGAGTAGATTTTAATGCACGTAAGACCCAGTGCTCCTTCTTGTCTCACAAGCGATTCACTGATCCAACGGTGTCGTTGATTTTAATGAACGGTGTAGAATCTAGACCGGTCCTTATTTCTTTTTTCGAATTCGTATGACGGCAAGCGCTAAAACTTCTCTATTTGAACCTAAAAATACACAAAAAAAATTTGAGCTTGATTGGACAATTTTTAGGCGTGCCCCCGCCAACAATTGTTTGTCATTAAAGTTAGTTACTATCATATAGGGGAAATTATCACCTTTGGTGCTCTTTTTTGACATAACTCGAGAACCACTACTCCGATTTTGTTTAAATAAATTGAAAAATAATTAAGAATTAGAATTCCTTTAAAATGTGTATATATAGCGTTTTTCTATATAATCAACAGTTTAGCCGGTAAAAATAAATGTATGAAGAAAATAAATATTTTTTGCCTAAAATATTAATATTTTTTATTTTTTAAATTCATAGAAAATCCAAAACGAACAAATACATTTTAAAATTAAAAATCTAAAGCGATGACAACCAAAAGACTTCGGTCGGATGATGACATTATGGACCACCAAATTACTGGAGCTAAATTACCAGGAAGAAAACAAGTGCTACAAGTTTTATTTTATAATTTAAGAATAGTTGGCTTAAATTTAAGAGAAAGTTCTAGATTAGTTGTTGCTGAGGTCAGCACGTTTTGGCAAAAAGCACGAATTCCAACACACCATGAAAAACACTGCATTGAGAAGCTGGAAAAATTATACAACAAGTGGAGAGATATTACAAAGCATCATGGTCGAAAAACAGAATGTCAAAACAGGAAAGAAACTGAATTTCAAGATAAATTAGATGATTTATTCGATATCGCACATGCAAACGCGTTTGAATTAATTAAAATACAAGAAGACAAAGAGTTCTTAAAAAAGCAACGAGAAAAAGGAAGACCAGGTTGTATGCTAGGAACGGATAAAATTGTAATGCAGAAAGAAAAGCGAAAGGCAGTCCAGAAAGAACAAGAAAACCAGCGTCGAATAAAAGAAGATGAACGAAAAGAGTTATATGAACAACAGATTCAAAGAGGTATACAATTAAATATTCTATCTTTTAAGCAAATCAGAATTATTGTTGTAAAACAGGTATGATTAAATTAGAAATTAGTGGCAGGGAAAAAGTTGACCGCTTGCCAATCATAGTCTCATCTCAAGGTATCGATAAACTACTTGGCATTCCAAAGTTAAAATCTTCGAGTGGAAAAGAAATATCAGATGCCGTGTTTAATTCAATAAATGAATATGAAATGCTTGATCTAGTTCAAATAATCTGCTTCGACACAACTGCTCATAATACAGGAGTTCAAAGCGGTGCTGCTGCTCTGCTTGAAGGAAAACTAGGTCGCGATTTATTATATTTTCCCTGCAGACACCATATTTACGAGTAGTTGATCCGTAAAGTGTTTGAAATTAGAGTGGCTACTACAGCCGGTCCAGAAGTGCTAATTTTTAATCGCTTTAGCAAATACTGGATTAATATTGACAAATTAAATTACAAGAGTTGTTTAGAAGATGAACAGATTATTACAGTATTGACTGCTGAAGAACGTGGAACAATTTTAAATTACTGTCTAGATAACTTAAAACAAGCTCATAGCAGACGCGACTACAAAGAATTATTGCAATTAGTTGTCACTTTTCTTGGTGGTACGGTGCCGAATTTTAACACCTTTCGTATACCTGGTGCAACTTCTCATGCTCCATGGATGTCAAAATGTATTTATGCACTTAAAATGTATTTGTTTCGTAATGAATTCAATATGACCAACCAAGAGTTAAACGGTATACGTAGTGTCTGTCTGTTCGTAGTTCGTATTTATGTAAAAGCCTGGTTTGGATGCACTAAAGCAATTGAAGCACCAAATCAAGACTTAAATTTAATTAAAAATATTATGGCTTATCCTGAAAGGGATATAGCTCTTGCTTTGCTACAAAAAATCAGCAATCATTTGTGGTATTTGTCGGAAGAAGCAGTCGGTCTTTCATTCTTCGATCCTAATGTAAGTGTTGCAATTAAAAAAAAATGGTTCAGGCAATTAATGTTGAAGCAAATACAGAAAAATGCAAGCGAATAATAACTAATCCAACAAATATCGGCACATTTGCGCAAAAAGATTTAAGCGATTTTGTGAATTCCAATACACACGCATTCTTTGATCGTTTAGAAATTTCAAAAGAATTTTTGCAAGTCGATCCATCGGATTGGAATGAAAGATTTGACTACGCTCACGGATCACAAATTTGTAAAAACCTATCTGTAGGGAATGATGCAGCTGAAAGAGGCGCCAAATTCATTACAGATTATAATAATAAATTAACCCACAACGAAGAAGAGAAACAATTCCTTTTTCATGGGGTTAAAGAATATAACATGAATTATCCCACTTTTAAAAAGACTTCACTATTAAATTAAAATAATATTAATGTTACTATGAGTATGTAATTAATAAAAATATTTAAGTTTATTCTTAATTTTCAAATAAATGTAAATAAAATAAAAAATATATATATTTTTGCCTTATTTCTCATAATAAAAACAAAAAGGTGCTTGGGGCACGGCTAAAAATTATCCAATCGTTGTCAAATTTTTTTATGCTTTTTGGGACTAAAACGAATATTTTTAGCGCTTGCCGTAACAGAAAATAAATTTGTCCATATAAATAAGGACCGGTCTAGTGTAGATATTGAGCAATCAGATACCCTCGTTCTTGGCATGAAAATACAACGTGATGTTCGTTGGACAAAACATGTATTTGATGTGTCGAAAGAAGCATTCAAATTTTTAGGCTTTTTAAAACGATGTAAGAAATATTTCACACCCTCTGATCTTCTCAATATCTATACTACCTACATCAGACCAAAGATGGAATACAACTCCCACATATGGTCGGGTGCTCCAGCTTCATCACTGGAGCTGACGGTAGGATATCCAATTCTATTGTCTCCCTTGAACTCCTTCGTAATGTTGCTTGTGTGTCATTGTTCTATCGATACTTTCATGGTGTTTGTTCTTCGGAAATTCGTGATCTTATACCGCCCGTGAAAACGTTCGGTAGCGATACGCGACTCTCCAGGAACGCTCACACATTTGTTGTCGATTGGACAACCGGTCGCACTACACATTACAGAATAAATTCGTTCTTCGCCCGTACTATCCGTATGTGGAATCGACTTCCGGCAAATATCTTTCCCTCCAATTACGACATTCAGAGAATCAAAACAGATGTCAACAGACACTACTCCCTCTTTCATCCTTCCAATAACTGATCTTCCTTCCGCCAACGCAATGCACTGCATTTATAGGGGACATCCCCTGAGTTTTGGTTCAGTGAAAAAAATATATTCAACAATTTTTAATTTTTATTTGTTTTTAATATTTGCAGAGCTACATTCCAACTGCAGATTATAAACATCAATGTAACACCATATTCGGACTGTACCATCCCCCGGGAAACTTTCCCTATTCTAAACTTCCCTACTCTTATTCAAACACGTGGACAAAATCATGTAAGTAAAAACTACTAGTAAATAAACTATTCCATATCTAATTTCGAGCTACATATGCTATTCGAGCAAAGGTGTGCTATGCTATTCATTCATTTTGATCATTAATTTTAATATGATAATAGAAATGAGTAAAATGATTGGAACGTTGAAAATAATCCTGATCCAGCGCCATCGACTATACATTCGAAAATTAGTTGAAAACTATTTATCCACAATTTAATATACTCTATCTCTATTCGATTAAATTTTGCCTTACCACTTTCCAAATTTGATTACAAGAATGTTGTAGTCAATGAACAAAAAGGCACAACATATTTTGGCATTTGCGAAAACTTGTCGACAACCTATAGACATTCTCCTCCTGAAGGGATATTGATGAAGTTTTAAATTTGGTTACATTCCATCATACAATTAACCCACAAATTAGTTTACCTTAAACTACACCCTCCAACATACGAGTATTTCACTTTCAACCCGCTTCAACCCAGTGGAGCATAACTTCCAATATTAGTTTATGGCACCAAGTAAATTGGTCATCGAATCATTTTGCCCACAGACAAGAACAACAACAACGGCAATTGGGAGGATCTTGACACAATTGCCTGTAACACGGAAAATATTGTCGTAGCATTGAAGGACAGCTATGTTAAGCTAAGTCAAGCACAGCTACGCTCTATCTACGAGATAACACAATACTCGTGCACACATTACACCGTAAACACCTGTAAGGAAGTGTCACTACAATGTTGCAGGATACTCGCACATACATCATTTCTTCTGAGGGCGGGAGGTTAACGCTCAAACATACGCACCGCTATATCTGCGGCTATGTGGATATGCGGTTATTGTTCGTTCAGAAAATCTGAAGTTCTCCTTTTCCCATTTCGCGCCGAGTCTCCAAATATGACAAAGGATAGGAATGGACGAGTGTAAGTGGGAGAATGTTTGTGAAATATAATACGACGCGCAGTGGCGGGGCCAACACTAGCTGACATTATCTTTGTATACATGATAGAGGTTGGTATATACAGTTTCGCCTGTGTTACCTTTATCAAAAATAATTATAGATTATCATTAGATTGTATCAGTTTTTTTCGTATCAATAGCGAACTCTGATTACAGTGTAAATTTTTCTGTCCTGAGGTTTTTTTTTGCTTGAAAATGAAAATGTTGTGTTTATGACTAAAAAAAATATTTTTTTGTGAGCATGGTTTCGTTGCTTGTGTGGCACGTAGCGCCGTCCACGTTGTCCAGATCAATACCATCCAACTCCCACCATAAAAAATCATTAATCATCTATCGATAGCGCCGCAATCCATTCACCGTAACTGTTGATCCAACCTCATTTTCGATGAAGTAAGGTCCAATGACCCCGCCGGACCATAAACCGCAACAAACAGTCACACGATGAGGAGGGAGAAGCTTCTCAACAATAACTATTGGGTTTTCCGAGCCCCAGATGCTACAATTTTGCTTGTTGACGTAGCCACCGAGGTGGAAATGGGCCTCATAAGTCAAGATGATTTTTCGATCGATCGATTCCGGATCATTTTCATTCATGAACTTTAATAATTCCAATGCGTTGTTGAAGCGTGTATCGTTCCATTTTTAGTAATGGCGTAGTTTCTACTTGTCAAATGTCAAAGAATAAAAGCTTCAAAAGTGACAGCTACCGAAATACCGGGTGATTCAAACATACCAAATTTCACGATTCTAGCTGTAATACATTAGATGCTACAATTGGTATCCCTTTTTGTTCCGCTTGTCCCTTAAAAGTACAAATTCCGAAACACCCATTTATGTTGCAAGTCTATGTTGTCATAGAAATGTCAATACCGATTTTTACAAATATAGCTGCAATACTTATATTGGTACCATTTTTATCCCTTTTTTGTCTCTTTCCTCCCTTAAAAGTACAAATTTCGAAAAATCCATATTTGTAGCTCGTCTGCATGGTCAATGCAAGGAATTTCTAGCTACTGCCGTTTAGTCAGGACGAAGGTTCGACGTTTATCCATTTTTGGTCCCATTTCCCCCCTAAAAGTACGAATTTCGTAAAACCCTTTCTTAGTCGGCGTCTACGTCATATTTGGGAACTACCCTGGAATTTCATGACCTATTAACTAGTTGGTTTTCGTCAGCCAAAAAATACATTTTATTAAAACTTATAAAAATAATTTAGTATTTTACACTTACCCTGTTTTATTTTATGCATCGATAAATAAGCTGACATGAATTTCATGAAGAATTGGAATTTCCATTTCATATTCAGTAAATGGAATTTCCGAATTTAAATTATCATGTTGTGAATTGCGATAGAACTTTTCAAAATTGTACTTGTAAATTTATTGTAGATTTACAAAGTCATGGCGAAAATACTTGAATTTACAAAATTGGAACTCGCTTTACTGAAACGTTTTGACGAAACGCCTGAGCCTTTGCCTTATAAAAATTTGTCTTAAAGAAATCAGCAAAAATATTATAGCAAGAACTTCTAATTTTTTTGTCATTGTAAGAACCTCAAACTTAAGAATATGCCAAACTTATAAAATTTACTGAACATTTTATATCTGTTGTAAAAATTGTGAGTTCGTTTGAAAATTTCAAACAGAGCAGACGTGTTTTTTTGCTGTCAGAAAATATTTGGAAATTAAATTTCAAGAAATTTTTTCTTTCAACATTTCATTTGTGAACTTTTTCACCAAATTCTTTTGAAGATTTGAGGATTGGGATGGATGAACCTCCATCGATTATGGAAGGTGCCGATCCTTCTGAGAATTTACCTCCGGACAAAATGGGTCATAAACAAAATTCAAAATCTGCCATTGGGAGCCTGTTACGAGAAGCTTGCTTTGCAACTGGAACTATGCCGAAAGTTCACATTTTGAACGAAACGAAGACTCCTCAGCGGACTATCTGTCAGGAAGATAGTACAAGACTTCCTCCGAATCCAGGAAAATGTTCAATTGCTGCTCCTGTTACGAGGCAAATCAATTCAGCTGGAACTAAGCAAAAAGTTCACATCAGCAATGATATGGATATTCCATATCAAAATGCACATCAAGAGAATAGTCCAAGAATGTCAACGAATCAAGGAAAAGGCTTGGAATCAGCAAATTTAGAAAATTGTATGGACTTTGAAGAACCAATTTCATCGGATGAAGATTTCCAACTAGTGCAACGCAAACGCAAGCAACCGAACGGGAACAAAAAGGCTAAGGTAGATTTAACTAATTTTAATTGTAATTATAATGGGTCGACTGGCTCCGAGCCAGCTGTAGATAACAACAATAGGTTCTCCCTTTTGGGAGATATTAACATAGAGGCAGAGAAGTCGAATTTTAGGAAACTCCCTGATAGGGAGGGAAAGGAGATCGATAAGAGTCAGCAAGGGAGGAATTCATTTTGTCCTCCTATATTTTTGTTTGGTGTAGATGTCAAAAGTTTGATCGAACAGTTAAAGTCGAAGAATATTGTATTTAAAATTGTCAACCGTACTGCGTGAACTGTCAGAAGCAGGGACATCCTTCTAATTTTAGGGGGTGTCCAGAATATAAGAGGTATGTGGAACTGAGGGAGAAAGCTAGGAATGTTTTTAAGGGAAGGAAAGAACAGGCAGCGGTTAATGTGGTTAGTGCTATTAATATGTCGAATTTCGTTCAACCAAATAAGTCTTTTTCTGATATCTTTCGAGATAATTTACCTACACAGGGTCGGACACCACCCCCAAGATCGGAATTGATAGAACAGTTTCTGAAGATAGCGAAGATGATATGTCAACCTGAAGTTATTACACTTGAGGATAAGATAGCCAATTTTGTCCGGGACTACAGATCTCTTTCTAGGGAGGAGGCCAAGCAGCAATGTCTTGGTCTTTTACAGGAGGTGAACCAAGTTTATGGTCCGTAATACCATAAATTTATTAACTTTTAATGTTAGGTCTCTGATTGAGAGTGGCCGTAGATTTGAATTGATCAATACTTTAAGGAACAATGATATAGATATAGCTTTCATTCAAGAGACGCATTTGAAATCTTGGATGAAAGTTCAGTTGGAGGATTATAACTTCATTAGGGATTATAGTTCACAGGGTGTGGCTATCGCACTAAGGGGCACGTATAAGTTTTCTAGAAAGGTAATTACTGGTTTTAATTTCCCAGGTGTTTTTATTTCAGTGGAAATTTCCATTAATGGAGTTGTGAGGAGCATTTTGCTCGGATCGGTTTACATACCTTGTAATTCGGATCGTACCCGTGTTTTTGATTCTCTGTTAAATTTAGGGAATTTTTCTCGGAATTTCGATGGTACATTTATAGGGGGTGATTTTAATTCCAGGCATGTTTCTTGGGGTGACACGTCGGATAATTTGAATGGGGGAAGTTTCTATAATTACCTTCAACAACATTCTTTTCACTTTGTTCGCCTTTCTGCTAATTCACCCACGTATCCGAACGGGTCGTCGTTTCTCGATCATTTCCTTGTCAGCCCTAATTTGATTGATTTGTCTACCAGGGATCACCGGATATCCACCCTTCCTACATTTTCAGACCACCTTCCTCTGAAATTGCGTGTGACTCTTCCGTTTTTTGAGGTCATATTGAAACCCCCTTCCAGCTTCTCTAGCTTTGTTAATACGAATTGGAGCGATTTTAGGCATGATCTGACTCATGAACTTTTGGACCATTTTCCTGAGAAGGACAGGAATCTTTCTAATTCGGAGATCGATCGGCATATTGAGAAATTTACGGCATCGGTGGAATCTGTTTCGCGGGTACATTCGGAAAGGATTAACATCAGAAATAGGAAGTTCGTGGCATCTGATAATGTAAAGAGACTATTTAGGATTAAATACGATTGGCAGAAGGAGTTGAAGAGGTTGTATCACAGGACATTTGATCGGAGGTGCCCTGAGTATTTGCTTTTGTCGAAACAGGTTCAGTTATTGGGTGTTATGATTAGGAAGCAGGTAGAACGTGAACAGGCGGACTCTTTCAGGCATAGACTTCAGGGAATCAGGCCGGGACCTAGGGCCCACCGTCAGGTTTATGATATTATCGGTCGTAGAAGGAATACCACTGCCCAGGAGTTGTCTGTAGGTGGGGTAGTCTTGGAGGATGATACACAATGTTTAGCTCAACTGAGATCACACTTTTCTGAAATTTATGATGGCTCTATGCAGCCTGAAGGGATTTCATCTATTAGAAGGACCGTGGATGATTACGTTTCGAACGATCCCGATTCTCCATATATTTTTGATGCTAATTCTACTTCGCTTAATGAGGGCGGTTGCGATAATTTAGTGACTTTGGATGAGTTGATAGGTCATTCCAAGGAGATTAAGAATAAGAAATCGTCCGGGTTAGATGCAGTTTCGAACTACGTCGTGAGAAGGTTATCGACCAGGGCATTTGAATATCTGACTGTTATTTTTAATAATTGTATTGCTAACGCATATTTCCCGGTTGGTTGGAAGATGTCAAGGATTATTCCGATTAGAAAGAAACGTAATGTCTCCGATATCGGGAATTTGAGGCCGATTTCTATGTTGTCAAATTTAGGGAAGTTATTTGAGAATGTTGTTCGTGTGAAGATGGATTTAGGTGTCAGATTTCCTTATATTCCGGACTTGCAATTTGGTTTCAGAAAGGGGCATTCTACGACTGACGCGATGATTAAGTTTCATAATGATATTGTGGTGAATTTGAGAGAAGCAAAGTGCACCGTAGCTGTGTTTTTGGACGTAGAAAAGGCATTTGACCATGCGTCACACTATGGAATTCTGTTTAAGATGGTTCGGATTGGTTTCAGTCCGCATATTGTAAGGTTGTTCATGAGCTTTTTTAGGGACAGGCGTTTCTGTGTGCAATTCGGGGATGTCTTATCTGACTTCGGTGATGTGAAATGTGGTGTTCCGCAGGGATCGGTTTTGGCTCCACATTTGTATAATATTTTTATGTATGATTTCCCCCATGAGGGGATGGGTGCAACGGGAATTCTGTACGCTGACGACTCATTGCTGTATTCTCATGATGATTCGCCTGTTGGTGCTCTGCGGCACGTGTCAACACATTTATCTACTGTTAAGCGGTTCTATAATAGCTGGGGTATCAGGGTGAATACTTCTAAATGTCAGGCCATTTGCATAAGGAATGCTTCTGGTAGGTGTCACTATTCTGTTGTACCGGAGAGCAAATCTCTCAGACTGTTCTTGGATGGTAATGAGATTCCTTTTAGAGCGAGTGTTAGGTATCTTGGTGTGCAATTTGAAAAATTATTGAAGTTTAATAGGCATGCCAGGGCGGTTACACAGAGGGCTTATGGCATATTGAAATCATTTTCTAGAATTCTGAATAACAGGCATTTGCAGACTGCGACAAAGCTTTTATTGTATAAGACTTGTATTAGGCCAGTTCTCCTTTACGGTTTCCCTATTTGGTTCAATATATCTCCAACGGTGATGAAGGAGATGGGGGTTCTTGAGCGGAAAATTTTGAGATTTTGCATCGGTAAGAATTTTAGATCTAATGACAGACGGTATTCCAATCGGTATATTTACGATGAATCTAAGGTCACCCCTCTTGCAATTTACGCTTGCGATACTTTAGAGAGGTTCAACACAAGATTGACATTACATGAAAACGCTCATATTGTTGGCGTTGTAAATGATCAAGCTGGCTATGGTTGGTCGGATACGTATTACCTCTCACCTTTGGGTTATTCGGCTGAATATCGTCCGGACGTCTCTGTCGCTCTGTTTCCTCAATTTTACGACAAGGTATGTGCCGGTACACATCGTGGGTAGTTATTTATTAACCCATTTGTTTCTTTTTTCTTCTTTCTGCTTTTGTTTTATCTTTGTTTTTTAATTTAACTATTTCCTTTTTTACTATAATTTATAAGTTAGTTTTAAGAACATCCACTAGATTTAATAATTTTATATCAATCTCATGTACGCCTCGGGAGCAAGGGCGATTTTCTTTAACGAATTTGTATGTACTATAATTTTAACATTAATATTGATGAAGCTTGATGCTGTTTTTCATAATTATTCTGTAATTTAAGATAATACACTATAGTCTTAAGTTTTCTTTTGTTACGTTTCATATATATCTATTTAATTGTTTGTTTTAAAAGCCTCAATAAAATTAAAATTAAAAATTGTAAAAATTGTTGTTAGAACACCTCCAAAACACCAATTAATAATACATTTATTCAAATGTACCAAAAGCAAATACGATATATTGTTGTTTGTCGAATGAGTAATTTCATATTGTTAAAACTACTAAACAATATCTTGCTTTTTTCATCGTGCTGCGTATTTTTAATTTAACAAATTTTAAAATGTATTTTATAACAATAAAAATTAGCTGCTTTTCTGTCAATTTATCATTTATTAGTCAATATTTTACTAGATAATATTTATAAAAGTATTAAAAATGTTGCGTTTTTTTGCATTTGTCGTTCGTAAAACCCCCTTTTAGTAATTTGAAAGTTCTTAAATGCGTCCAAAAATGCAGTTCAACAATACATTTGCATAACCTAAGTTGACTTGGGTGCGTATACTCATTATAATAGCTGCAATTATTATTTATCATACGCTACAATTAAAAAATCAAATTTCCAATAAATTATTTGAAATGTTGGTCATTACTTTAATGGTTGATTTATCCAAATAAAAACACTTTCATCGCAAATTTATTTCGTTCAAGTCCAAAAATGTACATAACGGAGTCAGATTTGCTGTTATGGCTGAGCTATCAGATCTGCAGACGAATGCCATATCAATGCTATGACCACTTAAGTCCACTTCCATTTCCTTCACTTCAGCTGGCTGTCCTCGTAAGCTGCCCGTGTTATTTCGTGTCGGTTGGTGTTGTTCGAATAATGAAGTGTGACTTATGGCGCGTGTCAATGATGACACCGTCATTCATTATTATCAGTGACTCCTGCTGTTTGTTGTTGGCGTTGGTGGAGCTCCTTCAACTTGTTATAGCCGTTGTGACCAGTTGCAAAGGTTGATATTGCTGTTGGATCTGGCCTTGTTAGCGGTGGTGGTAGTACGACGAGCACACATAACGCTGATGTAGCATTCGTTAGACATTTTTGTTATCTTTGTTTCGTTGAGCACCGTCATCATCATCCATGTCCTGACAACCAATGCCGCGTCATATCATTCTTACGAAGCTTGTCGTAGCATCAGGAAGCATCAGTTACAATTTTGCAATCATTGTTGTTTTGCCGTTGTTATTGTTGCTGTTGCTGCTGTTTAGTTTTGTGCCACTGAATTATTTCAATTTCTGTTTGAGGTGTTCCAACTAAACTGCCACTAACACCGGTCGGTTGCACGGCGATGAGTGTGATCATCGTTGATGATTGTTAATATTATCCTTTTACTTGCCGGTGCTGCTGCTACCATTACTCCTGTGCGTCCTTAATGTTACACAGTGGTTGGAAAGGAACAGAAAGTGGTAGTAGATATGTATGTTCTGAACTACTAAAATCGTTGATATAAAATCTATGGAGGGATGATAGAGGACAAACTAGTTTTGCAGATCGTTTAAATTTCGGTCATTCAGATCCAGCACTGCTTAAGGGTGTCAAAAAGTTCAACAATTATTAACAAATCTTGATGACATATAATAAAAATAATTAAATCTCGCTATAGGTTGTAAATAATTAAAAATTTTATTAATTAACTTGTAAATTTGAACAGTAAAATAATAATATTCAAATAATAATAGAAAATACGACATAGCAAGTTTTCTGTCTGACAATTGACTTGACCTGTGGGTTATTTTGGTACATTGCCAGAAATTCACTTGATTTTTTTTAAGAATATCTTTTTTAGTTTTGGGTTATAGCACAATGCCGCACAATGTATTATCAGTGGCAAAAACCTCCAAATTTCATGCGCCCAAGTCTCGACTTTACTGGTTGAATTTTGCCTAAAGATATTCCTATTAAGCACATTCTAAAATATTTTGTCAATATCGCGGCTAACTTAAGCTGTGCATGCGTTTAAAGTTTATAAATGGTAAAATCGTTGAAAATCTTATCATAATAGAGGTTATTTCATTGGGATGTATCGCGGAAACCATGTATCGCATTGAAATGTCGTTTTGTTCGTAGAAACTAGGAGCTCTTGGGGTGTTATTTTGCATTTAAAAAAGTGTAATTACATGTTTGTTTTCCCTTTCAGATAGTGGTTTACCTGAAGGTTGTATTTATTTAGTATTGTTAATTTTCTGCAGTATAAAACTATATTCGCGAGGTCGACCGATGACTCGGCATTTACAAATATTGTTTTATTTATTCATTTTAAAAAGAATATTCTGCTTATAGCTGCAAACATCGATTTAATTACTGAAATGTTAAAACCTTGTAAGCCAAAAATGAAGCAACAATTTCTTGTTGTTGTTGAAGTTTATTGAGACTTTTTTATAATTATATGACAAGTTGAGAAAAAAAAACGTTATAATAGAATTCTTAAAACTATTGCGTATTATTTTAATACCTAATTTATAGCAATAATTTCTTCGTTGTCCTCTTTTAATGTATTTTGGAAAATTTATTTAAAGCATACTTTAAGGATTTAAGGTTTTATGGCATGCGAGCGCATGTAAATATTGGGCCGATATTAATTATAATTATTAATATTAAGTTATTTATAAAGTTGTAATAGCCGTTTGTTGTCGATTTAAAGATACAATAATTTTTATCGGTTATTTTCAAAATTAAAAAAATATTTGATTTGACCTGGCTCAAGACCATTGTGCATCTATATGTAATAGAATGCAAATTTATTTACAAATGGCATGGTGACATTTATTACTTGGCTGCAGACTACCACGGCCTCTATATGGAGATGATTCTCACATAACGAACGAGAAGCACAACTCACTTGCCGAATTTTCGTTTAAAAAATCGCACCAAGTAATAAAGTACACATGCCATCTTACAAGCATCTCATTGAGTTGCATATGTAAGTATGTGTATATGCAGGTATTGTTACCCAGCAATACTTCTGCCGTGCCAACGCTCATTTGTTTTAGTTTTTTCGTTTGTATTTTTTTGGTGTGCAATCTATATTTGATTTGAGCTTGGATATTGTACTGGCTCAATTAATTTAAAAAAATACAAACGAAAAAACTAAAAAAAAAATAAAAATTGTATGTGGGTGTTGGACGTGGCACTGACAATTTTCATTTATTTGCGAAGTCAAATGAAATCATCCGTCTTTGATCTAAACGCTCCTGAAATCACCCCTAAAAATCATGTTTTTCCCGTGTAACTTTTTTATGTTGCACTTTTGCCCATTTTCCTGAATTAATAAACCTTTGAAAGCAATTTAAATATAAATTTTACTTTTTCTTAGTCTGGTCTTGTCTTCTTTGTCTTATTGGCCGAATGATTGGACCTTGATTTTTTTTGCGTTTTTTCATAGTGACAACTAAAAATGTTTTTGTATTTGTTTTTAGTATTTAAAAAAATAGCTGCAGTCACGACCTTTCGAATGATGCCTAAATGATGAACATCGGAAGAAAATTGACGCCGCAGCGCTCATTTTTGTAAAAAGAGTTTGAAAATGTTGGCTCCGAAAATCCATCTCCCGTATTAAATTATTTTACAAACATGGAGTCAGCGACGTCACTTTTTGCCCGATATTCATCAGCTAGGCATCATTCGGAAGGTGTCATATTTTTATATATTTTTCATAATACTTTTTACATAATGTTTCCAAGAAAGTTTTTATCATTCACTTTAAAAACCCAAAAAAAATCTATATAAACGTCCAATAATACGACCAATGAGTTATTATAATATAAGAATAAACATTTTGAATTTAAAGTACTTCCAAGTGTCTATTAATTCTGGCTTGTATTATGGCTTGCATTACACAGAGGCTGCCGATTTTCGTAGAAGTGCAGTAACATCACGGGAAATGGTAATTTTTTAATATAGCCAAAACAAATAGAAATATTAAAAAATAATTTTATAAATAAATAAAAAATTTTAATTATTTTAAACCACGCTTATAAGGCAATGCAACCAATATGTTTATACTATATATATATCAAAATAAGACTTCATACTCAATTCAAAAATTAAATATAAGACGGCAATCTTCTAAATTATTGGGTAATAGTAGAAGCATTTTCGGTTACAACAATTTGGTTGGTTGCATTTCCATCCTATTTTAATTCCAAAAGTAAAAATTTGATAATCCATTATCTCTCACGTTTTATTTAGGGAGTCTATGCAGTCAGATAAATATATACACCGAATTCCCTCCTTAAAAATACGACTTTCTAAAATCTACATGTCTACGGAATTACAGGACTGTACAGTGTACACACCGAATTTCATCATTCTAGGTGCAGCCGTTTTGTTGGTACCATTTGTATCCCTCTATTCCCGTTTTACCCTTTAAAACTACGAATTGGAAAAAAATTATATATTAAGTATCCTCTCAATTTGAGGAATATACAGACCGATTTTCGTGTTTCTAGCTGTTGTCGTTTGATAGGTACCATTTTTATCCCTTTTTGTGCCATTTCACCCCTAACAAATAAAAATCACTTTATCGTGCACGTTTTTGCTATAAGGGAAGTGCACATACAAAATATCAAGCAAATATAATTATATATAATCAAAAACATGCTGAAATACTCGAAATATTAGGGGTATTTTCAGTCCTTGTGAGGAAATTTTTTTTCTATTTCGCCCACTTTCAATCCCAACTGATCTACAACTATTAGACGTATTCTTTGGACGTTGTGGCTTCTTTCGTTTAGATGCTAGCGTGATTTCAACAGACGGATGGACGGACATGGATCGTCTTAGTAATTTATGACGATTATGAATATTCATTGTTGAGTATTCAAGCTCAAGGTGAGTGTGATTTTATATTGTAATTGTTATTTATTCGATATTCCGATCCTCATCGAGGATCATCTTCAGGAATTCTACAAACATAATTTTATTTTATAAAAACGAACTATATATAAACAATAAATCAGAAAAACATCCTGTTGTCAACCTCCTTCCTGGTCATCTGTTGTCAAAGCACTGTTTTGGTTTTCTTTTTCCAACTACATCTGTAATTCAAAAGCCACCATTTGAAATTCAAAAATTCCATTTGAAATTCAAAAAATATCATTTATAATTCAAAACTTGTCATTTCTAATTCAAAACTCGTCATTTGAAATTCAAAGGTTTTCATTTGTAATTCAAAAATTATTCCATTTGAAATTCAAAAGATTCCATTTGATATTCAAAAATGTAAACAAAATTATTTAAGAAAAATATATAACATTTTTTTCTGCAAATTTGGAAATTCTGCAGTTTTGCAAACAGATTTAATAAAATGATAAGCATCTAATAATTATAATGATGTAAAATGTCGGTAACTTCATATATAGTTTATAACCTTCACCAACTCAGAGAGCATCTGCATATAATTCATAAGGACTTTAGTTTGGGAGGTTTATTTGTGTGGGAGGTACAACAAATCATAACTATTTTACAGGTATAAAGTGATTGTAAAACCATTTCCAATATTAAATTGTTACTGATCAGTTTCATTTTAACCACAGCTTATGCCAATTTGTGTGAGAGGTCTTGCAATATCGCTCATATTGCAGGTGTATATAACATATATGAAACAAATTTCTCAATGGGTAATGTTCTTATTTTTATATCCTCACTCCACAGCCGTTCTATCTATCAATCTAAATGGGGGTAAATCTGTTTTCTAAACAGCAGAATATTAAAATTTACAGAAATAAATAAATGCTACCCAACCTAATGTATATTTTGCGTAAATAATTTTGTTTACCCTTTTTGAATTGCAAATGGAATAATTTTTGAATTTCAAATTAAAACTTTTAGATTACAAATGGTGTCTTTTGAATTACTTATGATGAGTTTTGAATTAAAAATGATGGCTTTTGAATTACAAATGAAGAGTTTTGAATTTCAAATGATATCTTTTGAATTTCAAGTGATGTCTTTTGAATTTCAAATGATGACTTTTGAATTTCAAATGACATCTTTTGAATTTCAAATGATATATTTTGAATTTCAAATGATGACTTTTGAATTACAAATGAAGACTTTTGAATTTCAAATGTTGTCTTTTGAATTACTGAAAAAAATAACAAAAACATATTATATCAGAAAAGATTTCCCAAAGCCAATGTTAAAAAACTCATTGAAGATTCGAAGAAGAAAAAGAAAACAGAAGATGATGATAACTTTATAAAGGGTGATTTTTTAGCTATTATCTTCTTGGCAACACTGGTTTAAAAAGCTGACGCACGTTTCGTGTTTTGTTTCACTGTCAAACATCTTCAGTTTGGTCTATAATTTAACCATGAATCGTCTTACAAACGAACAACGCTTGCAAATTATTGAATTTTATTATCAAAATGCGTGCTCTGTTAAGAAATTTCATCGCACGCTCTTTTACCGAAAAATTGTGTTCAGCGACCAAGCTCATTTTTGGCTCAATGGGTACATAAATAGGCAGAATTGTCGATTTTGCAGTTAATATCAGCCAGAAGCATTGCAAGATCTACCAACGCATCCAGAAAAGTCACAGTTTGGTGCGGTTTATGGGCTTGTGGCATAATTGGACCGTACTTCTTCAAAGATGATGCGAATCGTAACGTAACTGTGAATGGTGAGCGCTACCGTGAGAAGATATCCAACTTTTTTTGCCAAAAATGCAAGAGCTTGACTTGCATGACATGTGGTTTCAACAAGACGGGCATGTGGCACAGCACGCGCAACAATGGACTTATTGAGAGGCGAGTTCGGTGAACATTTTATTTCACGTTGGGGACCGGTCATTTGGCCGCCTAGATCGTGCGATTTAACGTCTTTAGACTATTTTTTGTGGGGCTATGTTAAAGATAATGTCTGTACAGACATGCCCGCTTCAATTGACGCATTGGAAGACAACATTGAATCATTTATTCGTGAGATACCGGCCGAAATGTTGGAAAGATTATGCCAAAATTGGACTAAGCGGATGGACCATTTGAGGCACAGTCAAGGTCAACATTTGCATGAAATAATCTTCAAACGTTAAATTATATGGACCGTACTATCGATTCAAATAAAGATTTCATGCATCTTTCTGAATTTTATGTGTTTTTTTTTTAAACTTTCCTATAGTTTTTAAAAACTCACCCTTTATAACTTTTTCCCCGAATTAAATTGTAACGGGGAAGTAAGTGGAGGGTAAATACATATAATCGACCCCGCCCGTCTTCAGCCCTTCCTTGAATTTTTTTAAATGCATTCTACTTCAGTTTTTTTTTTGCTCTGTGTAATTGTATAACTTCTAGAAAATGTTGTATCGCTCAAAACTTAGAAGAGATATAATTATTTGCACCTTCACTTTACTTTCGCTGCGGAGCACTGTGCTCAATGGCTGATAAGTGTGGACGACAGAGTTTTCGAGAATCTATTTGCCAACGTTATAGTTATGGCACACACCTACATTGCTGCTGCTTGGCGTTCGGTGTTTGGTATTCGTATTTATATTTGTTCTTGGTATTTGACGTATGCATATCGTTTTCATTTCCATTTACATTTTCGTTCATTTCTTTTTATGGACATTTTTGATGTGGCAGCCATGATGATGGAGGATGGAACATAATCGCACAGAATCTGGGTGTTGTCGGTGTGGCTGGCTCTGTTGGCTTTGGCATTATAAAGGATTGGCTTTTTCTTATGGAGTGATTAGGGTCGTGTTACATTGCGAAGCGCAAACTTTGGGTTTTCCTTTGCAATTTTCATCTTTTTTTGTGTTGTTGCGTCGCAGGGAAATGAGAAAAAGTTTTCATATTATTTTTGCCACCTCAGTTTGCGGAAGGTATTTTCCATCATTTTTCTCGCGCTCTCTCTCTCTCTATCTCCCCGCCAATCACTTAACTCTATTAGTTGGCATTGTGTGGCAGGGGCGCGGCGTCTGTGTTGGCATTATTGGATGGGTCGTTGTTTGCTTTTGACGTTGATGGGACCACACTCACTGCCTGCCACATTTGCCTGCCTCGTCAAAAATGTTGACTTATTGAAAAGTATCAAATTTGCGAACGACTTGCGCGCAAATGTACGCGACTACTTGTTTGTTTGCTGTTTGCTTTTATATTAAGCTAATGATTTGGAATGACGGTTTCCTTTTCTTTGTGAGCAGTTGCCTTTTTTCGCCCTGTATATATATTTATTCAGTGTCCGTGTTTTGGGATCGTAATTTTCCATAATTTTTGAAATATTAAACAATATTACATTCAATTTGTAAAGGATACTTTAATATTCTGTTAACCTTTCTTATGAATCAAATTTTACCGCATTAGACTACGATGGTCGAGCGTAATTTTATGCAGTATTATGCAAATTGCAAGAGAACAGAGTAACAGAAAAACCATTTTTTTATTTGAAGTTATGAAGTTGGGTCTCGGGCAGTCATGTAGTAAATGTCACCATGACATTTGTAAATGAATTTGCATTCTATAAAATATAGACGAGGAAAGTCTTGAGCCAGGACAATATCCGAGATCAAAGCGAAGCAATACTTCGACAATTACTCTGGACACATTAATGTTTACTAAATTAAAAAACGAAGCATTCTGAATACTTACAACTCACAAACCACTATACTGTGACGACATTTGTCCACTAACTGCAAAAAATCAAAATCTGAGGATAAGCTTTTTTTTAGAAAAAAATAATATTTGGAAAGGTTGTGTCACATATGGGTGACTCCACGTAAAGTGACCCTTTTTTGTATTATGTCTTTGTGCATTTGTTTGTAACACCCAAAAGGAAACGAGATAGACCCATTGTTAATTATACCGATCGACTTAGAAAAACTTTTTAAATCGATTTAGCAATGTCCGTCTGTCTGTCCATCTATTCTTGTAATCACGATACAGGTCGCAATTGTAGGTAGAACCGAATTAAACTGTGCACAACGAAGTTTTTCGGGATAAGGACGAAGGCTATTTAATTTGAAGAAAATCGGTTCAGATTTAGATATAGCCCCATACGAATTCCACTCCCGATTTGACTCTTTTCACTGTAGATACCACATATTTTAAACGATTTTCTTCAAAATTGGCAAAACATCTTATATTTCAACTAGAAACACCTGTGTTGAAAATGTGTTAGATCGGTTCAGATTTATATATAGCTCCCGGCTTGACTTTTTCCGCACCAGAATCCACGGATTTTCACCGAATTTCTTCAAAATGAGCATAACACTTTATACTTGAACTGGTAGATTCTATTGTGAATGCGGGTCACTTCATTCCATGTTTGGATATAGCCCCGATACAAATATTATTCTCGATTTGACAAATTGGACCAGGTCATATTAGCCTATTATTAGGAAACATATAAAAATCCTTCCCGTTTTCACTTTTTTACCGAATTGAATTGTATTCGGATAGAAAGTGGAGTGTATCATATAGTCGGCCCCGCCCGACTTTAGCCTTTCCTTACTTGTTCATTTTCTCATCCTGTTGGCTAAAAATACTTCCAATTTCAAGCTTATATCTTTATTAGTTTAGCGTTAACAAACATTTAAAAAGCTAGATGAATCATCTAGAAAACTGAGGGGTAAACTTGAATAGATAGATATAGACACGATATTCGAAGTATTTTTAATACATATTCTCCTCTTTAATTTGACACTTATACCTGTATCATAGGGATATTTTTTGACTTTGTCGAACTGTTTCTCACACATTTTAAGAGATTTTGCTCTCAATTTTTTTATTAGAAATTGTTGTTTTTTAGATTTATTATGACGCCAAAATATAGTTTGTTTGTAATAAATATTTCAAGAAATATCATTTTTGAACAAATGTCTGACTTTGAACCAACCCAATTTTTTTCCTTCGAAAACCTTTAACAAAATATATACATTATAGTGGCTTTAAAATAAATGTTGTTGATGTTCCCGACTAAAATGAAAGATTGGTTTCTTTTATGTGTTCTCCCAAAATATTTCGCTTTTATCATTGTCCGTTCGTGAGCTGGACGCGTTCAAAATAACCTCTATAAATCATTTTTCCTTCCTCACAAAAGAAGCCACTCTAATATACATATATGAAAATGTGATTTTCAGAGTATACCATAAAAGTGTCAAATTAGAACATACAAATTTGTTGAAGTGTTCCTGTTAGTTATGACTGGTTCATATTTTAGAATAATAAAATGTGTTGACCTTACTTCGTATTTGCTAAAACAATGTCTAGAAAGTTACAATCTGGAAATCTGATTTTTTCTTTAATTATTCAAGAACTGTCCACATATACATATTTATTTATAAATTTTCCAAAGTTCGGCTGTATTAAATTTAAGTTTTCACAACAGTGATAACACACATGAGCATACAATTTACAACCCCAGCAACATCATCAGACATATGATATGTATGAATAACCAAACAAAGAAAATAAAAACAGAGACTCTCACTCAGGATTCATCATCCTGAGTCAGAGTCCTTCAGTAATAAAATACAAAATAAATTAAATTTGACAACATATGCATGCGAAATGCACACACACATTAGAAATATACAGAGAGAGAAAGAGCGAGAGGGCGCGGCAAGTGAACCGGAGGATAAGATAGACGGGAAACGTATGGCAAAAACAATAAAGACGACAAAAACAGGAAGGAAAGCAACAGCAGCACTAGCACCAGCTACAGCAGCAACAGAAAACAAAACGAAAGCTGACATACGCATAAGAGCAACAATGTATCATTAAAAAAAAGTTCACTGCAATTGCTGTTAAACTTTGTCAACTTAAGGATCCGTAGGGAAAGAGAATCTCATGCATTATACACACTCGCACACACACATGCATTCATACATTCACTCACACATACCAACATGAGCACTTTCATATCCGTAAAAACGATTTAACACACAACAAAGTTGTGTGCAGGGTGCGAGTGTGTGAGTGAGCGAGTGAGTGTTTTGAAAAGGCAGAAGGATACAGCAGAGCAACAAAAAATCCTTTAAAGAACTGTCAGTGTAAATAAGGTGTTTTGCATATAAATGCAATTTGTCATCTTGAAATTGTCACTTGAGAGTTAAAAACATATTTTTCACTTAGGAAATTGCAAAGGAGCGACAGGAAGAACAAACAAAAACGGAAACGTTGAATCAACAAGATACAGATACCATGAATAAAGACAAAAGGCGGCCAGGAAAAAACACAACCGAACGAACGAACGATGTCGACGAGGACGAGGACAATGATAGAGATGAAGATGACGATGCGGAAAGGTGAAAAAACTTAAATATTTAAAGATAAACCAAGTTTGAAACGGTTGTGGGATTAAACCGACTAACAAAGTGTACTTCAGATTAAATTATATTGTGAACTTTTAATTTGTTTTGTTAAAAGTTGAGCAATTTGCAGTCTGCAGTTTCGAATCGTTTTATTTGGGTAGGATTCAAATTAATTTGGAATGTGATGTGTATTAAGAGAATTTCAAAGAATGAATTTAAGTGACTGTTCTCCATAGGTAGAGGGATAGATGATATGCAATGGGTTGCTCCTGTTCGCAAATCAATGGTTGATCGGAGACGGGTCATTTCAGGCCAAACGGACGATTTGTTGTTTATTTCAGATATATGAAAAAATGTATTTTTGGCAAGGTTGATTTCGTATAAATTCAGTATAAAGTCCATTTTCCAGCTATATATACTAAAGGGTGATTTTTTAAAAGCTATAGGAAAGTTTTTCAAAAAAAAACACATAAAATTCAGAAAAATGAATGAAATCTTTATTTGAATCGATAGTACGGTCCATAATTTAATGTTTGAAGATTATTTCATGCAAATGTTAACCTTGACTGCGCCTCAAATGGTCCATCCGCTTAGTCCAATTTTGGCATTTCCACGTTTTTGAGTAACAGAGGCCCAATTGATGCGAACGGCGACGGATCGATAATTGATGGTCATCATTAACACTGGGATATTTTCTTCAGTTCGCACTCTACGTAAGCGTGTTGGTGGTTTAATGTCCAACAATGTAAATTTGGTGCGAAATTTAGTCACAATAGCCCGAATAGCCGCTTCAGTGGGTCGATTAAACTGACCATAAAATTGAAGAAGCGCGCGATGAACTTTCTTAACAGAGCACGCATTTTGATAATAAAATTCAATAATTTGCAAGCGTTGTTCGTTTGTAAGACGATTCATGGTTAAATTATAGACCAAACTGAAGATGTTTGACAGTGAAACAAAACACGAAACGTGCGTCAGCTGTTTAAACCAGTGTTGCCAAAAAGATAATAGCTAAAAAATCACCCTTTATATACCCTCACTCTCAGAGAACACATCTATGGAAATTACTTAGGGCCGGGCGATTTTGTGGAAGATACTAGAAAGTTCGTGGCTAGCTTCCACATTTATAAAATAATTGTGAAAACATGATCAATTACCAAGTCATAATGGATTTCAGGCACCGGATATAGACATTTGTGTGGGAGGTACAAGAAGGGAAGTGGCTAAAGTAAATATTTTGTTGGCTTACAGTGATAATACAAACATTTTCAACTGAATTTGATTACCCGTGTGATTGTTACACCTTTTACATTTTAAATAAAACGTATGCGATATTGTGTGGGGGGTACCAGAAGGGGTGTGACAATATGGTCCATATTCTACATGAATACAATATCTATAAAAGCATTGCCAAATATCAAATTTCATTGTATTCCGATCATCCGTATAGAAGTTATAGCAGCTTTAATTTTACGTAGTTTAGGGTGATTTGTGTGGGAGGTACTAGAAGGGGAGAGTGGCAAATATGAGTGATTCCGAATATCGGTGTGGAAGTTACAAAGGTTTTAATTGAACATAGGATATGGTCCATTTGTATGTGAGGTACCAGAAGGGGTGTGCCAATTTCGCCCATCTTCGAACTTAAACGTAGCATAGACATGTAAAATAAAGAGATTTTGATAGTCGTAATTTTAAGAGGCTAAACTGGAAAAAGGGATAAAAAGGGTACCAACCAAATGGCCGGAGCTAGCATAATGGAATTCCTCGGCATATACTCGTAAAATAAAATGAATTTTACAAATTCGTACTTTTTGTACTGTGGAATGTTATCCATGTAATGTGGAATGTAATCCATGCTGGAGGTCTGTATGCCTGTATGTATGTATGTTGCGTATAGGACGCCAAACCGGTGGACCGATTCGCCTGAAAATTTTACTGTATCTAACTTCTGGACAGAGGATGGTTCGTGGATATACTAGATCATGATAGGACAAAGGGGGTGGTACCTCCCACACAAAAAATATTTTAAAACTATCAAAAATTTTTCATTTTATCTTCCAAAGCATACGAATAGGGAAAATTAAATGCGAACCCGTGCAACGCCGGGTACAAAATACTAGTATGAAATAAAACATGTCCAAAATCTCCAAAAGTGATACATGTTATTCACAAGAGCCATAACTAATGTGACCATATCATTTTGGGCAAAAATGAATTCAAAAAGCGGGATTGTGCGGGATTTTATAGAAAAAAGCGGGATCATAAAAATCAAAAATACAAAATGCTGATATTTGAATGTATTACAAATTAAACCTTTCTGTGTCGAACAAATTTGATACTGCTCGAAATACCTGATGGTTTTTACATAATGTAGTATCGGTCCTCTGAATATGGGAAAAATATTCATTTTTGTGACAAGCTTATCTTTTAGATAATATAGATTTTTCAAATCAATGTAAAATATATTGGGCAAAACAAATAAGCTACCGAGCGTAAACCCGGTCACAATAAATATTTGTTCACATAGCGTCTCCTAAGACAGGAAAAAATATTAATAATATTTGATTTGAACTGGGATATTGTCCTGGCTCAAGACCATTTTGTATCTATATTTAATAGAATGCAAATTTATTTACAAATGGCATGGTGACATTTATTACTTGGCTGCAGACTACCACGATCATGATTTCGACCATGTCAAAAGTCTTTTCAAGTGGCTTCGCAGCGACTTTTCAACATCAAACCCAGCCTCTATAAGGAGATGATTCTCACAAACGAACGAGAATCACAACTCACTTGCCGAATTTGAGTTTAAAAAATCGCACCAAGTAATAAAGTACACATGCCATCTTACAAGCACCTCATTGAGTTGCATATGTAAGTATGTGTATAGTTTCCCAGCAATACTTCTGCCGTTCCAAAGCTCATTTGTATTAGTTTTTTCGTTTGATTTTTTTTTTGGTCTGTAATCAATATTTGATTTGAACTGGGATATTGCCCTGGCTCAAGACAATTTTGCGTCTATATTCAATAGAATGCAAATTTATTTACAAATGGCATGGTGACATTTATTACTTGGCTGCAGACTACCACGATCATGATTTCGAAAGTCTTTTCAAGTGGCTTCGCAGCGACTTTTCAACATCAAACCCGGCCTCTATAAGGAGATGATTCTCACAAACGAACGAGAAGCACAAGTCACTTGCCATTTGTAAATAAATTTGCATTCTATTAAATATAGATGCAAAATGGTCTTGAGCCAGGACAATATCCCAGTTCAAAAATTATCAAAGCTCCGATTTCAAAATGTTTGACATTTTTATCCTTTTTAGTCGTTCTCGGAAAGTGATATCGAATGGCGAACATTTTAGAAAACAAAAAAAAAAATCCCATACGTTGGAACATTTTTTCCCCACTTTGGGAATTTGGATAATATTGGAAAGAATGTAAAAAATTGTTGGCCATTATTGTTTTGATACATTTTTTTACATAATTCCAAAATTTCGTTGTTTATTGTTCATTATGAATTTGTTTTTTCTAGAAATAGTACTTTTTTAAGTTTATGAAGCACAAAATGTGCTTCGCTGTATATTAGATATATATTAGGATGGGCCAAGAAAATAAATTGCGGTGGTCATCCCTTCAAAATATTTCCGTCTGAACACCGTTTCATGTTGGTACTTTTTTACTGTTGCATTTTTGTCATTTTTTCTGAATTTGTATACTTTATAATGTAAAAAATAAAAAGTAGGAATCAAGACCTTTCGCATGATGCCTAAATGATGAATATCGGACGATTTTTTTGTGAAATAATTTACTATAGGAGATCGATTTCAGAGCCAAATTTTTCAAACGTTTTTTATAAAAAATGAAAACACGGCGTCAATTTCCTTCCGATGTTTAACATTTGCATCATTCGCAAGGTTATTATAAAATACCACCACCAAATACAGTTACTCTCAGACAAAAATCAATATATATATATATCTAAAGTGTTTCCAAAGGTCTCTTAATTCAGAAAAAACAAAATTGACAAAAATGCAACATAAAAAACCGACGGTGATTTTTTAAAAGCTATAGGAACGTTTTTCAAAAAAAAAATCTTTATTTAAATCGATAGTTCGGTCCATATAATTTAATGTTTGAAGATTATTTCATGCCTTGACTGCGCCTCAAATGGTCCATCCGCTTAGTCCAATCTTGGTATACTCTTTCCAACATTTCGGCCGGTATCTCACGCATAAATGCTTCAATGTTGTCTTCCAATTCGTCAATTGAAGCGGGCTTGTCTGTATAGACATGAGCTTTAACATACCCCACAAAAATAGTCTAAAGGTGTTAAATCGCGCGATCTAGGCGGCCGGTCCCGAACGTGAAATAAAATGTTCACCGAACTCGCCTCTCAATAAGTTCATTTTTGCGCGTGCTGTGTGGCATGTGGTACTGTCTTGTTGAAACCACATTTCATGCAAGTCAAGCTCTTGCATTTTGGGCAAAAAAAGTTGGATATAATCTCACGGTAGCGATCACCATGAAGAAGTAAGGTCAAATGATACCACCAGCCCATAAACCGCACCAAACTGTGACTTTTTCTGGATGCATTGGTAGCTCTTGCAATGCTTCTGGCTGATATTCACTCCAAAATCGACAATTCTGCCTATTTACGTACCCATTGAGCCAAAAATGAGTTTCGCCGCTGAACACAATTTTTCGGTAAAAAATTGGATCTTCGGCTTTCTTGAACAGAGCACGCATTTTGATAATAAAATTCAATAATTTGCAAGCGTTGTTCGTTTGTAAGACGATTCATGGTTAAATAATAGACCAAACTGAAGATGTTTGACAGTGAAACAAAACACGAAACGTGCGTCAGCTGTTTAAACCAGTGTTGCCAAAAAGATAATAGCTAAAAAATCACCCTTTATAACAACTACACTAGGGTTTGCATTTTCCCGTACTTTTTATTTCCCGGGAAACGGGAATTATTTTTTCAATTTCCCGGGATCCCGGGACAGCACGGGAAATCGTCAACATACTGTTTACCATGAGTTAAGCTTATTTTTTCCAATGAAACATTCACATTTTATTAAAGTAAAATAAATATATATTTCACAACGAAACTGTCAAAGAATTCATATAATAAAGCGCAATGTGAGATAAATTTAAACATCTTTTCAAACATCAAAATTAATTAAAGAATAGATATTTCTTATTTTATAGGAAAATGTGGACGCGACGGAGAACGATCGTTCACATTAATAGTCAGTAGAGCATTAAATAAAATGTTTGTTCTTTGTCCTGTCGCTTCGAAAACTTTTTATTTTTGGCATTCGGATACACTCCAAAAGTCTACTTTTTTCCCGGATTTTAAAATTTTCATATGGGCATCTCCCAGTGGCCTGGACGCGACATTCGGACGCCATAAACTACACCAAAAACAATAAAGAAACTGAAAAAGTCGATCAGCATTTTTAGTGTTCTAAAGCGCTTAACGAGTACATTTTAAAAATATATCGTCTGGATTTAGTACAAAATTATAAACAAATTTACAAATTTATTTTGTTCGTAGATTTATGAAATATGAGAATTATCTTTTAATTTGTTTAATTAGGTACAGCAGAAATACGGACGGGACAAAAATGTTCACTCGTAGTAAAAATGTAGTAATTTTCGTTATAACACTTCAACTTTTAATAAAAAGTTAAGTTAACTTCAAGTTTCATAATAAAAAAGGAGTCGAAATGTGCGAATTCCCGGGAATTTTCCCGCGGGAAATCCCGGGATGCAAACCCTAAACTACACTGAAAGAATTTTCCTTCATAACATTAATGAAGCGATTTCACAAAAGGTTTTTCTTAAATTTAGTTAATTTTTTCTTAATATGTATGAAAAATCATTTCTTAAATGTTAAATTGTTAATTTAGTAAAACTGAATATGAAGCTAATAAGACCGAAGAAAGATTTCATTGTATTAAAAACACAATTCTTAAAGATTATGAAATATGTCATAAAATATAAGAAATAAAATAGTTGTGTTATGAAATGTCTTCATAAATATAATGAAGGAGTTCATATTTTTTCATAAATCGTATTACGAAAAATAATGAACTTGTATGACAAAAGTTCATCGAATGAAGAAGTTTCTAAGAAATGTTTCATAAATTCTATGACACTTTTCATAGATTTGTGCTTTATGAAACATGTTTCATTCATTTTATGACTTTTTTTGCGACTTTTTAATGAAAATTTTCACTGAGGTTAAGACAACATCATAATAATAAGTAGATAATTCTTTTAGTGCAGCTTTGTCGAGAATATTATTAAAAGGATGCTTTGCAAAGAGAATAGCAAAAACATAATATAAAAAATATAAATGAATCGTTCGTCAGTTGCCGTTAAGTAGAAACTATATGAATATTTGACAAATCCACGGGAAGGGTTAAAATAGCCATGTTTAGAATATTTATTTATATTTTAATTTTTCTTTCGTCACCTAAAATGCAAACCTTCATAATTTTACAGGAGAAGCAATAAAACTTTCAAAATATCGACCAGGAACTTCCCAAAAAGGCTCTTAATGTTTTTTTCATTAGGAACGTTATTATGGCTTTTACATTATTATTACTAATATTATCCGTTCCTTTAAAAAGTAAAGCCAAAGATTATAATAAAGAAAATATTTTAGAATTTGTGGACCTTTAACTATTTTGTGACTAACTTTTTTTAAAGAAATCTTACACTCATAGCTTCGTACTAGCAACATTTTTCTGCTTTATCATTCTATTTAAATTTCCGGCTGTAGTGCATCAGCATGAATATACAAAATTGTCTAAGACGAGATTTTTGTCTAAAGTCTAAATAATGACTTCTTCAAGAAACACAAAAAAGAAGATGCTTTTTAAGTTGAGCTGCTGCAAAAAAATGCATTTCCTTAAAAATAACACGTACACCACCAAGTCTACCCACACATATCCATAACCACCGGTACCGCGACCACCACCACCATCTACTCCAATATGGCGGGGTAGTAATGATGATATTCGCCCGTTTTTCTTTTTGCTATAAATGGCGCCGCTGTCATCTTGTTGGTGATGGCGACAACAATGGCATTTACTGCAGCTTCTGCTGAACTAAACATGAAGGAAAATTAATTATGGCACAAAACAATTTATTGTCGCGTCTCTACGCGACATTATGCTACGGCCAAACGACAACAAACCGGCAAAAACACTGCACGAGGAACAACGTGCAACAACCAACGTGCTATTGTGGTTTTGGCAAGAGAGAGAGAGAGAGAGGAGGAAAAGACGGATGATGTTCAGCCAACAAAATAGTTGAGACGACAATAGCTGAGGAAGGTAATCCTGCACACGCACACACAATTGCACATAGTTCACAGTTCCTTTGTGCTTCAATGAGTCGGAGAAGTGAGTGTTGCAAGACGACATCTTCCAGACCCCCAGACCCAGACATGCATAGCTCTGCATACAACGTGTGTTTATTTCACAGTCAAAGCCAACATTTAGCCTAAGTGCACGAGGGTCTTGTGAATAGTTCATATTTTTTTGGATTCCAAATAGATATTTTTGTGGGGTGCCCTCAGCAGCCATTTGATTGAAATTATTTTCCATTATTAACCAGAAGGATTGTACTTTCAAATAAAAAAAATTGAGAAAATATTCAGTATTTTTTTATAGCATTTTCAAAAAAGTTATTTTGCGGACCCTATATATTCTTGATCTTTATTTTCTCAGAATACGTCCTATGCGTCTCTACGGTTGGGATTGAAAATGAACGAAATCGGTCCACAGGGAAAAAGTTTCCTCACAAGGACTGAAAATACCCATAATAACCCTTAATATTTAGAGTATTTAAGCTTGTTTTTTGAATATTTCTATATTTGCTTGATATTTGTTATGTGTTATGTGCAAGTAATTCTTATTCGTAGGGGGTGAAATGGGACAAAAAGGGATAAAAATGGTACCTATCAGCTAGAAACACGAAAATCGGTGTGTAATGCCTCTAATTGAGTAGATAAATAATATAAAAGTATTTTTTCCAAATTCGTACTTTTCAGGGGTAAAATGGGAATAGAGGGATAAAAATGGTACCAACCAAACTTCTGCTCCTAGAATAATGAAAATCGGTGTATACCTTCATCTGATTGCGTGGACACGTATAATAAAGAGATTTTTCGAAGTTCGTACTGTTAGGCGGTAAAATGGAAAAAGGGGATACAAATTGTACCAACGAAATAGCCGCAGCTTGAGTCATGGAATTCGGAGTATGCATTCCTCTGACTGCGTAGAAACGAAAAATAAAAATGGTTTTCCAAATTCGTACTTCCAAGTGATTCAAAGGGATAAAAATGGTACCATTTAAACGGCTACAGCTAGAATAGTGAAATTTGTGTGTACATCCTTCTAATTGCGTAAAATAAAGAGAATTTTGGAAATCGTACTTTTAAAGGGGTAAAATGGGAAAAAGGGGATAAAAATGGTACCAACCCAATGACCGTAGCTAGAGTCATGGAATTCGGTGCACATATTCCTCTGATTGCATAGACGCGCAAAATGGAAAGATTTTTCAAGAGGATTTTTTAAAAATCGTACTTTTAAGAGATAAAATGGGCATAGAGAGATACAAATATGACCAACCAAACGACTACACCTGGAATAATGAAATTCAGCGTATGCATTCCTCTGACTGCGTACATACGAAAAATAAAAAGGTTTTTCCAAATTTCATGCTTTCAAGAAATACAATTGGAACCGAGGGATAAAATGGTACCACCTAAACGGCTAGAATGATAAAATTTGGTGTGTACATTAGGGCGTACCTCAAAAAAAAAAGTTCGCCGTACACCTTCGAATATGAAGTATTATTAAAAGGTAGTTTCAAAAAAATTTTTTTTTATGCCGAACGTAGGGGTCGCGCTTTTACATTTTTCTATATAACTTCTGCATTTATAAACGGATTTTAAAGTGTGATACATCGATGTTTTTGTCTCGACGAGGCCAATTTTTTTGTTTTTGAAGTCATTGAGCTCAAGCACCCCCTTCTGGTACTTACCCATCATATCTCAGTTGCTACTACCCTAATGTACCACTCTAATATCAGAAAATTAAAGCTCGCATAAAATCATGAATCATGCTTGAGCTCAATGACTTCAAAGACAAAAAAATAGGAATTTTATTGTAAAGGGTGATTTTTTAAAAGCTATAGGAAAGTTTTTCAAAAAAAAACACATAAAATTCAGAAAAATGCATGAAATCAATTTTTTAATCGATAGTACGGTCCATATAATTTAATGTTTGAAGATTATTTCATGCAAATGTTGACCTTGACTGCGCCTCAAATGGTCCATCCGCTTAATCCAATTTTGGCATTTCCACGTTTTTGAGTAACAGAGTCCCACTTGCTGCGAACGGCGACGAATCGATAATTGATGGTCATCATTAACACTGGCCGATACAGCTGCGATATTTTCTTCAGTTCGCACTCTACGTAAGCGTGTTGGTGGTTTAATGTCCAACAATTTAAATTTGGTGCGAAATTTAGTCACAATAGCCCAAATAGCCGCTTCAGTGGGTCGATTAAACTGACCATAAAATGGAAGCGCACGATGAACTTTCTTAACAGAGCACTCGACTTCATCGACTCATATCGACTTCAACCACGCCGCCTAGATTTGACGGAGTTCTAACTCAGTCAAATCTTACTAGCAAAATAGACAACCCACTTAAAATTACAAAAGAAAATATCAATGTCGACTTAGGCAACCTACTGCTGTGAAATATATTGATCTTTCTTTGAATTTGGTATCCCACTATATGATGACGGCTATAGAAAATTGAATGATTGTATTTTGATTTGAAAGTCGCATTTATATAAGTCAATTCCAGTACGTGTGGCCATGTGTTTCTATAAATAACAATGAAGTGTCCAAGTAGGTAGAGTATTATTATTCCTTGGAAGGATTATGATATTCAAGCCTCACATGAAAAGCTGCAATTGAAAAAAATATTTATTAAATTCATCCATATTATACATTTTTGGGAATGGATTAACAATCCCAAAAAATTATTGTATGGGATAACAACCACAATTAATCGAATAATTTTTGACAAATATTTTTCGAATAATAAAAAATCATGATTTTCGAATAACGAATAATTCGAATAAATTGTCCCAAATAATCGATTAATCTATATTAAAAGTTTTGCCTTAAAAACTAATGAAATCGTCATATGCTTTGTATGATAAATTGATTTTGAATAGCCGGTTTGCTCCATTTGGGTAAAAAACTATGAAACACAACAATATAAAACCACAATTTTTTCGATTTTTGATTTGTGTGCTCCACAGATATTAAAATAAGGATTTATCCGACTTCATTTAAAAATAGCAAATACTGGCCAATAGCTTCGGAATTATTTAAAATTTAAAGAATAGTAATTTCATAGAATAGTAAATTCATAGAAAAAATTAGGTTAACACCGCGATATTAAAGTCAGTTCTGTTATAAATCATATGATCCATATTCGAAAAAAGTCAATGGATAACTTCTGATATTATGCTCATTTAAGGGAAGGTTCTTTATTTTGATAAGATATTAAGATTTCTGTCAACTTCTAATGAATTTCGAATTTGATATTACAATTTTTAAATAAAATCAGATACGTAATAAACGTTCAATATATAGTTGAACTACCCGTAAACTGGCGTGTCTTGTCTATATAACTCTTATTAATTATATTTTATTTAAGTAGACAATTGTTCGATTAATCGGTTAATCAAATAACTGTCGACTTCATTATTCGATTAATTGGAATTTCTTTTTCAAATAAACGATAAATCGATTAACATAAAAGTCAGAATAATTGGATACCCTAATAATAATATTAAATTATTGGAACATTGGCTAATATTATCGAATATTGAACTACTTGGCAAAAAATAAAAGAAAATTGTTGCTTCCGTTTTATCAAAATTATCAAATAAATAGGGCTAATCGAATGACAGAACGAGCCGGCAAATCAGCCGAAAGCCGCCGCCGCCGACCCATTTTGAACAGCGCCGCCGATAATTATGGTTCGGCTTGTAACTCTGTTTGTAAGACGATTCATGGTTAAATTATAGACCAAACTGAAGATGTTTGACAGTGAAACAAAACACGAAATGTGCGTCAGCTGTTTAAACCAGTGTGACCAAAAAGATAATAGCTAAAAAATCACCCTTTAGTTCAAGGTTTTTTCTAGTTTTTAGAGACCAAATTTTAAATGATTGTTAATACTTAACTAAGGCAGATAGAAGCTTGACATTAAAACTATTTTTAGCACATATTTTCTCCGTTGATTTGCCATTTATACCAGTTGCATAGGGTGCGAATAAATATTAAAAAAAAAATGAAAAATTGTATCCTTTAGAAATTTGTAGTCCAGGATGAGAAAATGAATGGGGAGCCATTAAGGATAAATGTTATGCAAACCATTCAGAAACATGTGAAGCGTTGAAACATGAAATCGAAGTTGCCATTGAAGAGATGCGAGCCGAAACAATCGAATATGCACTGAAAAATTGGGTTGATCGGGTGAGGTACTGCCGAGCCACACGTGGTAGTCGTACGTACGATATTGTGCTCCATTATTAAATGACAAATTTCAACCTTTCCAATAAAACCAGAAATTTTAAAAAATAATCAGTAGTTTTTGTATAGCCGATTTTAATTTAAAGTTTAAAATGGTCCAAACTGTAACTGATCTGTTGCCAGCCTTCTGTAAGCTATCTTCTTAAGATCCCGTCTAATGATGTATTCTTTATTTCCTTATTTTCCACCCCTCGTAGTACTCTTTAGCATGAAATTCTTCCACTTTACCTTCGTTCCGTGCTCACAATATTCACAGGCACAAATAGTTATTTACACTTCCTCCCCTAATATCTCAACCCTTTGAATTGGCGGGCCTTTCAATGAATGTCCCTTAGCCTCCCTTGGCTTCTTTTTCCTATTCACGTGCCCACTCCCTTTCGACTCGGTTATGAAAAATGACTTGCGGTAAGTACAGGTCTCTGCTTTTGTTGTTGCTTCTAATTCTTTTAATAACATTAATAAATTGTATGAATTATCGTCGTCTGTTAAACGCGAACGTTTTTTCCGTTTTCTCATTTTCCCGCGCCTTATATATATATATATATACATAAATATATTTTAAGTACAATATGTACTTACGTCCACACAAATTATGCAAAACTCGATGTGTCGTATCTTGTTCAACCCACACCAACCCCTGTACACTTCACATTTTGTCCACCACCAGGAAAGGTGAGCAAAACCATTCACATAAACAATCACTTCAAGTACTTGTTCGTCCTTCGCACTTGTACTATTGTGTCCTGGGCCTGGTGTTGTCTTGAACTGGCGGGAGAAGATGATTTATGGTTGCAAAGATGGTGGTGGCGGGTGACTGTTGGTGGGTGGTGGTTGCTGGTGTTAAAAAGTATTTTTCCCTTTTTTGCATAATGAATAAATTCACTTGAAATCGATTTAAGTGCTAATAATTTGCTAATTAGAATTCACTATGCCTTGAAACAAGTGGTGCCGTGTTGGGGTCGACCGTACTAGGGGAGTGAGGCCTGTTGAGTTTTCCAATTAAGTTTATTGATTTATTGCTGGGCGACACTTCTGTATTATTAAAGAATTATTCATCATTTTCATTGTGACCTATGCTGGCCTCAGGTGCAAAGTATTTAAATGCTGTTTGTTATTCGCAACGGTAGGCGAATGCTAATTTTCTAATTTTCCTATGGTACGTGATGCCTGCAACCCCACCCCCTCAACTTCGCTGTGGTTGTATTCAACACATTTGTGTCACAGTTTTATTTATGGAATCGAAGTTCAAGTTCAATTATGATGAAACGAGTCATTCGACCAGGAAGTATTTTGAATGTGGTAACCGTTACAACAACACTGAAGTTTCCTTATAACTTCAAATTAAAAATTATGTTTTTATTAAGGCTGTTTTTCTTTAAGCCGGGTAACAAGCTGTGATAACAAAAACATTAATAAAAATTTAATATTTGTTCAAGATAAAAATTATTTTTTCACTTTGTCGCCAACTACAATTCAAATATTTGTATCAAAAGAAATTTTCAAAATAAATATTTTGTGTTTACTTTTTTGGACTTTTTTTAATTATATTGTTTATTTCAAGTTGTTATACACAATTATATACATTAGAAGCCCCAGCGCCTTGTAGGCTTTATAGAGGCTAAAAAGCAACTTTATAACAATCAATATTAATTATTTGTAGACGTACATTTCAAAATTAAGATCACAATTATAGTAATTTAGACTTGTTGTGTTTAGAAGTGTTTCTATATTTTGCAAAAGGTAAAGAGTAAGCTCTTGTTTAAAAGTCGAAATGGTTGATATATTTCTTAAATAGGCAGGCAACCGATTGTATTCAAATGGTCCAGCGTACGTAATGCGTTGCTTAGTCAATTCCAATCGGCATCTTGAGACCTGAATATTTTCCGACTATCTAGTAGTCCGTCCAGTTCGGACTATGTTTCTATTAAATGTAATTGTTCTTGCACCTATGTCTCTTAGACACTTAAACATGTACATCAAAATGTGTTGCTTATACACACCACGGACCGGCAATGTCTGTTTTGCTTTATAAAGGGTGATTTTTTAAGAGCTTGATAACTTTTTTTTTAAAAAACGCATAAAATTTGCAAAATCTCATCGGTTCTTTATTTGAAACGTTAGATTGGTCCATGACATTTACTTTTTGAAGATAATTTCATTTAAATGTTGACCGCGGCTGCGTCTTAGGTGGTCCATCCGCTTAGTCCAATTTTGGCATTTCCACGTTTTTGAGTAACAGAGACCCAATTGGTGCGAACGGCGACGAATCGAAAATTGGTGGTCATCATTAACACTGGCCTATACAGCTGCGATATTTTCTTCAGTTCGCACTCTACGTAAGCGTGTTGGTGGTTTAATGTCCAACAATGTAAATTTGGTGCGAAATTTAGTCACAATAGCCCGAATAGCCGCTTCAGTGGGTCGATTAAACTGACCATAAAATGGAAGCGCGCGATGAACTTTCTTAACAGAGCACGCATTTTGATAATAAAATTCAATAATTTGCAAGCGTTGTTCGTTTGTAAGACGATTCATGATGAAATGTCAAAGCATACTGAGCATCTTTCTCTTTGACACCATGTCTGAAATCCCACGTGATCTGTCAAATACTAATGCATGAAAATCCTAACCTCAAAAAAATCACTCTATATTTGTATAGATCAATCGATGAGTAACGCACAGGCAAATTATGTACTATCTTAAAGGCTTTGCTTTGAGCTGATTGTAAGGATTTCAATGAGTTGTGAGATGCAGATCCATATATCATAGGCAAGTATGTAAGATGCGAGTGAACAAGTGATTGATATGTAATCATCTTAACGCCAGTACTCAACTTATGTTTAAATTTATGCAGAATTCCTACAGCTGATGCTATCTTTGAATGATAATGTCCTTAATATGAAGATCCCATAACAAATTATGATTTAAATGCATGCCCAAATATTTCACGCTCTGGGACTCAGCAATTGGTGTTCCGTCCACATGAATTACCATTTCACCATCATTTGTAAGGCTTGAATCTTATAAATTTTGTTTTTCCGGCATTTAGAACTAATTTATTAATGCGAGAAAATTCAGCCAAAATTGCAGCATCGTACTCGATTTGGGTTTGAAGAACTTTTTCGTATTTGTACTTATAGATAAGACATACATCATCAGCAAATAAAAACAGCTTTCCATTAAAATTTGTATTTTTTAAGTCATTTATATAAATCTTAAATAAGAATAGACCTAAAACGCTCCCCTGAGGGACACCATGTGCAACTGGCAACATAGAACTACTCGAAGGCCCAACTTGGACGTACTGCAATCTATTTTGTAGGTAATCCTTAAATAATGCTAGAGTTTCAACCGTAATTCCAATATTACTTAACTTCGATAATCATAAATTTGACTCAGACTGGGTACTTATCCAGGCTAAGTCCTATACAAATTTCTTTTTTATTTGAAAGTACAATCCTTCTCTGCCTCGGCTGGCCATGCAGTAGCCCACACTATCGGTCCAATTTTTAAGCACATTATCGATTGTGTGCAGCTGTCTTTCACCAATGGCTTCACGAATATTGTCCTTTAAAGCATCAATTGTCTCTGGCTTGTCGGCGTAACACTTATCTTTGAGGGCACCACATAAATAATAGTCCAACGGTGTCAAATCGCAGCTCCGAGGTGGCCAAACGACATCAGCTCTGCGGCTGATAATGCGATCTTCAAAAACAGGGCGCAAAACATCGAGTGTAGCTTCGGCTGTGTGGCACGTAGCGCCGTCCTGTTGAAACCAAATGTTGCCAATATCCTCCTCTTCAATTTTTGTGAACAAACATTCGTTCAACATGGCCTGATAACGATCGCCAATGACTGTAACGGCCACTCCTTGCTCATTTTCGAAAAAAAATGGCCCAATTATGCCTCTGGACCAAAATCCGCACCAAACAGTGACACATTTTGGGTGTATCGGCTTTTCTATGTATGCGTGCGAGTTTTCTGTGCCCCAAATGCGACAATTTTGCTTGTTTATATACCAGCCAAGATCAAAATGAACTTCAACTGAAAAGATGACTTTTGGGCAAAATCGGCATCTTCTGTAAGTCGATCGCAGGCCCACTTAGCGAAGCGAAAACGCATTGGATTCGTTCAGTGGAAGGATAAAACTAATTATCTGTCAAGTCAGACATGAGCTAAGTGTTACCATTCACGAAATAAGCACTAGTTGAAAAAAACGTTAGATGGCGGACCCTTTATTTTTAATATAAAATTATTTCTTTAAAATTGTGTATGAATTGATATTGCTATAGGTTTTTTAAATATATATTTTTTTTATTTTGAGTGAAATTTCAACTTTCAGTTGTTGTTATCGTTCTTAATTATCAAGTCTTAAAGAAAAACAGTCCTATTGTATATATTATATTTTTAGATATTTGCTAAAAATACTCCTATTAACCCTAATATTTAAAGCATGTTCTTTGAATATGTCTGTTTTATTTGCTTAATATTAGGTACGTGCATTCCCCAGAAAACGAGCACCATAAAGTGATTATTATTGGTGGGGGTGAAATGGGGCAAAAAGGGATAAATAATATTAAACGACAACATCACGAAATTTGGTGAGTGCATTCCTCTAATTGAGTGGATACATAATATAAAAGTATTTTTTCCAAATTCGAAATTCGTAGTTTTTGGGTTTCAAATGGTAAAATGGGATAAAAATATTACCAATCAAATGACCGCAGCTATAGTCATGAAATTCGGAGTATACATTCCTCTGACCGCGTAGACACGAAAAATAATATATATTTGTACTTCAAGTGATACAATGGGTACAGAGGGATAAAAATAGTACCAACTAACCGACAACAGCTAGAATGATGAAATTCGGTGTGTACGTGGTACCAACCAAATAGCCGCAGCTAGAATCATGGAATTCGTGTATACATTCCTCTGACTGTATACATTTTACTTTTACGGCAAAATTGGTTGAATCATGAAGTTAGGGTTTCTTGCGCTTGTACGTGAGATAATGGATTTTCAAAATTTGTACTTTTGGAATTAAAATAGAATGGAAATACAACCAACTGTAGCACCCACTATCTACCAATATTTATGGTATTTAAGCTTTTTTGGATATATAAATTAAAGAATACTTATTTTTTGAATTGACTTGAAGTATTATTTAGATATGTAAATGTATTTGTAGCCTTGCCGTATAAGCATAGTTTGAAATAATAAAAATATTTATTTATTTATAAATATTTTTTTCAATATTTGTATTTGTTTTGGCATCTTCTACGAAAATCGACAGCCTTTGTGGAATGTAATCTATGTCTATCTGTTTTTACTTGTTTATTTTGCTTATAATCCAAAAAATGGTTTCTATCACCCCGTTAGACTTTGTAAAGTTTTTACAATTCTATTTATTTCATTTAGATTTTCGAAATGATTACATAAATTTATTTTTTACAGTTGTGTACGTATTTTTACCAGCTATGTGAGTTTGGAAAAAAGTTTTGCAAAAGCAACCGAAATTTCAGTTCATTTAGTTATGCACATGTCTTCGTTAGTTTATTATAATCTATGAATAACACTAGTCAACAGTCAAAATGTACTCGGGATGCGATAATTTTTTCTGTGTAGATAACCTTGACATGAGCTCGAAAAACGCAATAAAAAATTTTTTTTTCGTTTGGTTTTTTTTTTATTATTTTTTTTTTAAATTTTAAAAATTTTTTTTTGGTTAATTTGTTTCGTCCGGCATAACTCGGGAACCACTAGCCCGATTTAATTGAATTAAATTTTAAAAAATTTAAAATTACAATTCCCTTAATCTGTTCATATATTGTTTTCCTATACAAGCAACAGTTTCCAAGTTAAAAATGAATATATAAAGGAAAAAACTTATTTTTTGCCTAAAAATTTAAAATTTTTTTTTTTAAAAAATCCATAAAAAATCCAAAATGAAAAAAAATGTCAAATCTTATTACTTTTACGTAAAGTCACATAACCTATGAGCAAAATGAGACAAAGATCATGAAAATCGATGCACGCGTTTCGCTTTTATTCGCAATTGAGTAAAAGTATGAATTTCAAAAATTTTAAAAATTTTTTTTTGGTTAATTTGTTTCGTCCGGCATAACTCGGGAACCACTAGCCCGATTTAATTGAATTAAATTTTAAAAAATTTAGAATTACAATTCCCTTAATCTGTTCATATATTGTTTTCCTATACAAGCAACAGTTTCCAAGTTAAAAATGAATATATAAAGGAAAAAACTTATTTTTTGCCTAAAAATTTAAATTTTTTTTTTTTAAAAAATCCATAAAAAATCCAAAATGAAAAAAAATGTCAAATCTTATTACTTTTACGTAAAGTCACATAACCTATGAGCAAAATGAGACAAAGATCATGAAAATCGATGCACGCGTTTCGCTTTTATTCGCAATTGAGTAAAGGTATGAATTTCAAAAATTTGCTCGACATATGCACAACTTTGTCTATGGTAAGGTTTTTTCTTTTTTTTTGATTCTCAGAATTAACAAAACGGAATAAACAAAGGGTTATTTAATTTTTATGATTGCGTAAGCAAAGTAATAAACGCTAATAAATGTGCGTGAACAATTAAAAGGAAAAAAGGAAAGGGGACTTTTTTAATTATTTGGGTTTTCCGTTGGCTACCTGTATGATTTTTTTACAGAAATGCAACCCACATTTAAGGGTGGTCATTATTCGGAAAATTTAAGACTCACACATGGTGAAACAGGTATGTAGCCACCGTAAAAAAATATACACCCATTTATAAGTACCTGTCAGTAAAATACTAAACAATACACAGTATAAATAGGTCTTCATTGATCGATTTTACTCATTCAACAAGTGTCGACGAACGCGATAGTTAAAATGAGCAAACGTTCGCGAGGATTTGAATGCAATACCAATCCAAGTAATTTTTGTTACATGTGCGGAGAATACGTTTCTGAAAAAAACAAGCGTTGTTTTTCACCTAAATTGAGAGATTCATTTGAAGAGAGCTTCAATTTAAAGGTCTCAAACATAGATGAGCGGTGGAGAGTGGCGTCTTTTCATCGACAGCAACAAGCAGAGCCTTAAAGCAATTTTACTGCACAACGGCAACAAGAAACCTTCGATTCCAATTGCTCATGCCGTAGACACCAAGGAAACATACGAAGTCATGGACAATCTACTAAAGTGCCTTAACTATGAGGGATTTGGAACGAAGGATTTTGGAACGAAGCTATGATGGGGGACTATATCTGGTTCCTGATAAGAGAAACAGACCCACAACAATATAAAAGAAAGACAAAAGCACATAATTATTTTTAATTTGAAGGTTTTTATTTTTGTGTTTAGATATTTTTTTTTTAAACTTTTTTATAATTAATTAATGTTGATATCCTTAGGATAATTTCTTGTACATATATCGAATTGTTTTTTAATTTAAAGTCATATATTTTTGTCACCCAAAAATTTTAATTTTTTTTGTAATAAAAAAGAAAAAACCTTACCATAGACAAAGTTGTGCATATGTCGAGCAAATTTTTGAAATTCATACCTTTACTCAATTGCGAATAAAAGCGAAACGCGTGCATCGATTTTCATGATCTTTGTCTCATTTTGCTCATAGGTTATGTGACTTTACGTAAAAGTAATAAGATTTGAAATTTTTTTTCATTTTGGATTTTTTATGGATTTTTTAAAAAAAAAAAATTTAAATTTTTAGGCAAAAAATAAGTTTTTTCCTTTATATATTCATTTTTAACTTGGAAACTGTTGCTTGTATAGGAAAACAATATATGAACAGATTAAGGGAATTGTAATTTTAAATTTTTTAAAATTTAATTCAATTAAATCGGGCTAGTGGTTCCCGAGTTATGCCGGACGAAACAAATTAACCAAAAAAAAATTTTTAAAATTTAAAAAAAAAATAATAAAAAAAAACCAAACGAAAAAAAAAATTTTATTGCGTTTTTCGAGCTCATGTCAAGGTTATCTACACAGAAAAAATTATCGCATCCCGAGTACATGAAATTTTTTTCAATTTGTTGACTAGTGTAAGTAGTGGATGGAAAACCTAAAATCTATAAAATCTTTATTGTAGCGTGAGATTATACAATAAAAAATACATAGCTCCATCAACTAAAGGGTGATTTTTTAAGAGCTTGATAACTTTTTTTTAAAAAAAACGCATAAAATTTGCAAAATCTCATCGGTTCTTTATTTGAAACGTTAGATTGGTCCATGACATTTACTTTTTGAAGATAATTTCATTTAAATGTTGACCGCGGCTGCGTCTTAGGTGGTCCATCCGCTTAGTCCAATTTTGGCATTTCCACGTTTTTGAGTAACAGAGACCCAATTGGTGCGAACGGCGACGAATCGAAAATTGGTGGTCATCATTAACACTGGCCGATACAGCTGCGATATTTTCTTCAGTTCGCACTCTACGTAAGCGTGTTGGTGGTTTAATGTCCAACAATGTAAATTTGGTGCGAAATTTAGTCACAATAGCCCGAATAGCCGCTTCAGTGGGTCGATTAAACTGACCATAAAATGGAAGCGCGCAATGAACTTTCTTAACAGAGCACGCATTTTGATAATAAAATTCAATAATTTGCAAGCGTTGTTCGTTTGTAAGACGATTCATGATGAAATGTCAAAGCATACTGAGCATCTTTCTCTTTGACACCATGTCTGAAATCCCACGTGATCTGTCAAATACTAATGCATGAAAATCCTAACCTCAAAAAAATCACTCTTTACTTTTTGGTAAATATATTTACCTATACATTGTGATAGTGATAAAATAATTAAAATTAGTTCATAAAAAATTAATTATATTATTATTTTATTTTTTATTGCCAAAACGAATATTTTTTTAATCCACAAGGAAATACCTTTCAAACTCATATTCACTTGTCAAGATATCTTAACTATGCCAGAAGTTATGGAATTTAGAAACCGCAACGTAACCAGTCCCTTCAACACTGTATTCTTCTTTCTGTGTAAGCTTTATGATCAGCAAATAAGTCAAAATAAAAGACTTTTTTCGTTGATCCGCTCTGCATAAAAATCCCACATATATATTTCATCCATGCGGTGTATTCAGTGGGATGGACAAATATTTTTTAATTATAAAACAGGAAAAATAAATAAGCATTTTGTAAAGGGCAGAACAAGGGCTTTAATGATATAATATTTTATGTTTCAACAAAAAAATCATAAAAAGTATATTTATGAAAAGGGGTAATTCCATTGAAAACCCGACAATGGTATCATCTGAAATATTTTCACTTTCATCTTTCCGAATCTGTACGTAAAGAGAAATGACTTCAGAATAAAAAAATAATTTTTATCCGACAGAAACAAAAATAAACTAGTAAAAAAGGCGTTAAGTTTATGTACCCTCCACCATGGTTTGCATTCCACACAGGCTGTCGATTTTCGTAGATGTGCAGTAATATTACAGGAAAATATAAATTTTTTAATGTAGTCAAACCAAAACAAATACAAATATAGAAAAAATAACTTTATAAATAAATATAATATTTGTATTACTGCAAACCACGCATATAAGACAAGACTATCAATACGTTTATTCCATATACATATATCGAAATAATACTTCAAGACAAATCAAAAAATAAATATTCTTATATTTATATATTCAAAAAAGCTTAAATACCATAAATATTGGTAGATAGTGGGTGCTACAGTTGGTTGTATTTTTAATTCCAAAAGCACAAATTTTGAAAATCCATTATCTAGTGCAAAATAGCCTAACTTCATGATTCAAGCAATTTTTGCCGTAAAAGTGAAAAGTACGAATTTGGAAAAATCTTTTTATTTTGCGTGTCTATGCATTCATAGGAATGTATACACCGAATTCCATGATTCTAGCTGCGGCCATTTGGTTGGTATCATTTTTATCCCCTTTTCCCTATTTTACCCCCTGAAGAGTACGACTTTCTAAAATCTCTTTATTTTACGTGTCTACGCAATTAGAGGGAATTCATCATTGTAGCTGTAGTCGTTTAGTTGGTACTATTTTATCTCTCTGTACCCATTGTGTCCCTTATTTTTCGTGTCTACGCAGTCAGGGGATTGTATTCTCCGAATTGCATGACTTGTTATCCCCTTTTTCCATTTTAACCCCAAAAAGTACGCATTTCGAAAAATCCGTTTATTTTACGTGTCTACGCAATCAAAGGAATGTATACACCGAATTTCATTATTTTAAGTGCTGCCGTTTGGTTGGTACCATTTTTATCCCTCTATTCCCATTTTATCCCTTAAAGTACGAATTTGGAAAAAAATATATTATGTATCTACTCAATTAGAGGAATGCGCACGTCGAAGTTCGCGTTTCTAGCTGTTCTCGTTTGATATGTACCATTATTATCCCATTTTGCCCCCTACGATGCACGTTTTTGTTTTAGGAGGAATGCGCATACGCAATATGAAGTAAGTACAAGCCGATATCTCGAAAAAATAAGCTTAAATACTCTAAAATATTACGAGTTATTATGGGTATTTTTAGTCCTTGTGTGGGAAAAAATTTTCCATTTGGGCCGATTTCGCCCAGTGTCAATCCCAACCGATCTACGACTATAAGACGCATTTGTGGAAAATTTGGATGTTCTAGCTCCTTTCGTTTAGATGGTAACGTGCTTTCAACAGACGGACGGATATCACTAAATCGTCTTAGAATTTTATTACGACCAATAATATATGGGGCATTCCACGACAAATCGGACAAATCAGAAAAAAAAATATTTTTGATTTCCTCCATTTTTTTACATTTTTTAGTACCCACTAAAAAACACCCCCTGACATACTTTGAGTTTTTTCTGATTACTCGTTAAAAAGATATAGCTTTTTTAAAAATCGTTAAATAGTAGTTCTTTTTCAGTCTTTTGCTCATAACTTTGTCAATAATGGTCCGAATTGGATATTCTTTTTTTAGTATTTTTGTTTTTTGAAGTACTTTCAGAAAAAATATTGAAAAAATATTCACAATGTTTTTATATACAAATTTTGATTTTTTAAATGAAAACTTCATTTTTTACTTGTTTGTACTCTTCGATTTTCTCGAAATTTTTTTATTTAAACATCTATTTATTCTGTACATTTTGAGGCTTGGTTGAAAGTGGTCCTATAAAAATTACTATGTTTTTTATTTTTTTCGTGTTTCCAAATTTTCAAAAAATTGACAAAATTAAAAAACATAGTCGATATTTCAAGGTGTTACAAACGGAATGGCAATGTTAGTATACCCCCTACCTGGGGGTAGAGGGTATAAAAACGACAGAAAGTGGAGCTTCATTTGCACTTTTTTCTTTATAAATTTATAACTTCTGATTGATTGAGTAACACATTTGCACAAATTTTCCCACTCGATCTCATATGGAATCCAAATCCCAGTGCTAGCAAACAATATCTATTCAATTTGGATAAATCTCACGAAAAATTAAACTTAAAGCAACGTCCGAAAATTGTCACAGCATACCATTAAGGAGAACTAAATAAAACCCTCAGAAGAAAAAATTGTGACTGAAGCAGGGTCCCGTCTGCGTTAGCAAACATTTGTACAATTGCGATTAACTTTGAGGGCACAACAACCTCCAATCAAAATTTGCTAACGAAACAATTGTTTAAGCCTTTTTGTTACGGTTAAAGAGAAATCAACAAAAACCGAAAAAGAGAAACTGAAAAACTAATTCTAATCTTAATTTAAAATCTTTAAATAGTTTCATTGTCATTACGGTGCTCAACAAAGCGAAACAAACACACAACCGTCCGTCGACTTTTTTTAAGATTTTCCAAAGAAAAGCCCTACGACGAACAGAAGGACAGAGAGGAAAGCCAACATCAACTTTAGCATTGTTGGCTTTAATCCGCCTTAGAAATCTGCTTATGTCGACCATGCTCCACATTCGGTCGGTTGGACGGTCTTTCATCCCAGCCCAGCCCCAGCCCAGTGGTGCTATGTTGGTGACACTGTGACCATTGTGTTGCTACTTCGTCGTCCTGCTGCTGTCCATGATTCAGCCGCTGCTGCTGTTGTTGTTACTGTTAATGTTGACCTTAGTAGTGGCATGCCTGACTTTCATTTGTGCCACTGTAGCTGTGGTGTGAGTGGTGCGTGTGTGTGTAAAAACTGAAACGTTTTCCTGGCCTCAATCTCGCTCTGCAAGAAAATTGTCCCTCTATCAAATCATGTTTCCCTTTAATCTCTTCCAGCGTTTCGTTTGTGCATTTCTGAATGGAATTGCCGAGAAAAAAGTCAAAGTTTTTTAAAAATATCCGAGAATAGTTACAAAACGACCTCACCGAACGAATGAAACGAAATTGGTCACAAATAAAATACAAAAGAAAATTGTTGAGGTCTTTTCGTTTACGCCGACAGTCTGGCGCTACGAAATTATGACAGTCAATCATTTTCTTGTGACAATGAACATCGAAACATTCTATGCAATAGAGCGCTGTATAAGTTACGGAGTATAATGGGACCTTATTTTTCATTTTTTTTAAATGAAATAAAAATTGTTTAGTGCTGTAAAAAATACATAATATTTAGGACCGGGAAAGGTTGCCAATTTCTCAATACTTCAGTAACAAAAAATTTGGAACGGGACTTCTAAAGGCACATTTCAGTTACACTTGCATTTGGAACTAGACTCTGATTATGGAGATTGTGCAAAAACTACTTCGAAATAGCCCATACTAGCCTAACAGACTTTAAGACAATAGCTTATGCCTTATATTGAGACCACAGATATGAAACAGACACAGAGTATTCAATGCTTCCAGCAGAATCAAGGTTTCTGAAAATCTCATAAAATATTCTTCTTTAAAATATATTAAAAAATAAGTAAAAAGAACGTTAATTTCGGCCGGGCCGTTTCTTATATACCCCCCACCATGTATTGCATTCCACTGAGGCTGCCGATATTACAGAAGCGCAGTATCCTTATTTATTTACAAAAGTACAAATTTTAAAAATATATTATCTTTTATGTATCCTAACCTAACTTGATGATTATTGTCATTTGCCAGTTTTATCACTTTTCCCATTTTGCCGTAAAAGCCCAAAAAAGTAAGAATTCTTATTAATCTTATTTTGCGATTCTATGCAGTCAGACATCAGGAAATCTCTTTATTCTACGTGTCCTCATAGAAGGATGTACACACCGAATTTCATATTTCTACCTGTTTTAATATCATTGGTACCATTTTTATCCCTTTTTGTCCCATTTCATCCGCTACATTCTTTATTTACTTTTTGGTGCTTTCACACTAGAAATTGCATATAAAGCAGAATTAAAAAATGCTTAAATAATCTAAATATTATATATATGAGGGTATTTTCAGTCCTTGTTAGGGAAATTTTTATCCTCAGGGACGATTTCGCCCACTTTCAATCCTAGCCCGTCTGCAACCATAAGACACATTTACAGAAGGAACCCCGTAGATCATTTTTTCTTTCTTATAATATACAGACGGACATGGCTAGATCGTCTTCGAATTGTACAACGACCCAAAATATGAATATTTCAAGGTGGTACAAACGGAATGACAAAATGAATATACCTCCATCGTAGGGTGGAGGGTATAAAAACTTCAACGATGCAGGTCTAAATCTAAGTCAAACATAAATCTTGCAATACCAATAGCGTTTACAAAATTTCATCCAAATCATAAGACATTCGAAGAATTCTCATTTGTGTACGATGGAATCCCTTATCCTTATCCTCATGCAAACGGCCAAGCAATTTTGAACGGTCGGTAGCACTATCTAAACCTTATCGAAAAAACAATTTAAATAGGATTGGTTTCTCATGAGGCTAAATAAAATTCTAACAACTATTATAAGAACCACACTACACCATTTTCAAGTGTAATTCAAAAGACACCATTTGAAATTCAAAAATTCCATTTGAAATTCAAAAAATTTCATTTGAAATTAAAAACTCATAGTTTGAAATTCAAAACTCGTCATTTGAAATTCAAAAGTCTTCATATGAAATTCAAAACTCATCGTTTGACATTCAAAACTCGTCATTTGTAATTCAAAATACACCATTTGAAATTCAAAACTCGTCATTTGTAATTCAAAAATGTAAACAAAATTATTTAAGAAAAATATACATTAGGTGGGGTACCATTTAATGTTTCTGCAAATTTGCAGAAAAAATTCTGCAGTTTTGAAAAGAGATTTAATAAATTGATAAGCAACTAATAATTATAATAATGTAAAATGTCGGTTACTGCATCTGCATATAATTCATAAGGACTTGCATTTTACTTAGGGACGGATTATTTGTGTGGGAGGTACAACAAATCATAACTATTTTACAGGTATAAAGGATTGTAAAACCATTTCCAATATTAAATTGTTACTGATCAGTTTTATTTTAACCAAAGCTTATGTCAATTTGTGTGAGAGGTCTTGCGATACCGCTCATATTGCAGTTGTATATAACGACTATGAAAAATTTACAGAAATAAATTAATGCTACCTAACCTAATGTATATTTTGTTTAAATAATTTTGTTTACCCTTTTTGAATTACAAATGGAATAATTTTTGAATTTCAAATGAAAACTTTTGAATTTCAAATGGTGTCTTTTGAATTACTTATGACGATTTTTGAATTACAAATGAAGAGTTTTGAATTTCAAATGATGTCTTTTGAATTACAAATGACGACTTTCAAATTTCAAATGTTGTCTTTTGAACTACAAATGACGAGAATTTTTGGAATTTTTGAATTTCAACTGGTGTCTTTTGAATTTCAAGTGATGTCTTTTGAATTACAATTGATAAAGGTGTAGTGTACTATATCAATATCTTTAGTAAAATTTAACGAATATGAAAAAATTGATGATTTTTTTTGCATTATGTTACTAGGGTTTGCATCCCGGGATTTCCCGCGGGAAAATTCCCGAGAATTCGCACATTTTTCATTTCCCGTATCCCGGGAAATTCGTACGGGAATCCCGCGGGAATTCAGTAGAACATTTTACATATTTCTTCACATATTTATATATATATATCATTTTCCACAATAAAATTAAAAATGTTGTATACAAATTTAGATCACGTCGTATGCGTTCGGACATAGACTCAAAATCCACTTTTTCGAATTTTTCTTGTCAAGCTCCATATGGGCATCTCCCAAAAAAATGAAATCAGACCACACAGCTTTTAAATTTATTTTTGCGTTATTTCGACAACTTTTTTGATTATGAAACTTGAAGTTAACTTGTTCCCTTTTATTTTTATTAAAAGTTGAAGTGTTATAACGAAAATGACTAATTTTTTTTACTACGAGTGGAAATTTTTGTCGCGTCCGTATTTATGCTGTATCTAATTAAAAAAATTAAGAGATAATTCTCATATTTCATAAATCTACGAACAAAATATATCCTCTGACCTTCAATTACATGTATATAAGGAAAAACGAAGTTCTCAAAAAATTTGCTGAACTTTGTATATTTCTATAAGACCTTCAAAAGTACTTATGTTTTTTGTCGCGTCCGTTTCGATGTAAATTTGTTTATAATTTTGTACTAAATCCTGACTATATATTTTTAAAATGTTGTACTCTTTAAGCGCTTTAGAACACTAATCGACTTTTTCAATTTCTTACTCGTTTTTGGCGTAGTTTAAGGCGTGCGAATGTCGCGTCCAGGCCACTGGGAGATGCCCATATGACAAATATAAAATCCGGGAAAGTAGATTTTGGGCGTGTATCCGAGTGCCAAAAATAAAGATTTTAAAGTTTTCGAAGCAACAGGACAAAGAACAAACATTTAATTTAATGCCGTCGCATCCACATTTTCCAGTAAAATAAGAAATATCCTTTCTTTAATTAATTTTGAAACTTGAAAAGATGTTTAAATTGATCTCACATTGCGCTTTATTATTGTATGAATTCTTTAAAAGATTCGTTGTGAAATATATATTTATTTTACTTTAATAAAATGTGAATGTTTCATTGGAAAAAATAAGCTTAACTCATGATAAACAGTATATTGACGATTTCCCGTGCTGTCCCGGGATCTCGGGAAATTGAAAAAATAATTCCCGTTTCCCGGGAAATAAAAAGTACGGGAAAATGCAAACCCTATATGTTACTCCTACATGTAGTGGGCCCCTTTGTGATCCTCTCTCATTGCAGCTGCGTCCAGGGGGAAAATATATCCAACTTTCATCGAGATTAACTAGCTGAAATATAATGAGATTTGGAAAATACGTCCACACTCGTATATTTTACTGAGGTCTACATCAAAACATGCACCTATGTATATGGAGGCAATAAAAAACCACGTCAACTGTGGGTGTTCCTGTATGAAATAATTCAGAATGTGAGAGTTTTAAGGCGGTATGAAATGAAAAGTTGAGGGACAGTTGTTTGGGGGGGGGCTTTTTGGAAACATGGACACATACGATCCAATTTTACAATAGGTATTCCGAGATTAAAAATAACATTATCTGGAAAATGCGATCTAGATCAGATGACAAATGCTGATTTTACAGCGGTAATAGAATAAATCGGCGTGAAATTTGCGGGAGGGCTATATGAACACATAGGGACTTTACGAAACCATGGACCCACACAGTTCACTTTCAATGTAGGTATTCTTATCGAAATAAAAATTCGATTAACTTCTGATTTAAAATGTGGGTTCTAGAACGGTAATTGTAAAAATTGGATCCCATTTGTATGGAGAAACGGCTCCAAAAAGTGGCACCTATTAAGATCACTTTCTTATTTGAAATATAGCAAAATTTTGTTACGATCAGATTTACGGTGTGGGTTTTAGAGCGATATTAGTGTAATCGATAGATTTGTATGGGCACTATACCAAAACGTGGACCCATATAATGGGTGGGACATGTAAAATTTTAAATTAGAATCGGCTATAAATAATTACTGATTATTATTTTAAATTTCTGGTTTTATTGGAAGGGTAGAACATTTTCATTTAATAACGGAACGCAATATCAGTCATATGACTACCACCGGCTCGGCAGTACGTCATACGATCAACCCAATTTTTCAGTACAGCCCGAAATCCACACCAATCAATAGTCACGTGTGGGTTCTCTTAACCCCATATGCGGCAAATTTGCTTATTGGCACAGCCACCGAGATGAAAATGAGCTTCATGATGCCTGAATTGAAGGCTAATCTCTTCTCGAAAATGTTCCACATAAATTCCTTACAGTTTGCGTTAAAGACTCACGGACTTTGGAATTTCAAATTTAAAATGTTAAGTGGCTCACTCTATACTATCGCTTTGAGAATATAAGTACGTTCATGCCAGGAATTTTAATAAAAAAATATCTTAAAAAAGTCATCCTTAAAAAATTAATATTGTTTTGGAGTTTAAAACGCTAAAGACTACAGGTTTTATTTTCCCGGACTTTTTAATTTTACGGGAGATATGGTAGATGTTACTCAGCGCCTTAGTGTTGCTTTGGATTTCCAATTCAAATCCTTCAAAATGCAATGGCCACATACTGTTCCTTTTTCGTTTCGGTTTGTGTGTCTGTTTATGTAATGAACTTCCCTTCCCTTTGAAGCTTATGCTGAGCTTCCGTTTTCTCATTCGGTTTTTTTTTGCGCAAATGTCCTTCATTTTATTTGTATTCTATTCTTCGTTTCTGTTTTCTTTTTTCCTTCTGTGCTTATCAGGAAGTAAATTGTTTGTTTGTCATCATCAGCATCGACATTGTTGCCCACCACTCCCCTCGATCCACCACCCAGAGATGTTGTCGTTTGGGGGCATCATTCCGAATGATGCAAAATAGAAAGAAATGGGCACAGAAATCATAAAGAATAGACAACATTCGTACCCCAAAATCATGAAATGAAACACCGCACCGTCACTTCATCACCATCAGCAGCACCACCAGCAGTCATCGCCATCACCAACACCGACAGACCGACCATCAACTGGCGCAAAAAAAATCCATCTCAAAAATGGTCAGGTACTGTTTGGCTAAACACATTCGCTGAAGATACGTTACGTCACTCACATTTGGATTTGGTGTATGAGTGGACAGCGGTTCAAAGCGAGAAATTTGTGAAAATAAAAAAATATATTTAACTAGTCATTCCTCCAAATAATAATGTAGTGGCAATGACATAATAAATATCTCGTCCTGGTTATGCCGCCATATGGATTGTTTCCTGTGGACAATCAGGGACAAATGGTTCAAAATGTCATGTGTTAAAAAATCAGTACTTTTATTTAATTTTTTAAATAAATTCTAATTAAACTTTTTACTGAAATTACATATATTTATTTTTTTATTAAGTTATTTTTTACAAATATTTATTAAAAAAACAAAATTAAAATTATAAAGTACAGATATTTAAAAAAAATATTTCAGTAAACAATTTAATTTTATTAAAAAATTGTTTTAGTAAAAAATATACATTTTTAGTAAAAATTTAATTTTAGTAAATCAATTAATATTTGTTTTTTACAAATATTAAATATCTGTACTTTTATTTATTTTTTCAATAAATCACAATTAAACTTTTTACTAAAATTATTTTTTTATTAAAATAATTTTTTTAACTAAAATTAGTTTTTTACTAAAATTATTTTATTTTACTAAAATTAATTTTAAGTTTAAATGTGATTTTTTGATATTCGACCTATATTTTTAATTTATTATTTAAATATTGAAAATTCAGCCTATATTTTTCCATGCTTTATATAAGGTTACTTTCTATATATGTTTGTGTGCCACAAAATTTGAAATCAAATTTTGAAAGCTTTTTTCTCAACCAATTTTGCTCAAATTTTGCACACTTAATCATTTTCGATGACAATACAAGGAAATGGAAAAATTTGACCAATTGGACAAAGGGGCGTGGCACCTCCCATACGAAGTTAAAACCTATTATTGAATATTGTCAGTTCTATGACACCTAGAATGCTGAAATTTTGTGTAAGTGCATCTGGCATCAATTCGCATAGTTGTGCCAAAAATGGGCGGTATTGGAAAAGTGGGCGTGGCATCTCCCATACGAAGTTAAAACCTATTATTGAATATTTTCAGTTCTATGACACCTAGAGTGCTGAAATTTTGTGTAAGTGCATATACCATCAATGTGCATAGTTGTGCCAAAAAGGGGCGGTATTGGAAAAGTGGGCGTGGCACCTCCCATACGAAGTTAAAACCTATTATTGAATATTGTCAGTTCTATGACACCTAGAGTGCTGAAATTTTGTGTAAGTGCATCTAGCATCAATTCGCATAGTTGTGCCAAAAATGGGCGGTATTGGAAAAGTGGGCGTGGCATCTCCCATACGAAGTTAAAACCTATTATTGAATATTGTCAGTTCTATGACACATAGAGTGCTGAAATTTTGTGTAAGTGCATCTAGCATCAATTCGCATAGTTGTGCCAAAAAGGGGCGGTATTGGAAAAGTGGGCGTGGCACCTCCCATACGAAGTTAAAACCTATTATTGAATATTGTCAGTTCTATGACACCTAGAGTGCTGAAATTTTGTGTAAGTGCATCTACCATCAATGTGCGTAGTTGTGCCAAAAATGGGCGGGATTGGACAAATGGGCGTGGCACCTCCCATACGAAGTTAAAACCTATTATTGAATATTGTCAGTTCTATGACACCTAGAGTGCTGAAATTTTATGTAAGTGCATTTACCATGCATAAACCATGGATTTGAAAAAAAATTTTTTTTTGATTTACTAGTTAATTTATTATTGGCCTCGAGCTTTAATTTTCAATATTTAAATAAAAAATTAAATTTTTTACTAACATTTTTTTTTTAAATCTGTACTTTTATTTATTTTTTTAAATAAATCACAATTAAACCTTTTACTAAAATTAATTATTTTACTAAAATTAATTATTTTACTAAAATATTTTTTTTTACAAATATTATTTTTTTAGTAAAATTAAATTTAATACTAAAATTAATTATTTTACTAAAATAATTTTTTTACAAATATTAATTTTTTTCTAAAATTACATTTTTACTAAAATTAAATTTTTTATTAAAATTACAAAATTATTTTTTTTACTAAAATTAATTATTTTACTAAAATAATTTTTTTACAAATATTTTTACTAAAATTAAATTTTTTATTAAAATTACATTTTTTATTAACCCAGATGTGCCGACCGTACTACATGTAGTACACCTGTTATGTTCAGGTTTCTGCGTTTACAGTGCTTTACATTTTCTAATCTACTTGTTGGTGTGCTACAGAATATAACGGTCAACAAACCATGCGTTGATAAGTTTTATCTAGGGTAACTGCTTATGTGTATTTTTTTGGATCAGAGATTTCAGTTTTTTGAAATTGGCAAAAGTGTGAAGATGTCACGTAATCGGTGAGAAAAAGTTCTATATGCATATTTTATTGTTGTTGGGTTTCTATGTTTTTTAATTATAATAGTTGTAAAAACCAATACGTAGCAAAAGTATATGTGAAAAAAAATTATATGTGATTTTAGTTGATGTATTTGCTGACGTACTAAATACATGTAGTACGTTCGGCATTAGTGTGCAAAAATGGTGAAAACAAGAACTTATTTTTTTCCAGATTTTTAACATTTAATGAGATGATAAATGCATTAGAGGAAAGTGGTGAAGAGTTTTTGCAAAATTCGTACGACATCTCAATTGTGCCCACTCAAGGTGCGAACAACTACGTCACAGATGAAGATTCTGGAGAAGAAGATGAAGTGAATTTTGAAAACCTACCACCCCAATTATTAAATGCTGAGGCTGAGCTTTTTCGAAATTTATATTCTTCTGATTCGGATAGTGAAGACGACATTCCACTTGCGTTATTGCAACAGGCCAAGAAACGTAAATGTATTAAGTCGTCAGTAAAATGGGTAAAGCACGATCTGGAAGAAACGGAGCCTGTTGTTACAGCATGTGAACAGGAAATTTTACCTACACCTCTTGAGTTGTTCAATAAATTTTTTTATGGTGCCTTGCTGCAAGTTATTACTCAATACTCCAATGACTATGCGTCCAAACACAATGCAACTGCAAATATAACTCCAGACGAAATCAGCTTCCATATATGCCGAGCGTACTACATGTAGTACGGACCCAAAATCCAAGTTAAAAAATATATTTTTTTATTCTTTCTTCAGTTTTGTAATATAATCTGTCAGAAGAATGCTATTATGGAAAACTACAAAGATTGTTGCACTAATATGCCCGTCGGCATATCTGGGTTAAATTAATTTTTTTATTAAAATTAAATTTTTACTAAAATTAATTTTTTACTAATATTAAATATTTTACTAAAATTAAATTTTTTACTAAAATTAAATTTTGTACTAAAATTAAATTTTTACTAAAAATAATTTTTGTACTATAATTAAATTTGTAAAAAAAATAATTTTTTACTAAATTTAATTTTTTACAAATATTAATTTTTTACTTTAATTAATTTTTTTACTAAAATTAATTATTTTACTAAAACATTTTTTACAGATATTAATTTTTTACTAAAATTACATTTTTACTAAAATTAATTTTTTTTTACTAAAATTACATTTTTTACTAAATTACATTTTTACTAGAATTAATTTTTTTGCTAAAATTAAATTTTTACTAAAATTAAATTTTTACAAAAATTAAATTTTTTACTAAAATTAAATTTTGAACTAAAATTAAATTTTGCACTAAAATTAAATTTTGCACTAAAATTATTTTTTTTACTAAAATTAAATTTTTACTAAAATTATTTTTTTACTATAATTAAATTTTTTACTAAAATTAATTATTTTACTAAAATTAAATTTTTATTAAAATTAATTTTTTTACTAAAATTAATTTTTTTACTAAAATTTAAATTTTGTACTAAAATTATTTTTTTACTAAAATAAATATTTTACTAAAATTAATTTGTTTACTAAAATTAAATTTTTTGCTAAAATTAAATTTTTACTAAAAATATATTTTTTACTAAAATTAAATTTTTCGTCGATGGTTCCTTTTATAATTTTACAAAATTTTCGGGTTATCTTTCAAGAATTTTAGAATTTGTTTCCGCGATATCTCGAAAACTATTGCTGAACCAGAAATACTAAAACTAGTTTTGAAATCCGGAAATTTTCTGCGCTGTCTTAGCCTGACCCACTGTGCATACGTATGCTAAACAAAGAATGTGTTTATGTCAAGGTGTCTGTCTGTCCGTCTGCATGGGCATCTGTTGGTGTGTTTTTGCTGGCGAGTGTTTGTCTGTGTGTGTGTGTTTGAGCGTATTCTTTCCCCTTTAAAGCGGAGCCAAAAACCATTCTAGTTCTCAGTGTTCGTGTGCATGTGTATGGCTGGGTATGTGTTTGAATGAAAATTAGAATTTCAAATGAGATTCTTAACTTTTAGCATGTTTTTGTTGTCGAACAAGTGGTTTCAATTAAATTGTATTCTCTCCTACATTTAAAAGGTTATTTAAATTAATTCCAAAATAATTTTTATAGGCAAAAAGACCTCAACGAAAAAGGTACAATTTGAATTTACAATGAGCAGCAGTGCTGGTGACGGAGCCAACATTAGCTTCGTCACTTCGGTGCCAAGTCCGAATGACTTAAAATGCTTAGTGCGACTTTTTGTTGGACGAGACCTTTTTCTGCAACCAAACAACAAAAGCACCGAAGCATGCGATTACTTTAGTCCTTGTCCCGGGTATTTAATGGCAACATTTTATATTGCTTCATAATATACATGGATACAGAACCAAATGCAAATACTCGTACTATTACAATTTGGTTGGTATTGTTTGGTATTAGTTGTGAATATGAAATTAAATAATGGTACATTTTTATGACTTTACTATCTCAGAGGCTTTCATCTAATGTGGCAAACGCAGCACCACCTTCTTCGGGTTTTCGGAATAAATTAAAAAAATCCTTGAAAAAGTAGCATCTACCCTGTGTACCTTATAAGCCTACTTGGTTTTGGGCTTTTTACCAAACACCATGGGATTCATCCCAATTCGCAGTATAACTGAAAGGTGTGAGATAACCATGAAGACTTCAAACAAATTGTTTCATCATTAATGGGATTTGCAAACATAAATAATTAACTTTCATTCAAAATGAGATTTAAACTTAATTCTATAGAATCCGTAAGATAAGTTTGGGAAATTTGGCGTACTAAGCTCGAAAAATATTTGAATAATTTTTTCAAAATATGTATTTTTTTAATATGTATTTTTCTTAGCAGTTACACATATTCAGCTATATATATATTAGGCTGGGTCGCGGTCCATGCAAATGGAAAAATAATTTCCAGTCACCCCACGAAATTAAAGTTTGGAGTCTCAAATGATGATTTGTAAAATATTTCGTCTGTGAGCTAAACGCTCCTGAAAATACACCTAAAAATCATGTTTTAAATATAAATTTTAATTCTTGTCTTAGAGCAACTTATTGGTCGAATTATTGGACTTTTATAGTATTTTTTTGTTTTCTTTCATAGTGGCAACTGAAAAATTTTTCGTCTTTGGTGTTATTATTTTAAAAAATAAATAGCGACAGCCTTTCGAATGATGCCTAAATGATGAACATGGGAAGGAATTTGATGGCGCCGCGTTCATTTTTTTAAAAGAGTTTGAAAATTTTGACTCTGAAGATCCATCTTTTGTATTAAATTATTTTACAAACATGGATTCAGTGACGTCATTTCTCGTCCGATATTCACCATTTAGGCATCACTCGAATTTATTTATTTTTCATAACATATCTTAACAAATGTATCCAAGAAATATGAGTTGTTAGCTGTCACCTTGAAAAACCTCAAAAAATCAATATAAACGTCCAATAATATGTTTAATGAAATATTCTAAGACAAGAATAAAAAAATTTATTTAAAGTGCTTCAAAAAAAAAATTGGACAAAAATGCAACATAAACAAGTAAGGAAAGACTAAAGTCGGGCCGACTCTATGATACACTCCACTTTCAATCCGAATACAATTTAATTTGGTATTTTTATACCCTCCACCTCCAGGATGGGGGTATACTAACTTTGTCATTCCGTTTGTAACACCTTGAAATATCGACCTGAAACCCTATAAAGTATATATATATATCTTGATCGTCATAAAATTCTAAGAAGATCTAGCAATGTCCGTCCGTCTGTTGAAAGCACGCTAGCATCTAAACGAAAGGAGCTAGAACGTTCAAATTTTCCATAAATATGTCTTATAGTCGTAGATCGGTTGGGATTGAAACGGGTCGAAATCGGTCCAAAGGGAAAATTTTTTTCCCTGACAAGGACTAAAAATACCCATAATAATCCCTAATATTTAAGAGTATTTAAGCATCTTTTTTCAATATAGCCGCTTGTACTTACTTGATATTGGGTATGCGCATTCCCCCGATAACAAAAACGTGCCCCATAAAGTGATTCTTATTTGTAGGGGGTGAAATGGGGCAAAAAAGGGATAAAAATGGTACATATTAAACGACATCAGCTAGAAACACGAAACTCGGTGTGTATATTCCTCTAATAGAGTAGATACATAATATATATAGTATTTTTTTCCAAATTAGTACTTTCAAGGGGTAAAATGGGAATAGAGGGATAAAAATGGTACCATCCAAACTGCCGCCCCTAGAATAATCAAACTCGGTGTATACATTCCTCTGATTGCATAGATACGTAAAATACATGGATTTTTCGAAATTCGTACTTTTTGGGGTCGAAATGGCAAAAGGGGATAAAATAGTACCAACCAATTGACCGCAGCTAGAGTCATGAAATACTGAGTATACATTCCTCTGACTGCGTAGACGTAAAAAAGTTTTTTTCCAAATTTTTACTTTTTCTATTACTGCAAAAATTGGTTGAATCGTGAAGTTAGATTATTTTGCACTATGTACGTCTGATAATGGATTTTTCAAAATTCGTACTTTCAAGGGATCCAATGGTACAGAGGAATAAAAATAGAACTAACTAAACGACTACAGCTAGAATTATGAAATTCTAATTGGGTAGAAACGCCAAATAAAGAGATTTTAAATAGTCGTACTCTTAAGGGGGTAAAAATGGTACCAACCAAATGGCCGCAGCTGGAATCATGGAATTCGGTGTATACATTCCTCTGACTGCATAGACACGCAAAATAAAAAGTTTTTTCCCAAATTCGTACTTTTTCTATTACGGCAAAAATTGGTTGAATCGTAAAGTGCACTATGTATGTCTGATAATGGATTTTCAAAATTTGTACTTTTGGAATTAAAATAGAATGGAAATACAACCAACTGTAGCACCCACTATCTCCCAATATTTATGGTATTTAAGCTTCTGGAAAATATAAATAGAAGAATATTTATTTTTTGAATTGACGTATTGGTAGCCTTGCTTATAAGCGTTGTTTGAAATAATTAAAATATTATAGTTATTTAAAAAATATTTTTTTTTTAATATTTGTATTTGTTTTGATTTGGCTATATAAAAAAATTACATTTACCTATAATATTACTGCACTTCTACGAAAATCGACATCCTCTGTGGAATACAATCAATGCACTTAACGCCGTTTTTACTTGTTTAGAGTTGTTTTCAGGAGCGTTTAGCTCACTGACGACTTGACCCAATGACGAAATGTTTTGCAGATCATCATAAAACAATCTTATCGCCATTTCTGGTGGGGGGGGGGGAGACCGCTGTAATTTATTTTCGTGACCCATCTTAATATATATACATATATTGCCACCGATCACATAAGGAGCATAAGGCCCTTGCTATGTAATTTCGAAACAAGCAATATGACTTCAGTCCGCTAAACCGATATATATATATATACTTAATTCTTTTTTTTTTGGAAATTTGAAAATTTCATAATGGGATTTTCAGTAGCGTGGAAGTACTTATGTGTATTTACAATATTGAATCCTCTGTATATATATATATATATATTTCTCATGAGACTTAATAAAATTCAGTGGGCTCGCCAAAAAAAAACTCACCCTAATATACACCTTCACCTCCGGTGCACAGTGGTAACTTACGGCCAAAACCCTATAACTTTTTATTTGCCATCATAAAATTCTAAAATCTGGCATTATGACATTTCTGATTTTAAAAATGGGAAGGCCACGCCCACTTTTTTAATTATGAGGAAATTTTCCCTATTTAGAAAAATACATCCGTCTTGAATATTTTGTTGGGACGTTTATTATTGTTATTATTTTACTTATCTTTTTGGTTTGGTGAAAATAAAAATATTGCAAAAAACTGCAACTTAATATTAATAGTACCTACTTATGATCCCACGGACTACTAAATGCTGTATAAGTGACAACCTCTTCTCCCTCCTGCTCTTATAGTTTTACTCCAATCATTGGTAAATGTTTTTATTGTTTTTATTTTTTGGAACACCTAAAATACAAGTAAATACGTACGCGAATTTCACAAATGAAGATTACAAAATTTCAAAAAATGCTTAATTTTCGAAGTTGTAATTTTATTAGAATATTTTATTATGCAAATCAGAATATTGAAGTTAAAACCACTATAAAAACTACATTAGCAAATAGTTATCTTTCATTTGACATTAATTTTTTTATTTTTTTTTTACTTTTGAACGTTTTTTGCCTCTGTACAGTGTCCGCAAACCGCATAAAAGATGAGACAACATCAAAATCATATGAAATAGCATCCTAATATAAAACCCCAAAAATATTTTGGGGGTAGTTTCATTTGAGCGCGATAATCGGATACATGCCAGAACAAAGTCTAGTGCAATTTAGACTTAAGGAAAATCACCCAGATCCCTTTAAAGCTGTTACAACAACAACCTTTTTTGCAATCGCTAATAATATATCAACGCCTGAAAACAATATTATGCTATGTCGAATTTTCATGTTTATAGATTCTACGCCCAATTCAAAGTTATGATATTTTAATAAAATTAGTTGTTCAAAAAAGAATATTGCTTTGTCATACTTCAAACACAATAATTAGTTGTAGATAGCCTGAAACCTGTTCTGAGGCATATGATTTATATCTAATACAAAAAAATACGAATTATGACCAATTGAACAGTGCACGATGGCGCCAAAAAATATGAGAGGCGTTATGAAGTAACGAATTTTCAGCATATAATAAGCAGAATGTTGCAAAAGCCATAAGCTACAAAATATTTTGTAAAGTAGAAAATAAATATATTATAATAATGTTATTATAAGAAGTAATGCACTGTGATAAAGTGTGTTGTGTGTTTCATGTCTGTTTATGGTCGTTCCCGTATTTCTTGGAATAGAACTTTGTTTATCCGGACGTATCCGCTAAACCATATATAGGGTCCGCCAAATTACCTTTTTTTTTTTGAAAATACTATAAAAAAAACTACTGAATATTTTCTCAAATTTCTTGTTTTATTTGAAAGTCATAAATTATGAAGATTTATGATTTAAAATTGTAAAAAAATAAAAATTCAGATATTGTAGAATTTTAGTAAGAAAATGATCGAAATGCCGTTGGTCTGCGTGAAATTTCACAGAAATTCATTAATGTATAACATCTATACAATAAGTAAGAAAAGGTTAAGTTTGGCGTGACCGACTATGTAATACACTAAATCTTGCGCCTATACTTAAATAATAAACAGAGGTGTTGTAATATAATTGGGTTCATTATATATAATCCATATAAAATATAAATATTTATGATATTTTACCATGTTTAACGATGGGATGAAATAGCAATTTTGAAAATGTAAATTTTTGAAGTAACATATTTTCAAAAAGTCTGTTGTCAAAATTTCCAAAAACTTAAAATTGGAATCAGGTCGAAACTCGGTTTTTATAAACAAGTAAGTAAGCTTCAATCGGCTTAACCAACTTATATATACCCGCGCTCTCAGAGAACTTATATACGGAAGTTATAAGAAGGTACTAGAAGAGGCTTGGCTTAAACGTAAATCAAATATCACATTGCCAATGATTTTCACTGCCATTTTGTGTGAGAGGTACTAAAGGGTGTTTTTTATTGAGGTATAGAACTTCGAATTGAAATAAAACACAAGAAAATCGTTTTAATGTCCATCAATTTGGCTTTATTGGAAGGATAATTTTATGCCATTAATGATTAAATATGATTTCGGGCATGTGGCCGCCGCGGCTGGCTCGAATATAGCCAATTCTACAGGTCCAATTTTCAACCACTCCAATTGCTGTGCACGGTGGCGAATCGATTCATTCGGGTCCTCTTCAACACTTTGCTCTACAGCGGCAATTGTTTCTTCGGTGCGCACTGTTCGACGTCTCTGCGGATGCGTATTATCACATAGAGTAAGCGTAGTGCGAAAACGATCCATGGTTAACCGAATTAATTGCTCTGATGGACGATTATGTCGACCATAAAATGGACGGAGCTTGCGGTGAACTTCGCGAACTGAACCATTACTTTGTCAACCTGTTCATGATGAAATGGCAAACCAAACTAAATATTAATCACTTGACAGCTGACAAAATGGCCGCCAGTTAAAAAAGTGATGCCAACTTAATGTTCTATACCCCAATAAAAAACTCCCTTTAGAAGGGATGTGGCAATATCGCCCATATTCCTTGCGAATGTAACTTCTATAAAATCAGTCCCAAATATCAAATTTCACAGTATTCCGATTCAACCACCAGATACGGACCTTCATAAGGACATTGCAGGAACGCTTCTGCTCAACTCTCACAAATACATATTTGCAGCTATTAAGATCTTTTGGAACATATACATCCTTATCAGCCTTCTTATTGTGAGATAAATTCGAACGCACACTCTTGAAGTGTTCCTTTAATTTGGTCAGACAATCAGCAGTCGGAACATGAGGACTCGAAACCACAATTTCACCAGGCAAACGTAAATTTTGACCATATACCATCTCCGCCGGAGTAGACCCTAAATCTTCCTTAAAAACTGATCGTAGACCAAGTAACACTACCGGTAACACGTCGTACCAATACCCTGGTTGTTCACTTGTCAATATTGACGTCTTTAACTGTCGATGAAATCTCTCAACGATGCCATTGGCCTGAGGGTGATACGAAGTGGTAGTGATCCATTTTCCACTATCCTTATTTGATTTGGTTATCGATTGTGAGCTCCTCCCCCAGCATTATGTTACATTCTCCAAATCGTATAAATACTCGCGCGGAAGAAAATAATGCGCCACTGATTGCATTAGGAACGGAAAATAGTACGGAAGTTTACAATACTCAATCATCTGCTCGACCCCCAATGTCATCAATGATTCTTTCGGACACACCACGTAGTACTTCTTATCAACAAGTCCTTGAAATATCAGCCACCTCGGTGAAGTTGCCCGATTTTTGGACAAGTTGCCCGGAAGCATAATTTGTTCACTCCGAGATGCAATTTGCAACTAAGGGGATCACACAGTCTAGCACAAAGTATGAACATACAATACGGCATTACCGCAGGAAGTAATCATGACAGTATTGGATTTCATTCAGTGCCCTCCTTCTGGTGATAGATATGAAAACTTGAAAATAATTTTAATTGAACATCATACAATCAGCGAGAATAGAAAATTAGACAAAATTTTATCGGATTCGGAGATGGGTGATCGAAGACCGTCGGATTTTTATCGATCTTTGTCATTGCTCGCGGGTTCTAATTTTAGTGCGGACATTTTGAAGAAACTATGGTTCAGGAAACTACCCAAGAAATTGAATATAGCTTTGACAGGATCGAATTTGGCAGACATCAATCAATTGATGAAATTGGCTGATAATGTGTGGGAGATTTTACAGGGTGATGAAATAGCTAGTGTAATAAAACATACGGCCGCTTCAGCACGTCCAAATTCTTTTGATCTTGGTGACGTAGTCGGCAATCTGGCGCAGGCTACTGCTAACATGTGTGAGAATTTTAGGAGTCTGTCTTTAGAAGTCTGTGCCATGAGGAAACAGTGGGAAGATTATCAACGTCGACCCAATAGTGACAGGTTTAGTGGTAGAAGCAGATCTCGATCAAGGGTTAGATTTAATAGAAAGGGTTGGCTCTGCAAATTCCACTATAGGTATGGGAACGATGCTAGGGAGTGTGAACAGCCTTGTTCCTTTGGAAATAGTTCTGGATCGCTAGATTAGTCCTTTGCGCATTTCGTAAACTGTTAATGGTTAAACATGGCTCTACGGCAAACTGGAGGGTTCTTCAACAAACTTATAAATTGCTGTTTCAATGTAAATGTTCCGAATTCGTCTTTTATCAGGAATTAATAGGATTTCGCTTTTAGGCAGGATCGCCAGATGTAGTGGATACACAAGTATTGATGAACAAATTCTTGAATGTTTATTGAACAAAAGTTTTTATCGAATCCCAATTATTGGAAAATTATTTATAAAATGAATATTACATATTTCAATATCAAACTATGATCAATCAAAATTGTGAGTTGCAAAGTATATTTATATCAGCATATTAAATAATTACTACAACTTTTTTACTGTCCCAAATGATAAATACCCTCCTACTCTGTAGAGTGAGGGTATAAACATGAATGTTATTCTACGTTTCAAAGTCGAATTATCGGTAGTTCAAATTTAAAATTTGAAATGACCTACCCTATATAAGCTATTAAATCGTTGAGAGCCTGCTAAAAACATATTTATTTCAAAAATAATGTAATCTCAATTTTAAAAAGTCTGGTTATTTATATGTTTGAGACAGCCGTTCACTATTCCCGAACATTCGAAGTGCCATCAATCAATCTAAATCTATTGCTACGCTTTTATTTGTTTTAAATTGTTTTTTACGTAGAAATATGTGGCAAAATTTATTGCCAAAGCAGTGTCATATTTAAGAACTAAATACGATCATAATTCATGCACACACACTTGGCGACGTCTAGGGTGAGTAATAAATTATGTTCACACCAACAAGTGTTGACTTATTTGACCAGCGATAATATGTCGTTAAAAATGGAAAATTCTCACACATGCTGAAGCTCTCCCCCTGACCACCCACCACCACCCTATTACCACAGCCACTCTATAAAATGAAAGATGGGACAACAACCAAATTGTTCTCACAATATTATTATTGGAAAACACCTCCACCCATTTTGGGTGGATGTATGTGGACTTGGGGCAGCTGTGATGTCAAGGAACGTAACAACTTTTGGACATTCTTTAACGAATTTTGATGAATTGATCGACATATCAATCGAAGACACCATAGGAACCTCCAATAGTAATATTGGCTGTATAGAGTGTCTAAAGTGAATACCTTGCAACAATTTGGGGACCCTGTTGTGGTGTGAGTCTTTCCATGATGTTTTGCCAAACGATACTGAACAATAATGGCAAAGCAGTTTGATATGAGTCATGCGTGATCTGTCAAAAAGGCCTATTGAAAAACAAACCTCACGATGAATCATCCGATATTTTAATTGTACACTCCTTCCTTTGCAGGTATAAAATTATGGTGATACATGTGTATGCTGGAATGATTAAAGAGGGCTAATGTTGGTCACAGTCACTGGTAAAGCCAAAAGCCATCATTATCAAAACTAAATTCCATTTTGATTGTTATGGTGCTTTGCTTTTCAGCTGCCGATTTTATATGTGGGTGGCTGTGCTGTATAAGTCTGTATTGTGTGCATATTACATGTTTGTCGTCTGGTGTGTACTACTATATAAAAATATGTACAATCAAAACAAACTGTGATTGCTAACTGAGAATACGTGGGCCTACGTGTACACTGTGCACACTCTCACCGACATACATATTTCTATGATTTCATATTAATAAAGTTTATTTTTCCGAAAAATTCGAATGTCGTAGCAAGACATAAATTTTTCATGAAAACACGTACACAGGCTACAGATGCATGCACTCCATCAGACTCTAACCTTCGTGACGTGTAGTACGCACTTCACAGATGCCCCTGGAATTTGTTTGGAATTTTCTATAAAGTCGGTCATTCATTCAATGTTGTTTTTGGCGAACTTCTTCATTTCATCGTGTATGTTCCTGTGTTAAAACATGTCATTGTTAATTTATGGCATAGCAGGATGGGAAGGGGAGGGAAGAAAAACCGAAAAAAGTAAAATGTTAGGTTTGTATTAAATATGAAAATGGTGTGTTCTCGTACTTTCCATGTACTTCTGTGACAACGTTTGGGGGCAATGTTTTTTGTGACAAATTTTACAATTTATTTTGTTTATTTTTGTTTTCAAAATAGGTGACACATGCAATCCAACAAATGATAAAGAAGCTTGATGACAGCCATTTGCTTTGCTTCGAATTAAAGGATTTGTATTATTGTGGCATGCTTTCTTGTTTTAAATTTAAATAAATAAATGTGATTGAGATTAAGCCAAATGTTAGTTTTATACCCTCCACCTCCAGGATGGGGGTATAATCACTCTGTCATTCCGTTTGAAACACCTTGAAATATTCAACGGAGACCCCATAAAGTATATATATTCTGTATCCTGGTAAAATTCTAAGACGATTTAGCCATGTCCGTCTGTCCGTCTGTGGGCGAAATCGACCCAGAGGGAAAAATTTTTCCCTAACAAGCACTGAAAATACCCCTAATATTTAGACTATTGACGCCTTTCACTTGTTTGGATTTGCTTTGTCCGTTTATTTATTAAAAATAAACATAAATTTGAAAGGATTGTGTTTGACTGATATTCAAATTATGAAAAAGATAGTGTGCAGAAAATAAGTTTGCATTCTATAAAATGGAAGGTCATGAGTTAGGACAATATTCCATGTGAAATAAAATTTATTGACAGACAGACTGAAATAAGACAAACTAAAAATGTAACAGGTAAGAATTTGAAATTTTTAAGAGCTCTAAATATTGTACATGTTTGATGTGATTATAAAACCATTTTCAAATATAAATTTGCAACCGATTTCAACTATTAGTATGGATTTAGTTTTATTTTAACCATAGCTTATGTGTGGTGTGTTTCATGTGGGTATGACGACAATAAAAACATTTTATATTAATTTAATTTTTAATTTATTTTTTCTCCGGCTAGGTTTATGATTTATGTGGGAGTAGGGTATCCAACTGATTAAATTTTATTCGATTAATTCTTTTCAAATATTTGTTCGAATAATGAGAATATCATCATTTTCGAATAACGAATAATTCGAATAAATTGCAGCAAATAATCGATTAATCGATATTACAAATTTTGCATTAAAAATAAATATACATTGCAAATAAATAAATTTATTTAGAAATTGCAAATAAATAAATTGATTTAGATTAACAATGTTGTCTTCATTCGACATTGTTATATAGTTAACGAAGGCAGGTTTGGAAAGGACCATCAATGATCTAAGCAATTAGCTTTATTAATTTATAAAGTTGAACGAAATCCATCGTACACATATAAAATATAACATGCATTATTAAATTCGAATCTTGAAATTATGATATGTTATGTTATTTCATCTTCTAAAAATAGTGCCTTATGACATTATTTGACGGCCACATAAACCAACCAATCGGCTAAATATAAGAAAATTTTATTAATAACAATACAAATTTGTATAAATACTGTTTAATCTTATTATACATTCCACGAGAGTATTATGTCTTTGTGCATTTGTTTGTAACACCCAAAAGGAGGCGAGATAGACCCATTGTTAATTATACCGTCTGTGTGTCCGTCTGTCTGTTCATCTATTCTTGTAATCACGATACAGGTTGCAATTGTACCCAGAACCAAACGAAACTTTGTACAGCGAAGTTTTTCGGAACAAGGAAGAACGCTATTTAATTTGAATCGGTTTGAAAATCGGTTCAGATTTAGATATAGCCCCCGATTTGACTCTTTTCACTCTAGATGCCACATATTACAACAGATTTTCTTCAAAATTGGCAAAATATCCTATCTTAAAACTAGGAACACCAGTGGTGAAAATAGGTCAGATCGGTTCAGATTTTTATATAGCTCCCATACAAATTTGGTTCCCGATTGGACCTTTTCCGCTCCAGAAACCACATATTGCATCAGATTGTCTTCAGATTTGACAAAACATCTTATACTTAAAATGGGAACACCTATGGTGAAAATAGGTCAGATCGGTTCAGATTTATATATAGCCCCCATTCAAATTTCGCTCCCGATTTGACTTTTTCTGCTCTAGAAACCACATTTTTAACAGATCTTCTTCAAATCTTGCAAAACATCTTATATTTAAACTAGGAACACCTGTGGTGAAAATAGGTCAGATTGGTTCAGATTTTTATATAGCTCCCATACAAAATTCGCTCCCGATTTAACTTTTCCGCTCCAGAAACCACATATTGTATCAGATTATCTTCAAAAATAGGCGAAATATCTTATATTTATATAAGAAGCAGCCATGGTGCAAATGGGTCAGATCGGTTCAGATTTATATATAGCTCCCACACAAATTTCACTCCCGATTTCACTTTTTCAAATCTTGCAAAATATCTTATATTGCAACTAGAAGCAGTCATGGTGAAAATGGGTCAGATCGGTTCAGATTTACATATAGCTCCCATAAAAATTTCGCTCCCGTATAAAATAAACCCCGATACAAATATTCTACTCGATTTGACAAATTTGACCAGGTCATATTAGTCTGTGATTAGGAAACATACTCAAATTCTTCCCGTTTTCACTTTTTTACAGAATTGAATTGTATTCCGATAGAAAGTGGAGTGTAGCATATAGTCGGCCCCGCCCGAATTTAGCCTTTCCTTACTTGTTTTTAATTTCAAATTTAAAGCTATATTGTTCTTTAAATAAAATTAGATACGTCAGAGTCGTTCGTGTGATATATATTTAGAGTAAATATATAGCTGGACTACTCGCAAAGACTTTATAGACATTTTTGCAGACTTTATTTCGAACTTGGTTATTGAAACATATGATTGGCAACATTGTAATTCATTTTAGAAAAGTAATGAATCACAATGATTTAAATTTTTCATGTCTATTTAGCTTTAATTAATTTAAATTAATCGGTTAATAGAATAATTATTGACGGTATTATTCGATTAATCGAAAATTCTCTGTTTTCAAATAAACGATTAATCGAATAATGTAAAAGTTCGAATAATTGGATACTACTAAGAGTAGTGGAAAACACCTCCATATTTCGTACGGTCAAAGTGATTATAAAAATTATATTAAACATTAAAAATATAGCTGTTTCTGAATATCGGTTCGGATGTTATATCGGCTTTAATTTTACATACGAATATGGACCATTTGTGTGGGAAGTACCAGAAGGGGCGTGGTAATTGCGCCCATCTTGGAATTTAAACCAAATTTGGGAAAAGTATTACCTTGTGCAAATTTTGAATAAAGACGGTCGGACGGGCATGGCTCAAATAGCTTAAAAAGTCGTGGATTTGGTGCAAACATACTTAGGGTCTTAATTCACTCATTCCATGTGTTACACTGTTTGTCTGTTCCAAATGATATAAACCCATCTACTCTGTAAAGTGAAGGTATAAAAAGATAACTTGTCACTCCCACAATCGTCTTCACACTTACCTAGAGATGTCAAAACCGAAACCCGGTTTAATAAATGCTAGTTTCGATAAACCGATGTTTTTATGCAGTTTAACCGCTTTTTAAATTTCCAATTATAAATAGCCTTGCGCGAGAGAATGTGAAATAGTTATTATTCATACCGGCGGGTTCAGATTGGCCCAAAAAATGGGAGGAATTGGGGGATTCTGAGAAAATTATATTGACAACCGCAGACTATCGCCTCAGAATCTTCAGTTAAGGCCAGATTAGTTTTGCAATGACACTGGGATGTGGGGAAGTTAACGAATAGCATATTGAAGAAACGCTTCTTAAAGGAAAGCACGAAGATGGAGACATTTTGAGAGCACACTCCGCTGCTAAATCGGCAATTAGCATATGACACTCATGAAAGTTTTGAGCGATGGAATTGTAGTGATTATCCTTTGAACGATCACGTTGGAACCATACGAGTATACTTTGGCTACGATTCTCTCGCAGAATTTAAATTTACCGCCTTCGTCTGAAATTGCAGCTAAATCGTTGAAAAAGGCCAAGCTCATTCAGCAATCAAATTGACGCTGAATACGTATATTAAGGAACTTCCAACGTGCAAACTTTCGAAGAACTGCAGTAACGTAAATTGATCGCTATACAATGTCTTACATAAAGTCTTTGGAGAAATTGGACCGAATAATGACAAGACAGACGAATTTTATGCAACAATATATTTTGAGAAGATGATTATAATCGAATGACGACTTCACACAAATGATTCTCATGATATCAATATTAAAAAATAGATATAACCAATATTATATTAGCATGTGTTGTATAGATTAAAAATGCAAAGATACAAATATAATTTGCACATAAATCCGCTGTATATTAATGATTTTTTGTTGATTTTTACCAACCACTACCAGTGATTCCACGGCCTACTCCACCCAATAAACTAAATGAATAAGAATACGTCATTTTTGTGGAACACATCACGACATTTAAATTAAGACTATCAAACGTTTCGAATTGCAGAACGACAAATCTGCACAATTATATTCAAAACACTTGCTTGAAAGTGTCAATGGCAAAATCGCCGTTAAAATATCGACCTTCTGCATTATATTCCCCATTGATTTTTCAGTTCACCGTATAAAAAATCAAATCATGTGAATGGTGTTCTAAACATTGTTCAGAATCCATTTAAGCGAATGTGCAGACAATTCCATTGGCACAATCTGAATTAGATCGTATCATTAATTAGAATATCTATGGCAGCAATAATCACTGAGAACAAAAATTTCTCATTACAGATTTGCATAAGCAAACTCAAAATTCACACGACGATCACAAACAAACTATTTGAAATATGGACAGGAAAATTGTTGTCGGGTCAGCTAGTATATTATAAAAATTAATTTAATTCAAAGAATTTTTTTCTTCACAATAAAAAAAATATATCTTATATTTTATGACCTAATGCCCCCTTCGATTTTAATTATTTGTTCACTAGAAGTAGTGTTTATTTTCAATTGCAAAAATCAAATCCATGTGCTCTCAAACGAATCGAAAGTTATAGGAAAAACAGTAACACGGTATCTAACTAATAAATATTATTTTCAACATATTTTTTATAATATGTTTGTATTAAAATGTGAGTGAATTCATAAATCCTTAAGAAAATAATATAAATAACAGGTGAGGTTTGATTTACAAAAATATAACATAAAACGCAAAAATTTGAAAGTGAACTTAAATTTTTTATTTTCGGTTAAAACAACAATTTATGGCATTTACTGTTTGAAAATGATAAATGTTGGTAACGACAACCTCTGATGTAATCCATTAGAAAGGTCCAATGTTGGGCTACTCGTTCCAGCACAACGACTGGAGAGTATATTCACTGAAAATAACACGCAAATTTCAGTTGTCTGGCTTCAATTACGTGAAATACGCCAAGTTGTCGAATGCGACACGTCAAGCTGACAACGACGATGAATCGATTCGCCACGTCTTCTTTCCCACAGAACGCATTTTTTCGTAATACAGCTTTTGGAGGCAATTTGGAGACGGTGTTGTGGTGTGAGTCTTTCCATGATGACTTGCCAAACGATACTGAATAAAAATGACAAAGCAGCTTGATATGAGTCATGCGTGATCTGCCAAAAAGGCCTTTTGAAAATCAAACCCCACGATGAATGACCTGATATATGTCGTAATGGGAAAATTCAATACAGCGCAATTCGCGGGAACAAAGGATATTCAAACGGGAAAATTTAGTAAATTGTATATAAAAAATCGGTATGGGTGATCGACACTGATAACAAATGTTGCAATGAAGAAAATGGGATCGGTTCTGTTTACGACATTATTAGTATATTTATTTATTTATTTGTGGTATCTATTTTGATAAAGATTAATTTTTATGGATCCGATATATTTTGTGAGCCACGGGATATCCGACAAAAAGTGAGAAACTTCTAATATTTTAAAACATTAGGATTTAGCAACGTCTAGTATATCACCTCAGCACATTGAGAACTTTAATGGGGCACTTCGTATACCTCTCCAGTCGCCCAAATAGCTAATCTCATCACACTAGCAACTAGACTAATCCCTGATGACCTTATCGCCCGTCACTTGTCCACACGAAACGTTATTGTTATGGTCGCCAAAGTGACGTTAAATTTAAAAATTGTTATTATTATTTTTATTATGTTGCCATAATGTTATTCATATTCCAAATTCATTAACTTGTATGTGGGTATGCGTCTGAGTGTGTGTGTGTGTTTGCGCTGGTGATGAAAGCATCATTCGATGCTGATGTTCCTGTGGTGTGGTGGCTGTGGCTGTGGCATGGATGACGACAACAGTCTTTAATTAATCCGGATGGATGTGTGTGTATGGGTGAGTGAATGTGAGTGTTATCTTTCCCAAGTGTGGGCGTATTATCTGCAAAGTTGTTTCGCTTTTTTGCGTTGTTTTGCTGTCGCAAAATTGTATAAATTATTTGGTGTAAACAAGTGGTGGTAACTTAATTCTTGCCGCCATAATAAGGAGGTGTTTATGACTTTTTAATGTGTTGCGACTTCATTTGTCAACAAAACAACAAAAACACTGATCCTAAGGATATATATGGTGTAATCTCCCAGTTGATACTTTGCATTTGGGGGCCAAAACAGATATGTTTTGAGACTTATACAAAGGCGGATCAACATTTAGAAGTTAAATATAAAGTCTGTACCAAGAACAATATCTTCTGTATTAAGGCTTTATCTGTTGGCAAAGTGACATTTACAGATGAATTTCAATTTAAGCATTTCTAGGAATGTTTGTGAACTTCCTTAGGGAATTTCTATTCATAGGAAGTAGGCTGAAGACTTCGCATTTCTTATTTTTTCCACAATTACTTCATCCTTCCATGGAATAATAAAGTGAAATATTTAGGACTAATTGTGGAACGAAGGTAAATTTGTAAAACATATAGCTACGATACTTAATCAAATAAATACATGGCCAGAAACTACTAAGATTGTTATAACAATTCCGGCAAGGATGCATATTTTATAATAATATACTCATAAAAACATTGATCAAGAGAAGGAAAAATTAGTTTTGTGTGCCAGCTCGCTCGCCATTCCTTTATATACCGCAGAAATGTTATATTATCTATTTGAATGAATTGTAAGTACTTTAATGGAACATTTAGTCGAGTAGATTAACAATCTGTTGACACCCCCAAAATGTTGAGTAACGGATTAAACATTTTTTCGTACCTTTGCATCATGTAACTTAGTTGGTTATTTTCCCTTTCTCATCGGATTTAAAAAGAAGAAACCTGGAGCTTTCAATAGAACTTAAAAACGTTAAAACTGGCTGACTTATGTAGTTATTATTAATACTAAATTTTTGCAAATAAGTTTTGGTCATTCCAGTTCATATCTCTCATTGTTTTACGAATTGAGGAATCAAAACAGATAAAAATGGTAAAGAAGCATGGCGACCATTATTTTGGTGAAATGAACTATGCTCAAAAAAACCAAAGTTGGATTCAAAATCCATCGAAAATAATCTCTTCAATTAAAAAACAAGTAAGGAAAGGCTAAAGTCGGGCGGGGTCGACTATATAATACCCTACACCACTCCCTGCGTATGTACCACGCTTTGATTATTAAAGTTCATATAAATTATACATTTACTATAAATTCATCTTTAATCATATTTAACGTATATGGTTAATAATATGGCAACTGATCCCATTATCCGACAGACAAATTATACAGTAGTAAGCGATGAATCGGACCGACATTTCAAAACGGGACCTATAACAACATTTTGGGCCTGGTCCAAAACATGGGCCTATATATTTATCATTCACGGTAGGTATTTCTAGTTGAAAAATATCATGATCTGCAAAATTTGATGAAGATACGATGTAAGATGTAGTTTCAAGAGCTGTAATAGATCAGAATGGGGCCCCATTTGGCTTATACCAAAGTATGAACATATGGACATCTCCCCAACAAGTATGGAAAGGCTAAAGACGGACGGACTTTTTATCTCATTACAATTCAATTCGGTAAAAAAGTGAAATCGGGAAGGATTTTTGCATCCTGTAAATGTATGTGTTTGACAAAAAAATTAAATCGGAAAGCACATTTGTATGGGGGTATATTGAAACCTGGAACAATGTGACCCGCTTTCGCCATGTATGTTTATTGGTGAAATATAATACGTAAAATTTTGCCAAAATCGGATAAACATTCGGGAGCAACATTTGTATGAGGGCTATATCTAAATCTGAACCGATCTTACCCACTTTCAGCATAGGTGTTTCTAGTTTGATTATAAGGTGTTAAGCCAAATTTGAAGAAAATCGGGTACTATATGTGCTTTATAGGGCAGAAAAAGTCAAATGGGAGCTATATCTAAATCTGAACCGATTTACCTCAAATTAAATAGCGTTCGTCCTTGATCCATAAAACTTACTTGTGGCAATTTTTGTGAAGATCGGACTATAATTGCGACCTGTAATTTGATTACAACAATAGATGGACAGACAGACGGACATTGCTAAATCGACTCAGAAAGTGACTCTAAGCCGATCTGTATAATAAACTAGACCCATCGTTTATTATACAGATCGGCTTAGATCGTTTCCTTTTGGGTGTTACAAACAAATGCACAAAGACATAATACTCTCGTGGAGTGTATAAAAATTGTTATATGTTAATTCTTATTGTCAGAACTATATTGTGGAACTTGGATGAGGATCATTTTTATGGAAGAACTTAACCCTCTAGCTCCTTTCTATATGGGGCAATTTGACCCTTTTTGCAAATTTGCAAAATTTTAATTTTCGCGGGAGATATGGCTAAAATTATTTGTATGCATAACGTTCTTGTTTTGCCATTTTCTCTCGATCTGGCCGATTTTTCGCATGTGTATTAAGCACCAATGGCGTTTGTAACATATATGAAGTCAGTCGTGAAAAAAGCAAGAAAAAAATCCGCAATTGCATACCAACAAATATTTGGGTATTCTTTGTATGATAAAAAGTTACGCTGGTTTTTCCATTCTTCTATTCTCTTTCTTACCTATTACCTTATCTTTGGAATTAAAATGTTGTAAACGGATGTACATAATTCTTATAAAATCTTACATATCTTATCTTACAATAAAATTGATCCGTCGGTATACCATTCATCTGCTCCAAATATACAACTCTTTAGTTGTTTGCATAATTTAACCCTCAAAGATCCAAACGGAGTATTTCTATCATTTATTCTTATTTTTTCACAACTAGATTGTTTAGGTTCAAACGACTCACATTGTATTGATACGTGAAATGTACAGATGAATGTCAATGTAAACATTTCTATTTCTGTTGCCTAACATTTTCTTTGAGGGTTATAGTGTTCGGACAAGCAGAATTGATGAAGTGCCTTTGAAAAAATATAAAAATTATATTTGCAGAGTTATATGCATTACAATTTCAGGCTGACAAGTGAGCCTTAAAATACTTGTATTTCTCAATTGGTTTATCCAATGTTAAAGTTCTATACCTTGTTTGAAGGGCCTTCAGGAGTAAAAACAGTTAACCATGAATCTCTATCTTTTCCAAAATCTCCACCAAAATCACTATGTTCTTCGAAAATTATATGCTATAGATTAAATGGGTTATATTAATATAGGGTCCGCCATCTAACGTTTTTTTTTCAACTATTCAACCGATTTGAATGAAATTATTTTCATTATTAACCGGAAGGATTGTACTTTCAAATAAAAAAAGAAATTTGAGAAAATATTCAGTAGTTTTTTTATAGCATTTAAAAAAAAGTTATTTGGCGGACCCTATATATATAAACATAACATTAAAAACAACATTGTGGTGAACTGATTCGCTTGAAAATTGTAGTATAGCTAACGTCTGGACAAGGGATGGTTCTGGATATAGTAGGTCATGATAGAACCAAAGTGCGTAGTACCGCACATACGAACTTTATTTTAAAAATCATTTCGTATTCATTTTATCTTTAAAATCATACGAAGTAGGCGAAGAATGAACCCGTGAAAGCCAGGAAAAAAGGTAGTGGGAAGTAATAAAAAACCCTATTATTATATAACTTCCACATTTTTGGTCCAATATGTGGGGCACTGGTCGCTAAAGTGATTTAGGGTGCGGACCATCCCTCCGAAATGCAATGGTTGTAAAGTACACTTATTAGCAGGATTTAAATTTTTGTGGAATTTACAATACCTATAACTCTGCAGATAAAATTTTAAGATTTTTTCCTAAGACACGAAGCAATGACTTAAGACCCATTTCACAACATTTTAAGCTGTTTGAGCCATGACCCGGACATGGCTGTCTGTCTGACTGGTGTACACGATAACTTTCGAAAGGAAAAGTAAAATTTTTCCCATACATAGTTTAAGTTCGAAGATGGGCGAAATTGACTTTCACCTTCTAAATTAAACACAATATTCCCATGTTTAATTTAAACCAATATACCTTCTACACGGATATTCAGATATTAGATGGATAAGAACAGCCACGAAAAATCAACAACAATGATCCACAAATACAATTTTTTTACTTCAAAAAATTTTACCAAATCAAACAAAAACCAAATTAACAATTATTTGTTGATCGTCAACAATTGAAAATTTATCTTCCAAGCGTGGCAGTATTTAAGTGCTCCAGAAAACTCTAGGAATCAGTTAAACCAAATGCTAAATACAAGGTTAGTCAGCAGGATTTTCAATTTTTGTGGAAATTGCAAAGCAAATCATTTTTTTAAAGAAGAATCTTTCCTGAGATTTTCAGAAAAATCCGTGTCGTGTGAAATTTTTGCGGTTCGCTTTGACATGGCATTGTTTTCTTCGTTGAATTGTTAGCTTTTAAAAGTAAATAAATTTGCATTCTATTAAATATAGAAGCAAAATGGTCTTGAGTCAGTTCAAATCAAATATTGATTACAGACCAAAAAAATACAAACGAAAAAACTTAAAACAAATGAGCGTTGGCACGGCAGAAGTATTGCTGGGTAACTATACCTGCATATACACATACTTACATATGCAACTCAATGAGATGCTTGTAAGATGGCATGTGTGCTTTATTACTTGGTGCTATTTTTTAAACGCAAATTCGGCAAGTGAGTTGTGCTTCTCGTTCGTTTGTGAGAATCATCTCCATATAGAGGCCGGGTTTGATGTTGAAAAGTCGCTGCGAAGCCACTTGAAAAGACTTTTGACATGATCGAAATCATGATCGTGGTAGTCTGCAACCAAGTAATAAATGTCACCATGCCATTTGTATATAAATTTGCATTCTATTAAATATAGAAGCAAAATGGTCTTGAGCCAGGACAATATCCCAGTTCAAAGTAAACCAAAATATTTTTAGTTTGTTTTCTATCTGTATGGTTCAAGTGTCATCAAAAACCGATCATTAGTTTTATTTTTTTTTTTTGAGATGGCCACATCACCATCACAACACTTGTAGCCATCACACTTAATCCCAAAATGATAGTACAGATACTAAAGTGTCTTCAACGAAAATTGAAATTCTAGTAAAGAAATTAAGAAATTCCATTAAAAGCTTTTGTGTTGATTTTATGAATGTCTCAATGGATTCATAAAATAAATTTATTGTCAGGTCTCTGATACAAAATTTTATTTTTTATTAAATTTGTTACACACATTTTGGGGTTTAGCTTATATCAAACATCCAATCTGAATATCAAACATTTCTTCCATCTCCTCATTTAATTCTGTGAACTTACACAAAGCCTCTCGCTGCAGCGCTGATTTTCAAAACCACCAAAATCATACATTCATGACCAACAACAACAATTGACATCATCATCACCATCGTCGGCAGCAACACCACCACCAACGCCAGTATCATCATTATGCTGATGCCGTCTCACTCCCATATGTATATCCATACTCTCACACAGATATGTGAGTTTAATTGGATTTGTTGGTAACAACACATTATGAAAAAACGAAGAATATGATACCCAAAGGTCAGGAGGCCTGCTGGGCAGGGCCGACTAATACATACATAAACAGGCTCACACCCCTGTGTTCATAGTCCAGCGAGATGTGTTTCTGATATGAATAAAACAACAAACAAAATGAAACAAAACAGAAAAAGAAATAAATTTCATATAAAAAGGTAATAAATTCGGCCGACAGACCAGACCACGATTCGCTGACAAACTCAGGCAAACAAGGAAGTGAAAGCGAGAGCTTTAGTGAAGAGGACATCTGGCGGTAGATGGAGGAAACACGAGAACATTTAAGAGAGCGACAGAGAGTGTTTGCTGTAGAGAATAGAGTGTAAATGCAGCATCCAGGCACAAATTCACCACTGAGATAAAACACGAAGATGCTTTATCTATATCCTTTGAGAAAAACATGCTCATTTTTCCAACTTGCTCTCTGAGATCTTTCATCTGATACTTCTCATTTTTATCTGACGTTCTCTATTTTTATCTCCATCTCCCTTGGCCAACTCTGCGTAATTGTATAAGCAGCTCTCTCTCGCTCTCGGTTATCTTCCGCCTCCGGTATTACAAACCAACTACGAACGATTTTCTTCACATTTTCCGTTTTACTTTATTTTTGTTACGTTTCCTTTTTGTCCTGTCGCTGTGCGTTTATCCCCGACGAATGGGCATTTTGCTTTCGTGTTTTCTTCGTCGTGCCTTTCGTGCTTCTTCTGCTTTTTTCCTTGCGTCTGTTTGCGCCTTTGTTTTATGGGTCTGGCTGGTCACATTTTCATTATTATCTTTCTTTGCGAAAGTGCAGTAAATTTAACAACAGTTTCGCAACTATTCAGCAGCTGCCAACCAGCTCCTGCTGCACACGACGTGACGCGACCGGGACTTTGTCCTTTATGGCCGGGGCCGGGAAAGTTGCATCTAGCAGTGATGCAGACAGGAAAAGAACACCCGGCCGCATATCCACATCCACACCCACTCCGACATTTCACAAAGAACTTTACAAAGTAAATGAGGGTGGGGGCGGTGCGCTTCTGCTGCTTCCGATGACGAGCAGACAAGCACCCCCTCTTTTTAAATACACGACGTCAAAAGCAGCACAAACAAATCCGTTTTATGTGCCACAGTGTGTGTGTCAGTTGCGTGTTTCTGCCATCTTCTTCTTCGTCGTCATTGCGCTAAATGGGTCAGTAGTACAACATCTGCTCGAACGTCGTATAGGATGCGACATACGCGTCTAGTAACTGCGTTGGGCGAGATTCCATTGATGTCGATGATGATGATGATGTTGACGATTTCCATGTCGTTGCTTTTGTATTGGTTGGCTGTTTAGGAAGTTTAGCTTTTTTGCTGGCCAATATCAAAGCCACCACTTCCATTGTTATTTTAGCCATTTGCCAAAGTCAACTGTGTGACACTTTTTTGAGGGCAATCAATGACTGCGGAGGGGGGTCATTAAAAAATCATTTCTAATTAGCCAAAATCACTTTGATTCTTTGCACATGGCATCGAACGACACTCATCGTTTTGGGTTATTTTTCGTTCGTTTTTCACATTCCATTATTATTGGCCGTGGAAGGAGCCTGGGCCAGGATAATAGATTTTTTGGCCCTAAGTATTGAAATTTCCTAAAACACTTAATGGTGAAAGTTAATTAGATTCTGTATTTAACAAATACATTTTTTGTCTTTTTTTGTCCGTTGTTTAATCCAATTAAAAATCTTAAGACTAAATATTTATTATATCCTCTACAATATCCTGGTGGTATACTAAGTTTGTCATTAAACCTACACCTTTTTCAATTGTAATTCAAAAGACATCACTTGAAATTCAAAAGACACCAGTTGAAATTCAAAAATTTCATTTGCAATTCAGAAAATGTCAATTGGAATTCAAAACTTGAATTTCATATAACGACTTTTGAATTTCAAATGGTGACTTTTGAATTTCAAATGGTGTCTTTTGAATTACAAATGACGAGTTTTGAATTTCAAATGATATTTTTTTGAATTTCAATTGATATTTTTTGAATTTCAAATGGAATTTTTGAATTTCAAATGGAATTTTTGAATTTCAAATGGAATTTTTGAATTTCAGTTGATATTTTTGAATTTCCAATGGAATTTTTGAATTTAAAATGGTGTCTTTTGAATTGCACATGAAAATGGTGTAGTAGTAAAATGAGGAGACAACATGTGCTTGAAAATCTTGATAGCTATTAATTTCGGATAGATTGTTTTCTTTCACAATTTCAAAATGTGGCAAATAAATACCAAAAAATGTTTTCTGTTCTAGAAAAATTACCGACATTCCTTCATTTCGATCACAGATTAGAAGAAAAACTATTATTAGCAGCTTTGTCCGTTTTTTTACTTTTGTAATCTGTAATCTTGAAATGAAACTATAGTGAAGAAGATGATCGAATTATTGTAGTTATACTTTTCTGGGTGCATCGGCGCTTATTTATTTGCCCTATTATTTACCGCAGAATGTGTTAATACATTTTGTGTAAGAAGTCGTAAGAAGTGTAGTTAAAAAATTTACTAAAAATGTTTAATCGATTATTTTGGTATTAAAAAATTAACAATTTTAAAGAGAACCTGACGGGGAGGTCCCTCGAACAAAGTTATGTAAGGTCATTAAACGCATGTCTGTTTTTGCAAAAAAAAAATTGTACTAGCAGGACGTATAAAAAGCAAGGACCTTGGAACTTTTGTATTTAGAAGTGTATAACTTCGGATTGAAGTGAGAATCATTTACTTAAAGGTCGGGGTATTGTGTTGAAAAATCGCTGCGAAGCCACGAAGGCTTTCACGGGTCAGAAATCATGATAATGGTAGTGTGCAGCCAAGTAATAAATGTTTTGTAAATACATTTCCATTCTATAAAATATAAATGCAAAATCAAATCAAATATTAATTACAGGCCGAAATAAGCGAATAAGCGAAGCGAAAAAAAATATAAAATATAATACTAATTATAATATATTTATCTATAGTATTATAACTATATTTATCGAAAGATTTTCTACAAATAGACCTTGATACCAGCAAAACAAAAATGTCACGACCGTAACAATTTAAATATTGTATATTAGACCGACTCATTTTGTGTAGAGCCACGAAAACTAAAATAGTTACCCATCTGCAAATGAAGTTTCGTATGTTTTCTGATTATTTGTAAAATAGTTCGGCTCTATCTACCTCCGTCGGCGATCTAAACCGTTTTTAAAGTATTTCTAAATACGGGATTTTTACACAATATTGAATTCGTTGTACCATAATAAGGCCAGAAAAATTACATACGTATTGAAAATATCTAACATTTTAGACCCGAATTATAAAAATTGCACAAAGTTCCCGGAAATTTGGAATACACCCTGTATGCTGAATATTGCTACATTAAGAAACTCAAATAACTTATTTTCAGTCTATGAAATTCATTTTTCTTATATTCCTGTTAAATATAGCTTAATTAGTTTTAAATATAATGGATTTTTTTATTATTATTTAGTTCATTCAAATTTGTTGGTTTTGCTTTGTAGACTTCCTGTTTGCAATAACCCCACAAGAAAAAGTCAGGCGACCTGAAATGTGAAGTTTCTGGATATCAGCTTATTGAGAAATTTTCGTTGCAATTCTGTCATAACAGGTCGGTTTATGTGAAGTGTTGCACCAATCGGCAAGTCTGCTGCGTTCAGTTTGTTGGCCATTTGAATTTTATATGGGAACTAGCAGTACCCGCTGCTTCGCACGCGAAAAAGCCAGGTATTTTTTATTATCCGTCTCTATTTTAGGATAGTATTTATTTGATTTTCTTTTCTAAAATAGTAAATTGGAAACATTGCACTAATATACAGTCAAAGGAATGTGCTTGTCGATGTGCACTGTTTTAGCTGAACTCCCTTCGTATATATATTTTTTATCATTTTCTACCCAGTTTTTAACAAAAAACTTTTATTCGAAAAATAATACATTTTGATGGCGCTTCTAAATGGTTAGAGGAATTTACATACTAATTTCCATGATTCTAGCTGTAATCCTAATGTTGGTACCTCTTTTATCCTTTTTGGTCCCGCTCTCCCCTTAAAAGTTCAAATTTTGAAAGATACAATTTTACTGCGCTTCTACATGGTCAGAAGAACTTACATATCAAATTTCAAGATTCTAGCTGTTATACTTTTGTTGGTACCATTTTTATTCATTTTTGTCCCGCTCACTTCTTATAAGTACAAATTTTGAAAAATTCATTTTGACTGCGCTTCTACATGGTCAGAAGAACTTACACATCAAATTTGAAGATTCTAGCTGCAATACTTTAGTTGGTACCATTTTTATCCCTTTTTGTCCCGCTAAGCTCTTAAACCTACAATTTTCGAAAAATCCAATTTTACTGCGCTTCTACATGGTCAGAAGAACTTACAGATCAAATTTCTAGCTGCAATAGTTTAGTTGGTACCATTTTTATCCCTTTCTGTCCCGCACAACCCTTAAAGGTACAAAATGCATTTATATTCCGCTTCTATGTGGTGAGAGGAATTTACACACCAAATTTCGCAACTATAGCTACAATACTTAAATTAATACCATTTTCATCCTTTTTTGTCCCTCGCATCCCTTAAAAGTACAAATTTTGAAAAATCCAATTTTAACGTGCTTCTACATGGTCGGAGGAATTTACATACCAATTTTTACGATTCTGGCTGCAATATCCCTTTTTGTCCCGCTCACCCCTTATAAGTACAAATTTCAAAAAATCAATTTATATTGCAAGTCTACGTTGTCAGAGGAATGTAAATACCGATTTTCACGATTCTAGCTGCAATTCTTAAATTGATACCATTTTTATCCCTTTTTGTCTCTTTCCTCCCTTATAACTACAAATTTCGAAAAATCCCTATTTGTAGCTCTTCTGCATGACCAGTGCAAGGAACACACTGAAATTCATGTTTCTAGCTACTGCCGTTTAGTCAGGACGAAGGTTCGATGTTTATCTCTTTTTCCCCATTTTACGCCCTAAAAGTACGAATTTCGTAAAACCGACGTCTACGTCATATTTGGGAACTACCCCGAAAATTTCATGAGCCTGTATTTACCAATTGCGAGTAAAACCCCAATATTTAGAGGTAATTAGGAAACAGATTAGATCGCCATCGAGTGTTTTAGAGCCGACATATTTTAGGAATAATCAGAAAACATATCAATCTTCATTTTTAGAGGTATAACTATACAATTTTTTTGTGAGTCGCTGTAAAGATTCGCTTGAACTATAAAAATAATATTAACTTTTTATGCACATTCGATTATTGCTGGCGATAGGAACGAGGTATTATGTTGATTAATTATTGCTTTTTTTCGTAATGCTTTTGCATGCATGGACATTCATGAATTTTACGAGTATGCTTCACAGCGGAAAACACATTTATACAGTCCATCCAAGAAACCAGCGCTTGATTATATTGTTTCGATACTTTTTAAAAATGTCGTGGCGAAAAAAATGGTACCAACCAATCCGATGAAGTTGAAATCATGAAATTCGGTGTATGCATTCACCTGACATGGAATTTGTTGAAATGTGTACTTTTAAGCGGAAAATTGGGCGAAAGGAGATAAAAATGTTGGTAACATAACAGACGGCTGCAGTTAAAATAGTGAAATTCGGTGAGTACATTGCTCTGACTGTATGGAAACGAAAATTAAAGATATATTTTGACATTCGTGTCTTTAGGATCAAAATGAGATAAAATTAGCATTAACAACGCGGCTCTAGCTAGAATCATGAAATTCGGTGTTTGCACTCGTCTCACTGCGTAGACGTGCAAAATAGATTTTTCCAAATTCTTCTTAACCTCAAAATGAAAAATGTAATAATACTGATGCCAAGCACGGCTGCGGCTAGAATCATGAACTTCGGTGTGTACATTCCACTGTATACGCTAAACATAACAGAATTTCAGTATTAGTACTTTTCTTAACATAAAGCCTTTTTGCTTAGAATTTTCCAGGTTATCATGTGTTTTTCAACTAGGTGGTATTTATACAGTCCGTCAAAGAAACGTACTCAATAGTGCTTTCACGTAAACAAAATAAAATAGAAAGCTGAAATTTCGATAAATATTATATAATAGTAAGCCCCTCAGAATGTATTATTCCCTTGAAGGATATTGAAGGATCCAAATGTGGAAGAAACTTTTTGGATTTTTGATTTCACTTCAAAAAACCACAAAATTTATTTAGATTGTCCAAAGCGTTTAAACGCGAACTCGACCAGAAAATAAATAACTGAGTATACAGTGTTGTTATAAAGGGTGATTTTTTAAAAGCTATAGGAAAGTTTTTCAAAAAAAAAACACATAAAATTCATGAAATCTTTATTTGAATCGACAGCACGATCCATTTAATTTAATGTTTGAAGATTATTTCATGCAAATGTTGACCTTGACTGCGCCTCAAATGGTCCATCCGCTTAGTCCAATTTTGGCATTTCCACTTTTTTGAGTAACAGAGGCCCAATTGCTACGAACGGTGACGAACCGATAATTGATGGTCATCATTAACGCTGGCCGATACAGCTGCAATAATTTTTTCAGTTCGCTCTCTACGTAAGCGTGTTGGTGGTTTAATGTCCAACAATGTAAATTTGGTGCGAAATTTAGTCACACTAGCCCGAATAGCCGCTTCAGTGGGTCGATTAAACTGACTATAAAATGGAAGCGCGCGATGAACTTTCTTTACAGAGCATGCATTTTGATAATAAAATTCAATAATTTGCAAGCGTTGTTCGGTTGTAAGACGATTCATGGTTAAATTATAGACCAAACTGAAGATGTTTGACAGTGAAACAAAACACGAAACGTGCGTCAGCTGTTTAAACCAGTGTTGCCAAAAAGATAATAGCTAAAAAATCACCCTTTATTTGGTGCCTACTTTCTGAATTGTATATAAATTTTCATGAATTAGTGTTGCACGGTGTTATGAGTTATAAATTAAGAACAAGTAAGGAAAGGCTAAAGTCAGACTATATTTTCAGTTCCATACTATATAAATTTATTCAAAAAGTGATTCTAATTCAATCGGTATTATAAATAATGATTTTATCTTGTTTTTTTTGGGTGTTGCAAATAAATGCACAACGACATAAAGGTTTAATAACTCATTTTGATAAATAGTCTCACATTTTAACCCAATGTCGCCAATTTGAGCGATGATTTCGAAGATATTAAAAACCCCTTTAAAGGCTGACCACACAGCTGTTGCAATTTTTTAATTGTTATGAGTTCTTCATTAGTTGTCGCTTATAAATAACTGTAACTACAAAAGTACGTATGCATTTTTCGTTATATGCATTTTTACAAAATGCTTGGTCTGTAAAGTAAAAAAACAATGTCCGAAAAATGTTAATAACAAAAAATTTGCAATATAAAAATAAAATTCAACGCACTTCCCTTCTACCTGCGAAGTAATACTATTTTTCTAGTAGATGATATAGAGTAAAACAAGAAAAATCCAAAATCTTGACAGACACACTTGTAAGCCTGCAACTTTGTTGATTATCAAGCGATTAGCAGTTTCTCACAAAAAGATTTGGATCGCAAAGATCATCTCTTGCACGAAATATATTTTAATTAAGAAAATCTACGAAAACAGTATGCTTTTGTCCAGCAAACACTTTTTAATTTCGGCATTTTTCAACCATGGCAATGTTTTTACTCCTTATTTTAAAAGGCAGCCGTACCATTTGCAAATTTATTTAAAAAACACACATTTAGTAAAGAGTAAAACACAAGTTTGTTTTAAAAAAAGTGGTGCGGCTAACTTTAAAAATAACGTGGAAAAACATTGACAAAGTTGAAAAATCGTTTTTTTTTTGACAAAAGCACACAGTTTTCTTAAATAAACCTTCATTCGAAATGTCCACATTTCCTATTTTAAAACTTACGACAAAATGGATAAATTAGAAAATATTCTCCGACAAAATCTATTTTGGATTTCGGCATAAGTTTTGTTCTAAATATTTTAACATAACAACATTAAAAGATTCTGGTGCAAATGGACGTATTTATTTTTTCTTTGATTTGAAGTGGGATATGTCCATTTTGCATCTAAAATTTAAAGAATGTCGATTTATTTAGAAATGACGTGTTGACATTTATTACTTGGCTGCACAGTACCAGTATCATGATCTCTGGCCAGTGAAAGCTCTCGTCAGTCTCTTTAAACAAACGAATGAGAAGCACAGATCACTTCAATACCATTTTCATCTATATTTTATAGAATGCTAATTTAATATAATTAATATTTTTATTTTTTTTTTTTGAAAATCCTCATCTTTATTTTTTGGATTTTTTCAGTTAATCAATTTTGTTTCAAAAATTTTAAAGTGGCCCTTTCAGTATTTTCTGAGATTGAAGTACTTCTATGTTTTTCTGTTAAGAAAGTTCAAGAAAGCCGAAGATCCACTTTTTTACCGAAAAATTGTGTTCACCGACGAAGCTCAATTTTGGCTCAATGGGTACGTAAATAGGCAGAATTGTTGATTTTGGAGTGAATATCAGCCAGAAGCATTGCAAGAGCTACCAATGCATCCAGAAAAAGTCACAGTTTGGTGCGGTTTATGGGCTGGTGGCATCATTGGGCCGTACTTCTTCAAAGATGATGCGAATCGTAACGTAACTGTGAATGGTGAGCGCTACCGTGAAATGATATCCAACTTTTTTTGCCCAAAATGCAAGAGCTTGACTTGCATGACATGTGGTTTCAACAAGACGGTGCCACATGCCACACAGCACGCGCAACAATGGACTTATTGAGAGGCGAGTTCGGTGAACATTTTATTTCACGTTCGGGACCGGTCAATTGGCCGCCTAGATCGTGCGATTTAACGCCTTTAGACTATTTGTTGTGGGGCTATATTAAAGATCAGGTCTATACAGACAAGCCCGCTTCAACTGACCCATTGGAAGACAACGTTGAAGCATTTATTCGTGAGATATCGGCTGAAATGTTGGAAAGAGTATGCCAAATTTGGACTAAGCGGACGGACCATTTGAGGCGCAGCACAGTGTGGTAAATCACAAATCTAGCTGGACAAAATAAAAAAAAAAAAAAGTCTGGCAACATTCCTTCTGATCGTTTAATGAGCTTGTCAATACAATAGATAACTGTAATTCATGTTTTGTTTTGTTTGTTTTTAGCTCTGATTAGAAAAACTAAACTTTAAAGTCACTTGTTGCCAACACGTGCATTCAGATTTCAAAGAGAAGCGTATTTGTTGTGTGACTTTGTTTTGTGATTGAAAAGGCTACGGTGATTTTATTGTCATCATTTTTTTTATTATTATTAAGCGATATTTCAAGGAAATATATTATAAATTGCATTTAATTATTTCCATTGTAAGTATTAAAACAATTTTATTTTTGTGAGAAGTTCAGAAAGTGAAAAAAAAATAAAACATTTTCTTTTTTCAAGTAGAGTTAAAGCTGTTTATTATATATATATATATATCTTTCAAGTGTTCACTTTAAGGTAAATCAAAAACCCATTGCGATTTTTTGCGACCGCCATACATTTTTTTTCACTTTTCCAGTATGACCTCCACTCTTTCGCGAAAGGAAATTTTTGAAGAATGGTTAAAAACTCCCAAAATACAGCGCAAAGATGCCTTATTGACATTAATAATGGATAGATATGGTCTTCAAGATATACCAGAAGAAGTGAAAACAAATCTTAAGGCAAATATAAATATTATTTGTTTTAAGCTAGGCGAAAAATGGATAAAAAGTGGAAGACATCATGGCCGTTTTTTAAAATCAAATTCAGTTTGGCTTGATGAACCGTATGTATTGCCTGAAAGTGTACAACCGAAAAGATGTGTAAAAGCTGGAAGAAAACCGAAAAACTTTGATGACTGCAGTGAAAAATCGAAAAAAAGAAAGATACATAGTCTTTTAGATTCAACTGACCATCGAGAAATTATTAAAGCTAGCGAGATAGTGTTTCGCAAAATGGGAAAGCGAGATTCAGCCACACTTGTGAAAGATCTGTCGGAAGCTTCATCCAGTAAAGGTACGGAAGTGAAAAAAATTTGTAAGAGATTTAGCTCTGAGCCTGTGCCTTTAGTGAGCCTTTCTCCCGATGAAGCCTTATCTTTAATGGTTGATGCTAATTTGTCGAAACATCAATACGACGTTATTCGGCAAAAAGTCAACGCAAAATGCAAAAATCTTTTTCCCTCCTACACTAATGTTCAAAAAGCTAAGAAAAATTGTTATCCAGCTGAAACAGTAATCACTGAGATGTATGCAAAAAGTTCACTCCAGTCATTAGTGAATCATACTGTTGAAAGGCTTTGTTTGGCTCAAAAAGAGGTTTTACTCGGTATTGATGAACTGAAAACTGATGAAAATCGTCTTAATATTTTGATAAAATGGGGATGCGATGGGGCTCAGCAAAAGCAGTATAAACAGAAGTTTTCTTCGGAGGAGGGCCATACAGATGAAAGTTTATTTAGTATTTCAATTGTTCCTATTCAAATGAATTTAAGTTCTACACAAAGAAAAATTATTGTATGGCAAAATCCTGCTCCTTCATCTACAAGATACTGCCGCCCTATCAAGTTTGTTTTTGCCAAAGAGTCCACTGAGTTAATTACTCAAGAAGTTAATTTAGTACAGCAAGAAATTAGAGATTTGTCTCCAACTCTTATCAGAAATGGCGAACAAAGTTTTCTTGTTGAGTCTACATTTATGCTTACTATGATAGACGGTAAAATTTGTACTGCACTATCATCTTTAACTTCTTCTTCTCAAACGTGTTTCATATGTGGAGCGAAACCGAGTGAACTAAATAAACCTTCTGTGATTTTAAACAAAATTGTCGATGAACGATCTTTAACCTTTGGAATGTCTCCGCTACATTCATGGATCCGTTTTATGGAGTGTCTATTACACATAGCATATAAGCTTCCTATAATAACCTGGAGGTTTCTCGAGGACCGGAAAATAAAGCAAAAGTGGCTGAAGTAAAAAAAATATTCAACAGAGATTTCGAAATGAGATGGGGTTGCTTGTAGACATACCAACACAACACGGAGGTAATACGAATGACGGTAATACTGCTAGACGGTTCTTTAGAGCAGCAGAAAAGAGTGCAGAAATCACTGGTGTCAATAAAGAATTAATTGAACGGTTTCATATTATTTTGGAAACTTTAGGTAGTGGTTACCCTATTGATGAAGATGCTTTCGAAAGTTTTATTGTTGTCACACGAAATTTATACTTAAAGGAATACCCATGGTACATTATGCCAGTTAGCGTCCATAAAATCCTTTTTCATGGAAAAGACATAATAAAGTCTTGCATTCTTCCTATAGGACAGCTGTCAGAAGAAGCTCAAGAAGCAAGAAATAAGGACACGAGGAAATTTAGAGAGTTGTTTACGAGAAAAACATCGAGAATAGACACAAATACAGATCTTTTCAATCGTCTCTTAATTTCTTCAGATCCCTTTATCGCAAGTTTGCGTCACACTCCCTTTCGAGTTCAAGGTTTGATAACAAAATAAGTTCTTTCATTATTATCTGTTGATGCTTTTGAGGAGGAAGAATCTTAACGATAAATATGAAAGTGAATAAATTTAAATCTCTATGTGTATTTATGTGTTATTATCTGTATTATTAATGTAATAAAGGAAAAATAAGTAACGAAAACAATTATTATCAAATATTTATTAAAAATATTAAAATTATTTTAATACTAAAAATTAATTTTTGACCTCAATTTTATTTAAAAAAATCTTCTTTTTTAAAAAAATTGATTTTTGATAATAATTTATATATTTGAACTCATTTTTTATATAATTCATAAGTGAGAAGTGAACCCAACGCGATTTATTAATTTTGTCCAGCTAGATTTGCGATCTACCACACTGTGCGCAGTCAAGGTCAACATTTGCATTAAATAATCTTCAAACATTAAATTATATGGACCGTACTATCGATTCAAATAACAATTTCATGCATTTTTCTGAATTTTATGTTTTTTTTTTTGAAAAACTTTCCTTTGGCTTTTAAAAAATCACTTTATTTTCAAAATCATGGTACAAATATTAAAGGTACCTTCGAGGAGAATTGGAATTTTAGTAAAAAATTTAAAAAATGTATCCATAAATTTACATTAACGATGAACTAGACGTTTCAACAGTAGCGTAAAAATCCCAGTTTAATAATATCGTAGATATTTCCTCTCCATTGGAATCAATGCTCGCGAAGGCACTCTGCACAGCTAAGATATTTTTTATTGACTCAGTATTTACAGAATACCTTGAATCCATAGCTAAGACAATTCTCAAACAAAATTCCAATCCAATGATTGGATGCCCAATCATTTCAAATGCACGCTAATATGTTTTCAAAAACAAATGTCAGTTTTTGATAAAGTGCTGTCGGAGTTGTTATTTTGGCGAGGAAATTCCTAAAAGCAGTCTAAAGCTTTTAGGTTAATTTGTTTACTTTTCCTTTTACATACAATCTAAACAAGCACCCTCTACAACACCACCTCACACACACACACACCAATTGTTTGTTTTCATTTCTTGTCGTTCGTTGCCGTCGAGTAGGAGAAAAAAGTATGAAAATATCGCCCGCATTTTTACCATTATCTTTTGTAAGCCGCAATATTGCTGCACTACAACACGGGCTTCTTGCTGCATGTATGCACTTGTAGTGGCAGTGGTGTTGTTTTGCTGTTGGTGGTACTGCTGGTGGCTACGACGACGTTGGACGTTGCTGTAGCCACATTCTGGGCTGTGTGTGTGTGGATTATGAATGCTTGAAAAGACAGCCAACGCACTACTGCTCTACATTTTTCTCATTTCGTTCAAGCTCCATAAGCATGCGGACGATAAAGGAAGGGTCTTTCGTTGACCGGCGTTTCTATGTTAAATTCTAGGTCGTTGCACAGTGGTCGCACGCAGTCGAACTATTTTTAAGACAAAATCTGACTATATATTATGACATTTGTCAACAATTCAAGGACTTCTTATCTTGAAAAGTTTCAGCAGTGGCAGCATACAAATCAATTACTAGAGTCTGTATATTTGTCTATTTTTGGAAGTTGTAACTAACTCACAAAATGTCTCATTTTGAGTCTAGGTTTCTTGAAGATTTTTGCAAATCTTGAAATTCGGCGTATACAACAGAAAGGACGCGAAACATAAGGGAATTTTTTCAAATTTTGTACTTTTGTGGGAAACGGGACAAATGGGATATGAATCGTACCAAACAAACGGCTACAGCTAGATGGGTACGTTACTCTGACTACGTGGATGCGCATAACAATAGGATTTTTTCCAAATTTGTATTTTTTGTACGAATATGGGAAAATGGTATAAAAATGATACCGACCAAACGACTGTAGTTGGAATTATGCAAATTCTTTGGTTTCTCCATTGCTACTATTAAGTATTAATTTTTGGTATGGAATTCACAATCCCTTGTTTTTAACAAGTAAGGAAAGGCTAAAGTCGGACGGAGCCGACTATATGATACACTCCACTTTATATCCAATTACAATTCAATTTGGTAAAAAAGTGAAATCGGGAAGGATTTTTGTATCCTGTAAAAGCATGTGTTTGACAAACAATGTTAAATCGGAAAGGACATTTGTATGGGGGCATATTGAAGCATGGAACGATGTGACCCGCTTTCACCATGTATGTTTATAGGTGATAGTTCGGCCAAAATCGGTTAAACTATGGTATATAAAATATATCTAAATCTGAAGCGATCTTACCCACTTTCACCATAGGCGTTGTTAGTTGGATTATAGGATGTTGTGCCAAATTTAAAGAAAACCGGGTAAAAAATATGGTTTCTAAAGCGGAAAAAGTCAAATCGGGAGCGACATTTGTATGGGGGCTATAACTAAATCTGAATCGATCTTACCCACTTGCTGCATAGTTGTTTCTAGGCGAATTATAAGATGGTGTGCCAAATTTAAAGAAAATCGAATGCAAGATATGGTTTCTAGAGCGGAAAATGTCAAATCGGGAGCGATATTTGTATGGGGGCTATATCTAAATCTGAACCGATATGCCTCAAATTCAATAGCGTTTGTCCTTGATTCACAAAACTTACTTGTGCCAACTTTTGTGAAGATCGGACTATAATTGCGACCTATAATTTGATTATAACAATAGATGGACAGACGGACATTGCTAAATCGGCTCAGAAAGTGATTCTAAGCCGATCTGTATAATAAACGATGGGTCTAACTCGTTTCCTTTTGGGTGTTACAAACAAATGCACAAAGACACTCTCGTGGAGTGTATAAAAAGTGATGGTTATGGTACTTTGTACTTTTTTTTCTGGTGGATGCTAGAGACCCTAATATTTTTTGATATAACGTTAACACCAACGAATGATTGTTCTATTATTGGAATTATGCTCACATGACTACCTGAAGAAGATTATGGTCGTAAAGTCTAATTTTCAAATGCAAATTTGATATGACGCCTTTAAATAATTACTTGTGCCAAGGCTCAAAATATATTCATATTTTGTATTTCCTAGAAGGGCTGCAATAATTTATTTATTTGTTGAGATTCAATTAATTAATTGCTATTTGCAAAAACGTTGCTTCTGTTAGTCGAATGTATACATTCTCGAAGTCCTCGCAAAGAAATTCTTTGATGCACCAAGACTAACACAATAATCAAAAATCTTTCGAAAGTACAGACGACTTTGTTTTGCAAACACGATATTCGGTGTGTACATACCTCTAATTGAGTAGATACATAATATGAAAGTAATATAATTTTTTCCAAATTCGTACTTTTAAGGGGTAAAATGGGAATAAAGGGATAAAAATGGTATCAGTCAAACGGCTGCACCTAAAATAATGAAGTTCGGTGTATACATTCCTCTGATTGCGTAGACACGTAAAATAAAGACATTTTTAAAAGTCGTACTCTTAGGGGGTTTAAAATAAGAAAAAGGGGATAAAAATGTCACCAATCAAATGGCCGCAGCTAGAATCATAGAATTCGGTGTATACTGTGGCTGCATAGACACGCAAAATAAAAAGATTTTTCCAAATTCCAAATTTTTACTTTTACTGCAAAAATTGTTTGAATCATGTAGTTATTTTATTTTGCACTACGACGTACTGGAGATAATAGATTTTTACACACAGAGAATGAGATTGTTTGAATTCCATCAGAGCAAATAACTAATGATATAACCACAACTATTTTTATTAAAAACACCATATTTCCATATTCTTCATAGATATCTAGTTTAATGTACTATAATAACATGGTCATAACCAAAAGAAAGTAAACACAGCAAGAACATTGGCTATGTCAATCGAAGACAATAAAAATATGTTGTGTTTAGCTCTTACAATTGTGAAAACTACTTTTTATACAGAAAAGAATACTTTAGTATCAATAACACTAGTCAACAGTCAAAATGTACTCGGGATGCGATAATTTTTTCTGTGTAGATAACCTTGACATGAGCTCGAAAAACGCAATAAAAATTTTTTTTTTTCGTTTGGTTTTTTCTTATTTTTTTTTTTTTTTTAAATTTTAAAAATTTTTTTTTGGTTAATTTGTTTCGTCCGGCATATCTCGGGAACAACTAGCCCGATTTAATTGAATTAAATTTTAAAAAATTTAAAATTACAATTCCCTTAATCTGTTCATATATTGTTTTCCTATACAAGCAACAGTTTCCAAGTTAAAAATGAATATATAAAGGAAAAAACTTATTTTTTGCCTAAAGATTTATTTTTTTTTTAAATCCATAAAAAATCCAAAATGAAAAAAAATGTCAAATCTTATTACTTTTACGTAAAGTCACATAACCTATGAGCAAAATGAGACAATGAATTTCAAAAATTTGCTCGACATATGCACAACTTTGTCTATGGTAAGGTTTTTTCTTTTTTTTTTTTTTTGATTCTCAGAATTAACAAAACGGAATAAACAAAGGGTTATTTAATTTTTATGATTGCGTAAGCAAAGTAATAAACGCTAATAAATGTGCGTGAACAATTAAAAGGAAAAAAGGAAAGGGGACTTTTTTAATTATTTGGGTTTTCCGTTGGCTACCTGTATGATTTTTTTACAGAAATGCAACCAACATTTAAGGGTGGTCATTATTCGGAAAATTTAAGACTCACACATGGTGAAACAGGTATGTAGCCACCGTAAAAAAAATATACACCCATTTATAAGTACCGGTCAGTAAAATACTAAACAATACACAGTATAAATAGGTCTTCATTGATCGATTTTACTCATTCAACAAGTGTCGACGAACGCGATAGTTAAAATGAGCAAACGTTCGCGAGGATTTGAATGCAATACCAATCCAAGTAATTTTTGTTACATGTGCGGAGAATACGTTTCTGAAAAAAAAAACAAGCGTTGTTTTTCACCTAAATTGAGAGATTCATTTGAAGAGAGCTTCAATTTAAAGGTCTCAAACATAGATGAGCGGTGGACACCAAGTGCTCTATGTCCAAGGTGCTACGTACAGCTAGCTGACTCAAGGTAAGTGTAGATTACGAAATTCAAGAACATATATAACTTATTATTGAAATTCTTTCAGACGACAGCCGAGAATCATCATGCCAATGCTTTGGAGAGCTCCGCTTTGCCATGTAACAGATTGCTACTTCTGTCTTAGCAAAAAAATAGGCGTGGGAAAAAATATACGATGGACTTACGCTGCTGTTTCAACAGTGAATTTTCCAGTGCCATTTTCCGAAGAACCAGTGGACCCGCAACCGTCCGTTTCAAGATGGGCATCTAATAATGAGGCGATACATCCAACATCAGATCCGGAGACAGTAGAAACCACATCAGAATGCGAGTCAACATATACATTGCATGGAGGTCAACGCTTATGTTCCCAAGCAGAACTGAACGATTGGGTTAGAGAATTGAAACTCTCCAAGGAAGATGCAGAGTTGTATGCATCGCGCATGCAACAGTTCGGTTTCTTGGAACCGAACCATACGCAAGGTACTACACAAAAAAAGACAACATCGGTTTTTGTAAGGACATTCCCGGATTATTTGGTGAACTCGGGTACTCTTACGATACGAGAGTGGCGTCTTTTCATCGACAGCAACAAGCAGAGCCTTAAAGCAATTTTACTGCACAACGGCAACGAGAAACCTTCGATTCCAATTGCTCATGCCGTTGACACCATGGAAACATACGAAGTCATGGACAATCTACTAAAGTGCCTTAACTATGAGAGGCACGATTGGAAAGTTTGTGCCGACCTTAAGGTTATCGGTATCCTTTGTGGATTACAAGGTGGATTCACAAAGTACTCTTGTTTTCTCTGCCTTTGGGACAGCCGCGATCGTCAACATCATTACACCAGGAGGAGTTGGACAGAAAGAGTTAACTTCATCCCCGGCAGCGACAACGTGAAATATACACCACTCATAAAAAAGGAAAATGTTTTTCTCCCACCTCTTCACATAAAGCTCGGACTCATAAAAAACTTCGTGAAATCTATCAACAAAGATGGCGAAGCGTTCGCCTATTTAAAAACCATTTTTCCTCACCTTTCATCGGCAAAGATTAAGGAAGGCGTTTTCGACGGTCCGCAAATTAAAAAGTTGTTGCAAGACCAACAGTTTGAGCATATTTTATCACCAAATGAAGCTGCAGCTTGGAACTCATTTCGGCAAATTGTTTCCGGATTTCTTGGAAACAACAAAAGCTCAAATTACAGAGAGATCGTCGAACAACTACTCCAAAATTATAAAAAAATGAGAGCAAATATGTCGCTTAAGATACATTTTCTACACTCGCACTTGGACTTCTTTCCGGACAACCTGGGTGATGTGAGTGACGAGCATTGTGAGCGTTTTCATCAGCAAATGAAAGAAATTGAGCACCGATTCCAAGGATTTTGGAACGAAGCTATGATGGGGGACTATATCTGGTTCCTGATAAGAGAAACAGACCCACAACAATATAAAAGAAAGACAAAAGCACATAATTATTTTTAATTTGAAGGTTTTTATTTTTGTGTTTAGATATTTTTTTTTTAAACTTTTTTATAATTAATTAATGTTGATATCCTTAGGATAATTTCTTGTACATATATCGAATTGTTTTTTAATTTAAAGTCATATATTTTTGTCACCCAACAAATTTTAATTTTTTTTTTGTAATAAAAAAGAAAAAACCTTACCATAGACAAAGTTGTGCATATGTCGAGCAAATTTTTGAAATTCATACCTTTACTCAATTGCGAATAAAAGCGAAACGCGTGCATCGATTTTCATGATCTTTGTCTCATTTTGCTCATAGGTTATGTGACTTTACGTAAAAGTAATAAGATTTGACATTTTTTTTCATTTTGGATTTTTTATGGATTTAAAAAATAAAAAATTTAAATCTTTAGGCAAAAAATAAGTTTTTTCCTTTATATATTCATTTTTAACTTGAAAACAGTTGCTTGTATAGGAAAACAATATATGAACAGATTAAGGGAATTGTAATTTTAAAGTTTTTAAAATTTATTTCAATTAAATCGGGCTAGTGGTTCCCGAGTTATGCCGGACGAAACAAATTAACCAAAAAAAAATTTTTTAAATTTAAAAAAAAAAAATAAAAAAAAAACCAAACGAAAAAAAAATTTTTTATTGCGTTTTTCGAGCTCATGTCAAGGTTATCTACACAGAAAAAATTATCGCATCCGGAGTACATGAAATTTTTTTCATTTTGTTGAGTAGTGTAATTAGTGATGACAACAAATATTTTATTTCTAACAATGAAATATACACCAAAAAAGCTTGGTTTTTTGTCATCACTTTCTAATAATTATCCCAACATCGGAAGGTATTGAACTATAATAATATTGTTGGTCGTAGTACTCATTTTTATACATATACAAAATATTATATGAATTTGGATAACCCTACCAAAAATTTGAATTCACAAACAATAATTCCTTTTTACAATAAACGAATATACAATTTTCAGTCGGCTGTCAAAAATAAAATAAATAAACAAACGTAATGAAAAAAACAGAAGGCTACAAATTTTTAACAAAATAAGCGTGTAAATTTGGAAACTAACAAAAGAAGTAAGTTGTAATAAGTTTATCACAAAAACCAAAAAGACTACGTGTAAAATAAAATATTGTGGGACTGAAGAATATGGAATGGAAAAAATGCTTTCCAGAACGATTATTTAAAGCAGTTTAAATTAATTCTAAAGATGTTTCAATCTTCGGACTCCTCAAATCATATACATATAAATGCTATTTACCCAATTTACTGTGGAATCAGTTGCTGAGGACGTTTATATCAAACAGTTTTCCAAAACCAAAGACGGCAGTGCTCAAAAAAGTTCTGAAAGATTAAACGAAAGATTGCCAATGTAATTTTGTTCGAATATATTTCTACTTTATATTCTAGAATAGTAATAGCTTCCTTATTACTGTCATATATGTTTCCTTCGACGGTCGTACGAAACCCACATAGAAAATAGGCGAAAGTTTCGAAAATCGAAATGCAAGAAAGTTGATGTGATGAGAAATACGTTGTTGATGGCCCGTTAAAAGCAATCGAAATTTGTTTCCGCATATATATGACCCTCAAAATACATATCAACCCGAAGGGAAAGTTGGACTTTTTTACAAGAGTATATTTATATATAGTACCAAACAACTCAATCATTACAAGGTAAAATATTAGAAAAGCTAAATAGAAAAAATGAGAATAAACATTTTAAAATCTTTAAGTACCAAACATCAATTGAAAACCGCAACAATACTTTTGGACAATGACTTTACCTACAAAACTGTTTCATACATAAAAATGAAAAACTGCAATTAAAAAAATCTGTCTGAAACAACTTGCGTCGTGTTTGGTAATTTAGTTTTGAAAATAAATGTAGTGTTTTGTTTGGATGTATGTGAAAATTGTGCATCTGTTTTTTAATTAACTGAGTATTTTATTTTCAAATGTGAAATTTCTGTGTTAAAATTATACAAACATGGTACTTCGATAGACATTTTCCCCCGACAAAGTTAGCTCTAAGGAGACATTGTTGGACTAAAAATCCTAAATGTAAAATATTTGGAATTTGTTATATGGAAATATTAGTTATTATATTATACTATATTTTACAATGTAATAAATAAAAAATTCAATGTAAAACCTTGTCTTTGTAATGAATTTCGGTCAGGATAATCGAATACATATAAGATATAAGAATATTTATTTTTAGAATTGACTTAAAGGATTATTTCGATGTATAGGGTCTCATCAAACGTTTTTTTTTCAACTATCAACCGTTGGACTATTATTTGTGGGGTGCCCTCAGCAGCCATTTGAATGAAATTATTTTCATTATTAAACGGAAGGATTGTACTTTCAAATAAAAAAAAGAAATTTGAGAAAATGTTCAGTAGTTTTTTTTATAGCATTTTCAAAAAAAAAAAGTTATTTGTTGAAATATGTGGTTTCTAGAGCGGAAAAAGTAAATCATAGGAGACATTGGTATGGGGTCCGCCATCTAACGTTTTTTTTTAACTATTCAACCGTTTGAGTTGTCCCCATTACATTTTATCTTGTATATATATATAAAAGAGTTGCGTTACTGACTGACATGTCATTGACCAGCCCCCAGACCAAACGGCTGAAGCCAGGGTCATGAAATTTTTAGGGTAGTTCCCAAATATGACGTAGACGTCGACAAAGACGCTAGAAGCTAGAAACATGAAATTCGGTTTGTGCCTTGCACTGACCATGCAGACGAGATACAAATGGGGATTTTTCGAAACTTTTAAGGGAGGAAAGATACTAAAAGGGATAAAAATGGTACCAACTTATGTGTTGCAGCTATATTCATGAAAATCCGTATTTACATTCCTCTGACAACGTAGACTTGCAACATAAAAGGATTTTTCGAAATTTGTACTTTTAAGGGTCGTACCAACTAAAGTATTACAGCTAGAATCATGAAATTTGGTATGTAAATTCCTCTGACAATGTTTAAGCGCACTAAAATTGGATTTTAAAAATTTGTACTTTTAAGGGGTGAGCGGGACAAAAAGGGATAAAAATGGTACCAACTAAAGTATTGCAGCTATAGTCATGAAATTTGGTGTTTAAATTCCTCTGATAACGTAGAAGCACAATCTAAATTATTTTTTTTTTCAAATTTTTTTCTTATAATGGGAGAGCGGTATAAAAAGCGATTGAAAAGGTACCAACTAAAGTATTACAGCTAGAAGCGTGAAATTGGATATGTAGATTCTCTGACCATATAGAAGTGCATTAAAATTGGAGTTTTCGAAATTTGTTCTCTGAAGAAGTGAGCGGGACAAAAAGGGATACAAATGTAGTACAGCACTTTAATTACGTAAACGCAGAACATAAATTAATATTTCAAAATTTGTACTTATAGGGAGGATGCGGATAAACGTACTTCCAAATAAACTACATGTTTTTAGGGGAAGCATATATAGCGATTTTTCAAAATGTGTACTTTTTGGGAAGGATGTGCAAAAAATATAAAGTGGCCGGCTGCATCTAGAAACATAAGATCGAGAATATACAAGTCTCTGCGGTTGCATTTTTTGTTCAAAACTGGTTAGGAAATGATGCATACGAAGGGAGTTCGACCAAAATAGTATACAACGATAATCACATTCCTTTGACTGTTCTATCTAATAGGAGGTTTCCAAATTATTATTTTAGATTTATCTATATCCACAAAAAACGTATAAAACTAAAAACTGGCTTTTTCGAGTGCGAAGCAGCGGGTGCTGCTAGTAAACTATATTTGATTTGTCATCTTTCTTAATTTTTGATTATGTTTTGCTGAAAAGGTCTTTCATTGTATTGTTGGATTTCAATGCTAATTTTTGATAATATTTTTTGTATTGAAAAATTTATAATTTTGGCGTGGCAGAAAGAAAAAAGGATTGGGCGTGCAATCTAATATTATAAAAAGATTGATAATCGACTTTATAATGAGATCGCAACTTTAAAAATGCGAAATCAACTTGTCCAAAATGTATGACATTTTCTCTCAAAATAAAAGCCATCTCTCCAAAAGTTACAGAATTAATTCCATAAAAAATAGATTTGTAACCAGTTAAGTTGAGTTAAAGATTTTTTCAAAATATTTCTATCCTAATGTTTACTTACATCTTATTCAACTCTATTTAATGACCCCAAAAACCACTGTGCCTTGATTTTTGTTTCATTCCTCGTTCGTGTTGTGCATCATCCCTCAATACGTTTTGTGGTTTTGGGTTTTGTTTTCTTTCTCCAGCTCGTGAGTAGGTGTTAGTGTAAGTAGGTGTGGGTGGATGTCAGTGTGTGTGTGCGTCAATGTTTGCATTTTTGTGCATTTCGTTCCTTCGGTGTTTTTTTCACAGCCGTCACTTTCGGTCGACTCGGTTGCTTGTGTTCATTGAAAAACACAAATGAACCGCAAAATAACATGAAACCACCTCCACCAGCTCCTGCACCAGTGGGTGTTTAAGAATCACACGGAAAATGGGTCTTGTGCGAGTTGGTTGGTGGTTGGTACACAAGCATTATGGCTGCTTATCTGGCGCTGAAGCGAAGTGCGGATTCTGGTTCTGAGTCTGGTGTTGTTTTGTATTGGTGGCGGTGCAAGCAAGGCAGAGCAGTGCAGTGTAGTGCGTTCGTGTTGTGATGGTGTTGGTATTTGAAATTCTTTTCGCTTCATTTCCATCCTTGGCAAGAGACAAACGTACGGACTGCACCTTTGAATGGCGCAGCGTGTAAAATGCACCGCATTACATGGAAGAAAGAAAAAAACAAACGGCAACAGCAGTTTTCTTGTTACTGTTGCTCTCATTTTGCTGCACTGCATGCAACAACATTTTGGCATTGTTGTAGCTGGTAGTTGTGGTTAGCTAAAAGTATCAGATCTCTGTTTGCTGTTCTATTTGAAATTGCTGAATATTTCGTGTAGCTTCGGCGGGTTAAAGGAGACAACTTTAAATTTTGCCATTTTAATTAGAGATTCCGGATCGCATGAAATTAATGGATTAGAAAATATGTTTGATTTCCCTGCGGATGGCTCATTTCAGATGATTTTGAATAGAATTTCAATAATTTTTTATTACTATTTTAACAGAAAATCTGTTTTTACATTTTACATGTTTCAGAAAAAAGAGATATTATAATTAAAACAAAATTTGAAGGAAACAGTTTGTTGGTCATAAATGGATTAACTGATGCAAAAAAGTAAACATATTTGTGTTGGAGACATGGACATTTTTATTTTGTATGTTTGGAGGCCGATTGGTTGATTAAATAAACACAAACTATTTTTTGTAGATTTAGTTTTTTTAATTTTATACTAAAATTCTATCTTTTGTCGTTGGTAAATTTAATATTTCAAAAAAATTATAATATTTTAGAATACATTATATAAAATCAAAAAATCTCTTACGTTTACAAAAATGATCATATCTCTTTCATTAATTCACTGATATTTGTCAAATAGGAATTGTTGTTTCATTGGGAACATCTATTTTTATGAATTTTTCTTGCCATTTTTTTTAAATCAATTTTTTTAAATCAAATTTTGGAGACTGTTCATAAACTACTGTCTTAGTATTAGTATTAGTATTAGTATTAGTATTAGTATTAGTATTAGTATTAGTATTAGTATTAGTATTAGTATTAGTATTAGTATTAGTATTAGTATTAGTATTAGTATTAGTATTAGTATTAGTATTAGTATTAGTATTAGTATTAGTATTAGTATTAGTATTAGTATTAGTATTAGTATTAGTATTAGTATTAGTATTAGTATTAGTATTAGTATTAGTATTAGTATTAGTATTAGTATTAGTATTAGTATTAGTATTAGTATTAGTATTAGTATTAGTATTAGTATTAGTATTAGTATTAGTATTAGTATTAGTATTAGTATTAGTATTAGTATTAGTATTAGTATTAGTATTAGTATTAGTATTAGTATTAGTATTAGTATTAGTATTAGTATTAGTATTAGTATTAGTATTAGTATTAGTATTAGTATTAGTATTAGTATTAGTATTAGTATTAGTATTAGTATTAGTATTAGTATTAGTATTAGTATTAGTATTAGTATTAGTATTAGTATTAGTATTAGTATTAGTATTAGTATTAGTATTAGTATTAGTATTAGTATTAGTATTAGTATTAGTATTAGTATTAGTATTAGTATTAGTATTAGTATTAGTATTAGTATTAGTATTAGTATTAGTATTAGTATTAGTATTAGTATTAGTATTAGTATTAGTATTAGTATTAGTATTAGTATTAGTATTAGTATTAGTATTAGTATTAGTATTAGTATTAGTATTAGTATTAGTATTAGTATTAGTATTAGTATTAGTATTAGTATTAGTATTAGTATTAGTATTAGTATTAGTATTAGTATTAGTATTAGTATTAGTATTAGTATTAGTATTAGTATTAGTATTAGTATTAGTATTAGTATTAGTATTAGTATTAGTATTAGTATTAGTATTAGTATTAGTATTAGTATTAGTATTAGTATTAGTATTAGTATTAGTATTAGTATTAGTATTAGTATTAGTATTAGTATTAGTATTAGTATTAGTATTAGTATTAGTATTAGTATTAGTATTAGTATTAGTATTAGTATTAGTATTAGTATTAGTATTAGTATTAGTATTAGTATTAGTATTAGTATTAGTATTAGTATTAGTATTAGTATTAGTATTAGTATTAGTATTAGTATTAGTATTAGTATTAGTATTAGTATTAGTATTAGTATTAGTATTAGTATTAGTATTAGTATTAGTATTAGTATTAGTATTAGTATTAGTATTAGTATTAGTATTAGTATTAGTATTAGTATTAGTATTAGTATTAGTATTAGTATTAGTATTAGTATTAGTATTAGTATTAGTATTAGTATTAGTATTAGTATTAGTATTAGTATTAGTATTAGTATTAGTATTAGTATTAGTATTAGTATTAGTATTAGTATTAGTATTAGTATTAGTATTAGTATTAGTATTAGTATTAGTATTAGTATTAGTATTAGTATTAGTATTAGTATTAGTATTAGTATTAGTATTAGTATTAGTATTAGTATTAGTATTAGTATTAGTATTAGTATGAAATGATATATTTTTATCTTCGAAATATAAAAATCATAAGTTTGATTCATTATTAATGCCATATCTATATCTACACCTACCTCGTATTTTTACTTATTTTGCCAAAAAAACTGTGTTTTTTAGATTTTCTTAAAACTGGTAAAAATCACCGTTTATGATTTCCACTATATATGGGAAACTATAATCTATTTAAATTTACATTACAAAACAGAATAATATTTTCAAAAGTATGTTGAACTAAGGGATTATTTTATTTACATAAAAACGATAGTAGAAAAAGTGTAATGTTTGATTAACCGTCAACTTTATAATCCTCAATAGAGCAAATTTTAAAATGTTCACACAATCCTCGTTCGTTTTTTCTGGTTTCTCTGAAAAATTTCCTAAAAACTATGCAAATTCTCGCTGGCGTCCAAACCCACATCCACATGATACTTTTTGCCATTTCAAAGTACTCTCAAAAATGAAAATATCACATTCACAATGTCAATGGGATTAATATTAGCAGAAACATGCGTACAAATATAACGTCCGCCATGCAGGATTTATATACATTTTAATGATAATTTGAATAAAATATAAAATATATAACGGGTCCCCGGGTGTTCAAAATGAGGGAGCATTCTGGTCCTTATAACCTAAATAATAATTTCAATGTAAATTTTCTAGACAAACAACCTGTAAATATTTATATATATATTTTTTGAAATAAAATATTTTGAGCTTTCTTTCATTTTTGGTAAGGAAATATTACTTTTGCTAATTAAAATAAAATATTTGTTTGTTTAATTTTTTCAATTTTGAGAAGACTGAAAGTGGTTTAAGTCAGTGCACCCTCTGAAAGTATTAGTTCTCTTAGAGGTACAATCGTTGTCGATTCTTTTTATAAAAGTTCGATATAGTAGTAGGATATTCTAAAATTCTGCGCCAACCACAACTATTAAAGGCCCTTCCAGCTAAATTAGAAATTTTAGTCACCATCCATCCATCATGAAGTACACTCAACAGTACTGCGAGTAAATTAGATGAGGTCAGCTTTATGTACCATATTAGGAAAAGTATGATATTTTTGTAGAAAACAAACTAGCCAAAGGAATGTTTATCGACCATTCCATGTCGAACCGAACTCCTTTTTTATATCACCATATCCGATTTCTTTAAAACATAGTAGATGATTATTTCAATTGTAAAAATATTTGATTTGTAGATTGATAAATAATATATATATTTTTTCTATATTAACAGTTGTTTCTTCACTCTAAAATGTCCAGTGTTTGTTTAGAATTGATGCGTGAGTATGAATATATTTTTTCTGAATTTTAGGTTTATGTTTTCATAGTGAAAAACCAAAAAATATAAATATTGGGACAGCAGTGGCAAACATCCAAGTCTGCGAACGAAAAGCAAGTGCAATTACCCTTAAAATAAGTCTTCATTCTTCGAATTGTGCCTACAAGTTTGTCCACTATCCTATTATTACCAATTTCAAATTGGTCATGACTTTAAACATTCGGGTTTTTTAACGTTGCTTTTACCAATTTTAATTGGTCACAACTTAAAAAACGGATTCTCTTTTTATAATTTTGTGTAAAATATTTTTATCAGTAGAATGTTGTAAATGGTTTTTGTTTTTACTTCGAATTGTTCAGTACCAAGTTACTCCCTTTCCCAATTTTGACCTTAAAAGTACGAATCATGGTTAGTCGCCCGTGTTTCCCTCAAATGTATAAATTGCAAAAATCCTCTATTTTGAACGTCTACACATTCAAAGGAATGAACGCGCAGAATTTTATGATTCCAACAACAGCAGTTTGGTTTGTACCAAATTTATCCCCTTTCCTCATTTTGATCCTAAAAGTGTGAGTTTAAAAAAATCAGTTTATTTCTCAGTTTCTAGCTGCAGCCGCTTTGTTGGTATGATTTCTATCCCCTTTTCGACTCGTAAACATTTCTAAAAATCCATTTAGTTTACAAATCTAAACAGTTAGAAGAGTATACATACCGAATTACATTATTTTAACTTCAGTCTTAGGAAGGGCGAAATTTTAAATTAGAATCGGCCATAAAAGTACTATACTATATTTATATATTTATTTTATTGGAAATGATGAACTTTGTCATTTAATAATGGAACACAATATCATTCATATGACTACCACAACTGGTAATCATCCGAGCAACACAATTTTTCAGTACTCCTTGTGGATGCATTTGCTTTTCAATAGTCACGTGTGCGTGGGTTTTCTGAACCCCATGTGCGGCAAGTTTGCTTAGTGACATAGCCATAGAGATGAAATTGTGCTTCATCTGAAAACTCGAAAATTTTCACGTAAATTTCTTACAGTTTGCGTTAAAGACTCACTACTTTGAAAGTAAGTTTTTAATATTTCCTAATTTTGTTCGAGCGTATACCGTCCCATTTTGTGAATGTTATTCTATCCAGAGTTACAAGCCGGCGGCGCTGTTCAAAATGGGTCGGCGGCGGCGGCTTTCGGCTGATTTGCCGGCTCGTTCTGTCATTCGCTTACCTCTATTTATTTGACAATTTTGGGAAAATGGAAGGAACAATTTGTATTGGTTTTTGATACCTTTTCTTTTATTTTTTGTCAACTAATTCAATATTCTTTAATATTAGCCAATATTAGCAAATGTTCAAATAATTTCATATAATTATCCCATACAATTTTTTTTGGGAGTTGGAATCCATTCCTAAAATTTATAATATGGATGAATTTAATAAATATTTTTGCAATTACAGCTTTTCATGTGAAGCATATTTGATCATCCATATAATTTAATGTTTGAAGATTATTTCATGCAAATGTTGACCTTGACTGCGCCTCAAATGGTCCATCCGCTTAGTCCAATTTGCCCTTTGCTCTAGATTCCCTATTAATTCCATTGCAATTTCCCCTCCGTATTGTTGTATTGGCATTTTAGTTTATACGATGTTGTTGTTAATGATGCGGCAGTGAGTTTTGTCTACTTCCTTTATTACATTCAGTTGCCATGATATTTAAATCCTTACCAATTGATTTCCATCATTTCCTTATCATTTATTTTTCTTTACAATCATTTTCAGATTAGATTCGATATCCTGAAAAGTTGGACCAATTACAAAATAAACGATGTATGTATGTAAGTATGTGAACAACTCTTATCAAATATTAAGTGAAGTGTTTGTTATTGTTAAAAGAAAAATCTTATGAGAGATTAAGGATCATTATTTTTTGTATGCACTGCTGGATTATGATACTAAAGCTTTTGCAAAACATAAATCAACTGAGAAGATATTTTATTTATTAGGGTATTTTTTAAGATATGTAGGGAGTTAAATTGAAATCAAAATTATGAGTTCACATAAATTCAAAAAAAAAAATTACTTTATGACACAGATGACACTATGCAACAGATAATACAAGTTTTGTATCCGAAGCCAAAAATCGAAACAATTTTTCATTTTCGCATTTAAAAGTGTTTGTACTATTACTACATTTATCCATAGGAATAGGATTGTTCTCTTTTTATAATGCTACCTATTAATTAAGTTTTTCCGATTTTTTCTTCTATTGGAATTTATTTGAAAACAAAAAACTTAAAAAAGTAAGTCTTGCTTTTCTAAATCAATACGCCTCAAAAATTAAATTTGTTGTTGCCGGAAATAGTCCTTCGTTTGTAATCCATATCTTAAATCACAATTATGGATACCATTTCGTACCCCACCGATTAAATGAATCCCTACATGTTCACCAGCCTCCCTTTGAAGTTCGCTTTACAGGTGTTTGAATGAATGTTCAGAAATTCGTTAAAAAAATTAACGCATGCCTTCATCAACCCAGTTTACTTCTACGTTTTCTACACTTTCAATTCCTTAAGAGGACAAAGACGAAAAACAATATCACTTCATTATTTTCAACTTACACAAAACAACGAACATTTGATAACCTTTTTGTGCTCTCCTTTTTCCGTTGGTAAATAAATTTATTGTTGTTGGGAAAATCACATTTTCTTTTCAAATGTGTGCTGTTGTAATAATGTCCTGAATAATCTTTTTGTGCCCTTTTCACTTTTAGTTGACTGTCACACTTACCCTTACCACAGGGGCCACCTGCAGCCATCACCACCACCACCGCCCACAGTCACGGGACATAGTCACAGTCACAGTCACCGTCACATTCACATTTTAAGGAGTTTGTTGTTTTATTATTTTCAGCACGTAAATTGTTACTGAAAATTTCTGTTAATTTATTCAGAATGCGTTCGAACAAATCACGACCACATTGTTCACGATGACACACTTTCTAAAATGCACGACGCGCGCACACACACACACGCACGCACAGTCACGAGCTCATACATGCATACACGTATATCCATCCACACACTGCCATACTCTCTCGAACACCAAGTTATTTTGGTTATAGCGGTAAGGACATCGGTAGCATGGGAAACACATCAACATCACATCGTTTCAATAAAAGCTTCTTTTACTGCTGCTGATTATGCCAGGACACATATGCACACACACACACCACCATACAGTGTTTACAATTGAACAAAAGGGTTGTGATTACAACTTCTCATAGGGTATCACTAAACATATGTCACATATGGCCTCTATCTCCAGGCCATCCCCCTTATACTAACTTTATCATTTCTTTTGCAACACCTTGAAATATCGACCTGAGACCCTATAAAATATATATATTCTTGATCGTTATAAAATTCTAAGACGATCTAGCGATCCGTCCGACCGTCTGTCCACCCGTCTGTTGAAAGCACGATAAACGAAACGAAGTCCAAATTTTGCATAAATACGTCTTATAGCCGTAAATCGGTTGAGATTGAAACTGGACGAAATCAGCCCAAAAGGAAAAATGTTTCCCTGACAAGGACTAAAAACCCATAATAACCCCTAATATTTAAGAGTATTTAAGCATATTTTGTCAATATGCTTGTACTTATTTGATATTGGGTATGCGATAACAAAAACGTGCACCATAAAACGATTTTTATTCGGAAGGGGTGAAATGGGAAAAAGGGCTAAAAATGGTACATATCAAACGACAACAGCTAGAAATACGAAATTCGCTGTGTACATTCCTCTAATTGAGTAGGTACATAATATGAAATTATTTTTTCCAAATTCGTACTTTTAAGGGATAAAATGGGAATAGAGGGTTAAAATTGGTACCAACCAAACGTAGACACGTAAAATAGAAGGATTTTTCGAAATTCGTACTTTTTGGGTTTCAAATGGGAAAAGAGGAATAAAAATAGTACCAACCAAATGTTCGCAGCTAGAGTCATGAAATTTGGTGTATACATTTTTCTGATAGCGTAGAAAGGAAAAATAAAGTTTTTTTTTTCGAAATTCGTACTTTCAAGGGTTACAATGGGTACAGAGGGATAAAAATAGTTCCAACTTAACGGCTGCAGCTAGAATGAGGAAATTCGGCGTGTGCTTCCATCTAATTGCGTGGACTCGTAAAATAAAGTCGTATTCTTAATAGGGTAAAATAGGAAAAAGGGGATAAAAATAGTACCAACCAAATGACCGCAACTAAAGGTTGATTTTTAAAAGCTATAGGAAAGTTTTTCAAAAAAAAGTACATAAAATTTAGAAAAATGCATGAAATCTTTATTTGAAACGATAATACGGTCCATATAATTTAATGTTTGAAGAATATTTCATGCAAATGTTGACCTTGACTGCGCCTCAAATGGTCCATCTGCTTAGCCCAATTTTGGCACTTCCACGTTTCTGAGTAACAGAGGCCTAATTGTTGCGAACGGCGATGAATCGATAATTGATGGTCATCATTAACACTGGCCGATACAGCTGCGATATTTTCTTCAGTTCGGACTCTACGTAAGCGTGTTGGTGGTTTAATGTCCAACAATGTAAATTTGGTGCGAAATTTAGTCACAATAGCCCGAATAGCCGCTTCAGTGGGTCCATTAAACTAACCATAAAATGGAAGCGCGCGATGAACTTTCTTAACAGAGCACGCATTTTGATAGCACGTTGTTCGTTTGTAAGACGATTCATGGTTAAATTATAGACCAAACTGAAGATGTTTGACAGTGAAACAAAACACGAAACGTGCGTCAGCTGTTTATACCAGTGTTGCCATAAAGATAATAGCTAAAAAATCACCCTTATAACAGGTTTTCGGCCTTGATTTTATTGACCAGTAAGCCTATATTCACAAAAGTTCTGTTCCACGATTCTTTTTATTTTTTGTTATTCTAGCTTTGATCATCTAAGTGGTTATTATTTACAAATGATTTTGATAGTTTCATTGCCATTGTTTTTTACAGTAAGTTGTGGTTTCAATCAATATTTTTTTAAATCGCTGCGAAGCCTTCAGAAGACGGCCGGAACGGGGCAGAAATTATTATAAAGCTAGTAGTAAATGTCATTAAATGTAAAAAAGTAATGATGTTAAAATGTCTTCAGCCATTGTCCCAGTTCAAATCATTAAGAAAGGATAGTCCGTAAAGTCTATCAAAAACGGGGTTAAGAGCAGTACTTCAAAATTCAAAATGGTGCCTTAAGACACTTCTTGAAAGCGGCCACGTAAACCTTGATTGTAAAATTGAGTCTGTAGGAACACTTTTAAAATGATTTAAGACATCTTGTGGACTGCATTTTTTCCTTCAAGTTTGCATTTTCGCTAAAGTGTCATTTTAGTTTTTAAAATTATCAGTAAAATTTTTTCTTTAACTTTTTAACCTAGAAGTTTTAACAGTCTTTTATCAAAAAAAAGGAAATAAATAAATATATTATTTTTCCAAGATATTCATTTATATTTTAGTAAGTTCTCATAATTTCGACCCCGTATGGACTCTGACCGATTTTGATGAAAGCTAGCACAGATTTTTTAAATATTCAAAAAGGGTGACCTTTTTAGCCTTCAAGGTCAATAATTTTCTGAAATATTATTTTTATATCGCGCAATATAATCACAAATATGACCAACAAGAAGTGCGACTTGCTGGTCATTCGTATTGGAAGTCGTATTTGGATTCAGCGCACTGAAGTCTTTCGCAATTCACTCCAAACTTTCCGGTACGAAAATTATCTTGCTGCGAATAAAATAAGCTAAAATATGAACAATTAAGAAAGTAAAATAAAGATTTTTAATGATATTCAAGTATAGGGTGGGCCATTTAAAACTTTGAATTATAATCGGCTATAAAAAAGTTCTGATTTTATTTAAACTTCTTCTTCTTCTGGCTCGGCTGTACCTCATCCGATCAACCCAATTTTTCAGTATAGCCCAAAATCTACACCATACAGGGACTCGTTGTGGCTTCGTTGGCTTCTCAATAGTCACGTGTGGTTTCTCTGAACCCCATATGCGGCAATTTTGCTTATTGACATAGCCACCGAGATGAAAACAAGCTTCATGAATTGTGAACTGAAGAACGGTGAAATTTAAGAACATTTCGATAGTTCGGCGCTAAGGATTCAATATTTGAAGCCACCTCATAGTCATTGGTTTATTTAATGCGTTGTTCCAAAATATTTCTGATTTATCACTGTCCATTCGTGAGTCGCTTCGTGTCACTTTTCTATTGTATCCGCAATAACTATTTATAACTGTTATAAAATCCGCAATAACTTCCACATTGTTGGTCCGATTTCTCTAATTCTAATTTTGCGGAATATCTTAAGCAATTACATATTTTAGAAACGTGGAAGTGCCATTGGTTTTGACCGTTTGTTGTGGATGTTACAATTTCAACCATCTCAGTAATTTACAGATTATGAACACTTTCTTTTCATTTGTAACCACTGTGCATTCACACATACACCCTGGCACTGACGAAGTGAAAAACTAACATGCGGTCAACGTTACAGCATTTGCTTTATAACATTTTCTATCTTAACTTTCAATATTTTATACACTTTCAACCACCCCACACCCCACTCCACGCCATCCACCATCCTTTATAAACGAACGAACACATGCACAAGACCAGCCATGGCAACACAGCCATACACACATGCATATATATATAACACGAATACGCACAAACACTTTGTATGAATTTTGCATAAGGCAACTTCCGGTTGTCACGCACACCTCGGCTTTACATTCAGACCCGATCTTCTTCTGCATAAAAACTCCATTTACGGCCATTACTTTGACTGGTACAGCCACTTTTGCGGCTGATACTGCTGATGCCGATGCTGCTGCCATGAATGCTCCTGGTGCAAGTACCCACTCCGTTTATGGCAAAGCCGGATGCTGCTGGCTGGGATTTCAACACACACACAAAAACTATAAAGTGAATTGTTGCGTACGACAGTGAATGTGATAGTGCATGTAGCGCAGCGCGGAGGAGCATCACAACGGCAACGTCAGTGAGTGTGCGATGTGATGATGGTGGTGGCGTGCCGTGACGTTGGTTGACATACGCGTTCGACGTACGTACCAGCAGCGTTAGTTAAATATAACAAAGCTCAGTAGCCCGAGTGTGTAGTACGAATGACAACATCAGGTTACATGTTCATTTTGATAGCGCGTTCTTGTTTCTTTTTGCGTTATTACATCTTTTACATCCTTTTCTTGCCTTCCTTTTAACTAACAAGTTTTTAGCATTTTTCAGTTTTAAATACAGGTAGAGCAGCAGTTATAGCGAACCAGCACCAGTGCTGCTCGGATTCGCCGCTTATATCTGTGCATATTTCAGTAGCGTAGATATAGGAATCATCATTGAAATTGAAAAAATAAACTTTTAGAGGCAATCGATGTTATAACCTACATCACATGGTAAAGGTTATTCAATTCTTCGATTTGTTTTTGGAAATAGTACTGCAACTTTTGAACGGAAATTATATCTTAACTAGTGGGTGATATGAATCGATTACAAAGTTATGCAAAATATCATAGGGATAGTGTTTGTGAATACTTACACAAAATTTGGTTGTTTGTGCGGCCATCTCGATTAGCTTAAGACATAGTTGAGTTACAAAATTTTTTGGCGAGGATGATTTCGTATTTTTAAAATATCATAGTTTTAGGATTTATTTTCCCTATTTTAGGAATTGTGGATTTTTATATTGGTTATCTCAGAAATGTTTTTCAAAAGAAACACAATTAAAAATTCTTGTATTGACTAATTGCTTGTGCCACGGAACAAACATTTTCTTTAGGTTGTCCGATTTTAAGATTCACGTTTTTCAGAAAGTATGAAATTGTAGACACTAGGGTGGACCGAAAATCTGGAATTTTGTTGATGATTTTTATGATTTTAAACACATCGTAGCTCTGCAGAAGATAGAAATATAATTCTTGACAATTTTCAAGAAAAGTACTTCTGGTTCAATATAAATTTATAAAATTTTAAAACTACCACCAAACCCGGCCTCTATAAGGAGATGATTCTCACAAACGAACGAGAATCAGAACTCACCATGCCATTTGTAAATAAATTTGCATTCTATTAAATATAGATGCAAAATGGTTTTGAGCCAGGACAATATCCCAGTTCAAATCAAATATTGATTACAGACCAAAAAATACAAACAAATTTCCTGAAATTTTTTAATAACCAAAAAATTTTTCTTCGATTTTTTTAATAATTTTTTATTGACCGCTAAGAGTGTCAGTATTTTATAGAAATAATTAATATTATGAATTAAGCCAGCTTCAAACAATTAGCTTCAAACAATTATCACTGTCCATTCGTGAGCTAGGCAGTTTCTTTACGATTTTAGTACTATTTTTAACGCATTTTTATAAAATCCACTGTACGTTTCAAATTTTTTGTTCGACTTAAATTTTTAAGGGCACACTGAAAAGGTGCTGTTCGCGAATTTGGATTTTTGGAATGATTATTTCGAAAAATTTTAAATTTGTAATAAAAACTAAATAAATTATTTTTATATGTGTATATTGGTCAAATTTTTCGTGAAACGGAAATCAAACAAATAAAAAGCGTTAAGTTCGGCCGGGACGAATCTTATATACCAAATTAAAGGATGTTGATTTTATATAGAAATGTAATACCATATTAGGAAAATTGTGAAAAAATTGTCCTCCAGTATATATAAATATAACACTTCAAGGGATCTAAAAAATTGTGCCCAAAATATTAGGTGTATTATCATTCATTAGAGAGAAACCTTATTCCCTCAGGCTCGTTTCCCCCAGGTTGCAACATTTCGATTCCATCTACAAACCAAATGTCTGTACCATTTTAATGCGAATTTTGCAGATCCATTATGTTTCGCCAGTTTTTTCTTTTTTCATTTCGCCCTTAAAAGTACGAATTTGGAGAAGTGCTCTTATTTTGCTTTTCTACGCAGTCAAGCGAGTGTAAACACGGAATCTAGTTACAGCCGCTTTGCTTGGTACCAAATTTATCCCGAATTTCGCGTCTACGCAGTCAAAGCAATACACACACCGAATTTCACTATTTATTCATTCCATGTCAAGCGGTACAATTTTTGACCTCGATAGCTGTGATTGCTTTGAAAGATTCTTAAAAAGTAATTGAAATTGCCTCCAAAACAAGGTGTATTACATTAATATCAGTCAAGTATTTCAGGATTTACAGGCGACTGAAGGAACACAACTTATCATGATAACTCGTAAAAATATATATATATTTTTTTTAAATTCGTATACAACATTTTTACAACATATACAAACATTCAAAACAATCGTAGGTCAAAGATCGTACCGCCAAAAAAATCGTAAGCCGAAGGTTGTAATTCTCTACAACGATTATGTTTAAAACATTTAGATTTAGGGTATATCGTACTATCAAATTCCATCATTTCGCCGTTAATAGCATTTTGATTCCCAAGGTATCGGGATAAATGTTGACTGTAAATCAAAAATTGTGAAAAATATCTTTAAAAAACCCGCGTAACTTTTTATCATATAGAGAATACCAGAATACTTTTTTGGCGTATGATTGCTGACTTCATGGGGAATGGCTACATATATTTTACAAGCGAAAACAACAAAACAAAAATGTCATGCACGAAAATCATTTTAGCTAAAATTTTGAAAACTTTTTAAAAGTTTTGCTCTCCCGAAAAGTTGTGTTTTTGTTCATATCCACTTTGGAATAGAAGTCCTCGTTATATTACTCTATATAAATGCCACGTAATCTTTGAAACGTGTTCAAATTTATTTTTTAATTTAATCATTTCATAAAGACGGCACAATTTGGCAAAAATCCAAGCTTATTGGCCAACATTCATGTATACACTTCGGATTCGTGTCTTTTATATTAATTTTTTTTTATATTAAATTTAGCTTCCTTGGGTGGCCACTTTGCGGTTTACTTTATATAGTATCCATGTCTATACCCTCATTTGGGACAGAAAAAAAGTGTAACGCATTGAAGGTGTAACTTAAGACCCCAAGTATGTTTAGACCAAATCCGTTTCACAACTTTTTAAGTTGTTTGAGTCATGTCCTGGCAGTCTGGTGTACACGATAACTCTCGAAAGGAGTTAAGGAATCAATTCAAACTTTGCACATTGTATTATTTTTCCCAAACTTAGTTTAATTTTGAATATGAGCGAAATTGCCACGCCCCTTCTGGTACCTCCCACACAAATGACTCATATTCCTATTTTAAATTAAATCCACTGTAACTTCCATACGGATAATCATAATCCGCCACATTTTGGTATTTGATTTAAATTGTTTAATCACTTTAAGTGTACAAAATATAGCGGATTTTGCCACACCCCTTCTAGTACCTCCCACACAAAGTGACATAAACTATGTTTAAAATAAAACTGATAATAAAATAAAACGTATGGATGTTATATACGGATATTCAAAATCATTTGCAATTTGATATTTGAAAATGTTTTTATAATTATTTCACCCGTGAAACATATTTACGCTTTAGCCACGCCCTTTCGCGTATCTCCCACACATTTATATATGTATCCTAGGTAAAATTAAATCCTTCACAACTTCTATACTGGTACATGAAGCAACTATAACGCCATATTTGATCATGTTTTTACAATTGTTTTACAAATGTAGAAGGTTCGTTCGAGCATGTCCTGCCCTAAGTAAAAGCCAATTCCTTATAACTTCAGTATATATGTTCTCTGAGAGTGATAGTATATATAAGTCGATTTAGCCGACAGAAGCTTACTTACTTGTTTTAGGTCTCAACGAGCATTGTGTTATTGTAAATCATTTCAAAATTTGAGAGCACCGAGATAACCAAGTTTGGAGGGTCTTAATAATCCTTCCAATAGCCTGAATAAGGATCCAAAATTTTGCAAATTTTGTGGAAATCAAGTTGAATATTGATAAGACATCTTTTTCCGTTCAAATGTTCTAAAATAATCGATTTCGAACCACTATGCGAAGATCCGGTTTTTTGCGCCGACTCAACAGAGATATCTACAGAAACATATCTACAGCTTTCTCTATGAGTCAAACTTCACGTTTATCCGTTTGCTGTTATTTTTCCCGCCCGCCACTGCCAGCAAAGAAGTGAGAAAGAAGTACAGATACGCAATCAGAGGATGTAAGCATAATTTTTGCATGTTGTAAAGTATGTTGCCTTAAATTCATTTCGCCGCTTTTTTGCATTAGTGGCAGTTTCTATGGCTCAACACATACAAACAAACGCAAACACACATACATACATACGTATACGGAGCCATCACGTTCTTAAAAATAGATGATATAATTTTTTCAGCCATCAAATGCACACATTTTTAATCTATCGCTTCACTATATATGTATGTATGTATGTGGGTGAAAGAATGTATGACATTTTCAAAAACTCCCACTCCACTCACGCACATACACGTCACTCAAATGAAGCCACGTGTGGGTGTGCATAATCATAGGAGGTGGCGGTGACTGGGTTGGATTTATTCCCACACACGTTTGACGCTGTTTCATAACTTGAATAAATACACGCAAACACACACACACACCGCAAAAGGTGTTGCCATGACACAACGCGGGCATCCTGAACTACTTGAATGGAATAAAAATTATCATGTTATGTACACCTACCAACAATAGCCAACCAGAGAGGTAAGTGAAGGGGCCTATCTAAAAAAGGGTTTGTTTGTGCCTTAGCGAAGATCCACTATGCATTCCGGACTGCCTTCCACTTCCAGGTTTGCTAACATTGATATTTTTCCCTTGTAAAAAAATCCGATACAACAATCGTCCTCCCTTCTGTGAGAAGGACTTATAGAACATTTCCATTCTACAGAAAGCTTAACAGCTGGACTACATATATATATAGTATATATAAGTAAAGGATTGTCGCTTATTTCCAGCTGTTAACCTTCCTGAAGAATGGAAGTAAGAAGTAGTATCGATCATATAAAGGGTGATTTTTTAAAAGCTAAAGGAAAGTTTTTCAAAAAAAAAAAAACACATAAAATTCAGAAAAATGAATGAAATCTTTATTTGAATCGATAGTACGGTCCATATAATTTAATGTTTGAAGATTATTTCATGCAAATGTTGACCTTGACTGCGTCTCAAGTGGTCCATCCGCTTAGTACAAATTTGGCATTTCCACGTTTTTGAGTAACAGAGGCCCAATTGCTGCGAACGGCGACGAATCGATAACTGATGGTCATCATTAACACTGGCCGATAAAGCTGCGATGTTTTCTTCCGTTCGCACTCTACGTAAGCGTGTTGATGGTTTAATGTCCAACAATGTAAATTTGGTGCGAAATTTAGTCAAAATAGCCCGAATAGCCGCTTCAGTGGGCCGATTAAACTAACCATAAAATGGAAGCGCGCGATGAACTTTCTTAACAGAGCACGCATTTTGATAATAAAATTCAATAATTTGCAAGCGTTGTTCGTTCATGGTTAAATTATAGACCAAACTGAAGATGTTTGACAGTGAAAAAAACACAGCTGTTTAAACCAGTGTTTGCCAAAAAAATAATAGCTAAAAAATCACCCTTTATTTTGCATTTATTATTGACTCAAGATAGAAATTAGCAATATCGCGTTCCAGACAGAAGGTTTTCCGTTCGAATTCTGCAAGCTGTGATTGCATTTTAACCATAAAAAGAAAAATAAAAAATTTTTAATCAAAAGTACAAGTCATTATTCGATAAGGTCTTACTTTGTCTACTAACAGAAGGGAGTGTAGGAGGCATTGCTGCCACAATATCTTAAAAGTAAGTAATTATGGAATAGCACTGACAGTCATATTGACCCTACACTGAAAGAAAAACGTTCGTAACCGGAACGAATTTCTACGTTGCCGCAACGAATTCATTCATTGAAAGTCAACCAACGTCGGCGTTCGATGCTGCAACCAACCAAGTTTCGTTGATGCAACGAAACTGCATTTAATGAAAATTTTGGTTCCACAACGAATATTTTCGTTGCTGCAACAACTCTGTTTCGTTGCTACAACAACGCGGTTTCTTTCCTGAAACAAAAATATTCGAACGATTTTCTTTCAGTATACAGAGTTTAGTTTCATGATAACTTTCATGGATTTCGAAGTAATTATTCGCAATAGCACCTCAACTACTTAAGGCAGAACTCCAACAACGTAAATGAGAATTACACATACCCATCGAATACATCCCAAAAACACACACTCTAGAAAAACACATAATCTGTGTGTCTACGATTGTTGCACCAACGAATAAATTGTTGCTGCAACGAATGAGTTGTTGAGGTAAAGTGTACATTTCGCGATATTAAAATAAAATACTGTGTAAACTCCAATAATTTTAATGACTTTTGACAAAATAATATGGGTTTGTATAAAAACAATGATTATAATCATAAATTTATATATATTTTCGTACTGATTTATGTTTTCCCACGTAAAAAATAAAAGTGAGTATTTTCGTTGCATCAACGAATATTGAATTGTTGCAGGAACGTAACTACGAAAAGTACGAAAAACGGGTTTCATACCATAAACGTTGAAATCGTTGCAGCAAAGTTGCGGTTTGTTGTGGGAACGTAATATTTCGTTGCTGCAACGAAATGACAATAACGAATCTGATTCGTAGATGCAACGAATGATTTTTCTTTCAGTGTAAATAAAGGCCTGCCACAAGGCCTTCATATGCCTCCTTTGGACCACAAAGATTACGTACGTTCACACAAACTTGCATTCACACACATGTGAGTGCAGAAAACAGAAAAAGTGGCAAATAAATAAATAAACTAGCTTTTGATTCGTTCCTATTCATCCAGTTTTCAAAAAGTGGCAGCTTGAAAGCAGACAAACTACCGGGTACTTGATGATGTGATGATGAGATGTCATTAAAAATTCAACAAAAATAGCAACGTGCAACAAATTGTCTGGATTTCCGAAGCTACATACATTTGTATTTGAACAGCAGCGTTGCAAAACGAAGGGATAGGTGATAGAGAGTCATCAGCAGGATAGCCTTTTCATATAGATGGATATTGAAGCCGGATTTTGTCTAAGAGAGTATTTCAATCGATAATTCAGCATCTAGTGCGTTATTATACCCTTCACCCTACGATGGAAATATTCATTGTTTACAACATTGGTGTTTTCGGTTACCCCGGTTAAAGTGATTATAAAAAAATTTCAAATATAAAATTGCAAATGATTTTGACTACCCGTATGGATGTTATATCGGATTTATTGTAACCAAAATGTATGCCACTTTTTGTGGGAGGTACCAGAAGGGGTGTGACAATATCGCCCATATTCTACATGAATGCAAAACCTATACGATCATACGTATAGAAGTGATAACAGCTTCAATTTTACGTAGTTTAGGTTGAGTTGTGTGGGAGGTACCATAAGGGGCGTGGCAAAACCGGCCATATTTAGTACACTTAAAGTACTTGTAATAATTTTATCAAATACCAAAATATAGCTTATTCCGAATATCAACATGGAAGTTATATGGGTTTTAATTTAACATTTAATTTAATATGAGATATTTGTATTGGAGGTACCCGAAGGGGCGTGACAACTTTGCCCATCTTCGAACTTAAACTAAGTTTGGGAAAATTATTATCATGTGCAAAGTTTGAATTGAGTCCTTAACTCCTTCGAGAGTTTTGTAGAACATGTTAACCCTCTAACTACACCTCATAACGGCATTTTTTGGCTTTATTTTAACAAATTGAAAAAATCATCTCGAAAAGGGGGAAGGGCGGATGGAATGGGGGATGAAATGTTCTACAAAAATGTTGGCCATAAAATTTTACTATATATGTCAGAACACACCAAAACCCAAAACTTAACACAAACGCCAAAAATCAAACAAATTCAAGATTGCCCATTAAGGGTTAATTTAGTTATTGTTCAGTAGAGGTGGGATAGTGCATGACTTTTGGATTTTGATATGCTAGAACCACCTATTTTGTGAGGTTCGGAAATAAAATTCATGGGGGTGGTGGGGTGAGTGCAAGTGGGCGCTCATCGGGATCAAAGGTAAGTGGTAAAAATACGGGAAAAGTCCCAAAAATGTCTCGGAGTCGCCCCAGAGGGGTTAAATGTAAGACCGATCCCCATTAAATTTTCCTCCCCAACATTTATTTCGAACACACATACCCTCTATCCCCACTCGTTAAGGGGGCTCCCATACAAAAAATATTTTTTTTTATAAAATTTGTCCCCACCGCTGGGACAACTGGCCCCAGGAGACCGCTAGTGGACCCACCCCCTATATTTTTTAATCCCTAATATTTTTTCAGACCACACCTACCCTCCATCTACAACCCTTAAGGCGGCCCCCTTACATTTGCCAATTTTTTATACTTTTTTATGAAAGAAAGGCCCAAAACTGCCCCGTAGTAGACCCTAGAGGGGAGAAGTGTAAGACTGACCCCAATTAATTATGCCTCCTCATCTACTGCGGGGCAGTTTTGGTCCTTGATGTGTAATGTAGGAAATTTTTCTAAATTTGGTTGCCTAGAGCGATAAAAATTAAAATCGGAACATTTCATAGGGTCTATGTAAATAAAGACAGATGAGACCGATTTTTTTGATATATACCACTCTGCAGAGTAAAAGGGTATATATAATTTAGGACAGAAAAGGAGTATGTTTGGACCAAATCCGCTTCATGACTTTTTTTAAGCCATGTCCGTCTGTCTGACTGGGTGGTGTACACTATAACTTTGGAAAGGAGTTAAGGAGGTCAAACTTTGCACATGGTAATATTTTTCCCACACTTAGTTTAAGTTAGAATATTGGCGAAATTGTCACGCCCCTTCTGGCACCTCTCTATAAATGGTCTATATTCTTATGTTAACAAATGGACATTCGGTATCAGCTATATTTTGGTATTTGATAAAGTCCTTATAATAACTGGTATTGTGAAGCCCCTTTATAAAATTATAGATGTTATAACTCTTGGAATACTCTCTGAAATTTGACTTTTGGCAATAATTTTATAGACAATTGGAATATGGCGATATTGCCACACCCCCTCAGATAACAGCCACACAAATTGGTTCTGCTAAAAATAAAAACGCTATAACTTCCATTCGGAGTGTCGAGAACAGTACTTTAAATCTATAAAATATGTATGCTTTTGCCACGCCCTTTCTAGTACGCCCCACATAATAGTCCCTAAATTAAATCCTTTATAACTTCTATACAAAAAAAATCAGAAACAAACAATTTTCTTCATCTTTCAAATTATGTATGTAGCCCTCATATTTAACATTATTTTAACATTAGTATTTAAATATTCTATATTCATTCTGGAAGTCAAAAATTTCGCACAATGTTGATTACTTTGAACAGACTATGAAAGGGGAATACGACTGAACCGTGTTAGCCACAGACCAGCGCTACAAAGTTATTTATCTAAACATAGCGCAGTCTACAGGGTATTTAGGCTTCGACTTAGACTAACTAAACGCTGCTTGCACTTGTTCTCAACTTCCTGTAATTTTTAATAATAACAGTGATAATAGGAAATTTTTTTAGTCGACTTGGCTGAAAGAGCTCTAAAGTGAAGTGGATGTGTATACATGTAAGAGCGTGTAATACATGCAAGCACACACCCGCACACATATGCTTGGATACGCATGCATGCATGGATGTTAAAGGGTGATTTTTTAAGAGCTTGATAACTTTTTTTAAAAAAAAAACGCATAAAATTTGCAAAATCTCATCGGTTCTTTATTTGAAACGTTAGATTGGTCCATGACATTTACTTTTTGAAGATAATTTCATTTAAATGTTGACCGCGGCTGCGTCTTAGGTGGTCCATTCGGAAAGTCCAATTTTGGGCAACTTTTTCGAGCATTTCGGCCGGAATAGCCCGAATTTCTTCGGAAATGTTGTCTTCCAAAGCTGGAATAGTTGCTGGCTTATTTCTGTAGACTTTAGACTTGACGTAGCCCCACAAAAAATAGTCTAAAGGCGTCAAATCGCATGATCTTGGTGGCCAACTTACCGGTCCATTTCTTGAGATGAATTGTTCTCCGAAGTTTTCCCTCAAAATGGCCATAGAATCGCGAGCTGTGTGGCATGTAGCGCCATCTTGTTGAAACCACATGTCAACCAAGTTCAGTTCTTCCATTTTGGGCAAAAAAAAGTTGGATATCATCTCACGGTAGCGCTCACCATTCACAGTTACGTTACGATTCGCATCATCTTTGAAGAAGTACGGTCCAATGATGCCACCAGCCCATAAACCGCACCAAACTGTGACTTTTTCTGGATGCATTGGTAGCTCTTGCAATGCTTCTGGCTGATATTCACTCCAAAATCGGCAATTCTGCCTATTTACGTACCCATTGAGCCAAAAATGAGCTTCGTCGCTGAACACAATTTCTTTCTTTCTGAACTTTCTTAACAGAGCACGCATTTTGATAATAAAATTCAATGATTTGCAAGCGTTGCTCGTTAGTAAGTCTATTCATGATGAAATGTCAAAGCATACTGAGCATCTTTCTCTTTGACACCATGTCTGAAATCCCACGTGATCTGTCAAATACTAATGCATGAAAATCCTAACCTCAAAAAAAATCACTCTTTATATCCACAGTCATCTGTAATAGAAATATGCACCTTGATGACGTTTTTCTACATATTTATGTTTATTTGCCAGTCTTTTGTCGCCTCACCTCTCCAACAGCGTGTGGAGTAGCTAGCTGCACCTAGAAACCACTTGAGCTCGGTAATGATATACAATCCGCTTATTTTATTTTATAATGAACATGACTGACAAGTGGCACTTTTAAGTGACTAGACCATCATCGCCAGCAAGCAGCACCAACATCATCATATCATCATCAGCACTAGCAGAGTCATCAAAACTAATGCCGCTGCCATCCAACCCAACACTCCGGATTTAAATCGTCCCCCCACAGTACCCTCACCACCCATCCGTCATATTCATCATCATTCGTCATTCATTATTTCAAAGGATTCACGCGAAGGATGTACATACCATTCACATGAGTGTGTTGGTGCTGTAGTTGTTCTTGTTATCAGAGGAGCAGCTTCCTTCTGATAATTTAAACAAGAACAATGATCCAACAACACCTACATGTACCGGCATACCTGTGAATTTGTAATAAAACAAGTTATCTCGAGATAGGAAAAACTTAGAAATTTTCATTGATAATGGCAATATAAAACATACAGAAACTCTATCGCAAATTTTGAAGTGAGTAAAATAAAATAATGCAAATCAAAAAAAATACATTAAGTTCGGCCTGGTCGGGAATTTAGACTACACCATGGAGTATATTCTAGATTATTGACGATAGGGCGACAATATTACGACAATTTGTTTATGAAAGTTGTGATATTTATATAAAATTCCAAATTATTCGATAGGGTTTTACTTATCAAAATATTGCAATAATTACACCAAATATTTGAAATTATATCAGAGATCACACAAAAATACTTTCAAATATTACATCGTGCGACAATTTTACATTTATTTCATTGGACCTGAGCAAGGCAATATACATGTGAAACTGAAGATGGTATATAGGAAAAAAAATTATGTACTGAATTTTTCATTTGGCGATTCTTTCCCCTTTTTACAGGACTTTTAATTCCAAAGGAAGTACATGTTTAAATAATTTATCTTCATACTTTAACGAGTTGTACAAACGTGATATGGACATCAAATAAAAGATAAGAATATATGTTAAAAATACTTAACATATAATATAGACAGAAGCCTATATAAGTTTTGTATATCGTTACCAAATTATAAAAAAATCAACTAAAATTTTTTTGCAATCCAATATTTTTGTTTAGTATAACCGAAGTTGTTGTGTTTTGTTAAAATAACCAAAAATCTCGATTTGCAAAAAATGTTAGTTGAGTCTTTTTTATATTTTGGTAACGATATATACAGTTGCGGTCAAAATAATAGCAGCGCATCATAGCTTAGTATACATTTTCATATATTTATTTGTGTGGTAATTTTTTATTGCTACTACTGCATTAAATGCTGTGTAATTAGGTTACAAAGACAAAATAATTGTTTATTTAGTGATATGATTTTAATTGTTTTAGAAATTTCACATTTTTTGGACTATTCGACATTTTGTACCGGTCAAATGTCTGTCCATATTTGAGAGTTTGAAATTTTCGTAGAATACTAAGAAAACATAATCTTTAAGCCAGAAGTCCGAGAAAAGTCCCACTTAAAAATAAAAGACATATCACAAAAAATTGCAGCTCGCAAAAGCATTCCTGCTGTAGCTAACCAAAAAGTGGGTGCACGTTTTATGGTCAATTGAATCAAAAATTGTTTTATGTGGTGGGACAGTCCCTCGACAGTTTCAAGACGTCCACAGAACACGGCATACATCTCCAGGTGTAGTACCAAAACTGACAAATAGGGAGGATTAAACATAATGTATTGGGCGTTTTTTTTCATATTATGGAGTTAGGTCAATACATTGGCCTTGAACTTCCATGGACTCTGTCCAGTACATCAAAATACTACCTAATATTATGCTTACGTATGCAGAATATGGAATGTCCCTCAAATGAGTCTTCTAGCAGGTCAATTATCCCGAAAATACCAGCCGACTCGCAAAAAGGTGGTTTGAAGTCGATAATATCGATGTTATGGAATGGTTCGGACAGACACCGCATCTCAAATATAATCAAACAATTTGTAGTGTTAATGACTAAAATGAGGTTGACTAGTTGACTCCAAGAAACGACATTATGAAGCAATATTAAGCAATAAAGTCAATACAACTAAGTGTTAAATTCAAGAAAATATCGTTATTTAAGTAACTATTCAAAAAAGTTTTCAATTAAAGTGAATTGAAACAAAATATGTTTAGTTTTTATTAGCGCTGCTATTTTTTGACTGGTCTCATTTTTGACGTAAATGGTTCAAAAGGCTTAATCTCAAAATTACAAAAACTTAGTTTTTTATTTAAAGCCATATTAAGAATGACACAATACCACCTTTCAATCACCGTAAAAACTTTTAGGATTTTCGAAGTAAAACTGATATTTTTCTTTGTCGACATTTTTTATCTCGTCGCTGCTATTTTTTGACCGCAGCTGTATATATATATATTTAGTTTATTCATCTTTTACAATTTATGGGGGGAATTTGATGATTTAGGACCAAATAATATTAACGTCCTAAAAATTTGGTACCCTTGATACCTCTTGCCACCTATTTTTCTGGAAAATATAGAATGCTATAGTTTGAAATGATATCTTTTCCAATAAAAAGAAGTAAAAATTGAAATATAATATTTTATGTAGTTATTGTAAAAGAGAGGAGAGGAAAATTGAAATATAATATTTTATGTAGTTATTGTAAAAGAGAGGAAAAAATTTCATAACAGAAAACAAAAGTTTCGGTGTGTATTGAAGTAGAGGAACACGTTTTGTGAACCATTTTGTTGCCTCTTGAGAGGGGAGTGGGGTCAGATAGAGAATTACCTCCCATTTATCATGACGATACGTTAAGGCACTACTTGACAATCCATGATGGTTGTCACGTAAACCAAACCAAACGCCCACTACATAATGTTGACCCAAGCCTCTTCTAAAAGTCACATCTGGTCATATTTGGTCTATCACTTATAAATTGAAAAAATATATTTATATAAATTATAGATTTATATATATTATATGTAAATATTGGGTCCGCTTTTTTCTTTTGAAAATGCTATAAAAAAACTACTGAATATTTTCTCAAATTTCTTTTTTTATTTGAAAGTACAATCCTTCCGGTTAATAATGGAAAATAATTTCATTCAAATGGCTGCCTCGGCTGGCCATGCAGTAGCCTACACGATCGGTCCAATTTTTAAGCACATTATCGATTTTGTGCAGCTGTATTTCACCAATGGTTTCACGAATATTGTCCTTTAAAGCTTCAATTGTCTCTGGCTTATCGGCGTAACACTTATCTTTGAGCGCACCCCACAAATAATAGTCCAACGGTTGAATAGTTGAAAAAAAAACGTTAGATGGCGGACCCTTTATGTATATTTAATTTTGAAATATGCCCACAAACTTGTTTTTAACCCTTCCATGCCAAATGTTGCCTATAGGCAACAATTCGAGTTAGTCCTATAAAATCTTTAAAATCACATATTTTACTGAATTCATAAATTTTATTTTTGTGTACATTGGTAACAAAGATTATTCTAAAGAGAACCGACAAATTCGATAACTTGGGTCTGCATAGGAAGACGAAAACAAAAGTGAAGTCTCAAATTTCAATTATTTGAGTATCTTGTAATTAAAATTGTTTAGCGTTTGTTCTAATTTTTATGGGATTTCTTCGAGAACAATAAAGACTATTTGTTATTCGAAGTGATACATAATAAAGACTTTTAAAATGAAGAAACAATTCAAAATATCATTTTTATATAACCGATATCTGCAATATAATGATTTTAAGATAAATCCTGTTACTCATGTCATGTATGAATTAGAACCTCAAAACTCTATACAAATCATATTTAGACCATCAAAATCATGTCAAATTTTATATATTTATTAAGAAGAAAATTCGGGCATGAGAGAGTTAAGGCAAAAATAATAGGAAGCTGGTAGAGTTTTGAAATTTCGTACATGTTCTTATGATGCTTGCCCAAGTCGTCTAATCAACATTCTAAATTCATCATCCACGTACAATCAAGCCCAATTACAGTGGGAGGGTAGTAGTTTTTTGCGACAAAATGACATAGGAAACAATTAGCTCATTCATATAAATTGCAGATATCTAGGTGGTTGCCTGTTGCTTGTATATTACTCCATAATTAAAATAAAAAATAATTCCAAATTAATTTAATTTATTAGAATTGTCTATTTTACAAAATATCTATTTGTTTATACTTTTCGTCAAAAATTAAGCAAGATAAAAAATAGTAACTTCGACAGAAGGGTCTGAAAAATCGAGATGCCATCTGCTTCTAAATTTTTATATTTGGTAATTTTAAAATGTTTACAATAACTTGGCATTATTACTTTTGAAGCAGGCTTATTTCGAAAGTTGTATATTCTCGTCATGAAATCAGAACAACTTCCAATTAAGTTTGAAAAATAATTTTATTTACAAGCGTTTTTCTTTATCATGTACTAGCAAATACCCGCTACTTCGTACGCTGTGTATGAATAACACTTTCAGAGTAAATCGCTTGTAAACGCTCACAAAATTTGAATAATCGCTTTGTGTTGCGCAACTATGAACATACGTATTCTGAGGTATATTCTCACCAAATTCTCCAGATTATACATAGCCGAAGAAATTTATACACCGAATTGCAATGTGAACCCGAAAGACGAAATTATTATTATTTCAAAATTATAATATGAAACATCACAATTTATTTAACTAATATCTCTATTTTCCAAAAAATCATACTTTTCCTAATATTTTATTGCACTTATACGTGGAGTCGACAACCTCTTTTCTGCAATGCAAACCATGAGGGAGGATATATAAGCCCAAATTTAACGCCTTTTTACTTTCCCCAGTCTTAGATTGAAATTGGAGATGGATGAAATTGATATACCTCTTATGGTACCCCTACACATATAGTCCATATTCCTTGTAAAATATACGGAACCGGTTATATTTTGATATTTGATAAAGTTTTTATAATCACTTTGAGCGTACGAAATATGAAGGATTTTGTCGCGCCCCTCTTGTTCATCCCACACAAATCACAATAAAATTAAATTTGATCTTTGCCAATATTTTCATATATGCTGCACATATGAATATAGTCATATATATATATTGTCACACCCTTACTGGTACCTCCCACACAAATTGGCATAAGCTTTTGTCAAAATAAAACTGATATAACTTCCATAAAGATAGTCAAGATCAGTTCCAATTTTACAATTAAAAATTTTTGCTTTTGTCACGCCCTTTGTAAAATTCCATCTTTACATATAACTTCTATACCGATGCATAACTTGAAATATGAACTTATAAATAGAACAAACATTTTTTATATATTTTTTATTTCGACGTGCCTACTGAGTATAATGTTTGCATAGAACATCACGATTCTAGTGCAATATTTTGGTAGGTACTGTAAGTTGGTACCATTTTTATCCCTTTTTGTGCCGCCCTTAAACTGGCAAATTTCCAAAAAATTCGCGTCTACGTACTCGGAGAAATTTACACTCCGAATTTCTAATAGCATTTTCATATTCTAGCTGAAAACTTTGGTTGGTACCACATTTATCACAATTTGGTTTGTACGATTTTTATCACTTTTGATCCGCTTTTGATACATTTGTATTGCACGTCAGAGTAATTATGTTATACCTTATTCGATACAATGGCGGGTACCATTTTAATCGCTTTTTGTTCCGATTTGTACTTTATTTTGAAAAATCCTTTAGAGGTCAGATGAACATGCCATAATAATAATGTCCGTTCCAAATTTCAAGATTTTAGGCTATGTGATATTATTTTTAACCCATTTAATCAATCAATTCAAGGCACAAATTTCGGAAAATTCTTTGTTATCACTCATCTACGCCGTAAGACGAATATACATTGTTGGTACCTTTTTTATACCATTTTTCCTGTTTGCCCATTAAAAGTACTGTTTCCCATTAAATTTCGAAAAAATCTTTCATATTGCGTTTGTAAGCATTTTGAGGGGTTGTACACGCTCCGTCTGTTTGATTGGTGCCATTTTTTATCCCTTTTTACCAATTTAACAGATTCGGCCCGTCCGAACTTAACGCCTTTTTACTTGATGTAGGCTAAGTTTTGCACGAAATAGCAATAATTTCTTAAATATACCAGATTTTTGATGTTAATATATAATTTTCGTTTTCCGGGAATACTCAAAAATACATAACAGATCGAAAATGGCCGATGGAATTTGATTCTGAACCACAATGCGACGCCGAGAAGGGTTACACTGAAAAGGATCGTTCACATTTATATCGTTTATTTGGATACTTTAACCTTAAATTTGATGGAAAGAACATTCGTGATTTGTGGTAAGGTGAACAGGATTGGACCAACTGAGCAATACAAATTTTATATTTTGAAAATTCCACTACGCCGAGGCCCACCCTAATTTACAAGATACACATATCCATATTTTTTTTTTTTTTTTTTTTTTTTACGTTTTTTGTTATTTATTGTATCTTTCATAAGTTGTGAAAATAACAATAAGTATTCAAATCTTAACCTAGGATTCTTATTCTAAAGGTTATTTACAGTATATAACCAGCAAGAGTTTGCAAAAGTATGTAATAAAAGTTTTATCAAAATATTACATTAGCATTGTGACAATTCAAAATTCTAAACTAGATCTAGGGTATTTCTTCTCCTCAGACGGCTGTGTCCTTTATAATTTAGCAGCTCTCGAGCGAGTGTATTTGGATGGATGTGTAGCTTAGAAACGTAGCTCCGGCAGTATCTCTTGACTTCTTCTTTGATCATTGGGATGTTAAGGTCCTTATGAATGTTTCCATTTCTGATGTACCAAGGGGCGTTCGTAATCAATCGTAGAATTTTTGACTGGCTTCTCTGTAGCTTATTGACATTAGATGCACACGCTGAACCCCAAAGCTGGATACCATATGTCCATATGGGTTTTATAATGCATTTGTAAATAAGGACTTTATATTCAAGGTCTAGAGCAGACCGTGGTCCAATAAGCCATTGTAGCTGTAGCAATTTCAGCTTTATCTGGGTTACTTTGGAATCAATATGGTATGCCCATGTAAGACGGCGGTCCAAATGAATTCCAAGGTACTTTACGTTTGCCTTTTGAGGTATACTGTTATTAAATATATCAATTGGTGGACAAGTGTCTCTTCTCAGGGTAAACGTGACATGTGTGCACTTTGTTGCATTTACCATTACCCTCCATTTCACTAACCACGTTTGAAGCACACGGACGTGTGACTGCAATTGATAAGACGCAATTGTTGAGTCTTTGTGGACACTAACGAAAGCAGTGTCATCTGCAAACGTGGAAGTATGTGTAAGAGAACTCGTCGGCATATCTGCCGTATATAAGATATACAAGATGGGTCCCAGAATACTACCTTGAGGGACGCCTGCAGTTATTTTCTTAGGGCTAGAAAATTTGCCTTTCAATCTTACTTCAAACGATCTATCTGTTAAATAGTTTTTGAGCAATTTGTGTGTGTTATTTGGCAGCAAACGAGTTATTTTATGCACAAGTCCATCATGCCAAACTTTGTCAAACGCCTGGGAAATGTCTATGAAGAGGGCGGAACAATACTGCTTGTTCTCAAACGCCCTTCTAATAACAGTAACAATACGGTGTACTTGCTCTATGGTACTGTGGCTTTTACGAAACCCGAATTGGTGATCGGGTATAATTCCGCTATTTTCTATGTATGGTGTAATCTTCATCAATAGAATTTTCTCAAACATTTTTGACAATATCGACAGTAGACTTATCGGACGGTATGACTTAACCTGAGTTAAGTCCTTTCCGGGTTTTGGAATCATTACTATCTCAGACCTCTTCCAAGATGTTGGAAAGTAGCCCGTACGCAAAATACTATTAAAGATAAATAGAATAGTTTTCATTGCTGAATGAGGAAGCTCTTTAATCATTCTCGCTGTAATTCCATCCTTACCAGGGGATTTTTTAGTTTCGAGGTCTTTAATAGATTCTTCTATGATTTTAAACCTGAGACGCAGTGGGTGAGGGACCATTTCGTCTATCTCGGGCGGATTGACAGAAGATGGTCCACTATTTGGTGTAAATACCTCTTCCAAGTGGTTGGCAAATGCATTGACCTTCTCTTCAGTGCTTTTTGCCCAACTGCCATTCTGAAGGCGTAGCGGGGATTCATGCGCAATAGGGCTTCGCATATCTTTTGTGGCCTTCCAGAGGCTAAAATCACTTCTCTCTGTTGGATCTAAATTCTGCAGGTAGATTTTGAGGGCAGATTCCTCCTTTGCCTTAAGGGCAGACGTTAATCTTTTCTGGCAATGCTTGAGTCGACACTTCAGAGTTGGGGAGCGATATCTCTGCCATTCCCTTCTAAGCTTTCTTTTCTCTCTAATAAGGGCTTCAATATCCCTTGGGCAGTTTGCAGGGTTGCCACCTCCATTAATGTCTTTCGGTGTTGCCACCTTAGCTGCATTGTTCACAATATCAGTAAAGAGGTTAACGGCATGTTCTATTTCATCCTCAGATTTTAAACAAATGTCCTGAGGAATATGTGTACTAACATACTTTTTGTATGTTATCTAATTTAAATTATTACAATGATAAATTTATCATTATACAATTTGAAAATATTTTGAGCTCTCCTAAAAAATATTTTTTTGAAATAAGTTGTTTTGTCATACTTACAGACATATGTCCAAATGTATGTACATGGTGGAAATATGAACGTATTCGCTTATTTGAAAGCTGCTTAGCGATTTAATGCATTTCATGTGCACATGTATGCATGTGTATGTGTGTGGTACTGGTTGGTATGTAGAAAAGAAGTGGGTTTTGCGGAAGACTTATTTCTAAAGCACCAATATTTACTTCAAACATAAACGGATCGTGCCATCTTTCCGGGTTTTTGTTACCATGGTAATGAGGTGGTGAGGGGAGGATATAACAACTTTCAATTTATTTTCGTAATTAACAAATTTTAGTTGTTGTCATTATTGGCTTGGAACTGACGGATGGTTAATAATGGCTTCTCATCTCTTTGAAAAAAAAAAACACAAAAATGACTCCAAACGTTCAATACCACGACCAATGAATAACTCATTTTTTACAAATTTCTATTTAAAGTGATTTCAAGGGTCTCTTAATTAAAAAAATGTTAGACAAGAATGCAACATAAAAATAGCACAGCAAAGCATATTAATATTTTATTCTGTAAATATATTTCAATAGAATGAAATTGTTTGAATAATGTTCTATACATCCTCTCAGAGCATATTTCAAACCTCTATTTCCGACTTGATGGCTTCCTGCATCATTTCCTGAAATTAGTATTTAAAATATATTAAAATTATTGAATTTTCCGGAATTTAACCAGACACGTGTTGTTCATTCATCGCTAACTACGAACAATGAGGACATTTCAACGGCCATTCAACATTAAATTTCCCAGGAAAAAATGCCAACGTCAACTGTGTCAATAATTTGCATATTTTATTTATTCTATATATATACAAATTATATACAACAATAGCTACCATAATTTAATACCCAAAATTACGGAATGTGGGGCAAACACAAAAAGGAAATCGGAAAATTATTATTATTATATTTTATTGTGCCAGTCATGCAATCAGTCATAAGTTTGCAATTATGGTATGTATGTAGCTTACTTACAGGCTTCATTAATAACTCATCGAAAGCTGGCGGGCCTTCCCAAACGCCAAGTCTCGCGCGCTCACACAGACGCAACCACGCAATATTAAATTTCCGTAGCTTGATTGATTGGTATTGATGAACGTCCGTCCATCCGTCGTGTTTATGGCCATCCGTTCGTGGGCTTGTGGACTGGGTGTCCGGCTGGCTGGCTGGCTGTCCATTTGATGATAAACAGTGCGGATGATGGGCTCGAGTATTATGTGTAAAACACATCTCGGCCACCATTATTCGGGTAATTGTTTCCGTTGTTAGTACGAGCCTTCATCATTGCCAACCGTACAGATTATGTAAGTACGCAATGGACACGCACACGGACACTCGTGGACCCGTAGCATTGTTGTGCTGTAATGGTCTTAACGCGGAACTCATTTAATAGCACAACAGCGGAAAATTGTGGTTTAAAGTCATGACAATGCACGGTGGTTTGGAAACACTTTGAAGACACTTATATCAACTCTCATCATATACATCAACATATGGTCCGATATGGTCCACATTTAATACAGCGGGTCCCAAGTGAACCAAGATTTTGATGTTATATATGTGGCTTGGCGCTTAAGATGAGTTCATAGTGACCAGAATTACATTTATGAAGGAGTTATGGACAACGCTCGTTGACGGCGGCTCCTTCATTCCATTTTCGAAGAAAAATGTCCCAATGATGCCGCCAGCCCAAAATCCACACCAAACAGTGACTCGTTGTGGATGCATTAGCTTCTCAATAGTCACGTGTGGGTTCTCTGACCCCCATATGCGGCAATTTTGCTTATTGACAAAACCACCGAGATGAAAACAAGTATGTAAGCTTCAGTCGGCTAAGCCAACTTATATATACCCTCACTCTCAGAGAACATATAAGTTATAAGGAATTAAAATTCCACAGGATAATTTGTAAAACAATTGTAAAAACATGATCAAATACCAAATCATAGTGTATTCCATGCACCAGTATAGGAATTATGAAGGATTTAATATTACCTAAGATAGAGATAATTGTGTGGGAGGTACAAGAAGGGGCGTGACTAAAGCTTAAATGTTTTTTAGGTTTAAAGTGATTATAAAACATTTACAAATATCAAATGGCAAATGATTTGGACTACCCGTATGGATGTTATAACAGTTTTATTGTAACCAAAGTTTATGCCACTTTGTATGGGAGGTACCAGAACGGGTGTGGCAATATCGCTCATATTCCATGCGAATGTAACCTCTATAAAAGCATTGCAAAATATCAAATTGCACAGTATTCCGATCATCTGCATAGAAGTTCTAACAGCTTTAATTTTACGTAGTTTGGGGTGATTTGTGTGGAACGTACTATAAGGGGCGTGGCAAAATCCCCCCAATTTTTGTACACTTAAAGCGATTATAAAAACGTAATCAAATACAAAAATATAGCTGATTCCGATTATCCGTGTGGAAGTTATATGGTTTTAATTTAACATTTGAATATGGGCCATTTGTGCGGAAGGTACCAGAAGGGGCGTGGCAATTTCGCCCATCTTCGAACTTAAACTAAGTTTGGGAAAAATATTACCATGTGCAAAGTTTGAATCGATTCCTTAACTCCTTTCGAGAGTTATCGTGTTCACCAGCCAGCCAAACGGACGCACAGAGGGTTGAAATCGCCAAAAATGGAGATTAATTTAAAAATCAAAATTTATTTTTTTGAAAAATTTTTATTATACGATTAAAGAATATGAAATTCTACATCACTACCGAAAATATCAATGACATGTGTTATTGACTTTCCCAGTTGCACTACCTTAAAGTCAAGAAATTTTTGAGATTTACGCGATCAGTTGTGAAAAGTTCAAATTGACTTATTTTAAAGGTTAATATCTTTTTGCCCATTGATAAAAAGTAACACTTTGATTATGAAGTCTTCAAGTTCAGTTATTTTAGAGTATTTTTACAAAAAAATGTTTTAACGAAAGCGTTGTAGAAATATTTTTAAAAAATTGTTGAAAATTTGTCTAAATTTAAGGTATTTTCAATTTATATGTGGAGTTTTAAATGTGTAATGTGTTACATGTTGCGCGTTTTTGCGCTAATTTATTTTATTAAATAAATTGTGAAAATAGCCACTCTTTATGGGTGCTTATACATTACGTTTTATTGTACAACTGGAATTTGGAATATGACGAAAACTTAATATTTAAGTATTGTGTAATGAAAAATATGTCTTTTTATTTACTTAACACTCAAATGAAACTATTATTTCTCATGTTTTCTTTTACTGATTATGGTATAAATACTGAAAAAATATACATTTTTGGCGATTTCAACCCTCTGTGGGACGGACGGTCATGGCTCAAACATCTTAAAAAGTCGTGAAACTGATTTGATCCAAACATACTTAGGGTCTTAAGTCGCTCCTTCAATGCGTTACACTTTTTTCTGTCCCAAATGATATATACCATCCTACTCTGTAGAGTGAGAGTATAATGAGCTTCATATGAAAACATGATTTTTCGGTAAAATTCAGTAGTTGGACCATTTAAACTTTGTAATCCTTTATACCGAGGTCTTTATGCAAAATTCTTCTCAAAGAAGTGCGAGAAATGTTCAGTTCCTGAGGACGATGACGAGTTGATGTTGATGGATGTTCTTGGACATCCTCAGCCAACCTTTTCGATTGAACGCACTGGACGAAAACGTACACGGGTTGGTTTGATAATAACGATCCATTTTCATGAACTCGCTTCACAAATTGACGAACAAGCTGAACAGAAGGCCGATCTCTTCTCGAAATTTTGCCACGTAAATTTCTGACAGTTTGCGTTAGCTACAGCTCTGAAAGTACGAATTTGGAAAAAATAGTATCTCCTATTTTCCGCTACCGCTTGATTGTTATTAAATTTAAACCATTTAGATCCCGAAGGAACGAATGTCGAATTATCTCTTTATTTTTCGTGTCTACACAGCCAAAGAAAAGTACACTGGGAATTTCATTATTATAGCTACAGCCGTTTGTTTAGTACCATTTTATCTTCTTTCGACCCATTTTCCGCCTAAAAGTAGTAATTTCGAAAAAAACCTTTTTGTTTCGCATCTTCACAGTCAGATGAATGTATACATTGAATTTCATGATTTCAACTTCAGCGGTTTGGTTGGTACCTTTTTTATCCCTCTTTTCCAATTGTATGCCTTAAAAGTACGAATTTTCAAAAATCACTCTATTTTACGTATCTACGCAATTAGAGGGATGCACATTCCAAATTTCAAATTTTTAGTTGTATATTTGGTACAATTTTTATCCCTATTTGTCCCATTTCGAGCGCTAAAACTTTTATTTATTTTTTGGTGTTTTTACACTACCAGAGGAATATATGCAACAAATTTCGATTTAAAAATATTAAAGGGTATTTTCAGTCCATGTCAGGGAATTTTTTCCCTCTGGGCCGATTTCGCCCACTTTCAATCTCATCCCATCTGCAACCATATGGTACATTTAGGGAAATGTTGAACCTCATAGCTCATTTCGTGCGGCGGTTAGCGTGCTTTCCACAGCCAGACGGATATGGCTAGATCGCCTTAGAATTTTACCACGACCCAGAATACATATACTTTATATAAAAAGGGTGGGGGAAAGGCCAGAGCCCTGTGCTAAGATTAACTTATTCCCATCTACACGTATAGTGCGATCTCTGAGGAAGCTCTATATAAATCAAGAGAAGTCACTACCAACACCAAAAGCGATGAGCTTTGATATGAGTGCGCCGTGCCAGACTCTTTCTAAGGTCTTGAAGATATCTAGAGTAAGAACCTTACTCTCACCACACTTGTGGATGGATCGATTTTATTTCTCGGGCAGCACAGTCATCATGTTCCCCCATATCGATTCTTACGGAAGCCATACAGTCGATCATTAAAGTCGTTAGTTCTAAATACCTCACAAGATGGTGGTTAACCATACTCTCCATAACCTTCGAGAGCGCAGAGTAAATCGCAATCGGGCTGTAGTTAACAGGGTTGTATATTCGCAATGTTCCAATGCGCTTGGAAGACTCCTGCAAAGTTGAAAAGGTTGCGAAGTGGACGGGCAAGCGAAGTGCCCTCATGTACATTAGGCTGGGTCGATTTCCATACAAATGGAAAAACTGTCACCCCAGTTTGGATTGTTTAATGATGATTCCCAAAATATTTCGTTCCTAGATCAAGCCGTCTGTGAGCTAAATGCTCCTGAAAACATAGCTGCATTCAATCCCTTTCGAATAATGCCTAAATGATGAACATGGGAAGAAAATTGATGCCGTAGTGCTCATTTTTTAAATTGTAAAATTTTTGCTCTGAAAACCCATCTCCTGAATTAAATTATTTCACAAAGTCATGGAGTCAGTGACGACATTTTTCGTCAGATATTCATAACTTGGGCATCATTCGAAAGGTATCGATTCCTTCTATTTATATTTCTTAATATATTTTATAAAATTTGTTCAAGTAATATGAGTTTTTAGCTGCAAGTTTTAAAATCTTAATAAAAGTCCAATAATGCGACTAATGAGTTATTTTAAGAAAAGAATAAGAAATATATTTAAAGTACTTCCAAGGGCCTATTAATTCAGAAAAAATGGACAAAATGCAGCATAAAAACGAGAATAATATTTGTATCGGGGCTATATCCGGGGCTATGAAGTGACTAACTATCACAATAAGTTCTTCCAGTTGAAGTATAACGTGTTATGCTCAATTTTAAGAAATTCTCTGAGATTACGCGGTTTCGGGGGGAACGAAATTTGTATGAGAGCTATATGTAAATCTGAACCGATGTGACCCATTTTAACCATAGGTGTTCTTAGTTTAAATATAAGATGTTTTGTCAATTTTGAAGAAAATCTGGTAAAATATGTAGATTCTGGAGCGGAAAAATTCATATTGGGAGCGAAATTTGTATGGGAGCTATATATAAATCTGAACCGATCTAACACATTTTTACCACAAGTGTTTCCATTTGAAATATAAGGTGTTTTGCGAATTTAGAGGAAAATCTGTTAAAATATGTGGATTCTAAAGCGGATAAATTCAAATTGGGAACGCAATTTGTATGGGAGCTATATATAAATCTGAACCGATCTAACACATTTTTACCACAGGTGTTTCTAGTTTCACTATAAGATGTTTTGCTAATTTTGAAGAAAATCTGTTGAAATATGTGGTATCTAGAGTGAAAAGGGTCAAATCGGGAGTGAAATTCGTATGGGGGCTATATCTAAATCTGAACCGATTTTCTTCAAATTAAAGTGCGTTCGTCCTTGACCCGAAAAACTTCGTTGTGCAAAGTTTCGTTTGGTTCTGGCTACAATTGCAACCTGTATCGTGATTACAACAATAGATGGACAGACGGACATTGCTAAATCGACTCAGAAAGTATCGATCTAAGCCGATCGGTATAATTAATTAACCTTATGGGTGTTACAAACAAATGCACAAAGACATAATACTCTCGTGGAGTGTATAAATACACCGGATAAATCATAATTTTTAGAGTTGTTTCCAGGAGAGTTTAACTCACAGACGACTTGACTCAGCGACGAAATATTTTGCAGATCATCATTAAACAATTCAATCTTCGTTTCTGACCGCGGCAATTTATTTTTTATGTAAAGAAATATCATACGGCACCGGAAATTTATTTACATCGAGATTTGCGAGAATCCTTTTAATTCCACGTGTGCGAAAAAAATATCTGAGGCATGGAACTAGATACACTTCAATCACGGAGAGTTGTTGATTGCTTTTCGACAAGGATGAATTCTTTGCAAACAGTCGCAGTCAAGTTGCGAACACGCACAAATCGATGCGAAAAGAAAGTTGAGAGTCTGAAAGCTGCGGACAAAGCGGGCAAGTTAATGCTTAACTAATACAGATATAAGCATGATATTTTTCTCTCAATGACTGATATTTGTGTCCGATAATGACAAGGAATTTTTTCATTGCTCCATTGTTTCGAACCCAAAACTTTTAGCTTTCAAATTTGTTTCTTTTTGGTTAAGCACAAAATACGAATTAAATCAAAGCTTGCTTGGATTTCTGGGCACCCTATTATATTTCATTGAAAAAATCTTCAATGACATCCTTTTCGATGGTTGATGGTGTCACCAAACCACTGTGCTACTTTCACATACTCATCAGGCTTTTACCCCCACCCCCCATTCCAGTACTCCGCAAAGTACCCAATTTCAATTCCTCTTTTTTCGCCCGATCTGTAATGGGCACTTGAAAAGGGTCTGTTAAGCATACAAACCCACTGCCTCACATTAATACATTTAGATTTGAGGCAAACCCATTGAAACATTTACAGAGCGAGTGGTGGGTACGAATATTTACATGCCTCTTTTGTGTCGAAAAGGCTCTTGCAAAAAAAAGAAAAAATAAACATTTAAATTCGGTATTGTGTACGTACGGTTTTGTTTAAAACTTTTCCTGTTGGACGGGTCTACGCCATTTAGCATAAGCTCTGGGGATTATTGTTATAGAGAGAGAGAGCGAAAGCGAGTTCCACACCTACCACTCATTCCAACCAACCATCCGCTTTGGTTGCGATTCGTTGCGTTTAGTTTCGGTTTTTGTGTGATTTCGTTTTAATTGAATTTTACAGTTTTGCGTTCTTTTTTTGTTTTTGCTTTGCGATAGCAAATTTTCAATTCCGTTTCTTGAGAATTCAATATAGAAATTCTTGTTTGACCGAAAGTATATGCATGCCAGCCGTAAACGAGGCCGGAGGCAAAATGACCTCATTACTTGTGTAATTTACACTCAGCGAAAAGTGTGTTTTAGTTTTTGAAACAATTGCCAAAAATGTGCAATTATTAAACGATTGGAAATATATTTTGTTAAGTGAATACCAACAAAAAAATGTGACTACAAGTGTAGGTTATTTTGATTAGCCCGATTTCGATATTTAATTTTTTTGGAGAATATGAAAAAATATAGAGATAAAATAATAATTTGGAATTTTTGACAAATCCAATTTTACTGTGCTTTTGGTCCCGCGCTTTTGTCCAATTATACTGCGCTTCTACATGGTCAGAGGATTTTACATTCCAAATGGTACTTTTGTTGTTACAATGTTTATCCCTTTTTGTCCCGTTCGCCCTTTAAGAGCACAAATTTCGAAAAATCCATTTATGTTGCAAGTCTACGTTGTCAGAGAAATGTGAAAATTTACACACCAAATTCCACGACTAGAGCTGCAATACTTTAGTTGGTACCATTTTTATCCCTTTTTGCCTCTTTCCAATTTTAATTCGCTTCTACGCTTCGAAAAATCCAATTTTAATTCGCTTCTACATTTCCAAAAATCCATTCAGATTTTCGCTTTTACGTTGTCAGAGGAATTTACACACCAAAGTTCGCGACTGTAGCTGCAACACTTTAGTTGGTACCGTTTTTATCCCTTTTTGTCCCGCTCACCTCTTATAAGTACAAATTTCGACAAAAAAACATTTAGATTGCGCTGGGTTGTCAGTGGAATTTACACACCAATTTTCACGACTATAGCTGCAATATTTTCGTCGATACTTGTTTATCCCTTTTTGTCCCGCTCACCCCTTTAAGTACAAATTTCGAAAAATCCATTTAGATTTGCTCTTCTACGTTGTCAGAAGAATTTACACACCACATTTCATGACTATAGCTGCAATACCTTAGTTGGTACCATTTGTATCCCTTTTTGTCCCGCTCACCTCTTATAAGTACAAATTTCGACAAAAAAAAAACCATTTAGATTGCGCTACGTTGTCAGTGGAATTTACACACCAATTTCACGACTATAGCTGCAAAATATTCGTCGGTATCATTTTTATCCCTTTTTGTTTCGCTCACCCCTTTAAGTATAATTTTCAAAAAATCCATTTAGATTTGCGCTTGTACGTTGTCAGAGGAATTTACACACCAAATTTCACAACTATAGCTGCAATACTCTAGTTGGTACCATTTTTATCCCTTTTTGTCACAATCGCCCCTTAAAAGTACAAATTTCGAAAAATTAATTTTTGTTACAAGTATACGTTGGCAGAGAAATGTAAGTACCAATTTTCACGAATATAGCTGCAATACTTTTACATACCAATTTTCACGACTATAGCTGCAATATTTTCGTCGGTACCATTTTTATCCCTTTTTGTCCCGCTCATCAAAATCTATTTAGATTTGCGCTTCTACATTGTCAGAGGAATTTACACACAACATTTCACGTCTATAACTGCAATACTTTAGTTGGTAGCATTTTTATCCCTTTTTATCCCAATCGCCCATTAAAAGTACAAATTTCGAAAAAAATAATTTATGTTACAAGTATACGTTGTCAGAGAAATGTAAATACCAATTTTCACGTATATAGCTGCAATACTTAAATTGGTACCATTTTTATCCCTTTTTGCCTCTTTCCACTCTTAAAAGTACAAATTTCGAAAAATCCAATTTTAATTCGCTTCTACAAGGTCAGAGAAATTTACACACCAAATGTCACGACTTTAGCTGTAATACTTTAGTTGGTACCATTTGTATCCCTTTTTGTCCCGTTCGCCCCTCAAAAGTACAAATTTCGAAAAATCCGATTTTACTGCGCTTATACATGGTCAGAGGAATTTACATACCAAATGGTACTTTAGCTGGTACCATTTTATACTTTTTTTGTCCCACTCACCCTAAAAAGTACAAATTTCAAAAATTCAGTTTATGTTGTAAGACTATGTTGTCAGAGAAATGTAAATAACGATTTTCACAAATATAGCTGAAATACTTAAATTGGTACCATTTTTATCACTTTTTGCCTCTTTCCTCCCTTAAAGGTAAAAATTTCGAAAAATCCAATTTTAATTCGCTTCTACAAGGTCAGAGGAATTTACACACCAAATTTCACGACTTTAGCTGCAATACTTTAGTTGGTACCATTTGTATCCCTTTTTGTCCCGTTCGCCCCTAAAAAGTACAAATTTCGAAAAATCCAATTTTACTGCGCTTATACATGGTCAGAGGAATTTACATACCAAATGGTACATTAGTTGGTACCATTTTATACTTTTTTTGTCCCACTCACCCTAAAAAGTACAAATTTCGAAAAATCAATTTATATTGCAAGTCTACGTTGTCAGAGAAATGTAAATACCGATTTTCACGATTCTTAAATTGGTACCATTTTTATCCCTTTTTGTCTCTTTCCTCCCTTAAATGTACAAATTTCGAAAAATCCCTATTTGTAGATCGTCTGCATAGTCATTGCAAGGGACACACCGAATTTCATGTTTCTAGCTACTGCCGTTCAGGTAGTCAGGACCAAGGTTCGATGTTTATCCCTTTTTGTTTTGAAGTGTTTGTCAGTCCGTCGTCCGATGCACATGTGTTTCTCTGTCGTCCGTGTTGTGTGCCGTTCAGTTCTGTGTTAAAATAAAAGAAAAAAAAAACAAAATAGAACAAAATTTCACAAAACACAAATAACAAATAACAAAATCATAATAACAAAAAAATGAAAAACAACCAACAACAAAACATCGCGCCGCGCCGACCAAAACAACCATCCAACTACCAAACAATAACAACTACAGCATCAGCGGAACAACAACAAAATCTCAACAGCAGCCACACACAACTGACCACACATTTTCTGTCCGCTCCATAGTGTGTGCGTTGTCCCCTTCCCTTCCCTCCCCCCATCCCATTCGTGCAGTGCAGTTGGCACTCTTTTCTTCTTGTCGTTGTTCGCCCAATGCTTAAGGCATAACACTGAGCATTGGGTGAATACAGCAACGGCAGGGAGAGGAGTTTGGCAACTGTTGTTGCATATTGACTTTGTTTTGTTTTTTCTTTTTGTCTGTTCTAATGGTTGGTAAGTTTAAAATACAATTTGCCAACATACGAGGGCTGAGAGCGAATTTTTTTGCCGTGTACGCTCATGTACATTTCCATCGGCCTGATGTTTTTGCTCTTTGTGAGACCCAGGTGTGTGAGGGTTCTGATCCACAGGATTTTCACGTACCTGGGTATCACACCCTATCCCTCTTTATCCCCCACAGAGGTCTTTTGGTATACGTACGTAACGACATAGTGTTCCAGAGCCAGCAAGACTTAAACTCAGAAAATCCAGAATTTAACTCCCTTTGGGTTAAATTCAAGATTGGAACACACGTACTACATTTCGGATTCGTGTATAGAAGTCCAAACGCGGAAAGGGAGGTATCCCTAAATGGCTTTGACGCCCTTTCCGATTCAATTACAAAAATTTTAGAGGATTGTCCTGACAGTGAAATTGTGGTTGCTGGCGATTTCAATGTCCATAATTCCTCTTGGCTTGCCCATTCGAGTCACTCAACACCGGAGGGTCAATACGCCGAGCTTTTTGCCGCGCATAATGATTTGACGCAACTAGTGAATGAACCGACTCACATTCCGTGTGTCCAAGGGCAACACTCTAACATTCTTGATCTTTTTTTAACATCACACCCTGAAAAGTATGAAGTTAACGTTCTAGCACCTCTTGGTAATTCGGATCACTGTATTGTTTCAGCATCCTTTTCGTATTCCGCTCTTCGTGTCGCTTCGACCCCAGCCCCAAAGAGGACAATATATATATACGAAAAGGCACGTTGGGCCGAGCTCAACAACTTTTTCCAGCATTTCAATTGGAAACTTTGTTTTCTAAATAGCGATATAGATGCTGCGGCTGAAATGATTGAAAATATTATCTTGATTGGAATGAAATCATTTATTCCAATTAAAGTTATTTCGGATAAACCATCTAACAAAAGTTGGTTTAACCAGACATGCAAGACTGCTGTCAGATCCAAAGAGGAAGCGTTCAGGAAATGGCGTTTAAATAAAAATGCCACAACTGATCTGCTACGCAAGCAGACAAGAACCATGTGTGCCAGGGTACTTAGACGTGAAAAGTTTCAGTACGAACAACGTCTTCGTGCCAAAGTTATTGCTTCTCCTAGGGGAAGTAAGAGCTTTTGGTCATTTGTGAGAAGAGTAAAGGATAACTCCTCATCTATCCCAACTCTTGTTAAAGATGACCAGATATTCACTGACCCGGTTGACAAAGCTAACCTATTGGCTGAAATGTTTGCAAGGAATTCTTCCTTGCCGGAAAGCAATCAACCACTCCCCGTGATCGAAAATATATCTAGTTCCATGCCTCAGATATTTTTTCGAACACGTGGAGTTAAAAGGGTTCTCGCAAATCTCGACGTAAATAAATCTCCAGGCCCGGATGGCATTTCAGCACTTGTCCTATGTAAGTGCTCTTCGACGCTTGCCCGTCCCCTTCGCAATCTTTTCAACCTTGCATACCGTGCAGGAGTTTTCCCAGCGTGTTGGAAGATTGCGAACATCCAGCCCATCCCTAAAAAAGGTGAGGCTAATAACCCTGCAAACTATCGACCGATCGCGATTTGCTCAGCGCTCTCGAAGGTTATGGAGAGTATGGTTAACCACCATCTTGTGAGGTATTTAGAAACTAATGACTTACTTAATGATCGACAGTATGGCTTCCGTAGGAATCGATCTACGGGAGACCTGATGACACTGCTATCCGAAAATTGGAATCGTTCTATTCACCAGCTTGGTGAGAGTAAGGTCGTTGCTCTAGATATCTCCAAGGCCTTTGATAGAGTTTGGCACGGCGCACTCATATCAAAGCTTATCGCTTTTGGTGTTGGTAGTGACTTCTCTCGATTTATATCGAGCTTCCTCAGAGATCGCACTATACGTGTTGTTGTAGATGGGTTCTCATCCGACGAGCATAGGTTAACCGCAGGAGTACCACAGGGCTCTGTCCTTTCCCCCTCCCTTTTTCTTATTTTCATCGACGACCTCTTGGATCGGACTTCGAATCCAATATACTCATTCGCGGATGACAGCAACCTCTGTCATTCATACTCATTCGATCATAGACCAAGTCGTCAAGAAATTGAGGATAAAAGGCGATTGATGGATGAGTCACTTAGCCAGGATTTGTTGGCCATTTCTGAATGGGGTCGAGTGAATAGAGTAGATTTTAATGCACGTAAGACCCAGTGCTCCTTGTTGTCTCACAAGCGATTCACTGATCCAACAGTGTCGTCGATTTTAATGAACGGTGTAGATATTGAGCAATCAGATGCTCTCGATGTTCTCGGCATGAAAATACAACGTGATGTTCGTTGGACAAAACATGTATTTGATGTGTCGAAAGATGCCTTCAAATGTTTAGGCTTTTTAAAAAGATGTAAGAAATATTTCACACCCTCTGATCTTCTCAATATCTACACTACCTACATCAGACCAAAGATGGAATACAACTCCCATATATGGTCGGGTGCTCCAGCTTCATCACTGGAGTTACTTGACCGTGTCCAGAGGAGGGCGATGGTGTTGATAGGTGATGGTAGGATATCCAATTCTATTGTCTCCCTTGAACACCGTCGTAATGTTGGTTGTGTGTCATTGTTCTATCGATACTTTCATGGTGTTTGTTCTTCGGAAATTCGTGATCTCATACCGCCCGTGAGAACGTTCGGTAGAGATACGCGACTCTCCAGGAACGCTCACCCATTTGTTGTCGATTGGACAACCGGCCGCACTACACATTACAGAATAAATTCGTTCTTCGCCCGTACTATCCGTATGTGGAATCGACTTCCGGCAAATATCTTTCCCTCCAATTACGACATTCAGAGATTCAAAACAGATGTCAACAGACACTACTCCCTCTTTCCTCCTTCCCATACCTGATCTTCCTTCCACCAACGCAATGCACTGCATTTATAGGGGACATCCCCTGAGTGTTGGTTCAGTGAAAAAAAAAAAAAAAAAAAAAAAATTTACCCCCTAAAAGTACGAATTTCGTAAAACATTTCTTAGTCGGCGTCTACGTCATATTTGGGAACTACCCTGCACATTTCATGACTCTGGCTTCAGCCGTTTGGTCTGGGTGCTTGTCAATGATAAGTCAGTCAGTAACGCAACTCTTCTATATAGATTAATTTGAAAGATAATGTAACTTCGGCGAACATATCACGATTTCTTATAGTATATTCCCAATATTCGCATTTATTAGTTTTTACTTATTGAGAGTTTTGATTTATTTTTCTCTGAGTGTACCATTCATTCATCCCTTTTAAGAGCAGCTAAATACATTTGTACTTCGAGGGGTCTTTTTTATGGTGTTCTTGCGTGAATTTATTACCAACAAAAATATCTTTATTTGCTTTTATCATAAAATGCGTACGAATTCATTTTCTTCTGTTTGTTCCTTTTGTCTTTTGGTATTTTCTTTATTTTTTTTTTGTGCTTTAATTTTTTTTTTGCTTTTTTCTCGCGCATAACTACCAAACGGGAAAAAGGTTCATCGTCGTCGACGAGAGGTTCTGTCGTATGTAAATTTGTTAAAATATTCCGAAATGTAAATGAAATGATTGCGAGGGAAAGTAAAGGAAAAGCAAAGAAAGAAACAAAAACCAAATTCGATACTAATGGCATTTAATGTTGCCAAATTTATTGAATTTAAATGGCTGGCAATCGTCCTGTGCCGGCTGTGAATGATAGACATTGGTAGCTGTGGCTGTGGCGATGGCAATGGCGGTTTTATGTTGTGTTTGTTTTTCTGAATTTTTTGCGCTGTTGTGTGTGTATTTTTCTTAATAGCCTTTTAACCATATCCAGTCGTAAGAATTTAAGGGTTCGGAATGAACATCTTAATCCGGGGAATATTCAGTTGTTTGTATTGTAGTATTGGCGTTCGATAAAATGCTCGGGACAAAATAAAAATATATATGCATAAAATATTTACATATAGTGAACGAGGTTTCACTAGCGAAAATGTTGCTGATATGACCATGCAGACGATCTACAAATAGGGATTTTTCGAAAGAGACAAAAAGGGATAAAAATGGTACCAATTTAAGAATCGTGAAAATCGGTATATAAATTGATTTTTCGAAATTTGTACTTATAAGGGGTGAGCGGGACAAAAAGGGATAAAAATGGTACCAACTAAAGTATTGTAGCTAGAATTGTGAAATTTGGTATGTAAATTTCTCTGCGAGGGACAAAAAGGGGTGAAAATGGTACTAATTTAAGTATTGCAGCTATAGTCGCGAAATTTGGTTTTTATCCCTTTTTGTCTCGCTCGCCCCTTAAAAGTACAAATTTCGAAAAATCCCTATTTGTAGCTCGTCTGCATAGTCATTGCAAGGAACTCACCGAATTTCATGTTTATAGCTACTGGCGTTTAGTCAGGACAAAGGTTCGATGTTTATCCCTTTTTCGGCCATTTTATCCCCTACGTCATATTTGGGAACTACCCTGAAAATTTCATGACCCTGGCTTCAGCCGTTTGGTCTGGGGACTGGTCAATGATAAGTCAGTCAGTCAGTAACGCAACTCTTTTATATATAGATTAAAAGTACAAGTATCAAAAGATTCCATTATATTTAAAATCTACGCAACCTCATCGAGATATACACCGATTTTCATTATTCTAGCTGCAGTTTTTTGGTACCAAGTTTATCCTTTTTCTATAAAAGTAACCATTTTGAAAATTTATTTGATTTCTAACAGTCGTTGGAATGTACATATCATATCGTTATTCTAGCGGCATCCATATGGTCGGTACCAATTGTATCCCTCTTTGAATTGAATTTTAAAAGATCACTTTATTTTACGTGTACCTGCTATTGTAGAGATGTACACGCCACATTGCATTTTTCTAGCTGGAGTCATATTGTTGGTAAGATTTTTATCCCTCCATTTTTCTCCTTTAAAAGTACAAATTTGAAAAAAAAAATATTTTACGTGTTTACTCAATTATACGAATTTCGTGTTTCTAGCTATTGTCGTTTGACAGGTACAATCATTTTTATCCCTTTTTTGGCCAATTTCTCCCCCTACAACCAAGTATCGCTTTACGGTCCACGTTTACGCTACGTGCATACCCCTTGCACATTAGGCTGGGTCGCCGTCCATACAAATGGAAAAACAAGTTTCAGTCACCCCAAGAAAACCACCCCTTGAAAACCACAAAAAATCAATATAAACGTCCAATAATACTACCAATGAGTTATTCTAAGACATGAATAAATATTTTTATTTAAAGTGCTCCCAATGGTCTATTAATTCACAAAAAAAATTTGGGCAAAAATGCATCATAAAAAAATTACACGGGAAAAACATGATTTTTAGAGATGTTTTCAGGAGCATTTAGCTCTCAGATTGGTTGACCTAGTGACGAAATATTTTGCAGAACATCATTAAACAATCCAATCTTCATTTCTGGGGGGTGACCGCTGCAATTTATTTTCTCGACCCAGCCTAATGTACATACCAAATATGAAATAAACATAACCATATTTAAATACACGAAATATTAGGGGTATTTACTTTCTTTTTTATGGAAACATTTTCCCACCGATCTACAACTATTACACGTATGCTTGTAAAATTTGGATGTCCTGGCTCATTTCATTGATTTCAACAAACAGACGAACGGACATATCTATATCGTCTTAGAATCGTCTTTACGATCAAGAATACTTTATAGGGCCTCAGGTCGATATTTCATGCTGCTACAAACGGAATGACAAATAAAGTATACCCCCACTCAGGAGTTGGATGCTACCCAATATTATCATTGTATATTTTTAAATTTATGCTTGTTATTTGTTTTACTTCGAATTTTTTTCTTTAATTCAATTAAAAATTATTAAATCGAATTAATAAAATTGCAATTGAATTAATTCTATACCATTACAGGCTCACAAATGAAGGGCCGTATCAAGAGTAACTGACGGACCGCCCAATGGCCAATAGGAAACAATGCGCGACGAATGAAGCTACAATTTAACGAACACCACTACCGAAGCTGTGACAACGGCGAGGAAGAAGATACAGGGCCCCTCGGGATGCATTTACTTCACGACATTGGCAAAATATCAAATATCTCAATTTTGCAGGTTATAACATAAGCCAACAAAGCAAAAAGTTAATTAATATTCAATCGAGGTAATTCGTTTTTTAATTGATCTGATTGATTTCAACGTCAAACATTTTTTTGTAAACAAATTACTCTACTTAATTCGTTACACAAAGTTTATTCATAGTGCAAATTTATATAAATTCTTGAGATAAATTGTATTACAAATTTCAGCCTTTTTAAAACAAAGATTGCCTCAAAACACCGGAAAAATATTTTTTATCTTTTTTAATTTCACTTTTTTTATTATTGGAGAAAGATGTTTTGATCGTGACTCTCTACCATATACACATTCATTCATTTAACCTTGAATGTTTATTCCGTACCCTGGACTATATTTCGCCATTTACTTTACCTTCCATTAACAAGTTCTTCTGGCCAGGGAAATAAAAATAAATTCTAACTGACGCAATGCTAAACACAGGGTGGGAAGGGGCTATCCAAACAGGGCACTGTAAACATAAAAACACGAGGGTTTTCAATGCTTGTATTTACGCACATTTACCCAACACGAGGAATAATCAATTGCTTGGAGAGCATTATCCCTTCGGAGGCTCTTTTTGTTCCTTTTCGCTTGTTTTCCCCCCCTCTGCATATAACCTCAAATTAAAAGTAGGGAAAATGCGAGACGGCATAACACACTGAAATCCTCTTACGTCCTGCTCGCCAACTTGTGGCAGGCTTTTCTTGTATTTGAAGCGTCGGACGGTAGCGTTGCAGCAGCGCCAGCAATCCCTTTGTATCAATACAAGCGATACCATATCAATTTAACTTTACAATTGAACCATTACCATCCAACCATCCCACTGGGCAACCAGCAACTAGCAAACAACCGGGCAACCGACCAACCATCTCGGCCAAGTGGGCGTAAGGTATTTAAGTAGTTAAGCCATTAAGCAGTGCCACCACCACGACGACGTTGTATTGCGTAAAAGGATAATAGCCTGAAATCTTTTGAATAGCCGAAGCGATAAAATAACTTAAACACCGCACTGAGACTCTGAGTAATGACGGTGATATGGTCTGATAATGATTTTGCATTTTCAGTGGCGCGAGCATTAGCAAACACGGGGTACAGTGGGGGTATTTTGAATCTGTTTCGGTTCAATCTAATCAGCCATTTCTTAGGGACTCCTCCTTAGGAACAGTTTTAAAAAAAGCATTTCTCACTAACTCAAGTCACCACAAATCTTTATGAAATGTCCTGGAAATCGCAGGAGCAAGTAGTCACTGATTTATTGTCACATCCCCCACTATGCCATGCTCTGGTGACAAGTTTGACGGTGACAGCAGTGTAAGGGTAATAAGAGTTTGAGTTTAAGGCATTACAAGCAACTAAAGCAAAGAGTTACATACATACATACACACTAGGGCGTACCTCAAAAAAAAGTTCGCCGTACACCTTCGAATATGAAGTATTATTGAAAGGTAGTTTCAAAAAAAAATTTTTTACTTTTTTATGCCGAACGTAGGGGTCGCGCTTTTACATTTTTCTATATAACTTCTGCATTTATAAACATTTTTTGAAGTGTGATACATCGATGTTTTTGTCTCGACGAGGCCGATTTTTTTGTCTTTGAAGTCATTGAGCTCAAGCACCCCCTTCTGGTACTTACCCATCATATCTCAGTTGCTACTACCCTAATGTACCACTCTAATATAAGAAAATTAAAGCTCGTATAAAATCATGAATCTATTACACACCCATACATATAGATTTAAGAACCCATTTTGATTATCCTCCCTGCATTTGGAATGAGAAAATGATTATAATTGTAAGTGGATCGGATTGTGAAGCCTTGATAACATTTGTTATTGTTGTTGATTAATTCTTCGTATAATAAATTTTTCATTTCTGGCCAAAACCAACAAAACAAAACCCTCGACGACGATGGCGACGACGACCACCGCCAGAAAATTCCGCAACCAAAACAAGCGAACGAACTGTGAATTACTTTACAAATGAGTTTTGAATTGTTATCGGTTTTTATGGTGGTTCGTTCTTCATTCATCTTGAGGAAATTTGACAATAACACCAAAAACAAGTGTGAGCATTTAGGGGATTAGGACAGCAGACTGTGTAATGCTGTTGTTATCGTTCAGCGCCCACAGAAGGGCTGTTTCCACCCCTTTCGTCATTTATAATTACTTGGTAAAACTATACTACACTCAGAGAGAAAAATGACCGAAAGGATGCTATAGAATGGATGATACGTTTTACTGAATAGGTTTTTAATTTTCTTCCAATTTTGAAACATGATACATATGTATATCTATAATTTTATAGAATACCATGTAATAGTAGTCAAATTTGTCATGCATCCATACATTTAACTCTAACACTCCTTCAGTTAAAGTGGCCCAAGATTCCATTGTATTCCGTTTGTAGCACCTTCAAATATCGATCTGCAATATCCCTCTGTCCGGCCGTTCTCCTGTCCGTCTGTTGAAAGCACGCTAGCATCTAAATGAAATGACGTCCAGATTTTCGTAGATTACATCTAATAGTTGTAGATGGGTTGGGCGAAAATCGGTTCAGAGGGAAACATTTTTCCCTAACAAGGCCAGGAAATACTCCCAATAACCCCTAATATTTCGAGCAGTTTTTGAAGATGTCTGCCTTGTAAAGGTTGATTTTTTAAAAGCTATAGGAAAGTTTTTCAAAAAAAAAAACACATAAAATTCAGCTGCGATATTTTCTTCAGTTCGCACTCTACGTAAGCGTGTTGGTGGTTTAATGTCCACCAATGTAAATTTGGTGCAAAATTTAGTCACAATAGCCCGAATAGGCGCTTCAGTGGATCGATTAAACTGACCATAAAATGGAAGCGCGCGATGAACTTTCTTAACAGAGTACCCATTTCGGTAATAAAATTCAATAATTTGCAAGAGTTATTCGTTTGTAAGACGATTCATGGTTAAATTATAGACCAAACTGAAGATGTTTGACAGTGAAACAAAACACGAAACGTGCGTCAGCTGTTTAAACCAGTGTTGCCAAAAAGATAATAGCTAAAAGATCACCCTTTATTTACTTGATATTTGATAAGTTAATTACTTTTATGTGTGAACGCGCACCATAAAGTGATTCATACTTTCATGGGGCGAAATTGGGAAATCGGGATAAAAATCGTACCAATCAAGCTGCAAAAGCTAGTAACGTGAAATTTGGTATGTACATCCCTCAATATACATGTAAAATAAAGAGATTTTTTGGAAATTCATACTTTTAAAGGGAAAATGTGAAAAGGGATAAAATTCGTACTAACAAAATGGCTACAGCCATAGTCAAAAAATTCGGTTTGAACATTTTTCTCTGTAGACGTGCAGAATAAAGATAAATACTTTTGAAGCGGGGAGAATGGGATAAAAATAGTACCAAAAGTACTGCAGTTAGACTCAAAAAAAGCGATTTTTTGATATTCTTACATTTAGGGTTAAAATTTGTACCGATCAAATGGCTGTCTGTGTAGATTTTTTAATTTTTACTTACTGTACCCAAAAAGGCGACAGCAGCTAGATTCAAAATGGTACCAAGCTAATGAAAGTAGCGTAATATTATGTGTGAACATTCCACTACACGAAATATAATATAAAATATAATTTTCGAAATTCGTATTCCTTGTTTAACATGATATAGAAATTGAACCAACCAACGAGCAATTTTTTCACTATGGTCGAGGGTATAAGATTCGGCCAGGCCGAAAATATTCAACTGTGCGGCCCACAGTGTAATATTCTCATACAAGCTGCGACAAAAATTAGAAGCAATAGAGCTGGACATTTACACACGTCCGTTTTATTGTCAAATTAGACCAAAGGCTAGTTTTTGTTTAAATCAGCCCAGATCCATGCCTACCTCCCATGTAACATAAAATAAAAAACGTCATAAATTTCTTATTTTAATATGTACGTTAAGACAAATTTTTACCATTGATTTCAATCGATTCCACAATTAAATGAAAATTGTCAGTGCCACTTAAAACTTTTTGTTTTTTTATGATTTCTGATAAAAATTATTTTGTTTTTAATCGATGACAAATAGCTATTATATCTTAATTCTTTTCAATGGATTTATCAAACATATTTGACAATTCATATAGTTGATATTTATTTTGAAACAAGACTACACCTTTTTCAATTGTAATTCAAAAGACATCACTTGAAATTCATAAGACACCAGTTGAAATTCAAAAATTCCATTTGCAATTCAAAAAATGTATATTTTGCTTAAATAATTTTGTTTAATAATTTTTGAATTACAAATGGTATAATTTTTGAAATGAAAACTTTTGAATTTCAAATGGTGTCTTTTGCTTTATTTATGACGAGTTTTGAATTTCAAATGACGAGTTTTGAATTGCAAATGACATTTTTTGAATTTCAAATGGAATTTTTGAAATGCAAATGGTGTCTTCTTTTGAATTACACTTGAAAATGGTGTAGTTGTTATACTTATTTTCGAGTTTCAGTGTGACGACTACCCCATAGTAAAAACTTGTATACGAGTTTATAGACATAGAACATTTACCACAGATTTATTTACAAGGCGATATATATAAATGAGACATCCAAAACAACTTTTTGAACAACTAAAATACATTAACAGAGAACAACGAAGAATGTATTGTTTCATTTTTGACTTAGAAGGTTTTACCATTTCAGTAAATAAATCGACGTTTGCAGCCATAAGCAGAAAATTATTTTTAAAATTAATAAATAAAACAATAGTTTAACAATATATATGAATGCCAAGACATCGGTCGGCCTCGCGAATTTAGATGTATACTGTACAAAAGAAACCAAGCTAAATAAAATAAATCTTCGTGTAAAACACTATCTCAAAAAGAAATAGAAAACATAATTACACCTTTTACATGCACAAGAACACCTCAACAGCTTCTGTTTTTTACGAACTAAATGAAATTCCAATACGATTCATGGTATTATGAAGGAATTTTGAACTATTTTTGCATTTATGAACTAAAGGGTGATTTTTTAAGAGCTTGATAACTTTTTTTTTTTAAAAAACGCATAAAATTTGCAAAATCTCATCGGTTCTTTATTTGAAACGTTAGATTGGTCCATGACATTTACTTTTTGAAGATAATTTCATTTAAATGTTGACCGCGGCTGCGTCTTAGGTGGTCCATCCGCTTAGTCCAATTTTGGCATTTCCACGTTTTTGAGTAACAGAGACCCAATTGGTGCGAACGGCGACGAATCGAAAATTGGTGGTCATCATTAACACTGGCCGATACAGCTGCGATATTTTCTTCAGTTCGCACTCTACGTAAGCGTGTTGGTGGTTTAATGTCCAACAATGTAAATTTGGTGCGAAATTTAGTCACAATAGCCCGAATAGCCGCTTCAGTGGGTCGATTAAACTGACCATAAAATGGAAGCGCGCAATGAACTTTCTTAACAGAGCACGCATTTTGATAATAAAATTCAATAATTTGCAAGCGTTGTTCGTTTGTAAGACGATTCATGATGAAATGTCAAAGCATACTGAGCATCTTTCTCTTTGACACCATGTCTGAAATCCCACGTGATCTGTCAAATACTAATGCATGAAAATCCTAACCTCAAAAAAATCACTCTTTATGAATGCATCCACAGCTAAATTTAGACGCGATATCGGCAAAATCTTTTAGAATATGCTTAATAGAATTGTTCTTTGCAAAATTCAATATCAATAAAGTCGAGATTTGGGCACAAATAAAAGTACTGTACATCTACGTAAAGTCGGCATCCTATACGCTTTCGGTAATACAGTATAATTCGCTTATAAGCCACACCGCTTATAGTAGAATTCGCGATATAATCCAAAAGTTCACTTTTTCCGTCATCTTTGTTTGAATTATAACCAAAATACCTTTTATATAATCCATTAGCGATATTGTCCATTTTTGGTTATACGCCACCTACATTTTGTCAAAAAACGCAAATTGCCTGCAAATTATTCGCGATATAGTCCAAAACTGAAGTTGTCACATTTCTAATTATGTGGCAGCACTTTTTTGGCGTATTTGTTTTGTTTTGTTTTTTGACATATTTGTTCTATTAATTTTGCTTTATATGTCATACGTTTTGTTGAAAAGTTCTTCTATATCTGCAAAAATAAATATTCAACAAAAAGGAAAATGGGAAAGCGAGTGACTTTGTCTGTGAAACAAAAAATACAATTGCTTAATGATTTTACACACAAATCTTTATCGCGTAAGGAATTATCCAAAAAGTATAAAGTTGATGTATCAACAGTTTATAAAATAATCAAAAATGAAGAGAAAATTCGTGTACAGGCCCAGTCATCAAATTGGAAATCAAAGCGGCTAAGAAAAGGAGAACACGAAAATATTGAAAGGGCTTTATTTATGTGGTTCAATGAAATGCGAGGGCAAAACGCTGTTATAACTAGTCTAATGCTTTTAAATAAAGCAAAAGAATTTGCTGTACAATTAGAAGAAGCTTTTGAGCCCAATTCGAGTTGGTTATATAGATGGCGCAAGCGGAACAATATATATTTTGGAAAAATTCATGGGGAATCTAACGAAAATGACGAGTCAGCAGCGGAAGATTATAAAAACAATGTCCTACCCAACTTAATTGAAAAGTACTCTCCTGATTGCGTTTTTAATGCAGACGAAAGTGGCCTTTACTACAAGTCTCTCCCAAACTCAACATTCTTTAATAAAGGAGATCAACCTAAAGGATGGAAATCTCAAAAATCTCGTCTAACCATGTTATTTGTGTGCAACGCGACTGGCACATATAAACGAGTATTTTGTATTGGACGACCTAGGAAACCCAGATGTTTTAAGGGTAAAAATATACCAGTAACATACTTTTCCAATAAAAACAGCTGGATGACTGTGGCAATTTGGAATGAAATTCTTGGCCAATTGGATAAAGAAATGATTAAAAAAAAGAAAAACATTTTTTATTTATTGACAACGCTTCTTGCCATAAAATAACAATACATTTATCAAATATTGAGATCAAATTTCTTCCTCCAAACACAACTGCCGTGATACAGCCATTGGACCAAGGTATAATCCACACCTTTAAGCATCATTATAGGCAAATTATAGTTAAAAAGCAACTTTGTGCCATTGAAATGGGTAAAACTGTTCCTGAGTACCTTAAATCTGTTACCATTACACAAAACGTGCCTGGTGGTTGGTAAAGCCAGAGTCAATAATAAACTGCTTCAGGAAGGTAAGCCATATAAAGAAAAGCCATAAAAGCCATATAAAGAAACTTTATTATTATATTTTGTCAGGCTGGTTTCAATAGTGACATGCACCAAGACGAAGATGAAGACAATGCAGATTTTATTACCGAAGTATTTACAGTTTCATCTGAATATTTACATTGTGATGATGATTTACCTTGCCATGGACCCTTTACCGAAGAAGAAATTTATGAATCTTTAAGCAATGCAAATTTTGAAACAGATTTGGACCCTGAAGATCCCGAAATATTTCAAAAAGAAAGCAGCCCTTCATCAAATGAAGAAATATTGAAAAGTGCAGAAATATTGAGAACTTTTTGTGCAGAAAATGAAATTGACTGCAACTTTCTTTTTGACAAAATAGAAGATAAAGTTCTTGCACACACAGTTAAATTAAATCAATCAAAAATAACAGATTTTTTTAAATAATTTTTTATATTGAATAATAGCGTATTTAATATAATTCTAAAGAGAAAATTATGTTAGTGTATACAAGCTTTTTATATTGTATCTATCGAAAACACTACTACATACTACACTATAAAGTTTGAATTTTTTTTAAGTATTATTTTCATGTATAATTATTCTATATGTATATTGAAGTACAAATTTACGTTTAATAAATACGTTTTTTATATAAGTATAACCTACATACCTATCTTTTATAGTCCAAAAACAATATTATATTCGAATTCACTTATAAGCCACTAAATGGCTTATAAAAAAATCTGTTATAGTCCAATTCGCGATATAGTCCACAACATGCGTGCATTTTTGGGTTTGGCTTATAAGCGAATTATACTGTACTGTGAAATTCATTCAATGCTGTAGGATATATCAGATTTCGCCCGGCCGAACTTAACATACCATACACATGGTTTAGGACGTAATAAGAATGTGCAAAGTGAACTCTCCTTCTTTTCAAAACTATAACACCTTAGCCGATCCTCTATATTTGTGTGTCTAAATTACATGATTCCTTCGCACTGTCTGAGAAAAAAATCAACTACTACTTGAGTTATTCCTAGATAGTACAAGTTCTCGGTTTAATGGCAAGTGGTTGTTGCCAAGATCATGCGGCTAATATCGTTGGAATTTTTTCGAGAAAACGAAAAAAGATTATTTAGTACTAAAATCCAACAAATCTTCCATTCGATTCTCTAAATCTAATTAACTTGTTCGACGATAAAACTAAAAAAAACTAAACCTACATGATTTTATGTGGGAACTAGCTACGTTACGCGAATTTAATTGTTCTTCAGAATTATCAAGGTGTGAAGGCATAATTTGTTGTTTTAAAATTTCGCTCCTTGCATGCTAGTCCAAAAACAAATACTAACTACGCTAAGGCCCACAAATACCACGTTAATTAGCAGACATTTATCCTTTGAGTGTACTTAGCTCTATTTATAAGCAGAAACGAGTGATTAATAACAACAATTTGTAAAACAAATTTCTATATGAGCCACCGAATGGTGAAACGCTCAGCCAAAAATGAAACACATCATGTTCTCTGCTCCATCAATGCTGATGGATGAAACTTTGTTCAAGGACATCGGAAACGTGTTCAACGATAAATTTTTTCCCCTACCCCGGTATTTTTCCGTCCAAAGAATCGGTATTGTTTGGTCTCGGGAAAGGATGCCCGTTTATGGTGGCTGGGCGAGATATAGCAAATGACAGGAAAAAGTGTAAAGTAAAGCAAAAGTTGATTAAAAAGTTATTTGTGCATAATAATAAAGACTAAATTAAAAATGTTGTGAAACTTGTCTTTGATTTTATTTCATTTCATTTAAATCGTTGGCGTTAATAACGTTTAAAATTCAAATAAGTTGTAAGAAAAGTGTTGTTGTTAGGCGGTTGTCATACACGGTTTTAATTGAAATCGCTGTCGTTTCTTTTTTCTCTCTGGCCTAACTTTTAAACTTTCTGGCGTGAATTTAAAAACAGCGAGAGAGAGAAAATTTCAATAATAAAATAAGTGTAGACCTTCATTGGCTTCATGTTTCGACAATTCAACGCAGTATTTGAAGGGTGTGCAAATGATTGATCAAATAATTGATAAAAATTCGTATGATTTTCATTTGTCATTGTAATATTTACTTTATATTTAGTTCTTTAGTTCCCAGTAGAATATAGAACAGAAAGAAATGCTTTCCATTGAGAAAAATTCGAATGAATTTCATTTGTCGTTGTAATATTTACCTTATTTAGTTATTTATTTCCCAGTAGAACATAGAACTGAAACAAATGCTTTCCATTGGGTTCTATCAGCAGTCAGTCGTTTCATGGTGCTTCCAGGTGTTATTGGGCCTTTGGATAAATTCAACGGGGACTATCAGTCTTCAACAGCATGTGGAAGCCTACGAACATATTAACCCTGTCATTTGAATGTTCGCTTTAATATAAGACCACGTCCACATGAAATGCAAGTCTACAATTTTTATACACTCCACACCCAGGATGAGGGTATACTAACTTTGTTTTTCCGTTTGTAACACCTCGACCTGAGATCCTATAAAGTATATATATTCTTGATCGTTATAAAATTCTAAGACGATCTAGCCATGTCCGTCCGTCTGTTGAAAGCACGATAGCATCAAAACGAAGGGAGCTAGGACATCCAAATTTTCCGTATATGTGTCTTATAGTCGTAGATCGGTTGGGATTGCAACTGGGCGAAATCGGCCCAAAGGGAAAAAATTTTCCAACACAAGTACTGATAAAGCCCATAATAACCCCTAATATTCCGGGAGCCAGTATCGTTTTTGTTACACCATAGGTATCACGGCTTAAACTTTTAGGATATGTTCCTTTATTTTTGGAAAGAAAAAATCCATGTCTGGCAAACCTTCGGGAGTGGCTTTGGTCCCAAACAATTTTTAATTAAAACAAGTAAGAAGGCGTTAAGTTCGGCCGGGCCGAATCTTATGTACCCTCCACCACGGAGTGCATTCCACAGTATTACCAGCAGATTAAAGGATGTCGACTTTACATAGAAGCACAGTACCATATTACGAAAATTGTGATATTTTTATGCACATTACTATAATTGTTTACTATTTCAAACTATAATGTATACTTATGCGCACTGTTTAAAATCGACTACTATATATAAATAAAATGCTGAAATTGTGAAAGTGAATATGCCTAAATATTAGGCGATTGTCAGTCGCCATTAGAAAGAAGCATTTTCAGATACAGACAAAGTGTTAAGAAAAGTATAAATTTTAAAGATATCCCCATTCTCCGCCCAAATGTACAAATTTCGAAAAATCCCTTTTCGAGTCTTCATAGTCAGAATGTATACACCGAATTTCATGATTTCAACTTCAGCGGTTTGGTAGGTCCCATTTTTATCCCTCTTTTTAATTATATCCCTTAAAAGTACGATTTCGAAATATCCCTCTATTTTACGTGCAATTAGAGGGATGTACATACCGAATTTCATGATTCTAGCTGTTGTCGTATCATTGGTACCATATTTTACCCCTTTTTGTCCCATTTCGCCCGCTAAAACTTTTATTTTCTTTGTGGTGCTTTCAAGCTACAAGAGGAATGTCCGCAACAAATTTTAACTGTATGAAAATAATTTAATTAATAAGCCAAGGCTACCAATATTTGTATACTATATATATAATGGATATAATACTTCAATTCATAAAGAAAATATAAGGGAGCAATCATACCCTAAATATTGGGGGATAGACGGTGTATTTTCAGTTACAGTCGTTTGGTTGTTTGTATTTCCATCCTATTTTAATGTCAGAAGTATAAATTTTGAAAATATCTTATCTCTCACGTACGCAGACAACTTCATGATTCTACCATTTTTTTCGTAAAAGCAACAAAATAAAGTACGAATTTGGAAAAAAATATTTTACGTGGCTATGCAGTCAGAGGAATGTATACACAGAATTCCATGATTCTATCAGCGGCCATTTTGTTGGTACGATTTTTATCCCCTTTTTCCAATATTGCCCCCTCAAGAGTACGACTATCTAAAATCTCTTTATTTTATGTATCTACACAATTAGAGGAATGTACACACTGAATTTCATCATTCTAGCTGCATTCGTTTAGTTGGTACTATTTTTATACCTTGAAAGTACGAATTTGGAAAAAAAAAACGTTTTATTTTTTGCGTCTACGCAGTCAGAGCAATGTTTGAATCGAATTTCACCTTCGGCACCGCTCTATCCATTAAACTAGAAATTAAAAAAATCCATCATTTTACACATCACTACAGTCAGATAAATGCTCACACCGAATTGTATGATTCTAGCTGAAGCCATTTAGCAAGAACCAATTTTATCCCTCTTTGTTCATTTTAACCCTCTTTGTTCATTTTAACCCTAAAAGTACAAATATTTTATGATATATCTTTCGTGAGCGAAGGCCCCGCTTTCCCCCTGAAAGCAAAAATTCCGAATTATTTCATTATTTTACACGTCTATGTAAATGTATAGAATGTAGTCATTTGGTAGGTACCAATTATATACCTTTAGAAAAATCCCTTTTTCACATTCGTGTACACCAGCCAGCCAGACGGACGGGCGACATTGCTTAAACACATTAAAAAGTCGTGAAACGGATTTGGTTCAAACATACATAGGGTCTTAAGTCACTCCTTCAATGCGTTACACTTTGTCCTGTCCCAAATGATATATACTGTATACCCTCAAATAAATATTTCCAATAAATATTTTGTCATATTTTTTTTGGTTTATACCTTCTATTAATAAAGGCTGTTTTTCATTTATTTTGTACTCGAAATAAAAAATCACATTGTAACCAACTACAATATAAATAGTTGTATCAAAACATATTTAATAAAAATATGTTGACTTTATTGGCCATTGCCTTGTTAACTATAAATTTGACATACACAGGCTAAGTACAGAATTTTTAGCAAATTTAGTGTTATACACACATTGGTATTGCTGTTGGCGTTAATTGAAAAAAATATTTTGAGTGAAATTTTAACTTTTTGCTTTGGGGTTTTCTTATCGCAGCTAGTTATCCAGTCTTAACGCCATCCTAATTAGTAACTTTTTTCTTCAAGTATGTGTAAAATATTTTTAAGAGAAGAATACATATAATAATTTTCGAAGTAATCTAAGCTAATGATGTGCCATGGAATGATTCATATGAGCAATTTTACATAAAAAAAAATTCCAAAAGATAAAACAGTGTGACCTGACCGTTGATTTATATGTTTACGTTGAATTCCCATGCATACGAAAGTCAATCGCCGAAACATGAGTGTGTGTGGCTATCATTATTTCCTTTGACTAAATATTCTCTTTGGTAAAAAAAAGGTTCAGGATGCCTTCAAAGCAGGTGTCAATAAAAAACATTCTCTTTCCACCCTTCATTTTTTTCAATCTACATTAAGTCAATGCTATGTATTACATTTATAGGGGACGTCCTCTGGGTATTCAGCGAAAATAAATACCAAACAAATTAACCCAATTAGTATACTTGCAATAGCGCTTCATAGCTACTCATGCAAACATAATTATTTATTCGAAGTTCTTACACGTAAATAGCAAAAATCGTGTGTGTAAGTGATTTGTTTAGCAAAAATACTTGGGTGTGACAAGGAATTTTTAATTTTGGAAATGTAAAAAAAATGAAAATTGATTTTTCGTAACATGTCTAAACAATTTAAAAAATCCAAAGGTGTGTAATTATTCGCCTCAATTCGCCTCGAAGCGAACAGAAACACTTATGGAAAGTTACGACCACATTCATAATAATTTATCAAAGGTTTAAAGTGTGCCTTTAAATTGAAAAATTGTTTTATAAGCCTTTGATATATGATTATGGAAAAAATTAAAATCATATAAAGACTCCGAACATAATTAACGTCATTATCGTGTGCTATGCAACTTAATTGCTTTTTGTGCTCGGTTATTATTTGTATTTCAATTTGAAAAACGCAGTGTCCTAAATTTAATTTCCACTCCAATTCATATCGTAAACATAAATTTTCCGCGAATATGAAAATAATTTCAATATGAATGGTTATCGGTTATTGTTATCAATTATGTTTATTACAAAAATATGCTTAAAATCGTTTTATTTCTTTATTGTTCCCCAGTATTATTTTATTTATACTGACATGGAAGGGGGTATGATGCAGGAAGGACGAAACAAAAATAAAACGTGATTTAAGTTATTGAAGTATAACTTTAGGCATAATTACAAAAATTTAAAAAGGCAGAGCGGCAGATGCAGCAGTACACGCTAATAAGTGAACACTGGGACGAAGTTTGTGAGGCCTTCTCTAAGGGGGCCTACTAAAAGGGTTTTTGTCAGATGACATTTATATTTCATAAAAATAAAAGGCACGGCAGAAGTATTGCTGGGTAAATATACCTGCATATACACATACTTACATATGCAACTCAATGAGATGCTTGTAAGATGGCATGTGTGCTTTATTACTTGGTGCGATTTTTTAAACGCAAATTCGGCAAGTGAGTTGTGATTCTCGTTCGTTTGTGAGAATCATCTCCTTATAGAGGCCGGGTTTGATGTTGAAAAGTCGCTGCGAAGCCACTTGAAAAGACTTTTGACATGGTCGAAATCATGATCGTGGTAGTCTGCAGCCAAGTAATAAATGTCACCATGCCATTTGTAAATAAATTTGCATTCTATTAAATATAGAAGCAAAATGGTCTTGAGCCAGGACAATATCCCAGTTCAAAAAAAAAAAAAAAAAAAAAAAAAGAAAAAATGTCAGCTTTATTTATCTTCATCTTGAACTTTTTTTCAGACTCATGATTTGCGATTTTCTATAGACAAAAAAACGAAAATGATGCTTATGAACATATATAGGGGTCATTACAAATTTTAAATTTGAACTACACATTACTTTGACTTTGAAAGGAATAACAATCATTTTCATTTTCAGGTTTATGTCTGACATTTGCAAAAAGGGACGCTATACGTTCGAACAAAATTGGGTAATATTAAAAACTTAATTCCAAAGTAGTTAGTCTTTAACGCAAACTGTAAGAAATTTACGTGGTACTGCCGAGCCAGTCGTGGTAGTCCTATGAATTATACTAGCAGTACCCGCTGCTTCACACGCGAAAAGAACCAGTTATTTGTTAATTTTATCCTATTTTTATCCCGCTCATTGTTTATAAGTACAAAATTCGAAAAATTCGTTTAGATTTGCTCTTCTCGTTGTCAGAGGAACTTACACACCACATTTCACGACTATAGCTCCAACACTTTAGTTGGTACTACTTTTATCCCTTGTTGCTCACCCCCTATAAGAAAATTTCGAAAAAATCCATTTAGATTGCGCTTTACACACAGTTTACACTCCAAATTTCCCGACTATAGCTGCAATTCTTAAATTGGAACACTTTTTGTCCCGCCTACCCCCTAAAATGTACAAATTTCGAACAATCCAATTATACATACCAAATTTCACGATTCTAGCTGTAATACTTTAGTTGCTACCATTTGTATCCCTTTTTGCCCCTCTCATCCCTTAAATATACAGATTTCGAAAAATCCATTTATGTTGCGCGCCTACATGGTCGGAGAAATGTACACGCCAAATTTCACGATTCTAACTACAATAATTTAGTTAGTACAATTTGTATCCCTTTTTGCCCCGCAGACTCATAATAAGTACAAATTTCGAAAAATTTATTTAGATTTGCACTTCTAGGTTGTCAGAGAAATTTACATACCAAATTTCACGACTATATATACAAATTTTATCCCTTTTTTGCCGCACACCCCCTAAAAGTACAAATTTCGAAAAATCCAATTTTATTGCGCTTCTATATGGTCAGATTTCACGATTCTAGCTGTAATACTTTAGTTGATCCCATTTTTATCCCTTTTTGTCACGCTCGCCCACTAAAAATACAAATTTCGAAAAATCCGGTTTTACTTCGTTTCTATAAGGTCAGAGGAATTTACATACCAAATTTCACGATTCTAGATGTAATACTTTAGTTGGTACCATTTTTATCCCTTTTTGTCCCGCTCGCCCCTTAAAAGTACAAATTTCGAAAAATCCCTATTTGTAGCTCGTCTGCAATTGCAAGGAACTCACCGAATTTCATGTTTATAGCTAGTACCGTTTAGTCAGGACGAAGGTTCGATGTTTATCCCTTTTTGTCCCTTTTTACCTACTAAAAGTACGAATTTCGTAAAACCCCTATGTTATATTTGGGAACTACCCTGAACATTTCATGATCCTGGCTTCAGCCATTTGGTCTGGCGTTGGTCAGTGATAAGTCAGTCAGTAACGCTACTCGTTTATATATATATAGATTCATCTAAAACCTTCAGAAGATTTTTGAAATTAGGCTCCATAAGAAGTAATGTTCGACGAGGGCCATCTCAACGTCATATTCCGCCGCTAAACTCGCACATATATATATATACATATATGCGAATCAATAAGCGCTTTATACAATTGTTGTACATAAATGAGATCAAAAAGTTGCGTATAAACACCAACAAAATACATTCTGATACATATGTACGTACATAAATAAATGTATACATATGTACATATGCATGTAAGTCTGCTTATAATATGACTAACATACTACACAGAAAGAAAGAAATATTTTAAAAAAGTTATAAATCCAAAAAATAAAATAACATCTAAGGGAGGGCTAAAATGAAATCCAATATCATGGGCCGATGAGGCCCACTTTTACAATGCATGTTTCCAGGTGGAATATGACGTATTCAGTCCAAAATCTGTTAAAATATGTGTTTTCTAGAGCAGAAAAAATCAAATATAAATCTGAAGCAATCTGATCCATTTTCACAATTGATGATTCTAGTTTAAATCGGGAGCGAAATTTGTATGATGACTGTATCTAAATTTGAATCGATTTGACCAGTTTACCACAGAAGTTTCTAGTTAAAATATTCACCAGAGATGTTTTTATTGGAAATATAATGTACTAGCAGTACCCACTGCTTCGCACGCCAAAAAGTCAGTTATTTGTTATTAGTTTTATCCGTCTCTGTTTTTGGATAGTATTTATTTGATTTTCTTTTGGTGTATATATAAATCTAAAATAGTAATTTGGAAACCTCCTATTATATAGTACTCATGTACAGTCAAAGGAATGTGCTTGTCCATGTGCACTATTTTAGCTGAACTCTCTTCGTATGTATAATCTTTATGATTTTCTACCCAGTTTTGAACAAAAAATTACCACCTTATAAGAACAAATTTCGAAAAAAATCCAATGATCCAAATGCAATGTAGAATTACATACATAAATTTCACGATTCTAGCTGTAATATTAAAGTTGGTACCATTTATATCCTTTTTTGTCCCTTAAAAGTACAAATTTCGAAAAAAAAAATCATTTATGTTGCAAGTCTACGTTGTCAGGGGAATTTACGCACCAAATTTCACGACTATATTTCAGTTGGTACTATTTTTATCCCACTCACCCTTTATAAGAACAAATTTCGAAAAATTTATTTAGATATACGATTCTACGTTGTCAGAGGAATTTACACATCAAAATTCACGACTATAGCTGCAATACTTTAGTTGGTACTATTTTTATCCCTTTTTGTCCCGGTCACCCCTTATAAGTACAAATTTCGAAAAATCAATTTATATTGCAAGTCTACGTTGTTAGAGAAATGTAAATACCGTTTTTTACGATTCTAGCTGCAATTCTTAAATTGGTACTATTTTTATTCCTTTTTGTCTCTTTCCTTCTAATGTAACTCTTTTATATATATAGATTATGGCAAATTTTAAGAAATTCTGTTAAAATAGAAGGTTTCTAGAGTGGGAAAAATCAAATAGCGAGGGAAATTTGTATGGTGGTTATATCTATATCTAAACCGATTTGCCCCATTTTCACCATGGATGTTTCTAGTTGTAACATAAGGTGTTGTGCCAAACTTAATCACTTCAGATTTGCTTCAGATTAAATAGTGTTCACCGAAAAACTTAATTGTGCCAATTTTTGTAAGGATCGGACAATAATTGAGACCTATACTTTGATTATTTATACTAAACAATGGGTCTTTCTCGCTTATTTTTGGGTGTTACAAACAAATGATGAAACATAATAAAAATGTATAAAAATGCTGTATTTTGTAGGTGAAAAGAAAAAAATTAAATGAAAATATCTTAGGAGAATTGTGTATTCTATAAATGCCAAAAATTGATATCCATCTAATTGTTTAACCCATTAACGTCCAGAAAAAATTGTTGTTCATGAGTTTTGCACTTTAAATATTTATTTGAAATGTTCCTGTGTTTTGAGGTCCTTGGAACTGATATTTTAAATTGCAAATAACTCCAAAACAATTGTTAATCTATGTATCTAAACCACCGTATTAGCATACTTGTTTTATGTTGGGTACATCACAGAAGGGATAGTTGGATCAAAATTCGATTTTTCGACTTTTGGAAATATATGAATAGTCGACTTTTCGACTTTTGCAAATATATGAAAAGTCGACTTTTCGATTTTTCGACTTTTGAAAACTCGACTTTTGGACTGTTGCAAATAAATAAAAAGACGACAGTACAAAAGAATGAGAAGACGAATAGACCAAATCAAAACGAAATCGAGAGACATTTGTATTGGATATATAAATCTGAACCGACCTTACACACTTTTTGCATAGATGTTTCTAGTTGTTATGTCAAATGTGAAGAAAATCGGATAAAGAGCGAAAAAAGTAAAATCGGTATTCAATAACTTAAATTCATTTCGTTTCATTTCAATTCGATTTCGACTTTTTCCTCCCAAAAGTCGATTAATCGATTAGTCGAAAGTCGATTTATAGATCCCTACATCACAGTGTAGTTATAGACCTGCTCGATTGGGCTCACTAGCTCAATTTTTGTATGGAATTTACTCGTTTAACAAGAAAGTAGCTAGTTACTCGCTTAGAAGTGCTGCAAGATATTTGTTGTTAATCCATCTAAGAAAAACTAAAAGGTAACAATGGTGTCACCTTATTAAGTCTCTTAATTGCAAGCTAATACGCCCAATCGAACAGGTCTTACCATTCATGGTAACTGATTTCGTTGAAATTTCCATCGTTTCTTTTTTCAGTGTACCAGTAATCGCACCGGTTTCCAATGAAATCAATTAAAATATTATTGTATGCTTTTAGGCGATTTAACATTTAAAATTTTGTGCGTTTTCATATGACTACAAGTATGTGTAATACCCACATACGTATTTATAGTAATGGTATTCACATTACACAATACTGCAGGATAAGGATATTTCATGAAGGGATAAGGAAAAATGGAATTTTGAAAGTGTCTCTTTGTATTTTTTTGCAAAATCAACCAGAATTTCAGTGAAAAAGCTTGTGTTCGAAATGTGAATGGCTTTTCTTCGCCTGTTCTCAGACCTGCCACACAAATCACTCTAATCTATGTAAAATTTAACTTTTTAACCTCAATGAAAAAATAACCAGCTTTGTGATAAAAGACTACAAAACTGGTCAATGTTTTTGAAATTGAAACCAGAGAACTACACAAAAAGAATAAAATTCCGTTGTGGATCTCGATTTGCAGAAAAATGTTAGTTGAGTATTTTTTATATTTTGGTAACGATATACTGTATGTAGTCTCCGATGAATACTTCAAGGTGTTACAAACAGAATACCTCTTTAGGTGGAGGGTACAAAAAAAAATAAATTCCACTTCACCACAATGTATCTACATAAATCTTAGAAAAATTATTTTGAATAAAACTGCATTGTTTAACTAAATTTGCATAGTTATAGTTAGTTTAACAGACCTTCACGCAGTCCGTTTAACTTACTTAAATATTTATTGTATACACCGTTTTTCATAAATGATTACATAATCATTTATATATATTCACAAATAATTATATTTAATATTAATGCTGAATCAAAAAATGGTTTTTATTGGTATACCAAATTAGTAGTTTATAAATAATACTGACACGACTCTGACTGCAAAATCAAGTCCTCATCCAATTAAACGGAAATAAATATTAAAAAAAATATTATAAATATTTAATTATTGCATGCAAAATATATACTATTTGTATTATTTAAACATATTTATTGCTTAAGTCAGTATACATTAAAAATTATGTTTCTATTTGAAGTGAAGTGTTCAATTTAAATCCATAATATGTATCTACAAAATTAAATTAAATTCAAATTTTAAAACAATGTACCTAAATACATCAGAATTATTATATTATTATTTGTATATACAAAAATTACCAAACAATGTTTTTAATTTATATAAGGAGAGATGTAATTGATTGTACATACTTACAAGATTTTTTATTATTTAAATAAACAAATCTATATAAAACAATGCCAGTTTTGTGTTTTTATTTATTATAAAGTGATCACTAAAACACTCCCCAAAGAGGTAAGTCAAAAGTGTCTGAATAAATGTTTGAGTCTTATGTAGACCTAATTGATGATGATGAATTAACGGCAGGACCGTATAAATTGTTTTAAGTTTATTTTTTTTAAATAGTGGCCTTACGAAAACAATTGAAGAACACAGTTTAAGTCGCCGAGAGAAGTGACACCCCTAGAAAAGATAAAAAATATAAGTTTGAAATTAGTATGTGACCGATCGAAAACTCAAAAGATATTTGATATATAATATGGAAGCAATTCATCTTCTAGGCCACTGTGAATACTTCCAGTTGTCAATGTTGATTTGATACACATGGGCTCATAATATTAAATTATTAAATAATCTTGATCTTGGTATGCTACAAAAACAAACTAACTTATTCGCAAGCGTCGGATTAAAATTATTAAATGAAATAATTAAATATAAATAAATATTAAATAAAATAATTTATATATAAATTTACTAATTATTTATAGTAATAGTTATTATTTATATTTATTTATTATTTAATTTAGAACAGTAAACACGGGAAGTTTTTTGGTGTTCTTGAGGAGTTTTTGTATGCGTCGTGTGTGTGGTGGCAGAGAAATTCTTCTCAAATTCACAAAAATACCAGGCGCCCAGAAATTAACAGGGTATAAATGAAAATTTTGTGAAACTATTCTTGGTAACGCCTAAAAGTAGTCTAACATACTTTTAGGGGCAAACATATTTTCGGTAATGTTGCTAACCTGGTGACCAAACAATCAAATAACATGAACTTGGTGACCAAAAATGATTTAATCATAATTAAGTTAGCCCCTAAAAGTATGTTAGACTACTTTTAGGCGCTATCAATATAATACAATGTCGTTGTTCTTATTATTTCTGGCCGCCTGGTATTTTTGTGAATTTTAGAAGAGAATTCGACTCGAATCGATCCGCAACTAAGCTGCGCAGTAACGCAATACGCCCCCGAGTGCGTTATTATTATTTGGTTTCAAATATCGCTGAGAAGCCTCTTAAAGAAGGACACTACCTCATGACAGAGGTAGTGTGCAGCCAAGTAATAAATGTCACTCACCATGTCATTTGTAAATAAATTTACATTCTATAAAATATAGATGCAAAAAAAGCTTGAGCCGGAACAATCAATATCCCAGTTCAAATCAAATATTGATTACAGACCGAAATAAAACAAACGAAATTAAACATAAAGTATATATCAGTTTAAATTAAATTAGATTTATATCCTGTTTTCATAAAGATATGTAATTTCTTAGCAAACTTACAAATGGTACAACATTTCATTGGGGATATTACCGAATATTCTGCATATATATAAATAAATAAATGTATATATATATAAATTAATAAATAAATAATTTACATATATAATAAATTTACTATGTATATATATATTATATTAATAATTATTGCTTATATTTATTTATTATTTAATTTAAAACAGCAAACACGGGAAGTTTTTTGGGGTGAGTGGTGTGGTACTTGTATTTGTTTGTGTGCGCCTATGTGTGTGTGTATCAGAGAATCGATTCTCTACTCGAATTCGCAAAAATACCAGGCGCCCAAAAATTAACGGAGTACATATCATAATTTCCTGAAACTACTTTTTGTACCGCCTAAAAGTAGTCTAACATACTTTTAGGGGCAAACATATTTTCGGTAATGTTGCTAACCCGGTGACCAAGCAATAAACCTAACCTGAACTTGGTGACCAAAAATGATTTTATCATAATTAAGTTAGCCCCTAAAAGTATGTTGGACTACTTTTAGGCGCCACAAAATTTATTCTCAGTAATTTATCATCACAGCTGTAATTTCTGCGCGCCTGGTATTTTTGAGAATTTGAGGAGATTCGTTCAACAATTTCTATCCTCTACACCACCCACCCACCTACACCGAAAAAATCGTATCGCATCAATGCTTCACTATGAAATTTCCCTAAAAAAGTATTTTTTTTTTTGTTTTATACGACGAAATCTGATGGAAATTTCCATGCAACTAAGTAGTTAGTTAATTCATGTACGACATTTTCACTGCATTCTAATATAATTTTTATTGAAAATCTGGACCTTCTTTTTAATTAAAAAATATTTGGATTTAGTAGATATGAGGGAAAGAAAATGGTTTTATAAATAAGATTAGATTAAATTAGATTTATTGTACCTTTTTAAAAAACAATGACAGATTTTAACTAATTCGATGAACAAGAAATTACTTAAGACTATAATGTACATATTATCCTAATGAAAACTATCGAAGTTTGTACAGCACCATGCTTTTCACATAAGTGGTTTATATATAGATATTATTAAAGTAGTATAGAATATCGTCCTTGCTCCCGGGACTTTGCAGGATATGAGAGTGTAATATCTCAAAAAAGCGCTTAAAACTTAATCTTAATTCTAAACTAAATCTAAATAAAACCAAAACTTAAAATTGAAATATTAATAATAATAATTTTAAAACTAATGAAAGAAAACAAGAGCATATCAAGAGTTGTGTATCCGTTACCTCAACGCTAACCCCTATGTGTGCCAAGAAGAGACTTCCTGTAGAACTCAGGACGTATTGACACCGATATATCAAAATTAGGTGGATTTTCTGTAAAATATACAATGGGAGAAAGGTAGCGTACATCATACCAACCACAGTCCTTCTGTGTATCGTAAATGGCGGAAATAAAATAATTTTCATGATGAGAAGCCCTTGCCACAAACTTGTCAATGATGTCACAAACATAGACCTATATCTGTGGTCACAACCCATAACAGCCTAAGTCTGTTTTTCAATATTTTCAGTACAGGAGTTTAAAGTTTTGAATCTTCACTGAAAATCAGGAGAAGGTGTTTTTTGGAAAACTTTGCTACAGATTCCAAGGAAACGAATTTCTTTACTAAGTTGTTAACAAAAAATAGTTGTTTATTCTCGCAGTCAAAAGATATTATCGAAAAAGACACTTAGGCTCTTATGAATTGTTGAACGAAAGAAAGTCAAAAAGTTCAAGTTGAGATAGGCTATTATTCCAGATTAAATAAAAGAAAGATTAAATTGAGGAAAGACCTTAACTCAATTTATGTTTATCAAAAAACGAAATTGTAATTCGGAATATTCGGAATTCAAGTTAGGAAAATAAAATTGTTTCTTTGTTTTTTTGGATTAACGACTTAAGTTGATTTAGACAATGATGAAAAAATAATGTTTATATTTGTTGTAATCCTAAATTGACTTAGGCAGTTATGCCAAAACAGTAATTTAGAAAAATAACTTAAGCTATTAGGTTTTTTATGATTAATTGCCTTCCTAGAAGAGATACAAATATGAAAAATTTAGAGCAAATAAATTTAGATACGCTGAATACGATGGTGCTAATAACTCAACGGTTGAATGACTCAAATTTTTTCCTATTTCCCGCGGAATCTTTCTTTCGAGAATCTCGAATTCCCTCATCATTATCGTGGATATAATGAACCATATCGGGAACCCATATTGGGCGTATAGTGGTCTTGTACAGCAGAAGTTTAGTGCTCTGCGGCAAACTTCTGTTCCATAAAATCTTCGAAAAAGATCTCAATATCCTATATGTCTTATCCCCTTGGAATAGGAAGAAGTTGGTTTCGTCTACCTCCGTCTTCTTACTGCAGCAGAATGAAAGAGATTCTTCCGCACCTCTTTATATTTATGAAAAATTATTTTTGAATTATATGGTGGTATGTGATGGGAGTGGCCGATTTGGATGACATTTTCAGAGCTTTTCACTTTGTCATTTATAAACTCTGTTCAAAATTTTATGTCATTCGGATAAAATTCGGATTTAATTGGGTCCTTATATTTTTTCACTCAAATCCCACTATGGGAGAGTGTACGCACAGCGCAGTGTGTTATTAGTGGTAAAACTCCCAAAATTTATGTGCCCTAATCTCGACTTTGTTGATTGAATTTCGCAAAGAACATTCCAAGCAAGCGAAACCATGTATCGTCTTGACATTTCGTTTAATTCGTTGATTACAAGTCCTCTTGAGGTATTCTTTTGTATTAAAAACGTGTAATTTTAAAAAATAAAACATGTGGGTTTGAGACACTGGCACAGTGAAATCACTGCTAATGATTTGTTTCAATGTATCTATGAAAATAAGAATACGATTTTTCATTTTATGTTTCATGGTAGGCAGACGTGGGTTGTGGGATTTAAACAAAAACTTGGTTTTTATCCAATTTGACAATATAAGGGATGTGTGCACAATTTCAAGGCCCTAGCCTATATTGTGGGGTGTAGCACCACTCATACAAATCAACATTTTAAATGGTCATACTATTCACTCTATTAACTACAGACTTGCTTAAATCAAAGTGCTGGATTATTAATCCTAAAAAGTGGAAAAATGTAAAAGCGCGACCCCTACGTTCGGCATAAAAAAATAAAAATTTTTTTTTTGAAACTACCCAGTCATGTCATCATCCATCTGGCTACCGGCAACAAACTTGTTCAGAATTCCACTGGCGTGCTATGGTCGCCATCCCCGAACTTAAACTAAGATCAGGGAATTTATTAATATGTTATTAATATTCTAATCCGTTATTAATAAATTTAATTTATAAATATGTGAATTCCAAAATTCCTTTTACTCAAAAATCTTAACTGAAACTGATTTGGTCCAAATATCACTGATGTCTTTACCCCTGATATGTTATAACAAAAGTGTAACAACTTTTAAATTGCTCTTTAACTCCGCAGAAATGTTATATATGACATCTAATTTTCCCTCCTAAGAACGAGACTATATAGAACTGAAGCTATAGGTCACCAGTAGTGTAGTTCGACATAATCATAGTGCGGTTGCGTTGACGGTTACTTCTGCTAATTTTAAGGAATGGTTCCGCCAGTCCATGGAGCAAAAATGTGCTGATCAGGGGAACGTTGAACATAATTCGAAGTGAAAACAGCGAATGTTCATTGAGGTTGTTCATTGGCGATGTTTTTTTGTTTGGTATGAGGCTTTCCTTGATGAATTGTCTAACATATACTGAAGTAAAGTCAGATGACAGCTTGAGACCAGGCACGCGAGATCTGTAAAAAACAAATGAAAAACATCTGAATGAATTTCCTGTAACATAAAACATATAAAAATATCAACAAACATATGTCCCATTCCCAAATTAAATCGTTCACATTTATTAGGACACCCTAAAATACGATTTCCCAAGTCCTCCAAAATACGCATTATAGATTTGTAAACAGTGTAATTATTACCACTTTGTAAGCTTCCATTTTTTGCTGTTATTTCAGCCACTTTTCTACGCAGCACAACTGACTGACTGAAATGGACACCCTTAATGTGTTTGTCAGCAATGAAATGTCGCCACAGCAACAATGGCGGCATTGGCTACATGGCAGTACATGAACAATTTTTCGTATATCTTTTTATGCCTGAAATTATTGTAATTACATAATCATCAATGTTTTTCATTACGTGACGTGCCTTAAGTCCCTCCCACAGTTAAGCTCCTCCCCTCATGTTCAATGTTCCGCGTGAAAATGAATATTTTGCTAAAAAAATCGTTAATAAACGTTGATAAATTTATTAATACAAAAAGCTCACAATAAAGATTCAATTATAGGAATTAACACGAATGTAATCTGAGGATAACACTCTTAATCCCTGGAAATCCTGTGCACGGACAAATGGGTTGGAGGGTATGAGAAGTTAGGGAAAAACATTACAGATTTATGGAACATCGACCGCACGGGCAATGACAAAACATTTGGTTGCCTGGGGTGAAGATGAGTAAATGAGAACGAATTGTCGTTCTCGGTTCATACTAAACTGAACTCATTTGGAGCCCATATTACAGGGTGGCTGATGAATAGACAGCGTAATATATGCAATTGCATATTTTGATTAGATGGTTGTATCGATATGGTAATGATACACAAATGTTTCTCTTCAAAAATGTATTCCAAATATATAAACATATTTTTCAACATTTTGCATATTTTATGCAAAGTGCATATTTGCATAAATCTAGCATACATATATATCATATATCACAATATATTTTATATAATAAACTTTACTGATGTGTTTTAGCTAATAACTAGAATATATATGATGATTTATGATCTTTAAATCGCACTCCAAAAAATATACGAAATAAAAGATGTGAAGTTCTTGCACGAAATGAGCGATATCTTCATAGCGCGATCTGAAGGGTAATTTTAAGATTGTTTTTGGACGTTTATACACACACCTCAAATTTTTGCAATTTAAAAACAATTTATAGATCTATACACTCTATTATATAACCAAGCCAAAATTACAAGGAATAATATAGAATTTAATATAGGGTCGCGGAGCTTAATGTCAATGAATCCTGACCAGGTAAACAAATACAAGACTGGCCAGGCAGATACATTTCACTACATGAAATTTGTAAGCAAAGGAAACCACACTTTAGGTTAGCTCCAAAGTGGGAGTTAAATTAGGAGTGGCATTACCAGCTTTTTAATTGAATTTCTGATATGATTGACAGGCTGTTTTCCTTTATTCAAAGCTATGTTTTAATATTATTATATGTTTAAAAAACAATTAATTTTTATAATGGGTAGACTAAATCTTGGGTCTATATAATTTTTTATGAGCTCAGAGAAATTTGTAAAATGTGCATTGCCGGGTGTGTTACTTGTTACAAAAAATCATTATATTTATAATCTGCAATTAGATGATTACAATCTGCAATTAGATTAGATTAAAAAATATTGTTGTCTATTCAAAAATTAAGTTAAATAAATAAAGTTTTGCTATTTTAAACTCATATTAATAATGCATATTTTGTGAATATAAAGGGTGATTTTTTAGCTATTATCTTTTTGGCAACACTGGTTCAAACAGCTGACACACGTTTCGTGTTTTGTTTCACTGTCAAACATCTTCAGTTTGGTCCATAATTTAACCATGAATCGTCTTACAAACGAACAACGCTTGCAAATTATTGAATTTTATGATCAAAATGCATGCTCTGTTAAGAAAGGTCATCGCGCGCTTCCATTTTATGGACAGTTTAATCGACCCACTGAAGCGACTATTCGGGCTATTGTGACTAAATTTCGCACAAATTTTACATTGTTTGACATTAAACCACCAACACGCTTGCGTAGAGTCCGAACTGAAGAAAATATCGCAGCTGTATCGGCCAGTGTTAATGATGACCATCAATTATCGATTCGTCGCCGTTCGCAGCAATTGGGCCTCTGTTACTCAAAAACGTGGAAATGCTAAAATTGGACTAAGCGAATGGACCATTTGAGTCGCAGTCAAGGTCAACATTAGCATGAAATAATCTTCAAACATTAAATTATATGGACCGTACTATCGATTCAAATAAAGATTTCATAAATTTTTCTCAATTTTATGTGATTTTTTTAAAAAACTTTCCTATAGCTTTTAAAAAATCACCCTTTTACAATATTTTTTTGCATATACAATACATATGTTATTGCATATATTTTGCATAAAAAATGCATATTTTAGATATGCAGATGTAGATTATGGGATTAATACCAAATTTGAGCTCTATCGGACTATAAATGAATTTTGCATTAAAATCCGCTGTCTACTGATGAATGAAGAGTTGTCCTTTACAGAACAGAACTGCACCGAAAGTGAATCGATTTCAAGTTTGTTTCAAATTTCCACATTTCTTAACCTTACTGCACCTGGTTATTTATTATGGTACTTTTGACAACAGGACGTTTACAGAACACAATCATCAATTTTGGATTGCGTAGAGCAATGCATTCGAACAACAATTCTTGTAATTCTCGCTGCAACTCCACAGGCATTCATGAATTATGATTATAGAAATTCTTTTGAATTTCTTAATGTAGGAACATTCATAAGCACAACAATATATTTCGCTTTTCTTGATGCAAATTTCTTAATTTGTTCGTTAATCAGACATCATTTTGATGCGTTTTATGTCCTCTCAGAATCATTTTGGTTATACCCTACACCACAGGGTATAATGTCTTTGTGCATTTGTTTGTAACACCCTAAAGGAAACGAGGTCTATCTCATCATTTATTATACCGATCGACTTAGAATCACTTTTTGAGTCGATTTAGCGATGTCCGTCCGTCCGTCTGTCCATCTATTCTTGTCCAGGTCGCAATTGATGTTAGAACTAAATGAAACTTTGCACAACGAAGTTTTATGGAATAACGACGAACGCTATTTAATTTGAAGCAAATCGGTTCAGATTTAGATATAGCTCCCATACAAATGTTGCTTCCGATTTTACTTTTTCCGCTCTATAAACCACATATTTCAACAGATTTTCCTCCCATTTGGCAAGACGCCATATATTTAAACTAGAAACAACTCTGGTAAAAATAGTATAGTTCGGTTCAGATTTATATATAGCTCGCATACAAATGATTCCTCCGATTTGACTCTTTCCGCTCTAGAAACCACAAACTTTGACAGATTTTCTTCAAATTTGGCAAAACAGCTTATATTTCATCTAAGAAGGGCTATGGTACAAATAGGATAGGTCGGTTCAGATTTATATATAGCTCCCATACAAATGTCTCCTCCGAATTGACTCTTTCCGCTCTAGAAACCAAAAACTTTGACAGATTTTCTTCAAATTTGGCAAAACAGCTCTGGTAAAAATAGGATAGATCAGTTCAGATTTATATATACAAATGTCTCCTCGGATTTGCCTCTTTCCGCTCTAGAAACCAAAAACTTTGACAGATATTCTTCAAATTTGGCAAAAAAAACTTATATTTCAACTAAAAACAGCTCTGGTAAAAATAGGATAGATCAGTTCAGATTTATATATAGCTCCCATAAAAATGACTCCTCCGATTTGACTCTTTGCGCTCTAGAAACCACAAACTTTGACAGATTTTCTTCAAATTTGGCAAAAAAAACTTATATTTCAACTAAAAACATCTCTGGTGAAAATGGGTCAGATGAGTTCAGATATATATAGATATATAGCTCCGATACAAATTATTTCCCCTCTAGAAATAGCATATTTGAACAGATTGTCTTCTAATTCGGCACATCAGCTAATGTTTCAAATAGAAACAACTAAGCGAAAGTGGGTCACATCGGTTCAGATTATATATAGCTCCCGATTTGATTCTTTCCGCTCTAGAAACCACATATTTAACACTCCATAAAATTTGGGAAAGCGTATAATATTTCAACTAGAAAACATTTGCTAAACATGGGTCAGATCGGTTCAGATTTGTATATAGCTCCCATTCATAGTTTCTGTTCAAATTTTCTTACAAATACAGATAGAAGTATGGAAAATGTAGTATATTCTCCTCTTATATCTGCATCACCATAGGGTATAATGACTAAGTGTAGGGTATCATATAGTCGGCCACGCCCGACTTTAACCTTCCTAACTTGTTTTATTTGCAAATTTATTTATTTGCAAAAATTATCAAATGGAAATTATCAAATATAACTATCCTTATATTTTTATATTGAAATATTCATCGGAGACTCCATAAAGTATGTATGTATATTCTGGGTCGTTGTAAAATTCTAAATCAATCTATCCATGACCATCTGTCTATTTGTTGAAAGCCGCCAAACGAAATGGGCTAGGAGGTTCAAATGTGTCTTATTGTATGAGAGATGTATTTTTCCCTTCCCTTGTGTTTTGCGACTCAGGACGATTCTGTACGGAAATTTCACTTTGTGCGAAAGGTTGAATAGATCAAACATACATTGATTTTATTGAAAGAGAAATAAAATTTTCTTTTTGGGGAAATGTTATTTTGTGTTCAATTCTATTTGGTTTTGACGTTCTTTGATTCCTTTGACTGAATAAAAAAAAGAGAACTTTGGTTTTGTAATTTAAACCAGATATTTTTTAACGAGATTTTGGGAAGGGAGTTTGATATTTGCACGTCGATAACAAGCACAAAATCCGGATGGAATTACTCGCGAATATTGATTTATTTATTTATTTATGTATATTCCCAGCGTAAGGATATTGAAATAGCTGGTAATCGACCTTTTCGAAATTGCAGGGTCGGTGTACCTTATTTCAGGGTCGTTATTTGTTATATACAGGGTTTTCCAACAAGAGGTGTAATTTTGGTATTCAAAGAAAAATTTCATTTTTGAGATAAATGATCGGATGTTTATTTCATAATAAAGAGGAAGGTATGCCGTTAATAATGAAAAACAACATCAGGTAAATGGCCACGACGACCACGCTTACAGGACCATATCCTTTTCATGAAATTTTCCATAACCAAATCGCAAAGTGGCTGCCCTCTGTCCTCTATAGCCTCACGAAATCTATCTTTGAGGTCTTGAAGCGACGCTGGGTTGTTGGCGTAGACCTTATCTTTCATGTGGCCACAAAGGAAGAAGTCGCAAGGTGTTAAATCACAAGAACTCGGTGGCGAAATGTGATCACCTCTTCGAGAGATAACACGGTCCGGAAACATTTCCCGTAAAAGAGCAATGGTTTCGTTGCTTGTGTGGCACGTAGCGCCGTCTTTTTGAAAGTAAACGTTGTCCAGATCAATACCATCCAACTCCGACCATAAAAAATCATTAATCATCTCTCGATAGCGCAATCCATTCACCGTAACCGTTGATCCAACCTCATTTTCGAAAAAGTAAGGTTCAATGACCCCGGCGGACCATAAACCGCACCAAACAGTCGCACGATAAGGATGGATAGGCTTCTCAACAATAACTCTTAGGTTTTCCAAGCCCCAGATGCGACAATTTTGCTTGTTGACGTAGCCACCGAGCCTCATCAGTCAAGATGATTTTTAGATGGAATTCCGGATCATTTTCATTCATGAATTTTAATAATTTCAGTGCGTTTTTGAAGCGTGTATCGTTCCATTTTTAGTAATGGCGTAGTTTGTACTTGTCAAATGTCAAAGAATAAAAGCTTCAAAAGTGACAGCTACCGAAATACCGGGTGATTCAAAATAACACCTCTTGTTGGAAACCCCTATACATTCAGGCGATACCTAAACGCGGTGTCATATAACACACGAACGAAAATACGGTATATAAAGAACGACCCAAGACATTGTAATTCCTGATATGAGATTTTAAGGACAACATCACATTACCTACAATTTACATAAAATTCGTTAACATACTTTTAACAGTTCCGGGTATGAGCGAAGAGTCAAGATTGAATGTTATGTTACTCCTGACCAGATTTAATGAAGATATGAAGCGGTCTTTTATTTAGTCAATATCCAATGATTTCAAATGCCTTTTAGTTTACTTTGTTCATCATTTTAATTCGTCATATTTATTTTAATCCTTTACTCTATTTTACTTTAAAATAACGTAACGTTGCAATCTTCTTAATTATTTTAAAATTACCCACTTACACTATTATTTTGTAATGATTGAGCTATACAACTTTGAAATATTAACTAATATCTAAATTTATCGCTGAAAATGTCATTTTTGGAAAGAGATCCTATGTCATCAGGTCTGGAGACATCGAGTGATATAAACGACGAGTCATTTCATATATATTTCATTTTGTCCAATCCAATCAAATTTAATAATCTTAATGAATGGAACTATATTTTAAATAAATTTTTAAACGCAAATTCGGCAAGTGAGTTGTGCTTCTCGTTCGTTTGTGAGAATCATCTCCTTATAGAGGCCGGGTTTGATGTTGAAAAGTCGCTGCGAAGCCACTTGAAAAGACTTTTGATATGGTCGAAATCATGATCGTGGTAGTCTGCAGCCAAGTAATAAATGTCACCATGTCATTTGTAAAAAAATTTGCATTCTATTAAATATAGAAGCAAAATGGTCTTGAGCCAGGACAATATCCCAGTTCAAATCAAATATTGATTACAGAGCAAAAAAATGCAAACGAAAAAAAAACTAAAAGTAATCCACCACTTCATATTATTTTATTTTGAACCTCTAATATAATCGTAAAAATACTCTTTTCTTTCTTTACTTTAAATTCATTTTACGAGAACACGCATAATTTTTCGATGTTAATTTATTAGTTCGCGAAAGGTGAATGGCTTCAGGCAGAGGATAATTGGATGGGCTGATTGGCAGAGTAATTGGATGGGCTGATTGATGAAAAATATCAGTAAGGATGGGTGGGTAAAGATTAGATTTGCTGACACCGTATATGGACATCATCGTCTTTTGATTATAATTATCTTTTTTCTAAACCATTTATCTAAAACAAAGGGCTACCTTATTTTTTACTTTTATGGTAACTACCCGTGCATAATTCCAAAGGAAAACAAGTAAGATAAGGCTAAAGTCGGGCGGGGCCGACCATATGATACACTCCACTTTCTATCGGAATACAATTCAATTCTGTAAAAAAGTGAAAACGAGAAAAAAAATTTTATGTTTCCTAATCACAGGCTAATATGACCTGGCCCAACTTGTCAAATCGAGAATAACATTTGTATCGGGGCTATATCGAAACATGGAATGAAGTGACTAACTTTCACAATAAGTTCTTCCAGTTGAAGTATAACGTGTTATGCTCAATTTTAAGAAATTCTCTGAAAATACGCGGTTTCTGGGGGAACGAAATTTGTATGAGAGCTATATGTAAATCTGAACCGATCTAACACATTTTTACCACAAGTGTTTCCATTTGAAATATAAGGTGTTTTGCGAATTTAGAGGGAAATCTGTTAAAATATGTGGATTCTAGAGCGGAAACATTCAAATTGGGAACGAAATTTGTATGGGAGCTATATATAAATCTGAACCTATCTAACACATATTTTCCACAGGAGTTTCCAGTTGAAATATAAGGTGTTTTGCGAATTTTGAAGAAAATCTGTTAAAATATGTGGATTGCAGAGCGGAAAAATTCAAATGGGGGTCAAAATTTGTATGGGAGCTATATATAAATCTGAACCGATCAAACACGTTTTTACAATAGGTGTACCTAGTTTAAATATAAGATGTTTTGTCAATTTTGAAGAAAATCTGGTAAAATCTGTAGATTCTGGAGCGGAAAAATTCAAATTGGGAGCGAAATTTGTATGGGAGCTATATATAAATCTGAACCGATCTAACACATTTTTACAACAGGTGTTTCCAGTTGAAATATGAGTTGTTTTGCGAATTTAGATGGAAATCTGTTAAAATATGTGGATTCTAAAGCGGAAAAAATCAAATTGGGAACAAAATTTGTATGAGAGCTATATAAATCTGAACCGATCTAACACATTTTTACCACAGGTGTTTCTAGTTGCACTATAAGATGTTTTGCCAATTTTGAAGAAAATCTGTTGAAATATGAGGTATCTAGAGTGAAAAGGGACAAATCGGCAGTGAAATTCGTATGGGGGCTATATCTAAATCTGAACCGATTTTCTTCAAATTAAATAGCATTCGTCCTTGTCCCGAAAAACTTCGTTGTGCAAAGTTTCGTTTGGTTCTGGCTACAATTGCGACCTGTATCGTGATTACAACAATAGATGGACAGACGGACATTGCTAAATCGACTCAGAAAGTGATTCTAAGCCGATCGGTATAATTAACAATGGGTGGGAGATAGACCCTTTTGGGTGTTACAAACAAATGCACAAAGACATAATACTCTCGTGGAGTGTATAAAAACCGCCCAAGAGTGAGCACGGCCGGGGCAAGGAAGTCATGGTCATGGTGGATCGTTACAGGTTGGAGATCAGTTGGGATTGAAAAATTGTTTCCGTAACAAGGATTGAAAATAACCCCTAATATTTAGATTATTGAAGCATTTTTTTCCATGCTTTATATAAGGTTACTTTCTATATATGTTTGTGTGCCACAAAATTTGAAATCAATTTTTGAAAGCTTTTTTCTCAACCAATTTTGCTCAAATTTTGCACACTTAATCATTTTCGATGACAATACAAGGAAATGGAAAAATTTGACAAATTGGACAAAGGGGCGTGGCACCTCCCATACAAAGTTAAAACCTATTATTGAATATTGTCAGTTCTATGACACCTAGAGTGCTGAAATTTTGTGTAAGTGCATCTAGCATCAATGTGCATAGCTGTGTCAAAAATGGGCGGTATTGGAAAAGTGGGCGTGGAACCTCTCATACGAAGTTAAAACCTATTATTGAATATTGTCAGTTCTATGACACCTAGAGTGCTGAAATTTTGTGTAAGTGCATATACCATCAATGTGCATAGTTGTGCCAAAAAGGGGCGGTATCGGAAAAGTGGGCGTGGCACCTCCCATACGAAGTTAAAACCTATTATCGAATATTGTCAGTTCTATGACACCTAGAGTGCTGTAATTTTGTGTAAGTGCATCTAGCATCAATGTGCATAGTTGTGCCAAAAATGGGCGGTATTGGAAAAGTGTGCGTGGAACCTCTCATACGAAGTTAAAACCTATTATTGAATATTGTCAGTTCTATGACACCTAGAATGCTGAAATTTTGTGTAAGTGCATCTAGCATCAATTCGCATAGTTGTGCCAAAAAGGGGCGGTATTGGAAAAGTGGGCGTGGCACCTCCCATACGAAGTTAAAACCTATTATTGAATATTGTCAGTTCTATGACACCTAGAGTGCTGAAATTTTGTGTAAGTGCATCTAGCATCAATTCGCATAGTTGTGCCAGAAATGGGCGGTATTGGAAAAGTGGGCGTGGCACCTCCCATACGAAGTTAAAACCTATTATTGAATATAGTCAGTTCTATGACACCTAGAGTGCTGTAATTTTGTGTAAGTGCATCTAGCATCAATGTGCATAGTTGTGCCAAAAATGGACGGTATTGGAAAAGTGGGCGTGGCACCTCCCATACGAAGTTAAAACCTATTATTGAATATTGTCAGTTCTATGACACCTAGAGTGCTGAAATTTTGTGTAAGTGCATCTACCATCAATGTGCGTAGTTCTGCCAAAAATGGGCGGAATTGGAATAGTGGGCGTACCACCTCCCATACGAAGTTAAAACATATTATCGAATAGTGTCATTTCTATGACACGTATAGTGCTCAAATTTTGTGTAAGTGCATCTAGCATCAATGTGCGTAGTTGCGCCTAAAATGGGCGGTAATGCAAAAGTGGGCGTGGTACCTCCCATACAAACCACAAATTAAAAATCTATTATTTCTGCTCCTGATAACGCAGTAATTTTTCCTTCTACAAAAGATAACTAAAAAAGAATTTCTAGGCCCAATAGAATTCTGCTTGCATAAAGCATGGATTTGAAAAAAATTTTTTTTGATTTACTAGTTTAATTTCTGCTTTGCACTTGAAATTTGTTGCGTACATTCATCTTGTAGCGTAAAAGCACCAACAAGTAAATAAAAGTTTTAGCGGACGAAATGGGACAAAAAGCGATAAAGATGGTAATGATACGACAACAGCTAGAAACTTGAAATTTAGAATGCGTCTCCCTCTAATTGCGCATATACGTAAAATAGGAGGAAAAGCGTAATTTTAAGGGATACAATTTGAAAAGAGAGATAAAAATGGTACCAACCAAACCGCTGAAGTTTTCGTGCATTCAGGATCTAAATGGGATCAAATTTGGGACTAATCAAACGGCTAAAGCTAGTATCATGATATTCAGTATGTGCACTCGTCAGACCGCGTAGACGCGGAATAGAAGAGGTACTTTTCTTTTCTAAATTCGTACCTTTAAGGTCAAAATGGAAAAAGGAGTAAAACTGGTGCCGAACAAATGGCTGTAGCTAAAATTAAAATCGTGAAATTATGTATTTATATTCCACTCTGAAACATTTCAATATCTGAACATTTCTTATCAAAATGGTACTGACATTTAGGCTGTAGCTGGAATCAAGAAATTGCAAATGGCGAAACTCGGGCTGTCACTTTCCGATTACACTTGAAGTTTTATATTTATATATAAAGGGTGATTTTTTAAAAGCTATAGGAAAGTTTTTCAAAAAAAAAAACACATAAAATTCAGAAAAATGCATGAAATCTTTATTTGAATCGATAGTACGGTCCATATAATTTAATGTTTGAAGATTATTTCATGCAAATATTGATCTAGAGTAACAGAGGCCCAATTGTTATTATTATTGTAATGATAAAATATTTCCCGGTTTTCAGGAAATTCCAAATTCCATTGTGGAATAAGGGCCACCTAACCTGGGTATTTATACATTTACTAGATATAATTTTATATATATAAAATTAATTCAACCCGTCATGACATTATAATAATTCTCAGAGGTATTTTATTTTACATCTAGTTTCCCTTGTATACTCCGGCATTGTCTTGATATTTAGCCACAAAATTAGATAGTATTCAAGAAATGGTAAGTATTCAAGCCGTAATCTAACACTCCAAAAATTGTATAGTACAAATATTAAAAAAATAAGAAAAAATGTATATATAAAAAATGTTGGTTTTGATTTTATAGTTTAATATGGCTCAATGCACACAAAAAATGTTTTGGTCTATCTGTCTTTGTTATCAACTTAAGCAACTATGATCGATAATTGAATAACGTCTGCTGCATGTCTCCTTGCCACAGAGAATATGCTATACTCGAGTTTTTCACTCCTTAAAGCCTTGGGTCCTATTCCTTATATTTTGTTGCAGACAAAAATAGGTTTATGCCCTTTTAGTTTTTGTTTTCCACAAAAAAATACCACGCTTTTTGGACTTCAAACGCTCCCTAATTAAACTTTAGTAATTTTATTTCTGCCAAAGGCTATTTTTAAGTATCAGCCATCTAGTTTTTTTTATGTGACGCGAAGTGGAGAATCCTTCAGATTTCTCTTAAGATGTTGGGGATGCTTGTGTCTATCTTCACCATCCCTTATTGATATGCTGCAGTTATTTGGTGAGTGCGGTAGTCTACGAAATCTTAATTCAATTATAATGCCAAAACGAATTTTAAACAATTTTCCAACACTACCCCAGAAACATCCACCCCTGACCATACCGACAGATAGAGCTTTTCGTTTCTTGGCTGCCACTTCTGTAGCCACTAACGAAATTTCGAAGAAGAAAAAACCGTCCACTTGTTATTAGGATGGCATCTTAGCATACGTGTTGGCTGGTTGGTGGTGGGATGCAAATTTGAATTTTTTTCATTCGTTTCTCTCTTTTTTCGGTTTTGGTTTGGTACTCAACCAACAAATTGATTGCAAATCAAATTCTATTTTATTTCTCATTTTTTCTTTTTGGGGGAATTGCTCTGCGTGGCGCTTGGCCATTGTTGGCCTTGGTTGTGTTTCTTTTTTTTTTTGGTTTAGCCGCCAAAGTTGAAAATAATATTGTGCAGCTTGCCGGGCGATATAATAAAGTTATTATTCATCGTTATTCCTTGGGATGTGTGTGTGTGTGGTCGCTCGTGCCTAGCACGAACATCTATGTCTGGTATGACTTTGAGATGTAACTTTTTCTTATCCCGGACATGACTGCCTGCTGCTTCATGTCCTTATGAAAGATGGCTAACACCTTGGAGTTTCGTTTAGTGAATAAATTGGCCGGTCGCCTATTCCATGTAATTGTCATACTTATAGAAGTGGGGCACTTGAAATGAGGTGGAAATATTTATGGCCACAACTCTGTCACGAGTTGTCGGAACAAGTTTGTTTTTTCTTCGAATTCCTAAAAGTTTTCTTATTACAAATGTATTTATTCATTTATAATCGAGGCATTGTTCCTTTTAATGAAGAATTACGTTTGTTTAAATATTAAATTTCGCTTAGAATGCAATACATGAGTTTTGGAGGTGTCATAAGATTTTTGCTTCAATCGCATTATAATTGGGACAAACTCAAAATATTACTTATTAGAAACAATATTTTCCAAAAATTATTTGGAAAAAAAATATTAAAATATATAATAAAGGCAGACTATACGATAGCACAAAGTTAAAAGTCCTTAACTCCAGTGTTAAAACGGTACTGCTGTATGGTTGCAGCGCATGGAGTACAACGCAATCTTCACGCAGGAAATTGCTGTCCTTCTACAATAAGTGCCTTAAACAAATTCTGCGAATTTACTGGCCAAATTGGGTAACCAACGAACAACTTCTCTCGATGGCCAACTGCAAAACAATTGAATTTGCAGGTGCAAATGGTCCTGGATTGGCCATATCCTGAGAAGACCACCCGACGAAATCGCAAGACATGCACTCGTCTAGAACCCGCAGGGCCATAGAAATCCTGGAAGATCTCGTAACACATGGATACGCATGATGAGAAATGCATGCAAATCTCGTAATATGACTTGGAACCAAGCAAACATCCTAGCTAATGATCGAACAAAGTGTAGAGAATTTGTTGACGCCCACTGTTCTTCGTGAACTTTTATTTAATTTGCAATCTCTACTTTGTATTTTGTAAATTTTATAGATAAAGGAAATATATACATATATATCTTCGCCTAAGCACATTTTATATAGCTCACACCAAAACTGGATCTATGTTATTCAGTTTAGTATGAGCTCTCCTTTAAACAAATTTACTGAAATACGGTGAATTTAAGGAACAGTAAAGTCCTGATGATATGTACTCATATGTGGGCCACATGAAATGCACCATTCAATTGTAAGTTTTCGCCATCTAGCAATTTTGTCTTCTGAATAAGAAAATCTGATTTCTTGTATGAGGAAATATAGGGTCCGCCAAATAACTTTTTTTTGAAAATGCTATAAAAAACTAGTAAGAAGGCGTTAAGTTCGGCCGGGCCGAATCTTCTATACCCTCCACCACGGAGTGCATTCCACAGTATTACCAGCAGATTAAAGGATGTCGACATAGAAATGTCGAAATTTACTATTTCAAACTATAATGTATACTTATGCGCACTGTTTAAAATCGACTACTATATATAAATAAAATGCTGCAATTGTAAAAGTGAACATGCCTAAATATTAAGCGATTGTCAGTCGCCATTAGAAAGAAGCATTTCCAGATATAGACAAAGTGATAAGAAAAGTATAAATTTTAAAGATTTCCCTGTTCGCCCCATTCTCCGCCCAAATGTACAAATTTCGAAAAAACATTTTTCGAGTCTTCATAGTCAGAATGTATACACCGAATTTCATGATTTCAACTTCAGCGGTTTGGTAGGCCCCATTTTTATCCCTCTTTTTTAATTATATCCCTTAAAAGTACGAATTTCGAAAAATCCCTCTATTTGACGTGTCTATGCAATTAGAGGGATGTACACACCGAATTTCATGATTCTAGCTGTTGTCGTATCATTGGTACCATATTTTATCAGTTTTTGTCCCAATTCACCAGCTAAAACTTTTATTTTCTTTGTGCTGCTTCCAAGCTACAAGAGGAATGGCCGCAACAAATTTTAACTGTATGAAAATCAGAAATTTAATTAATAAGCCAAGGCTACTAATATTTCATATATATTTCATATATTTCAATTCATAAAGTAAATATAATACAATCATAAATACCCTAAATATTGGGGGACAGAGAGTGTATTTTCAGCAACAGTCGTTTGTATTGAATTGTTGTTGGTTGTATTTCCTATTTTAATTTCAAAAGTATAAATTTCGAAAATACCTTACCTCTCACTTCCTGATTCTACCATTTTTTGTCGTAAAAGCAAAAATTTTTTTTTTACGTGGCTATGCACTCAGAGGAATGTATACTCCGAATTCAATGATACTATCTGCGGCCAGTTTCTTGGTACCATTTTTATTCCCCTTTTCGCATTTTATTTTTTAAAAGTACGACTTTCGATTTTATCATTCTAGCTGTAGCCTTTTAGTTGGTACCATTTTTATCCCTCTGCTCCCATTGAATCCCTTGAAAGTACGAATTTGGAAAAACCTTTTTCGTGTCTACTCAGTCAGAGGAATGTATACAGCTAATTTCATGGTTCTAGCTGCATCCATTTGTTTGGTACAATTTTTATCCCCTTTTTCATTTTACACCATAAAAGAACGAATTTCGAAAATTACCTTTATTTTATATGTCTACGCAATCAGAGGAATATATACACCGAATTTCATTATTCTAGGTGCAGCAGTTTGGTTGGTACTATTTTTGTCCCTCTATCACCATTTAACCCCTTAAAAGTACGAATTTAGAAAAAATACTTTTATATTATGTATCTACTCTATTAGAAGAATGAACATGCCAAATTTCGTGTTTCTATCTGTTGTCGTTTGTTAGGTACCATTTTTTATCCGTTTTTGTCCATTTCGCCCCCTACAAATAAAAATCACTCTATAATGCCCATTTATGCTATAAATGGAATGCGAATTGCAAATATCAAGTAAATACAAGATAATGTGATCAAAAAACATGCCGAAATACTCTAAATATTAGGGGTATTTTCAATCCTTGTGAGGGAAAAATTTTTCCCTCTGGGCCGATTTCGCCCACTTTCTATCACAACCGATTTGCAACCATAAGACATATTTAGGAAAAATTTGAACCTCCTAGCTCATTTCGTTCGGCCGCTATCGTGCTTTCAACAGACAGACGGACATGGCTATATCATATTAGAATTTTACCACGACCCAGAATATATATACTTTATGGGGTCTCCGATGAATATTTCAAGGTGTTACAAACGGAATGACAAAGTGATCCTGGAGGTGGAGGGTATAAAAACTGAGTAGGTAGTTTTTTTATGTTTTGTTCCTACTTTCTGAATTTTGGCTCGATGCAATAAATGATAACTTTTTTTATCCCTCAATTTCGAATTTATTTTTACACCACTCGAATGTTCAGGCACAAGCGACCCATGTGGACCTTTGATGGTTAGCAAAATATGGGGACCTCCAGCCAAACAAATATTGTCTTTTTCTGTTGCCTAAAATTTTCAACTCACGTGTCTATAATTTTTTCGAAAAATTCGTTATATACATATGTTCGTGAAAATTAAAAAAAAAAAACATTTTATATGTATTTATTTTTGCTATTTTGGAAAACTGCGCACAACTTTTTAATGAATGGAATGTAACAACACTTACATATTTCATTTATTCACATAATTGAGCCCTATATATGGTATACGCGGAATATTTGAATCTTTGGCAAATTGCAAGCCAAATATATCAGCTATTGTTAAGCTGTTGACACTTAGTGACGTTTGTTGGTGACGTTTTTTATTTGTATCTTTCCTTTTTTAATTTAGAAATATCTTTGAATTGTCGTCTAGATAGAATAAATATGAGTAGGATGTGTCATATAAAAGTCTAATTTGGAACATTTTCGTTTTCAACCAACTGCTATAAACTGGTTATCGTAAATTTGTGTCTTTGTCGTAACGTAATTATTATTAAATATCGTATTATTATAGTTCCCAACCAATCTCGTACATTTTATAAATATTTTAAAGCTTTGATTACATATTTATTTTTCGGAAAGAGGTTAGAGAATATTTTATGGCAATTAACATTCGCTGATTATAACACATATTATAACAGTCAACAAACTTCTTAGCCAATACAACAACCAGGCTGTATGGAAGTGAACAAAATTGCTATAACGTCGTACGAGTTATTGTGCATGATTTTTAAAATCCCATTATTGGTTAAGCTATTGTCTTTGGGTTGGCGTATTTGAGCAGGCTATTTTTGGAAATCACTGAAATAAATCACAAAAAAGTGATTTTAGCATAGTTTGAGAAGAAATAATTATTTACGAAAGAAAAGCTGATCAATCACGTGGGGCTTCTCTGAACATCATATGCAAAATTGATACAGCCACCGAGATGAAATTGAGCTTCATGAAGGCTGAACTGAACGGCCGATCTCTTCTCGGACATTTTCCACGTAAATTTCTTACAGTCATTAAGAAACTAGTATGGAAGTAAATTTGTAGTATATTCAATTTTGTTCGAGCGTATAGCGTCCCATTTCACAAATGTCAAACATAATTATGAAAATAAAAATGAATGTTATTCTACCTTTCAAAGTCAAAGTAATTGTTATTTCAAATTTAACAAGGTAAATGGCCCACCCTATATATACATTTGTGTGAGCTGTTTGGAGTGTTTCCTGGCTTAGCTACCATCTGATCAATCAACCCTAACATTTTAATAATTTTAATCTCAATACTCAGGAAAATATGCTGGAGACGGAAGTGTAATTTTTCAAAGTTTCTTTTGTGTTTCCTATGAAGTTTTGGTGTTTTCGATCGCTTTTCACAAAACGCATCCATCCTGTATACAGATTATTCGCTTAAGAATAATAATTTCATAATAATTCATAAATAATTTAATCCATACTGCCGCACACTGCACCGATTCAAGGACAAAAAATCAGAAAAGTGTCTTGGATTGAATTTATTTTTTGACATCGTTTTAAAGATAACACTGTCCGACAGTCCATATTACACTTGAATCAGATAATATATGGCTGAAACTATAGGTGCAATGGAGTTAATTTGCTTTTTCAGTTTTTAATATATATAATATATATTATACATTAGTTAGTATTAACAACCATTTCAAGATATCCTTAATAAAAATTAAAATATGAATAAACTAAGAGGAGAAATTGAAATGGCTGTTAATGCTGAACTAATTCAGTTAGAAGAACAATATTTGAAGTATTTTTAATAGATAGTCTCCTCTTTAATTTGACACTGACACCGTTATCATAGGGTGCGGATAAGTATTTAAAATATTTATTTTATAGCAACAATCTTTTGGGCTCTAGAGGATGACCGATTTTATATTCAAAAATAAATATTGTTCAAAAATACATTTTTAGATGTAATTGAATATTCTTACACTGAGGAGTGGTACGAAATTTGTTTTTTAATCTTATAAATATTATTTGTAATTAATTTTATATATTCAAATTTTAAAGATGAATATTAGAAAAAATTCTAATTTTTGATGGTGAAGAAACAAAAATATGATTGCTATACCCTCACTCTACAGAGTACGAGAGTATATATCATTTGGGACAGAAAAAAAATGTAACGCATCGAAGGAGTTAATTAGGACCCGAAGTATGTTTGGACCAAATCCGTTTCAGGACTTGTTAAACTGTTTGAGCCATGCCGTCCGTCTGGCTGGTTGGTGTACACGATAACTTTCGAAAAGAGTTAAGGAACCAATTCAAACTTTGTTCATGGTAATATTTTTCCCAAACTTAGTTTAAGTTCGAAGATAAACTACGTATAATTAAAGCTGTTATAATTTCTATACAGATGATCGCAATAATGTGCAATTTGATATTTGGCAATTCTTTTATAGTGATTAGATTCGCATGGAATATGGGCGATATTGCCACACCCCTTCTGGTACCTCCCACATAAAGTGCCATAAACTTTGGTTACAATAAAACCGATATAACATCCATGAGGGTACTCAAAATCATTTGTAATTTGATATTTGAAAAAGTTTTTTTTTATTTTTTATTTATTATGAATTACAATACAAAGTAAATTTATATTCTAATTTTGGGTCCAGGGATTGAGCCGGAGTGACTAAGACCATTGTAGCTAGTTATTGTAGCGATAGACCAGAGCCTCTGGTGGGAATCGAACCCACAACCCCCACGCTGATAGCCGAGCACGCTACCAACTCGACTAACGGGGCGCTCACTGTTTTTATACGCTCCACGAGAGTATTATGTCTTTGTGCATTTGTTTGTAACACCCAAAAGGAAGGGAGATAGACCCATTATTAATTATATCGATCGACTTAGAATCACATTCTGAATCGATTTAGCAATGGCCGTCTGTCTGTCTGTCCGTCCATCTATTCTTGTAATCACGACACAGGTCGCAATTGTAGCCAGAACCAAACGAAACTTAGCACAACGAAGTTTTTCGGGATAAGGACGAACGCTATTTAATTTGAAGAAAATCGGTTCAGATTTAGATATAGCCCGATTTGACTCTTTTCACTCTAGATATTACATATTTTAACAGATTTTCTTCAAAATTGGCAAAACATCTTATATTTCAACTAGAAACACCCATGGTGAAAATAGGTCAGATCGGTTCAGATTTATATATAGCTCCCATACAAATTTCGCTCTTAATTTACGCTCTAGCAACAACATATTTTATCAGATTGTCTTCAAATTTGGCAAAACATCTTATATTTAATCTAGGAACACGAGTGGTGAAAAAAAGTCAAATCGGTTCAGATTTATATATAGCTCCCATTCAAATTTCGCTCCCGATTTGACTTTTTCTGCTGTAGAATCCACATATTTCAACAGATTTTCTTCAAAATTGGCAACTAGAAATATCCAATGCGGAAATAGGTTAGATCGGTTCAGATTTATATATTTCTCCCATACAAATTTCGCTCTCAATTTGACTTTTTCCGCTCTAGAAACCACATATTTTAACAGATTTTCTTCAAATTTGCAAAATATCTTATATTTCAAGTAGAAACACCCATTGTGAAAATAGGTCAGATCGGTTCAGATTTATATATAGCTCCCACACAATGTCACTCCCGATTTGACTTTTTCCACTCTATAAACCAGATATTTAGTATATCTTCTTCAAATCTAGCAAAATGTCTTATATTTCAACTAGAAACACTTGTGGTGAAAATGAGTCAGATCGGTTCAGATTTAGATATAGTCCCCATACGAATTTCACTCCCGATTTGACTCTTTTCACTCTAGATACCACATATTTTAACAGATTTTCTTCAAATTTGGCAAAATATCTTATATTTCCACTAGAAACATCCAGGGTGAAAATGAGTCAGATCGGTTCAGATTTATATATAGCTCCCGTCGTGCTTTTTACGCCCCAGAAACCACGTATTTTCACCGAATTTCTTCAAATTGAGCATAACACGTTATATTTGAACTGGAAGAACTTATTGTGTAAGTGGGTCACATCATTCCATGTTTGGATATAGCACCGATACAAATATTCTTCTTGATTTGACCAATTAGGTCAGGTCATATTGGCCTATGATTAGGAAACATACAAAATTTCTTCCAGTTTTCACTTTTTTACCGAATTGAATTGTATTCGGATAGAAAGTGGAGTGTATCATATAGTCGGCCCTGCCCGACTTTAGCCTTTCCTTACTAGTTTTTATATAATTTCTGAGATTTGAAAATGATATGTAAATCCAATTTCTATCTGGTACCCATTTTAATTTGATTTATTTACACCATATATATTGTGTTGCAACATGTTAGTTTTGTTTGTTTCTGAAACAATGACAAAAATTTCGTCAAATTTCACATCAAAGCGAAAACTATTGTCTGTCGATAGTTGTCCTTCGCTCAGTGCAACTTTCCTAAACCAACAGAAACATTGTTGGTGCATATTTAATATGGATGTCGTATCAAATTATTCATAGACTGCACCTTGCCTGCGCCTGTGTGAGTGTATGTGTGTTCACCCACAAAAGTATCTTAAAACAAAAGGTGAACTTTAATATGCATAAATTCGACGGATACGCAAACTCACACATACGAGTATGCAAATATTCGATGCTCTATCGCTCGCATCATATTTGCAATATGACACAGTACACACATACAGACACACAAATACCCATATTATATTCCATATATCCCATAGACAATCAAATGCATTACTACTCCTTGCGAATGGAGCGGACGGAGCTCCACGCCACTCCGCTCAACTGCTGCTGCACTGAACTGCAAGCAATGCGAGAAGTACTACGAGTACTGGTGCCACGTTCGAAGGGAATAGTTTCGGTGAACTTCCGTTTCCGTTTTCCGCGCCAAACTTTTCAATTCCTGTACGAATGTGTTAAAATCATATTTAAATGCACGGAAAGCGAGAGACAGAGAGAAATATACGAAAAAGAGGACGAGCACAGTGGCCCAAAGGCCAACCAGTGATCATGACACTAGATAAGAGCTACTTTTGGGAGATATTTAACTGCACAACACAAACATATTTGTATACCTTCCACCTAAGGATGGATGGGGTATATTCACTTTGTCATTCCGTTTGTAACACCTCGAAATATTCATCGGAGACTCCATAAAGTATATATATTCTGGGTCGTGGTAAAATTCTAAGACGATCTAGCCATGTCCGTCTGTATATCTATCCGTTGAAAGCATGATAGTCGCCGAACAAAATGAGCTAGGAGGTTCAAATATTCCCTAATGTGTGTCTTATGGTTGCAGATCGGTTGGAATAGAAAGTGGGCGAAAGGACTGAAAGTACATCCTAATATTTTGTATATTTAAGCATTTTTTATTTCTGCTTTATATGCACATGCAATTAGTTGCGTACATTCCTTTTGTAGCGTAAAAGCACCAACAAAAGTAAATACAAGTTTTAGGGAGTGAAATCGGACAAACAGGGATAAAAATGGTACCAATGATACGACAATAGCTAGCAACATGAAATTAGGAATGTAAATCCCTCTAATTGCGTTGATATGTAAAATAGAGGGATTTTTTCAAAATTTTTACTTTTAAGGGATGCAATTGAAAAGAGGGATAAAAATGGTACCAACCAAACCGCTGAAGTTGAAATCATGAAATTCGATGTATATTTTCATTTGACTGTTAAGATGCGATATAAAAAGTATTTTTTCGAAATTTGTACTTTTAGGCGGAAAATGGGGCGAATGGGGATAAAAATGGTACCAACCAAACGGCTGCAGCTATAATAATGAAATTCGGTGTGTACACGCCCAGGATCTAAATGGGCAACAATCAAACGGCATTAGCTAAAATCATGAAATTTGGTATGTATATTATATAGGGTCCGCAAAATAACTTTTTTTTTTGAAAATGCTATAAAAAAACTACTGAATATTTTTCAAATTTCTGTCATTTGGTTTAAGACCAAAGGTTGTGCTGAAGTCTTCAGCAGAACCCAAAATTAACAAAAAGGCAAAGTGAGACCTTTATTGTTGCAGCTAAAAGTTGACTGCGCAGTTTCGATGGGCGCTACCCCATCTCGTCAGAACTTTCGCAACGAATATATGTCTTTGACTTAAATCAGGGTTCATATTAGTACCAGCGGTCACATACGACAAATGAGAAGCGCTGATAAACAAAATATTCCACCGAACTAAGTCGACACACTAAAAATCTCACTTTGCCAATTCAATGTTATGCATGTGTTCGCATCGCTCGCAACAATACAATGGCTGTTGTTGTACGGTATGTCCCGTCTTCACTGTACCTCGTGTGTATTGTTGTTGTTTGTATGTATTGTTGGTCTGTTATGTTGTATGTGTTGTCATTTATTTTGGTTTAAGACCAAAGGTTGTGCTGAAGTCTTCAGCAGAACCCAAAATCTTTTTTTATTTGAAAGTACAATCCTTCCGGTTAATAATGGAAAATAATTTCATTCAAATGACTGCCTCGGGCACTCCACAAATAACACAGTACGACAAAATCAATTTTTTTTGAGTACGCATGAGAAATGTTAACAGAATATGAAAATAGGCTTAAAATAAAGAAATACGTGTCTCGGCGTTTTGCTGTAGCACGTCAGAATTTTGAGAAAATCGATTTTAAAGATTCGAAGGACCGTGGATATTTTTTTAAAGCTCCATCTAGAGGAAAAAAATGTTTTTTTTTTAATAAAAACAAATCCAAATTTAATTCCCTTTTCAAAACTGGCTCAAGCACATAAATCGGTTCACCCATTCTGTTTTTATAGAACTTTTTATAATAGTACTACGTTACAAGTGAACCGCCACGATCCTTCGAATCTTTAAAATCGATTTTCTCAAAATTCTGACGTGCTACAGCAAATCGCCGAGACACGTATTTCTTTATTTTAAGCCTATTTTCATATTCTGTTAACATTTCTCATGTGTACCAACCACTGTCGTACTGTGTAATAGTCCAACGGTTGAATAGTTGAAAAAAAAACGTTAGATGGCGGACCCTTATATAGCTCCCATACCAATGTCTCCTAAGATTTACTTTTTCCGCTCTAGAAACCACATATTTCAACAAATAACTTTTTTTTTGAAAATTCTATAAAAACTACTGAATATTTGCTCAAATTTCTTTTTTTATTTGAAAGTACAATCCTCCGGTTAATAATGGAAAATAATTTCATTCATTCAACGGTTGAATAGTTGAAAAAAAAAACGTTAGATGGCGGACCCTCTATTTGATCTTTTGGATCTTCAATTTTATAACTTTTCCTATGAAAATGGTACATGCATTTAGGATGTAGCTGGAATCAATAAATTTCAAATTATTGATTCCACTTGAAGTTTTATATTTACATTTAGTAGAGGACTATTAACATTATAATAATGAATATGGTAGTGCAATGTAAAGTTGACAGCCTCTAATATTCCGGTAATACTGTGGAATTCAATCCGTGATGGAGGGTATATAATATTCGGCCCGGCTGAACTTAACGCCTTTTTACTTGTTTGTTTCTATACACTCCAACATAAAATGGACATACTACGTTTTGTCATCTGTTTGCAACACCTTGAAGAATCGATCTGAGATTTTCGAAGTAGACCATGTCGAGGTTGATAGTCTGAGGAGGTCAATTTGTTTTGGTGTATTCTGACAAATCTGATGATAAATGCCAAAACCTCATTATAAAAATGCGCGTTCATTGGTACAAAATAGGGTTTGCATTTTCCCGTACTTTTTATTTCTCGGGAAACAGGAATTTTTTTGTCAATTTCCCGGGATCCCGGGACAGCACGGGAAATTGTCGACATATCGCTTCAATGAGTTAAGCTTATTTTTTCCAATGAAACATTCACATTTTATTAAGGCGACATGTGTCCTTTATTACTTCGTGCGATTTTTTGAACGGATATTCGGCAAATGAGTTGTGCTTCTCATTCGTTTGTGAAAATCATTTACTTAATGTCGCGGCGAAGCCATCTGACGAAACTTTCACAGGATGGAAATCATGATAGTGGTAGTATGCAGCCAAATAATAAATGTCGCCATGCTATTTTTAAATAAATTTGCATTCTATAAAATATAGAAACAAAATGGTCTTGAGCCAGGAGAGTTTCCCAGTTCAGTAAAATAAATATCTATTTCACAACGAACCTGTTACAAAAATTAATTCAAAAATATCTTCAATTTTCAAAATTACTTAAATGTATGCAATCATAATATGCAAGTGTATATTTGAATTAAGTGCAGACAATGCATTTATATTTCTTATTTTATTGGAAAATGTGGACACGACGGAGAACGGGTCATTCACATTCAACATATGTAGGCTCAGTAGAGCATTAAATAAAATGTTTATGTTGTCTGTTCGTTCTCCTGTCGCTTCGAAAACTATAAATTCCTTTTAATGCAATATTGTTACCTGCGTTTTCTATAACATTGTTAAAAATATTTTCAAACGACTGACTTCATTTAAGTGGATTTTGAGTGAATATCTCGCTCAAAATATTTTTTCATCAATGTACAATGTTTGACATACCTAATTAAAATCGATATGAGCTATATTATTGTACAATTTTTTTTGATGAAAAAATATACGAAGAAATATGTAAAATGTCACTAACGGTACGACAAACATAGCATTCATGGTTAAGTTATGAAAAAATCTAAAACGCCGCTTGCAACTTAGTTTCCAATGAAAGTTAGACGGCATTACAAAGAATACGCGCGACGGAGGCTAGCACTTAACGAAGAATATTAAGGAAATGGAAAGGACTCGGCTACGTCGCCATGACTGAAGGGTGGGCGACGGCACCCGTTCATATTTCGAGTGCGAGTGTGTGTGGCTGCCACTGTTTAAATTATCATTATATGAGACGACTCTGTTCTCAGGTATCCTTATCGTAAGGATGTTGGTTGGTTGGTTGGTGTGTTCGCCATTTTTAAGGAAATTGTTATTTCTACATAGTATTTTTTGCAGGTAGTTTGCCAAAGTTAATTACACAGATGCATCATGTGTTCATGCAAGTACGACTACTCGTATCTGACTAACTACGGGAGTATGTTCTTTTTGGTATGATATACTCCTCCAGCATAAGCACCTGTTCGTCGCATAAGTTTCGCCATGCATTTGCCTGGAACTCTTTGTCTGGCTTCGAGTGTTTAAGTAGACATTGGTAATTTTTTATTCATTCATTTATGTCTGCATATGCGACACTTTGTAAGAAGTGCCAATATAAATATGAGCAGTGTGGCGCGGAATTTTGTGGCCATTTTACATAAAATTAAAAGAAGTAAATATGATTACTTCATTACAAGACTGAAAGGTGGCCATACACTCTCCTCAATGTAGAATTTATGCAATTTTAAATACCAATAGTTACGTCTGCATCAAATTTAAAAGTGCTACAGTAGTTTTAATAACTATTTTGAATATTGGTATGGTAGTCTGCAGCCAAGTAATATATGTCACCATGCCATTTGTAAATAAATTTGCATTCTATAAATATAGAAGCAAAATGGTCTTGAGCCAGGACAATATCCCAGTTCAAATCAAATATTGATTACAGACCAAAAAAATGCAAACGAAAAAACTAAAACAAATGAGCGTTGGCACGGCAGAAGATTTGCTGGGTAACTGCATATACACATACTTATGTATGCAACTCAATGAGATGCTTGTAAGATGGCATGTGTACTTTATTACTTGGTGCGATTTTTTAAACGCAAATTCGGCAAGTGAGTTGTGCTTCTCGTTCGTTTGTGAGAATCATCTCCTTATAGAGGCCGGGTTTGATGTTGAAAAGTCGCTGCGAAGCCACTTGAAAAGACTTTTGATATGGTCGAAATCATGATCGTGGTAGTCTGCAGCCAAGTAATAAATGCCACCAAGTCATTTGCAAATAAATTTGCATTCTATTAAATATAGAAGCAAAATGGTCTAGAGCCAGGACAATATCCCAGTTCAAATCAAATATTGAGAACAATGTCATTCGGTTTGTTTGTTTAGAAAGAAAATATCAACTACATTTAAAACGATTAAGTGGTATGTTATAGCCTGGTTAGTTTTTACAATTTCACTTCTTTTATTTTGATTTTCGAAGTGATTACATAATCCATTTTTTTTTGAAATTTTAAACTAATGTTCTTAGGTTTATTTTTAAGCGACTGTGTGAGTTTGGAAGTGGTGAAATGATGGCTTCTATTTTTGAAGTGTTGTTAAACCCACACTCCATATCATTTGGAACAGACTCCGTTTCATGACTTTTAACGATGTTTGAACCATGTCCGCCCGTCAGTCCGTCTGTCTGGCTGGCTGGTGTACACTATAACCCTCGCAAGGAGCTAAGGAATCAAATCAAACTTTGCACATGGTAATATTTTTCCCAAACGAACTTGTTCAAGTTCGAAGATGGGCGAAATTGCCACGCCCCTTCTGGTACCTCCCACACAAATGACCCATATTCCTATGTTAAATTAAAATCCGCTATATTTTGGTATTTGGTAATGTTTTTATAATCACATTAAGTGTATAAAATATGGCGGGTTTTGCCAAGTCCACACAAACCACCCTAAACTACGTAAAATTAAAGCTGCTATGATTTCTATACGGATGAATACTCCCAGCAAAAAATATTGGAAGTACTTCCGTAGGAAGCACATTTTAATCTCATCTTAAAATCCAAATGCGCATTTTTTCCGCCTTTGAGGAAGTTCTTTTAAACGACTTCCAAAAAAGTAGATAATATGTTATTATCCCGTAACATTTTACGAACAGCATTTTCACAAGTGAATGGGAACGAATTTTTAGTATGGGGTCACATAGGTAAGGTGTCCGGGAAAAAAAACTTTTTTGTTTTTTTATTACTTTTTTAAATAAATAATGTTTAATTTGGTATGATTTTAACAACTTAAAATTAATGATTAAATATTAAAAATGTATTCTTTTATTAATGTTCTTCAAATATTTAATTTTTTGTTAATTATAATACTATATAATATCAGTATTTATTTATTAATATTAATTTTATTTAAATAAAATATAATTTGCGTTATATTCATACTAAATAAATATTTTGTTAAGTTTCCTATTGTCAGCTCTAACAAACGAAATGGTTTGCTTTAGATAGCTGAGATGGTTAGAGTGCCGTGGTAGCAACCAGAAAGCCGCTGTTCTAACCCCGGTAGCGGCGGATTTTTTAAAACAGAAATGGAAACTAGTGATAGAGTACTTCCTTTTCGAAATAAAGGCCTTGCCTCCTATGACAACTCCATGTTACATTCATTGGTGAAGATCCCAGTTTTCATTACTTCCGAATCACAAGATGAACATCTTTTTCACTTCTTTGGGTGCTCTTTTTTTAGCTGGGCTGTAAAATTTAATATTTAGGAATGTTTGTCATATGGACGACATTGCCGCACCCCTTCTAGTACCTCCCACACAATTGGATAAAAACAGATATAATATATTCCATACGGTTCGACTATCCGTTTCAATTTTATATTTGAACATGTTTTTATAATCGCTTTAAACATACAAAATATTGATGCTTTAGCCACGTTCCTTCTAGTACCTCCCACATAAATGTCCCTATCCCTGGTAAAATTAAGTACTTTTCAACATATTTGGTGATATTTTTTACTACGAACATTCTAGTACATTCCTCAGAAATCATCCAACGCTAAATAAAATTTAAATCCTTATAACTTCCATATATATGTTTTCTAAGAGTTAGGGTATATATAAGTCGGTTTAGCCGATTGACGTTTTCCTACTTGTTGACTCCTTGTGATATTTAAATCTCAGAAAATTATAGGACTCTATAGATCTTACTAACGCAATACAAACTTCATAATTGAACGTTTTTGCTTCTATAAAAGTATGAACATTAGGATTACGACTTTTTGAATTTCAGGTGATGATATATGTAAGAATAATAAAATAAAACTGTTAAGGAAGCTCACGACTGATATTTGGCTTTTATGGTATTTGAAATTAAATAGAAATTGTTTTTCCACAAAGTGACGAATCTGCTTTGGATTAGAAATCGTGCATTTTAACTAGGGTTTGCGGTCCAGAAATTCCCGAACTGAATTTATCGAAATAATTGGAATTCCTGGGAAAGCGGGAAATATTAAATATTGATTCTTTTGAACACTACCCAGCAAAAACTCTCATTACCAAGTAATGTGGGGAATAAGGCAAAACCAAAAACCTTCTCTACTTATTTTTCGGATCCGTTTCTGATTAATTTTTTAATGAGATAGTAAAAAAATAAGCACTTCCACGCACGCTTACAAAAAGTTGAGAAATAAGTACTTCCACGCACGCTTACGAAAAGTTAATAAATAAGTACTTCTAAACGAGTTGTAAAATATAGGCCACATACAAAATAAGTCATAACTAGCCAAATAATATATTATCCATAATGGGCTGAATAAGTGATGAAAACAAAATTTTTATTAAATTATATATTTTGTATCGACGTGTTAACAATCTGAATACAGAATTTAGGGTTGTTTTTCTTTAAGACTGGATAAATAAGCTGCGATAACAACAGCACTACTATTCTCTGACTCACCACAAAAATGTTGAAAATTAATTTTTAAAATCTGAAGTTATTTGAAATTTAACTTACCAATAACTGCTTTTTTAAACCATTATAAGGAAGTAATTATTTCATACTTCAAAATAATGTAGGGCGTAACGAGCTGTCATTACTAGGTAATGCTAAAAATAATGAGGTGTCATTACCAAGTTTTTGCTGGGTAATTTAGTTTTACCTTAGAAATGAAAATTGTAAATTTTCATATTTACATTTCCCAATGAAAATATTTGAGTAAATTTGTTTCTACACATTTATACATTTTGCAGGCAAAAATATATCAGTTAAAATATATTCTTTAAAATATATTCTTTTTAGAAGGATCAGCGAAAATCGTCTCAAAGAATTTACATATAAAACCAATAAAATTATTCAGCTGGAAACTTTAAATATAAATAAACAAGTAAGGAAAGGCTAAAGTTTCTATCCTATTACAATTCAATTCGGCAAAAAGTGAAGACGGGAAGGATTTTTGTATCCTGTAAATGTATGTTTGGGGGTATATTGAAACATGGAACGCTGTGACCCACTTGTACGTTTATAGGTGAAATATAATATGTAAAGTTCGGCCAAAATCGGTTAAACATTTGGGAGCAACTAAATAAATGTATATCTAAATCTGAACCGATCTTTCCCACTTTCACCATAGATGTATTAGTTAGATTATTAGATATTGTGTCAATTTTCTAGCTAGATTATAAGGTGTTGAGCCAAATTTGAAAGAATTTGAAGAATATCGGGTACAAAATGTGGTTTCTAGAGCGAAAAAAGTCAAACCGGGAGCGACATTTGTATGGGGACTATATCTAAATATGAACCGGTGTGCCTCAAATTAAATAGTGTTCGTCCTTGATCCACAAAACTTACTTGTGCCAATTTTTGTTAAGATCGGACTATAATTGCGACCTCTAATTTGATTACAACAATAGATGGACAGATGGACAGGCAGACAGACGGACATTGCTAAATCGACTCAGAAAGTGATTCTAGGCCGATCTGTATAATAAACGATCTGTATAACTAGTTTCCTTTTGGGTGTTACAAACAAATGCACAAAGACATAATACTCTAGTGGAGTGTATAAATAGGAATATAAATACAAATTAATCATTGGTTAATTACATATGGCTAAACTTGTGTGGCAATACTTCACCAAGTTATCTTACCTCTAGGTGTCATAACTTCTACATTCTTTCTTATAAATAGACATCATGGCTGTTTTTCTTTAAGACTGGATAACTAAGCTGCGATAACAAAAATCTAAATAAAATGTGAAAATCTTTTTTCACATTGTCCTCAAAAGCAATATCAATGTGTGTGTGAAAACAAATTATGAAAAAATAATTTTCAACCTTTCAAAGTCAAAGTAATCGGTTGTTCAAATTTAAAATTATAAATGCCCCACCCTATACATCAGAGATGTCGACACTGTCGCCATAAATTCAAACTTTATGTCTTATTGTTGTTTAGCAACTGCAAATTTTATTTTCCTCAAACCAATGCTAATGCTTTCAATAATACCACTCGTACTCCATATCGATTTCATGTGGTCAGATATAAAGTGTTTGAAGCCGAGCAAGACATGTCTTTCAAATGGAAAATTTGCTTCAATCTTCACAATAAACATGTGCTTAACGAGCCTATTATTGAAAGCATATCTGGTCGTATCGGTGTACATTCTGAGTCATACGCTTCCTTACGTATATCATATGACGTTGTTCGTTCATTCTGTGCATATCTGATGAGTTTTTCCATTGATGAGTTTAATCGAAATTTATTTATAAACAAAATGCGTCGAGCATTTGTGTTAAATGTTCACCTTTGTGATCATTTAATAATTTATGAGAGTATCGCTAAGATAAAATTAAGTTCGTATACGTTATTGATGAAGTTGTATTTATGTGTTTATGGTTTATGTGTTTTCTCCATAAAATACGCCTGATTATAAAATGAAACAAAAACGCAAACAAAAATAATAATAATTAGCATTTTATTGAAATCAATATTATTTATTCATTCTTTGCAAATCGTATAAATTGATTTGCCAAGCAGGCCTGTCAACATCCCCCGCCCATTTGGTCTTCGCATTTCTTTGATGTGTTATTGATCCTGGAAATTAATAATTAGTATTTCGTTGGCATTGTAATCTGTCATATTTCTTAGATTTCCATTGGATTCGGTGGCTGTTGACCAATTCATCAAATTTTGGTGAAAAAATATGAACGCCTTTATTCCGATACTGGTTTATTAAGACTTGAAGACGGGACATCAGAGTGTAACAGAATAAGAGTAGTATGACTCGTGCTTTTGTTCATCTGTCGCACAGTAGAGCTAGGGTTTGCATTTTCCCGTACTTTTTATTTCCCGAGAAACGGGAATTAATTTTTCAAAATCGTCAACATACTGTTTGCCATGAGTTAAGCTTTTTTTTCCAACATTCACATTTTATTAAAGTAAAATAAATATATATTTCACAACGAACCTCTTACAGAATTCATATAATAATGCGCAATGTGAGATCAATTCGAACATATTTTCAAGTTTCAAAATTAATTAAAGACGGAGAACGATCGTTAATAGTGAGTAGATCATTAAATGAAATGTTTGTTCTTTGTCCTGTCGCTTCGAAAACATTAAACTCTTTATTTTTGGCGTTCGGAAACATGCCCAAAATCTACTTTCCCGGATTTTATTTTTTTTTCATATGGAGCTTGACAGGAGAGGTACGAAAAAGTGGATTTTGAGTCCAAATCCGAACGCAGCTTAAAAATATATTGTCATCCAACTGCAATATTTGACATACCTGATTAAAAAATCGAAATTTTTATACAACAATTTAATTTTATTGTGGAAATGGTGGAAAAAAATATGAGAAGAAATATGTAAAATTTTCTACTGAATTCCCGCGGGATTCCCGTACGTAATTTCCCGGGATACGGGAAATGAAAAATGTGCGAATTTTCCCGGGAAATCCCGGGATGCAAACCCTAAGTAGAGCAAATTAGCCGTAAATGTGGGGTATATTTTCATTATGCAAATGGAAAAAGGAACCATGATCACAAATTTCATTTGGGTCTATATTAAATCGGCTTATCGTTATTTTTCTCCTTTATTTTGCTGAAAATTAATGGCCTTATAATGGTGTTGTAATTTATTTATTAATTTGTATTTTTGCTTTATTATTTATTCTTTTGTCCTTAAATTAGATTTACATTTTTAGACATGCTTAAGTTTACACTAAGTCAGTGTGGGGCAAAAGCTTACATTTTTTTTTTGTGATCCACATTAGCATTCAAGGAATAATGTGACCTTTAATTTCTCTCACAATGTCCCCCACTGTGCGTTGCCGGGTGGTGTTGTGATAACAAAAAAGATGAAAGTTATTTTTGTCATTTATTGGAATGAAATGCATTTGTAAACAAAAAAGCGTTAATAATTTGATGTTGTTTTCGATGAATGAATTAAATGCACAAAAGTGTCAATACTCGAATGTGATTCAAGTGTTCCAAAGTGGGACTAATTGAGGTTTAATAATGACAGATTACAATCGAATGACATGTGTTCCGATGCTTTGTTTGTTCTTAAAAGGAATTTCATATCATAATTTAAGTGTTTCAATAAATATGAATGGTAGTAGGAGGTCAAATTGGTTCACAGGGAATTTCGTTTCGGATACAAGAACAGGGCTCATTGATCACGCGGATCATATAGCTATAGCAAGGGTAGTGAATTTTGGAGTACTCCCCCAATATGATGGAGACACGTGATAAGGAACGATTTTTTGAAATTTGTGCTTTTAATTGGTACAATTGGGCATCCTGTGTAAACAAGATACATGAAATTGGTCATGTGCCTGCCTTCCCCTTACCATGCAGATTACGTCACGTAACAGATTTTTTTGAAATGTTTACTTTTTAGACAGAAGCTGGTCATAATGGGATAAAAATCGTACCGACTTCTGTATTTCACATAGAAGTCACCTCATGGAAACATATTTCTAGTCACCTCATGGAAACAAATTTAGGATTGCTTGACGGAGTCTAGAGGAGACAATTTAAAAAACAAAACAAATAGCATTTTTTAATAATTTATTTATTTGGCAGGGACTGCCATCTGTCTCGGTACAAGGTGAGTTGACAACTAAAGAAACCAGAAACCCAAGTATGGCAGTGATGGCGTTACCATCAACACCAGTGATGTGTTTTTATTTCGACATGTAGGCGGCGTTGACTGATCATATGAATCGTCAACATCCTCTATCTCGACGGAAATTTTGTATGTAATAGTTTCTGATATGTATAAATATAAAAATTAGTATTTACTATATTAAATTAGTATTTACAATTAAATTAGTAATTACGATATATATTGCGTTTGTCGGTTCTACCAAACTAGTGAAAAGTGGTTCCTTTACAACACTTTAAAATAACTTTCAATCATTCAAAATGAAGGACACCCCTTCAATGACAAAACCATATTAAATTCATTGGTAAAGATCCCAATTTTCACTACTTCCGAATCACAAGATGAACATCACTTCTTCGGGTGCTGGGAATATAAGCCCTCGGTATATATTCTTGATCGTCATAAAATTCTTAAACAATCTAAACAATGTAGCTATGTCCATCTGTCTGTTGAAAGAATGTTAGCATCTAAACGTCTAATAGTTGTAGATCGGTTGAAAATGGTTGAGATTGAAAAGGGGAAAAATTTTATTAAAAAGGACAGAAAATACCCCTAATATTTCGAATATTTGAACATTATTTCCATATGTCTGCTTATATTTACTTTATATTTGCTATACACATTCCCCTTCATGCATCATAAAGCAATTCTCATTTGGAGGCGATGAAACGGCGCAAAAAGGGATAAAAATAGTACCTATGAAGCGAAAACAGCTAAAAACACGAAATTTGCTGTGTAATTGAGTAGAATAAAAAAATGGTAACAACCAAACGGCTGCAGCTAGAATAATGAAATTCGGTGCATATATTCCTCAGACTGCGTAGACATGCAAACTTAAAACTTTTTTTCTAAATTTGTACATTTAAGGGAGTAAAATGGGACATAGGGATAAAAACATACAGCTACAGCTGGAGTAATTATTTCTGCTGTGTATTTACTACATATTTAGTAAGTGCAATTCTTTTATAGCGCGCACCATAAAGTGAATCATATTTTAGTGGGTGAAATGGGGAAAAAGGGATAAGAATGGTATCTGTGACACAAAATTCGTGCAATTGCTACCGACCAAATGGCTGCAGCTAGAATCACGAAATTTTATTTATAAATTTCTCTGACAAACAAAAGTCTTTATCCATATTCGTACTTTTAGCGATAAAATGGGGTAAAATATATAAAACTGGTACCAAGGTATAATCTGAAATTAGGTGCATGCATTCCATTTTGAACACGATAATAGAGTTCAACTAGAAACATCTGTGGTGAAATTGAGTCATATCGGTTCAGATTTATATATTTCGCTGCGGATTTGACTCTAGAAACTAGATAATTAACCCGAGTTTTTTATCGAATTTGACACAACACCTTATATTTCAACTAGAAACATCTATGGTGAAAATGGGCCAAATTTGTTCAGATTTAGATATAGCTCCCATACTAATTTCTCCGTCGATTTGACGTTTCCGCTCTATAGATTACATATCTATAAAACAATCGTTCCCGATATCACTTTTTTCCCGAATTCAATTTCCTTACTTGTTTCATTTCAACATTATATTAATGAAACATCACTATATATTTAACAAATATTGCAATCAGCTAAATCTAAATGTTCATAATATTTTATTGCACTTGTACGTGAATTCGACAGCTTCTATTCTGCCGGTAGTACTGAGGAATGCATTCCACGATGGAGGGTATGTAAGATTCGGCCCGGCCGAATTTAACGCCTGTTTACTTGTTTAAGACAAGATTATAGGTGCGATCTTGACGTTAAGCTAATTATGAGTAACAAAAAATATTACACAAATGTTTTTGGTGCCACGAACAATCCATAGAAATAAAAAATAATTTTAATAGCTGAGCAATTCGATATGAAATGGACAAAATTTCTGTCTACTGTTTTCAGAATTTAATGAAAGTGAGTAACCTGTTCACTGTCGAAACAGTATGGTGGCCCTGTTGGTCTCCCCTAGACAGAGTCTGAAAACAACACAAATTTGGATTTTTAATATTTTATTTGAGCAAGTGTTGCTGCTTCGTACAGAGTACACAAAACTACTACCCATTTGACAACCATAACAGGAACGATACCGCCGTCTATCAGATTTATCTATATGTATTTTATAGCATTGCCATAAATTCATCAGTTGAGATCGACCATATGATCGATCTGCAACAGTGATGATTTTTTTACTTTTCTGTATTCGAAGTACTTTCTCAACTGAAACGAAGGGGTTCTTTGTTCTGCTTAAATTGAATATCCCTGAGGATGATTGTCGATGACGATCGATATATAGGAAAACTGTAAATAATGCAATTCAAAAAACTAAATATTTATAACTTTCATTCATTCTGTAGTCGTTTGTAACGATTTTCATTGATGTTTATGCATGATGGCTGTGAAAGACTATTTTCAATGTTTGAATAGGAAACGTTATAAATATTGATGTTTAGTTTTTTTTTTAATTTCTTTATTTATAGTTTTTGAAATTCTACAGTTGACAAAAGACTTTAAAATTATCAAAAAAAAAAACAAGCATTGCAGCTTCTCCCAGTTTATTACATCTAAAAATATTTTATAGAAAGTTATGAGCATTTAAATATTGAAATTCTTCTAACAAAACCTCAATTTTAAACGAAATCCAAGAAAGTGTATCTTGAAAACCCCTGAATGTGTGGAAATAATTAAACTTAGAGGAGATCCCGTAAAACAATCGAATCTTTTAGTCGGGAACATCGTCATCGACTTTTGAATCGGGAACATCGACAACTTTTACTTTGAAGCGACAGTTATGTATATAGATATCAATGAAAAATGTTGGCCTTGTTGAAATAACGCAATACTACTGGAAAAACAGCCGTAATTTCTTAACCTATGGCCCCACCCTGAATTTTTGATATTTTGGAGAGAATAATATAAGCTAAAATACAAAACAAAATAAAGAAAATTAAAGATATGTTATTCAGGATATTCAAGGATTAAAATTATTTTCAGTTTTTGGAGTCCTTGGACCATAAGGACATTCAAATTTGCATGCAGATTCGGAAAGAGGAGGTGTAAATCTTCCAGATGGGATCAATTTCGTTAAAATCTGATGACGCGATCCAAAGTTATGAAGTCGAGATATCAAAGGTTGAAATAACGCAATACTACTGGAAAAACAGCCGTAATTTCTTAACCTATGGCCACCCCACTCTGAATTTTTGATATTTTGGAGAGAATAATATAAGCTAAAATACAAAACAAAATAAAGAAAATAAAAGATATGTTATTCAGGATATTCAAGGATTAAAATTATTTTCAGTTTTTGGAGTCCTTGGACCATAAGGACATTCAAATTTACATGCAGATTCGGAAAGAGGAGGTGTAAATCTTTCAGATTGGATCAATTTCGTTAAAATCTGATGACGCGATCCAAAGTTATGACATCGATAAGGAAGCCACCTCTTCCAAAAACCCCCGAGATATCCAACTTTGGACCACTGCAAAACTTAAGTCACGTACTATTTTGACCTAGTATAGTTATATTGTATATATAATACAGTATATTGCCCGCAAACACTAGTAGAATGTATGTGCCAAATTTCATCAAAATCGATGATGGTCGAAATCCGTGTTGGGTCGTAATCTTGTGGAATTACCCTATAGCAACCAAATTTCGCTCTCGATTTGCTGTTGAAACCATATATTTTGACAGATTTTCTTCAAATTTCGAAAAATACTTTATATTTCAACTACAAAAATCTCTGGTGAAAATGGGTCAGATCGGTTCAGATGCAGCTCCCGATTTGATATTTTCCGCTCTCGAAACCATCTGCAAATTTGGCACAACAATTTATATTTGATCTAGAAACATCTCTGGTGAAAATGAGTCAAATAGGTTCGGATTTATATATAGCTCCCATGCAAATATCACTCCCGATTTGACTTTTTATACCCTCCAACTCCAGGGTATACTAACTTTGTCATTCCGTTTCTAACACCTTGAAATATCGACCTGAGACCCTATAAATTGTATATATTCTTTGTCGTCATAAAATTCTAAGACGTTCTAGCCATGTCCGTCCGCCGTCTGTTTAAAGCACGCTAACATCTAAACGAAAGGAGCTAGGACGTCCAAGATTTAATTTTTGGCTCCACAAGCTCGTATATCACCGACAGTTTTTAAATTGGCGATAGTTGTTTTGACTTTTTCGTCTTTTCTTGGTGCGCTGGTGCTCTCAAGCTCACTTTTTGTGAAATGGACTTAATCATAGTCTATGGTTTGTAAAAAAATTGCATGTCTATTTAAAGTAGTATTGTAGTTATTTTATCAAAAAAATTCGTTAATTCGCCCAACTGTGTGGAACAATAAACTTTATATCTTCAATAACTCAGAAACACAATTATGTATGTGGCTGGAATTCTTTTTGCAGCACACCGACTATATATGAGTTTTTTCCACAATCACCTTTAAAAGGTTTTTTAAGTTATATTACAGTTTACATACGGGAACATCAAGACGTTACGGGAACATTAAGACATAGTTTTGAATCAATGCTATTATAGTATCCAAATCCAAAAACTCCAACACTTGAAAATATTTGATTAAATCATACATAAAATTCGATGAAATTTTGGCTGAAAATTCTATTTGTGAATTTTCTTAAATACCTCAAAATTATTGTGGGCTGATATGCTGTTGCTTATCCTGATACATTTGAATCGTAACTTCATCCAGCTTGACTCAAACCTTAAACAAATTCTAATATCTGTTTCGCATTTAAATAACCATTAAAAATATTCAATCATCTTACATTACCTTACCTTCAATTTATTCAAGGAGTAGAATATCAATCGTCCATTATCATGGCCAAAGAAGCCTTTTCGTATCCATTTTATATGTTCAATGTTGAATAATTAATCATTTCATCATACCGACAAGCATACATGCGTGTATGTTTATAATTGATTGAAAAACAACCTTAAGCTATTTTGATTACTTTTTGATATACTTTTTATGATGGTTTCGAATGCCGATTTTAATTTATTCATGATCTATAAAAGATCATTAAGTATCTTTGTTATATTTTCCACACATCCATTAAACAAATCACGCTCTTGTCTTTTTCTGAATAAATAGTACAACAAATCATAGCCAACAAAAAACAAATAAAAAACACATTTCCAGCTTTATGTTGCACTGCATACCGAATTTATTCATAAATTTATTGATTATTTATTAATTAATTAGCATACAAGAAATTAATATGCGCATACTTAAATGAGTGTGTGTGTGAGGCTGTGTGTGATGAGATTAGATGGGAAATAGATACACTGGGGATGAGAATACGACCATCCCCCCGATACACACACACATACAAATACACACTCTACCCTATGCAGAATCATAATTGTTTTAGATGGGCTGTGAAGCTATGATTATACAGTGAGTTTCGTAAGAATAACGACAGGTGATCAGCAAAATGGGTCACGAAGTCACGAACCAGACATGATGGTCAGAAACATGTTGTAATAAAATGTTTTATTATAATAACCCAGATCCAAAGAGCTAAACATTGTGTCATATCAATAGGAAAATATTCCATTGAATTGAAGATTGCACGACATACGCACATAATTTTGATACAAATATGGAATTTAATTATATTTCAATATTTTACGGAATATTTCACAGAAGGGAACTCCATGTGAATTGGATTGCAATTTACTAAGATAACGAAAATATTAACAAAAGAAAGAAAACGGTAACAGCCTTGTAACTTTGAAATTTTGTTTACATTTTACGAAAAAGATATATTCACACTGTCATATCTTTGTAGTATGTATGTCACCATGCCATTTGTAAATAAATTTGCATTCTATTATATAAAGATGCAAAATGGTCTTGAACGAGATATTGATTACAGTCCAAAAAAATACAAACAAAAAAACTAAAATATTTATATATATTTATTCGACCCCTTCGATTTAAATTTTTCTCTAGAAGTAGCCCACACGAATTGAAAGTTATAAAAGTAGTCGTAAGACTGTATTTTCTAAATAATTATAATTATATTTATATTTATTTGGAAAATACTGTCTTGCGGTTTCTTCTATAACTTTCGATTCGTGTTCATCTAAAGCAGGTCGCAATTGTTGTCCGATCTCCATTAAATTTGTCAGAAGTATATGTAGGGTGTCCATTTAACATTTTAGAACTACCGATTACTTTGGCTTTTAAAGATAGAATAACATTAATTTTTATTTTAATTTTCAGGTTTATGTTTGACATTTGCAAAATAGGATGCTATACTGTCGAACAGAATTGGGAAATATTAAAAACCTACTTCGAAAGTAGTGAGTCTTTAAGGCAAACTGTAAGAAATTTACATGGAAAATTTTCGTGTTTTCAGATAAGCAAAATTGTCACACATGAAAACGGGCGTTGAAATGGTAAATCAATCCCACTTAAAGTGGTTCAAATTCCCGCTTGAAGAGTTTTTTTGTGTTTATTCCCACTTATGCAGATCCCACTTATCCAGGTTCCATCGTAGAATAGAGATCTTATATAGGATTTTGATCAAATTTTGATGATAATATTGCATTTCACATCCGAATGTCTAAATTGAACGTCTTCACATATAATTATCGATTTAATCAAATGTTTTTTCTCCTAGACATACCTATCATGAATATAGACAATATGGATCCAGGTTTTCATATAGCCGTCATACAACAACAACGATGTTCGGTTCGGTTTGCCATTTCTGAACCGAAATATTAAATTGAATCTTTCTTCAAATGACGATACAGTCTCAATATGTAAAAGAACAACTCACACTATACTAGACAAGTTTTGATATGGGCTACGTAAACCAACGTTATTATCTTATTTTAGTGCTCAGAACCTGTCTTAATAAGCCTTTTCTTATTTGTTTTTTTATTATTTTTCCATTTAAGTCGAAGTAAATAGAAAATTACTTATTTACTTAAAATAAACTCATATATCATTAACAAAAAAATATTTAAAGCAGACCCATCAAGGCCATGTAACTCTCTTAAAATCACGCTCGTAAAGCCATTCTAGGTCAAATTCCCAACAAGAAACGAATAGGACAGGGCATTATCATATGTTAAATACTAGCAGTACCAGCTGCTTCGCACGCGAAAAAGCTAGTTATTTGTTAATTTTATCCGTCTTTGTTTTTGGATAGTATTTATTTAATTTTCTTTTGGTGGATATAGATAAATCTAAAATAGTAATTTGGAAACCTCCTATTAGCACTCACACACAGTAAAATGAATGTGCTCGTCGATATGCACTATTTTAGCTGAACTACTTCGTATGTATAATTTTTATAATTTTCTACCAAGTTTTGAACAAAATATTACAACCATTTATATCCTCGATCTCATGTTTGTAGATTCAGCCAGCCAGTTTATAACTTTTTGCACTTCTTTCCCAAAAAGTACACATTTGAAAAATCACTATAGGTAAAATGTGTTTTTGCTTCCCCTAAAAATATGTACTTTATTTGGTAACACATTTATTCCTTGTTGTCCCGTATCCCCCTTTTAAGTACAAATTTTGAAATATTAATTTATGTTCCGCGCTTACGTAATGATTGTACAGTAAAGATTGTACAGCAAACTACTGCGCTTCTATATGGTCAAAGGAATTTACACACTAAATTCCACGATTCTAGCTGTAATACTAAAGTTGGTACCATTTGTATCCCTTTTTGTCCCGCTGGCAACTTAAAAGCACAAATTTCGAGAAATCCATTTATGTTGCAAGTCTACGTTGTCTGAGAAATTTAAACACAAAATTTCACGACTATAGCTGAAATATTTTAATTGGTACTATTTCTATCCCGCTCATTGTTTATAAGTACAAAATTTGAAAAATTCGTTTAGATTTGCGCTTCTCGTTGTCAGTGGAACTTACACACCACATTTCATGACTATAGCTCCAATACTTTAGTTGGTACTACTTTTATCTCTTGTTGCTCACCCCTATAAGAAAATTTAATAAAATCCATTTAGATTACGCTTTACACACAGTTTACACTCCAAATTTCCCGATTATAGCTGCAATTCTTATATTGGAACCCTTTTTGTCCGCCTACCCCTTAAAAAGTAAAAATTTCGAACAATTCAATTATACTGCGCTTCTACATGGTCAAAGGAATTTACATACCAAATTTCACGATTCTAGCTGTAATACTATAGTTGGTACCAATTTCGAAAAATCAAATTTTACTTCGTTTCTATATGGTCAGAGGAATTTACATACCAAATTTCACGATTCTAGCTGTAATACTTTAGTTGGTACCATTTTTATCCCTTTTTGTCCCACTCGCCCCTTAAAAGTACAAATTTCGAAAAATCCAATTTTACTTCGTTTCTATATAGTCAGAGGAATTAACATACCAAATTTCAAGATTCTAGCTGTAATACTTTAGCTGGTACCATTTTTATCCCTTTTTGTCCCGCTCTCCCCTTAAAAGTACAAATTTCGAAAAATCAAATTTTACTTCGTTTCTATATGGTCAGAGGAATTTACATACCAAATTTCACGATTCTAGCTGTAATACTTTAGTTGGTACCATTTTTATCCCTTTTTGTCCCACTCGCCCCTTAAAAGTACAAATTTCGAAAAATCCAATTTTACTTCGTTTCTATATGGTCAGAGGAATTTACATACCAAATTTCAAGATTCTAGCTGTAATACTTTAGTTGGTACCATTTTTATCCCTTTTTGTCCCGCTCGTCCCTTAAAAGTACAAATTTCGAAAAATCCCTATTTGTAGCTCGTCTGCATGGTCATTGCAAGGAACTCACCGAATTTCATGTTCATAGCTACTGCAGTTTAATCAGGAGGAAGGTTCGATGTTTATCCCTTTTTGGGCCATTTTATCCCCTAAAAGTACGAATTTCGTAAAACCCTTTCTTAGTCGACGTCTACGTCATATTTGGGAACTACCCTGAAAATTTCATGACCCTGGCTTCAGCCGTTTGGTCTGGGTCAATGATAAGTCAGTCAGTAAGTAACGCAACTCTTTTATATATATAGATTGGACTGAGGTATGGATGGAATTGTTCATTACTTTGAGCTGCAACGTCTTTCAGACGTAAGTGTTTGCATCCTTAGGCGCAATGGATTGCAGTAGAATGTCAGACTCCCCTTAAGACCTAACCATATAACATCTACTCTGGTAAGCCCGTGGACATTAAACACCTGATCTGTTTGTCTGAAGTCACTATCTTATGAGAATTAACGAGCAGAATATTTTCTGAGATTTTCAAAAACATCAGAGCTATGCGAACATTATTTAAATATATTTACAGTTTTTTTTACAATTTTTTTCTTATATTTAATTTTTCGTTACTGATATTTTTTTGTAGAAAATAGTCGGAACACTAGCGTTTTATCTCAAGGTGTTTGTCTTGTATGAACTGTCTGACATCAATTACAACATTTCATTTTATCACTTATCGTTTTTTGCATATATTGAAATGTTTTTAAGATATTTTTCTTTTAGGTCAGAAATATTGGCAACTACCTCCGATTTTGTTTGCTATTGCGAAGCGAGTCCATCGATTCGTTCTGCCTTTTAATCAATTTGAGCAAAAAGTTTTTATATCCGGCTATAATTCTTCCACCCACGCCATAGTCGACGCAGTTCAAGAATTTTCATTTCACAATCCATTCCGCTGTCTGTGATTAATTGGCCTTCGATACAAGGCACTCCAAGCGAAACTATGCCTACCTACAGACATACGTATTAAATATGCAAATAGGCCCATGAAAATATTCGATGACTTTTATGTGATTTGCTTAATTTTTTATTTGGTTTTATTACAACCTAATAATTGGCACCCTGCAATGATTTTTATAGTTTCGAAATGACTATTTTTATTGCCCACAGCAAATATTTCATTTGGTGAAAACGCACACACAATCACTATAGGACCAAAAATTCCATAAATTACACTTAATCCAAAACTCAGCCTATTACCAAAAAAAAATTAATTAGCCACCAGCAGATCCCATATAAGGTCGTCATTATTTAGTTCAAATCAGCAGAAAATGTATTTTGACGCTGCTAACAGTGGGTGGCGTGGCGATGTTGTTTGCTTCATTTTAAATATTCATTAGTTGGGCGGGCAGACAAGAGCAACACCATCAGAAACATTGTTGCTGTTGTTTTTGTCATCTTAACAAACAACTTAAAAAGTATTACAAGTACAACATATTGTCGTTATTATTTTCAAAACATTAACTTCTTAATTGCTCAAACATAAGTTGAACTCGGTGTTTGTTTTTATCCTGTGCATTTCAAGGATACTTGTGCTCATTAGGAGCGGGCAGACTGAAAATACATTTGAAATAAAAGCACAACTACGCAGCCATACACACACGCGTACATTTGGACCTACACATATGTATAAGCATGTGAATATACATACATACATATGCTATGTTTATGTTTGTGATTTTAACTATGGCATGTATGCTTATTTTTATGTACCATTGTACATTAAGCCGACTCAGCCCACATGCGGAAAACAGTATTCCGTATATTGTAAAGTGTTTACTGAACACGACTCATTCAGATATGAGGTTTCAAATATAATATGTATCTAAATTGTGAATACTTTGAAGGTATTCTATGAGGGAAGTGTAAATAATGAATCGAAATCTCGTGAGCCGCCGCAATGTGCCTAATGTACATACATTTACCACTGACACACACATTTGTGCCTCTGCATTTGTGGTTTATTCTGCTCAGTGTTGCAAGTTTTTTGTGTGCCCTACAAAGTTTTCACACTTTCCTCGAAAACCATTTAAAACTACATGAATAGTGCAAAAAATATTAAATTTAGATGAATTTACTTTTCAAAACTACTATTTGCGCTTCTTTAATATTTATGGGGAAATTTTTTTTGAAGGAAAAGTTTAGCGATTAGCTAAACATTGGTATATAGTCTCGAAGAATTAATTAATACTTCAGTTTGGTACACTTTGTTAGTGCGTCGAAAGTTTTTAAACAAATATATTAAACTGGTTCGCTTCCCAATAATACTAATTTCCAGTTACCTCACAGTAATAAAGTTTGGATTGTTTAATGATAAGTTGTAAAATATTTCGTTCATGGGTACAGCCCAGCGCACTTTGGCTGAAATTTTGATTTCATTGGCCAAAAGTCTAATTTTTTTGTCACCGATTTTCAAAATGAGTACACCTTTTTGTAGGTAACCCAATAAGCACAAAGTCGGACTCGGATCCGATTCGGATCCGATTTGAGTACGATATATCGGACTCCGCTTTCTCTGTTCCGATTCGGATCCGATTTGAGACCGATATGTCGGACTCCGCTTTCTCTGTTCCGATTCGGATCCGATTTGAGTCCGAGATGTCGGACTCCGCTTTCTCTGTTCCGATTCGGATCCGATTTGAGTCCGAGATGTCGGACTCCGCTTTCTCTGTTCCGATTCGGATCCGATTTGAGTCCGAGATGTCGGACTCCGCTTTCTCTGTTCCGATTCGGATCCGATTTGTGTCCGAGATGTCGGACTCCGCTTTCTCTGTTCCGATTCGGATCCGATTTGAGTCCGAGATGTCGGACTCCGCTTTCTCTGTTCCGATTCGGATCCGATTTGAGTCCGAGATGTCGGACTCCGCTTTCTCTGCTCCGATTCGGATCCGATTTGAGTCCGAGATGTCGGACTCCGCTTTCTCTGTTCCGATTCGGATCCGATTTGAGTTCGAGATTTCGGACGCTTTCGATTCAGGTTTGCAGTAAAAATTTGGAGTTTTATTTTTATATTTATTAATGAATTTATTTATTATTTTGAATTTATTACTTAGTATATATGTGGTGAAATAAGCAACATTTAGATGAAAAGTAATATGACATTAAAATTTAATATATTAATAAGTATATGACTCACATGTAACATACATCATATTAGTGTATAAGTGGTACAAAATACAATTCGTTTGTCAATTTTATTTTGAAAACCTGTTTTATATGTAATATGTTGTGCTCATTGGGCAAATCTTCAAACTCAATATTATTAGTCTTGAATATACAGTTTATATTAATGGTAATTGAAGAAGAAATGTCTTCGACTGATTTCAATGGATAGCCATGCACAATATAGTCCTATCAACTCTGATAATCTGATATCAGAATTAATTTCGTTTTCGGATACGAAATCATTTGGAGATCGGATTCGAACTCATATCTATTTGGTTTCGAGAACGGGTCCGATTTCGGTTCGAGATCGGTCACGAGAACGGGAGCAATTCCCTCTTCGATATCGGACCGAGAATTGAGTCCGATGTCGAAGAACCAACGATGTCGGAACCAACATCGAAGTGAGTTCGGATCCGATATCATTTCGAAATCGGACTCAATTCTCGGTCCGATATCGAAGAGGGAATTGCTCCCGTTCTCGTGACCGATCTCGAACCGAAATCGGACCCGATCTCGAAACCAAATCAGAGAAGTCGGATCCGATTCGGATCCGATGTGCTTATTGGGATATTTCCAGATTAAGGTAGCCAAAAACTTAGATTAAACTAAACTTTTTTAAATCGAAAGTTCAACTTTGACCTACAATTCCTTAAAAAGTCCTCAATCAATTTTAATGTAATTAAAACTGGGTCAAGCTGAACTAAATATCTATCCATTAAAAAAAAATACTTTAATATTTTCATCGGTTCAAAAGTTACAGAATTTTGGCCAATGAAAAACGATTTTCGGCCACTGTGCGTCGGTGAGCTAAACGCTAACATACTTTCATGTTTCTCAGTATAATTTATTTTCTATTAATGTTTTTGATTGCTGTATTTTAAACCAACCAGAAATTTGCAAATGACTTCCGATTGTGGTGAAATTCGGTGGTAATGCAAGACTTTTTTGATTTTTTTAGAAACTGAGGAAACCCTGTAACGTTGAAGTTTTGCATATTTCGCAAAATTGTATTAACTCTACCAGCCATAACTTTTGTTCAGAAAAATAATTTAGACAAGTTTTTTGTAGGAGAATTATTGATTTTTAGCGTAAAAAATCAAATGAAAATAAAAAAAATATTTGTCAATTTTTCAAAACAATATATGGACATTTATTAAAAAATCCATTTATTTAGATGTTGTTTTTATAAATTATTTATTTATTATTTTTTATCAGAAAAATTGTCAAAATTTGAAAAAATATAGACTTTTAAAAATTTTCATTTTATATTATTCATGAAAAATAAGTTTTTAATAACATACATATGGCAGAAGCTAAAAAATTATCATCAATTCCCTCAATATATTTTTAACCAAAACATACATAATTAGTTCTTCTCAATATATATATATATTAGAGTGGCTTCTTTTGTGAGTAAGGAAAAAATGTTGTTGATGTTCCCGACTAAAATGAAAGATTGGTTTGTTTTATGTGTCCTCCCAAAATATTTCGCTTTTAACATTGTCCGTTCGCGAGCTGAACGTGTTAAATCAGGGTTTTCTTGAAAAGAATTATTGATGAGAAGGGAAGGAAGAAATTAAAATCCGACCCGAGAATTATCACAGCATATTAAAAATTTGCAATATGGCCCAGTAAAAGTGCAGATTTATACTAATTTAGTGCAATTTTTTATGTATTTTAATAAAAACCGTAATAACTTCCACATTTTTAGTTGGATTTATGTTTGTAGGGGCTCGTTGGAGAGGTATTGATAACCAATTGCAATTTTTAGAATTTTCTAACACATTAAGGGCCGCAATTTTTTTCATACTGTTAATACTCACTGGGTTAAATGTGAAGTAAAAACTGAAATATGGGGTTAGTTGCATCGTAAACACATTCTACTCTTATATAAAGCTAATTTTTGGAACGAAATTCAACCATTTCAAAATTTCCCATTAAAAATTAAAACATGAATAATCTACATAAACTTTTTAAAGCGGAAAAATTGAAATGGTTGTTAATTTTAAATTAACATAGATAGACGCATAAAATTAAAAGTATATATAGCAGATGTTCTCCTCTTTCATTTGATACCCACATCGCCATTGAATGACACGCAAAAGTACGAACCTAAATTATTGAAACATTTACATCCTTTGGAAATTAAATGTCCTGTAGAAAAGACAAACGACCACGAAATAAAAAAACTGAGTCTGAGTTTTCCTATTCGTGACCTATAGTTTCACTTCTATATGATCTCGTTCTTGGGAGGGAAACCATGTCGCATGGATTTTTTGTAACATCTTACGTGAAGTTTTCCTCCCAGTTTATCCATTGAAAGACTAAAATTTCAGATTTTTGTTTTTTTCAAAAATTAGCTTTTTGTAAGACTAGAATGTGTTTACGATGCAAATAACCCCATATTTCAGTTTTTACATCACATTTGACACACCGAGAACCAACAGTAAGAAAAAAATTATCGTCCCTTCAAAAAAAATATCGAACTAAAAATATGGAAGTTTTTGCGGTTATTATAAAAAATGCGACAAAAATTTTAAAATTCTACCCTTTATTCTGCGTTAAAATGCAAGTTTTTGATAAAGTTTGATAAGGCTCAGACTTTTATTTTCTAGCAGGTTTTTCCTTTAATACCTCTCTCACCGTGAATTTTATTCAAGAAAAACCTTATTTATAGATGTTATTTTGAATGAGTCCAGCTCACGAACGGACAAACAAACCAATCTTTCATTTTAGTCGGGAACATCCACAACTTTTATTTTGAAGCCACTCTAATATATATATGTTGAAATTCGCACCATTGTGAAAAAACTTAGCGAATATTAAAATTAAAGTTCTCAAATACATAGAAAAACACTATATTGAAATTTGGTAAACTTATAGAAAACTATATGAGCTATCTTTTAAAAATATTTCAAAAAAATTAAAAGCGCCCGCAGATTACAAACTGTTAAATTTCTTTTTAAATCCTAAAAAAGTGAAAATAAAATTATATATTTTTTCTACGGTAGAATGCGAAAGAACGTAAAAAAATCAGCAAGAAAATGATTTTTCACAACATATTTTAGTAAGAATGGTCCATAAAGGGTGCTCTTCCTTTGTGTAAACAAGTAAAAATGCATTAAATTCGTCGGGGCCGAATCCTATATTATAGTATTACCGATAGATTAGATAATGTTTAATCCCATTTAGATCCTGAAGGTGCGAATATCGAAAGATTTATTTATTTTTCGCACCTACGCAGTCAAAGAAATGTACACACACTTTCAATCCCAACCGATATACAACCTAAGACACATTTAGACAAAATTTGAACTTCCTAGCTCCTCAAAATGACAACTTCCACCCCCTCTCCAATGAAATTGATCGAAATTTGGTATATTAAATGCTAACATAGTAGGCAACTCTTAAACAAATTCAGACGAAATAGACAATTATTCGTTTTTGGCTGGACATTTGGTGCGAATTATAAGATATGTAAGATTTCACAGTGATTGTTTTCAAATGGTTTAAAAACAATTTTGTCTAACTTAATATTTTCCATTATTGTGTCTATATCTTAGATCCCACACTGAATAATACCGGGTGCTTCAAATATATACATACATATGGCCATCTCCTAAAAAAGATCTACAAAAAATGAAATCAGACCACACTAATAGCTTTTAACTTTATTGTTTCCTTATTTCGACATCTTTTTTTTTATTATGAAACTTGAAGTTAACTTGATCTCTTTTATTTTTATTAAAAGTTAAAGTGTTACAACGAAAATTACTAATTTTTTTTACTACGCGTCCGTTTCGATGTAAAATTGTTTATAATTTTGTAGTATTTTGTAGTAAATCCTGACGATATATTTGTATACCTTCCACCTCCAGGATGGGGGTATATTCACTTTGTCATTCCGTTTGTAACACCTTGAAATATTCATCTGTCTGTCTGTTGAAAGCACGATAGCGGCCGAACGAAATGAGCTAGGAGGTTCAAATTTTTCTTAAATGTGTCTTATGGTTGTAGATCGGTTGGGATTGAAAGTGGACGAAATCGGCCCAGATGGAAAAATTTTTCCCTCACAAGGACTGAAAATACCCCTAATATTTAGAGTATTTCAGTATGTTTTTTGAACATATTAGCTTGTATTTACTTGATATTTGCAATACGCATTCCCTTTATAGCATAAAAGGGCACCATAGAGTGATTTTTATTTGTAGGGGGCGAAATGGGACAAAAAGGGATAAAAATGGTACTTATCAAACGACAACAGATAGAAACACGAAATTTGGCGTGTACATTCCTCTAATAGAGTAGATACATAATATAAAAGTATTTTTGCTAAATTCGTACTTTTAAGAGGTTAAATTAGGATAGAGGGATAAAAATAGTACCAACCTAACGGCTGCACCTAGAATAATGAAATTCGATACATACATTCCTCTGATTGCGTAGACACGTAAAAAAGAAGAGCTTTCCAAAACTCGTACCTTTTGGGGTTCAAATGGAAAAAGGGGATAAAAATAGTACCTACCAAATGACAGCTAGAATCATGAAATTCGGAGTATACATTCCTCTGACTGCGTAGACACGAAAAATAAAACGTTTTTTCCAAATTCGTACTTTCAAGGGATACAATGGCTACAGGGGATAAAAATAGTAGCAACTAAACGAATACAGCTAGAATGATGAAATTCAGTGTGTACATCCCTCTAATTGTGTAGATACGTAAAATAAAGAGATTTTAGATAGTCGTACTCTTGAGGGGGCAAAATTGGAAAAAGGGGATAAAAATGGTACCAACAAAATGGCCGCTGATAGAATCATGGAATTCGGTGTATACATCTGAAAATGGGATTTTCGAAATTTGTACATTTGGGCGGAGAATGGGGCGAATGGGGATATCTTTAAAATTTATACTTTTCTTATCACTTTGTCTGTATCTGAAAATGCTTCTTTCTAATGGCGACTGATAATCTCATAATATTTAGACATGTTCACTTTTACAATTGCAGCATTTTATTTATAAAGAGTGATTTTTTTGAGGTTAGGATTTTCATGCATTAGTATTTGACAGATCACGTGGGATTTCAGACATGGTGTCAAAGAGAAAGATGCTCAGTATGCTTTGACATTTCATCATGAATCGTCTTGCAAACGAACAACGCTTGCAAATTATTGAATTTTATTATCAAAATGCGTGCTCTGTTAAGAAAGTTCATTGCGCGCTTCCATTTTATGGTCAGTTTAATCGACCCACTGAAGCGGCTATTCGGGCTATTGTGACTAAATTTCGCACCAAATTTACATTGTTGGACATTAAACCACCAACACGCTTACGTAGAGTGCGAACTGAAGAAAATATCGCAGCTGTATCGGCCAGTGTTAATGATGACCACCAATTTTCGATTCGTCGCCGTTCGCACCAATTGGGTCTCTGTTACTCAAAAACGTGGAAATGCCAAAATTGGACTAAGCGGATGGACCACCTAAGACGCAGCCGCGGTCAACATTTAAATGAAATTATCTTCAAAAAGTAAATGTCATGGACCAATCTAACGTTTCAAATAAAGAACCGATGAGATTTTGCAAATTTTATGCGTTTTTTTTTAAAAAAAAAGTTATCAAGCTCTTAAAAAATCACCCTTTAGAAAGGCCCATCTCTTGATATCCCAAAATATATTTTGATTTGGCTTATACCAGTCACGGCAACGCGTTCCCCAACTCACCTACATACGTACATATTACTTTTGCCGACATTACTGCTGTCATAAGCAAAAATTTGCACAAACTTGTTTTAAATGTTTAACTTCTCGAAAACAAAATCAAATTTGTATGTAAATCATGACAGTGTTTCGCTATGCACATGATAAAATGCAAATTCTTTCTTTCTTTTTGCATCTATTTTTCCTGAACCTCCTCTTCATCCTCCTCCTCTGTTCCGTGTGTAAATGAATAACCCGAAAAATGACACTAATGAAAAATGAGTGTAAGTAGGCCACGGTCGCGGGCGTATCAGCAAAAGTGGTCACAAGTGCATATAAATGCACTTTTGCATAATACCGACCCACTCAGTGCCACCGTGCACAGTGCAGTGTAGTGCATGCTCTTCGGCCGGATGTTTATGTCGACAACAACGACGTCTACGACGACGACGACGATGGCGACGCAACAACAGTGATAACATTAGTACAGCAACAACATGTTCAGGCTACCGCACCACTACTACGACGACAACAACAACAACATCAAAGTGAATGCTCATAAATGAATAAGTGGGAGGGCTGAAACCTGACACTTTATTTGCATGAGTGAATATGTATGTGTGAGTGTGTGTCAACAGATAAGAGAAGATACATATGTACATGTATATTATGTACGTACATACGGAGGACTCCAACATAAAATTGCAGAAGCAACTGAAAAAAATAAAACACAGCACAAGTACATAACACATGTTACATAAATAGAGGTAATTTAGAGCAACATACATGCCACAACAGTGGCAACATCAGCAACAGCACCAGCGATAACTGCACAACTGCAAGCAACAACAACAACAAGAACACTAATACCCATTACAAAATGCGAGTAATAGCAACAGTGTAATATTGGTCTGTACACACATCCATATACACCTAGGTAATAGTAATGGTGTTGTAGTCGTAGTGGTAGTCGTGAGCATCACGACTGCCATACTTACCAACAACCGCCATTACAAATAACATAACACAACAACAACATCCATCGAACGACGTGCGACTGAAATGGTGGTGTTGGTTGTATCCGAACAACACACTCACGAGGAGCGTAATAAATTTGTTTCATCGTGGCCGACGAACAAGTGAGGGTATGATAAGTGCGTTAACTATCAAATTGGGATTGCGATCGCATCATTATTTTTCTGTTAAAAATTGCAACCCTGAAATCATACAAATTTGACATTTCGGTTAGAAGAACTGGTCCCCAAATAAATATAAAATAATTTGATTTGAACTGGGATATTGTCCTGGCTCAAGACCATTTTGCATCTATATTTAATAGAATGAAAATTTATTTACAAATGGCATGGTGACATTTATTACTTGCCTGCAGACTACCACGATCATGATTTCGACCATGTCAAAAGTCTTTTCAAGGGGCTTCGCAGCGACTTTTCAACATCAAACCCGGTCTCTATAAGGAGATGATTGTCTTGATCCCAGTTCAAATCAAATATTGATTACAGACCAATAAAAAATACAAACGAAAAAACTAAAACAAATGAGCGTTGGTACGGCAGAAGTATTGCTGAGTAACTATACCTGCATATACACATACTTACATATGCAACTCAATGAGGTGCTTGTAAGATGGCATGTGTGCTTTATTACTTGGTGCGATTTTTTAAACGCAAATTCGGCAAGTGAGTTGTGCTTCTCGTTCGTTTGTGAGAATCATATCCTTATAGAGGCCGGGTTTGATGTTGAAAAGTCGCTGCGAAGCCACTTGAAAAGACTTTCGACACGAAAATTGTCCACCTATATTTCTTACAGTTAGCGTAAAGGACCGCATAATTGTAAAAACGTGAACAAGAAGATATAGAGGATTTAATTTTACCAAGGATTGAGACAATTGTGTGGGTGGTACTAGAATGGGTGTGGGTGGCTAAAGCATACAAATTTTATACCTTCACTCTACAGAGTAGGAGGGTATATAAAGAGTGATTTTTTTGAGGTTAGGATTTTCATGCATTAGTATTTGACAGATCACGTGGGATTTCAGACATGGTGTCAAAGAGAAAGATGCTCAGTATGCTTTGACATTTCATCATGAATCGTCTTACAAACGAACAACGCTTGCAAATTATTGAATTTTATTATCAAAATGCGTGCTCTGTTAAGAAAGTTCATTGCGCGCTTCCATTTTATGGTCAGTTTAATCGACCCACTGAAGCGGCTATTCGGGCTATTGTGACTAAATTTCGCACCAAATTTACATTGTTGGACATTAAACACCAACACGCTTACGTAGAGTGCGAACTGAAGAAAATATCGCAGCTGTATCGGCCAGTGTTAATGATGACCACCAATTTTCGATTCGTCGCCGTTCGCACCAATTGGGTCTCTGTTACTCAAAAACGTGGAAATGCCAAAATTGGACTAAGCGGATGGACCACCTAAGACGCAGCCGCGGTCAACATTTAAATGAAATTATCTTCAAAAAGTAAATGTCATGGACCAATCTAACGTTTCAAATAAAGAACCGATGAGATTTTGCAAATTTTATGCGTTTTTTTAAAATAAAAGTTATCAAGCTCTTAAAAAATCACCCTTTATCATTTGGGATAGAAAGTGTAACGCATTGAAGGAGTGACTTAAGACCCTAAGTATGTTTCGACCAAATCCGTTTCACGACTTTTTAAGATGTTTGAGTCATGTCCGTTTGTCTGGCTGGCTGGTGTACACGATAACTCTCGAAGGGAGCTAAGGAATCAATTCAAACTTTGCACATGGTAATATTTTCCCCAAACTTAGTTTAAGTTTGAAGATGGGCGAAATTGTCCTGCCCCTTTTGGTACGTCTCACACAAATGTCCCATATTCCTATATTAAATTAAAGCGAATGTAACTTCCACACGGATATTCGGAATAAGCTATATTTTAGTATTTGCTAATGTTTTTATGATCGCTTTAAGTGTATTAAATATTGCGCCCCTTCTAGTACCTCCCACACAAATTACCCTAAACAACGTAAAATTTAAGCTGTTATAACTTATATACGGATGATCTGAATACTATGAAATTTGATATTTGACAATGATTTAATAGAAGTTATATTCGCATGGAATATGGGCGATATTTTCACACCCCTCCTGGTACCTCTCACACAAAGTGGCATAATCCTTGGTTACAATAAAACCGATATAATATCCATACGGGTAGAGAAACTCATTTGAAATTTGATAATCTTTTTATAATAACTTTAAACATAAAAAATATTTACGCTTTAGCCACGCCCCTTATTGTATCTTCCACACAATTGCATCTATCCTAGGTAATATTAAATCCTTCATAACTTCTATATTGGTGCATGGAATCCACTGTGACGTGACATTTGATCATGTTGTTACAATTGTTTTATAGATTTGGACGAAATGTGTGACACGAACCTCCTAGTACCTTCCTTCCGTATATATGTTCTCTGAGAGTGGGAGTGTATATAAGTCGGTTTAGCCGACTGAAGCTTATTTACTTGTTCTTCTATCCTGTGGGATTAAATTAAGCATAGATTGATTAGCTTTCCCGTAACATAAATAAATTAATTAAATTAATTCAAAATTCTATTCAATTTAGTATTAACTGATTCGATTTTGTTTCTGGCAAAAATGTTACTTTTTTCTGCACTTTGCCATGAATTTGCATTTTCGTTTCCATTTCTAAAAAAGTGTAGCCTTACAAACGGGAGTTATATCGGATCGATCGGATATATTTTAGAATATTTTAGCCCAAAGTTGAATTCGGCAAAATCGATTTAACAGAAAATTAAAATTTTTATTATTTTTGTTGCGTAGAAAAAATTTTAATATTTTTGTCGTATTACTGAGTTTCACTCTTTTCAGATTATGAAAAATGAAATAATTACCTTTTTCGACTTTGTCCAACTGCTTCTAACACACATTTTAAACGATTTTGCACTCAAATAGATTGGTTTCTTAACTTTATTATGGTTTGTTTGTAAACAATATTTTAAAAATATCTTTTTTCGAAAAAATGTATGAATTTGAACCAACATCGAATCCTTCGAAGAAAAAAATAAATCTTTAGAATGTTTGAAGGGTTCCCCTTTTTGGCAGGGTAACATTTGCTGCGCGAAATTGCACCACTGGATATATTTAGTGCAAATCGCGAATTGTAAAGTGAGTGCATACTCACAAAAAATGAGTGAAGCTAAATTTTATGCCAGTCAGTGTTCCGGAACTATGCACAAAAAATCTAATAATACCTAATTTTGCAGACAAATCGAATTAATGCCAATAAACTGAACCGATTTTCATTTCACAAGATAATCCTTGAATCCTTTCCAAATTCAATTTTTTACAGAACTCAAAAATGTTTGAAAGAATAAAAGTTATTAAATTTTCTACGATGGAATCTGATTATAAACCACTGTGCAATTCCACTGTCTACAATTAAAACTTTCTTTAAGCGCGTCAAAATATTGTGGCCAAATTATGGTTTTTAATATTATAATTTTTAAAATATACTGTAACGAAATATGCAGCAACTTCACTTCCACAACAATCATCTTTAAAACTCGTTAAGATTCGAACTGTATGTACATAATCTAAAAAGCGCCTGTTTATACTATATGATTTTTTCAAATAGAGAACTATCTCCGACGAAAAAGTAATATTAGCAAAAAATCATTTTTTATCCATTTTGCATGTTTGATTTTAGAATAGTCATACTACGCGCCCACTAACATATCTGCTTAACATGGATCGGTCCGTATTGTTTTCTAATATTTTAGTAAAGCACTTTGTGGAACATTTGAACACTCATCCTATTCATTGAAAACTTATTTTTGGTTCCTTTACACGAAATTGATCAATTGAGGTGGGATAGTGTTGTATGGAGATTCTTAGTAATAAGTTTGGGAAAAAATGAATTAGCCACAAAATGGTTGGTGGAATAGGGGTTAAAATACACGAAATGCTTCAAAACTGCATTGAAAGGGGTTTTTCCGACCATACCTACCCACATCAAAGCTCCTTAAGGGGACTCCCATATAAAAACTATTTTTTATAAAATTTGCTCCCACCGCTCTAATTGCCACATGGAGACACATTGTTGTCTTTCATTTGCTATCCATCGATTTTGTAATACCATTTATACCCCTTTTTGTATGAACCACTGCAAGAGGAAAATAATATGAAATAATTATTCGTACCAATAAGGCAATTAATTACATATAACTATCTCGCTGACGCAGCACATTAACCTAATGCCTTTTTATTACTCAAAAGAAGAATGTATTAATTTTGAGTCATCGGACAAAATACACTATGCAACAAAAATACAAACTTTGTGTCGGAGTCTTAAAAAATTATGTTTTGCCTGTATTAAGGCATAAATATTTGTAAAAATTATAAATTTCCAAAAACTGGCTAGCTTAGGAATGGACAGCGATAAAGGCGAAATATTTTAGTTGTTGTTTGAATTATGTTTATTAAATATATTTAATTTCGACTGCAATCACATTTATAATTGCTGTGACTTATGGAGCGTCTCATCAGTTAATCAAAATTAATTTAAAAATTGAGAAATCTGTACTTTTTTGATTATTGAAAAATTACAGGGTATATCATTTATATATATATATATATATATATATATATATATATATATATATATATATATATTGGCACAAAATTCAAGTACCTCCCACCTACGTACTCCGACGCTATGCAAAATGTAAGTCCTTCCATATACATGTTCTCTGAGAGTCAGGATATATATAAGTTGGTTTAGTCGACTGACGTTTTCTTACTTGTTTCTATTAACTTAGGGTCAGTTTCCAGTAATATTAGGGAACTGTCGATATTGCCAAAAAATCTTTGGCATCATATCATTGGTACACGCAGCATTGCCTTACTGATAGTCTTAACATACAGGTTGTTAAATTTAAATAAAAATAAATTTTCGGGCAGGAATAGTTCTTTTTCAGGCCATTTTCAATGGTTGCAACACATTGTTGTAAGCATGAAGGAGGTTCAATCATATCTGTATACCATGGATTTTATATACATTTTTTGTGCAATAAAAAAATATACACACTTCACTACCAAGTATTAACATCTGAGGTTGATATTTTTTGATTCGAAATACGTGCTACCTTAATTAAAATAAAAATTGATATATAAATCAATGTGTGTCTGTATAATCCGTATAGAACGCCAAACCGGTGAATCGATTCGCCTGAAAATATTACTGTATCTAACTTCCGGATAGGGGGATAGGGTATGGTTCCTGGATATACTAAAACTATCAAAAATTATTCATTTTATCTTCCAAAGCACACGAAGTAGGGGAATAAGGAAGAATGAATCCGTGCAACATCGCACAGTGGTTCAGAATCTAAAACCATCGGACAAAATTCAATAACTTTTGTTCTAGTAGACACTTTTGACTTCTGAAAAAAAACAAAATTAGACAGGGACTCAAGGATTATTTTGATTAAGATTAAAAATCGGGAAATGGGATATATTTTAGAAATCGGCCCAAAGTTGACTATTTTTCGTATTTTTTGATTTTAAAGAAAATTAAAATTTTTATTTTTTGTTTTTGTTTTTTTAAGTATAGTTTTCTTCTTAGACTACTATGTATTAAACAATGGAACAAAATATTTTTTTGTGATTTTGTTTTTATTTTTATAGGTTTTTTAATAATTCGTTTCTCATTTTTATGATCATTCCAAAAACACAACATCTATATGGGTATATTTATTCTTTCTGTTAACGAATGACCGAACTTATTATGGCAGTGCAATGATGAGGTCAGTTTTTTTCGAATAATAAAACAAAAATTAGTATTTTATTATTTTCTTGGTTTTTAGTTCCCAATATTTCGACCATCTACGTTGGTCATCATCAGGGTACTAGAACCCTAAAGAAAACAAATTATTCAATTACAATTCACAGAAATAGAATTGACAAACCCAAACCCAATAGAATTAACAAACCAAACTTTAATGACGTCGAAATATTAGAGGAAGAGAGCAACTGTACAATGAGATACACAATCGAAATGCAAAATATAATTGACGTCTCTCCTGCGAAAATGATTAATTTTAAGAAAGACACAGACGGCTGTGCTTAAATAATGCGGTGGAAAAACATAGACGACAAATTAGGCAGTAGTTGACAAAAGCTTGCAGAGAGTTGCAGGAGAATTTTCTATTGTGAAAAACTTTTTAAAATTTAAATATTGTGATATTTTTGTGATTGTTATTGCTTGCAAATTGTAATTGAATAATTTGTTTGTTTTGTTGTTGTACTAAGAACTAGAATTAACAAGTAAAAACGGAGTAAAATTCGGCTACGGATTGCATTCCACAAAGGCTGTCGTTTTTCGTAGAAGTGCATTAATATTACAGGAAAATATAAATTTTTTAATATAGCCAAACCAAAACAAATACAAATATTAAAAAAATAATTTTATAAATAAATATAATATTTTTATTATTTCAAAACATGCTTATAAGGCACGGCTACCAATAACATATCGAAATAATACTTCATGTCAATTAAAAAAAAAATATTCTAATATTTATATTATCAAAAAAGCGTAATTACCATAAATATTGGTGGATAATGGGTGTTAGTTGGTTGTATTTCCACTCCATTTTAATTCCAAAAGTACAAATTTTGAAAATCTATCATCTCACGTGAATAGTGCAAAAAAACCTAACTTCATGATTCAACCAATTTTTGCCGTAAGAGTAAAAAGTACGAATTTGGAAAAAACTTGTTATTTTGCTTGCGGCCATTTGGTGGGTACCAAATGGAAAAATTTTTCCCTTTGGGCCGATTTCGCCCAGTTTCAATCCCAACCGATCTACGGCTATAAGACGCATTTATGGAAAATTTGGACGTCCTAGCTCCTTTCGTGTAGATGCTAGCGTGCTTTCAACAGACGGACGGACATGGCTAGATCGTCTTAGAATTTTATGACGATCAAGAATATATATACTTTATAGGGTCTCAGGTCGATATTTCAAGGTGTTACAAACGGAATGACAATGTTAGTATACCTCCAACCTGGAGGTGGAGGGTATAATAAAATGCAAAATTTTGTTTTATAATTCGAAAAAAAAACTGAACTCAAGGCGAACAATAGACAAAACTAACAAAGGATATTTTTAATAGCTTTTATGCGTTATACACAGTCCTTTGACGACAAAATGTTTTGTTGCACAGTGATAGTAGTCATAATTCAACTCATAATTTATGTATGTACAGAATATCCTTTTAATTCAATTAACTAGTTGTATGACCTAAACTACGACAAATGCGCTGTTTCTATTGTTCTTCAACATCTTCTGCGAAAATCACTACTCGAGTGTAGACAGTGGTCATGCCCGGTACTATAGGGAATATAAACGTTATGCTGATTGTACTTCAACTACTGCTAAACATCCTTGTGGCTGGAAGTGCAGAGCATATTTTTACTGAAATTCTAAATGATTTCAATAAGGAATACCGCATTGAACTTAATGTAGCCGTCGATTTAACAGGTAACGAACGGTCGGAATTTATGGCCGCGATGGCTAAACTTGAACATCCGAAATTGTTAATTAGCCGTAATGGTACAGAAGTCCGAGAGTTGTACAAAAACTTTAATATGCAAGTTCTAACCATAGCCAGGGTGGACGAGGGAAATCTCAACATGACGTTGGCCATCATGGAGCAGTTGTTGTGGACACGACATTCTACAACGATAATTATTTGGTATGACACTGCCAGCGATGACATTTTCGAATTGCACAGCCTGTTTCAAAGGTGCTGGCAGCACGGATACACATCCGTTTTGGTGTGGTGGCACAACGCTCTCTACACATTTAAGCCTTATCCGGAAATTCAAATTTTACCCTTGACCCACTTCGACCAGTTCAAAGAAAAATCACATTTGAAGAATTTCCAGCAATACAAGATACTCGTTCCGCTGCTGGATATGCCGCCCCGTTGCTTCAGCTATCACAATCGCCAAGGTCGACTGATAAGAACCGGCTATTTCTACAAACTGGTAGAGAATTTCGTAACGCATTACAATGGCAGCCTTCAATGTGATTTTATAGACGTATGGAGCATTCGCATCGATCAGGATTTCATTAACAAGGCGCTAGTCAACGATGGATACGGTTTCATACTCACAGCACTGTCATGGAACGAGAGCTATGTCAGCAGTGATACCATCAACAATGGCAATACCCACCTTATAGTGCCCTCGAGCAAGGAGATCGAGCAGAATTTGTATCTACTCATCTCGTTCGGTAGGAACACTTGGCTCATGGTTATCCTTGTTCTTGTCGTCATGTTTGTGTTGATTTACTTCATGTCTAGGCGAAATCGTCAAAAACACACTGTGGCTGGCTCCTTGCTACAGTCTCTGAAAGTCGTTATGTTCATGTCCACTGAAGGTTTCGAGAGGAGGAACTTCTTCAATTTCCTGCTACATCTGCTGTTTCTTTTGACCGGACTTTTCATTACAAATATGTACAGCTGCAATTTGTGCAGCATGTATTCGTCGCGTGTTTATGAACCGGAATTCAAGGCTTTGAAGGATGTGGCCAGGACTAATTTGCAGATAATCCCCCACACCGCCGATTTCGGCTATTTGAGGAACATAGAAAATTTACCCGAAGTTATTTACGCACGCTTGAAATCGGGCAATAATTCGGAGTTGCAGATAAACCGACAAAAGCTGAATATGGTTAATATATTTGTTGCCATGGAGGATGCTGCGCAATTTGTTCTCTTCCAGCAGACCTATATGCAGAGACCCATTGCCAAGTATATTCCCGAACCTCTGTTCTCCATGCCCACATTCATACCGTTGCCACATCGATCACCGATGATTGATCAGTTCAATCGTTATTTGGGTTCTATGAAGGCCAGTGGAATTCTGAACAAGTTTGTGGCCGATAGTCAGATGGATGGTGTCATGAGTGGCAATATTCAATTCTTTAAGGATTCGGAATTCAATCGTTCGTTATCAGTGCACTATTTTAGATACGCCTTTGCAATTTGGTTTGCGGGCCTATTATGTGCTTCGATTGCGTTTCTATGTGAGATTCTGGGCAAGAAAAAGAGATCCTTGGCTGAGCCACTCGTTTTATAAGAAGTCCTTCAACAAGGTTTCCTTGTGGTGGTTAATGGTATTGAAATTGTTAATTTGCCAGAAAATACTTTGTTTTAAAATATTTTTAAATCTATATCTAAGACCACTACTTTAAAGTTTCAAAAAAATAATTAATGTAATCATTTCGGAAATCAAAATAAATAGAATAAAGTTGTAAAATCTTTAAAAATATAACGACGATATGCCATTCCTATGTAATATTGTAAAAGTAATTGAAATTGCCTTCAAAACCAGGTTTATTACATAAAAACCGGTTAAGTATTTCAGGAGTTACAGCCGATTGAATGCATTTTTTTACTGTTATATTGGTCATAACGTGAAAACAATTTTCTATTTTTTTCCAAAAATACGCACACAATATTTTTATGAGAAAACATTCGCAGCTATCGAGATCAAGATTCGTACCGCTTGACATGGAATGAGTCACATGCAAGCAGGTCATTTAAAAAATGCATTCTATAAAATACAGATACAAAAAGGTCCAGAGCCAGGACTATATCCCAGTTCAAATCAACAGGTTTTTTATCTGGTATATGGTGCGATTTTTGGATATTTGGAAAGTGAGCTGTGATTCTCATTCGCTTGTAAGAATAATTTACTTAAAGAGTTTGTAAGAATAATTTACTTGAAAAGTCGCTGTGAAGCCACCTGAGGAAAGCTTTCACAGGGAGAATCACATGAGAATCATGATATTTAATTTGTAAACAAATCGCATGTACTTTAGAAATCAATTTTTAATGTTAATATCTCAAAATAATCCTTGGGTCCTTGTCTAATTTTGATTTTTTACTGAACCGATAAATGTCTACTAGAACAAAAGTTATTGAATTTTGGCCGATGGGTTATGATTCTGAACCACTGTACATCGTCGAATGTAAATATTGCATAATGCAATATAATAAGTAATATTTGTATTGTTGTTGTCTTACATACATACCCCTGAGAATGCAATACCACGAAATTGCGAAATATTGGATAAAATAAAGAATTTTATAAAAAAATACTAAGACCTCAAGCTTGAGAAATATTATTTATTTGGAATAATATTTTATAATCGTTTGAAAACAGAAAAAAATCGCAAAAAAAATTTTTGGTTTCATTTTTGCATCCTAAAGAAGAAAACCATGCTTATATCTAAAAGTTTTGACCCCGTCTGTGAGAGAATTAACAAAAAAAACTTTTTTTTAATTTTTTATGTACAGTTTTCCTGGCACGATAAAAACTCACACACACACCTGTCATTTTTCATTAGCTGGTACCACAGCGAATGATACAAGTCCTGGTTGAAGAAAATATATGGACAAATCTAGAAGTTGTTACATATTTAAATGAAAATGTTACATATTTCAATTGAAATTTAGCTTCAATTGTTTGAATACGACACATACATCTACTAGAATGGTCATAACTTCTACATTTATTCATTGAAAAAATATATTTTCATTTCAGTTTTTAATGTCAGAAAGACGATATATTAAAAAAAAACATTTTTTAATACTTTTTATATGTATATCTAGATATTTTCACAAATAAACACAAATAAAGGTACCTTCGACAAAATTTGGAATTTTACTGAAATTAAAAAAAAAAACAAGTAAGGAAAGGCTAAAGTCGGGCCGGGCCGACTCTATGATACACTCCACTTTCTATCCGAATACAATTCAATTCGGCGAAAAAGTGAAAACGGGAAGGATTTTTGTATGCTGTAAATGTATGTGTTTGAAAAAAAAAATGTTAAATCGGAAAGGACATTTATATGGGGGTATATTGAAACCTGAAACGAAATAGGTGAAATATAATATGTATAGTTTGGCCAAAATCGGTTAAAAATTTGGGAGTTAAAAATTTGGGATTTGTATTTGGGCTATATCTAAATCTGAACCGATCTTACCCACTTTCTGCATATGTGTTTCTAGTTGGATTATAAGAAGTTGTGCCAAATTTAAAGAAAATTGAGTATAATATGGGGTTTCTAGAGCGGAAAATGTCAAATCGGGAGCGACATTTGTATAAGGGCTATATCTAAATCTGAGCCGATCTTACCGAATTTCTGCATAGGTGTTTCTAGTTGCATTGTAAGATGTTGTGTCCAATTTAAAGAAAATCGGGTACAATATGACGTTTCTAGAGCGGAAAATGTCAAATCAGGAGCGACATTTGTATGGGGGCTATATCTAAATCTGAACCGAAATTAAATAGCGTTCGTCCTTGATCCACAAATTTTTGTTAAGATCGGACTTTAATTGCGACCTGTAAATTGATTACAACAATAGATGGACAGACGGGCAGACAGACGGACAGACGGACATTGCTAAATCGACTCAGAAAGTGATTCTACGTCGATCGGTATACTTAACAATGGGTCTATCTCGCTTCCTTTTGGGTGTTACAAACAAATGCACAAAGCCATAATACTCTCGTGGAGTGTATAAAAACAAGTAAGGTAAGGCTAAAGTCGGTCGGCCCGACTATATAATACACTACACCACTCGCTGCGTATATATCTCGCTTTGATTACTAAACCCAGGTGTTGTATGGGAGCAATTTTATGTAGTTCTTATAAATTATACAGTAACGAATATGGTAAATAATATAAGTAATTGATCGAATTTTCCGACAGATATTCCGAGTAAAGTAAATATAACATGATCTGGAAAAATTGATCAAGATCCAATGAAAAATACAGATTATACAGCGGTAATAGGATGAATCGGACGGACATTTGAAGGGGGCCTATAATAACACTTGGGGTCTGTGCCAAAACATGGGCCTATATAGTTCTCATTCACGGTAGGAATTTCTAGTTGAAATATATAACAATCTGCAAAATTTGATCAAGATCTGATGTAAGATGTAGTTTCTAGAGCTATAATAGAGTAGAAATTGGGGCCCAATTTGTATGGGAGTTATACCAAAATACAGACCCATATATTTGACTTTCATAGTATGTTTTCTTAGTTGAAATATAATATTATCTGTAAAATTTGATAAACTTCCGATGAAAAATGTGGGCCCTAGAGGGGGATAATAAAAATGGGTGCCCATTTGCGAGGGCGCTACATTAAAAAGAACGCCCTTATAGATCGCTTTCAAAGTAGGTATTTTTTATTGAAATAAAGGGTGATTTTTTAAGAGCTTGATAACTTTTTAAAAAAAAAAAAACGCATAAAATTTGCAAAATCTCATCGGTTCTTTATTTGAAACGTTAGATTGGTCCATGACATTTACTTTTTGAAGATAATTTCATTTAAATGTTGACCGCGGCTGCGTCTTAGGTGGTCCATCCGCTTAGTCCAATTTTGGCATTTCCACGTTTTTGAGTAACAGAGACCCAATTGGTGCGAACGGCGACGAATCGAAAATTGGTGGTCATCATTAACACTGGCCGATACAGCTGCGATATTTTCTTCAGTTCGCACTCTACGTAAGCGTGTTGGTGGTTTAATGTCCAACAATGTAAATTTGGTGCGAAATTTAGTCACAATAGCCCGAATAGCCGCTTCAGTGGGTCGATTAAACTGACCATAAAATGGAAGCGCGCAATGAACTTTCTTAACAGAGCACGCATTTTGATAATAAAATTCAATAATTTGCAAGCGTTGTTCGTTTGTAAGACGATTCATGATGAAATGTCAAAGCATACTGAGCATCTTTCTCTTTGACACCATGTCTGAAATCACACGTGATCTGTCAAATACTAATGCATGAAAATCCTAACCTCAAAAAAATCACTCTTTATAACAAGATCTGCAAAATTGTATCAAGATCCAAGGTAAGATGTGGGTTCTAGAGCGAAATAGTGTAAACTGAGCGCCCATTTCTAGGGGGCCTATACTGAAACAATGACCTATATAGCTGGCTTTCGAAAGTTTTCCGTTAGCTGTTTCTTTTTCAAAATGAACACGATCCTAAAATTTTTGTCATCAATTATAAGGATATTTGTATGGAGACTATATCTAAATCTGAACCGATTTTCTCCAAATTCAATACCGATCGACCTTGGCCAAAAAAAAACTTCTGCCAAATTCCATGAAAATCGGAAAACAGAGTGCGAACAAGCTTAGATGGACAGCAGACGGACGGACAGACAGACATCGTTAAACCGATTCAGCAACCAATCCGAATACTTAAAGGTGCGTCTAGCTCAATTATTTCTTGGTCTTGGTCTTGTTACAAACATTTGGCGCAAAACCAATTCCACGAAGTGGTGTAGGGTATAAATATGGGGGCCCATTTGTAAGGGCGCTACATTAAATAGTGCGCCCTTATATATCACTTTTAAAGTAGGTATTTTTTTATTGAAATATGACATGATCTGCAAAATTTGATCAAGATCCAATTTAAGATGTGGGTTCTAGAGCGATAATAGTGTAAACTGGGGGCCCATTTATATAGGGGATTACCAAGGTGCTTCTAGTCTTAATTTAACATTGTGGGAAATTTGTTGGCGTTTATTTCAACTTTCTCTATCTGGGTTTCTGAATCTATTCTGTCACAAATATTCCCTATTTAGTCAGCAATCATATGCCAACAAATATTTTGGTATTCTTTATATAATAAAAAGTTATACGGGGTTTTCTAAAGACCTTTTTCACAATTATTGACTTTACTAGTTTATTCTTATTTTAGCGTTTAAAACGTTTTAGTGTTTAAACAATTTTCTAGATTTAGGGTATATCGTGCTATCATCCCATCACATCACCGTTTATAATATTTTGCTTCCCAAATTATCGGGCTAAAATACAGGATTTTCCAACAAGAGGTGTCGTTGGATCACCCAGTATTTCGGTAGCTGTCACTTTTGAAGCTTTTATTCTTTGACATTTGATAAGTAGAAACTACGCCATTACTAAAAATGAAACGATACACGCTTCAACAACGCATTGAAATTATTAAAATTCATGAATGAAATTGATCCGGAATTCCATCGAAAAATCATCTGATGAGGCTCATTTTCACCACGGTGGCTACGTCAACAAGCAAAATTGTCGCATCTGGGGCTCGGAAAACCCAATAGTTATTGTTGAGAAGTCTCTCTATTCTCATCGTGTGACTGTTTGGTGCGGTTTATGGTCCGGCGTGGACTTGAGGCTGGATCAACTGTTACGGTGAATGCATTGCGCTATCGAGAGATGATTAATGATTTTTTATGGTCGGAGTTAGATGGTATTGGTCTGGACAAGGTTTACTTTAAAAAAAGGGGGTTCCTTGCCAAAAATCTCCAAACTCTTTTGATTGCTCAACTTATTGCCTGAACCTCGTATGCGGTTTTATTACCACCATTACAGCTCCTGATAACATTAGGTAGCAATACATACAAAGAGGCGTAAAAGTGTAACAAATTTGCAACAGAATCTGTACATAGCTGGCCAACACACACATGCCCACTAGAACATCGGTACACTCGTTGCTGGCGGTATAGTCCATAGTAAACCTGTGAAGGCATTTTAAATAGGCAACTTACAGGACTAATCTTTTTTTGTTGGAACGGTTTAATCCTTTTGCCTTTGGCATTGCACAATTGCGAACTAATGAATGTGACGGACGTTTAGATGATAGACAATTGGACAAATATACGGACAAGTCGTATAAATGTTGAGATGTTGCTGATTCCGATAATACAAAGGATGAGGACGATGACTTTTATGATGATGAATGTGATGGTGATGATGATGATGGTCAACACGATGGTGGTGGCGGTGTTGCCTCTTCTGCTATTGACAATGCTATTGTATGCCATTGAATGCACTATAACATGTGCATGTAAATTGTTATTAATGAAATTACACTAAATGAAAGCGTATTCCGGGGGAAGAAGAGTATGTGTGTGAGAGAGTGGTAGTGGGAGATATGGTGAATGTCCTGCAGCCATCACGAGATAAATGCACACAAGTCGTGGGATGTTAATGGTAATTATGATAATTTGTATGAAACTACTGTCACATTACGACTCGGCCGGCATTCATTTAAATGCGATAAGTAGGCGATTGTATCCCATTAACTACTCGTTACGATTAAATTACACCGAAATTATGTTAATTCACCTGGGCGCATCACTGGGTTATGGTGCGGCGGCGGTAGCGGAAATTCTCTCCAGTGATACATACATTCGCCTGAATTTATAAGCGTTATAATGTGCATTAATATGTACAACGTGCGCTATTCTGCTTACATGCACATACTTATTTACTATTTATTATTTTCGGATAATCGATTAAACTACTTTTTGGTATACTAAAGTAAAGTTTAAAAAATATATAGTTCCGGAAACATTCTATTTAGCAATGATTTCACTAATCAACACATCAAATCGCTTTATTTGAGTGTGCTTTCTATTATAAATTTGATATTAAATAGTTTGAGGGATAGTTAAAATGAACATCTCCCTTTGGCAGGATATATGAGTGAGTTGTAAAAGCGTAATCACTTTTTAATTTTCTGGTCCAGTTCTCGTTTAAAAAGATTTGATTTTTAATGGAATGGATTTGACATTCAGATATCATGTTTCTACGATAATTACTTTTTAATACACGGACTAGGAAAGGGTTTTACGAAATTCGTACTTTTAGGGGCTGAAATGGGTCAAAAGCGATACGCATCGTCCTTCGTCCAGACTAAACGGCAGTAGCTAGAAACATGAAATACAAAAAGCAAGGAAAGAGACAAAAAAGCAACTATATTCAAGAAAATCGTTATTTTTTTACAACATAGACCTGCAACATAATTGGATTTTTCGAAATTAGTACTTTTTGGGCGAGCGGGGATAAAAATGGAACCAACTATCGGGACAAAAAGGGATAAAAATGGTACCAACTAAAGTATTACAGCTAGAATCATGAAATTTGATATGTAAATTCTGACCATGTAGAAGCGCAGAAAAATTGTATTTTGGAAAATTGTACTTTTATGGGGTGCGCGTGACAAAAAGGGTTAAAATGGTGTACAGCCCTTAATTTACGTAAACGCGGAACATTAATGGATATTTAAAACAAGTAAGGAAAGGCTAAAGTCGGGCGGGGCCGACTCTATGACACACTCCACTTTCTATCCGAATATAATTAATATCGGTGAAAAACGGAAGGATTTTTGTATCCTGTAAATGTATGTGTTTGACAAAAAATGTTAAATCGGAAAGGACATTTGTATGGGGTATATTGAAATCTGGAACGAAATAGGTGAAATATAATATGTATAGGTTGGCCAAAATCGGTTAAACATTTGGGAGCAACATTTGTATTTGGGCTATATCTAAATCTGAACCGATCTTACCCACTTTCACCATAGGTTTTTTACTTAGATTATAAGCTGTTGTGCCAAATTTAAAGAAAATCGAGTACAATATGTGGTTTCTAAAGCGGCAAAAGTCAAATCGGGAGCGACATTTGTATGGGGGCTATATCTAAATCTGAACCGATCTTACCGAATTACTGCATAGGTGTTTCTAGTTGGATTATGAGATGTTGTGCCAAATTTAAAGATAATCGAGTGCAATATGGGGTTTCTAGAGTGGAAAATGTCAAATCGTGAGCGAGATTTGTATAGGGGCTATATCTAAGTCTGAACCGATCTTACCCAATTTCTGCACAGCTGTTTTTAGTTCGATTATAAGATGTTGTGCCAAATTTAAAGAAAATCGAGTACAATATGTGGTTTCTAAAGCGGCAAAAGTCAAATCCGGAGCGACATTTGTATAGGGGCTATATCTAAATCTGAACCGATCTTACCCAATTTTTGCATAGGTGTTTCTAGTTGGATTGTAAGATGTTGTACCAAATTTAAAGAAAATCGGGTTCAATATGTGATTTCCAGAGCGAAAAATGTCAAATCGGGAGCGACATTTGTATGGGGGCTATATCTAAATCTGAACCGATTTGCTTCAAATTAAATAGCGTTCGTCCTTGATCCACAAAACCTCTTTGTGCCAACTTTTGTTAAGATCGGACTATAATTGCGACTTGTACTTTGATTACAACAATATATGGACAGACGGACAGTCGGACATTGATAAATCGACTCAGAAAGCGATTCTAAGTCGATCGGCATACTTAACAATGGGTCTATCTCGCTTCCTTTTGGGTGTTACAAACAAATGCACAAAGACATAATACTCTCGTGGAGTGTATAAATATGTACTTATAAGGAGGATGCGGGACGAAAAGGGATAAAAATGGTACCAAAAAAAGTACATGTTTTTAAAGGAAGCAAAAACACATACGTACCTATAGTGATTCTTCAAAATGTGTACTTTTTAGGATAGAGGTTCAAAAAGCTATAAAGTGCTGCATCTAGAAACATGAGAACGATGATATTAGAAGCTCTGCGGTTGTAATTTTTTGTTCAAAACTGGACAGAAAATGAAGAGCACATTCCTTTGACTGTGTATGAGCGCTATCTAATTGGAGGTTTCCAAATTACTATTTTAGATGTATCTAAACCCACAAAAAATTAAATAAATATAGTGATTCAATGATTCCAAATAAAAGAGGCATATTCCAATTTAGGTCTAACTAAAGGCGAATAAACTAATTTAACAGTGTAGGGATCTAAAAAATCTTTCCGATTTCTTTTAACAAAGACAAGCAAGGGGTACGCTTTTGGGACTATTGAGTTGATATTACCGACAATAGTTAAATTCGAATCAAATACATCTATTGAGTTGATATGACCTACAAAAGTTGATCAAATCGAATCAAATACAACTCCTAAGTCAATTATTTCCTCCACCACATTTAATTGGCGTCCATTTTGACTTCATTTGATACCTTGACGTATGAGTGATTTTAATATAATATTAAATATTAATCATTCGTTGAACATTTGTAGTAGCGCGCGAAATATTCAAGGAAATTTAAATTTATACATGGAATTTAAATAGTAGCAATGAAAAAGGACACCACAAAATAAACCTATGTCAAATCCATTAATCTATCTCGTTGTATTTGAGTGTACATAAGCGTATAATGATTTTGCGATTTAATTTCTTTATGAACTTGAACATTTTAAATTGATAGACTGTTGTGTACCCACAACAATATTAATGGACTACCAGTAGTCAAAAATAACAAACACGTCCCATGACGGCCGAACGAACGTAACCGAAAAACGAAACGTTTGAAATTCCAGTAGACTTGATGCCCGTGTCCCTTTTATCATTTACCAGCGAACATTTTCTCTTATCACAACTCAATCGTTGAACTTGGGGTTCACCCTTTTATGCAAAACGCCAAGAAAAAAAAAACGAAACACAAAACCGGGAAAATGTGTTCGCTGTGACAGTTAAAATATCTGATAATGCTGTGGAGCACTTTGGGTTGGCCAACAGTAAAAGCAACAGCAACAACAGCAGCAGCAGAACAAAGATGAAGGATGCTTGGCTAAAGGTCTTGGGTAAACATTTATTGAAATTTTTCTATAAACATTCAGCGTGCACTGTGCACGAGTACGAACGTTTTTGATAAAATATAAACACAAAACAAATAGAAAAATAATTACCACGGCAACAACAGTCCACCGAGAAGGAGCAGTGAATCAAGATTTGTGCGTTGTCCCTACTCGAGGCGTATCGAGCAAAGTGGTCCATGTCGTAGTAGTAGTAGAGTAGATCTACGCAAGAAATGAAACAACTTCCGCACCTTGAGGGAGATGTTCCTGCTAATTAAAGTTAGTTTAATTAAAAGGACCTAAGGTACCAACCAGCACAATGGATACACAGCCACTTACGCATTTACATACGTACGGCCAAATACATACATAGACACGTTGCGATGGCGTATCTCGGTCGATATTAAGGTAATTGTGCGAAGTATGAGGGTAGTATGGAAGAGAGGGGATGATCATTACTAGATAAGAGCATGCGTTAATACTTTTAATAAAGGTAGAATGGGTGGGACTTCAGGACATACTAAAACTGCATGATTTCTTTCATTTGTCAACGAAAGTTTAACTTCTATACGGAAATAAATCTTCGCTAAATTATAAAAATAAATTTTAAATTCGCTAAAAGTTGATCATCATTATAATTTCTAGGGTTCGTGTATTTCGCAGATATTTAGATTCTGATTCCAGGGTCCCTTATAAAATTCATATATTTCATCGTGTTAACTATTAAACTGTATTATTCCTAGTTTTGTATCAAAAAGGACCAAAGGACATATAAATATTTCAAATATTTTGCAAATAAAATTATCTTGACAAAATATTTGAACGCTCTAGATGTTCTTTTTCATATATAGTTGGATGACTTCTTCTGTTTAAAGGACATAAAGGATACACAATAATAAAGTAAATGTGCTACAAAATAAATTGTCATTCACTACAGACATCCCATGGAATCAAATCATATTTCCTGCATTTTGCATTCAGATGAAAGTGTCTTTCAGTGAGAAATAGAAAAAAAGATATTTTGATGAAATTTACTGCCTGGCCCACGATGTCGAACGTTAACGTTCGCATGCCTCTCATGCGACAAACAGCTGATTTGGGACCCACTAACAGGCACCAGAACGACAAAGCGAACGAAAATCTATGCGAACGATAACGTAAGCATTTCAGTGCAAAATCGGGGCCCACTAACTTTTTGTTCAGTCATCTGTGCGAACGAAAATGTCAAAAGCACTCACTTGTGTTGTGTCTGTAGTTTCCATAAATAAATAAAAAACACAAAACAAATTTAATTTATATTTTTGTTGCTCTCCTCTCTACTTCATCCCCTTCTTCCTCTGAGTTCCGGAAAACACACCACGCATTTATACATTCCGTTGCTCCGTGTACTGGGTCTTGTTGTAGGGTCTTTCAACCACGTTCCTTGTGTTCCTAAAGGGGCATTTTCATGTAAAATAAGTGTATTCTTATTGGTTATTGGTCGCCTCATGAACGTTAGAGATGACCAGTAGCTACCTACGGGGATCTCGAATTTTACATTACACCAAAAAATGTGCGCGTTGGAAAAATTTATATTTTTCGACAACACACAAAAACAACTCCAAATATTGATTGTTTACATTATTTTATTGAATTTTGTTTTCAGCTGAGAAAAAGTTGTGCCAACTTTTTTATTATAAGTTAAAATTTGGATATTTAACGCTTTTTTCTTGGCATATTTGTGATTATTTGTGGATTTTTTTGATTGGCAACATTTTCATTCACTCACAACACGTAATGCGAACGAAAAGTCAGAAGATAGTAGTGGGTCGCTTTTTGATGCGAAAGTGAGTGACTGGCTTTCGTTCGCATAGATTTTCTTTCGACATTGTGGGTCAGGCAGTTAACATGCTTAAAGCAGAGGAGTTTTTCATATAATTTACAAATTTTTGGATTCCAAGTTGGTGTAGAGTAATTTCATGTGAAGCGACAAATATTGTCTCTTCTCTTCGATTTTGATGAAATTTGCCAAATATGTATTGTATAAATATTTTTAACTTCATCAGCAATCCTGTTTGTAATTGTGGAAATTGAATCTTATGGAGCATCTTACCGACACGATTAACTATTAATAAGATTTATTTTAATATGTAAGACCGACCCCCATTAATTTTCCCTCCCCAACTTTTATTTCGAACACACATACCCTCTATCCCCACTCGATAAGGAGGTTCCCGTACAAAAAATATTTTTTTTTTATAAAATTTGTCCCTACCGCTTTTACTGGCCCCAGGAGACCGCTAGTGGGGTCAAATGAAAGACCCATCCCCTATATTTTTTCAACCCCAACATTTTTCAAAACACACTTACCCTCCATCTGCAACCCTTAAGGCGGCCCCATACATATAAAAAATAGGCTAATGTATGGGGCCGCCTTAAGGATTGCAAAATATAGGGGGTGGGTTTTACATTTGACCCCACTAGCTGTCTCCTGGGGCCAGTAAAAGCGGTAGGGACAAATTTTATATACAAAAATATATTTTGTATGGGAGCCCCTTAACGAGTGGGGATAGTGGGTATGTGTGTTCGAAATAAATGTTGGGGAGGGAAAATAATGGGGGTCGGTCTTACGTTTAACCCCTCTGGGGCGACTCCGAGGCAGTTTTGGGACTTTTCCTGTATTTTTACAACTTACCTTTGACCCCGATGAGCGCCTACTTACACTCTCCCCACCACCCCCATTTTTTGGCTCATGAATTTTATTTCCGAATCTCACAAAAAAGGGGGTTCTAACATATCTATCCCACACCTACTGAACTATAACTAAATTAACCCTTAATGGGCAATCTGGAATTTGATTGATTTTTGGCGTTTGTGTTAAGTCTGACATATATAGTAAAATTGTATGGCCAACTTTTTTGTAGAACATTTCATCTCCGCCCTTCCCCCTATTCGGGGTGTTTTTTTCAAATTGTTAAAATAAAGCCAAAAAATGCCGCTATGAGGGGTAGTTAGAAGGTTAATATGTTCTACAAAAATATTCGCCATATCATTATCTACAAAGATGCTGAACATACCCTATGCCTCAGATATAACGAAAACATAGTTTTATACACCGATATGCTGCAAGAAGAGGCCAGAGATGGGAAACTTTAATCGTGTATAAAATGAAATTCCGATGTGATCTGCCAAAACGCCGACATAGGTATACTTTTTTTAGTCTCCTCTTTCAGAACCCCGTAATTTTGGAAAAAGTTTGAAATTGCTGTACAGTGTTATTAACCATATATTGATATTGATGAACAAGGTGAACGATTTCATCAAACATATGTGCCTATTGAAGATCGCTGCAAAGATATTTCTCTAAAGCTGCATATAACGATTACTTTGATTTTGAAAGGTAGAATAACATTCATTTTTATTTTTATGTTTATATTTGACATTTCCAAAATGGGACGCGTCCGATGCGTATTCGGTTCACCCAATGGACTGAAGATTGTTTGGCAGGAGATGAAGAATTTGACCGAAACCCGTGTTTTCAGATGAAGCTCATTTTCACCTCGGTGGCTATGTCAATAAGCAAAATTGCCGCATATGGGGTTCAGAGAACCAACACGTGACTATTCAGAAGTCAATGCATCCACAACGAGTCACTGTTTGGTGTGAATTTTGGGCTGGCGGCATCTTTGGGCCATTTTCCTTCGAAAATGAGCCAGAAGTCGTCCTTACCTTCTACGGTGACCGTGCCATCCACAAAGAATTTTTGTTTCCAAAAATTCAAGAGAGTGACATGGACCACACTTGGTTTCAACGAGACGGGGCCACATATCACACAACCAAGGCAACCATCAATAATTTAGGCACTTTTTTGATAATCGAATAATCAGCCGAAATTGTGAGGTCAATTGGCCTCCTCGGAGCTATGATTTGAGCACTTTGGATTATTTTCTTTGGTGAGCCATTAGGATAAATTTTACGCAAACCACCCAGAGACAATTGATGCGTTGAAACACGAAATCGAAGTTGCCATTGAAGAGATTCGAGCCGGAAAAAACGAAAATGTACTGAAAATTGGGTTGATCGGATGAGGTACTGTCGAACCAGTCGTTGTTGTCATATGAATGATATTGTGTTCCATTATTAAATGACAAATTTCGTGCTTTCCAATAAAACCAGAAATTTGAAAAAAATAATCAGTGCTTTTTTATAGCCGATTCTAATTTAAAATGTTACATGTTACACCCTATATTTTATTATATATATCCTATATCTTCAGTTGTCTTTTGTTCCATTCACACTAAAATTCAGTTTTGGGGGACAGTTAAGCACCAATTCGGAAAAAGTACAAAATTAACCCTAAAGTGAATTTAAAGATTTTACTAATTTAAGTCATTTAAATTGAATTTTGAGTTTTACTGTTTTCAGAGACTTATAGCTGAATTTTATGGCAAATATTTTTGTAGAGCATTGTAAGTGAAAAAGACCCCTATATTGAGTAGCTAGATGCTTATAATATTCCACAAAAATGTTCCTCGTAGTGTTTTAAGTAATATTGCTGAACATAGCCTATACCGAAAATGTAAGGGTCACAAGGTTTCCGATGTCAGAACCCTGTTAGTTTTTAGTGCTACAGTGTAATGTGTATTACAAAGTCAAATGTACTCTATGAAAAGAGTTACAATTTATTTTCTTATTTAATCGTCTGATAAATTTGGGCAAGAATACAAACTGTCAGAATACATGATGGATTATTATGCACTGAATTCAAATATATTATCGATTTTTATGTAGCATTTACGGATTTCTTTTTCTTGCTGAATGAATGGCCAAATCAAACATGGCTTTCAGAAAATATCTCCGAAAAAGTTATAATTTGAAATATTTTTATTATGGAATACTAAAAGTAGCTTTAAATTGACTAAAAAAAATCAAACTAATTCATATAAAGGGTGATTTTTTAGCTATTATCTTTTTGGCACCACTGGTTTAAACAGCTGACGCACGTTTCGTGTTTTGTTTTACTGTCAAACATCTTCAGTTTGGTCTATAATTTAACCATGAATCGTCTTACAAACGAACAACCTTGCAAATTATTGAATTTTATTATCAAAATGCGTGCTCTGTTAAGAAAGTTCAAGCCGAAGATTCACTTTTTTTACCGAAAAATTGTATTCAGCGACGAAGCTCATTTTTGGCTCAATGGGTACGTAAATAGGCAGAATTGTCGATTTTGGAGTGAATATCAGCCAGAAGCAATGCATCCAGAAAAAGTCACAGTTTGGTGCGGTTTATGCGCTGGTGGCATCATTGGACCGTACTTCTTCAATGATGATGCGAATCGTAACGTAACTGTGAATGGTGAGCGCTACCGTGAGATGATATCCAACTTTTTTTTTGCCCAAAATGCAAGAGCTTGACTTGCATGACATGTGGTTTCAACAAGACGGCGGCACATGCCACACAGCACGCGCAACAATGGACTTATTGAGAGGCGAGTTCGGTGAACATTTTATTTCACGTTCGTGACCGGTCAATTGGCCGCCTAGATCGTGCGATTTAACGCCTTTAGACTATTTTTTGTGGGGCTATGTTAAAGCTCATGTCTATACAGATAAGCCTGCTTCAATTGACATTGAATCATGGAAGACATTGAATCATTTATTCGTGAGATACCGGCCGAAATGTTGGAAAGAATATGCCAAAATTGGACTAAGCGGATGGACCATTTGAGGCGCAGTCAAGGGCAACAATTGCATGAAATAATCTTCAAACATTAAATTATATGGACCGTACTATCGATTCAAATAAAGATTTCATGCATTTTTCTGAATTTTATGTGTGTTTTTAACTTTCCTATAGCTTTTAAAAAATCACCCTTTAAAAAAGAATCGGAGAAGAAGATATTTTCTAATAGATTAACGTCCAAAATAATTTATTATGAAAAATTTACCCTATTTTGCTTTTTCCTGAGCATCAAAAATTGGAAATTTTTCAAATATTCATATTAAAATTTTAAATATATATAAATTAATTAAAAATAATATTTTTAATTTTAAAAATGTATTTTTGAAAAATATTTTCTTTCAACTACTCTTTTCTCAAAACTATGATAAAAAGAAAAACTCTGCGAATTGTTCGTATCAGGGAGTAGGGCAGGGAGATGTAAGTCTGTTTTCCGATTTCATTGTGATTACCGAAAAATCCTCATTATTCGTACAATTCTAGATTAACTAGTAAAAATATGTTACTTTAATAATTTATTAAAAGAAACCCATTTTATTTTTTTTTAATTCGACTACATTATTTACCTTTTTTATTTTTTTTTTCTTCCTGTAGGTGCAAATTTCATTTATTTTTAGACGCGAATACATAGTTTAGACATATGTACTTTTGAAAATCATTTCTAAATTTCACATGACCGAAACGACCAACTTGAAGGGTACCTAAATAACCCACATACCTACTAGAAATACAAAGCTTCACAACTTGGAGGGTACCTAAATAGCCCACATACCTACTAGAAATACAAAGCTTCACAAATTATAGGGAAAAGTATTCTTCTCAAATTTCGACAATGCATATTATTCCATTCAAAAGTTATAGAATTGTATCCGAAACAAAATCGATTTGGAACCACTGTACATAGTAGATGAGCCTAAAATCATAATCCTAATGTGCATTAGAGTTGCTTCAAAATAAAAGTAGTGGATGTTCCCGACTAAAATGAAAGATTGGTTTGTTTTATGTGTTCTCCCAAAATATTTCGCTTTTATCATTGTCCGTTCGTGAGCTGGACGCGTTCAAAATAACCTCTATAAATCAGGTTTTTCTTGAATAAAATTCACGGTGAGAATTGTATTTAGAAAAAACCTGCTAGAAATTAAAATCTGGACGAAGCCTTATCAAACCATATCAAAAACTTTTAATCAAGAATAGAGGGTAGAATTTTAACATTTTTCTGCAATTTTTGTTGCATTTTTATAAAAACCGCAATAACTTCCATATTTTTAGTTCGATTTGTGTTTTTGTTGGATCGTTGAAGAGGTATTGATGACCAATTACAATTTTTATAACTTCCTAACCCATTAAGGGCTGACAATTTTTGTCTTACTGTTGGTTCTGAGTGGATTAAATGTAATGTAAAAACTCAAATATGGTGTTATTTGCATCGTAAACACATTCTAGTCTTACAAAAAGCTAATTTTTGAAAATTAACATCTGAAATTTTGGCCTTTCAATGCATAAATTGGGAGGAAAACTTCACATAAGATGTTACAATAAAACCGTGCGACATGTTTTCCCTCCCAAGAACGAGATTATATAGAAGTGAAACTATAGCTCACTACAATGGCGATATGGGTATCAAATGAAAGAGAAGAAAATCTGCTAAATATACTTTTAATTTCGTGAGTCTATCTATGTTAATTTAGCATTAACAACCATTTCAAGTTTTCCACTTTATAAAGTTTATGTAGATTATTCATGTTTTATTTTTTAAGGGAGAAAATTTGAAATGGTTGAATTTCTTTCTAAAAATTAGCTTAAAAAAGTACATTAAATCATTGTGTATAATAAAATCTGTTTTTAAAGTGTGAGAATAAATTGAAAATAGTTTTAGAATGCCAAAACAAATGGAATATTTGAAGTCATTTGAGAAAATTAATATTCCGCTTGAACTTCTTTCTTCAAAACATGTTGCGGTTGCATATATTTTTATTAAGGGTTTATCAGTGTCTATCGCGTAGTTGGTCAGTTGAAAAAACCTCATCCCATTCACCAGACAAGCCAACGCTCCCTTACTAATTATCCACTACCAATCATTAGATGTAGATACTACATTACCAAAATTTATGACAACTACCTCGTTTATTTACCGATTACAAACGTAATGTTAATAACTATTTACTTTGTCTGTTGAAAGCCATGATAACAACAACAACAATGCCAAGGAAGCGCCGGCAGGAAATCGAAAAACGCTCACCCATACCTGAAACAGGTGCTGAGGTGGCGAGACGAGAAATGAAATAAAATGTTGAAGTGTAAATAGGTGTGTGCGCGTATGTATGTATGTTTGCATGATTTACATACCTACAGACAAAACGCCACAATCGCATGCTTAGAACGAATTTGTTGTTTATTTTGTGCCCTGACATAGAGCCAAGAACCAGAACGACAGGACGGCAGGAAGTTGGGGAGCAGGAGGCCGCCAACTAACACTTGAATTCAAGGTCTCACTTAACTAAGCTTTATTATTGTCCTTTGATTTTACTTTTACGTGTGTACGAGAGTGTGTGTGCTGGTGTTAAAGGCGAACAGACACAGACGAACAACGACCACGGCAACAACAACAAAAGCAACAATAATAACCGTGAAAGAATAAAATGGAAAGAAAATGAAAATCCAACAGCAACAACAGTGACAGCGGCATTAACAGTAGCAGCAGCACTCAAACAAATATGCGGAGGAAGAAAAACACAACAAATCGTCTGTCCGTCTCGCAAGAAAACCGAAAGGACCAAAGACATGCACAGAAACACCCACACATATACTCATAAACCATAGCACGAGTAAACCCCGCATTTTCTGTATTGTCGTATTTGTCTTTCCATCATTCGTATACATTTCCCACACACATTCACATTCAAACATACTTTATTTGTGCTTATGTTGTGTGTGTGTGTGTGTGGAGGAAAATGGGTTTGTGTTTGTTTTGCAAAGGTTCTTCTGTCGAACGTTACACGTTGGCACAACGTGTGCGACTTTCAAGCTCCAAGAATTCGAAATTCAAGACCAACAGCCTTCTTCCACACGAAAGCCACAGCAACATCAACAACATCGACAATAAGGTCGTGGCACTGTGGTTTCAATGTAATGGAAAGCCATATTTTATATGATTTTATTTCGAAACCGTGATAGAAATTCAAAAATAGCAAAACTCGGCTCACAATAAAATTAACATGTTTGTGGGTGTTGCAAATATCACAACAAATATTATTAGGTCGTTGTCATAACCTAGAGAATGAGTAATACTAATACTATTAATGTTTATAACTTATACGCCACCTATTCGTATTTCACCAAGGAGGAACTATAACAAAATATTTAAATTAGATTTTGTACATACCATTATATTTCGCCTGGGAACTTTTGTGAAAAAGTGGTGCACATCGATCGATAGCGCCCATACAAATGCCCTTAGATTTGACATTTGTCCGATATAGGAGGCGATGGTATTTCACTTATGAAAATCACATTTTTAAATAAACATTTTCCGTATGAGAACTGAAAAATAAAAAAAATATAGATTTTATTTTTTACATTTAGGTTAATTTAAAAAAAAAACAACTTTTTTATATATGGTCTACGTTTCTTAATATAAAGTTATTTAAAAAATTATCTTACTTATGTATTTTTAGCTTATTTAAAAAAATACTTATAATAAGCTTAATTGAGGGTACCTTGGGTATGTCTATCTCAAGAAGTATTACATTTAGTAAAAGCTACCTCGGACAAAAAATGAAAAATTTAAGAAAATTAAAAAATACATAAACAAAAATAAAATATATAAACATAGAACATCTTTTATACACGTTGTTCGAAAATTACACTACTTTACAAAATAAATTTTTTTTCAAGTACATTTGATGAGAGGTGACTTTTCTAATGTATTTCCATCTGCTGAATTCAAAAATCAAGGTAAATTTTTTTTATGGAACAGTTTTTGAGATATCCTTATATTTTTATTTTTTCGTCCTTTTTTCACTTGACAAATCATATCTCGAGCTAGAAATGTCTGATTATATCGCGGCGCTATCAAGGATTTTGGGATGAAGCAATGTTGGGAGACTATGTATGGTTTCTCACTAGAGAAACGGATCCCAAAAGCAACCGAAGACAAAGCAAGAGCCACAACTATTTCTAACACACAAAAATGTCAAATGTCGAAAAAAAAAATATTCGGAAAATATGGGATTTGGATTTATTCACTCAATTGCTTATAACTTTGTCATTTTTCGGTCGATTTTCTTGTGGTTGGTCTTAGTTCTTACGTTAAAGTATCATCTTTACGAACATGAAGAGAAACCAGACGTTTTTTCAACGGTATGTACTTTTCCGCCGGCACAGGATCACTCTAAAATATGATTTTTTTGAAAATTTGCCCTATTTTCATCGATATATTTTGAACCACTTAACTTATAAAAGATCCAATTATACATGTTTGTTCGTCTACTCAATACCTTGCATTTAAGTACCAAGAAAGATATAATCAGACATTTCTAGCTCGAGATATGATTTGTCAAGTGAAAAAAAGGACGAAAAAATAAAAATATAAGGATATCTCAAAAACTGTTCAATAAAAAAAAAAAATTACCTTGATTTTTGAATTCAGCTCTCATCAAATGTACATTTCCGGTGTAAACTAGTGTTATTAATGGTTTAAAGAATATGATATATCGTTCATCCCATAGCAAACCGAACGATTTTCGTAAAACAAAATACGTTTACGACTCCGACTTTTATGATTTTGCCCATACACATTCTACTGTTAAAAATATTTTCTACGGATTTAAAAATAATATTTTTTTATGTTATGACCAATGGAAAATTTGTAAAATCAAGAAAAAGTGCCGAGATAGGAATATGGAAAATAGTGTAGTAGGAAAACGCGTAGGCACAGTTTAAAGAATGCTTAGTTATTATACGCATTTTTCTTTAGGGGACTTGGATGCTTAACGCTACTCATCAAATATTTATATTTTCGATTATTGATATTATTTGTGTATTTCACCCACCTAAAATACAGAAAATATAGGCGTATTCCCGCATGGATTATAGACAAACCTTGCAAGTAAATAGATTTTTCGAGATTTGTACGTGTAAGGGGTGAGCGGGGCAAAAAGGGATAAAAATGGTACCAACTAAAGTATCACAGCTGGGATAGTGAAATTTGGTATGTAAATTCCTCTGACCATATAGAAACGAAGTAAAATTGGATTTTTGAAATTTGTACTTTTAAGGTGCGAGCGGGTCAAAAAGGGATAAAAATGGTACCAACTAAAGTATTACAGCTGGGTTAGTGAAATTTGGTATGTAAATTCCTCTGATCATATAGAAACGAAGTAAAGTTGGATTTTTGAAATTTGTCCTTTTAAGGGAAGAGCGGGACAAAAAGGGATAAAAATGGTACCAAATAAGTATTACAGCTAGAAACGTGAAATTTGGTATGTAAATTCCTCTGACCATATAGAAACGAAGTAAAATTGGATTTTTCGAAATTTTTACTTTTAAGGGAAGAAGGGGACAAAAGGGATAAAAATGGTACCAACTAAAGTACTACAGTTAGAATCGTGAAATTTGGTATGTAATGTCCTCTGACCATGTAGAAGCGAATTAAAATTGGATTTTTCGAGATTTATACGAGTAAGGGGCGAGAGGGGCAAAAAGGGATAAAAATGGTACCAACTAATGTATTACAGCTGGGATAGTGAAATTTGGTATGTAAATTCGTCTCACCGCATAGAAACGCAATATAAATACATTTTAGTATTTTTAATGTGTGCGCGATACAAAAAGGTATAAAAATAGTAACAATTGAAGTATTGCGGCTATAGTCGTGAAATTTTGGTGTGTAAATATCCTTGAGAACGTAGAAGCGAAATCTAAATGAATTTTTCTAAATTTTAACTTACAAGGGGTGCGCGAAACAAAAAGGGATAAAAATGGTACCAACTAAAGTATTGTAGCTAGAATCTTAATATTCGGTGTGTACATATCTCTGACAACGTAGATGGGCTACATACATTGATTTTTTGGAATTTTTACTTACATATATAAATTGGAATTTTTAGATGTATTTCAAATTCATATATGTATTTACATTACTGACAATAATGAGTATTTGTTTATATTATATTAATATAAACAAAACTTTTTAAATTCGCTAAATAGCCATTTTATGCGAAACCCAGCTAGGGGAATAAAAATTTTTGGTGAGGCTATTTGCAGGATCTTTATTGTGAAATAAAAATATCTGCCGACAATACTATGGCTTACATAATGTAAATTTTCTTGTTTTCCTAGAAGAATCGAGGTGAATATCTTCTTCAAGAACAATTTACTTTTCATATGTAGGCAGAAAGAAATGGTCTAAAATTATGAATACAATAAAAATAGTTCGCCTGGAAACTTTCAAAAGAAATCTAATAGGAATATAAATATATGCTACGGTGTATTTAAATGGCCCTTTGTAAGAATTAATGACTGGTCTATTTCAATATTTTTATTTTTTATGAATTCATGATTAATATTATTAATATTATTAATATTATTTTTTTATATTTCTATTGTTTTTACAGTTTAGAATATTCGCCCCTGTTTCTATAAAATATGTCTGTCTCCAGACGAATGAATATTCTAAATTAAATGCGTCATAACATTCTCCGTCATAGGAGTTTTGTTTCCTTAATCGTTTTCAATTTTGAATCTAAAGTAGGTGTCAGTAACTTCTATTTTGATTCTGACGATTAGTCTACAACTTTTCAACTTTATAATGAAAAAATGTAATTTATAATCGGAATATGTAAGATCACGATGAGAAATGTAAATTCATAATAGGAGCATTATAATTCATAATCAGCACTGTAAATTCGTAATGTGAAATGTAAATTCATATTGAGAAATATAAATTCATAATAAGAAAATACAAATTGATAATCAGATATATAAATACAAAATGAGAAAATTCAAATTGATAATGAGAAAATATAAATTCTTATTCAGGAATATATATTCATAAAATGTAAATTCATAATCAGGAACTCTAAAAATTATAATCGAAGCTATGTATGTACGTTTTTCTATGGATATTTTTGTAGAAACACATATTTTATCAATGTTCTCAATATAAATTTACATTTTCTCAATATAAATTTGTATATTCCGAATAAAATCTTGAAAAGGTGTAGAGTAAAATGTTTGTAAAATGAAAAATAATTTGTAAAATATTTTGACAATAACATTCGTTTTTAATTTGTAATATGGCAGTATTGAAAAAAAACACACCAGTTATAAATAAATTACTTTTTCCCGGGGATTCCCGGGAATGAAATTTTTCATTCCCGTTTTCCCGGGAAATGAAAAAAGTCCGGGAAACCCCAAACCCTGAACATATTATGTCAAATTTGACATTTGTGATTTAATTTATTTGGCTATAATATAATCAGTCGGTTACAACAGTTACAAAAATAATTACATATTATTAATTTTTAATTTTTCTTTCATATTTATATATTGTAGGTTGTGACTTTCGAAAAAATACAAAATCATAATATTTCGTTAATAAGGTTATTGAAGTGGCGAAAATTTTATGGATTTATAACTTATTCATTATAGAAGAAAAGTTCCAGAGGTGGTGATGTACTTGCCAACATAAAAAATTCCACGACTTGAATATTGATAGTGAATTTTGTTGGTTTCTTCTAGCCCATTATTCTATTTTAAATTATTTTTTACTTAAATTACATTTCATCAATGTACAATTTATGTTACTAATAACAACCTGGCCTTTCAAAATTTATCCGAAACTTAGAATAAGACCTATTTCGGAAATATGTTAGAAATTGTGGACCTTCGTCTGTTACCAAAATTGTTATATTATAAAATGTGTATTACAAACATATATGTATAACATATGTATTATATAATGGTTTCATACAAAAGTTTTCATTAAACAACTGTTCCCGACTAAAATGAAAGTCTGTTTTTTTATTTTTATAAATCAGTGTATGCAAGGTTACACTGAATTGTTTTCAAGCTAACCCTGATTTATAAAAAAATGGAAAAAAACTGATAGATATTAAAATATGATCATATTAAATGTTGCGGATTCGACTAAACATGTGAAGAATGTTTATAAAAATACATCAAACATTGCACGCAAATCGTAAAAATCTGATATTCACAATGGGCATTGTTGCAACTTTAATATGAAATCTCGTCAGGGGTTTTGCAACTGCAAACAATTTTGTAGTAATTGAAACTACTGTGCAACACCTCTGTACAACCAACGGCTAGAACCACAACTAAATATGCCGCCTACAGAGCTTTCCGTTAATATCCACTGCAAGACGTGAGCTGCAAGATTTTTAACTAAGAACTACGACAAGACAAGTCATCGCCACCATTCCAAGCGATTGCTTTGTTAGTGTTTCTTTCATATGAATAATTTAAGCGTTTTTCGCCATACAAGTATGCACGGCTATGTTCGAGAATAAAGCCACAACCAACAAACACTTTTAGAAAGCTTTTCACTTAAAGCTCCTCTGTGGTAAACAAACAAAAAATTGATATAAAAGTAGATTATCTACATGTTGTATGAGTTATGGCCATTAAAAGTGCATAATAAATGAGTTCAAAGCTCCAAGGATGTCATAATAAATACAAAGCATTTAAGGATGATAAGAGAACGCACACACACAGAACGTGGGGCGAGAGCCAAAGCGTCGTGGAGAGCAAAGTCAAGACAAAAGAGAGAGAACTTTCTACGCTTATTTGCTTATGTCACAAAATAGAATGTCATGAGTAACAAATGTCAGAATGACGTTTCACTTAACTGTCATTGTTGGCTGATGAAATCAGCTGTTGCTGGAAAATTCCTCAGTGTGACAGCAAAAGGATATTTAGGGGGCATTGATTGTTCCGTAAGTATAACAGTTATGAAGTTCGAAAAATGGAGAAGGAATAAGCTAATGGCTGGCCGAGTTTTTGTTATATTTCGTTCACAAATATTTGTCTGTCCTTTTACTTTGAACACTTCTTTGAAACTGTTCCTCAGCAAATAGCAAAGAGTACAGCGGACAACAACAAGGAAGTACCCTTGATGCAAAGCAAAGAACATCGCTTTATTTGTATTTCATAAGACTTGTGTCAAGTCTCTAACAAAAGGCGACTATTAGCAATACAAATTTTTACAAATTGAAAGTAGGGTCTAACATAATTGTAAATAGAATTTCTTTTCATTCGGAAACGATATTAAGGTTTTTATCTTTTGTGATAGTTATCACATATTCATACCCCTATGTTATAACAAAAAATCGATACGACCTTATGTACATTCGTATGTTTGTAACCTAGTTTCCGTTAAGATTCAATTTATTCAATTTCTATATGAATTTAATTATGGTCAGAGTATTATGACATTCAATTATAACAAAGACTTTTAAAGTACGGATTACTGTCAAAATGACAATGATGACAAACAAATTAAATGTTTGCGAATTTTTTGCGATTGATATCAACAAGCAATATGGAAAGAACACTAAAATATAAGTGGGGTACAGTGGAGTACTAATGGAGAAAGAGTGGTTATGACTGGTTGAGCTGATTGATATAAATAAAGTATTGTAAGTAGACCATGTGTTATGCATTGGCGTAGCAATAGATATCTGCTGGGGAGGACTCCCCTAGTTTTTATTTACAAAAAAATATATTTCATGACCTTTTTCACAAGTAAACTCAATATTTGTTTCTTATGCATTGTGTTTATTCACTGGTGAAAATTACAATGAAAAGAAAAAAAATAATTCATATTGAAATCATGATAGTGTGCAACCAAGTAAAAAATGTCACCTTGGCATTTGTAAATAAATTTGCATTCTATAAACTATATATGCAAAATGATCTTGAGCCTGGATTATATATTCTAGTTCAAATGAAATAAGAATTATTTTAAGCTTTATATAATAAATAAACATATTACAGCAGCAATCGTTAAAAAAATAAAAATAAAATAAAAAATGTATTAAAATAAGTAAAAGTATTATATGATTTGATGTCACGTTCGGATTCAAATAATATTCACTGAAGTCTTTCGAAATCGACTCCAAACTTGCCTGTCTACCAAGTGCCTTGTAGAGTGATCAAAAACTCGGTTTTTCTGCAATGTCGGGTTTTCGGATTTTTCGAAACCAGTGATTTCAATAAACCCGGTTGCCCAATTTTCTTTTTATAAAAAAATGGTCGTATTTTCTTGAAACAATACAAAATGGGGAAATTATTCATTATACGGTAATTCCACAAAACCGAGTATGCACTCGTTCTTGGACAACTCTATTCTGATTATGACTGAAATCTTTCGAAAATGAATACAAACATTCCTGCCAGAATTAGGTCCATTTTGGTCCATTGCCAAAAATTCATTTCACGTTTTTTTTTCAATAATATCTCAACCCATCATTACTACTATTATTCCCAAAATATTAGTTTAGAACATGTGTTAAACACCGTAAAATCTACAATTTTTGTCTTGCTGAAATAGTAAATCGTTTTGAAAAACAGCTATTATTTCTGGACCCCATTCTGTGATTCAGATATCTTGTAGAGAATAAGATAAGCTAAAATATATAAAAATAAGTCATAAGTTTGACATTAAATTTAAGGATTTGGCGTATCTTGGACTCTTTGAAATACAAGGACTTTTCACTTTTCTCTTATATTCGCAATGGTCATCAATCTCAAGAACGGGTATAACAACAGTCTGTGAGCTAAACGCTCTTGAAAACACCTCCAAAAATAATCATATATATTTATATATATGTGTTATATATTGCTGGTCGACATCCGGCAGCGGCAAATGGTCTACGGCGCCGATTTTTCGTCTGCCCATAAGAAATTCATGTGAAATCTATGACGAACATCGCCATTTTAGACTCACATTATTGCTGTGTTCGTATTTTTTAGTTAATTTGGATCCAAAAAGCCTGTGATAAACAAAAATACACCGAAACAAAGACTTTTTGCAAGACGAAAAACCGGTTTAGATCGACATAAAAACCCGCGATTTTAAAAACCCCGACGGTCGGTCTTAGATGAAAAACCCGGTTGACCCGGTTTTCTGTCCAGAGTTACAAGCCGAACCATAATTATCGGCGGCGGCGGCGCTGTTCAAAATGGGTCGGCGGCGGCGGCTTTCGGCTGATTTGTCGGCTCGTTCTGTCATTCGATCACCCCTATTTATTTGACAATTTTGTGAAAATGGAAGGAATAATTTGTATTGGTTTTTAACACCTTTTCTTTTATTCAATGCACATATATATATATTATAGTTCAATATTCGTTAATATTAGCCAATGTTCCCATAATTTAATATTATTATCCCATACAATTATTTTTTTGAAGTGGGAATCCATTCTCAAAATTTATAATATGGATGAATTTAATAAATATTTTTGCAATTATAGCTTTTCGTGTGAGGCATATTTGACCAGACATCTTGAATATCATAATCTTTCCAATGAATGATAATACTATACCTACTTTGACACACTAAATAAGCTGTTGTTTAATAAGGCTGTTTTTCTTAAGGCCGGGATAAGAAGCTGCGATAACAAAAACGTTAATAAAAATTTAATTTTTTACCCAAAATTAAAAATTAATTATCGGCAACAACAATATAAATATTTCTATCAAAAGAAATTTCAAAAAAAATATTTTCTGTTGACTTTTTCGGACTTATGGTCGATAACCATAAATTGGACCTACACTGGATAATTATCCATGCTAAGTCCAATATTTTTAACATAAAATATTTTTGTTAAAATTTGTTTTTATACACACATTGGTATTGCTGTTGGTGATAATTTTAAAAAAGAAATTTTTATTTTGAGTTAAATTTTAACTTTTTATTTGGTTTTTTTCAGTTTCCAGTTTTAAAGAAAAACAGCCTTATTGTTATTTATAGGAATACATGGCCACGCGTACTGGAACTGACTTATATAAATGCGACTTTCAAATCAAAATACAATCATTCAACTTTCTATAGACGTCATCATATGTGGGATACTAAATTCAATGAAAGGTCAATATATTTCACAGTAGTAGGATGTCTAAGTCGACAGTTATATTTTCTTTTGTAATTTTAAGTGGGTTGTCTATTTTGGTAGTAAGATTTGACTGAATTAGAACTCCGTCAAATTTCGGCGGCGTGGTTGAAGTCGATATGAGTCGATGAAATCGGCGGCGTGTTGAAGTCGATTTGAGTCGACGAAATCGGCGGCGGCGCGGCTCGTGCAGATCCATGCGGCGGCGGCGGCTTGTCGGCTTAAAATCGGTCGGCTTGTATCTCTGTTTCTGTCTCGGGTCTGATCACTCTAGTGTCTTGCCCTATGGAATATATTGGTCCACTGCTGTTTAAATAGGGCTCTCAAACCATAGTATTACTTTTCTACCTAGACTTATTCTCCCCAAAATCGCAGGAGTGAATACCTCAATAACTACAAATTTGTCCTGCTTAAATAAAGAGTGATTTTTTTGAGGTTAGGATTTTCATGCATTAGTATTTGACAGATCACGTGGGATTTCAGACATGGTGTCAAAGAGAAAGATGCTCAGTATGCTTTGACATTTCATCGTGAATAGACTTACTAACGAGCAACGCTTGCAAATCATTGAATTTTATTATCAAAATGCGTGCTCTGTTAAGAAAGTTCATCGCACGCTTCCATTTTATGGTCAGTTTAATCGACCCACTGAAGCGGCTATTCGGGCTATTGTGACTAAATTTCGCACCAAATTTACATTGTTGGACATTAAACCACCAAGACGCTTACGTAGAGTACGAACTGAAGAAAATATCGCAGCTGTATCGGCCAATGTTAATGATGACCATCAATTATCGATTCGTCGCCGTTCGCAGCAATTGGGCCTCTGTTACTCAAAAACGTGGAAATGCCAAAATTGGACTAAGCGGATGGACCACTTGAGGCGCAGCCGCGGTCAACATTTAAATGAAATTATCTTCAAAAAGTAAATGTCATGGACCAATCTAACGTTTCAAATAAAGAACCGATGAGATTTTGCAAATTTTATGCGTTTTTTTTTAAAAAAAAGTTATCAAGCTCTTAAAAAATCACCCTTTAGATAATCATTTTGAAAAAGATTTTAATTTTCTGAAGCTATGGTATTTTTGATATTTTGTAGAGAATAAAATAAGCTAAAATACTTAAAAAATTAGAAAATTAAAGATATGTTTTCCCGTATATTCAAGGATTTACGTTAGATAAGACTGAGTAATGAAAGAAGGTAGCTAGAAGGTAACTATGACCACATTATATTAGCGATTCTGCCCACCTGCTGTCAGCCAGCACCAGTCATTGCCTTCTGCCTGAGTTGTAGTTTGCATATGAAAGTTGGAAAGTTCCTTGGCAATTAAATGTGTCTTATTTTACTATTATTTTAGCCGTGTATCAAAATTCGTGTTATCAAATTCCATCATATCCCTGTTTATAACATTTTGCTTGTAAATTTAGGCTAAAATAAGAGTGATATAGGATAAATGTTGGCTGTCAAAAATTGTGAAAAGTGCCTTTAGAAAATCCCACGTAACTTTCTATTATATAGAGAATACTAAAATACCCAAGTTTTTGTCGAAGATTATCGATCTCCCATTTTTAATTTTAACCCTAGTAATTTTGTTGTATAAGTTGTAGAGCAATTTTGCTATTTAAGCGTGTAGACTTACAAGTTTGGTGTCTTTGGTGACCCCCACTGAAAATTTCTGGCAAATTTTTGCATAGAACATTTTAATCCTTAAGTGTCCATTTTGAAAGACCTTTTCTTGATTTTCTCGAAAAAAGGGTCAAATTGAGCTATCATATAGATCTGACAATAAGAATTCTCTCAGGCTTTAATTTACAACGCTTTCCTCTCTCCGTATAATGTTCCAAAAAATTTAAACTTTGATCCACTGTAAAAAGAATGATCTACTCAACTGCACTTTCAGAACTGTAAGGTCGCTACTCTGTTCCAAAAATGCTTTTGAACAGTGTTATTAGTTCTCCATAATATCAATTAATTTAATAATAGCTTAGTTTAATATTAATTTGCATTATATATTCTTCACATTAACCAAATATGTTTTCTATTGTAAATTTTACCTAAAACTAAATTCTTTGGTGAATAGCCCAATATTCACAACTTTCGAAAAGCATAATTAACACCTTTTGCTCTTGTTCGGATGCTCTCTTTTTACTGTCTGACCCACGATGTCGAAAGGAAATCTAAGCAAATGATAGTCACTCACTTTCGCATCGAAAGCGGCTCACTATCATCTGGCTTCTACAATGTGTGAATGGATAGAAAATCAGCTGTTTGTTGCTGAGAATCGTAATGGGACGAACAAGCTAAGTTCCTAATGTTTGAGATCATTGCTAGTAATATTTAATGATTTGAGTCTGCACTAAATAAAATGTGGTTCAAACAAATACGCTACTATGGCGATGATTTCTCCAGATAGTAAAATCAAATAACCAAAATCTAAAAATCAGTCAGACCATTATGGTGATTATAGAGCAAACCATTCGTGAGCGCCAGAAACCATCACCAAGGACTTGGAAAATAAGGTTGACATTTCGCTATTGTGACTCCAGCCGAGCAACCAGTCGTATTCCATAAACAATGAGAATGTTAGCTCTTTCAAATAGATCAATAACAAGGGGGAAAATAATATATCTTATATATCTGTTTACCCTTATATTATTTTCATAAATTAATTTTTCTTAGATTGTTTATTATTTGTTATACTTCGTGTTAATAAACTATTAAAGAACACTACTAAACTACTAAAGACTGTTGACTATTCTAAGTTGTTTCAAAGTAAATTTGATTGCTTTTGCAAAATCTATTTAAAAAAATCGTAGAAAATTACACCCACTGTTTCACCACTTCCAAACCAGTCGAAAAAAAGCTTTTATAATTTCAAAAAAAATGTTATCATTTTGAAAATTAAAATGTAAAAATAAATGAATAAATTATATGCAAAAAGAAGATTTTAAAATTTCCAAAACAAAACGTAAATATATATATATATATATATATATAATATATATATATAAAAATATAAGAGTGGTAAAAACTTTGAAATAATTGTGTGGCGATAACATACCACATCCGTAGTTTAAAACTAATGGCAATTCCCGTCAAACAGCTAAAATAAGTCAAGTATTTCAGGAGAGATATGCGATTGAACATACAAAATACTTTTATGATAAGTTAACATACACAAGCATTCGCAGAAATTCAAGCTAGAGATGTATGAAATGTAATTAATTGAAAAAGAACTAATTTGATATCGATTTTGATAATTTGCGGTGTAAAACATCGACATAGTTTTTTTCACAGTGTATGTTATCACACGGTTCTGTTGGCAATTCTTGGCTTTGGCAGCATATCACGTACCGGACTAATTTTATAATTGAAAGTCGATAATGCGAAAACACACAAACTGATATGTACAAATGTATGTGTATTCATACATATATGTAATAAGATCTCTATCAAGAATATCGATTAGCAATACTAGGCACATGTCTGTATGTATATGTATGTAACATACACTCACAAGAGCTCACACGAGTATGTGTTTGTGTCTGTGGCTATAAACATTTGCATGAATTTCAGTTCTGTTAATCTTGTAAAAAGCTCATTTGAAATGCGTTAACTGTATAAGTCACAATACGTCAAAATGACAGAAGGTTTTAATATTGACAGGCGATGTAGCATCAGCAGCAGCAAAACCACTCCAATGACAAACAGGAATCAATCCAAGCTAAAAATAACAAAAAACAACGGCAATCCATGACAGACACTCACTTAGAAGATTAGCCGTAACATCATTGAGAATAGGAAGAGGAACACGATAAATATGTATGATTATGTGTAGCACGAAGACGCGCATGCCCACAATGGGCCTCGGAATTAATGATGAAAAAGCGCGGCCTAAGCGGACGACAATTAATGAGATCTTCTTGTGTGAATGTCACCATCTGTCACACCTGACACCAGAGGAAGATTTTCAGAAGTGCGTACATTTCGACAAATGCATGTACATACATATATATACATGTGTATGGACACTTGTTGAAATGTCACCTTAAAAGATTTTCTGTTTTTTTTTGTTTGATTTTCGTTTGAAGGCAATTTGAAGATTTATAGGCCTTTTAAGAGTTTATCTCGTAACTACAATTTCGGCTCGTGTTTTCTGTTTTGTTCCGAAAATCGTGACCAGAAATTAGGAATTTGGAATTTGCAAATTAGTTTCGTGACTAAAAGATTTTCGAGTGAAAATCATATAATATATTCATCGATTGATTGAAAGTGTATGTATTGGAAATACTTAGTTTATGCGTATTTTTGGTGCGTCGCTATACTAAAAGGGAACGAGGTCAATGTTCACAACTGACAGGAATTAATTGAGTTAGGCCGAGTTTTGAAAAATGTCTCAATGCCATTTTGAATGGACCACATCATTAGCAAACAAAAATCTGTTATGCAGCGTGAACGATTTTTTATGTTTATGATATTTTGACAACGGCCGTTCAAAGTATTCATCTAACAAAAATAATCAAAAATTGAAAAATATCACAAATTGTATAATGAAATATTATAAGTTTGTTTCGTCACCCTATAATAATGCAGTATTTCCGAGGAATGCACTCCATGGTGGGGGGTATATACGATTGTTCAGAACCAAATTTACTTTTAAAGGGTGGTAAGGGCCGATATTGAATGTGAACCACATTTCATTTGACATTTCTCAATTTCAGACTAACTCAATTTGAACCATGGAGAGATACACAATCGAGCAATGCGTTAAAGTTATTCAGGCTTATTATGAAAATGGGCGTTCAAATCAAAATGCATATCGTGCACTTTGTGATTTTTTCGGTCAATTTGATGAGGCACATTTTCACCTCAGTGGATTCGTCAATAAGCAGAATTGCTGCATTTGGACGAGTGATAATCCAAGTGTGATTATTGAAAAACCAAAGCACCCACACCGAGTGACTGTTTTGTGCGGTTTATGGGCTGCCGGCATCATCGGGATGTATTTTTTCCAAAATGAGGTCGGTCAGGCAGTTACTGTGAATGGTCTTCGCTATCGTGAGATGATAACGAACTTTTTATGCCCCGAATTGGAAGATATGGATGTGGACGATATGTGGTTTCAACAAAACGGTGACACTTGCAACATAGCAAACGAAACAGTGGCTGTTTTGCGCGACAAATTCAATGGCCATGATATCTCACGTGATGGCGATGTCAATTGGCCGCCAAGATCATGTGAATTGACACCGTTGAACTTCTTTCTTTGTGGTTCTTTGAAAGGAAAGGTGTACGTCGATAAGCCAGCAACAATTCAAGAGCTAAAGGGTGAGATAATTCGGCAAATTTGCGGCATAGAACCTCAATTATGCCTCAGCGTCATCGAAAATTTGGACCATCTGGTGGAGGTGTGGCGCCGTGGTCGCGGCAGCCATTTGGCTGATATTTTGTTCCATACATAATTAAACCATGCCAATATTATCATAATAAAAAGAAGTGACAATAATTTCCTAAATAATTTGTGTTTTATTCAAAATCAACATCGGCCCTTAAAATATAACCACCCTTTATATGGAGCATTCTTTATACAGTAGGAATGATTAAGGATAGGAAGTGGAGGGTATAATATAGTCAACCTCACACAACTTTAGATAGATCCAAAATCGATTTGAGGGTTTTATCTGAGCAACTTTATTCAGGCAAATTTTAAACGCAACCCAGTATTTAAAAAAAAAATTACTCGCAAATATTAATGTTATGTATTTATTAAATTAAGAAGTTAGTTTCACAAATAATCCCAACGATTTATATAAAAACGATTTGTTCTGCTTACTTTAGTACAGGAAATACACACTTATTAAGTCTAAGTTTCCCCCTGATGCGTTATCTTCCTACGTGTGTCAATTATCAATTGTACAAGTAATTATCACACTTGTTTACTTTTCATCAGCTTTTCGTAATTCCACGCTTAGACAGAGTTGAAGATTTATATGTGAGAAAATAAAAATTAAAAAAAACAAGATGCATAATGTTGGTAAATAGTTATTGGGTTTAGGAAGCGCTGTAGCAACACACGACACAGAGTGATTTATTTGATCGCATTAAGTGCTTCATTGTGTTCCTTTTAGCTGACATTAGCACTACCATGAATATCGAAGATAAAAAAGTTTTTTAACTGAATTCAAAAATTATTCTCTTTCAAACGCCCTTTTAGAATATGGTGTTCACTTCAGGACATTTTTAAAAGTAGGAAAAAATTTACCAAGAAAAAAAGTCAGTGGTTTGAAACCAATGTGGAAGTCAGAACATATATGTATTTTCCAATTTTAAAACAATTTTATAGTGAACACTTTTAAATTAAATTCCTCTAATATGAAAATTGCACTTTTCACATTGTTGCACTTCGTATTATGTTTTGACTATCTATATATACATCTCAATATGTGGAATTCACTTCAGAACGGATAAAAGGTTAAAAATGATCTCTTTGTTTTTTGATCAATTTAGAAGTTTATGCTAGAAAAAATGCAGTGTAGAAGGATAGGTGTGGCCATGCACTGCTCTTCGCAACGCGGGTAGAAGTTTGGGGTTGGCGATATATGCTACAATTCTTCTGTTTTCCATAACTTCTAATCGTCTGAAAGGTAGTTTCTTATAGATTTATTAAAATTACTTTCTTTGCTTAAAAAATTGTTTTAATTTTTGGCACAGAAAAACAAAAAAGAAGAGAGAGAAAAACTGGAAGATATTTTGATATTTTTTAAGCTAACATCTAAAAGAAGAAAACAATGATTTTTGAAAAATATAATATAGATAAATATACAATTTTATGTTTTTTTTTTTAATTTGTTATTAATACATATATCATTTTTCTGGCGCGACAAAAACCCATTAAAACCAGAAATAATATAAAACCACATTCTAACAGCTGACGAAGAAAACAAGTTCTGGCTGAAGAAAATCTATATAAAATATTGAAGTTATTATCATTCCAGAAAAATACACAGCATGATTTTATTAATTTCTCTTAAATCTACATGAAGTGTCACAAGTTCGAAATTTATCCATAGATTTTCTTCAAATAGGTCTTTTTTTCTTTGTTAGGGGACATCAGCTATTAGAAAATTGAAATTTAAATGTATTTTTAATGGTTTTTTATCGTGTCAGGAACACGATATTTAAAACAAGTAAGGAAAGGCTACTCCCTGCGTATATACCTCGCTTTCATTACTAAACCCAGGTATTTCATGGGAGCAATTCTATGTAGTTCAGCTAAATTATGCAGTTGCTATAAATTCATCTTTAGTCAAATTTAATGAATATGGTAAATAATAAAGTAATTGATCCAACTTTCCAGCAGATATTCCGAGTAAAGTAAATATAACATGATCTGGAAAAATTGATCAAGATCCAATGATAAATACAGATTATACAGCGATAATAGGATGCATCGGACGGACATTTGAAGAGGGCCTATAACAACACTTGAGGCATGTGCCAAAATATGGGCCCGCATAGTTTTCATTCACGGTATGTATTCCTAGTTGAAACATGTAATCATCTGCAAAATTTGATGAAGATCCGATGTAAGATGTAGTTTCTAGAGCTGTAATAGAGCAGAAAGGGGCCCCATTTGGGTTATTCCAAAGTATGGACATATGGGCATCTCCCAAACAAGTAAGGAAAGGCTAAAGACGGACGGAGCCACTATATGATACACAACACTTTCTATCTCATTACAATTCAATTCAGTAAAAAAAGAATCGGGAAGGATTTCTGAATCATGTAAATGTATGTGTTTGACAAAAAAACCTGGAAACCTGGAATTATGTGACCCGCTTTCACCATGTATGTTTATTGGTGAAATATAATAGTAAAGTTTGGTCAAAATCGGTTAAACATTCGGGAGCGACATTTGTATGGGGACTATGTATAAATCTGAACCGATTTAACCCGCTTTCATCACAGGTATTTCTAAAGGGTGATTTTTTAAGAGCTTGATAACTTTTTAAAAAAAAAACGCATAAAATTTGCAAAATCTCATCGGTTCTTTATTTGAAACGTTAGATTGGTCCATGACATTTACTTTTTGAAGATAATTTCATTTAAATGTTGACCGCGGCTGCGTCTTAGGTGGTCCATCCGCTTAGTCCAATTTTGGCATTTCCACGTTTTTGAGTAACAGAGACCCAATTGGTGCGAACGGCGACGAATCGAAAATTGGTGGTCATCATTAACACTGGCCGATACAGCTGCGATATTTTCTTCAGTTCGCACTCTACGTAAGCGTGTTGGTGGTTTAATGTCCAAAAATGTAAATTTGGTGCGAAATTTAGTCACAATAGCCCGAATAGCCGCTTCAGTGGGTCGATTAAACTGACCATAAAATGGAAGCGCGCAATGAACTTTCTTAACAGAGCACGCATTTTGATAATAAAATTCAATAATTTGCAAGCGTTGTTCGTTTGTAAGACGATTCATGATGAAATGTCAAAGCATACTGAGCATCTTTCTCTTTGACACCATGTCTGAAATCCCACGTGATCTGTCAAATACTAATGCATGAAAATCCTAACCTCAAAAAAATCACTCTTTAGTTAGATTATAAGGTGTTATACAAAATTTGAAGAAAATCGGGTACTATATGTGATTTATAGGGCGGAAAAAGTCAAATCGGGAGCGACATTTGTATGGGGGCTATATCTAAATCTGAACCGATCTTACCCACTTTCAGCACTGGTGTTTCTAGTTCGATTATAAAATGTTGTGCCAATTTTAAAGAAAATCGAAGGGAGCGACATTTGTATGGGGGCAATATCTAAATCTGAACCGATTTCCTCCAAATTCAATACCGATCGTCCTTGGCCAAAAAAAGTAACTTCTGCCAAACTTCATGATAGTCGGACAGCAATTGCGACCTGTAGAGTGCGAACAAGCTTAGATGGACAACAGACGGACGGACGGACAGACAGACATCGTTAAATCGATTCAGCTGGTGATTCTAAGCCGATCCTTATACTTAAAGGTGGGTCTAGCTCAATTATTTCACAAAAATATTTGTTTTCACTTCCGCGATTTACAACTAATTTTCGAACATTTGCTAAAATTTATCGATCGATGATCCATTGCCACAAGAAATATATTACGGTCAACTGTCCAACTAGGAAACTGCGAAGTCTAACTCGTAGCGCAAAAATAGAAATTAAGATATGGTTACTTTTCCGCTATTATCCTGCAGAAATCAACAAAATGAAGCATATCAAATATGTAGACTTTTGTCAATGCATTTTTATAGTTTTTCGTGAATATTTTTCTAAGTTAGTGGTGAAATACGGATTTTTTGGTACTTATTAATGAAAAGAGATTTCACACAAAACTGCATCATAACATTTCTTCATAATGCTTCTGAACACGTCCGGGGCGAGGGTGTGTGGACCGATTCGCTTGAAAATTTTACTCTATCTAACTTCTGGACAGGGGATGGTTCCTGGATTTACTAGGTCATGATAGGACAAAGGGGGGGATGGTTCCTGGACAGGGGATGGTTCCTGGATTTACTAGGTCATGATAGGACACACAAACAATATTTTAAAATGATCAAAATTACTCATTATATCTTCCAAAGCATGCGAAGTATGGGAAAAGGGAAGAATGAACCCGTGCTACGCCGGTTACAATATAGTAGTTTTATATAAATCTAGAAACATTTTTGAACAAATTTTTGTATAAATCTAGAAGCAAAATATCTTTGTATCTCATACCACAAAAAGTTAAACATTGAAATGCAATTATTTGAATTAATGGCGAACAATTTTCGACAACAATTTCCCGATGTCTTCGCGAAGTTGAGTGCTACTGTCAATATTTTATATAGGGATCCTTATGCGGTTAAAACTGCACTTAAAATATTTATTTTGATTTCTTGCCTTTTGTAAAATTTGAGTTTTGCAAATTCTTCATCAGCATTCAGTAGTGCTTCCACCTCATTAGTGATTGCGAGATTTATGGCTAAGCTAGTTTTGTAAACCTTAACTTAAAAATCGTACCTGCACTTACAACTTTAAGTCCCTTTCATGAAATTAGTATCAAATAGTTCATATGTCTTTCGTTTGGGATATTTGAGGGTCTTGTTTTTATGATAAACAAATTCCAAAAAAGTGAATGAATCACCTTCACCTTGATTTTTTTGCCACAGTCGACAATGCCGAAAAAGGGGAATACAATTTGTTCTGCCTTATTAGGTTTCTTCAAGGACATATGATTTGAATATTATAATTAAAGAATCAATGTGATTTGATCTAATAATAATCCTTCAGTTTGTTAATTCTAACACAGAAATGTCTACATTCACGCCAAACTAGAACAAGATAAACAAATCAAAGCAAATATGAAGACAACCACTCACAAATCATGCCGTTGCATACTGGCACTGGAATTGAAAATATTTACAATGAAAATGAATGAAACCATACTCAAGTTCAGAATCAGTGTCTTGTCTTCTACTCGTACACCAACACCGCCGACATGGACGACACCTTCATGAGTTGGTTGGTGCGCGGCCAACGTCGTTCAATTGTCGCCTAAGCAGCACGCATTGCGCATAAATAATGTCGGTCGGTTGCCCCAGCACCGACGATAAAGAAAACAACAATTACAGCGATGATTGGGGAAAAGGGAAAGAAAACCAAAATATAAATACTATAAAATATTGAGTGAAGTCGGTATGTACGAGTGTGAGTACGTAAAATGACAATTCCTTTGCATATGGCTTGTTGGTGGCTTCCAATATTTTTTTTAGTTTTTTTTTTAATAACGCACAGAAGAACTCAAGAGTCAGCAATCGACTAACTCTTGGACGGAAGAGCCTACTTCCAACGTTCCACGACCAACGCACTTAACGCAGATTATCAGCATATGCGTGCGCTCAGTTTAACAGCGATACTCGAAGTGACAACGCGCAGGCGCACAGAACAATAACAAAGCTTAGCGCATTCCCAACAAACGCGTCTTGAACTTGTAACTCGCGACTGCCGCCTGGTGGCTTAACGAGACAAAAAACAAAAACACACACATAAACAAAACATAAACGCGATTTCAATACGAACCTATACACAGTGGTTTCAAACAACATACAAAGTGGTAACAATTTTATATCTTCGCAAGCGATAGACAAAATGGAATACAATGCGATATGTGTTTGAAAATAAGATTGTCAGGAAATTAAGTGTATGGTCCGCTTTTTTCAACACTAGGCTGAGCTGAGAAACAATTTCATAACTAAATATAAAGTTTTATAAATGTAAACAGATTTATATAATATAAATCTCCAGCAGCAGAGTGCGTTCCGGTTACTTTGTTTATGCTTTTGATATTTGCGAAAATAATTTTTTGATATTTTTAAATCATTAGCAATTCAGAATTTAAACCGTGAGTCAATATAATTAAAGCGGATCTGCTTGATTGAGTTCTATTCGATATGTTTGTGGGAATTTTATTTTTAATTATGAATGTGTTGTTACAATTGTCCATATTTAACAAGTATGGGTAAAATATAAATGTTCGTTGGGTGTCAAGTTTTTCATCTTGAATCCGAAGTGCTCAACTTTTATAACAAATGTTTCTAGGTACAACATGTATGGAAACTATGTATATCAAAATCTGAACCGATTTGCTTCAAATTAAATAGAGTCCGTCCTTGAAAATCACTTGTGCCAAAATTTGTTAAGATTTGTTGTCCGATTGTGATTACAGGACAGACGGACGGACGCACAGATGGACATGGCTAAATCAACTCATAAATGTATGTCTAAGTCGATAGGTCTATCTCTCTTCCTTTTGGGTGTTACAAACAAGTGCTATGCTATACTCCTCTGAGTGTATATAAATCAAAGGACAACTCCAAACATAAGACATAGTATTACAATCCTATGTATCCATGTATATACAGCTGAATGTACATGTCGACTTAGTTCATGTTTTTAAGTTCTTTAAGGACATTACTTTCAATCATGTCAAATTTTGGTAAAATCCAACATACGGCCAATCCAATCAAAACGTATGTTCCAAAATGTTCTAACTTAGTTATATAAAATAAACTTTGAACATTTCTCCTGAAAACACGCTTTTCAGACTTGATTGGAGGGCGACGATATAATCCCCAACTTGGCGCAGATTTATCAATATTACCTGTAACTCAGATGGACGTCGATTACAAATAAATATTTTGTTCTATTTTTTAATAGTTTGCATCCTAAAGAGAACAACTTAAAAACTATTTATGTATAAATGTAAAAGTTGTCACCCATTTTATAAGAAAATTAAAAAAATCATGTTGTTAATCGCCCACGAAAAACTGAAATTCCCCCGATCTTATTCTGTGAAACTGATAGTACACATCAAGAAAGGTACATTCGACAATAGTTGGCTTGGAACCAAATTTTGCTGTTTGAAGCTTTACCATTCTAGTATAAAACATTAGAGTGCATATCGACAATATACAAAACCAAAAACTATGATTAAGATATGAAACAAATATTTTGAATACATTTAAAAACATATGTATGTATACAGTGGCAAAAACGTTAAATAAGGGAATAATAGAAAATAAAAATATACTAAATTCAATTCCAAATTTCCCCTCTTCTATTCTTGGATTTTTCGCAGAGCAATTCAATTTTCAAAATTCCATAATCTTATAAAACTGTCATTGTATAGAAGATTAGTCTTTGATAAAATTAAATCATATTAGAAATATTTTAAAACTGAAATCAACCACAAATTTGAAATACTTCAAAAACGATAAATATTCTATAGGTAATTTCAGTTTCTTTGCTACTTCCATTTCGACTGCTCCAGTTCGAATCGATCTACAACTGTTAGACATATAGCTGGAAAATATTAAACCCCTTGCTCATTACAAGCTAGTGAGTTTTTAGAAGACAGACGGATTTGTGTATATTAGGGTGGGTTTCATAAAAAAGTTGTGCCGATTACCCCCTAGAATTAAAGACGATCTCAAAATATTTTTTATTTTTTGCCACACACAAGGGTTGTCAGATATGGCGATTTCTCGCCAAACGTGGCGAGTTTTTAATGCGTTTGACGAATTATATAGTTGGCGATTTTGTTGGCTAATTTTTGGGAAGTTGTAGTTTAATTCTATGTTTTTATTAATTCAGCGTTTTTTGGTATTTTGTCGTTTTATATGTGATCATAAATACAAAATTCACATTTTTTGGTATTTTATAGAGAAACATAACGATTTTTGGGTTGAGCTAAAGTACAAATATCTACAGTCGAAAAGGACCAAACGGCCCAAAAAGGTTTATAATGAATTTCGCGATGAAAAAACAGACATTTTTAATATTTGTGAACCCTATTGTAAACGAAATGAATCATTTAAACTTGGAATTTCAAACCAACCGCATGGATACTGGAAGCTTCTTCTATTTGCATCTAAAATTGTAAGCCCTCAATTTTAAAGACAACTCAAAATATTGATTATTGTTTAGTTGGACTAAGCTCTATCATAGATACATAAAATTCTTTTATGTCTCTAGATACTATAGATTTTGGATAGGATTTTGAATCAGGCAGTTCATTATCCCAAACAAACAATTTACGGTTGTCCGAGAAGTCTTAAAGTAGTTTATGGACCCAAGCGCACCATTAGATGTGTATGAAACTCAGTGGGGAGAATTACAGTTTATAAATTGGACTGATTATTTTGACGATGAAATTCCAACAAATTTAATTTGTTTAATTTGATTGCCATAATGCAGCAGGTACATACCACTTTAAAGAAATATCACCAGCCGTTCTTAATATATTAGTTATTCCAACCAGTAATGACTGTGTCGAATATTAATAACGGAATAAGATCCAATTTGAGCTTTTGGACGCTCTTTTAAGAATAATAAATCTCATGAATACCAATAAAATTTGTTTTATTTCTTTCACACCAACTCATGAAATGTTGAAAAGATGCAATTCCAATATAATGTATGAAGTTTAAGAAAAACAAAATTAAGCAGTTGAGATTGAAGTATATAACAGTATATAACAGTATTAATTTATGTACTTAGTTTTAGCATCTTGAAATGTAATACTTGATTTTAAATTTGCTATATAATTTACCAATGTTTAAAATATTTTTTTAAATGTTAATATACCTTACTAGTTTCTACTAGAGAATAAACAAACAAAAAAAGAAGTTTTGGTGATTTCTGACACCTGATTTGGCGATAGATAGGCACAAAAAATCTGACAACTCTGCCACACACTTTGACCCCGTGCATTTTTTTGTTTACTGTGTCTCCATTTATAGACCGATAGTAGCATGCGACATATCATTAACGACATCTACTTTTTTACTTTGATCACTTTTGACTCCGACGTCAAGTTTTAGTAGTGACTTCTGTAATCTCGCTTTTTTGTAAATGTAGACACAGGAAACAAAAAACAAAATGTGCGGGGGGTCAAGTGCGTGACAACAAAAAATATTTTGAGATCGTCTTTAAATTATCTTTAATTCTAAGGGGTGGCCGGCATATCTTTTTTTTGTTTGGGTAACTTTACAAACGGAGTAATAGAATTAATGAACACTCCATCCTATGGTAAATGTATAATTGCTCTAATAACAATGATTTAAACATAAAACCTTCATTAAAAGTTATAATCGTTTCCAAAATACTAAAATAATCATATCCTATTTGATTTCTTTAGAAATGTGCGCTTCTTTTGCAATAAATAAAAATTGACTTAGATCGTAGTCTTAAAGATAAACACAAATAATTATACCCTCACTCTACAGAGTAGGATGATATAAATATATCATTTGGGACAGACAAACGGTGTGACACATTAATGGAGTGAATTAAGACCATCAGTATGTTTGGACCAAATCCATACTTTGTATGCTTAAAGTGATTTTCCACGCCCCTTTTGTAAAATTAAAGTTGATACAACATTTATATGAATGATCGGCATACTCTGAAATTTAATATTTGGCAATGTTTTTATAGACGTTGCATTCACCTGCAATATGGGCGATATTACCACAACCCTTCTGGTACCTCCAACACATCTTGACATAATCTTTGGTTAAAATAAAACTGATATAACTTCCATGCGGAGAGTCATGTCATTAATACATTTTCATCGATCCCTTGAAAACCAAAATCGATGGATAAATTGTACATTAAATTAGAAAATGGGAAATAATAACATTAAAAAATATTAATTGCGGATATCAATCTGAGAAAGCTCATTCGAGAAAATATCGGATTTATGTTGTTCACTAAATTTAATCATTTCGAGACTATTGGACGATTTTCTGAATATTCTCCACTTACATGACTGTCCAGTCATATAAATGAGGAATGTCTATGTCACTATGAATTAAAGGACTAAATATATATGACTGTCTGTGAATTACTTATTATTTCAATATTTTGGAATATTGCTGAGTCTTTATCTGTGCGAACAATTTTGCTACCTCCATGAGAATCGAACTATCGAATAAAAAATAAATAAAAACGAGTTTAATTTTGACAGAGGGTAACATTTCAAAATTATCGCACCATGACAGGGTCGAGTTTTCTTCATTTAGTTTTAGATGAAGACCTATCAAGATTTAAAAATATATCTATATCATTGACGCTTCAAGACACGAATTTGCCTTCGTTTTAGAGAATTCACTTTACAATATTAAACCCTAGGACAAAATTGACATTCTTGGATGTCCCAATAAAAAAGCACAATTCAAGTTCCCTGGCATCCCTCCCCTGCACAAGTTGCAGTTCAGAGACCTGATGACTGTAGTCTCAGATTTGAACACCATAAAATCATAACATATATTATATAAAGATATCAAATCGTTCACTTTTATTAGTACACACACAAAAGTATTAAATATTGACCCAGGATGGAAACTCTTGAAGTGAACTCCCTTGTTATTATTTAAAGCACTAAAAACTTCGAAAAGCAAAACCTATTTTACAATCTCCAAAAATAATTGTATTCCATTTTTTCGTTGCGTTTGAAACCACTGTACACAAGTTTAACGAAAAGCAACGAAATCGTATCGTTTCTTTTTTTCTTTCTCGAAGAACAAACAAATACCGCTAAAAACGAGTTGTCGTGTGTGTAATTATTGATGTTCGTCGTGTTCAACCACATCAACGGCCGGCCAGAATATCCCCAAATCGGAAATCGAACACACGAAGAGTTTCGAACAAAAATTTAGCACACCGATCCCAGGAGCATCAGAACGTTGCGGTTGCGCAAACCTTAAACAACGTTGACGCGCACGAGAAACCGAAATCGATTGATCGAACGGACGTTCGAAAGAAAAGGAACCCTCCAAAAAGTTCTTAAAACCAAAGTTAAATAATATTTCTCAGTGATTGTGTGTTTAAAAAAAAACAAAACAAAATAAAAACAACAACAAGTTGGAAATTTACAAAAATTAGTTACAAAATAAAAGGTATAGTGCAAAGTAAAACCAATTAAAAAATCCTTGAAAATTCCCTCCCACTCGAAATAAAACTTAAAAAATCGATGAACATATAAATAATAATTTGTAAGTTACGCCTCATATTCATTTGAAGGTATATTCAAAGTCGAATGCCTTTTTTGTGGATTTCTGCAAGTATTGAGTGGTCGTCGTGAGTGTTGGTCGCCAGCCAGCCACCACTACTCCAAAACAACAGTGAGTGAGTGAGTGTAGCAACGACAAATTGTAGATCCTGTCTTGAATTTTAATTAATTTTCGTTGTTTCTTTTTGAATCATCTGCACCACCACGACCGACCGACACCAGTCTCTCATTCGACGAATCGTCGGACATGACCATTATTCGCTTGTGGTGAATAAAATTAATACGGACTTTTATATTTGTTGACAATTCCATGATATTTGGGTTGATTAATTTCTTTGCGGTTACTGCTCTTCTCTTACTTCAATACAAATATTTCATGTGTGTTTTGTTTACACTTTTCAATGGGAGCCAGGGATTCTTTTAAAAATGAAAATACAACTCCCGAATGCAACCAGAACATTCCACTTTTGGCTCCCTAGTCGGCAGAAGCGATTTTACAGCAGTCGACAATTTTATGTCATTCTAAATATTTTTGATTTTGTTGACAGATTTTAATAGTTTTCCCTTTTCACACAGGACTACAGTAATTTGTGAGGTATTTTGGGAATTTAAATAAAAAATATGATATTTAAAAAAGTTTCACACATTGTTTAAAAATAATTTTGGTCTCGAGGCTCCCTCTGAATATTATTAAGAATATTGACACTCGAGTTTTTTATTAATTTTGTCGCCTAGTGTTATAGAACAGCTGGAAGTCCATAAACGAATATTAACATTTTTTGAAATTGTATTGGAGGAGTGTGGTGCATATTAATAAAATTTGAAATAAAAAATACATTCTATGTGGGAACATATCTCCACCAATAAGAAGTACGCTCTATAATATTATACTCAATGAAAGTAATCTACAGTTTATAGCTGGCGCCGAGCGACTCATGCTTTATTAGAGTGGAATTTTGTATGAGGTGAAATTGCCGCTGAAAAAAGTCAATTGTTCTCCTCGAGTTTGAACCTGGCTTTCTCTTCCATAATAGGCAATCCTTTGATAGCACTCCTTTTGAAAAACTCAAAGCAAAAAAAACAACTTATATAGAAAGAGCAAGCTGATACGATTTATGTCAAAATGAGATTAAACAAATTAAAATATAAAACCATTTATGATCACATCAGACATAAGCGTAGAACCAAAATGGAAGGTGCTGTTATAGACTAAGAAAACATGATGCAGATAATTTTTATTAGGTTTTATATCTAGTAATATATTTGGCTATCAGTATAAATTCACTTATATAATATAAAATATAAAAATACTATAAACTAGTGGAAAATTTTCACATCATTTAGTTTTTATATAAATAAGTTGGAATTTGTTGTATTTTGCCACACTATTATCCATTTTGTACTTTTTCGGTTCCGAAAATTATCCAGTTTTTGTTCCGTTTCCTCCCTATAAGTAAATTTTTTGAAAAATCCTTTTACGTTGCACTTCTACTTAGAGTAATATACTCAATGAATTTGATGATTTTAGTTGAAACATTTTGATGGTGGAATAAAAATGGTTTTGTTCGCAAATTAGAAACAATTTAAATGAACTCATCTTCAACAATATTAACAGAATGTACCTAACAAACACCCTAAAAAGTTCCGCGTCCAATCCATTTATAAATGGGTGATTCCATTGGAACGGGTGTGACACTTTTCCTTAAATACGTCTAAATATCTCCCATATTCATTGACTGAGATTTATGCTACATTGTCTACTGAAAACTTGAGGTTAATTCGAATATTATTGCAAACACTAATATGTCTTAGCGTTTTAAATATAGGAGATATACTACAACCTAGAGCGTCACGGGTGTGACCTTAGCTTTGAAGAAAATCTTGAAGTTTTTCTTATTTTCTTGAAATCTGTAATATTCTTCCGTTACAAGACTGTATTTATTTTTGCTAATCGAAAGAGTAGTTCATAAACCTTCATCTAAATTATAGATAATCTTTTTATGAATATTGGAAATATAGTATATTTAAAATGTAAATGGCGTGACATTTTGACGGAAATCCTGTTACGACACCAGTCTGTATCTGGAAAAGGAAATGATCTGAGCTATTGTTATCCTTATTTTTTGAAATATAATCAAAAATATGTATTATGAGAAGTATAAACATTACGAATGTTTACCGGTGTTTTCTTAAATTATATATTGATTTAGAAATTTTGTCGAAAAAAGGGTCACTTTACATGGAATCACCCAAATAACATACATAGTCGGAGGATTGTTCACAGCTAATATCACTATACCAGCTGCAATACTTTGGTTGGTATCACTGTTATGCTTTTTTGTACCGCTTACGGTACAAATTTCGGGAAAATCCCTTTATGTTTATCTTTTTTGTCCCGTTTACCACCTAACAATACGAATTTCGAAACAAATATTTCACAGTCACATTAAGAAACTACCCTCCAAATACCATGACCCTGATTTCATTCTGTTGATATGCAAAAAAAAAACATTTCGAAATTTGCTATCCAGATACACAGATCGATATCAGGGCTCTTTTTCTTTAAGCCGAGATAATAATAAAAAGTTATTTATTTTTACTCAAAATAAAAAATAATTTTTCACATTGTCTCCATCTACTATATATAGGGTGATTTTTTAAGAGCTTGATAACTTTTTTTTAAAAAAACGCATAAAATTTGCAAAATCTCATCGGTTCTTTATTTGAAACGTTAGATTGGTCCATGACATTTACTTTTTGAAGATAATTTCATTTAAATGTTGACCGCGGCTGCGTCTTAGGTGGTCCATCCGCTTAGTCCAATTTTGGCATTTCCACGTTTTTGAGTAACAGAGACCCAATTGGTGCGAACGGCGACGAATCGAAAATTGGTGGTCATCATTAACACTGGCCGATACAGCTGCGATATTTTCTTCAGTTCGCACTCTACGTAAGCGTGTTGGTGGTTTAATGTCCAACAATGTAAATTTGGTGCGAAATTTAGTCACAATAGCCCGAATAGCCGCTTCAGTGGGTCGATTAAACTGACCATAAAATGGAAGCGCGCAATGAACTTTCTTAACAGAGCACGCATTTTGATAATAAAATTCAATAATTTGCAAGCGTTGTTCGTTTGTAAGACGATTCATGATGAAATGTCAAAGCATACTGAGCATCTTTCTCTTTGACACCATGTCTGAAATCCCACGTGATCTGTCAAATACTAATGCATGAAAATCCTAACCTCAAAAAAATCACTCTTTACATAAATATTTGAATCAGAACAAAATTTCAAAAAAAAATTATGTTGACTCGATAACCATAAATTTGATTTTACACAAAATTTGATTTACACAAAATTATTTTTTGAAAATTAGCTTTTAAAAAATGTATATTTTGAGTGAAATTTTAAATTTTTATTTAGGGTTTTGTTATTGCAGCTTTTTACTTTTAATCAAATTGTAATCCTTTAATATTGAAAGAAAAAAAATATTTGTCTTGCGCAAAGTGTCCTCTTTCATTTGCCACCAATATCACCTTACTAGGACTAGCAGAAAAAATATGAAATCTGTGTATAACATTAAACTCGAACAGCAAAAATTTTTTGTCGATAATATAATTCATAGATTTTCTTCACCCAGGACTTTTTTCTTCTTTGGTATACCAGCTATTGGAAATTAAAAAAATTGTATTTAAATTTTCGATCTTTATGGATTTTTATCGTGCCATATATTATATTGCAATAACTGCAATAGTTGCGATAACCAAACCCACATTGTGCTTTGAAAAATTTTGCAGGTCCAAATTGAATTTACATATTATATTTTTGTAGCCTTTTCGATGGGGTTTTTTCTGATTTATTAGCACAACGTTACAATTTTGTTACATTCGCAGTCACTCAATGTGGAAAATATGTGAACTAAGATCGAGCTTGAAGAATCACAATTGTTCAAGTTCGATCTTAGTTCACATAAATGTCAAATAAATATAAATATTAAAAAAATACATTTTTGTGAACTTTTATGTGACAACACCGATTTTTCTTTTTTCTTGGAAAACTAAATCAATCGTTTTCAAAATGATATTAGTTTTTCTGGGTAAAATTAAGTGGATTTCAAACAGCATCGTACAAGAGAAAGGAACAATGTGGAATTTCTATTTTACTGAAAACTCATTTGTAATTTTTATTTATTATTTATTACAATTTAAAATTAAAGCTATCGGCTTTCATTTGTAATATGTAGACCTATCCCAAATTAGTTGTCCCACGGATCTCCGAAAACTAATTTCGAGTCGGGCTGTTAGGGTTAATTGATTTATACTCCAAGCAATACTAACACTGTGGTGGTATTATTTTTCTTTTAGGTATTGTCAAGTAGAACAAGAATCTGTATTTGAAATTTCCCAAACACCACCAAAATCTTGAGTTAAGGGTTAACAACGATTTTTCGCAACTATGTGCACTTATAAGCTTGTAACTTAGGTGGTTATCAACCGATCGGATTTAAAAGAAGATAAAATTTAATATAATTAATTTTTAATCATTGTTTAGTAATTTTTCAATTTTTCAATTAGTAAAATTATGAGAGATGAGAACGGGGATTACTAAACCTTGTATTTTTGCAAAAAGTTGGTATTAATTGACTCCTTAATAAACATATTATTTAAATAAATTTACTTTTGTACTATATATAAAATAAATAACAAGGATAGGCCAACGAATTCTAGTAAAGTGGAAAATATACATGTATGGGCATTCTGAAAGTTTGCATTTATGTATAAAACTACAGGAATTTGTTTTGTGGAACTTTTTAGTCCCCTAACTCCTCAATGAATAGGTCGTGTATCCATATCAATTCATTTAGAACATTTTATGTATTATGGATTAATATTATTTTTTGTAGCTTTCAGTATGTCATATATATATTAGGCTGGATCGCAGTCCATACAAATGGAAAAACAACCTCCGGTCACCCCACGAAAATGAAGTTGGGATTGTTAAAAGATGATTTACAAAATATTTCGTTCCTAATTCAAGCTAAACGCTCATGAATCATGTTTTTCCGGTGCAATATTTATGCGTTACATGTTTTCTCTTTTTTTTTTAAATAACAGACCCTTGAAAGCACTTTAATTACAAATTTTGCTTTTTATCTTAGAGTAACTTATTGGTCGAATTATTGGACGTTTATAGATTTTTTTGTGGATTTTCACAGTAATTACTGACAAGTTTTTCGTATGTGGTGGTAGTATTTTATAAAAAAAATAGCTGCAGGGTATACCTTTCGAATTATGCGTAAATGATGAACATCGGAATGAAATTGACGCCGCAGCGTTCATTTTTGTAAAAAGTGTTTGAATTTTTGGCTGTCGCTTACATTTCATTTTTTGTCGCTTGCATTACATTTTTTCACAAAAAATGGAGTCAGTGACGTAATTTTTCGTCCGTTATTTATCATTTAAGCATCACTCGAAAGATATTGATTCCTACTATTTATCTTTTTTACACCTTTTACAAAATGTTTCCAAGAAATATGAGTTTTTAGCTGTCAACTTGAAAACCCGCAAAAATCAATATAAACGCCCAATAATTCTACAAATGAGTTATTCTAAGACAAGAATAAAAGTTTTTATTTAAATGGTCTATTAATTCAGAAAAAAATTTCGGCCAAAAATGCAACATAAGAATATTACACGGGAAAAGCATGAATTTTAGAGGTGTCTTCAGGAGCATTTAAATATTTTGTAGATCAGCATTAAACAATCCAATCTTCAATTCTGAGGGGTCACCGCTGGGATTTATATTCGTGACCCATCCTAATGTATATATGCCCTTGGTTCCATCCACTGAATCTTCTTACTTGTTACATATGCCTTTATTGCTGTTTTAATGGCAGGTCAATAAAGTTGGTGTCCCGCAAGGTATTCCTCATTGAAGTCAGTCAAGTGACTGAGATATTAAAAAGCTTTTACTTTATAATGACTGATTTTTAATATACAATCAAATACATATATTTATCTAATAAATTTACTATAGTCAATTTTTTAACTCGGTCAAATTTCACCTGATCAATTCTTCACGGGGCGCCGAATTTTATATGCCCTCTTTAAAGAAAAGCAATAAAATATTCACGTGTTACAAATCGGGTACCAACTATTAAAAGCGGCGCAACATTTGAAAGTGATGGGGAATTTCCAATTACAAATTCATAATGTGTGACTGAATAAAAAATTCTTTAAAAATCATAAAAGATTGTTCACGTATAGCAGAGTTACTTTCAATTGCTTATTTAAAACTTAATTTTAAAAGTCCACCTAGAAAATGCAACTAATTACACACGCATGAACTTATGTGCACACTTTCAAATCTGTTTTACTTTTAAAATACATTTACTTAAGTTGTGCTATCGCAACATTTTCTACATTCTTCTTAGAAAATGCATTTTAATTTATTTAGAAATTCAAAGCATGCTTTCATTGCCATGGCATTTATTCACGTTTCAATTGGTAACTCTATTTCTTGTATGGCAGAAGACTTCAACAATCGACACCACTTTCTACCTCTACTCTGTACATTCGTACATTTCTCCGAATGGAAAAATTTTCCGAAAAAGGTCATAAAAACACAAGCCACCACAATGACTTAATTTTTATTTAACAATTAATTATTGCACGTTGGTCTTACATGCTCATACTACATACGAATAAACGTATGTATTCCAAAAATGAAAAGTAAAAGTGTTTGTTTAGTGTGATTTTTTTGAAATTATGAAATTTATTTATTCATTTGTCGCATTTACTTGGGCATATCGAATTATGACATACAAACGATTGCACAGTGCGATTATCGTAATGATTACGACATATTTTGTTGTTGATTAAAACAGAGTTCAATATGTTTTTTTTTGGTGGTTAGATATGACAACTTAAATTAAATGTACCATTATCCAAGCAAAGATATATTTTTTAAGTTAAGAAATTTTCTTGAAGAACTGTGGATCTATTGAAACGAATAGATGTTATGAATTTTTGGGATTCCACAAAAGGTCATCTTAGAAAAAATTTCTACAAAAATCCTCATCAACAGGCTCTTCCATACAAGAAGTGTACATATGACCAGTTTAAAAATGCAGTCTGAATGATATGCATTTTTGGGGTTAAATGGTCATCTTAGACCAAATTTCTCTTCATCATGAGGCTCTTCTATACAAGATGTGTTCATATCACCAGTTCAATGATGCCGTCTAAATTCCACTTTCGTATTAATTTATTTTATCCCACTTTACTATATTTGCGTGTCCCACTGAAATTTAATTTCTTATACTATTCGTTGAATATTTCATATTTTAATTGTATTATTTTGTTCCTACAAATTCTAATCCACTTAGGCATTTATTTATTACGTTTATTTTAATTAAAAGCATATAAATCAGCACCAAGAGATTAGCGTTGAAAATAAAAATTCCACATAAGCCGAATTAGTTAAACGCACATTTTGCTACTTAAAAACGCGTTGATAGTTTCCCGGTAGTTGTATCAGATTGAATTTCAAGCACAAACACACGCGTCCGTATTTCATGCATGTATCCCACAACGAACTAACCATGCTAGTGGATAACATGGTAGCAACACCCTGAAGGTAACAAGCGACCTGCAAATTGATGGTCACATCGACATTCAAAACTTTTTTTAACTTTTAAAACACTTTTTAAATAATTCATAGAACTTTTATAAAATTCACAGAAATTTCACTTAAGTCAGATTAACATATTATCGAATACTATGAAATAACTCTTTCGCTCTTTTTAACGACGTACTTAAAATTTTCGCACAATTGGCGCTAATATTTAACGTTTTAAGTTTTTTAACCTCCACCATAATAAATATTTAAATGCGAATATATATTTCTCGCCTTATAAACTGGCAATTTGCCCTCGGGATGTCGCTCAGGATACGTTGTACAACAAAAAATTTGTCGATTGACAATAGAATGTACATTTTCTGATGTATTTTGCCGTTCTAAACTCGAATAAGATAAAAAGATACTCGATAAAAGATTTTACTAAAATTCCAAATTTTGTCGATGGTGCGTTTACTATTACTTTACTATAGTTATACGTTAATCATAAGGTAGGATAAAGGCCTACGGATTAGAATATCACTCTTACTTAGAAGTAGTGGTTTAAAAATAATCGCAAAAAAGTTGAGGAAAAAGTTTTTTTTTGTTTTGAGATAAGTTTTTTGTTGGGTAATGAAAAGGAAGGAGTACCACACTAAACTATACAGACTTTGGTCATATTTGGTATGTATTTCATATCCTGTGTGGGGTTAGTCATAGGTGATCTTCCGAGTGCCTATGTTACCACATTGTTATCAGCCCTATATTTCTATTTTTGCAAATTTACATATCGTTCATTCCGAACGTTTTTCGTAAAAAAAAACGACCTCGACTCCGATTTAAACGATTTTTAGCAGATATATTCTACTGTTAAAAATATTTTACACGTATTTTTTTAACAAAAAACTGAAATTTTCTTTCAAAAGATAGGACCAATTGAAAATTGGTAAAATCAAGAAAAACGTGGCGAGGTATAAACATTGAAAATGGTGTAGTGAGAAAACGCGTGGGCACAATTCAAAGAATGCCTGCTTATTTAAAAGGTAATTAGAAGTACTTTTCGCCGGCGTTCTTGACTATTGACTGCTACTGACAACAATTTTGTGTACTTTTCATTTTTCTTCTTCTTTTGCATTTTTCACTATGAAAACACCAACTTAAAAATGCATTCATTGAATTGTGCCCACGCGTTTTCGCAGTGCACCATTTTCAATGTTTATACCTCGGCACGATTTTTTTGATATTCCCAATTTTCAATTGGTCATATATTTTGAAAAAAATGGGGTTTTTTCGTTTTCTACTAATCAAATATTTTATAAAGTTTAGTTATCGTACAAAGTTTCAACGAAATCGGAAATGGTGATGTAAAAAAGGTGTTCGGTTTGACATGGAATGATCGATATGTAATATATATACACCTAACCTAACCTAACACCTACCTAAAACCCTTGACTGTAGACATGCGGTTTCAGCACGATACATCTTTCTCTCCATGAACATATTAGACAACCACGATAACAATGAGCGATGAGTTTGTTTGTTCAACTTTTTGTTTCATCTAATTCTACTCGTGTGTCTTTTTGTGATCACATCCTGGTGCTGGGCGCAGAACGCCCGCACATCAAATTTGTTACCCACCTTATAAACTTGCAATTAGCCTACGGAAAAATTATTTTAATTAATTAATTAGGGTTCAACAAGAAAAAAATCAAAATACTTTGAAGATGGAGCATAGTATGAATGTATTAAATTTAAGCATATTAAACGAGAAAATAAAACTCATGTTGAGCAAATTTTAATAAATAAAATTAATTAGTTTCAGTCGGTTAAACAGAGTTGTAATTGCGAGTATATCAAAGGAAGTTAGACGGACTTTAATTTTGCAGGCACCAACATAGAAGTTATAAATGATTTAATTCCTCGATCTTTCTTTACAAAAACTTTATCATATATAAAATGAGTAAGGAAAGGCTAAAGTCGGGCGAGGCCGACTATATGATACACTCCACTTTCTATCCGAATACAATTCAATATGGAAAAAAGTGAAAACGGAAAAGATTTTTGTATGTTTCCTAATCATAGGCTAATATGACTGGACCCAATTTGTCAAATCGTGAACAATATTAGTATCAGGGATATATCCAATCATGGAATGAAGTGACCTACTTTCACAATAGGATCCTCCAGTTCAAGTGTAACATGTTATGCTCAATTTAAAGAAATTCGGTGAAAATACGTGGTTTCTGGGGCGGAAAAAATTTGTATGGGAGCCATATATAAATCTGTACCGATCTGACCCATTTTCACCATGCGTGTTTCTAGTGGAAATATAAGATGTTTTGCCAAATTTGAAGAACATCTGATAAAATATGTGGTTTCTTGAGCGGAAAAAGTCAAATTGGGAGCGAATTTGTATGGGAGCTATATATAAATCTGAACCGATCTGACTCATTTTCACCATGGATGTTTCTAGTTTAAACATAAGATATTTTGCCAAATTTGAAGAACATCTGTTAAAATATGTGGATTCTAGAGCAGAAGAAGTCAAATCGGGAGCGAAATTTTAATGGGAGTTATATATAAATCTGAACCGATCTAACACATTTTTACCACAGGTGTTTCTAGTTGAAATATAAGATGTTTTGCCAATTTTGAAGAAAATCTGTTGTAATATATGGTATCTAGTGTGAAAAGTGTCAAATCAGGAGCGAAATTTGTATGGGAGCTATATATAAATCTGAACCGATTTTCTTCAAATCGTTGTGCAAAGTTTGATTTGGTTCTGCGTACAATTGCGACCTGTTTTGTGATTACAATAATAGATGGACAGACAGACGGACATTTCTAAATCGATTCAAAAAGTGATTCTAAGTCGTTCGGTGTAATTAACAATGGGTCTATCTCTCTTCCTTTTGGGTGTTACAAACAAATGCACAAAGACATAATACTCTCGTGTAGTGTATAATTAAAATTAGGTTTCATATTGTTTTTTTTTTCTAGTGATCGGTTATATATGTACCACTTATAATAGGTACTTCCCTGAGATACCGAAAAATGGATATGTTCCATGGAGAATATTGTAGAACAGAACTTTAGTTGACGGCGATTAAAGGATGAGATGTCAAAATTCAAATAGATTTTAGGTTTCCATTACCAAAACAAAAAACTTCCTACGTAAGAAGAACTTAATCGAATAGCTGGAGTCCGCTTTTCACGAATGAATATTTCTTTTTTGTAACCTTTCTTTACTATTTTGATAAGAAAATCTAAGGAAAACGTGTAATTTTACAAAATTCAAATCAAAAATTCCCCATTTTTCAAATCCCGCCCATTTGGATATTGTCTAAGCAGGTTACAAATAAATTAACTCACACAACAATATAGGAATCTCGGTGTCGAATATACTCAAACAGGTTTTAATTTCGTATGGGAAAGGTCACGGCCACTTTCTGCCCATCTCGTTGTCGAATATACTCTAAAACCGGGTTTAATTTCATATGGGAAGGTCACGCCCACTTTCTGCCCATCTTTGTAAAACTATTTTCACTGGATCTACTCACACAAAATTTCAGCACTCTAGGTGTCATAGAACTGACAATATTCAATAATAGATTTTAACTTCGTATGAGAGGTGCCAGATGCACTCACACAAAACTTCAGTATTGTATCTGTCATAGAACTGAGTATATTCTAAAATGCGTTATAACTTAGTATGGGAGGTACCACGCCCACTTTTCCAATACCCCCAATTTGGTACAACTACGCGCATTGATGCTAGATGCACTTACATAAAATCTCAGCGCTCTGGGTGTTCATACAACTGGAAATATTCAATAATAGGAATTGGTTTATCCAATAACGATCCATTTTCATGAACTCACTTAAGAACTTGACGCGCATTACATAGTTATTCATGCGTTCGCAGGCCTCTTTGCACTCTACGCCTCGGTATATATGGGTGAGGCCTTCCTTTTGCGTCTGAATCCCTGTATAATATCTTTTGATTTGATTTTTACTAATTGAAACTGCTTCCCTGTACATTTCCCATTTGGAAAAATATTTGCAGCTGTTATGTTATTTTAATATGATTTTCAAAAGATTTAAACTATGACGTTACACAATAATGGACTAGAAATTTTTGGCGAACACTTTCAAAAATGTCACTTATTTTTCAACTCAACTGGCATTATAAAGTCTCAGGATTCCGAGGTAACGCAGATCGTTAATATTCAGAAAATTGAGTAGCGGTAATTAATTTAGTCTTCATTTTTTCGTAGGTAATAGTTTCGGATATAAAGGGTGATTTTTTAAGAGCTTGATAACTTTTTTTTTTAAAAAACGCATAAAATTTGCAAAATCTCATCGGTTCTTTATTTGATTGGTCCATGACATTTACTTTTTGAAGATAATTTCATTTAAATGTTGACCGCGGCTGCGTCTTAGGTGATTCGGAAAGTCCAATTTTGGGCAACTTTTTCGAGCATTTCGGCCGGAATAGCCCGAATTTCTTCGGAAATGTTGTCTTCCAAAGCTGGAATAGTTGCTGGCTTATTTCTGTCTAAAGGCGTCAAATCGCATGATCTTGGTGGCCAACTTACCGGTCCATTTCTTGAGATGAATTGTTCTCCGAAGTTTTCCCTCAAAATGGCCATAGAATCGCGAGCTGTGTGGCATGTAGCGCCATCTTGTTGAAACCACATGTCAACCAAGTTCAGTTCTTCCATTTTGGGCAAAAAAAGTTGGATATCATCTCACGGTAGCGCTCACCATTCACAGTTACGTTACGATTCGCATCATCTTTGAAGAAGTACGGTCCAATGATGCCACCAGCCCATAAACCGCACCAAACTGTGACTTTTTCTGGATGCATGGGTAGCTCTTGCAATGCTTCTGGCTGATATTCACTCCAAAATCGACAATTCTGCCTATTTACGTACCCATTGAGCCAAAAATGAGCTTCGTCGCTGAACACAATTTCTTTCTTTCTGAACTTTCTTAACAGAGCACGCATTTTGATAATAAAATTCAATGATTTGCAAGCGTTGCTCGTTAGTAAGTCTATTCATGATGAAATGTCAAAGCATACTGAGCATCTTTCTCTTTGACACCATGTCTGAAATCCCACGTGATCTGTCAAATACTAATGCATGAAAATCCTAACCTCAAAAAAATCACTCTTTATATTGGCGTTTTAAAGTCGAATAAAATTTTCTTTCTTATTTTTTTAATAATCAATTTTCGTCTTACTCAGATATGAAATATTTTGCAAATCAGCAATAAACAACTCAAACATTATTTCAGTATGGTGAGTGGAAATTATTTTATTAATTGTTTGGATCACGACCCAACCTAGTATACCCACGCATTTGATATCCCCATATTTTCCAGCTGTAGTTGTATTAACTGAAGAGACAATGTTTTCTGCTCAATTTTAATTTATTTTGCATATCCTTGAACCAAATAAATCATAAGTGCAAGAAATAATGCGCAAAATATCCTTGGAAGTGAAGAAATGCCCAGTGGCAAAAATAAGTGAAAGTTGTGTACGTTCATTTTTGCGTAAATTATTCGAGCATGACGGCGCAGACGATTAATCAATTGATATACATATGCATGATTAAGGGATTTTTTAATTTAAAGCTCAATTAAAACAACTGCTGTGTGGCCTTATCCAAGGAAGAGTTTATAAAAATGCTACTTGGTCTCCGCTGGACATGCATAAGTATGCATATATGTATGTTTATATGTATTTTTGACATGTCCATTACTTAAACAGTTGCATGAGATGCACGCCCGTATGCACAGCTCACAGAATTCAATTAAAATTTCCATAAAACCAGTTCGCCATCCCGAGTGCCGTAGTGCTGTCCTCCAGGCGGTCTGCTCTTAAAATATGCATGCATTAATATTATGACCATAATCATATTTATCGCAATACCTATAAATCGTCAGCTTCACACCTTTCCTCCGATGTCAATTAATTACTATATTATACAAATGAGTTTCGCAATTCCTCCCATCCATTTAATAATGGTCGACGATGATGGCGATACTCCAGGTCCAGATGCTGGTGGTGGTGAAAACAACAGAATACTTACTTCTACTCTCGTATTATCTTTGCCACCGCGCAACCACTTTAGCGTAACATTGAACTTCAAAAAAGTAAGCATAATTCACACGATAGCCATGCCACAAAGTGTTGCTGGTAACCAAACCAGATTTCCACTCTTTTTTCTTTGCACCGAGCACCAAGGAAATTCTAACGGCAGAATGGAATAACTCAACGCCAACCAATCGAACACCAACCAACCAACCACTAGCATGCCAAGAGACCAACCCGAAGGCATAAATACAAACAACGTGGCTTGGAATGCGATGGCTTCGGTGTAACCAATATGGTAATGGCAAGAGGTGCGGGGCACTGTTGGAGGCGCCCCACAGGATTTCATTAAACCGATAAGGTGGTAAATGAAGAGTAAAATGCGGCAACAACAGACATCCAGAACGTAACGAAATGAAATCTGATACGTTATGCAAATGCATTACGTTGCCACCAACAACTGCAACTGCACAGCAACAATAACAATAACAACATCATGCCAGACACTTTGTCTGTTTGGATAGCCGCGAAAAAAGCTTTAGATAAGAAAGATTTATGGAAAACAATGGCACGGTTAAAATATACATATTGATTATTAAAAGAAAGCAGGAGTGGAGAGAAGCAAATACACCTGGAATTAAGTGCGACCGAGTCGTATCTTAAATACCCAATGCCGCGTAGCACGTTCCACATTGATCAAGGAGGTTTGACAGAGTGTTTTTTTAACGTAATCGATTAAAACGGGGCCGACGTGTGGCTATTTAATGGATAATGGCGAAAAGAGCGATGGAATAAAATGAGTGTATATTAGAATGAATGACAACTAGTCAAAAAACTATTTTAATACACTCCACGAGAGTATTTTGTCTTTGTGCATTTGTTTGTAACACCCAAAAGGAAGCGAGATAGACCCATCGTTGACTATACCGATCGACTTAGAATAACTTTTTGAATCGATTTAGCAATGTCCGTCTGTCTGTCCATTTATTTTTGTAATCACGATACAGGTCGCAATTGTGGCCAGAATCAAGCGAAACATTGCACCACGAAGTTTTTCGGGACAAGGACGAACGCTATTTAATTTGAAGAAAATCGGTTCGGATTTAGATATAGCCCCCATACGAATTTCAGATTTTCTTCATATTTTATCAGATTTTCTTCAAAATTGGAAAACCATCCTATAATTCAATTAGAAATACCTGTGGAAAAAATGTGTTAGATCGGTTCAGATTTATATATAGCTCCCATACAAATGTTGCTCCCAATTTGACGTTTTCCGCTCCTGAAACCACATCTTGTACCATATTGTCTTCAGATTTGGCAAAACATCTTATATTTAAACTAGGAACACCTGTGGTGAAAATGGGTCAGATCGGTTCAGATGTATGTATAGCTCCCATACAAATTTCGCTCCCAATTTGACTTTTCCGCTCTAGAATCCTGCTATTTTAACAGATTTTCTTCAGAATTGGCAAAACATCTTATAATTCAATTGGAAAAACCTGTGGTAAAAATGTGTTAGATTGGTTCAGATTTATATATAAGTCCCATACAAATTTCGCTCCCAATTTGACTTTTTCCGCTCCAGAAACCACATATTTTAACATATTTTCTTAAAATCTTGCAAAATATCTTATATTTCAACTAGAAATACCCATGGTGAAAATAGGTCAGATCGGCTCAGATTTATATATTGCTCCCACACAAAATTCACTACCGATTTCACTTTTTCCACTCTATAAACCACATATTTTAACAAATCTTCTTCAAATCTTGCAAAATATCTTATATAAACATCTATAAACACCTGTGGTGAAAATGGGTCAGATCGGTTCAGATTTACATATAACTCCCGTGTAAATTTCGCTCCCTTATTGACTTTTTCCGCCCCAAAAACCACGTATTTTCACCGAATTTCTTCAAATTGAACATAACACGTTATACTTGTACTGGTAGAACCTATTGTGGAATTGGGTCACTTCTTTCCATGTTTGGATATAGCCCCGATATAAATATTCTTCTCGATTTGACCAACTGGACCAGATCATATTAGCCTATGATTATGAAGCATACAAAAATTCTTCCCGTTTTCACTTTTTTACCGAATTGAATTGTATTCGGATAGAAAGTAGAGTGTTTCATATAGTCGGCCCAACCGGCCTTTCCTTACATGTTATGTATGATTTAATATTTAATAGTATTTTTCGAATCTCAAAAATTGTGATGAATGTGCCTAAGTGAAATGAATTTTTGTTCATGACGATTAAATCATTATTTACACGTGAAATAAGAAAAGTTATCAGAATCAAATTAAAATGCATGTAACTGTTATACGAATGATTGTAGTGACGCTTACAATGTGTAATATTTTGGCGCTCCTTCTGTTAACTTAATTGGTTACACTTAGTAAATGAAAAAAAAAAAACAAAATTTATTCACTCTCGGGTTAAAGTATTTAAGACAACATATTGTCAGTATACTGAATAAACTGATAAGTTTACTTTGATTACTGCATACATGCAATTACATTAATGTTTGACTGGTTATAATCAATTAATATGAACTTTTTAACTGACAGAAAATATTTCCCACTATATTTTAAAGAAAGAATCGAATCCAACTTGATAACAGTTTAGTTTAACTACCTTTTGAAGAAATTAATCACAATGGGATTGGTCTAATTATTCAGTATACCGACAATATATTTAACTACTGTACTACTACTTGTCAAGTTATTGGAATACCAATACATTTATTAACTATAACTTATAATAATTTTATCATTAAAATGATAACATCTTTATGGACACATAACTACTAAATAAATTTAAAAAATCACGGCATAGAACCGAAAACTTACTGATTAAAACCGAGACATAATAAATAATTAAGGTTTGACCAGAAAAACAAAGAATACATTAGTATGTAAATACAAAAATTTGTATAACATTGGGTTTCACAGTTTGGAATAGTAACAACAACAAATAAAACCTAATAAAATAGTAAAAGTAAATTCCAACATCTTAATTATACGACACCTTCGATTCCAATTTCCATAATTGGTTCTTCATTGTAATTCAGTGATCATAAACGCAATTAGTGTGAAGCCATCGGCCACCACATTCACTCACCTAAATGTAGTGATACCAATCAATTCGAGCGACACAAATAAATGTCGATAATAATTATATTGTAATCGCTAATCGAATAGAAAACAAAACTCAACCTAACCCGCTCGTTCGTTACTCCAATTCACAGAAGTGTGAAATTCGCTATAAAATGTTGACCACAAATAAAGACCAAATCGAAGAAGACGGCACATAAATTCCAATCACATGGACGACGTGTAAAAACAAAACATGTTGCGGATATTGATAGCAGCGCAAAAATTAAGCTTTATACCTATCTAAATTTATCATACATACTCGAACTCGCACTCAAACCGTGTAAAAACGTACAAAGTCAAAACAGAGTTTTTCAATAAATTTCCAATAAAAATAAAGATCCACCAACCGCCAAGTATCGATAATCAAGGTAACAACCAAACAAGCCATGAATTGCTGATTAAAAAACGATAATGCCAGCCAGCCAGTCATGTCAATTTCAATTTCATGAAAACAAAATAAAACCGAAAACGAAATCCAGAGCATGAAGGGAGTTGTGAATTTAGCCACAGAAAAAATAATAAATAAATAAAGCACAAAAACCGCCAAGTTTTGCCGATTTTTGCAAACAAAAAATACTACAAGAAGATGCCAGCCTTGATTGGCGCAATTAAATGTCACGTCTTAAAGAGATTTAAATTAAAAACTAATTGTTAAAAATAGTTGAACATTTTAAATGTACAGTGTTTAACCGCAGATAAATTTCTATTTTGCGAATTTATATCTCGGGCGGATGCATTAATTGCGTGAGAACCCAAAGTGGTCGATCAAGATTGACGCTTCTTTACCAAAAATCTTTATCATCGAAATTAATTTATTTTATGGTGTGACAATCGTGTGAGAGTTATTTCACAAAAATCACAGCGGATGCAGCGCACCGTTCAATAAATTATGGATGCTTTGGCGTTAATCATTTGACAATAGATCTCTTATTGATACAATATCATGACATACATAAATAACAATTAAATTAATGTGACAATAAATATGTTCTATTAAAAGATTTTTTGAAAATATTTAAAAAGACTTCTGAAGTAGCCAAAACACGACCACTTCAGAAATCTTTGAAATCGTTTGAAAATCAGGTTTCAAAGAAAACAAATCTGTTATAGCCGCTTATTTAAATAAATCGAATATCATAATTTAAATAAAAAATAAATGTTTCAAAATTAAATTGTTTAAAATTAAGCGCCAATAAATTTCTTTTGAAATTTAAATCGATGCATTAACTTGGTGAGAACCTAAAGTGGTCGAACAAGATTTTATGAAACTAATCATTTAACATTTAACAATGGATAACAAGCCTCGATAAAAAGGAGTAATTAGTAATAAATATATGACAAATATTTTATTTTTTATTTAAATTTTAATACAGTCTTAATCCTTAAAGTATTTAGTAAAGATTTATGTATAATAAGGGACTAACTAAAGACTAAATAGTATACACTAGGGTGGATCGAAAATAAATTTTTGTCATAAGGTAATCTATTTTATTTTATTGTAAAAGATACAAATATGTTTCTAGTTTTACAGAAAATTAAAGAGATTTTTCGAAAGTCGTACTTTTAAGGGGGTAAAATGGAAAAAGGGGATACAAATTGTACCAACTAAATGGCCGTAGCTAGAGTCATAAAATTCGGAGTATATATTCCTCTGACTGAGTAGACACGAAAAAGGTTTTTCCGTTCCATTGGAACGGGTGTGACTCTTTTCCTTAAATATGTTTAAATATCTTCCATATTCATTGACTGAGATTTTTGATTTTGATAGATATTGCCAATTGAATCGGAATAATATTGTAAATACAAATATGTCTTAGCGTTAAAAATATGTAGGAGATATACTACAATATAGAGCGTAACGGGTGTGATCTTAGTTTTGATGAAAATCTTGAATTCTGTAATATTATTCCATTACATGATTATATTCATTTTTGCTAATCAAAATCATTTTGCTAATCATTCTTCTAAAGTTTTCATTATCGATATCTCTTTATGAATATAGGAAATATATGATATTTAAATTGTAACGGGCGTGACATTTTGACGGAAATCCTGTTACGACACCAGTCTATATCTGGAAAATTAAATAATCAGACCTGTTGTTGTCATAATTTTTTGAAATATAATCAAAATGTGCATTATGAAAAGCATAAACATTACGAATGTATTTTGGTATTTTTATAAATTGATTTTGAAATTTTGCCCAAAAAAGGGTCACTTTACGTGGAATCACCCTACTTTCAAGGAATACAATGGGAACAGATGGATAAATTGGTACCAACTAAACGGCTACAGCTAGAATTGTGTAGTCATGCAAATTAAAGAGATTTTCGAAAGTCGTACTTTTAATGTGCTAAAATGGGAAAAGGGGATACAAATGGAATTCGGTGTATACATTATCCTGACTCCATAGACTCGCGAAATAAAAAGATTTTCCAAATTCGTACTTTTTACTTTTACGGTAAAAATTGGAAGAATTATGAAGTAAAAACTTTTTGAATTGACTTGAAGTATTATTTCGATTCAGTATAAGCATATTGGAATTCTTGCATTATAAGCGCGGTTTAAAATAATTAAAATTTCATATTTAGTTTGAACTGGGAAATTGTCCTGGCTAAAGACCATTTCGCATCTATATTTTATAGAATGCAATTTTTTTACGAATGGCATGACATTTATTACATGGCTGCACACTACCAATTAAGTAAAATTATTTTGTAATTGCAAAATATTGATTATAGGCCAAAATATAACAAACGAATAAAGCAAAAATGTTATATTAAATTATAAAATTATTTTTTTCAATATTCGTTTTAGTTTGGCCATATTAATTATTATTTAGGTTTTTGTTCTCACAGTTTAGTTATCCAGTCTTAAAGAAAAACAGCATCACCAATATTCGTTTTTAGATATTTTTAGGTGGAAGGGAAAGAAAAAATAAATCAAATCGTAACATTTAGAATGCATTTTTGGAAAATCTCTTTTAGGACAAAGGTTCTTTAATGTATATGTACGTGCTTTGGAAACTAGTAGTTTTGCCAATTCCATTTTGTATGCATATATTTTTTAAACAACTCTTTATTTCTTATTTACAGGGAATACAAGAGAATGTAATTCATATATTCTCGTCATAGTCAAGCCTTCTTTACACAGACACAGTCATAAGAAAATAGGAAAAAAAAATACGTTTAATCACTTAATCATAGGATACAATTTTTCGCCTTTGAATTTCGTTACGCATTTATTTTATACAGTTCTAAATAAGTTGTTTTACATTCATCGAATTCTCTACTCGAAATCTACATTAATAAGATATTCTTTACATACATAATGTACTGAATTAATGTTATTAACAAAGTAGAACTGAAATCAAAGCTAATTAATAGGTATTGACAAAATGCCATATCAAGGCTATAAATAAATTCAATCACCTTTAAATGAAACAATTGAAGGTATTTGTAACTGAAACTAAACTCATATGTAAGTAGCAACATATGTTTGTACGTACGAGAGTACATACATAAATCCAAAATGAATTATTACAATTTACAAGTGGTTCATTGACAACAACGACAGTCTGGATTTCTATTAAAATTCAAATATTGTTGTTGCCAATCACCAACACTTTAACATCCAATAATTCTATTATCGTAACGATACATTTGATAAATGGGCTCTTCGGCAACTTACTGTGGAATATATTATGGAACAAGCACATGAATCTACATCATCTACAATTCTTTCATATAGGCAATTATTTAAATTTATAACGTGACTGTGTCATTTCGAGACTGTGTATCTCAAGTATTTCCTCAAATCGTCATTCAACATTATGATGATGATCATCATCATCGAAATTGGAATAAAAACGATTTGTCATTTTATTGAATGTTGTGGTGGCGGTGGTTGGTGGTTGTTGGTGTTACATATTAATGTTGAATGGATGATTGGTTGGATTGGTTGGTTGGTACTCTGCGTCGATTGATTATCTGCCTTTAAGTTATTGTTCCAATATGAAACAATTCGTAATAGTTTCTTTTCATCGGTATCATTTTTGTTTGTTTGTTTTCATTTCGTCAAGACTCGGGAGTCGTGACTTGTAGGTTGTTGCCTGGTGCCACCTCAACCACAACAAAAGACGCGAATCGATACTGTCGTTGTCATTGTTGTTTTTGTTATGTTTTATAGAATATTAAATATTTATTTCGAAATTTTATTATGTTGTTATTGCCGGTGACACATACGTTTTTAAGCTGGATTTTTTATTACTACAAACGATCATGTCGAATCGGGTGATTGTACTGTCAACGATATAATTAATGTTGGATAATAAGGTTGCCATTATTCAATAAAGGTATTAAAGTTCAGCGAAAAAAAGATAAAAATAATAATTGAAAATTGTCATATTAAACTTGAAAATCACGGCTCTGTGCACAGTGGGGGATTTGGAAATAGTAATTTAGACATTTTGAAAATGAAAACACATTTTTAAGCAAAATTTTTCTCCTTCTTGTACGATACACCTGGGCCAGACATTCAAACAAATGCAATGCAACTCAATGAGATAACGGATATTCGGCAACTGAGCTGTACTCCTCATTCGTTTGTGAGAATTATTTACTTAAAGAAGCCGGATATGTTGTTGAAAAGTCACTGCGAAGCCACCGGATGAAGGCTTTCACTGTCCGGAAATCATTATAGTGGTAGAATGCAGAAAAGTAATAAATATTACCATGCAACTTGTAAATAAATTTGCATTCTATAAAATATAGATACAACATGGTCTTGAGTCAGGAGAATATCCCAGTTCAAATCAGCGATTTCATAAAGCGAGTTTGCGCCACATTAAGGAAGGGAAAATATTGTTTTTTTAATTTGTATAAACATTTTACGTTCCCAGCAAAAGAGGGAAAAATTCAATTCTTCGGATGGTAATCTTGTGATTCGAAAGTTGTGTGTGGCTCTTCCTAATGAATTTAACATAGGATTGTCCTTTATTTTGAAAGATTCTCTTCTTCGGATGCTAATCTTTTGATTCGGAAGTTGTGTGTGGCTCTTCACTATTGAATTTAACATGGGGTTTTTGAATGTTAAAAAAGTTAATTTTAAGTTGTGGCAAAGAAGCCACATTTTCACTACTTTCAATTTCTATTTTAAAAAATTTTGTGAGTGGTGAATAACAGAATTGGTAGGTAGAATTGACAATAGGAAATTTAACAAAATTTAATATGAAGTGATATATACACTCAGAAAAATAGCATTCTTAAATCTGAGTAAAATCCATACTCCAATTTAGTTTAACAATTTTACTCCAGTTTAAGTAAAATTTCCTTACGAGAAGGAAAATTTAATAGATATGAGTACACTTTCCTTATTTCAGAGCCAGAAAAAATAGTACATATACTCAAAATAGGGTAGTAAATTTACTTAAAAACATTTTATTGGATCTAGTAAAAACTTCTGACAATTAAGTATATTCATACTTGTGCGGAAGAAAATTTACTATCGTTTAAGAAAGAAAATAATGCAAAATTTTTTTGTATGGAAAAATTTCATTTAGGATTTTTTTACTTATAAATGTGTTTATCACTTCAAATAAAGTAAATAAATGTAATTAAATTTATGCCTCATACATTCAAGTATAAATGAACTTATAAAAAATACTTTAGAGTATTTAGAAAAATACATGAATAGTGGTCTAAAAAGAAATTCTCGTTTGTTAGCCTGGACTCTCTTCATAAGTACTTCAAATATTACTCTAAACAATCACTACGAAGGCGTCTACCTAGCCTCCGCAGCAGTCATGGTGAAATATCTCAACTCTTTATGGTATGAGTAAGATGAAACGTTTGAGAACTATACCATGTTGTCATTTTTCATATGAGTGTTGCATACTCTGAAGCGAAATAATTTATTTCAATTATCAGTATAGTCGTAGTCAGGCTGAGTACAAATTTTACTTGGTTTAAGGAAAAATTTCGGAAAATTGTCCTCAGATTGAGTATAAATTTACTTGGATTGAGGAAAAAATCGGAATATTTTCCTCAGTATGAGTATAAATTTACTTGATTTGAGTAAAATTTCTTAAAAAATTTCCTCAGATTAAGTAAAGATTTACTTGATTTGAAGAAAATGTTTCCTCAATTTGAGTAAATTTTACTTGCTTTGAGGAAAAGTTGAACTGGAATCAAGTTCAAAGCTTGTCCTATTTTCAAGGAAAAGTTTGTATTTGATGTGAGAAATTATTGCCTTAGCGCTATACGAAGTTCAGTTTTCCTCAGTATTAGTACATATTTACTTAATCAGTGGCATACTTTTTTCTGAGTGTAGGGGCTGTTACTCATTAAGCCTGGATAACTAGCTGCGATAACAAAAACCTAAATAAAAAGTTAAATTTTCACTTGTGGCCAATAGGAATATCAATGTGTGTATAATAACAAAAAAAAAATATTTTATGTTAAAAATTTTGGGCTTAGCCTGATCCAGTGTAAGTCACATTTTTGGTTATTGAGGCTAAGTCCAAAAAAGTCAACACAAAATATTTTTTTTGAAAATTTGTTTTTACATATATTGAGGGTTTATATTCAAAAGTGGCTATGAACCATTGTCGCGAAAATGAATTTTTGATGGCAAACTATTCCCAGATTTGGATGTCATCTGTCATATAAATTTGGAAAAGAAATTTTTTTCTAAAGAAATTTTTTTCCAATTTTTTCTGATATGGCTAGACACTCACACATTAGTTTGTGACTGCATAAGTGTAATAGGATAAATAGTGGCTGTAAAGTCAAAAAATATGAAAAGTATCTCTAGAGAAACCGCGTAACTTTTTATCATATTGAGAATACCAAAATATTTCTTTGGCATGTGATTGCTGACTTCATGGGAAATATGTGTGTCGGTTTCAGAAAGTTTCAGAATCCTGGATGAAAAAAGTTAAAATATAAACAATTGCAACCACGAAAAACAAAAATGCATGAAAATCATATTAGCCATATATCCCAAAATTATCCAATATGTATTTTTTGTTTACCGAGCCCTACCGCAATATACACTTTTTGTAAAAAAATTGGAAGAAGGGATAAAAATGGTATCAAACTGACGGATGAAGCTGGAATCTTTACATTCATTCCGTGTACATCACAGCAAATGCGTTTTCTATACAACATTGCCAACATTTCATGAAAAACGTTATCGATTTTACAATAAATCTTATTTATATATTTGGGCATGGCTATGTGCTTCTTACAACATTCAGAGTGCTCAATTTTGAGCATGCAGAAGTGGCTATGAACCAAAAAACCACGAATAATAGGAAACTTTTTAATCGTAGTAATTAGTATCCCTTTTTAGATTAAACTATGGACGGATGATATGTTTTTGTTCATAGATACTTATGAATATAAGCCCTAGATATATTTATATTGTAGTCGGCGACAATGTTAAAAAAATATTTTTTATTTTGAGTAAAAAATTATCTCTTTTTTGTTACCGCGCCTAGTTATTCCGACTTAAAGAAAAAAATTGCCATCATATAATGCTAACAAATATTAAACTAAATTTGTATAAAATTAATTAACCCGGGTGGTGCTAGCGTACACACATAAGACGATCACTAAAGCTTCTCGTGTGGACCACTGATAACGTTAAAGTTTTATTTCAAAAATCTAAAAAAAATAATTACAACACTATTCGGGTTAATACTATGTAATGCCATTGATATCATGAGCTACAAATAACACTATGCAACAGAAATTTTGTCGAATGGTCATGTATAACATTTTCTGATGTATTTTATCGTGTTTTGCGTTAGAATCTTAGCTATTAAAAATTGTAACAAATCCTTATTTACGACTTTTTTTCTATTTCTATAATTTTTTTGCCAGAAAAATAGATTTTTCCGAAAACAAAATATTTTTTCCTCCAAATTTTAGTGACTGTTGGTTTATGAACTGTTCATTTTTAGACATCATAATTACCTTTAATAATACAACATATAAGCGGTCGGACTAATATATCAAAAATGAGGTTACAAATATTTAAGGTACCTACGGTGAAAATTTTAATTTTTGTTAAAAAAATTAAAAAAAAAAATATGCATGTGCTCAGAAAAAAGTTAAAATGAACTAAATTTTAGAAAAAATTAACTGCGTATAGCGCTAAAGCAATATTGTGTCATATCAAGTTCAAACTTTTCCTTGAAGGTAGTACATTCTTTGAACTTGATTCTAATTAAATTTTCCTCAAACCAAGTAAATATTTATTCAAGCTGAGGAAAATTGCAGTAAGTTTTTCCTCAAACAAAGTAAATTTTTACTAAATCTAAGTAAATTTTTCCTCAAACCAAGTAAATTTTTACTAAATTTAATTACAATTTTCCTAAAAAGCAATTCTTTACACAACCCAAGTAAATTTTTACTAAATCTAAGTAAAATTTTACAGATATTTTCCTAAAACTAAGTACATTTTTACTCAAATATAAAAACAATACACACGAGGTACAGTGAAAACGGGACATACCGTACAACAACAACCTTTGCATTGTTGCGAGCACATGCATAACATTGAATTTGGCAAAGTGAGATTTTTAGTGTGTCGACTTAGTTCGGTGGAATAGTTTGTTTATCAGCGCTTCTCATTTGTCATATGTGACCGCTGGTACTAATATGAACCCTGATTTAAGTCAAAGACATACATTCCTTGCGATAGTTCTGACGAGATGGGGTAGCGCCCATCGAAACTGCGCAGTCAACTTTTAGCTGCAACAATAAAGGTCTCACTTTGCCTTTTTGCTAATTTTGGGTTCTGCTGAAGACTTCAGCACAACCTTTGGTCTTAAACCAAAATAAATGACAACACATACAACATAACAGACCAACTATACATACAAACAACAATATAAAAAATATTTACTTGAATTGCGGTGAATTTTTCTGATTTCTCCTCAAAAGAAGTAAATTTTTTCATATTCTGAAGAAAATTGTACTTTATAAATACAAGGAAAAAATAAATATAATAAAATAAGTTAAAAAATAATAAAAAATCAAACAAATGATTCTGCTTGAGAGTATGTCAAACTAATACAACAAATGACAATATGAAATATTTCTCAAAAGTTTCATGATACCTCTGCCATAAAGAGTTGAGCTATTACCCCATGAAGACAAGATAGGCGCATTCGCAGTTGTTGTGTAGAATAATATTTGAAATATTTAAGAAATAAGTCTCAGCAAACGAACGAGAATTGCTCCTTAGATTAATATTCAAAAATTTTCTAAACAATTTCAAGTAAAAACTCATTAATAATTAAATTTATGAAGAACATGGCATAAATTTCAGTAAAAACATTTACTTAATTAAAAAAACTCATTTTCAGTTAAAAATTCCTAAATGGATTTTTTCATACAAAAAATTCTTACATTTTTCTTATTTAAAACCTCACCTTACTTACTCAATTTTAAGAATTTTTTATTAGCTTCAATAAAAATGTCTTGTAATGTAAATGAACTATTTACTATGGCTTTGAAATATGGAAAATTTACTTATACTTAGTTAATTTTCCTACTTTTAAGGAAATTTATACTAAACTGGAGTAAAATTGTTGAACTAAATTGGAGTATGATTTTACTCAAATTTAGGAATGCTATTTTTCTGAGTGTAAAATCGTTTGTGCTGATCTTATAATGCAACATGCCTCAAAAAATATTGTTTTCGGCTTGGCCACAATTTTTTTCTTTTTTGTTGCATAGTGTAATTAATATGAAATTAAATATTTGGAGTATATTAGTAAAACAATAAATTTATAAAATTGTTAAATAATAAAATTATACTACATAATTTAAATATTATTTATTTATAAAAAATAATAATGGAAAACGATTTTTCCCGTGTCACAATTCGTTCCCTAGACCTTCGGAGTGCAAAGTGGACACCTTAACAGAGGCAAAAATACGAAAAATTCGTTCACACTCACTTGTGAAATAGCTGTTCTTAAAATGCTACGAGATATCAACATCTTATCCACTTTTTGGGAATTTGTCCAAAATAACTTCCTCAAATGCGGGGAATATGTAAATTGGGATTACTTCCTGCGAAGTACTTTCATTTTTTTCTGGGTTATGTCGACAGAGGACAGGATTTTGAAAGAACCATTTAATATTTGTAGAATTTTTGTGATATTTGTAGATGGCAACTCTGCCGAAACAATATACGATGGCGTTAAGAATAATTGAATGATTTCATGCTCTTTAAAAGATAAAAATCCCAAAATGGTCCGGTTATTTTTGTCACAAACACACGCAATTGATAGTGAAACGAAAAATATCCAATCAATAATAAAATACCTGTGTCTGGCAACTGGCAACAATATGCAAAAGGTGTTGACGTAATTAAATCATTCAGGGTTAAGTTCACAATTCAATAACAGGCATTACATAAAGTGCGTAAATAATTAAGCCACGGAACAATCGAATAGAAAAACTGATGAATGAGTCGTTCATATTCGTATTGAATGGATTACATTAGGTGTCTCTCCGTCTGGCTGGCCCGCCATTCATCGTGTAGCATGATAAGCAATTTCATTTCAATCCGATTGGAGATGTTGGTTGTTTCTACATTCATATTTTCCGCTACTTAACATTTTCTCCCAGTTTCTTTAAAAGGCATTTCCTATTTATTTTATTTTTTAATCCACTGATTTCAAATCGAATTACACCACCATTCGTTCTCGAACTATCAATCAAGCGTTAGCGAACAATGAAGCTCTTTTCGCCCCAATCGACTGCTTCACTGACTGTCTTTTGCAATGCCAATGATTTTTTCTTAACATTTTCTGCTGCTAGCAGTTCCTTTCGCATTTCCTTCCCTGTCAATGCGGTGCATTTCTTGTCAGGACATATATTATCCGCCAATTTATTTGCCAGTGTCTTTTGTTTACAAGGACTCTTTTGCTAAATCGAGATGGAAATGTTTTTAATTAAGAAAAAATTGTTGGTACGTTCAAGGCATCATCATCAAATGCCAGCACTGCGCTGAGCAGGATGATGGTGATGAGGAGGAGAGTAGTTATTCCCGTCACTCCTCACTGCCACAAAGAACAATGGCGCTTTTTTGCGCCTTCGCGTTCCATCTTAATTACGTGTGAATTTATTGTTTCGAAATCCCTATTAACTATTCGAAATGCTAACAACAAAAACACGCCAAAAGGACAAAAACGCAAATACTTAATAAGTAATAGCTTAACGACAGCTTTGCGTTCGGATTTGAATTTTAATTGGCGGAATAGCAAAAATACCATTGCAAATACGGCTTCTGGGTGTAAGTGGGAAATCCTTAATGACACTCCTCGGAGTAGTAAACAAGTGGTCTTTGATATGACTTCAGCTCAATTATAAACATTGAGGATTTGGTTTCATGAACCGTAACGGATGTCGTCGATGGTTGTTTTGGATTTGAATGTGGTAATAATAAACAAAGGACAACATGGAACCAATAAACAATTGAGTCGATCAAATTGATTAAAGGGAGATTTAAATTTTTAAACAAGCATCATTTGGAAAGGATGTTTTGGCGAAATATATCCCTGGGGCTCTATAAAGAAACTGTAGGGTACACCATAAAATGGAGATTTATCTCTAAACTTGGCGTAAATTTGATCAAACATTATTGAATATCAGTATCATTATTTTTTGACCCAAGCTTCCATCATATATTTTCATTGCATTATTATTCCAGCATACAAATAGTGTTATTTAAAAACTACTTCCACTCACAGTAGTGACCCTTAAACTCGAAATCAAGTGGATGTAAACCCATTGTTTTATCTAAATATTCTCTTCCATTTTTGGATCAAAATAGATGAGATATTTCCGCAATTGAAGTGAAGAGAAACCACAAGAGATTCAGGAGCAGGGACATATCCACAAAAACTCACTGTTTAGTGAGCGCAGTGGTCCAGAAACAAATGCTATCGACCAAATTCAATAACTTTTGATATGGTAAACATTATTTTAAAATCTGAAATTAGGCAAGGAACCAATGTCGAAGAAAGAAATTACGTTCTTGAAAATTGTGTTGTCATTTATTTTGGTTCAAGACCAAAGGTTGTGCTGATGTCTTCAGCAGAATCCAAAATTAGCAAAAAGGCAAAGAGAGACCTTTATTGTTGCAGCTAAAAGTTGACTGCGCAGTTTCGATGGGTGCTACCCCATCTCGTCAGAACTTTCGCAACGAATGTATGTCTTTGACTTAAATCAGGGTTCATATTAGTACCAACGGTCACATATGACAAATGAGAAGCGCTGATAAACAAAATATTACACCGAACTAAGTCGACACACTAAAAATCTCACTTTGCCAATTCAATGTTATGCATGTGCTCGCATCGCTCGCAACAATGCAAAGGTTGTTGTTGTACGTACGGTATGTCCCGTCTTCACTGTACCTCGTGTGTATTGTTGTTGTTTGTATGTATAGTTGGTCTGTTATGTTGTATGTGTTGTCATTTGTTTTGGTTCAAGACCAAAGGTTGTGCTGAAGTCTTCAGTAGAACCCAAATTTAGCAAAAAGGCAAAGTGAGACCTTTATTGTTGCAGCTAAAATTTTCAAAATGTGAAAAAGTTGAAAATCTGTAACACGAAAAAATGTCTGTGCATTACGGACAATACCTAAAAATATGTCACAAAATAAAAACAAACATTTTACTTTTGTTTTAAAAATCAAAAATCGTAAAAGTAGTCAACTTTGGAATAATTTCTAAAATATAACCGATTGGCAAATTTTCATGTTAATATCTGAAAATAGTCCAATGGACCTGCCTAATTATTTTTTTTTTACAAATTTGATTCCGGACCAATGTGTTGAATGTCCATGATATTTGCGAAGTCGACATTAAAAAATAATAATTTGTTTTAGAATAAACCAATCATATTGGTTTATTACAGACCAAAACAACGCAATTAGAACGAGTAAGAAGGCGGTTGGTTCAACTGGACCGAATCTTAATAGCCTCCAACACAGAGGGCACTCCACACTAGAAGAAATTAGAGGCTGCCGTTTTTATGTAGAAATGCAATATTATAAAAGTTGTAATATTTTCATGTAATTGACGATATTTATGAAATTTATATATTTATGCTATTAGAAACTAATCAAAGAAATGAGCATATATATCAAATTTTATGGCTCTAGCTCCCTTTTTCACCATTTTGACCCTAGATGTACGAATGGAACATCTCTCTCAGAACGAGCTATACACCGAATTTCATTATTCTAGTTGGTGCTATCATTATTCTCTTTCGCTCCGTTCCCCCTAAAAGTACGAATAAAAAATGCTTTTTTCTACGATGTACTCATGATTTTAACTCCAGCCGTATGGTCGTACCATTTTTATCCCTCATTTCCCATTTTGACTCTAGATAAACGAATTTCATTATTAAAGCCGTCTGTTTGGTACTATTTTTATCCCTTTCGCCCCTTACATGTAAAAGTACGAACTTCTAAAAATCCTTTATTTTTCGATAGTACGCGATCAAATGAATGTACACACCGAATTTCAACTTCACATTTTGACTGGAAGTCTACGAATAATGAAATATCTCTATATTTTTGGCGTCTACGCAATCAGAATGACTTTTACAGCGAATATCATTATTATAGATGTAGACGTTTTGTTGGTACTATTTGTATCTCCATCATTTAGGCCTTAATTTCCATCATTGCCATTGTAATCGCGAATTTGGCGGGTGACAACATATATGTTACAAGCGACATTGGTTCTTAATACACATGAAAGGAGAGATCGCGAAAAAAATCACAAAAGTCATGCATAAAAATCATTTTAGTCCTATCTCTCGCGACCATTAAAATTTTGCAAAAATACCCAATTCATATTTTGCTCAGCCTAAATACCCACTTTATGTCAAGAAGCTCGATCTTCAAAAAACATGGACATGCTTCACAAATTTTAACTCTAACCCAAAATTAATTTTAAGTTTTGACCTATTTCTTGACCTATTTTAAGTTGAGTTTTTTTTACACTTTTGCACAAAAGGGACCAAAAAGACAAAAGAAATTGAGGAGCAAGAGGGATGAAATGTTCCACAAAAATGTTCCCCGTAGAGTTTTAAGTAATATTACTGAACACATCCTAAATTATTTTTTAAATGTATGGATCACAAGGTTTCCTAAGCCGATTCATCATAACAATGTGCAAAGTGGGAATATTCACCCCCCACTCACTCTCTCTTTTAAAACGCCGATACACGTATATTCCTTTTTAACACCATTTATCAGAATCCATTGTCAGAACATTGTTGTTTTCGAAAAAGTTTCACTTTGTTCCACAGTGTCATTTGACAAGTAAATATGAAAAATATTTTCAATAAAGGACTTACAAATTTCTTTATTGATTCTTTGAAGTTCTTTATCACACTATTTTTCATAATATTTCATTTGAATTCTTGAATTTTTTAATTGAATCCAAAGTTTTTCTATGTAGCTGATTTGTACCATTTTTATCCTTTCTGGGTGGGTGAAAGTTTCATAATTTCACACACCTTAGTGTTTAATAGACTATTCTGTATAAAGATTTTTCTTAGAATTTTTTACGATTGGTGGAAAAAGTGTATAAAGCAATTTTTAAAATTCAATATCTCAAACTCTATTAAAAGCGATGTTTTCAAATTTGATACACTTATATCAGGTTTCTTAAAAATATTAAAAAAATAAAAGTGTCCGAATTTTAATTTTTTTTTAAATCGAAAGAACGTAAAAAACTCTATAAGAAAAATATTCTTTAGAAACTTTATAAATATAACATCGTTTAGACAAAATAGTCCATTAAAGAAGAGCACATTTGTGTGAAGATGTCGAAATTATGAAACTTTCACAAACTCCCCTATCGCGAGTTGTTAACGAAATTGAACAATATTTGGTGTATTGAATGCTAACATAAGCAACTCATAAAAATCAGATGAAATAGGCAACTTTTTGTTTTTTGGCTGGACATTTGGGGCGAATTTATGAAATATTATGAAATTTCCGTGAGGTCCATAGCCTTTATACGGAATACATACAATTAATGTGTACAAAATACTCAACAGACGTAATAATCAGTAACAATTCTCATTAACTATATAGTAAACAAGGGACCACCTTGGAAAGCAAGCCTCACCGTCATATGACATTTCCAATCATTCGAAGTGATGCGTCATTTTACGAAGTCTTTCTAAATCGTTTTAACGCCTCCGGTCAAATACATTTTTATCACTGGGACCAAAGGGTCCACTGTCCGAACATAAAGAATTTGTGGAATATTTTGTTTATTACAATGTATTTTTGATCGATTAATTGAATAAGAAAATACATCAACTCATTGAAGTTTTTCATCTTATCAAAGTATGTTTGGCTTTGAAGTGATGTCAAAATAACAAAAACTTAAAGTAAATTATGTTCATTCAATGAAGGAATTATTTACTTCTATTCACGGAAAATTTTATATTAAATTAATGTCAAATGTACATAATTCAAATTGATGCCAAATATTCATTGAATCATTGTATTGAATCATCGATGAAATATTTATGGCACCTTTTAGATCAAATCAATGAAATGAGTTGCTGATGGAACATTGTTTTCTCATATTGAGTGTGGCAGGGACAACAGTGTACGTCCAACGGAGTTGTCCGCTTATGGGGTGTGGAAAATAACTTGAACTTTCTGTTACCAAAAATCAATGCCTTACCAAAAAATCAATTTTATTTTTAATCATCGTCAACGCCCAAAAAATCATGGACACGTGTGAAAATGAAAAAGTAAATAAATAAAAGCATTTTTTGGAATTTAGTTGTTGTTTTAAGCAGCCGAAAATATAAGAAACTTACTTAGTGTTAATTCGCTAATTTGATTTTGTATAACGCAGCGTAGTTACACCACTAGTGAAAGGTCCGAAGATGGAATTCAAGTTTTGGGGAATGTTAATGTTTGCCGACTCTTAGGACAAAGCCATCGATTGCAATTTACGGCCACTTTCACATTGTCGTATGTTGTCCACCACGGCTTGCATATACTTAATCTGGCAGGTTTTGTCCTTAATGAAAAAATAATGTAATCCCATATTGTCCGCATTCCGGAATTTCGAGTCTGCTCTTATTTCTTATTGTACAAAAAAAAACATATTTATGCTCTCTTACCACACGCACTTGCAATGTCGTGCGACAGCCAACAAAAAAATATGGCGAGACATTGATGTGCCACCTCCCGGCAAAAGCAAAGCAGTTAGCGAGCGTGTAGCATGCGACAATAACTCATAATGAATGTAATCTTCTTTGAATATCAGCCACTTGTGAACATACAATGAAGCATTTATGATATTTTATGAGCTGCGCAGCAACTGTATCATATGTTTTTTTAGTTTTTTGTGTTGTTTAACATAAACTGGTGTACTTTAAAAATATAAATCAAAACTATCAGTTACAGCACAAGTTGTAGATGCCACTTGACTGGTGCGTCCATCGTCTCATCCTAGAAAAAGCAGTCGTGGAATTGCACATTGGCACAGTCGTGGAGACGAGTTCCGCCATATTACCTTGATGAAGATGGAGTCGCACAATGCGAAACGAGTTGTCTTTAAATCGTTAACATTTTTTGCTTCGCTTTGCTTACAATTGCGTATCATTATTTTGATGTTGTTGTTGATATTCTTATGGACATTAAACCAAAAGGACATTCAACTTTTCCACCAACGTAACGAAGAAACAAAACAAATCTTCAGTGCTTGAATATTGGTGAACCGAAATAAATTGTTGACAAAACCAAATATATTTTTATGATATTTTTATATCAATCAAGCCTTAATTTGTCATCTCACAAAAAATAAAAAGGTGTTTGCGCCGTAACAATACGCGGACGGATCGGAAAATAGTCCAGCTAACCCGGAAAGCAGGCTTTCATATTGGTGGTGTTAACAAAAATAAAAATATGCAAATTTCTGTCGGCGATTCGAACAGACAGCATGTACATGTTACATGGTCACAGTGTTCGGTTTCACAAGTTTTGGTGACAAAATATTTTATTTCGATAGTGGCTAAAAATAAATCAATATCATTCGTTATGGACACTTTATATAATGTGCGTACATTAGCATCCCCCTTAATTTGCGAGTGTTGAAAAATTTTGTTTTTTACACTCAACTCGTATTAATCTGGCGATTATGGGAAGGAAAAGAAAAATTCGCTTAAAAGAAGCATTCTGCATAAAGCTATCATTTTATACCCTCCACCATAGGACGAAGTGTATATTCATTTTTTCAATCCTCTTGCAGCATCGTGAAATATTCACCGGAGACTCTATTAAATATATATTCTGGGTAAAATTCTAAAATTGGACTTACTGGAGAGAATCATAAAATTATTTTCCCTAACAAGGACTGAAAATATAGCCTATTATTTAAAACAAAATAACGACATTTGGTGCGTTCACACATAAAATTTATAATTTAGGAGGGTGAAAAGGACAGAAAGGGATAAAAAAGTACGGAAAAACGACAACTTTTAGAACATGATATTTGGAGTGTATATGTCTCAAATTGCATAGACACAAATACGTACTTTGGGAAATCCGGGATAAAAAAGGTAGCAATCAAGCGGCTGAAGTTGGAATCGTGTAATTCTGTTTATACAACTTAGGATGAAGTGCGTATTCATTTTGTCATTCCGCTTGCAACATCTTGAAATATTCACTAGAGACCTCGTAAAATATATATTCTGGGTCGTGATAAAATTCTAAAATTGGGCAAAATCATACCAGAGAGAATCGTGAAATTCTTTCCATTAACAAAAGAAAATAATTTCTCATTATGTGTAGTGTTAAAGCAAATCTTTTGAAAAAAAAAACTCGAAATTTGGTACGAAAAAACACAGAAAGGGATCAAAATTTAACGAAGCAACAACAACTGCTAGAACATCATATTTGGAGTGTATACCCTCAAATTGTATAGACACAAATACGTACTTTGGGAAATCCGGGACAAAAATGGTACCAATCAGGAAAATATGTCTATACATTCCTCTAACTGTTTAGACATGCAACATAAATAAATTTTTAGAAGTTTGTACTTTTATGTGGGAAAAGGGTCGAAAAGGTGTAAAAAAATGGTACCAATCAATCCTCTACGTTCCCCTCACTGTGTAGACGCTAGAAACAAAAGGCAATTGGGAAGAAGAGTATCAAACAAAGGAAGTCGGAAGGAGTACCCATTATTACTTACCAAGATCGCAGAAAAAAGAGCACTTAAGAAGTGAAAATATGTTCATCTTGTGATTCAGAAGTAGTTAAAATTGGCATCTTCACCAATGAATTTAACATGGCGTTTTGAAAGATTTAAAAGTTATTTTAAAGTAGTTGGAAAGGATTCACTTTTTCACTAGTTTTCATTTCCCGGACTTTCTGGTTGCTACTACGGTGGTTGCATTCTAACCATCTCAGCTACCCCCTTTTGTGAGTGGTGAATAACTAAAGCAAACCATTTTGCTCCGACAATAGGAAACTAAATAAAATACTATTTAATATATAACGCGAATAAATATTAATTTAAATTAGTATTAAATAAATTAACACTACCTAATTTAACTGGCATTATGTATAATTAATAAAAAATTAAATATTTGAAGTACTTTAATAAGCCAATAAATTTTATTTGTTTAAGCAAAAATGTTTAAATTATACAAAATTAAATATTGTTTATTTATAAAAGCAATAAAAAACAACAAAAATGTTTTTTTCGAGCCACGATTCGAGTCCGAGACCTTCTGGTTGCAAAGCGGAACCTTACCTCTGGGACCCCATATTAAAAATTCGTTCCCATTCACTTCGTAAAATGTTACGGAATATTAACATATTATCGACTTTTTTGAAGTTGTTTAAAAGAACCTCCTCAAAAGTGGGATAAATGCAAATTTGAATTTGGAGATGAGTTTAAAATGTGCTTCCTACGGAAGTACTTCGATTTTTTTTGCTGGGGTGATACATGTTCTTGCTCATTATCGTACCACTGCACACTGGTTCCAAATCCATTTTTTATGGCATAAAGTCGAAAAATAAAGAAAAATAAATCTTGTAACTTTGCAAATTTGCTAGACAAAACACACTCAAAAAATGAAAAATAAAATTGGACCGATCGGACCACGCCCACTACAACCTCAATATATAACCAACATAATTATCACCCTGTATTAGTACAGGGTGACCAAAAACAAAATTTTAAGAAAGGTTAAAATAATGAAACTTGCTGAACATTATTACAAATGCAAAATATAGCATACAAATATTCTACTTGATACTGCAATTTAAATAATTATTTCAGGAAATAATATAAAATGTCTACATGTACACAGAAAAGTGAATTACGTTATATACCATTTTAAAGGTACTTGCAATACCTTTAAAATGAGATGTTGATGGGTCTCATACACAAATCTGATTCAGAGATATGATCAAATATGTGTGCTATGGCGAATCGAAATTTCACTGAAATAAAGTGGCAATTGTAGGAGTTTGCCGAAAAATGCCGATGAGATATTAACTCTACCATAAACTACACACTCAGACGAAAACTTTCAAATTTATAATTTGAGTCAAGTTGCGGCCTAAATATAACTTTTGGTCCACGACATTTATAGGTTATGCTCACTACGAATCACAATATTACAAAACTTAAGAAAACTGACAAGACAGCAGTAATCACAAAATGTTAAATATAATTTTTCAACTACTTACGCCAGCCTTCAATTTCAATAATATAGTCACTTCATTATTTTCTTTTTGCGCCTTAAGTTTAAGTATTTTGTATAGCTGCTTTAGACCCGAATTAATCCCACTCGTTTCAACGGCAAACTTTAAATGCCTCTCAGGCTTGCAGTGTTGCACCTAGTTTTCTCCAAGACATAGCTGGGAGTGTTACCATTAAGATAACATATACACATTTAACAATTTCCAATTTATTTTTTTGGAATTTCTGCCAAAAAAATATGGATTTGGGACCATATTACAGTGCACTGCGTCTACGCCTCGGTGTAACACTTCAATGTGAAGGCATTGGTATCAATTTGTTCACTCTGGTGCCCTTAACCGCACAACTTGGGAAGTGAGTGTTAAGGAGGATATCAAGTGATTCATCGGAACTGTGAGATTTGCCAACATCCCTCTTTACACAAGTGGTGCTTGTGCTCAGAGGTCCACCTCGGGGGAAGTTTTCTTTGAGTGGGTTTGATATTTCGAGATTGTCGACTATTTCCTCTATAATTGCAGTTGTCCCTCGATCAGCTTATATTTTAGAAGTCTATTAAATTTGGACCAGTCAGTTCTGCTGCATTTGTTTTTCCATGATCACTTCGAACCCCAAATGTGACAATTTTGAGCATCAGAGCTGAAGACTATTTTCTTCGAAAACTATTCGAATATTCCGAAACACACCATGTGATGTGGAGGGTGTGACCACTAAACATATCTGTATATTCCTTCTGCGTTAGGTTTTCCGCTGTAATCGATCCGGCATCATAATTCTTTATCTCAGCCATAATTTGCTTAAATTTAAACAAACGTAAAAGCTCATTGAACTTTTGTGTTATGTTTCACAAAGTAATTAAATTTAAGTGTGTCTTTGATTGTCGCTTAATTGTTCATTAATGACGGTAATCAACCAATAAAATTATACTTAAATAAATGAATACTTAAACATATTCATAACCTGAAAATGTCATCGATAGTTTAATTGGGGAATTCTGCAGGAGTGAGAGGAATGAGTTTGTGGATTTATCGGAGTAGGTTACCATCAGAAATTTAGTAATTTCGTGATAATTTCGTTATTTACTTATCCCATATATATACGAATGGCGTTTCTTTTCATTTTTTTAGGTTTTTATTAGGTTATAAGATTTTTGTCCTTTTTAAGTAAGATTTCCTTTTTACCTAGGTAAGATTCAATCGGCTAAACCGGCTTATAAAGCGTGATTTTTTAAAAGCTATAGGAAAGTTTAAAAAAAAACACATAAAATTCAGAAAAATGCATGAAATCTTTATTTGAATCGATAATACGGTCCATAAAATTTAATGTTTGAAGATTATTTCATGCAAATGTTGACCTTGACTGCGCCTCAAATGTTCCATCCGCTTAGTCCAATTTTGGCATGTCCACGTTTTTGAGTAACAGAGGCCCAATTGCTGCGAACGGCGACGAATCGATAATTGATGGTCATCATTAACACTGGCATTGTTCGTTTGTTAGACGATTCTTTGTTAAATTATAGACCAAACTGAAGATGTTTGCCAGTGAAACAAAACACGACACGTGCGTCAGCTGTTTAAACCAGTGTTACCAAAAAGATAATAGCTAAAAAATCACCCTTTATATACCCTCACTCTCATAACATACGGAAGTTATGGGAGGAAGGAAAATAACTTGTTGTAAATATTATTTATGAATAAAAACCAAATAAATAAAAATAGTTCGTGTCACATAGTCCAGCTTCCACATTTATAAAACAATTCTATAAACGTGATCAAATATCAAGTCATAGTGGATTCCATGCACCAGTATAGAAGTATGAAGAATTTAATTTAATTTAATTAATTTAATTTAATGATAGAGACAATTGTATGGGAGGTACAAGAAGGGCTTGACTACGGCGAAACTATTTGTTAGGTTTAAAGTGATTATAAAAACATTTTCAAATGATTTGGACCAAAGTTTATGCCACTTTGTGTGGGAGGTACTAGAAGGGATGTGGCAAACCCCGTCATATTTAGCACACTTAAAGTTATTATAAAAAACATTATTAACTACCAAAATATTGGTGATTCCGAATATCCGCGTGGAAGTTACAATCGTTTTAATTTAACATAGGGATATGGTCATTTGTGTGGGAGATACCAGAATGGGCGAGACAATTTCACTCATCTTCGAACTTAAACTAAGTTTGGGAAAAATATTATCATGTGCGAAGTTTGAATTGATACCTTAGCTCCTTTCGAGAGTTATTGTGTACACCAGCCTGCCAGACATCTTAAAATTGTTCTATCCTAAATGATACTACTCTGTAGAGTGAGAGTATAAAAATATTCAATTAGGATAGGATTTGAGAAATATGTGCCTATCGAAAAGCCGGTTTTGTATTACGAAAATCTTGCTGAAGTACCTGATCTAAGTAGATTTGAGGTATTTTCAGATTTGAGTGAAAGATAAGTAAAAAGTCAGTAGGTTAAACCGACCTGAGGTTAGAGCACCTCAGTTTTAATACTATTATTTCATTTGAACTGGTATATTGTCCAGGCTCAAGACCATTTTGCATCTATATTTAATAGAATGCAAATTTATTTACAAATGACATGGTGACATTTATTACTTGGCTGCAGACTACCACTATCATGATTTCCACCCTGGCTAATGGTTTCGTTCATTTAACCCCGTAATACCGTTGTGAAATCATGTTGTGTTGCAAATATAGGGTGGGCGATTTAAAATGTTAAATAAATTAAAATCGGCTATAATAACATTACTGATTATATTTTATGGTTTTGTTGGAAAGGTTGAACTTTGTCAATTGATAATGGAACACAATATCATTCATATGACTACCACGACTGGCTCGGCAGTACCTCATCCGATCAACGCAATTTTTCAGTACAGCGACTAAATGATGCCGCCAGCCCAAAATCCACACCAAACTGTGACTGGTTGTGGATGCATTGTCTTCTCTCTCAATAGTCTCTGGGTTCTCTGAACTCCATATAGGAAAATTTTGCTTATTGACATAGCGACCGAGATGACTTCATTGAACTTCATCTGAAAACACGAAAATTTTCTACGTAAATTTCTTGCCGTTTACGTTAAAGACTCACTACTTTGGAAGAAAGTTTTGCAAATGTCAAACATAAACCTGAAAATAAAAATAAGCCTGAATGTTATTCTACATTTCAAAGTCAAAGACATCGGTAGTTCAAATTTAAAATGTTATAAGACCCACCGTGTAGAAGAAAATTCATGGCTCGGACCAACTACTACATGATATTGTTACTAGGGTTTGGGGTCCGGGAATTCCCGAATCGTTTTCCGTCCAAATTTTTCCGGGAATTCCCGGGAAAAAATTTAAATTTCCCGGGAATACGGGAAATATTAAAAAAAATAATTTATTTATTATGTTGATCAATAATTTAATGTTACTATATAAATTGGAATTTTTAGATGTATTTCAAATTCATATATGTATTTACATTACTGACAATAATGAGTATTTGTTTATATTATATTAATATAAACAAAACTTTTTAAATTCGCTAAATAACCATTTTATGCGAAACCCAGCTAGGGGAATAAAAACTTTTTGTGAGGCTATTTGCAGGATCTTTATTGTGAAATAAAAGTATCATGCCGACAATACATAATGTACATTTCTTTTTTTCCTAGATGAATCGAGGAAGAAGATATTCTTCAAGAACAATTTACTTTACATATGTAGCCAGAAAGAAATGGTCTAAAAATAGGAATAGAATAAAAATTGTTCGCCTGGAAACTTTCAAGAGAAATCTAATAGGAATATAAATATGTGCTACGGTGTATATAAATGGCTCTTTGTAAGAATTAATGACTGGACTATTTCAATATTTTTATTTGTTATGAATTTATTAAATTTCTATTGTTTTACAGTTTAGAATATTGCCCCCTGTTTCTATAAAATATTTTTGTCTCCAGACGAATGGATATTCTAAATTAAGTTCTAAATTCTCCGTCATATGAGTTATTTGTTTCCTTAATCGTTTTCAATTTTGAATCTAGTGTAGGTGCCAGTCACTTCTACCTGCGATATAAATGTCTAATTCTGACGATTAGTCTACAACTTTTCAAGTTTATAATGAGAAAATGTAATTCATAATTGGAATATGTATGTTCACGATGAGAAATGTAAATTAATAATAGGAGCATGATAATTCATAATCAGCACTGTAAATTCGTAATGTGAAATGTAAATTCATATTGAGAAATATAAATTCATAATTGATAATGAGATATATAAATACAAAATGAGAAAATCCAAATTGATAATGAGAAAATATAAATTCTTATTCAGAATATATATTCATAAAATATAAATTCATAATCAGGAACTCTAAAATTTATAATCGAAGCTATGTATGTACGTTTTTCTATGGATATTTTCGTAGACACACATATTTTATCAATGTTCTCATTATAAATTTACATTTTCTCGATATGATTTTATATTTTCTCATTATGAATTCATATTTTCTGAATATGAAAACGTATTTTCTGATTACGAATTTGGATTTTCTGATTACAAACTTGTATATTTCATTATGAATTGGTATGTTCCTATTATGAATTAATTGTTCTCAATGACTTATGATTTATATATCTCATTATGAATTAACATGTTCCTATTATAAATTTACATTACCCATTATGAATTTATATGTCTCTAATATGCATTTACATTTCTCAATATAAATTTGTATGTTCCGAATATAATCTTGAAAAGGTGTAGAGTAAAATATTTGTAAAATAAAAATAATTTGTAAAATATTTTGACAGTAACATTCGTTTTTCATTTGTAATATGACAATATTGAAAAAACACACCAGTTATTAGTTATAGTTGATATTTTAAACCATACTGAACATACCTATAAATAAATTACTTCTTCCCGGGAATGAAATTTTTCATTCCCGTTTTCCCGGGAAATGAAAAAAGTCCGGGAAACCCCAAACCCTAATTGTTACTTAAGTTACTCCTTCCGTGAGGTTACTTTCTGTCCCCTCAAATAATCATGTATTATTCAACATATTACTTAGAAAAGCCTTGCTCTTCAATTCAATTATCAATTCAAAATTCGTTGACATTTCAAAAATATTTCAGATCATCTACTGTCCATAATTTAAAATTTATGGCTAATTAAAGTACTCAATGATGTTAAGCGGCTTCTAAACAAAAATGTAATAAGTATATTACCAGCAAACCGGATACTGCTAAGTGTGAAATCTTATTAATAACATTGCTCGTAATAAAAACGAAACCAATTTAAAATCAATTATGTCAATGAATTATTATTGTTAACGTATAATATTGAGCTTGTTTACCTGCCATCATGTCTATCACAAGATAACCACAAATTATAACATTTTAATTATTATTGATGACATGCAAACGATACTCCAAAGAAAAATTATGGTTATCAATTGTAATTTAATTTTCAATTAATCACAATTTATATATGAAAAATATCATCATTCCACTGGGAGGAGTTGGTAAGGTCCAAGATGTGCCAATATTAATGGCTTACAAGATGTTTAAATGCGAAACCTGATATAGCAGCAGCCGCAAGGCAAACAAAACGTATGCGATACGGGACAATTTATAACTGGTTGTCCATGGAAAGCATTGACATTTTTCTCATATACAGGACTATCCGTAACCGATTTGTTTTTTTTTCGTTTAACAATGTATACAATGCCTTACATTTTAAGCAAGAAAATAAATTAAATCTACACGTGTTTTTCGATGTCATTAAAGTGTCCGTCTTAATTTGTAGGATTTTAAAAACCTCGTTGAGTGAGTTGCCGGAATGTATTTCGCTTGTCAAATACCAAGAAACCGTTGTTGTAATTATCTTAGTGTCTCGGGCAGGACGTCTGTATTACGTTGTGCTACAGCCTAGATGTAATTGCGAATGATGAGTGGGGATTTGGTGATCTTATGATAGTCAAAAAATATGAAATGGAATCACGGATTTTTTGTGGGCATTTCTTAAAATATTTCGGGGATTTTGTGGCGATATTCGAAATATTTTGAAAAAATAGTATTTGATTTGTCCTGGCTCTCGACCATATTTATGTTATAGATATTTAATACTTGGCTGCTCAATCCGTTTATCATCGTTTTTGGTCCCTATCGATCATCTTCAGAAGTCTTCGCTGGCCTTAAATCAGAAAATAAATTATAATAACGATAGGAAAAAACGTCATTGACAAAAAAGAAGCATTGAAAAGAAATTGTAATGAAGTATTTAGCATTTATTGCTACATTTTACCCTCTCCTCACTATTTTTCAACTACTCTCTTCCATAGTCCTCTTAAAATTTAATTATATTAGTATATTCTCATATTATTTTTTGATTATTTTATTAAAAATATAATAATATATTTACCCGCAACAAATATGTACCAAAAAATATTTCTATTATTTTTTTTTAATAAAATTAAATGGGGTAAAATTTACATCACGTCCAGGGCTACGTCCACAATTTTCACCTCCATTATGAAATATCATCAATAATAATAATATCAATAAAATTTAATATTAAATAAAAAAAAAAAAAAAAAACAAAATAAACAAAAAGTTCAGTTTTCTCTATGAAAATCCGTAAAAATAGTATAAACGGTAAATAATTCGATCAATAAGCTATGCTACGACAAGATGATGCTAGTTAAACGACGTTTAGATGCTAGCTAAACGAAAGGAGCTAGATGTGTCTTATAGTCGTAGATCGGTTGTGATTGCAACTGGGCGAAAGCGGCCCAATGGGAAAATTTGTATCCCGCACAAGGACTGCAAATACCCATAATAACCCCTAATATTTTAGAGTATTTAAGCATGGTTTTCCAAAATGTCTGCATGTACTTACATGATATTGGGTATGCGCATTCCCCTATAACAAAAACGTGCACCATAAAGTGGTTCTTATTCGTAGGGGATGAAATGGGACAAAAAGGGATAAAAATAGTACCTATCAAACGACAACAGCTACAAACAGGAAATGTGTACATTCCTCTAATTGAGTGGATAAATAATATAAAATTACTTTTTTCCAAATTCGGTTTTCCCAAATTCGTAATTTCAATGGGTACAATGGGAACAGAGGGATAAAATTGGTACCAACTAAACGGCTACAGCTAGAATCATGGAATTCGGTGTATACATTTCTCTGACTGCATAGACATGTAAAATAAAAAAAAATCGTACTTTTTTACTTTTACGGCAAAAATATGTTGAATCATGAAGTTAGATTATCTTGCACAGTGTCCGTGAGAGATAATGGATTTTCAAATTAATACTTTTGGAATTAAAATAGGATGGAAATAAAAACAATTGTAGCACCCACTATCTACCAATATTTATGGTATTTAAGCTTTAAGATTGGTGTCTTGTGTTTACTTTTTGAATTGACTTGAGTATTATTTCGAAAAAAATCATCTGGCAAGTCTGTTCAGAATTGATGTTGATTATCAGATACATTTTTCTCTAGACTTTAGGATAATACCTTCATAAATAAAAATCAATTTTACTTAATAAAAGGTGTTTTTTAAAAATTGTTTTTTCTTGGCGATTTTATAAATATAATTTTGTAATGCAGTTCACTGTGACGAATCGAAAACAATAATCAATTTTGTTGCCACTCAATAACTGTAAAATTTAAGGTGCTTTCACCATTACGTTGCTCCGTACCCACTGCCCTGACGTGTTGCATCAAGATATCCATCCCCAAACATTATCATGCCCTCCATCGGGCATTATGGATTACTGGCGTCAATGAAGGCGTCACCTGAAAACTACAGCAATTTGCAACAGCGCAGGAGTAGTTCGTCCCTACATGTACGATTGGGTTGTGATAATTAAGTTTCAACTTCAGTTTTTTTGGTTTTGTTAATATTGTTGTTTTTCTTCTTCGTCCTCACGTAACCTACCATGTTGTACTACTCCATTTGAGACACCAGCCTGATGTGTGTTTAGCACATCGAATACAACTAGTTGTTGGTATAGTCTGTTGTAGTTGTTGTACGTGGTACATATTAACTATTAGCGAAAACCAACGTGATGAGTTTGGCTTGCATCCAACTTGGCTGTCAAAGTTGCAGGCAGAGCATCGACCATGTTGACATTCTCTCGTATGTTTGTTGTTGTTTTCAGTGAATGCAGTTGTTAACGACGATTTTCTTTAATAATATTTTGATGTGACAGAAAACTTGACTTGTTTGTTGTTGTTGTCTGCCTTCTCAGGGGCCACTGATTGTGGTATTTTTGTAGCCCAAGGCAATTAAAATCCGTTCATCGATCGCTGGTCACAGTGGTAACAAGTATAGGCGTGTTTATTGTTTTTGGCTTCAAGCAGTGGTAAACGTCCTTGCACTTCCTTGCACTAGTGCAAGTTTGTAATTGTTATGAAATGCGAACGAGGGGGGCTATGGTGAGGTTGGAAATTAAGTGGGAAAATGTAAATCTTAAATTGATAGAGTTGCTGTATAGTTTAAGATAACACTAGACAACAACATAACAAATATGCCAGAAACCTATCAATTTATTTATTTGTGTAGTTTGAGGCATACATACCAAACATTTTGTATGTATAAACAAAAAAGTCAATTTTCATAAAATTTCCAATCACGTAAACCAATAAATGAAAAATTCCATTTTTCGTTCTTGGCATCATCACCCAGGAAAAAAGTAGATCATTTAGTCAAGATTTGTAAAATATTCAGTTCCTGCGCAAGTCATCTATGAGCCAGAAAACACCCATAAATGTTTTTCTAGCACAAATTTGTTGATATTACAATTTTGTCTAAACTTTAGAAAAAGTTGATCATTAAAATGTTTTTCGTACTCATATTACTGTGAATCATTTTTAATTTTACAGAGGGAATCAATATAATTCTAATGATTCATGTCTAATGATTCATGTCTAATATCGGACGGAACATGACATCGTTGGTTCAATTTTTGCAAAACCAATTTATTAAAAATGAGCGTTGTGTCGTTAATGTCATTCGGTCTTCAACATTTAGGAATAGGTATTTATTGCAAGTATTTATTTTTCAGAAAATACGTATAAGTCTGATATGATATGTCACTTTTGAAACCCACAAAAAATACTATACACTTCGAAGTTATTCTAAGACAATAATATAAATGTATATTTAGAGTAATATCAAGGATCTATTAATTCAATTATAGGCGATTATGATATGATATTTATCCATAAATTTTCTTCAAATACGACTTGTTCTCGTTTTATTTTTTTGGTTTGATTTATTTAGAGATCTTTTTTATAGAATGCAAATTTATTTACACATGACAATGGAGAGATTCATTACATGGCTACATACGGGTTCTATCATGATTTATGGCCAGCGAATTTTCCCAGCGGTTTTTTGACTTTTAGGTCAATAATTCTTATCAAACTAATGAGAACCACAACACACTTATCAGTCAAAATAAGCGCGACAAGTACCAAAGCACACATTGCATCTGATTGAGTTGCATGTGTGAAATAAAAAGCAGATATCCATCAGGGAAGAAAGTAAAACCATATGGTATTTGAACGACTTTTTGTCTGTAAGGAAAACACGTAATTAATAAATGTTATTTTCTTCTCATATAGTAATCTCACTCACATAATTTTCGTTTGATACCAAAATTGTGACAATAAAACTATAAACAATTTTTGAAGGCCTTACATCCTTAGGAAATTTGAGTTTTTAATGAAAACCAGACCCGAGAATAAAAACTTAATTACACAGAATAGTTTACTACGTCCTAATTAAGTTTGTTTGTAATAAATATTAAAAAATACCCTTTTGAGCAACATAATTTTTTCCTTTGAAAGTATTCGAAAAAATAAAATACATATTTAGAAAGGTTGAAGGGTTCCCCATTTTTGCAGGCTAACTTTTCACTGCATGAAATTGCGCCCTTGGAAGATAGTCCAAAAAGTCTGATTTTTAGATCCATAACGCAATTATTCATGTTTTTTTTTTCTCAGGGAACCACTACTTTCAGAGGACGCAATTGAAAATTTTTAATTTTTTTCGCAAAAGTAATATATCCTAACAAAAAATGAAAGAAAACACAAAATATTTTATTTCAAAAAAATGACAAAAATATTTATAAATATTTACAAGTTTTTCGTCTAGAAAATATATATTGAAATTATTTTTTACTTTTCAAATAATTTCATTTTATCTGAATCACCTAAAGTGGACATTATAAATAAAAAATGTTTGTTTGCATCGCCACGCATCAATATTAGTAGATGTACGACTTAGACCACTTTCAAACTAACACTAAAGTCAATTTTGGTGTGCTTAAATAAGAAATGTCATTGAAATCAAAAACCTTCTATATATTTACAAGACAAGAAATCTCACTCTTTGTCTGTTAACTTGTAGAGAGGCCAAGCTATGCCACCGAACAGCAATAACATTTGCTTCTGCAAAGCACAATTGTTTTTCGTTATTGTACTGTTTTTATAAGTTTTTGCTATGAAATGCAAATGTATTTCAAAAATTTAGCAATCAACCTTTCAACAACATTTCACTTTCGTCGATATTTGTGTGTGTATCCATTGTTTTTCTTATTTTAATATTTTGCTGTAAAAAGCTAACATGGCTTTAACAGCAACATTCGCTGTTATTGCCCAAAGTTGCGCCGGTAATAACAGACAAAGAGCCAGATTTCTTGTCTTGTATATAAAAGATCTTTGGTTGAAATAAAAGAAAAATTAGAGATCTGATCAAACTAAAGAGAAAAATTGGCATATCTCCATTTTTTGGATTTTGACTTACACCATTATCATTCTAACTGGCACATATATAAATGTTATCGTATCGTTTAATACAAAATACTTTTTTTTTGTTTTTATAGGTTAATATTTTTATAAAAAAACATTATATTTGAATGTTTACGTCTACAAAAGGGGTCATAACTACTACATTTATCTATAGAAATTTTTCTAATTGATATTATTTTCTTCGTTAGCCACTAGAAAATAAAAATCTTTTTTGCGACTATTCCTAAAGCAAAAAATTAACGTAAATATTAAATATTAAATGAACCTTCGACGAAAAGTAGATTTTGTATTAAATAAAATAAAAAAAGTCCATAAAATTGCACAAAAAATAAATTTAAATCTCCCGGCTCATTTTTTCTTTAAAAATGTAATAAAACAATAAATTTATACAAATTTAATACAAAATATGGTTTTAGTCAATAAAAATATAAATAAAGAAAATAGTAGGCCTGCTCGATTGGGCTTACTAGCTTATGATTAGGATACTTGATAAGGTGGCAACATTGTTACCCATTGGTTTTTCTTAAATGAATCAACATGAAAAATCTTGCAACAACTCTAAGAGAGTAGTAAGCTACTTTCTTGTTAAGCGAGTAAATTCCATACACAAATTAAGCTAGTAAGCCCATTCGAACAGGCCTAGTGTTTAGCTGGTAATAAAAACCTCAACAAAATACCGAACCATGAACAAATTCGTCCACATTCAAATAAAAATGTTATTCGTAAAATATTGCGAGCTATTAATGACAACTTTTTTTGGAAGTTTCCAAGAGAAATTCTTCGAAAATATGAACAATGAGATTCTGCGATGCTACTAAAATATGCTTCCTAAGGAAGTACTCATTGGTATAACTTCCTTACTGGTTTATCGTATTAAGTTTGGTTTTGTGCGTTATTAATATTGAACATTTAAATTAAATTAAATTTAAATTAATTTAAATTTAGGCCTATTTTGCTGGACAGTTTCATATCCAAAAATCCAAGTCGATTTGAAATAACATTTTGATTGAGTGTACGTCCATTCATCTCTGCATATTTCAACTATTCAGCTAGTATTAAACATTTATAAAGATATTCATTTTTAATTGTAAAATTATCGTTCTTTTATAATTTATATTTCCCTCCCAGACCATAACTCCCTCGTTTACGTGTCAATCTTTAATACTGTTTGCAATAAACTTGAAAGCGTATTGATTTTGTCGTATTGATCGTATCACACAAACCAGTTATAACTGTTATTGTTTACCATGGATTTCTCTCCGCTTCATTTCAGATTATTGTCTTCCTGTACAGAGTTAAAGCAACATGTCCTATTCCATACTAGTCTCTTTGGTAAGTCTAAGGCGATAGTTAGATGAACTAAAGCTCAGCAACAGTTCAATTAACAATCAATTCTTCTTCCTTCCATTCCATTTTAGGCGGTCTTAGGCTGCAGTCTGGTATTGCCCTCTTTGGTAGCGGGTCATGGCCGTTTGATGGACCCACCCGCACGTAATGCTATGTGGCGTTTCGGTTACCCCAATCCCGTCAATTACAATGACAATGAACTATTCTGTGGCGGTTATGCCGTGCAATGGGAACAAAATAAAGGCGAATGCGGGGTGTGCGGTGATGCGTATCATTTGAAAACCCCACGACCCCATGAGGCGGGCGGAGAGTTTGCCCAAGGCATTATCTCGAGATATTATGCTGCTGGTCAGGTAAGACAATGTGATATGAATTGAAACCAATTTTCGAAAAATTCTTTCGAACCAAGGCTTTTCGAATGGGAAGTAATAGATGCCCAGAAAATCAGAAGAGTAAGCGAAGAGTTATTTTGTATTTTTTCTTCAAAATTCTATATCGATCATAAAGCTAAATATTTCCATGGCCAGCTTTTATCTAGTTTGGCATCTTTCCAGTTTTTCATTTGAAGAAAGATAATTGAAATAAAAATTAAATTCACAGATAATGATAACTTTTCAAAATTGTCATCGGTTCCCTAGGAAATTGAAGTTGAAGTCGAATTAACAGCAAATCATTATGGCCGCTTCGAGATGTTTTTGTGTCCCAACAACAATCCCCGCAAAGAAGCCACCCAGGACTGTTTTGATCGTTATCCCCTGTACATATCGGGCAGTCGGGAGCATCGCTTCTTGATTCCACGTGACACCAAAAAGAAGGACATCTTCCGTTATCGCGTACGCCTGCCGCCCTATGTCACCTGTACACAATGTGTACTCCAATGGACCTACTACACGGCCAATATGTGGGGAACTTGCAGCAATGGCACCCAAGCTGTAGGCTGTGGCAAGGCTGGTAAGTGATAACCGAAAACTCAAGAAATAATTAATAATAATTGACTTGATTGTTTAGAAACTTTCCGCAATTGTGCTGATATAGCCATAGTCTCGAATACTGGCGGTGGTGTACCACCAATATTTGTCAACAAAAAGAATCCCTTCCTTTTGTACTACAGAGATTACAGAGCGCCCGAAGAGAACAATGTCTTCCCACTCATCGTTAGGTAAGTAGAAAGGGCCTTTTGAGCAGTGGCGCACCCCAGCTGGAGTGCCATATCCTGCAATTGTTGTTTGTACATACCATATATACCTACATACATATATATTTATATTTAAATTGAAATCATCTATGCTTTCTTTGCTTCTTATAGAAACTCCTCAAGACACTAGTGTCTGAAAAAGCGGAGCGTTTTTATTACTACTGCTTTCATGATAAAGAACAAAAAAAGAACGAAAAAACTCTGTAAATGCTTTACTACCTACTTTCACACAAACTAGAAGAGTGGAATCTATGTAGATTTGCAACTGCGATAGGTGCTTACTTTACACAAATACACGCACATCTGCACATAATACATACATACAGATCCATTCACACCCACGTACACATCCACCACACACACGCATTGATTGGCTTGATTTGAATTTGATTACCTCATCCACGCAAATATATCCCACACACATACTACACACACACGCATTTTGTAAATTTATACCAAAAAAATCGAAAAAATATCATTTTACCAAAAACTAAAGAACCGATTTTATGCATTTAACCATTTTTTTACTGCAATTAATACCAATATTATTTTTGCTCCCCCTACATTTTAAGTTGTAAATTTATTAAGTTTTGGCTTGGGTTTACGAAATTAATGAAAAACGACTACGAAAACGAAAAACTGAATCAATAAATATTTTACGAAAATATATATTAAATGCTGTTTTATTGAAATGCTTTTATGGTTATGGTGTTCGGCTGGCTGGATATGTATTATTGTTACTGTAATATTAAGTTTTTGTATATATATATATAATTTAAATTAACGGTTTTTATATTGAACCATATGGTAACTCTTTCAAATATACTAGCGCCATCTACTGGTTGCTAGTTTACACAATACTTTTAATTTTTTAACATACATGTTAAGTGTTGACATACTTTTAACTATTAACATTAACTAACATTTTGTCTTTTGATACTTAGTCGTAGAAGATGCCATCTAGCGACAAATGGCATAACATTCATAGCGCCATCTATTTGTGACGACACAACAGGGTGCCACTTATAGTGTTTGTTTGGACTTGAGTCGTTGAATATTGTATATTTTGTACACATGATAACACTATGCAACAAAAAATGCCTGTCTAAGGCTTACCAATTTATTTTGTGTGTGCATTGAGGCATACTGATTCATAAAATCAGCACAAAAAATTTGTATAGATCCTTTTTAAATTTTTTTACTAAAATTCCTATTTTTGTCGAGGTGCCCTTAATATTCGTGTTCTCATTTTGGTAATAAAACTCCTATAACATCCTCTTATATGATCAATTAATGGTACTTATGATGGCTACAAATATCAAGAATATATAATAGAACATAGAAACAGTGGTTTATGAACAGTCTCCAAAGAAATGAGAAACAAATGATTTTTGTTTGCGAAAAAAAATCCGTACAAATAGAATGAAAATGGAAAACATATTTTGTTTTATTTTTTAGTAGCTAACATTGTAACGAAGAAAATAATGTATATATGTAAATGATCCATGGATAAGTGTAGAAGTTATGGCACACTTTGTAGACGCAAAAGAATTTTTAAAAAATGATGATTTTTTAATTTTTGTTTAAACAACACAAAAAACCTTTCATGTTACTTAAAAATTAAAAAAGTCATGATTTTTAAAAAATCTTTTGCGTCTACTTGATAGTGCTCAAAAATATTTTGCTATGGTTTGAAAAGGTAAATATGACCTAATCGTCTTACTGGCCAAACGGCAAAAACTAGAAACATTTAATGGAAATAACCTGAAATCTATTAGTAGTGTTCAACGAATTGCATCGATATCGATAACAGGGACTGTCAAAAGCACACCACAGACAGCACTGGATATTGTACAGAATTTCAGTCAATGCAATGCTGCAAAAAGTGCATTGAGTCTAAGGGAATCACAAGTAAGATGCGATTCGAGTAATAGCCGCTCCAGCAGACCCTGGTGAAAGGTAGAAAGGATAAATTGAGGCAGCTCGCAATGTAAATCAACCATTTAGCTCCTTTCCTTTCACACTCTCAATTGATATTGTTATCCTGGAAAGATCGACGTTATTAGACAACGGGCACTTCTCACGGGAACATATCGGTCTACACAGACGAATCAAAAATGGATGTAAGCATAGGTGCAGGGATTTTCAGTCATTAACTAAATTTAAGTTGCTCGTATAGGTAGAGCGATACATGTAGTGTTTTCTAAGCGGAAATCTTTACCATCGGAAAAGCGGCAGAACAGATCCACCATTATGAGATAGCGGAGGAGGGATATATTAGTATCAATGTTGATTGTCAAGGAGTCGTGAAGTCATGATTTAACATCAAAAACAGTTTGTGACTGACTGACTTTATATATGATAACGGATAGAGTTAGAGCTATGATATATAATTTTTACTCAAATCAAGTAAATATTTACTTGAACTGAGGACAATTTTGCTGATTGTTTCCTAAAAACAAGTAAATTTTTACTTAAATTGAGGAAAATTATACTTGATACAAGGAAAACAGTGATCTTAAAATAAGTTCAATTTAACTAAATATAATACAAACACATGATTTTGCTTCAGAGTATGCCAAACTAGGACAAAATGGCAACATGAAATATTTCTCAAAAGTTTCATAATACCTCCGCCATAAAGAGTTGAGGTATTAACAACATGATTGCTGTGAAGGCAAGATTGGCGCCTTCGCATTGGTTGTTTAGAATAATACTTAAAGTATTTAAGAAATAAGTCTCTGCAAACGAACGAGAATTGCTTCTTTGATTAATATTCAAGAATTTTGTACACAATTTCAAGTGAATTTTTTATTAGTTCATTAATACTTAAATGTATGAAGAAATCGGCATATATTTCAGTATACACATTAACTTATAAAGCACACTTTTTAGTAAAAAATTCCTAAATGGAATTTTTTCCATACAAAAAAATCTTAATATTTCTCTTACTTAAAACCTTGGAAATTTCTTCCACGCAAATATGAATTTACTCAATGGTAAGAATTTTTTATTAGATCCAATGAAATATTTTTAAGTAAATTTACTACCCTATTTCTAGTAAATGAACTATTTGCTATGACTTTGGAATGAGGAAACTTTACTCATACTTAGTTAATTTTCCTACTTTTAAGGACATTTTTACTAAACTGAAGTAAAATTGTTGAACTAAATTGGAGTATGGATTTTACTCAAATTTAGGAATGCTATATTTTTGAGTGTAGGCAAAAATGGTTTTTATTTTATTTGTATTTTTATTTTAAAAAATAAAAATGGTACAAACCAAAGTTTTGCATCTAGAATCGCCAATGTACATCTAGGTAATATAAAGGGGTTTTAAAAATGCTTACTTTCCGGACAAACATGTTACCAAAAGGGACCTTTCAAAATTTTTACTTTTGTGGGAATACGAAACAAAATATGATAAAACTGTCGGAAGCTTCAAGAACCTTGAAATCAAGGATGTAAAGAGAAATGTGGTTGTACTTTTTTGTTCGAACTGGAGTAAAAAAGATATAAATGATACCACTAAAGAGGTCGCAGCTATAATAGTGAAATTTGTACAAGAGCATGCCTCTGACTGCGTATGTGAGGTTCATACATTCATTTTTAGATTTATTATATTGTCTACTTACATTTAGTTACCGCATAAACCCTCGGCAAAAAGCGATATATCCTAAAAAGAGATATCCATAAAATATAAATAAATAATACTGATAACAAATGTTTTAAAGAACTTTAGTTTATAAAAAGTAGATTATTTTCGAATAAAATACAAAATGGTTAATATTGGGACAAAATACTACAAATACCACATTAATTGTGTAGAAACTGAAATATATAAATTTTCCACGTTTTAAAAACAAGATAGACCCATGGTTTGCTACACAGATCGGGATAGAAACACTTTCTGATTCGATTTTACAATGTCCGTTTGTCCATCTATTATTCTAATCAAAGTACAGGTCGCAATTATTGTCCGATCCTAACAAAAATTGGCACAAGTAAGTTCTGCTGGCCAGGGACGACCGCTACTTACTTTGCAGCAAATCGGTTTAGATTTAGATATATCTCTCATACAAATGTCTCTCGATTTGACTTTATCCGCTCTAGAAACCACATATTTTAACCGATTTTATTTATATTTGGCACAGTAACTTATAATTAAACTAGAAACATATATTTTAAAATTGGGTCAAATTGGTTGAGATTTCGTTCTCGATTTGACTTTTTCCGCTCTACAGACCACATATTTTAGCCGATTTTCATCAAATTTGGCACAACATCTTATATTTCAACTAGTAACATCTATGGATCGGTTCAGATTTAGATAAAGCTCTCGCTCAAAGGTCTAGAGACCATATATATAGTACCCATACAAAAGTCGTTCCCAATATCACTTTTTTTCCCCGAATTCAATTGTAATGGGGCAATCGGCACCGACCGGCTCTAGCCTTTCATTACTTTTTAAAATTTGAATATGTTTAAAACCTATGAAATATTTATGCCTTCTAGTATCATCCACCCTAATGTCCACATCCTAAGTAAAATTATATATATATAAATCCTCTTGAACTTGGTGCTTGAATTCCTCTGTAACTTCATATTCAGTAATGTTAAAAAAACTATTAAAAAATAATTTAAATTCCAATCGAACTATCAACTAGTAAACGTATCCACAACAACTCGAACTGATTTGGATTAGATTCGTATAGACTTTTATTTAATTTAACGCTTTACATGTTTTTAATATTTAATAATTTTTTGAATTTGTTAATAAAGAAAACTCCTTTTGCAAACACTATTATGAGTAATAATAGCAAAGATTTATATCAGCAAATTATCCCATACAATTAATTTTTTGGAAATTCACATTCCCAAAATTTATATATCATAAAATTCAAATGAAGAAATTTCGATTCAATCGAAGCTCAGAATAGGGGGATAAATTAACTTACGACCGTTTACCTGTTATGTTTTTAAGTGAAGATAGAACACAGCAATTAGATTGGGATTGATAGAGTTTATTACAACAAATACTTTGAAAAGCAATACATGGGTCTTTATTGAAATTTTTGAATCATAACCGAGACATGGACAGAGTGGATATTACCGAAGTTAAACTATCGCCTAGTAAACAAAAATTTAACTTCTATAATTTCCCGTTTTAATAAAAAATACTTAATATAAGATTACTATAGATAAGGATTTATGGTTTAAAAGGGCAAAAGATTTCAGAACAGAATTCGCAAGCTTTAACACTTTACATCCGGAAATGTAAAAGCCATTATGAGTAGCATGAAACAAGAAATTTGAACCGATCCGACCAAAATAGTTTTGAAAAGAGTGTTCTTGGGACTTATAGGGGTTTTATGCGGTGAAAGAGGAGTTACGGAGCAACCAATGCGATGACGTTGCTTAGCCCTTGCAATGGTGTCAACACATTTAGTTGATTTATCTACCTTTGCATCAACAGCAGTTTCATTTGAATCCTTTTCCTTCGTCGATAACTTTCGGGGCGATTTGTGTTCAAACTGACGACTATCTCCTCCTTCACATAACATAGGTGGTTCAAGTATGTTTAGGGTTCCTTGCTGGCTTCCATTCTCCCGAGAAATTTTCGAGGAACTAGGTGGCTGAAGCATGATTCTGGTTTGTTGCTGGTTTCCATTATTCTCCCCAGGAACTTTTGAAGAATCTTTTTGATTTGATTTATTATTATTGAATAAAATGTTATTAAAAAAGACCGGATCATGATCGAGGACATTGAAGGGTACCGTAGAATCTTTCGCTTTAATGTGACGCATTAATATATCTGGACTCTCCTGTTTGAGTTGGTTGAATGAGGTCCTCTTCAATTCCATCGTGTCGCCATCAAGGGGAATGTAGAAAAGTCGACTGGCTTCCTGCTTTAGTTCTACTATAGTTTTTTGGGCCATGCGAAATTCTTGAGCTATCCCAGTTAAACGCTTTAATCCGAGAGTTAATATGCTACTGTGGGCATAGTTTTCCTCGGCCAAAATGTAGCTGTGTGGTTTTATTTCCACCACCATAGGAATTTTGTCATTTGGTGGGAGCATCATTAAAGATGGTCCTGTATTCAAGGCTTTGGATTCTTGGGATTTCAAATTAACACTCCTTTGGGAGGAGGTTCGCTTCAAGGTGGCCTCTAGTTTCTCACCCAAAGCTCTTAGTAGAATAATTTCTCTCTCGAGTGAGGGAACGTTTTTGAAGACCACATCAACCTCCAGTTTCTTGGTTTGCTCCGTACTTCGGCCATAGGCCACAATCTCATCATTGGACTGACAACTCTGCAGACTTTCGGTAGATTCCAATTTATCCAAAGCTTGCTTCACAGCATATTCATGCTTCAGGATATCTTGTAATTGTGTCTTTAGGATATCCTTGAATAGTTTGGTACTATTTTCTGCCAAATCTGTATATCTCTCATCGTACTTAATGACATTTTTCACAAGTTCCAATTCTTCGGGTTCCAGGCAGCTTTCTCCCCGCTCTTTAAGGACCTCTTGGAAATTTTGCATAATGTGCTTGCTACCTTTGAGCTCGTAATGAGAACTTGAGGCTTCCAGGCAGCTTTCTCCCCGCTCTCTAAGGACCTCTTGGAAATTTTGCATAATATGCTTGCTACCTTTGAGCTCGTTATGTGAACGTGAGGACATCAAAGGAGCCAATTTATAGTCGTCCATCGAGTCTTCCGACAATTCGTGGGCCAACTTATGATTGGAAGTGACCGATTCTAGGTTTGGGTTTGTCCTGCGTGGCAACGATCGACTAGAAGTGGTTTTGTATCCGTCCGAAGAGGACTTGGAATTATTCAAACTTCGGGCAGTTAGAATTTCCTGAACCGATTTTATGGGTTTGCAGACGTAGAAATATCCCTGATTGTCGATTTCTGGCATAATAGTGGCCTTTTGCAGGCGACATTTTCGGGGACCTTGACGATTAGAACCGGAATTCGGCGTCAAGGGGCGACGATGCTGCTGCTCCTGCTGTTGAAGTTTTACTTGTTGCTGGTAGAACAACTGTTGCTGCTGTTGAGTGGCCGCCATTTGCTTCATGATCTGAAACCGCTGCGAGGGTTTGGTCGTCAAATTCTGTCTCGATCTATTGATGCCCAAGTTTTCCGAACTCGGTGACTTGCGCACCTTGCTCAGGCGGTCCCACACCGTTTCTCTTCTGGCATGTTTATCTGAAAAGAGGGTATATCCCGATGAGGACTTCTAGTAGTTCTACAATTGCAAAATTTAACCTTTTGTGGCACTTTTTATGCGTTTTCTCAGTTCAAGGTTTTCATTTTCTTTCTCCATTTTAATCAAGGGATTGGTCCTGGACCTGGTGTTGGTGGTATTGTAGTTGGCATTTGACATCATTTATATTAAAGATTATTTGTTTTCGGTAATTGTTTTGCTATTTTTCCTGTTTATTTGAAAATTTTGAAAATGTGCAATTCCAAATTTTCAATTTTTAAAACTCCCTCAAAAATTGAGTTTTGATTTGATTGATGGAAAATGGGACACTAATCTCCAAACAAAACTTTTTCTAAAAACACTTTTCGTTTCATTCTTCCTTTCTTTGCAGAGATCAAAAATGTATTGCCTCTGAGGCCTTCCGCGCCTTGCCCGGTATGGATGGTTGGTGCGAAAGCAATTGCTTGCGTTATCCTCCGAATTGTCCCGAAACTGCCTGTCATTGTCCGTAAGTATTTGCTATTCCTAATAGTAATCGTATACTAATTCTAAACATATGTATTCTTCTCTTACAGCCAAGAGTGTGTTGCCATTGGTGAACTGGAGGGCCAGGAGGGTGCCGACACCTACTGCATGGATGAATGTCTCAATTATGATTCGAAATGTCCCATTGATAAATGCCGCTGCTTCTAGAGTCTTGTTGTTATTGAACTTGAGGAAAATCTGGTATTTTCTCATCATGTTCGACTGACTACGCCGCCCCACCCCAAAAATTATGAACTGTGTCTTAGATATTTTTAACAGCTGTGCTTCGAACTCTGTGCCCATTTTGAAATTAAATAAATATATAAAAATTATTATCGAAAATATTATGAGCTTGATTTTAATTAAAAGTAAAGCGTGAAAAACACAGAAAATATTTATATTCCTAATATTTACGAAATCCTTCATTCACACAACGAGATTGTGCCATTAATGTTGACTCAAATATGTATGGAAGAACTACACCTTTTTCAATTGTAATTCAAAAGACATCACTTGAAATTCAAAAGACACCAGTTGAAATTCAAAAATTCCATTTGAAATCCAAAAAATGTCAATTGAAATTCAAAACTCTTCATTTGTAATTCAAAACTCTGTTTTCTTAACAGCAGAATATTAAAGTTTACAGAAATAAATAAATGCTACCCAACCTAATGTATATTTTGCTTAAATAATATTGTTTACCCAATTTGAATTGCAAATGGAATAATTTTTGAATTACAAATGGAATAATTTTTGAATTTCAAATGAAAACTTTTGAATTTCAAATGGTGTATTTTGAATTACAAATGACGAGTTTTGAATTACAAATGAAGAGTTTTGAATTTCATATGACGATTTTTGAATTTCAAATGGTGTCTTTTGAATTACAAATGATATTTTTTGAATTTCAAATGGAATTTCTTAATTTCAATTGATATTTTTTGAATTTCAAATGGTGTCTTTTGAATTAAACTTGAAAATTACACTTTTTTTATCAAAAAGCTAGGAAATCAAAATACCTTTGCTGAAATTGGTTTAAAACTGTGTTGCCCACAAATTTGAATTTCCATAACAGGCGTGCACGACAACAGAAATGCTGTCCGTGTGCCGTCAACACACGCATAGTTTTGGGCGATTCATCGTGAGGTTTGATTTTCGATATGGATGATATTCGACCAGTGAAGATTCGTTGCCGTTCTCAGCAGCTTGGCCTCAGTATGAATCAGCCGTTATAAGCTTGTTTACATTTTTCAATACATGGTCTCGCTTGGCAATTTTTTGAAAATACAGACAAGTTGATCTTCTTCTGATTCTGCTTCACACGCAATAACAATATATGGTACGTGTGTGGGCGTCAATGGTTTAGAATCATCTTCATCCTAAGTTAGGTTAAGCGGTACTTGCACAGGCCAGAAGAGGTCCACTGTGATGCTACGGCCTCAACGCAATCCACCAGTGGGACTCACGAAACACATTATCTTGCCGACCTCTATACTGGCCAAGTCGCTGAAGTCTTCAAAGAAAGCAGATCCCAGTCTCATTAAACGTCTTCTGGCTATAGGCGGACAGGGACAGAGAAGGTGTTCGACGCTCTCACCTCATCCTCACAGCTGCTACAAAAGTCGTTTGAATCAAAACTCGATTTCTTGGGCAAGTTTCGGTGGAGATTGTAGGGCCCATCCTAATCTGGCGAGTTCGTCAGCTTTGCAGTTTTCCTGCTTGTCCATCTCCTTAAGTGATGAGTGACAGTAATGTTGCCATTAATGTTGACTCAAATATGTATGGAAGAACTACACCTTTTTCAATTGTAATTCAAAAGACATGGTTTGAAATTCAAAAAGGGCCCATCCTAATCTGGCGAGTTCGTCAGATTTGCAGTTTTCCTGCTTGTCCATCTCCTTAAGTGATGAGTGACAGCAGTGGAATGATTTTGAATTGAGAATCAACAAGTCCATGGATTTGATAACAACCTGACCGATCAGCTAATATCAATTTGGGGAAGTGTTCCTCTCGTGTAAGACTTCAGTACACTCACATTAACATTAGTCTACTACTTCCCCTTTACTCTCATTTTTATACCCGCCACCTCCAGGATGGGGGTATACTAACTTTGTCATTCCGTTTGTAACACCTTGAAATATCGACCTGAGACCCTATAAAGTATATATATTCTTGATCGTCATAAAATTCTAAGACGATCTAGCCATGTCCGTCCGTCCGTCTGTTGAAAGCACGCTGGCATCTAAACGAAAGGAGCTAGAACGTTCAAATTTTCCATAAATGCGTCTTATAGTCGTAGATCGGTTGGGATTGAAAATGGGCGAAATCGGCCCAAAGGGAAACATTTATCCCTCACAAGGACTAAAAATGCCGAATAATAATCCCTAATATTGTAGCGCATTTACGCATGTTTTTTGAATATGTCTGTTTTATATTTGCTTGATATTTGGTATGCGCATTCCCCTTATAGCAAAAACGTGCACCATAAAGTGATTCCTATTTGTAGGGGGTGAAATGGGGCAAAAAAAGGGATAAAAATGGTACTTATTAAACGACAACAGCTAGAAACACGAAATTCGGTGTGTACATTCCTCTAATTGAGTAGATACATAATATAAAAGTATTTTTTCCAAATTCGTACTTTTAAGGGGTAAAATGTGAATAGAGGGATAAAAATGGTACCAACCAAACGGCTGTACCTAGAATAATGAAATTCGGTGTATACATTCCTCTGCTTGCATAGACAAGTAAAATACACGGATTTTTCAAAATTCGTACATTTTGGGGTTAAAATGAAAAAAGGGGATAAAAATAGTACCAATCAAATGACCGCAGCTACAGTCATGAAATTCGGAGTATGCATTCCTCTTATTGTGTAGACAGGGAAAATAAACTGATTTTTCGAAATTCGTTCTTTTAGGGGTGAAAATAGAAAAAGGGGATAAAAATAGTACCAACCAAATGACCACAGCTAGAGTCATGAAATTCGGAGTATACATTCCTTTGACTACGTAGACATGAAAAATAAAAGGTTTTTTCCAATTTCGTACTTTCAAGGGATACAATGGGTACGGACGGATAAAAATGGTACCAACCAAACGGCTACACCTGGAATAATGAATTTCGATGTATACATTCCTCTGAAACTTAAAATAACAGATTTTTCGAAATTCGTACTTTTTGGGGTTAAAATGAAAAATGGGGATAAAAATAGTACCAATCAAATTACCGCAGCTAGAGTCATGAAATTCGGAGTATACATTCCTCGGAAAATAGACGAATTTTTCGAAATTCGTACTTTTTGGGGTTAAAATGAAAAATGGGGATAAAAATAGTACCAACCAAATGACCACAGCTAGAGCCATGCAATTCGGAGTATACATTCCTCTGACTGCGTAGACACGGAAAATAAACGGATTTTTCGAAATTCGTACTTTCAAGGGATACAATGGAACAGACGGATAAAAATAGTACCAACTAAACGACTACAGCTAGAATGATGAAATTGTAATTGCGTAGAAACGTCGAGGGGGTAAAAATGGTACCAACCAAATGGGCGCAGCTGGAATCATGGAATTCCGTGTATACATTCCTCTGACTGCATAGACACGCAAAATAGAAAGTTTTTTCAAATTCGTACTTTTTCTTTTACGGCAAAAATTGGATGAATCATGAAGTTCGGTTATTTTGCACTATGTACGGCTGATAATGGATTTTCAAAATTTGTACTTTTGGAATTGAAATAGAATGGAAATACAACCAACTGTAGCACCCTCTATCTACCAATATTTATGGTATTTAAGCTTTTTGAAAATATAAATATAAGAATATTTATTTTTTGATTTGAAATAAATAATGGTTTGACAAAATTAAAATATTATATTTATTTATAAAATTATTTTTTCAATATTTGTATTTGTTTTGGTTTGACTATATTAAAAAATTTATATTTTCCTGTAGTATTACTACACTTCTACGAAAACCGACATGATGGAGGGTATATAAAGTTCGACCCGGCCAAACTTAACGCCTTTTTTACTTGTTTTGTTTCCCTTATTCCATTTGTTTCTTCTTATCTTTCTTCCACTGGATCCTTATTTTACCTATTCGTTCGCCTTGTCTTGCACGTCCGCAAATCAATGAGAGATGAGACAGATATCGTCTGCTTAGTCGAGTTGTCTGTACCACCCCCATGATATCACTCTTATTTTCAAGCTTAGCTCTTTAAAAAAATATTTACCAAAACTAATAAAAACAATACGGCTGGGAGTGTACAGCCTTGTCTAAATCCAACGTTGATAGTGAATGAAGAACTTTTGCCACCCTTGAGGAGTTCGGTATTGATTGTATGATGTGTATTAATGATTCCGGTACTTCCTTACTCCTCGGACCATTCCATGTGGACTATGACTAATTGATTGTTGAGAATGCTTTCATAAAACCAATGAAGTCGTGTTTTTTCGCCCTCGGCTTGCAACAATTTTCTGTTTATCATGCGCGTACCATGTGAGGGCGGAGGAGGAGGAGTCGATCGAGAGGGGTCCCGACTTTATTTCTCTTTTTAACTACGGCCCATTTTACTTCTTCAATAGATGGTGTGGAGTCTATAAACCCTACAAGTTGGCGGGCCTCGTTTGGTCTTGGAGTGATGTCTTGTCTACTATTGCTAATCTTCTCCAAGTATTCTTTCTACCTGGGCGTTTACTGCTCGGTACATGTGAATGTGAGTATTCTTAGTTACTTCACTTACCCATTCAAGGTGCATTTACGCCTTGTTACCCATTTTTCTCCCACAGTCATTTCAAAACTTTTTTCTAATATTTATTCGAATAACGAAAAAATCATGATTTTGAATAACGAATAATTCGAATAAATTGTCCCAAATAACACTATGTAACAAAAATAAAAAAATTCTCAGTCCTTGGGATGTAATTGTTATTTCCTAGTCTGTTATGTCTTAAACATATGGAAACAACCTAATATTCCTCTGAAACTTTGCTTTTGTGACCAGGACAATGTGATTCATTAAAATATGCTAAAATTATGAGAAAAACGTGTTTGAGTCTTTCACTACAGAGAAAATCATACAGAACAGCACATATAAATCAAAACTAGATTTTATTAAAACTTCAGAAAACCAAAAACATAAAAGTAAATCAGAAGCGGGTGGTTTTTCGACATTTGCGTTTATACTGCGAGTCGCTTTCTTTAATCAATCCCCAAATGTAATCTCCCATCATGTTCTCATTGTATTGTACTTGGTATCGCCGCTCAAATTCCATTATATCCTGATGGTAGCGCTCGCCTTGCTCCTCTGAATATGCTCCCATGTTCTCCTTGAATTTGTCAAGATGTGCATCCAGAATATGGAGTTTGAGAGACATCCTGCAGCCCATTTTGCCGTAGTTCTCCACCAGACTTTCGACCAGTTCCACGTAGTTTGCGGCTTTGTGATTTCCTAGGAATCCCTGTACCACTGACATAAAACTCATCCAAGCAGCTTTCTCAATACGAGTGAGCTTCTTGGGGAATTCCTCATACTCGAAGATTTTCTTTATTTGTGGTCCAACGAAGATACCGGTTGTAACTTTCGCCTCAGAGAGCTTAGGGAACAAGCAAAGTTATCTTGCGACAATAGCTGTTTTCTATACTTTTGGGACCTAACTGACTAGGAAATAACAATTACAACCCAGGGACAAAAATCTTGTTACATAGTGTAATCGATTAATCGATATTATAAGTTTTGTCTTAAAAAACTTTTTATTAGTCGTCGTTTGATTTGTATGATAAATTGATTTTTTTTATGACACACCAAACATAAAATCCAATAACCACAATTTTTTCGATTTTTAAAATGGATCCTCCACAGATATTAAAATAAATCGATATATCCGACTTCATTTAAAGATTTCAAAAACCGACCAATAGCTTCGGAATTTTTTAAAATTTAATGAATAGGAAATTCATAGAAAAGTGATAATATAGCAAACAAAATTGAGGTAAACACCGTGATAATTAAGTCAGTTCTGATATAAATCACATGATCCATATTCGAAAAAAGTCAATGGATAACTTCTCATATTATGCTCAATTAAGGGAAGGTTCTTTATTTTGACAAGAAATTAAGATTTTTTTCAACTTCTTTTGAATTCTGAAACTACAGTTTTTAATTAAAATCAGATACGTAATAAACGTTCAATATATACAAGGTGGCGCAAAAGTAATCCTCCTATCAGAAAATGCTATAAATTTTGCGATTGGCCCCTAATGTCAGTTCTGTTTTGACATTTGTGTAGTAAACACATGCGAAATACACGTTAATAAACAATGTTACGCTACACTGCTCCAGAACGCGGAATATTGGTGACTATTTATTTGACCAATAATCGCCTACTGGTGAAACACTGCGACGTTTAGCCGCTCGCCTCGAAGAGACTGGCACAACACGAGATACTGCCAGGCGTGGCAGACCCCGGAGTAGCCGTTCTGCAGAGAATATTGCTGCTGTAGCCGAGGATGTCATGGAAGCGCGAATTTTGGTACAAGATTTGAAGATGTTTCCGTATAAAGTCCAGACGGTGCATCAGCTGTTAGCTGCTGACCGCCAATCGCGTCTAACATACGCTCAAGCCATCCTTAATCACCACCAACAGGAAGATGATTTTTCATCAAAAATAATCATGAGTGATGAGGCCCATTTCCATCTTAGCGGATACGTAAATAAGCAAAATTTACCCTTCTGGGGCTCTGAAAATCCGCGTGTAACCCACGAAGAGCCATTACACCCGCTCAAAGTCACTGTATGGTGCGCTGTTTTCGCTGCAGGAGTCATCGGACCTTTTTTCTTCGAAGACGTCGCGGGCCAAACGGCTACTGTGAATGGTGAGCGCTACAGAGCAATGATCAACGAGTTCTTTTTGCCGCAACTTGATGAATTGGGATTGGAAAACATGTGGTTCCAACAGAACGGTGCAACGGCACACACTGCACGTGCCACAACCGATATGCTGAAGGATGCATTTCCCGGGCGCCTAAGCTCTCGTTTTGACGATTTGCACTGGCCAGCCTTCATTTTGTGGGGCTTTTTGAAGTCGCGGGTTTATGTCAACAAGCCTCAGACTCTTGCAGCTCTTAAAGACAATATCCGTCAAGAATGTGAGGACCTATCGCCGGGAGTTTTGGCCAAAGTAATGGAAAATGCCTTAAAAAGGGCTCAAATGACAATCAACTGTGGCGGCGGCCATTTACATGACATCATATTCTCGACTTGATGTAAAAAAAAATTAAAAGACCAAATAAAAATAATCCACAAGAAGAATCAAAGCTTTTCTTTTTTTTAATTACAGCCAAAAAACATCGCAGGGTTAATTTTCCGCCACCTTGTAGTTGAACTACCCGTAAACTTTATTTAAGTGGAAAATTGTTCGATTAATCGGTTAATAGAATAACTCTCGACGTCATTATTCGAAATTCTTTGTTTTCAAATAAACGATTAATCGAATAACATAAAAGTTCGAATAATCGGATACCATAGTCAGATAGCTCAATAGCTACACCGTTCGTAGAAATTGACGACACTATCGGATCAAAGAATTACATATGAAACAACAAGGAACACTGGATCATACGTGCATTAAAATCGATTCTAATCAGTCGAACCCATCTGATCCACCAACCGCCTTTTATATTTAACGTCTTAAAGACTTGTTCGAAGGAATAGGATTGACAGAGGTTGCTGTCATCCGCGAATGAGTAGATTGGATTCAATGTCTGACCCAAAAGGTCAATTAAAATATGAAAAGGAAAGGGGAAAGAACAGAGTCCACTACTCCTGCGGTCAATATTTTCGGAACAAATCTAGTTTAATGGCGATGGTCCAAAAAAACAGCCTTGTAGAGGTTAAAAATTACAAAAAAGCGCTATGGTCCGAGATCGGGGCCGATCGAGTCGATTATATATCGTTGGAAAGCTTTACTATAAGATAGCGGAGCAAAAAATTTAAAATCATTAACCCATCGGGAGCCAGCGTTAAAAAAGTGAATTTTGAACCCGTTTTTTTTTTTTTGGTAAAATCAACATTATCTGGAAATAGGTCCTATATTGTGGTACGGCATCGTATATATAGGTTTATAATCAATACTTCCAGCATTCTTTTAAGGTAGCTTGCAGCTCCTTAACCCTCTTGGAACCTTAACTTCAAAGTTGTCCTATGATTTAGTTATAGTAAATTCAATAAGCTTTTCAACGATATATATATCGACCCGATCGGATCAGGAATGATGACTATAGCTCAAATTATATATCTGAACTTTGAAGGCCCCAATATCGGAAAGTGGACCGTAGCGCCAAAAAAATTGTTTGTTGTGTTCAGATCAAAAAGTTCTATCTATAGTGAAAATTTGAAACAATTCTGAGAATCGCACTTAAACAAGATTTATGCCGTATTTTCAAAATGTTCTCAGTAAAACAATAATGTGACCCTCCCTAATGTAGTTGTCTGCATTTGTGATATTTTCGTCACACGGTTTTGATTTTTCTGGCAAATTTTATATCAAAAAAGTTTTCATCAGAATATAAAAAAGCTACACACAGGACAAAATTATTTCAGTGTTTATTTCTAAATCCTAAATTATCTTCAAAAATAAGAAAAAACTAAATATTTCATAAGGAGCACAGTGAAAATGTCTTATCAAATCAAATCGACACCGTTCTTCCAGCGCATGCTATCTGTCAGCAAAAAGAATGGTGAACTGCAAAAGCTGAAGGAGGAATATGAACGCATCAAGGATTTCAATGAGAAGGCCATCGAAATGAAAATGCGCCAAGCGCGGTTAAAAAGACTGTTCAAAGAGATTGAAGATATCAAAGAAACCAACGCAAAGAGAAGGCGTGTGATACCCCAAGAGAAACCAAAGGCGACAATCGCCTCCAATCAGCGTCTGGAGAATTTACAGAGAGCCAAAGTAATGGGTCAGCAGTTTTCTCGGCGTAACGGCATGGGTGAATCAGCTAGTAGTGATACAAGACCCATTGGTCCAACGATGTCAAGACTTTGTCATCTCTCCAAGAGCCAACTGCGCGAGCGAGAACGACAGAGAGAGGAACGAAAGAGAGCTCTGGTTAGCATGCGCAATTATTATGGCAATCAAATTTCCAGTTGGAATATGCAGAAAATGTTAATGGGCAAATTGCGTACAGAAGTGGCGGAAGGTCTGAAACAAACGGCAGACACTCAAGCCTCCAATAACAGTGGATTATCGCACCAGCGAAATGGTTGTCAGACTACAAGTGATACCTCATTGGCTGGCAAGGAGAAGTTGCAACAGCGCTTAGTTTATGGTAACACCATATCTGATTTGAATATGAAGCTAATGTCTAAAAGACGAGGGGATCAACAAGTCAACAATCCCAGCACAATGGTAACCACCCTTTCCGACCGCTCTTCCTTTACAGAGGATCAACAATATGAAAGCTGCACAGGCGTACAGGATTACCTGCTGCTGGACAATGGTGACTTTCAGCCTTTGTACACTTATGACCCAGTGGCGCTTGAAAAAAGCCTGAGAGCTCAAAAGCGTTGGCGTATATTGGCCATGTTGCTCAAATATGGCTTCGACAGCCAGGGACCAAAACAACCATTGCCAACTCTGGATGAATACGAAGATCATTTCAACGAATATCAATTGCGCAGCATTTCCAACGATACGAATCTATTACAGACCGAGTTTATACCGCAAAGCTGTAAACAACTTGAGCTTTCCGAGCACGAGAAAAGTGAAGAAATTTCGAAAGATGAAATTCTGGTTCGTATGGAATGTCTGGCTACAGTCTCAACCACAAATCCTCCAGCCGTTGGCTTACTACAAAAGCAAATCATTCCAACACCACCATCACCCTTGCAGCCTCTCGGCTTGAAACCGATACTTAAATATCCTACCACCTATTTAACCAAAGAGGAGCAAGTCACAAATTTGCTTAAAAACTATGAACCCTACATTGAGGAGGTGGTTAGAAAGGAGATCGTGGAATTGGGTGTCCAGAAATTGCGTGAAGTTTTCGAACATCGAAATGATTGAAGAAGAGCTGCATTAATTTGATTAACTTGTATTTTGTTATCCAAAAAAATAATTCAAATTTGAATGGTTTCAACGTTTTTAGTCTTATTTTTATGATTTCTTAGCTAGGAGCGATCTATCATTACAATGCAAGTTCCATGACTTTTAGTAGAATGTTGGAACTTGCATTGTTTTGTTAGTTCGAATTTCTTTGCCCACATACAGTTGAAGTGAATAAAAATGGACCTACAAACAACATTTTATTCTATAAGAATTGTCGATATTCACTCATATCGCCCTGCAGGCGTAATAAAGTAATAGGAATATATCCCGGGAATAGAGTTCCCAGTTCTGTGCGATGTAATAGGAATAAGGCAATCCAATCGAAGTAAGAAAGCTGAAGAAACTTAAAAAAATATTCAGGCATGTCACAGAAAATGAAATCGAAAATTTTTGAAACCAAAACGTATTTAGCTTCTCCAGAAAACATAAAACGAAAAAAAAATTTCGATTAAAACCCATTACAAAATCTGAAGTGAAATTGATATTTTAAGTAAAATAAACCCTAAATTGAAATGAAATTCTGTTCAAAATTAATTATGAATATTGATTTTATTAAAAAATATACTAAATACGTTGAGTATGATAATTTTAACATCTATAAAGTAACAGGCATGTAAAAGAATTCTTATCGGCTAAATTGTATGATCTTGTCACATAAACAAGTGGCAGCCTTAATCAAAAACGAACCCTAAAACCAAAAAAAAAAAAATTCTATCCATCCAATTACTCCGGGTAGCTGGTATTTTGTGAAAAAATGCAATTTGGCTCTCTCCTTCTCTTCAGACGTCGTTATCAATTTTATCCAATGTGGACATATTTTGTTTTCAAGAGCATTCACTACTCTCCAAAGCATTGTTGAGACGGTACTTCTTCCCATACTCAAGTCTGCGTCCTTGCCTATTACTCCTTGGTATGCTCCCGTAGCAAAAAAACGGAGTGCTGTTGCCAATTGAATAATGGCTGGTATTCTTGACCTTTTCAGGAACGGTTGAATTTCTTCCAACACCATTACAAACGCCTCTTTATTCAGGCGATAACAGCTTATGAAACTAAAAAAATATTTTAAGCAAGCAGTCAGTTTATTGTATGCACATATTTACTTACACAGCACTTGGACGGGACAAAGGATCCGATGCATCCCTTAGACTTCGGCGATGTAATTTAATTTGAGATTGTGCCCTTCTCTCTTCTTCTATCACAGCTACAATTGAAACACCAGGCATATTTTTTGATTTTTTGTTTGTTTATTTACTTTTTTTAATTACAATTACATTCAAAGTGTGGAGACGCAACGAAAGTTTTGACGGCGGTGGGTAAACCAGCTGTTTCTATTTTCAATGCTACCACATTTTTAATAGAAATATTCTATTTCCATTTTTTTCGATTTCATCAAACCCAAGAATTTTTGAAGAAGCAAAAGTAAAATGTTATGATTTGGAATTACGAAATCAAATCGTTTTCGTAAAATTTCTGTGACATGCCTGATTATAAATCACGATTTGAAATTTAAGGGAGCAATTCATTCCCAGAGAAATTTTATTCGCGATAGGGGTGATTATTGGATTTGATTTTTTGCGTGTGATGTATTGTTCGGTATACCCTCTGGGGAACTGAAACTACCACTATAACGAGTCCTTTTCGATTCTTTGAAATATTTAAGGCAGATATACAGGTTATCCTCCATCCATTGGTTATATAATTAGTGACAGCTTTTTCCGCCTGAAATCTTGGCAGAAAATCGGTATTATCAAGTATGTGATACGAATTGTTTCGTTTTATATCGATACGTTTTTTTTTTAAATGTAGATATATTTTGATATGATAAGTATTACACGACTTTTTATATTGCGTCATCTAATTTTATGACGGGGATAAAATAATAAATCAATTCAATCCTTTTATTTAGCATAAACCTCAAAATAAATATGCGAAATCGTATCGATTTAAAACGGATCGATTTTGATCACATACTTGTATGCTAAGTACATACGAAATTAATTTTCAAAAATTTGATGATGTAGTTCTATATAGAAGTGTTTCACTAAGAAATTTTCATAACAAGTTTTAGTAAAAAGTAATATTTTGTCTTAGAAAAAAAAATGTGGTGAAGTCACTTAATTAATGTTACACGAAAATTGTCAAGCAACTCAGAACTTTATGCCTGTATGGTACTTTCACTGCTAACATTATAATATAATTTGATTTGAACTGGGATATTGTCCTGGCTCAAGACCATTTTGCTTCTATATTTAATAGAATGCAAATATATTTACAAATGGCATGGTGACATTTATTACTTGGCTGCAGACAACCACGATCATGATTTCGACCATGTCAAAAGTCTTTTCAAGTGGATTCGCAGCGACTTTTCAACATCAAACCCGGCCTCTATAAGAGGATGATTCTCACAAATTATAATTTTTTGCACTCAAATGTACGAAGCTACTATGTGTTGTATCAACACAGCCATTTTGAAGCAACCTTTGCATCGTGTAGCTATTATACCCTTTGATTTTCTTATTGCCGCAACTGTTGCCAGAAATATCAAAATTTTTTTATATTTTTGTGAAAAATATAAAAATATGAAACATATACAGTGGCCGACAAAAGTCTACATACGACTCCAATTTCGGCTCCCTGGCGAGAAGAAATGTAATAATGCAGTTTTGTTTGAAATCTCTTTTTATTAATAAGTACCAAACAAACCCGTATTTCACCACTAACTTAGAAAAATATTCAAGAAATGCATTGACAAAAGTCTACATACGACCTACATGTTATGCTTCATTTTGTTGATTTCTACAAGTTAATAGCGGAAAAGCAACCATACTTCTAAGTTGAACGTAGTATTGTTGGGGCAATGGACCATCGAAAAGAAATTTTAGCAAAAAAACCGCTGAAGTGAGAACAAATATTTTGGTGAAATATCGAATCTCTAGAAATTATGTAAATCAACAGTTCAAACTGTATTTCAAGACACGAATACTATTAAAAATAAAGCCCGAAGTGGCCACCCAAGTAGGAGATATACTAGCTTTAATCTCAAAGAAGTGGACAAAAATTTGAAAGAGAATGCCAAAATGCTGGCCGAATAGCTCGGAAAAGAAGATTTTACGATTGTGCATCTAAAAAATTTCAAGGACTATACATTAGTGGTTAAAATTTCAAAACCATTATTATTTACAGTCCTTTGACATTTTCTTGGCTGGTGTACACTAGTAATCGTGTACGAAAAGACTTAGGATCTGTTTCCGGATGACGATTCACTCATTGTATTCGTCAAAACGACGTACGAAATTTGACTTCCGTTTCTGTATAACGAATGTCAATTTTTGAGTAAAACACAAAAGCTTTCGTTTGCTTTTCTGTATTTTTGGGTTTCCACAACACGAAACCAATCGTCACAAATGTCAAATATGGACGATTAGAAAAACCCATTCGTATACTTTCAGAAATGAAAAGAATGGTTGAAATGTACATATGTGCATACATGTTTTGTAAAATTTATTTTCTCTTTTAACAATCAGTTAACAACGGTTAGCTCGATTATTCCAATCGAAATAGTAAAAATAAAATATTAGCACACACATACACAAAAATTCATCACATATACACTTAAACGAACACTATCCTTCCTCCTGCTCCTAGCATACCGATACCCAATTATGTCCACAAAAGATATTTACACAAATTATTTTGAAATAATTTTTTCTGGCAGTTATTAGAATTGCCTTCTTTTACATATAAAGCTTTGTTTTTCTATGAATAAAATTATCAAAGAATGACAAAAAATCATGATGGCAATATTGTTGATTGGCAAATAAAAGAAAGCTTTTATAATTTCACATCATAACACGAAAGCTTTTAAACGTGTTACAAAAACCCAATTTATGAGTCGTTCGTCAGGTATTATTCGTTCGTGTAGAATTTCAATCGTCATTCGGAAACACACCCTTAAATAATTTATTCAAAATTTGCACATAGAACTATTCTTCCCAAACTTAGTTTAAGTTTGAAGATGGACGAAATTGACACGCCTCTACTGGTACCAACCACACAAATGGTCCACATTCCTATGTTATATAAAACAAATGTAACACTCTTAAGGTGGTTACACCTTAAGATGGGAATATATCGTTACCCAAATATAAAAAAGACTCAACTAACATTTTTTGTAAATTTGAAGATTGCCTCATGTTCACTTTTTGATTACAATTGCAGTATTATATTTATATATAGCAATGGAGTATTATTATTACTATTATAAAGTAATGAAATTTATTTAAAACAGTACCCATACAGTTTGAAATAGTAAACAAATATATGTATATAGTATAGACGATCTAGCCATGTCCGTCCGTTCGTCTGTTGAAAGCACGCTAGCATCTAAACGAAATGAGGTAGGACGTCAACATTTTCCATAAATTCGTCTTGCATCAGTAGATCGTTTGGGATTGCAACTGGGCGAAATCGGTCTAAAGGGAAAATTTTTTCCCTCGCAAGGACTAAAAATATCCATAATACCCTTAATATTTTAGAGTGTTTAATCCTTTCGTGCCCAATGTTGCCTATAGGCAACATTTCGAGTTGTCCTATAAAATCTTTAAAATCACATATTTTGCAGAATTATTTTTATTTTTGTTTACGTATGTAAAAAGGAAATTTTGAAAGGAAACCATTCGGTAACTTGGTTTGGGTGAAAACAAAAGTAGTCTCAAATTTCAATTGTTGAGTTTCTTGTAATTCGAAATTGTTAAGAAATTCTTCTTATTTTTATTCGAGTACAAGAAAAACTGAATTTGTTATTCGAAGAAATATATATCAAAGATTTTGAAAATGAAGAAACCATTTAAAAATATTTTTTTGTTTAATCGATATCTGCAGTATAATGATTTTAAGAAACATTCTGTTACTCATGTCCTGTATGAATTAGAATCCCAAGACTATAGAAATCATATTTAGACCCAGACATCATCAAAAAGTATAATAAGTTTTATATATTTATTATGAAGAAAATTCGGGCATGAGAGGGTTAAGCATGTTTTTTTCAATATGTCTGCTTGTACTTACTTTCATTCGAACAGTCGAAATGACTTGCAATTTTATATTTAAAAATATTTTTATAATCACTACCCCTTTTTCACAAACTGCGATTAGAGATAAAGAACACTAATATTTGTCAAACTCCACACAAAGTAACAGCTATAATTTGTGGTTGGATCCAACTGTAGGATAATCAGACATTGTGAAAATATATTTGGGACAGCCTTTCCACACCATTTTCTATCATATTGAGAAAATTGAAATTCGGAAATGTAAATTGCTATCGAGAAAATACAAATTGAAATTCAGAAATGTAAATTGAAATTCAGAAAATAAAAATTCAGAAATGTAAATTGAAGTTGAGACTATACAATTTGATATTGAGAAATAAACAATTCAAAATAATACAAATTAATTTCAATTGACGTATATCAATATCATTTTTTTATTCTCAAATTCAATTCTCATTTTCTCAGTTTCAGTTTTTTGCATTTTCTCGATTTCAAATTTCATATCTCAATTTCAAGTTGTATTTTCTGAATTTCAATTTACATTTCTGAATTTCAACTTGTATTTTCTCAAATTCAATTTGAATTTCGCAATTTCAACTGAAAATGTTTGTTTGCATCCAAAAATTTTACATTTGTTACAAACATTTTATTTAAAAAATAATTGTAGTCAAATATAAAAATTCTTACTTGTAAAAATTCTTACTTGTTTCCAGCAATTATTTTTCAGAATGTAATTAAATTATTATTCAGAATAATTAAAATTATAAAATTTATAAAATGCACTATGGCTGCTATATATCATGTTTTACAAATGAGAAAGCTGGGCCCATTTACGAGAAAGCTTCTGTAACTCCCACACAAATAATCCGACTCTAAGTAAAATTAAAGTCCTTCTACCTTTCATACAAATGTTAGCAAATCTTTGATTGATAGATCAAACAGAGAGGAAAATGGTTCGGACCACAACAAAGTGAACTGAAAACATACATAATGTTTCTTATAAAAATTGTACACTATTATAATAAGATCTATTTGTATAAATTAATTATGATAAAAATAAAAATCGTTTCTTGTTTTTAATTAATGTTTTTTATTATTGTTTATTAAAAATATTTAACATAAAAAATATATGTATACATAAACGATATTAATATTTTCTCTCTTGAATATCAAAGCAAAATATTCTCTTTCCTGTTCCAATAATAAACATAAATTTCAATGAAATTGATTGATTTGCAATAGATAATACAAAAAAACGAAACGAAATGACAGACATTGTTAGTCTTTGTTCTGGACCAGCAAGAAATACGCAGGTGTTTAGCTCCCAAAACGCAGACATTTTAGTCTTAATATCTAAAGATATATGGATCTGGGGGTATGATGGGGTTGGAAACAATTAAACATCATTAAAATAAATGCTTAAAATTATACTAGAAATATTACATAAAGAAAATCTTAATAGCGAAAATTACTGTTGTTTATTGAGATTTTGAAAACAAAACATATGTATTTGAATTTTCTTTTTAAATTAAAGCTTATGCAAATATTATTTAAAGTAAATGCTAAATATACATATAATATTTATATATAAAAAATGTATTGCAAATTATATATGGGGGGGGGTTGTTTGATAAGAATAAGAACAAATAATTTAAGAAATTTTTAATTTCAACATAACAAAATATGATACTTTAATTTAGGGTGGAGGAGGGGTTCTAATTGAAAAAAAAAACTGAAGTTGAACTGAGAAAAAATTTTGTTTAAATTGAAATGAGCGCCGCTCTATTGGGGGTACGTACATCTATGGTCTAAATAAATAAATAATCGAAAAAACTAGGTTTTTGTTCACTAAAATGGTTAATATTTTAAAGAAAACTAAGTAATGATATTTTTAAAAAACAAGATTGGCCATTAGAATTTACGTTTTTGCTATCACACACACACACAAAGAGAACGACTTAGTCCGAAGATAACCCAGTTTCATAGGTGATTTCTATTTAGAAGATTAAGAGTTTCTTTTTCTTTTTGGTTTTTTGTTTATCCAAATCTATTTCCGATTCATCCGCATCCTAGGGATCATGAAAAAAGAAAAACAATTAATATTAATTATTTTATGGAAACACAATTTGTTGTCATCTTTACCTTATCAGCATCGAGTTTTTTGTTTTTCACCAGCTTCTTGGATTCCTTTTGTTTCTTCTTTTCCTTTTTCGATAATTTCGAGGTTGAGGATTTCTTGTTTTCTGGCTCGTCATCCCTTTTAGCTATATGGGATTCCAAACGTTGTTTGATGCTCTAAAAGTAGTAAAACGAGGTGGAGACAAATAAATAAAAATCTTTAAGAATTTATTTTTTTTGTAAAACTTACTTGATCTTCTTCGGCTTCTCGTATGCGATCCATTTCCAGGCATTCGACCACTTCATTGCGTAATTGCACTACTTCGACTAAACGTTCGATGAACGCTTCTTCTCTGGCCTTGTCCGAATCGGTTTTGTTACGTTCCGGCTGTGCCATTAAGACACGAATTTCATATTCCAGGTCAGCTTGCTCTTGTTCCAAGCGATGTTGTCGGCGTCTGTGCAAGAAAGAGGGGAAAATTAATGATGGATTTAGATTGTGTTTATTAATTATATTTTGTATTTTCTGTACAATACGTTTAAATCTAGTTAATATTTTCTTTCATTTTTTTTTTGATTCCCACTTTTCGAAGCATTTTTTCTTCACGGTTTTGGCTTAATTTAATACGTCTGATTATTAACCAATAACTAACAATAAAATAATTTGAAGCAAAATGATAAACCATTTCAAGCAACTGTGGAAATGCTAAAGTCTAACATCTACCATTCTCAAGGTTTGTATAGAAAACATGGATCTGTAAATATCGTTAGATAAACTATAAGTTTACACTTTCGCTAAAAGTTTTTATTGGATTTTTACTTTTTTGGTCCTAGGGAATGAAATTTAGTATCCGAGACCTAAAAAATTATTTTTTGTGTATGTTGATTCATAAAATCAACACAACATTTTTATGGATACTTTTATTTGAAATTATACTAAAATTCAATTAATATTTAATACATATTTGTACTATAATTGTGGAAATAAAAGTGCGATAACGTTATGTTCAATTAAAGGAACTTACGATGGCTACAATTTTTGCGAATTTCACTTTCACGTAGTTTAAGAAAAGTTTCTAAAGCATTGAGTAACAAAATTGAAATAAAAGTTTCTAGAGAATTAAAATCATGTTTTTTAAATAGCGCAAAAAACTGCTATACAAATTAGAAAACAGAATATTTTGCTTTATTCTATAATAGCTGGGATTTTAACGAAAACGACTAGATCTATTTCATTTGAATCTATGGATAAATGTAAACGATATGGCCGGACTTATTATAAAGCTTAAGTCGATTAAGTAATGACGAAATATACTTCTACCTGAAGTGTCATAACTTCCATAATTTATCCATAGATTCTTCGTTAGAATGATAGCTATTTAATTAAACAAAATATTTTTTTAGTTTTTTTTAGGGTTTTTCGTACCAAAATTTTTTTTCTCAATTCTTTGGAGACTGTTCCTAATATGTCGCTAACTAAAGTTCTCTTCATCAATTTTCTTTAGTGTTTTTGAATCATATTGTCGCCAATTACTATATCGACGGTTCCAAACAATAGTATGCTAAGAGGACTTAGCATTTTTTTGAAATGCTTTACGTTTTTAGATTATACAGTCCTTAACTTAAATTCTCTCAAATTTTCAGACTTAGCATACTATTGTTCGATATATGTAAATGTTTGTATTAAAATAATTAAAAAATTGAAATCTTTGGTCTAAAATGAATACCCTTGTGGATGATTCTAACTTGTCCCTCTCCTCTCTCTAAAATACAATTTTTGAAAAATGTCCTTCTATTGCTCATCTACATAAGTAGTCAGTGGGATATATACACAAATTTTGACTATATTTGATTCTACCTGCAATACATTGGTCTGTACCATTTTTATCCCTTCCACTATAAATATTTTTTTTGAGAAACTCATTTCGCAGTCAATCATACCAAGTCTCACGATTCTACCTGTAACACTTGGGTTGGTACCATCTGCCCCTCCCCTTTCTAAAAATAAAAGATTTGAAAAACTCTTTATTTTTCGTGTCATTGAGGTGTAGACACCGAATTTCACGATTGTAGCTACAAAACTTCTACAGTGAAACTTAACCATATCGGGCCATGTTTTTATATAGCCCTCCTAAAACTTTACTCCCGATGAGTTTTGTTCCAATTCACCGATTTTTTTATCTTCCTCTTTTAGAGTTATTGTTTGTGCCCAGTATTCAAAGTATATGCGAAATATCAAAAAATATTAACTAAGATGTTCCCCTTTTTGATGAAGGATGATTCCATTGGAACGGGTGTGACACTTTTGCTTAAATAATAATAAATAATATGTTTAAATATCTCCCATATTCATTGACTGAGATTTTTACTATATTGCCAATCGGAGTTTTGTTACAAACAATAAATATGCCCTAGCGTTTTGAGTATTGGAGATATACAACAAACTAGAGCGTCACGAATGTGACCTTAACTTTGAAGAACATCTTGGGTTTTATTTATTTTCTTGAATTCGGTAATGTTCGTCCATTACATGACTTTAATCATTTTTGCTAATCAAAAGAGTAGTTCATGCAGTTTCTTCTAAAGTACACGTTACCGACATCTTTTCATGAATATAGGATATTTAAATTGTAACGGGAGTGACATTTTGACCGAAATCCTGTTACGACACCAGTCTATATATGGAAAAGGAAATGATCATACCTAATGTTGTCATTATATTTTTGAAATATAATCAAAAAATTTATTATGAGAAGTATAAACATTACGAATGTCATTACGAAATTTTGCCGAAAAAAGGCTCACTTTACGTGGAATCTCCCTGAACTAAGGTTGTTCTAACTACAGTTCTTCAGTTTAAATTTCGCTTTTTTGCCAACGAGCAATAAGGAATACCTCATATATTAACTATCATTGTTCCCATTTCGAGTTATTACTAGACTACACTATTTTCAGTTGAAATTGAGAAAATACAAGTTGAAATTAAGAAACGAAAATTGAAGTTGAGAAAATGCAAATTGAAAATGAGAAATGTAAATTGAATTTCAGAAAATACAATTTGAAATTGAGAAATTAAATTTGAAATTATAAAAATTAAAGACTTACAAACGCCAAAATTCAGCAAATACAATTTGAAATTGAGAGTAAACAAATTGATGTTCAGAAATCTAAATAAATTTGTATTTTCTCTTTTTCAATTGTTTATTTCTCAATATCAAATTGTAATTGAGAAAATGTAAATCGAAAATGAAAAAAGTAAATTGAATTTCAGAAAATACAATTTGAAATTAAGCAAATGCTAATTGAATTTCAGAAAATACAATTTGATATTTAGAATAAACAAATAGATGTTCAGAATTCTTAAACAGAAATTAATTTGTATCTCTCATTTTCAATTGTTTATTTCTCAATATCAAATTGTAATTGAGAAAATGTAAATCAAAACTGAAAAAAGCAAATTGAATTTCAGAAAATACAATTTTAAACTGAGAAATTAAATTTGAAATTAAGAAAATGCAATTTAGAAACGAAATTCAGAAATAAAAATTTAAATTGAAAATAAACAAATTAATGTTCAGAAATCTAAATTTTCTCGTTTCAATTGTTTATACTCAAAATAAATCGAAAATGAAAAAGGTAAATTGAATTTCGGAAAATACAATTTGAAATTGAGAATAAACAAATAGATGTTCAGAATTCTTAAACAGATATCAATTTGTATCTCTCAGTTTCATTTGTTTATTTCTCAATATCAAATTGTAATTGAGAAAATGTAAATCGAAAATGAAAAAAATAAATTGAATTTCAGAAAATATAATTTGAAATTGAGAAATGAAATTTGAAATTAAGAAAATGCAATTTAGAAACGAAAATTGAAATTCAGAAATAAAAATTTAAATTGATGTTCAGAAATCTAAACTTTCTCGTTTCAATTGTTTATTCTCAAAATAAAGACGTACATTCTCAATTTCAATAAGGTTTTAGAATTTCAATTTTTATTTTCTCAATTTCAATTTATATTTCTGAATTTTAATTTGTATTTTCGCAATTTCAATGTACATTTCTGAATTTAAATTTGTTTTTTCTCAATTTCAATTTGTATATAATTGTAATTGTTGATGTTGTATTTTCTCAATTTCAATTGAAAATATTCAACGATTAAAACAACTTCAAACGATTACTATCAAATTGTTGCGTTTAATTAGATGTGACCAAGTCCAGAATTTAAATTGAAAATAAACAAATTGATGTCCAGAAATCTAATTTTCTCGTTTCAATTGTTTATTCTCAAAATAAAGACGTTTCAATTAACATTTAGAATTTCAATTTTTATTTTCTCAATTTCAATTTATATTTCTGAATTTTAATTTGTATTTTCGCAATTTCAATATACATTTCTGAATTTAAATTTGTTTTTTTTTCTAAATTTCAATTTGTATATAATTGTAAATGTTGATGTTGTATTTTCTCAATTTCAATTGAAAATATTAAACGACTTCAAACGATTGCTATCAAATTGTTGCGTTTAATTATATGTGACCAAGTCCAGATTCTAATCTCGCCAATAAGTGCCAAAACTATCTAACATTTTTAAATATTCAAGTTTTATAAATATTGAAAATGATGTTAAGGGAAAATATCATTGTCCACCTATTCTACTTAACACGCCACAAATATAATTAGATTGTTCATTTGTTAAACGTTAGAAATGTTCTTGTTGGGAAAATCCTAAGCCCTTTTCCTAAGAACAAATTAAAATTTATTATTAATGACTCCCCAATCTTCAAAAGATTTTTTCCTTTTCATCCATCCGCTTTACTCTATTTATGTAATTAACGCCCCCAAAAAACAATGCTTACTCCCTCCCTCACGTTTTTGCTTTTCTAATCTCGCCTCTCTATTGATTTTCTATTTGACCCTCCCCCTATTTTCAAATCATTAAATAATAGTAAAAATTTCAAATAGAATACTTACAGATACATTAGCTCTGCTTGCCGCCGGAACAGCTCGTTCTTCTCATTGACCAATTCGAACAGTTGCAGTATCAAGTACTCCACCTCTTTGGAATTCTCCATCGGCGAGCCATTACTGCCACCATCTGTGGCCGAACTGTCTGGCACCTCACCGGCAGCATTCAGCGGTTCACCATTTTCGCCCTCACAACGGTCACGTATCATTTTCTCCAGAACTACACCTTGCTTTTCCAGGCCTTGCTGTTGCACCTCTATGATGTCCAATTCATGTTTGATCTCCTGCAGCGGCAACATTTGCAAAACCTTGCGTGGCGGTATGGGCAGAGCGGGGGCAGGACCCTTACGTCTTTTCCATTTGCCATGGATGGATTTATTGTACAGCGGATCATTGTCTTCGGCACCCGAGGAGGCGGCCGATATTTGAGATTGTCTGTTGCGATTATTGGCCTCCTTGTTGTCTTTCAATTTTTCCAATTGCCGTTCGCCCATCATGAAGGAGCCCGATGAGGAGGAATTGTTGAGTTCATCCAGCAGAGGATTGGATTCATGAGTGGGCGTGTCAAGATTGTGCGGTATGAGCAGACGTCTATATACCACATTGGCCTCATCTTCCTCCAGGTTTTGATAGGTTTTGTGCAAATGTTGCTGTTGTTTTAAGTCGTCACACTGACTGCTGCTGCTGCCGCCGCCGATTTGTTGATTCGCATGCTCCTCCATGAGTTCCTTGTCCAGGGGGATCATACGTTTGGAATTACGCCGGCTCGAGGGCGAAAGCGTAACATCGGCTGATAGCTCATTGCTAAGCAGCTGTGGCGACGACGACTGTAAAGTCTTCTTACCCTCCAACAAAGCTTTCTCTTCGTCGGATAACTTCGAGTCCAATTCACTCTGCAGAGGGTAACTAAGCAAGTTTTTTGACTGCGTTGGAATGCTGCTGTCTACTTGTATTTGGGGCACTGTGGCGGGTTCCAATCTGGCCGGCTTGGGGGGAGCCGGTGCGGGTCTCTTCTTGCGTCCCGACTTGGGTGTGCCCACCGTACTCGAGCTGGGCGTGGAGGCTTTCGAACCGCTGTTGATGGTCTCCGAGGAGGGGAACAACTCCTTGACCGGTGCCGGGGGCGGCAGCGGTGCTCGGCGGGACTTGCGCGATCTTATGGTGCCACCGGCCGACAGATTCAGCGAGTTGTTCGACGATCTGATATCGGAATTACGCAAGAGATTATTGGGTGTTGTGGTGGTTGAGTGGTGATTACTGTGCAATGAGTTGGCGCTGCCATAGAAATCACTGGAATTTTGCAGAACATATGAGGTTGACTGAGGTGTTGTTGCTGTAGCCGAGGTGACAGAAGAGAAGGTGTTGTTGTGGTGATGGTGGCTGCTGTTGTTGTTGTTCGTGGTGATTTTTGTGCCGAGTCGTGGTGTTGGCTCTGGTGTGGGATTCAGGGATTGTGATCTAAGTTTGTGTGGTGGAATATATTTATATTTTAACATTTTTTTGGTTTGCGAAACAAATAGTGTTGTATTTGTCTAGAAGATGGATGAGTGGTGATAAGGAGTGGTGGTGTGGTTGTTGTTGGTGGTGAAGGTGATTGGTGATGAAGGCGTTTGAATTCAACACATCTTTTTTGTTTTCAATTTTGTTGGTTTTTGTCAATTTTGTTTGCACATAGATGAGCGTTCACTTTGAAGAGCACTTGAAAACTAAACACTGGCTTAACAATTTATCTAAGCCCCTGGACAGTTCAACGACTCGTGGTTAAAAATTTGCATGCCAAAATGAAACGGGCTAGCAGAACACTTTGTTATGGGCCTGGGCCTTTCCTTAACTTGTCACTACTTTTTTCTGTATTTCAATTAAAATAAGGAAACCTGGCTGTCTGTCTGTCTATAGGTGGGGTATGACACAATGAGTTTAGTTTTCATATAAAGACGCCAAAAAAGAAATTTAATGTCACTTCTTGTGTTGTGTTGTTATTATTTTTTGTAGGTATTCAAATTTGTTGAAAGAAAAACGGAACTAAGACCGTTACTTCATTTGGAAATGACCAACATATGGATAAGGTTTTATTGCCAACAATGACCAGTGGCCAACAACACAAACCAACGAAAGTGCGCGCATGCGTAACCATATGAACAGACATTCAAGAACCGCACCGTGTAAAAAGACGTGTCCATCATATGTACGTTTATTTGTTTTCTGCCGTGTTATGAATTTTTTGTTTTGTTTTCTTTCTTTAATTTTTTGCTATGCTTGGCAAGCAAGGCACAATGTCTGTGCACTGTGATGAGGAGTAGAAGACAACATACGACGTATATGACACCCACTAGAGGTTGGACGAAGAGGTTCGTCGTTCTTCAATTAATTGCAAAAACACACTAAAAAATTATATTTCATATATGGCTGGTGGTTTTCATTTAGATTCACTGGTGTTGGCGGCGAGCAAAACAAGTTTGTTTTGATTTGAAAACCGAATTATGAAGACTGCGCGCACGCGCAGTTTAGTACAAGCGAGAGAAGAACAACACTGAGGCGACCGAACGAGAGAGTGTTGTTGTTTTGTTCACAGCTAATTTAGAACTGACGATCATGTTTGTAATGTCTTCTATGAAAACCCCGGATTGTTTCATGTGCATGCGGTGCGGAGCGCTCGCTAATGCCCGGTTTGTTGTTGTTGCTGTCGGCCTGTTTGCTAGTGCTAACAATTGAAGAGGTGTAAGATAGTCGGACGGACGGACAGTCGGTCGACCACATGTATGTGTGTCCGACCTAATCAGGGAATCTTAGACTCCAAATAATCATTAGATAGATGTATGGTGTTTCATACAGTTTCAAAAAAAAATTATGATTTACTGGCTTTAGTGATTAATGTTTTGAGATAATAACCCTTAACTCACACACACACATACATGAGAGGGAGTAATAATGATTTTTTTTAGATAATTTGAAAATAGCTTTTTTGAAGAGGAAGGCAGATAATCTATTTTAGCCATAACAAATATAGATCAAAAAAAGTAAATGGGTTGAGTTTTTCTCTCTCCAAAAGTTAACTCTTAAAGCATTCTTATAGCACTCACGTATATTCTGAGAACTTTGAAAATAGCAAAAATGCATGACGTGAAAGAGATGGGATTGTTTTTAAGGTAGAAAAGAATATATCAAACGCAGCACGTGGGGATAAAAGGAACGTTAAGAAATGGTGCGAATAGTGTTCCTGGAAAATGTCTTACGACTTGAACATGAATATTCTCCCCCTTCAGACAGACCATATATACTGAGAGAACTGGTAAAGAAAACGTAAGTATTAGGACTGTTCTTTTTAACTAAGCTGCGATAACAAAAACATAAATAAAAAGTTAAAATTTCACTCCAAATAAAATATGTATTCTTTTTTTAAAATTGTCACCAACAACAATGTGTATAAACACAAATTTTTTAAAAAATAATTTTATGTTATTTTTTTTTACTTAGCCTGGGGGCAAATCACGGGATTCGATGTCAGAAGTTACGATCGAAATCAATTATTAATTTATATGAAAGAAGTGGAAATTTCCAACAAAAACAAATAGGATGTAGGGATAAAGATTATAATCTGATTAGAATTTGGATAATTTTTGTTCACATTTATGCCCTTTTTACAATCAATAAAAACACTTTTCGATCGCTTTCGAATGCCGTGATTAGGCCCCTGGATAAGTATGCAGTGTAGGTCAAATTTATGGTTATCAAGAGCAAGTCCAAAAAAGTCAACACAAAATATTATTTTTTTGAAATTAGTTTTGATCAGAGCTGTTAAGTAATGATTAGTAATCGTAATCATTAGTAATTAGATTACTTTTTTTTAAGTAGAAGTAATGATTACAATACGATTACATTCAGTTTTATACGATTAGTAATTGATTACGATTCAAGTAATCAAAAAATAATCAGGATTACTTGCGATTACTGAAAAATAATCAAAAGTAATCAAAAATGAGTTCGACTACTTTAAAAGATTACTTTTGATTACTTTTGACTATTTTAGATTACTTTTGATTACTTTTGATTTTTTGTGATTACTTTTGATTCTCGCGAAATCGGTATGAGAGTCATAGTAGCCTGTTTGTCAAAACTTTTGACTTTTCAATATGTCAGTTTTGATTTTTTCTGTTCTCGATTACTTTTGATTATTTTTCAGTAATCGCAAGTAATCCTGATTATTTTTTGATTATTTGTAATCGTAATCAATTAGTAATCAGAAATTGTTGAATAGTGGATTATATAATCATTACGATTCTTTTTAAAAAGTAATGTAATTGATTACTAATTGTAATCGAAATTTAACAGCTCTGGTTTTGATACAAATATTTATATTGTACTTGGCGACAATGTAAAAAAAAATATTTTTTTTTATTTTGAGTAACGTTTTTGTTATCGCAGATTGCTATCCCTGCTGAAAGAAAAACAGCCCTATTCTTTATAATATTTGTGAATTTGTCATAACCCTGGCGAAAAATGTCACTTTAAAGTCGTCAAAGTCGATTTAAAGTTTCGAAAAAATCTGAAATTTCTAGGAAATGCAGTTCTCCATTCAATAAACCTGTGTCTTATAAGTCTATATTTATTCAATTGTTCCTAAAAATTCTTTAAGAAAATTTTCATTAATTTTACAGTGGAACTTCATTTTGTTTATGAAAATGATTCATAACTATTATTAACTAGCTGAACCCCGCCCGCTTTGCCAGGCAAAAACAAAAATGGTAAAATTAAAATCAGGTTTCATATTGATCTTATCATATTGATATTATCGTGGTCAGTAATATATACGTTCCAATTTTCAGCCTTCTAGCTAAAAGACACTTTTGCCACGCCCCAACTACCCACCAAACGAAAATTCAAACTCCAGCATCATATTTATCTTTCTTGTGGTCAGTAATATATACGTTCCAATTTGCAGCCTTCTGGCTCAAAAAAACACTACTGCCACACACATAAAATGAAAATCCAAATTTCGGCATCATATTTATCATTCTCGTGGTCAGTAATATTTATGAACCAATTTTACATCCTATGTCCTTCCTTGGGCCAACACGAATTCATCAAGCCCAAAATCGTGAAAATCAGACGATCCGTTATAAAGTTTTGCGTGTTCACACGGACGGCATTCTCTTTTATAAATATAGATTGTAGAAACAAAATATCAAAAAAAATGAGTTCAGACTTTTTGTTGCGGGAAATTGAGAACTGTGCAAAGAATCTAAATCAATGAGAACCTAAATCAGGGTACACACTTATGTCAGAATTAACTAGGGAGAAATGAGAATTGCTAGGAGTAATGTACATAACGAATAAAATCGACACACTAGATATAAATTTATAAATTATGAGCTGTTTCATAAAAACATAAAATATCGCTGAATAATTTGTAGTTGTAATGGACTAAAATGTTCCTCAATCTAGTCAATTGTAGGCTGCGAGGTTTGGAGAGAATTTTGGAGATGAATACGAATTGGGCAGGAGCCCAGCAGATTTGAATTTGGTTCATTTGTAGTTGCAATGGACTAAAATGTTCTTCAATCTAGTCAATTGTAGGCTGCGAGGTTTGGAGAGTATTTTGGAGATGAATACGAATTGGGCAGGAGCCCAGCAGATTTGAATTTTGTTCATTTGTTCAAATCCCACAGATTTTGCTCTAACAGTACGGGATACCATTCAAAAAATTGCTCGTATTTTTTGTTTTGCATCTCCCGCCTTGATTATAACTTTGCCGACACAAAAATTCAAATTGATGCTCATTGAACTACAAAATGCTTGTTTTTTGTTTAAATTTCTAAACCCAAGACTTTTGCCATTGTCTTGCTTGTGCCCATGTTACCCAGCCATCCTACTGCCATTGTTGTTTTGTAACAATTAGCTTTATTTATTTATTATTTGTGGTAAATGTTACAAATTCTGCTTTCTAGATCTTCGTCTACATACATAAATATACAGCTGGCTGGAGAGATGGGCGGGCTGAGTTGGGCTGGCTGTCTGTCGGTTTTGTCATGACATGACTGCTTGTGAAGAAAAGAAAAGACAACACAAGTGTTTTCAGTTCCAATTTCACATAATAAAATTAAAGTACAAATTCGTGTTACACTTATTAGCCCATGCGCTGTTTGTTGTTTAACTGGGTTCTGGGTTATTATACCACGAACCAACTTTGTACGGGAGGAGTTAACCAAACTTGCTATCTTTCGATGGCTATGAGAGGTTAACATCAGCAAGCGACTGGCGTTTGGGCAGCAGTAGCTAATTGTGCTAAGTGCAGTGGCAGTTGCCTGCCAGTAGGGCGATGGATGACACTGATGTGGCAGCAGTAGCCACATTTCGTACATTACAGCCAACTTCCGGTTTTGTGTTGCCTTTAGATTGGCTTCTTCTTCTTTTGCCACTTCGCAGACCATGCCAACGAAATGAAAATGAGGTGTCTATCTTATCGGGTTGAATACTAAGATATCTTTTGTCTGCGGATACACATGTTCATGTGCGTGTTGGACTCTGTTTTATTTGTTAAACAAATAACAAAAAATTGTCAACTCATTTGTGGCTGACAGGCTAGGTTGGCCTGGGCTGGCTTGCATGATGATGTCTATAATTTTCCATACTCAAGATGATGTTTTTGTGTTTTTCGTGACAGTGACATAGATTTTTCTTGTGTTTTCTTTACTGTTTTTTCGTGTTGTTTTGTTTTTGTTCATGATGTTGTATCTTAACATTTTTGGTCATTTGTAAAAATTTAAAAAATTTTAAACACTTTTCACCATATATAATGTGCAGTGACTATGAAATGGAAACTGAAATAAATGAAATTTGATCACGTAGTTGTTGTTTTTAGTTCAGGTGTGTGGCCACGTAGAATGATGCGACAAAACAACATATCTTGACGGATTTGTTTTTGCAAACAAATACCCGTTTATTCACGGATGGAAGCGTTTAATTCATTACAAGTAAAATATAATATATTAAAAAGGGGGATTGAAAAGGGAGTTTGAGAAACCATTATTCGAATAACAGATTGAGATAAATGATAATACTTCAGTTTAAAAGATTTCCAAGACGATTTCCAGAAGTGCAAACAATCAAGAATATTTTCAGTGAATGTGTGGATGATGGATTTCCGCCTATTACTCAGATATCTTCAATTTCAGGAAGCTTTAACCCTATGTACTACTCCGTTAAGACACCAATGTCTTTGTCTGAGTTGCGAAAAAGGAACATAAATAGTACAAAATACACTTATTTGAACTTCGAAACAATCTTCTTTTAAATCAATCTTTTAAAGAAAACTCGATTTGACAGATGTGACATCGACTATCTATCTACATTTCTTACATCGTGAGACAATTTAACATATTTTTTATTTAACCTGAGCAATACCATATACAAATGAAACTAGAGATCATTTGGCAATCTTTTCTGCTTTTTGCAGGACTTTGGGAAATATTAAAAACTTACTTCCAAAGTTGTGAGACTTTAACGCAAACTGTAAGAAATGTATGTGGAAAATATTCGTGTTTTCAGATGAAGCTCATTTTCATATCGGTGGCTACGTTAATAAACAAAAATACCGCATATGGAGCTCACACGTGTCTATTGCGAAGCCAATGCATCCACAACGAGTCACAGTTTGGTGTGGATTTTGAGCAGTACTGAAAAATTGGAAGAAGTACTGCCGAGCCAGTCGTGGTAGTCATATGAATGCTATTGTGCTCCATTATAAAATGACAATGTTCAACCTTTACAATAAAACCAGAAACTATGGAATTTTCTGATAGGTATTGTAACGGGTGATTTTTTAAGAGCTTGATAACTTTTTTTTTTTTAAAAACGCATAAAATTTGCAAAATCTCATCGGTTCTTTATTTGAAACGTTAGATTGGTCCATGACATTTACTTTTTGAAGATAATTTCATTTAAATGTTGACCGCGGCTGCGTCTTAGGTGGTCCATCCGCTTAGTCCAATTTTGGCATTTCCACGTTTTTGAGTAACAGAGACCCAATTGGTGCGAACGGCGACGAATCGAAAATTGGTGGTCATCATTAACACTGGCCGATACAGCTGCGATATTTTCTTCAGTTCGCACTCTACGTAAGCGTGTTGGTGGTTTAATGTCCAACAATGTAAATTTGGTGCGAAATTTAGTCACAATAGCCCGAATAGCCGCTTCAGTGGGTCGATTAAACTGACCATAAAATGGAAGCGCGCAATGAACTTTCTTAACAGAGCACGCATTTTGATAATAAAATTCAATAATTTGCAAGCGTTGTTCGTTTGTAAGACGATTCATGATGAAATGTCAAAGCATACTGAGCATCTTTCTCTTTGACACCATGTCTGAAATCCCACGTGATCTGTAAAATACTAATGCATGAAAATCCTAACCTCAAAAAAATCACTCTTTAGAAGTAGTAGAAGAAGAATCTGTTGTCAGACACCCCCTAAATCTTGAGTTACGAGTAAAAACCCGAGTTTTCGTACCTTTGCACACTTATAAGCCTGTAACACTTTCACTTTCTCATCGGATTTGAAAAGACACAACCTGGAGCTTTTGATAAGTGTATAGCTTTTGTAAGAAAATTTAAGAAATCTGTGTGATTTTGTCCAGCGAACACACTTTTTAAACATTTTTTTACCATTTTTCAACTTTCGCAATTTGTTTGTACATTATTTTGTTTGGTAACCCTATCACTTGTAAATTTAGTTTAATAACACATTTTGTAAGGAGTACAACGTCGCTTTGCTATTGAAAATCCGTTAGTAGTTGACGGAGTTATTAACGTTTTTATTAATACTAATTTTTTGCAAAAATACAAGTTTTGATCATTCCAATTCTCATCTCTCATTATTATACGAATTAAAGTCCAATAAAAAATTCTTAAAATTCGTCAGAATGATATCACTTCCCAGAGTTTTTGGACTGTCGCTATCTATCTTCTCCTATTACGCCGTGAGACAATTTTATACATATATTTTTAAGTGGACCTGAATAAGATCATAAACATATGAAACTAGAGATCGTATGTAGAAAAACTGTGTACTCAATTTTTCATTTGGTGATCTCTTCTCTTTTTCACAGGATTTTTAATTTCCAAAGGATTTAGATGTTTAAATAATTTATTTTCATACTTTAACAAGTCATACAAAGGCGATATGGATATCAAATGAAAGAGAAGAATGTCTGTTAAAAATACTTTAAATTTAATGCATCCATCCATCTATGTTGATTTAGTGTTGAGAATCAAATGAAAGAGAGGAATGTCTGTTCGTGCCTCTATTTGCATTCTTTTAGCATTAACAACGTTTTCAAGTTTTCCCCTTAATGTGTTAATACTAAAAACAGCTATTCATTCTAAATTTAATGAATTTTTCGATTCATTTTGTTGCCTAGTGTATAATAGTACAACTAAACTATTATTAAATTACCAAATACTACTGTCTACAGTAGGAAATAAACACTATTGTCAATCACAATTAATGTTCTCATAATTTATATATATTTGGTTTTGTGTATTTTGCGGAACTCTTTTGGCTTGCCCCCACTACTCTCGTTCTTTTTTGTTTCCTTTTCAAACTTTAAACCATATCGGAATACATAAACTCGTGATTACCTCCAATTAGATCTCTATAGATTTTCTAATAGTTAGTTCCATAAACATACATATATGTATGTATACATAATAGTTTATTTTTGGTTGCAAAACAAATCAATCGTGTGGGTTTCGTCGTTCTGAGAACTCACTCATTTATTTGCAATAATTTACTTAACTATTTTTAATTGTTTATAAGGTAAATTCTTCGAACACATCATGTTCATATTTGTTTATATAGTGGTTTTTCCTTTTTCGGTTTCAAGACCAATTACGTAACAAATGTACATTAAGCTGACTCACTCATTGGTTTTGATGTCCTAAAAATGTATTGTGAAAATTCCCCAACTACATCAACTGGTCGTCAGTGTTGACAATTTAGGGGATTTTCCCCAAATTTATATGATTTAGATAGAATTTATTAATACTGACTTAATAAAATTACATTTTTGTTGAAAACTTTAATTTTAGGGAATTTCTTGGTGTAATTTCATTTGATTTTTTGAGGATTTACAAACAAAGAAGAGAAAAATCAATTTGGATATTTTCAAAAAACTTATCAAGATTGCACTTTATTTTTGTAGATAATCGATCGACTTAGAAAAGTTATGACCAATTATAAGAAATTTAATAAATATAAATCTTTTCATCCAGATTCGAATCATTATTTTCGTCATCGCAAAATAAAATCTACAAGAGAATGTATGTGAATGTGTGTAGCGGACACAAACATTAACCGCAGTTTCAATTCAACATACGTACCACTTTTGTCGTGGTGAGTTTCCATACGTTCGCAAACAACTAAAAGTATGCTATAGTTTTTGTTCACTTAAAGAAATCCTCCTGACAGTCGTGGCTAAATATTAAATGATGACGAGTTGATTAATCGCATGTTGATGGATGGATGACTGACTGACTTCTTTATTTTGTTTGCAAATAAAGAATGAATGTTCAAATGTATGTATGACCTCATCCGAAGTAGGAAATTTGTACTTATTAAAAATATAAAATATCAATAAAAACATTAAACACAAATGGACAAATGGTTTGCACTTTTGTTTGGCATCTATCTACATTAAAATAAGTAGCAATTTTTATTTAAATGAGTGCCATATTTTGTTTAACACAGCAGACACAGCAATATGTTATTATCGTGGATAATTGCTATATTAAGTGTATCATTGAAATGTTTGTATCGAAATATTGATACACACATATACAGAGTAAATCACCGGGTAACAGAAAAGTTGCGGGTTTCCGCACATTGGTTTGTTTTATGAATATTTCGGATTATTATATTTGCATAGCCAGAGCGATTTAAAAAAAAATTGTCATGTTTCATTTTTTTCTTAAAAATGTGTTTCACACTCAAAGTCTGCTTAAAAACACAGATTTTCTTCTGAAAAGGGGAAAGCAGATTGTATCTGCTGAAATAACAAACAGTTGTTTGCTGTATTTTGCAGCAAATAAAAAACGCTATCTTGAAACTTTATGTGGAGAAAAGTAGGGCCCGTTTAATATACATATATTAACAGCACTTTTTAGAATAACACAACTCGTTTTCACCGCCAATCTGAAAAGCTTTTAAATATTCGGCACTTAATTTATATCTTATTTTTTAATTAATAGAAGCAATTTTTAGCAAACTCTTTAGTATTGTGAATGCTGTTGCAAGATTGCACAAAAAACTGTTGATATGACATGGAAAAAAGTTCCTGCTGATTGGAAGCAGACAATCACTGCTGTTGATAGCACGCTTTTGCAGTTTTTGGCCATATAAAAATTAGGACAATAAATTATGCGCAATATCGTATCAAACGTCAAAGAGAAACAAACTTATTTGAGTGTATTGCATTATAGATTTTAGTGATAATTTTGAAGAAATGTTCAATTTTTTTTATAAATTTTCACATTTTTGTTCAAGATTTATTTTAGTAAAAAAATCCCCAATTTTGGAACATTTTTCCCCACTTTGGGAATTTCAGAATTATGTTTGAATAAATTCTAAAACTTGCTAGAAATAATTTTTGCAGACATTTTTTCTACATAAGATATCTCAATTTTTGTATGTTTGAATTTGTTTTTATAAAAAAACTTAATGATATTTTTAGTTTTACGTGGGATTTTTTTGAGTTTTATTTTCCCCGATCTATGAATTGTGGGATTTTTCTATGAGGTATCACAAAAAGAACTGCTTGTTGAATAAGTAGTAGAGTCCACCTTTTAATGCCTTTAAACGTAACTAAATTTTGTCTTCTTCAGAAAAAAAAGAAAAGAAAGAAAAGAAAAATTTATAAGCGAAATAATGTTGTTGGTAAAATGGGACCTTTCTGGAAGTTTGCCATTAGAAGCGTATAACTTCTAAATAAAATAACACATTTGCATCATTTTTTTCTTTAGAATTTTATAAACAATAGTTAAAAATACGAAAGCAAACTCGCTAAAAAATTATTGCAATACATGAATGGAAATCATTTCAAAATTAGTCGAACTAGTAAACCCCATAACCACTATAGATCCAGAACTTGAAAACATCTGTACTCTAAGCATGTGCAATTTCGTCATGATATCTTTTTCCGCTCAAAAGTTATAGAATTAATTAAAAAATCGCAACAATAGAAGGATGGATATTACATTTGAATATGATTAATTCTACGCACTAGGAAATGGAAGACGAAGACCAGATGGGTCATATTTGACCGAACGTTTGTCTTGTTTTTGTATGCAATTGTCAATGAATTCAACGATTTCACTCCTAAGAACGAGACTATATAGAACTGCAACTATAGGCCAGCTTCTATCTGTATTAGTTAAGCATTAACAACCATTTAAAGTGAGTTTCCTCCCTTAAAAAATAAAACATGAATAGACTAAAAAATAGGGGGGGATGAATTTAAAATGGTTGTTGATGCTAACCTAATACAGGGTGGCCGATGAAGGCTGCTACCAAAAATAAAAACCTTTCTGTGATCCATTTTTTCTTATTTCAGAGAGTGGTTTTTAAATTTAAAGAAAATTTAGAAAAAGAAATTTAAAAAAGAAGATTTAAAGAAATTGGATTGTGTGTCGTTATCACACATTGAAGTCTGTCATTTCCGTCCAAAGAGAGTTTAGACGAACGTTTGGCGGCACTCCCCCGAGCAGATTTACTATAATGAGGTTCGAAAACAATTTTTCCGAGCGTGGAACAGTCACTCAAGTCTCTCAGTTCGGATGCAGGCAACTGTTGCAGCTGTAGCTGCTGCCATACAAGTTTCGACAAGGAGATTATCAGTTTTTACAGACAATTTTGCTTAAGGGTTTGCAAATCCATATAACAATCAAACTGAGCTGTAAGAATATCATTGAAATGGTGGTTGAGGACGAAAACATGTTGAACTACATTTTTATGTCTGGAGTGTCCGATTTTGATATAAAGGGCAATGTTAACAAACAAAATTGTCGAATATGGAGTGACTCTAATTCACAGGTAATGCATGGGACACAATTGCATCCAGATGGAACAACAATGTGGTGTACAGTGTCATCAAGCTGAATTGTCGGACCTTACTTTTTCGAAGAAAACGGTTCAATTAATGGAGACCATTACTTAAAGATGTTGAAGGAGTTTTTCTTTACAGAACTCCGTCGAAAGAGAATCTTTTTCAGTACTATGTGGTTTCAACAAGATGGTGTAACTTGTCACATAGCAAGTTCTGTTATGACAGAAAATGACAGCGAAAATTACCCAATAAGTTCATTTCAAGAAACTCCACATTTCGTATCCCGACCTTATTGCACCTAATTTTTTCTTGTGGGGTTATTGCAAGCAGGAAGTTTACAAAATGATTTTAAACAATGGATTTTTGATGATTTAAAACAATGCATTCGAACAACAACTCAAGAAATTCCTGCAGCAAATCTCCAGGCAGTAATGTGAATAACTTTTTGATAAGATATCGCACATGTGTCACAATTAAAACATGAGTAAAGCTAAAATAATTTATATGAATTAAAAAAAAGTTATTCGAGTTTCTTAATGTGTTTGGATCTCATAAAGGTAGTCGTTTATTATCATCGATAATATCCATAATTTTCTTAAGTCTCATGTTCTAGATTGTAGTGTTAGTTTCTACATTTCATATCGTCCACCGTTCTTTTATCTGATGGTGTTTTTTTTCGACAAAAAAGTGTTGAACATTTTTGTCTTAACTCCTACAAACACCGCAACATTTTTAGCGAAATTAATTAACATCCGAAACACCCGGAGTTAGTATTTCCCCCAGCTAAATCATCTGCAAATCGTATATAAATTTAATGTAGATAATATATTAAGGATAGACTTCCTTTTATTCCACTAGCATTCAAATTCTACTAGTACCATTGTCTGAATGTAACAGAAATTAATTGTCATGGAACACTAAAACACATTTATTAAGACTCCCCAGTAGTCTCCTTCTATTCCCACATATTGTCTTCCCTCTATTACCCTATCTTGTATTGTATTAAGGAAATAATATCTTTATGGAATATACTATGAATACAAGAGCTGCCAATGAATCATCCTATTTCATAACTCATCCGTCGGCGGCGTCGTTCACACAATATAAGTATGTATCTTTGAATATGATTATAAAAAATGGCAATAATTATAGTACTCTTGACAATGGGATGGATGTACGTAGTACGTTTACAAACTAAACGACTGTATAAGTTTCGCTAAATATGAATAGGAATACTAAGCAGTGGTGGGTGTCATAAAGTAGACGAGCACACTAGTAATTATTAAAATGATTGGGAGAAATTGTGTCGCAAATTGAGGCCGCGATGTGGCTTGGCCGTAGTAGGAGGAGAACAGCTCATCTAAATATTTCAGTTTTAATCAAAATTGTGCAAATGAATTGATGGAATGGATTGAGCGAGTGTGTATGTGGAAATGAAGGTCATGTAAAAGAAAAATTCATTTTGTACTTACACATTGGATCTTGGTGTGGGTACGGGTGTTCTCTTGATTTGCGAAGCCGTTAGTGATGAACGTCTCAATTGTCCACCATTCGAATCCTCTTCTTCATCTTCACTGCCAAAGGGATTTCGGGAGAAGCGTGGTGGTGGTGGCCTGGGTGGTGGTATTTTGGGTGTTGATGTTGTTGTGGATTTCTCCAACTCGACTTCATCATCGGATGAATCGAAGGGATTCAAGCTGACATTCTTGGCCGGTTGTTTTGGTATGGGAGGTTTTCTCAATACCACATTCTCTTTGTTTTCTTCGGCATCATCCTCGTCATCTTCTTCATCGGATTTGAAGGGATTTAAATCTTCGGGATACTCTTCCACAACCACTTTGCCACCGGTGGTCTTTTGTGGTGTTGAGCTATCCTGGGGCGTGGAAAGTTGTTGATCTTCTACTTCTTCTTTGTTTTCATTGACTTTTTCTTCGACTACTTCTTGTTTTGTTCTTTCCTCGATTTGTGGCGTTTCATCAATTGACTTTATCTTATTTTCTAAAATTTCATTGTCTTTTGTTTCCGTAATTATTAAAGGCACTTCTTTTTGCACAATTTCAATTTCAATTGGCTTTTCCAGACTTTCTTCTTCAGTTGCAATTTCAGTGTCCATTTTTATTGTTGCTTCACGTGGAGCAGGAGTGGGGGCCTGTACATCTTCTTCGTCTAGGCGGCTTGAAGGCTCATTTAGATTGGGTGTTGGTGTTGCCGAAATATTCAAATCTTCTTTTACATTATTAGTAGCAGCAGTTATAGATTCTTTTTCTTTTTCATTATTTGTAATTACTTCAAATTGTTGCAGGCGAGCACGTACTACACTAAGCCTTTGTGTGGTCTCTTTATCTTCCGTGGCGGTGGTGGCCACGGCGCTTGTGTCCTCCTCCGGTGGAGATTTTGTGCGTAGTTCAACTTCATCATGATTTTCACTGGTTTCGTTGCTCTCCACCGTCTTCGGCTGCGGTTCCGGTTTCGATTCTTCTATTGACTTAGTGGCCACTTGGTTGGGTGGTGTTGTTGTGCTCTCTAACTGCTGTGCAGCTTCAGTTTCGGTTTCCGTTTCCATGGAAACTTCAACTGTTGCTTTGTCTTTGGTAACACAATCATTATCATTAGTTTCATTACATACTAGATTATTTTCTAATTCTATTTGTTGAATTGTCTCCATCGTTTCGGTTGGTGTTTGCGTTGTTGTTGTTGTTGCAGTTTCTTCCACCTCCTTCGTTGTCGACGAAGCTATGGTTGCATCCTTATCATCATGTAAATTATTATTGGTTTTATCATTAGTTTTCCGCGAGGACGAAACACTAATTTGCAATTCTGTCGTTTGTTTTTCGGGCGAGGCTGCCCGAAAAATATTGTGCTGTTCATCGGCCACGAGTTGTGTTGGCTCCGTTGTGGTTGTTGCTGTTGATTCCAAAATCAATTGAGCTGAGGCTGTGAAACGTTTGCTGGCATCCTCATCCTTCTTTTCGGCTCTTAGTTCCAAGGGGGGTGGTAATGTTTTGGGCAATTCGGGAGGCAGTGATACCGATGTCAAATCATCAGTTTCCTCCGAATCTGAAGTATCCATTTTGGAATTTTGCACCGAGGAAGAAAGTGATTCGCTTTCATCCTCATCGCGATCCGGATCGTCGGCGTCACCATCGGGTTCATTGTCCACGGTATCGTTGAGGAAACTCGACAAAGCTGGATTCATTTTATAAGTGGATTTGGCCGATGCACTTTCCATTCTTTGTAGACTTTTCGATTTTTCCTCATCACTTAAACTTTTCTGTAAAAGTTTACTGTCCACTTCCGTGGCATCTTCAGCTCTCTTCGGCTGTTGTTTCTGTTCGAAGAATGCCAAACGATCTCTTATGGAACTGCGCACAGATCTGGTGGCAGTTGGTGAGAGAGCCTCACCTTCCAATTTATTGCGCAATTGGACATGGGAAGTCTCCGCCTCTGATGCTGCTGGAGCTGGTGGTGCACTACCACCACCAATAGCAGCAGCAGCCACTGCTAATTCGCCGCCACTCATGGTGGGGACGACCTCTTCATCGGGACATGTTTCACAGCAATACTGCTCATCGACTTCGGTTTCATAGAAACTTCCGGGTGTTAACTGGGAACCACAACGGGCACATTTGAGACAGGTGCGATGATAGACTTTTTTGCCTACCAACAAACGTTCGGCCAGAAATACGGGTAGCTGGCATTTACGACAGGGATCTCGCCTGGGTACGCCAACTACATGGGCCATCTGCAAGAGAGGGAGAGAGAGAAAGATGGGAGAAGAATTAGAAATTGTAATGCAAAATTCGATTATGTCTGAATTAGTAATTGTTAGAGACTTTAGTTTGTTTCAAAGTATATAAAATATAGAGTAACACCAAATTCTATATAAATATAATTAAAATTGTCCAAATTTTACAAATATGTTGGACAATTTTAATTATTTAAATGCTTTCCTTTAAAATGTATGTTTTAATTAATGTTTCAGTGTTGAAGTTAGTCTAAATAAGATGTAGTAGAAAAATACAATACAGGGTTCATCTCTGTCCCTGGTGAATAATTTGAACTAGATGTCTACCGAAGATGATGTGAAAACTTTTCAGAAATATATGTTTCAGACGAAGAGTTCGGCCGAAGAATGAATATTTTAGATAAAGTGATCAATCGATAATGATCAGTCTAAAAATGTGAAAAGTGTCTTTAGAAAAACCCGCGTAAGTTCCTGTCATACGGAGAATACGAAAATATTTTTTTTTGGCATATGATTACTGACTAAATGATTTGTAACAGAGTTTTTTCAAAAACCCAGATAGAGAAAGTCGAAATAAATGCAATTGCAATCTAGAATTGTGGATTTTTGCAACAATGGCAGCTTTTATCGCGACTGACTATATATGTTACAAGCGACATTGGTTCTTAATACACATGCAAAAAATCCGCCGTTCGTTGGGTAAATGTCATGCTTACAAAATCATTTTAGCCATATCTCCCGCTAAAATAAAAATTTAGCAAAACTATCCAATTTTTTTTTGTTTATCGTACTCTACCGAAAAAAGATCGATATTCCAATAAAATGAGTTTTAACCCTATTTAATTTTGCTATTTAAGCTTGAAGAGCTTTTTTACAACTCTGGTGTCTTTGGTGAACCCCACTGCAATTTTCCTGTATTTTTTAATCCTTAAAAGCCCTGAAAGGATTTTTTTAATTTTCTCGGAAAAATGGTCAAATTGACCCATACAGAGAGGAGCTAGAGTGTTAAGATCTTTCACAAAAATGATCCTCATAAAATTTCATTCCATATAGTTCTGACAATAAGAATTCTCTCAGACATTAACAAAATATACATTTTTTTTCACTTAGTATAATGTTCCCTTCGATCAAAAATGTAAACTTTGACCCACAGTAAAAAGAAACTCAGACCAATTGGACTATATGTGTATTATACAAAAATGATCAACCTGCCCTATTATAATTATAGGGTCGTGACTCCAAAAATGCTGTTGGACAGTGTAATTATTGATACCTTAGGATATCAGGTGGGTAAAACCGGTTCCGGAAAAAGTATAACAACCACAATTGTAGGATGTATCCTGTTTCAGTCAGATTTGGCTACAGACTTGCATTTCCGCGAACAATGGGTAAAAATTGATGAAGAAAAGATTTAGGAAGCTGTTGTGAAGCCACTAAAACATTCCTTGTTCAAAAAAGACGAGAACTTTCCAAAAGGATTCTGATTCGATCCGACCCTTCACTTCCTCCGAAGAATTACCATTTGGCAGGCCTGAATTGAACCGACTGGATTACAAATTGTGGACAGTTTTAGGAAAAGTGATACTACAACAGTCATTCGATAAGACTGTTGTGAGTGATGTGGACACTAGGTTGGTGCTTTATTTGGATCTTTGGCGCACCCTAAGCTTAATTAGAAACAAGTATATGACTTTTTATAATTGTTTCATTAAAATTTAGGTAGTATTACAGAGCTTAATAGCAAATTAATTAATAGCAAATTTGAAATAACCATGAGTATTTTCACATTTTTGCTGATATATCACAAACTACTGAAAATCCTGCTCTGAAATTTTCAGAATATTTAGAGCACATATGCAGCTATTTGCTGAAATAAAAAATAAAAATCAAAATTTTTTTAAAAAAATATTTCAAAAAATAAAAACAATTCTTCTGCAAATTTGGAAATTAAAAGTCCTGTAAAAACGACAAAAGACCACAAAATAAAAAAACTGAGTATGCAGTTTTGCTATTCGTGACCTATAGTTTCAGTTCTATATAGCCTCGTTCGTAGGAGGCACATCGTGTCGCACAATGCCATTGTAACAGCTTATGTTTATCTATTGAAGAATAAAAATGACAGATTTTTTTCCAAAAATTAGCTTTGCATAAAACAAAAATGTGTTTACGATGCAAAATACCCCATAGTTCAGTGTTTACTTTACATTTTCTGGAAAAAACATTCTAGAAAAAACAGTTTGTAAAAAATTGCGGCCCTTAATGGGTAAATAAGTTCTAAGATTAATGCTACTCTAACAAGCCCCTGAAAAAACTAATTTTTAGAAATTATTTTGAACGAGGCCCGAACGGACAATGACAAAGCCCAAATATTTTGGGAGAACACATAAAAGAAACCAATCTTTCATTTTAGTCGGGAACATTGACAAATTTTATTTTGAAGCCACTCTACTATATATATTTTAAAGTAAAATTATCAAATTGTATGACTCATAAAAACGCCGTTTCTTATTTTGTTTGATCTTTCTGTGGAAAACCCCATATCAAAATCAAAAGACTTTCGAAGAATTGTTTAACATAGAATTTCTCATTAGAGATACAGATGGCTATACAATTTCCAAAGCTCGGTAGCATCTAAACATTAAATAAAAAATCCTGAGGATTAATAAAATTCCGTTTGCGCCCGCCAAAAAAGTAAGAACCAGAAGTGGCCACTCTTGTAATGTACGAGGTAGGTAGGCTACATAAGGCATGCGCGAAGGCCAAAGCGAACATTTCTAATGTTGATTTCTTATAAAATATATAAAAAAGTGGTCGGTTACGTTACAAAAAAACTATGGGCTGTTCTGAAAAATTGGGTTGATCAGTCGTATGAATGATATTGTGTTCCATTATTAACCCTTAAATGCATGAGGTCAGCTGCCAGTATGCAGACTAAGCTACACTAATGCAAATTTGCTCTCTAAACACGGATTCAGCATTAATTTTCTTGGGAAATTCATAATTTTCTGGGAAAGGCTTAAAATGGTCGATTTGTGCTGTTTAGCACATGTGGAAAACTAGGCTTTCTATACATATTTCGAATAAACTGCTAGCTCAAGATTCATTATAATTAGCTAACACAAAGCTCTGGCTACTCACATGAGCTTATTTCAGCACGAATAATTAGTATTATCAATTTTGATTTCAATATAAAACGCCACTTTTGAAAATGCGTGCAAAAATTGCAATCGCTTATTGCTTATTATGAGCTACCCAGCAAAAATTCTCATTACCAAGTAATGTGGGGAATAAGGCAAAACCAAAAACCTTCACTACTTATTTTTCGGATCCGTATCGAATTATTTTTATAAAGGGATTGTAAAAAAATAAGTACTTCCACGCACGCTTACAAAAAGTTGAGAAATAAGTACTTCTAAAGGAGTTGTAAAATAAGTGGCCTCATGAAGATACAAAATAAGTCATTATTACTAACTAGTCAAATAATGTATTATCAATAATGGGCTTAATTAGTGATGAAAACAACATTTTTATTAAATTATATATTTTGTATCGACTTGTACGACAAGATGAATACAGAATTTAGGGCTGTTTTTCTTTAAGCCTGGACAACTAACAACAGCAGTGCTATTCTCTGACCCACCATGAAAATTTAGAAGATTATTTTTTAAAATCTGAAGTTCTATGAAATTTAACTTACCAATAACTACTTATTTAACCCATTATAAGGAAGTAATTATTTCATACTTCAAAATAATGCGGGGCGTAACGAGCTGTCATTACTAGATAATGCTAAAAACAATGTGGTGTCATTACCAAGTTTTTGCTGGGTAAAGCACGTTGCAAGCCCGGCGAAACAATATTTGAATGAAATGAAAAATTTGCCTGCTTCAATTCAACGTATTCGGTATTTCATATCGGTTTGACTTACTAAATTTTTAACAAAACCAGAAATTTAAAAAAATAATCAGTACTTTCTTATAGCCGATTCTAATTTAAAGTTCTAAATTGGCCTCCCTATATAAAACACGAACTGTTCTCTGCATTTTTTGTTTTGACTATTTGTATTTTGAAATCGTCATTGTAGATTTCTTTTGAAATTACATTTTTTATCTATCTATTTAGATAGATAGATATTTTCCGTAAAATCTTTTAATTACTAGACATTTGACCAATTTTTTACTCTATCTATCTACTCATTTAGAAAATAATTATTAATTCACAAATAAATGTTAACTGTTCGTACTCATCGTATGGGCTGATGTTGATAATTTGATTTGTGTACTCTAAATGCAAAAAGTGAAGTTTACTTTAAGGCGTTTGTGGAGCAGACAGTGTAATGCGTATGTTTAGGCTGAGGAAGAAGTGAAATACATATATATGGGAGGAGGATATATTTGTGGTGTTCTATGTATGTGGTAACATAAAAAAGCATATTTTTCTGGTAAAGCACATTTCTATAAAAAGCCAATTGAAATATAAAGAAGAATATGTGAAGAAGAAGATGAAGAAGGGACACACAGACTAAGAGAAAAAGACACGCCCGAGTATGGTAGGTTAGTAAACGATTAGTTAGTTGGTTTCTTTAGACATTAAGTAAGACAATAAAAAAGAATACGAGCTCAAATTACACTATTCAAAGATGATGGTTGCCCTCAAAAAACTTACCTGTTTGTTAACAAATAAAATCCGATAATTATAGAATTACATGGACACACATGGATGATGGTGGTGGTGGTGATGATGATGTTGTTGTTTTTGTTGTTGCTGTGGCTGTTGTTTTGGTATTTGGTACGAGTGTAACGCGTAAAACGAAACGATCGATATATTCACTGACATTGAAGTTACAGATGGACAATATCAATAGATAGTTGCATATATATATACGTAGCGAAGAGATTCTTAACACATACAAACAAATATTTATATATCGATATCGATTTCTTTATGAGATTATACAAAACGTAAAACAAAACACAATAAAAATGTATTTTTGTGTAAAACTTAAATAAAATAACGTTGTCTTCTTCTTTTTCTTTTGCAGATATCTGCCAACCGATCGCTATCGGTCTTCTGTATATATATATATGTAGATAGATGTATATGTATGAAATCCTTAAATTGTTAAAGTGATGTGTGAGATACTTTTGTTTATAATGCTTTAATGTTTTGTTGGTTTTGATCTGAACAGATCAGATCCAGTAGCAATGCAATCCAAAAACGATTCCACCGAATTGTGGGCTCAGGATGGAGTCGACGATGATGATGGTGAGTGATGTTGATGTTCTGGAGTACACTTTGTTCTTGATCTTGTTCTTGTATTTTTGTTTGTTTTTGGATATGAAGTTTGTTCTCTGTTTTGATCGTATGTCTTTTTTGTTTGTAAATGATGTTCTTGTTGTTGTTGCTTATTCTGATGGGGGTTTTCCTTTTACTTTTCTTTTTAATAAAACTATACACAAACAATACACGAGCTGATGATGTTGACTGTTTGAAACATGATTAGCATATAAATATTGTTTCGGTTTCCGTCTATTTTTAACAGAATATTTCAGGTTTATACTGTCCCATTATATCCAGACTTTTATCATCCTATATACGGAGAAGAGAGATAAAGAAAGAGAGAAGAAAAAACAAACAAATATATAGATTTGTATATAGGTCGCAATAATAATAATTATGATGATTTCAACAAAAGGGATTAGTACCGGGGTGGGGTGGTTGTTTTGTTAGAAAAGTTAAAAAAAATCAACTTCAATTGTTAGTGGAAAAGAATATTTGTTATTAACTTCCACAATCAGATACCAATAGTATTAGTAGCATTTCTAGCGGCTTTTCTAAAGGCTAGGTTAGTAAAGAAGAAGACTAGATACAATAACTAATAAAATACATATTTACAAATTGGGTTAATGTTGGAGAGATGGGGTTGGTTAACGTGTTTTTTGAAGGGGGATTTAACTTCATTAAAGACACACAACAAATGGTAGGCAAACAAACGTCTCAATATCAAACTGAGTTTGAAAACAAAACAATGTTTACATTTAATTTTGAATAGTTTAAATATTTCTCACTCGAACGGGAACAAAGACTTCAAGTTAACAACTAATCCGACTTTAAAAGTACAGCAAGATATGTATGTCTCGTATACCAACCATTTAACCTTGTACTCTTTTAAAACATATTTTTTGTCTGAAATTGTATAACAGATTCCATTGTACAACATACAATAGAAGATGTGATGTTATCATGCATTCCAAATATTATCTTCCTAATTTGAATAAAGTCCACACTTTAATTTAGTTCAACAAAAGATGTTGTCTATGCACCATATCGTCACGTAAATCAAGTCAAGGTAGGACTATTTTCAATAGCAAATAGATATTTCCGACTTTCAATTGGAATTTTCTCAATATGAAATGGAAATTCATAATTTCAATTGGAATTTTCTCAATATGAAATTACAATTCTCATTTTCATTTGTAATTTCTCAATATGAAATGGCAATTCTCAAATGTCTCTTTTTGAAATGGAAATTCACTTTTCAATTTAAATTTTCATAAATGGAAGGACTAATAAACTTATAAAGAAGCCCAATCTACACGGTGTTTGTAGGTGAACGACGTATAGAAGGTTCCATTGTAGAAAAGTCTCGAAATAGAAATTTGAGGGATTTTTATTATTCTGAAAAGCGAAAAAGTTAAGCAAAAGGTCAAAGTGTAAATCCGCACGACTTTGCGCAGCAACTTCAAAAGAAAATTAAAAACGTAAAGCTAAAAAGTCATAGTGTAAATAGAATCTTGGAAATCAGACGGGTTTTTGACTTTTCTCTAGTAAAATTTTCAAATTTATACATGACGGAAATCAAGCAAAAAGTCGTCGTGTAAATCTACACGACTTTCCGTAGCAACTTCAAAAGAGAATTGCAAGAAAAGTCAAGCAAAAAAAGTCATCGTGTAAATGGGACTTAGTGCGTTTAGAAAATACTTGAATAATGGCTTAACTTCTTTATAGCAGAAGTATCGTAAAACGTTTGAGAATTATTTCATGTTGTCATTGGGTATGTGAGTTTTGCAAACTCTGAAGCAAAATCATATATTTGAAGTATTGGGGAACATTTATTCGATGTTTACTTTTACTTCGTATTAAGCAAAATTTTTCTCAGTTTAAGTAAAAATTGGATTGAGAAAAAAATACACTATAAATTTAATCAGCTTGTGTAAATTGTGGGTTGGAGGAAACATGTTACTAGAATCAAATACGAAGTATAAAGTTTGAACTTAATTGTTTTAGCGCTATGCGAAGTTCATTTGTCATATATTGTAGTTCATTTTAACTCATTGCAGGGTTCACTTTTTTTCTGAGTGTACTTCAAGGGACGAAATCCTTTTCTGGATTATAATCACAATTATATTTGTCCTTTGCCTCAAGTGATTGCGAAATGGACTATAATACAAATTTATTGTATAAAAGTTTTTGAGGAAAAAAAGAACTTTTTATACCCTCCACCATAGAATGGATTTTATGTCAATTTTATTTTTTCACTGAACCAACACTTAGGGGATTTCCCTTAAAAATGCACCGCATTGTATTGGCGGACGGTTGATAAGGTATTGGAAGGAGGAAAGAGGGAATAGTGTTTGTTGACTGTTCTGATGAGCTTCACATTTTCCAGATATGTCTAATGGTTGCAGATCAGTTAGAAGTGAAAACAAGCAAGAGTAAAAACATAATTAATTTTTGAAATATTGAGACTTCTTGTAGTATTTCAGAGTAGTTTTGGATGATACCTGCTCACTATTCAGTATTTTTATATATTTCTTGCAATATGCGATAGTTCTTTTTAAACTAGACGTCGTATATAGGAGAACTGTGTACTCAATTTTCCATTTGGTGTTCCTTTCTTCTTTTCACAGAACTTTTTATTTCCAAAGAATGTAATGAAGAATGTTTTAATAATTTATTTTAATATTTGTATGATGTGGGTATCAAATGAAAGAGAAGAATATCTGTTAAAAATACTTAAAAATTCATGCTCCTATCTGAATAAGTTCAGCATTAACAATTATTTCAATATCCAACTTAAAAATAAAAATTAAACTTTTTAAGAGGGACCATTTTAAATATTATTTATTTCCAATATAATAGAGATATATGCATGAAATTTGAAATATTTTTAGCAGACATTCTTCTCTTTCATTTGATACCCATATCGCCTTTATATGACTCACAAAAGTACGAAAATAAATTATTAAAACTTCAATATCCTTTTAAAATTTAAAGCCCTGTAAAAAGGATGAAATATCAACATATGGAAGACTGAGTACACAGCTTTTCTACATACGATCTCTAGTTTCATGGGAATATTGTCTCGTTCAGATCCAATGAAAAAATGTAAAATTGTTGCACGGTGTACTAAAAGTAATATTATCACTATTACAAATAATAATCAATTTCCACCTCTTAATTGTAGGTTTTCATATGTGTATTATCTATAAAGAAGTAAAGTCACTATTAAAAAAGTCAAATCAAAATAAAATAGTCCCGTTCTCAATTGTAGATTTTTTCCGCAGAATTTCAAATGAAGAGGAATTCTATGTAAAACTTTTGCAACCCTATAACGTTGAAATTTTGAAGTCATAACTTTTGTTCTGTAAATTTGTTTGCAGGAGAATTTTTGGAAAAAATATATATTTTTTTCCAGCAAATAGCAACGTCAGTTTTCTAAATATTAGGTAAATTTCAGACAATGCAATTTAATGCAGACTACGTAAATTTATGCAAACTTTTCCCAAAATATATGGACTGACGTAAATTCTCAGTTGTTTTTATACCAGTGAGTCGATATACTAACTAACGCCATCTTTGGATAGCTTTCATGTTACTATGTTAGCAGGTCAACTGTATTAAAATGCTATGTCTATATAATTACTATGAATCAAAATTCTTCCTCTCGCAAATATTTTTTTTGTACATAAAGTTTTAAATATGTGGCTCCCCCCACAGTTTCTAAAATTGTTTTTGTTGTGAGTTTTTTTCTAAAATTTCAAACTTATACGGAGGTGTCTATAAAACTGCACTATTTTCACACTGAAAAGCATTTATGGTCATGTGACCGCGATCGATCTTGGCCATATTGCCATTTTAAAGCCACAATTTCCAATCAAAGATGACACACTTTTAAATCGTAAGTTTGGCGAATCGCAAAAATTATAATTATTATGATACCAATTAAGATGATGTTCTTCCAAATTTGTTAAAAATTAACTCCGTGCGCGATTTGGTTTTCAGATATACACAAATTTGCATCAAACAATTAACACTAGTTTATCTCAATTAGGACAAATCTAAAGCTTTGTTTAAAAAAATATGGCAGTGTGGGTAGTTCTAAGTTTTGGGGGGAAACATTATTGCGGAAATTAGTTTTTTCGAGAAGGAAAGTTAAGTAAAAACGAACGTTTGACCTTCGTCAACGGGCAAATTAAGCAGTGCTCATTTACGAAATCAAACGGGGAAGGAAATTGAAATTAAACCTTGTCAGTAGGAAGAAAGAATGACATGCCGACGATGGATGGATGATGACATAGATTTTTAACAACTTGTCAAGCAAGTGTAAAACGCAAACTTTTTGTCAATTGAGAACAACCAAAATGTTTCACATGCAAACTGGGGAAAGAAAGAAATTAGTACATTTCTATCCAACTCACAGTGTGCTAATTAAATATGTCAAAGTACGGCGATACTACCTTCTTTAGAGGATGATGCAAAACAAGTTCCTAAGTGCGCCGCGCTACTGCTGCTAATCGTTGGGCAGCTATTTATAACGTGATATATTTTAATTATAACTGCCTCTTAATATCTAGTGCAAAAGTGGTGTAAAAAAAGTATACAGGTTTGTGCGGAATATAATAATTGAGAAGAGAAATACGTCTTTTTTACAATCTGTCATTTAATAATTTACATTTAGCTGCCGTGGAAAACTGTTGTGTAAACATTTGCGGCGGCTTAGACAAGGGGAGCGGCTTATTCTCTCATCAATTGTGTATGTCAGACACTAGAAATATAATCATTTATTTACGCAAACCGTTTGCAATTTCAATTATTTTGTTTTTATTGGAAAAACACACGTAGTCCGGTCAATGTCTAAACTTAAATGAAAAATAAAAAAACTTTGAAACCAACCTCAATTTTGTGGCTGTTGTTGTTGGAAACATTGAACTTTTTTGCGAACTCGTATTTGAATACAACACAGAAAAGAATTTGGAAAATGATTTTTCAGTTGAAAAACGTAGCTCAGCAGATTCTGAAGCAGGGATTCGCAATGCGTTAGGGCGTGTACCCTCTAAGACTAATTCTAAAATATGGAACAAACATACAGCTTTCAAAAACATTTTTCAAATCTTAAATAATGTAAAGTAAGACATTTGCATGCGAGTACGTCTATTCACTTACGCCATCTATGGCTAGCTTTTAAATTACTCTGTTTACACTGGTGCGTTGCTTTGCCTCGTTAAAAACACTATTACAAATAATATGCCGTATATGGCGTTAGAAAATAGAGGCAATAGCATACATAAAAATCGTACTGTAAAATGTATTTGCTTTGAGTATATTTAAGCTTTTTGAAAGCTTTATCTTAAATATTTTTAAATAAAATTTAAGCAAACATTCCTAATATCATCATTTTGTAAAACGCGAGCTTTCGCGGTGCATTATTGAAGTCCTTCTTGTAAAAACAATAAAATGGACAGAAAATAACGCGAGCTTTCGAGTCGCGTACTTATAAGAATTCTCAAAAAAAGTTCTGAAAATGAAAAGCTTCTCTAAAAAGGGTTCTAAATAAAATATCGCCAAACTTCTCTAATAATAGCCAAAGACAAATTTCTCACGAGGAACTGTATAGGATGAGGAAATGATATTTTCTAAATATGTGCCCAGGTTCAAGTCCTGACAAAACAATAATACACTTTAATATATACACCTCAAGTACATATATGCAAATTTTTCCTAAAAGATGTGGACTAACATAATTTCTCAGTCGTGTGTATGCGACTGTGCCGATTTACTAGCGCCATCTTTGGAGAGCTTTTGCTTTAGTCTGTTAACAGGCCAGTTTACGGCCTATATATTAAATTGTATGGTCGTTAATATCACCTTTTAATGCTGGCGACATTTATGAGTAAAACCTCTTTGCGTTCACATAACTTTAATTTATTTTCAAACTTTTGGTAGCCATACAAAGACGTCATGGGTATCAAACGAAAGAGAAAAATATATTTTAAAAATACTTTGCTTCTATCTGTGTTAGTTTAGCACCAATATTGTTTTTTACTATTGTGTCAAGAAATTTCAACGAAAACCTTTAATTTTACAAAATTCTAATCCAAATGTCCCCTCTATTTGACGAACTAAAGTTCTGTTATTGAGTTTTAACTCATTCTCATTCTTTCAAAGAGCGAAAAATTACATCTTGTATATCAACAGTCATTGGTAAGTACTACGAAAGCCTTAAGTCAGCGATGGGCAAAAGTTCGCAAAAGAGAGAATCTCTCACGTTCACACAATTGATGTAACTATTGAGTGAGCGAATTTAAGTGTGTGAGAGGATCTCTCGTGCGTGAGGCTAAAATATTGAAGACCCTTGATACTATTGTGTCAAGAAATTTCAACGAAAACCTTTAATTTTACAAAATTCTAATCCAAATGTCCCCTCTATTTGACGAACTAAAGTTCTGTTATTGAGTTTTAACTCATTCTCATTCTTTCAAAGAGCGAAAAATTACATCTTGTATATCAACAGTCATTGGTAAGTACTACGAAAGCCTTAAGTCAGCGATGGGCAAAAGTTCGCAAAAGAGAGAATCTCTCACGTTCACACAATTGATGTAACTATTGAGTGAGCGAATTTAAGTGTGTGAGAGGATCTCTCGTGCGTGAGGCTAAAATATTGAAGACCCTTGATACGGTGGGAAGAGAAACGAGGAAATACGAGCATGTGAAAATTTCAAAAATTCAGTAATCGGTTTGTAGAAGCATTGCGTTTGCATTGCATTGCATTTTTATTTAACCTATTAATGCCCACCGTACACGTCCGTGTACACTTTTTCAAGGCGGATTTTCATACTGTTTTTTATAATTTGCAATACGAATGCAATTCCTGATTACTAAACTATATGACACAAGTGATCGAGAATGAACAAAAAAAAAATAGTCTAAAAATAAATATTTTTTTAAATCAAGTAATCAATCTTGGGAAATTTTTCCCAGTGATTTTTGAAATATAGAACGTATTCCTAATTTACAGAAATTAGAAAATAATTTTTTTTTTCATTAATTAATCAATCCTGGGAAAATTTTCCGAGATTTCTGGCTTGTAGAACATTTTCCTAATTTACAGAAATTATTTCTACCATTTGAGAACCTCTGCACCTTAACACAAACTGCATGCATGCATGACTCCAGAGATTTGTTTTTAGTATATTTTTAAAACGTTTTTTTTTTTCGTAAAATGCATATGAAGTCATACTGCAGCAACAACCTATATGCGCCACGAACAACAAAACAAGTATGTGACTCAGCCACGGGCTAAACAACAAAAAAATGAAAAAATCACATCACAAACCAGAGTCGCTTGGAAACTGTTACAGGCTGCAGTAAAAAAGCAATCTTATCGATGAACGTGATGCATTTTCATTTAAAGTGGCAATAAAAATGAAAATTTCTGTATTTCACTTCACATCATAGCCAAAATGGGGAAAACGTTGATACTCTGTTATGACCGCCGCCGCCGCCACCACTTGAAAGAAGAAGACCATACAAACTCTTTTTTTGTTTTTGAAAGACAGACCATTGTTTTTCTGCGCTTGATCTTAAGGTTGAAAGCGATGGTCAAAATTTATTAAGACAACAAAGATGAGACATGGGAAACACAAATAGTCGTTGAGGAGAAAAAGAAAACAAAAGATCTAAAGATTTTTTTCTCACTAGTACACGATCTTTGGAGTTTGTCCGAATGGCTGGCTGGCTGGCTATCATCTGTCCGCCAATGTAGGTTTGCACAGCTGCACAGTGTTTCCATATGAAAAAAAGTTTTTTTTTTAATTTTTACCTAAATTCCATTAATATTTGTAATTTTATTTTGAAGATAAAAGTCCGATAACATCAACTCAGTCGTGGTAGTCATATGAGCGATATTGTGTTCCATTAATAAATGACACAGTTCAATCATTGCAATAAAAGTAGAAGTTTGAAAAAATAATCAGTACTTTTTTATAGCCGATTCTAATTTAAAATTTTAAATGGTCCACCTTATATATTCAATTAAAGGTACTTTACATAAAAACTATAGTTTATGACTCTTCCAAAGAATTGAGAAAAATATACATATTTTCTTATCGAATTTATATTTCCAAAATGAAACGAAAAGTGTAATTTTAGTAAAAATTAGAAAAAAATAATAATGCGGTTTTAGAGTTTAGAAAGCCAAAATAGAAATTGTTATAAATGACACTTCGGATTTTTTTTTGTTAAATGTATCTTTGACGAAAATTGGATTAACAGCCAACCACTCGGTGATTTCTATCAAAAGTAATAATTGCTAGGATTTTTGGAACATCTATTACTTTATTATTATTTTATTTTTTTGTTATTTTTATTTTATTATTATTCCTCATTTTTTGCTAGGATTTTTGGAACATCTATTTTATATTTTATTTTTATTATGTTTAGATTATTATTATTTTATTTTTTATTAGTTTTAATCATTATTCCTCATTTGTTGCCAGGATTTTTGGGACATTTATTATTTTATTTTTTATTGTTTTTATTTTATTATTAGTTTTTATTATTATTTCTCATTTTTTGCTAGAATTTTTGGAACATTTATTATTTTTATTTTTATTATTTTTTTATTTCATTGTTATATTTATTCCACATTATTTTCTAGGATTTTTGCGACTTCTATTATTTTATTTTTTAAATAAATTAAAAAAATAAAACAACAAAACCAATACAATCCAGGTTTTATCATTTAATGGCCTCAAGCTGGACAATATCCAAACCAATTTTTATTATTTTTATTTTATTATTATTCCTCATATTTTGTTATGATTTTTGGGAAATATTTTATTTTATATTTGTTATTATTATTTTATTTTTATTATTATTCCGCATTTTTTATATGTATTTTTGTTAGGATTTTTGGAACATCTATTATATTATTTTTATTATGTTTAGTTTATTATTATTCCTCACATTTGTTATGTTATTATTATTTTATTATAATTATTTTATTTTTATTAGTTTTAATCATTATTCCTCATTTGTTGACAAGATTTTTGGGACATTTGTTATTTTATTTTTTATTATTTTTTTATTTCATTATTATATTTATTCCACATTATTTGCTAGGATTTTTGCGACATCTATTATTTTATTTTTTAAATAAATTAAAAAAAATAAAACAACAAAACCAATACAATACAGGTTTTATCATTTAATGGCCTCAAGCTGGACAATATCAAAATCATTTTTTATTATTTTTATTTTATTATTACTCCTCATTTTTTGCTATGATTTTTGGGACATATTTTATTTTATTTTATATTTATTATTTTATTTTTTATTAATTTTATATTATTTCTATTATTATTCCGCATTTTTTATATGTATTTTTGTTATGATTTTTGGGACATCTATTATTTTATTTTTTATTATTATTCCTCATTTTTTGCTAGGATTTTTGGGACACCTATTATTTTATTATTAGTTTTTATTATTATTCCTCATTTTTGCTAGTATTTTTGGGACATCTTTTATTTTTTATTATTATTATTCTATTATTTTTATTTTATTATTATTCCTCATTTTTTGCTAGGATTTTTGGGACATCTATTATTTTATTTTTATTTTATTATTAGTTTTTATTATTTTTCCTCATTTTACAGAAAATTATTTCCGCACACGAACAACAAAACAAGTATGTGACTCAGTCACGGGCTAAACAACAAAAAAGAAAAAAATCACATCACAAACCAGAGTAAAAACAAACAATCTTATCGATGAACGTGATGCATTTTCATTTAAAGTTGCAATAAAAATAAAAATTTCTGTATTTCACTTCACATCATAGCCAAAATGAGGAAAACATTATTTTTTGATTATTTTTATTTTATTATTAGTTTTTATTATTATTCCTCATTTTTGCTAGGATTTTATTTATTATTTTCATTTTATTATTAGTTTTTATTGCTATTCCTCATTTTTGTGTTCCTTTTTTTCTGATTTATCTATGTTTAATAGCAATTGTCATCCCGATCGGAACCACTGTGCATTCATCTCTGTTGAAGCAGTAAGAATATCACGTAAATAAATGTAAAACCTAAATCAACAAATACCCGGTTACAAACACAGCTTAGACCGGTTTTCAAAAACAGTTCAAGACTATTTGAACAACATGAAGCAGCAGAAACAAAAGTTCCAAAAGGTTCTCCCCACCAACGAAAACAAAATAAAAACTCATCACAACAAATATACAATATTCAAAAAATTCATCTTTAATAAAGTGAAACACTTTAAATGAAAGAAAATATTCTTTACACAAGTGTTTCACGCCTTCCTCTTATCACTGAGGTGGGGATGAGGGAAATGAAATGTAAATTCATTCAATGCCTCGACCATAGTGACACAGTTGACTAATGAATAGTGGACATGCCAGCCAGTCGGCCAGCCAGCTAGCTGATGATGGACGGATAGCGTCCAGCGTTGCTAGTAGATTTCACTAAGTTTGAAAACAAACGAATCGAAAAACAAAACAAAAGACCAGAAAACGAGCTCTGAATGTGGGCTAACACAGCAGAAAATGTTAAAAATGTGCTTTGTATTCAACGCTCACGGGTGGGCCGGTCGGTCGGTCGTTTGGCTGGCTACTCATTAAAAAGGCATTGACTCTTTTGACACAATTATTCGAAACGCTGGAGTATACAACGCCACCTATTACCCGCTACGAGTTAAGAAATTCAACAGCAGCGACGAGTGATTAAAGGTTTCAAATTACACGCTACACATCACGGCATTATACTTCTCACACTTGTCGCTGCTTTCTTTTCTAATCCCGGAAACACACACACACAAAACAAAATAAAATATTCATATGTGCGTATATAATTTTTGCGGGGATTTAAGCAAAAGGTCAACAGATGTAAAATAGTGATGAGTTGATTTACAGGAAACAGAATTTAAGACAAACTTCTTAATGAGCAACTGCTTTCGAAAGTCACCATCTTAATGAGTCAGTTTGTGTGTTGGAATGGGTAATCTTACCAAAAAGATTAAAATAATCTTCCTAAATCTGAGTAGTTTATTTACTAGGAAAATTATTTAAATAAAATAAAAAATCTTTCCTAGGTTTTAACAGAGAAAAAACAAAGCACTTGTTTGTTTGGCAAATTTTGTTTTAAATAAAATTTCTGTTAATCTCTTTTTCTACGCTAACATTTCAATCCGTTTTTCTTTTCTCTCGAAAACTGCAAGTGATCGAAAAAACCACATACATTTCAATCAACAGAATTCTTTAAATAAATACTAGCGTATATGATGCGCTTCACATAAACAATTCCCCACATTTCGAAATTATATTGAGATGTTGGGTAAGAGTTACAAAATCTGGAAATGCATTTACAAATTTATTTTAGGAACGCATGATTGTGGATGGAAACTTTTTTTGAAGCACTAAATGCGAATGTGCGAACGAAATTGTTCGCTCGTTTAAAGTTTTCTATTTAATTGGGTACACCAAAAAAGTGAAATAATATTTATACACTTCTTTTGATTGAAATAAAAAGAACCTAGTTTCTCCTCAATTTTATTTCAAATCGACTTTAAGCGATTGTGGCAAAAATTATGATTTAAAGTTAGATTTTTTTGGTTTACATTTTGCAAGAATGCTATGAATTTAGCAACTATTTCTACATAAAAACAAAATGTAATAACAGGAGTAAACATGTTGCAAAATAATGGATCGGATGTAAAATTGAGGGATGGATGTCCAAGTAAACTAACTAAAATTTTTTAATATAAACATATATCAAGGAAAACTGGAAACTAAACTAAATGAAACTTCTTTAAAATAATTATATAGAAGGGGAGAGTAAAGGAAATAATACGATATTCGATTGCTAAATAATCTGACACATTTTAACAAATAGTCAATTTCTTCGTAAAGTAAAAAACTCAAATAATTTAGATTTCAAATCTGTTCATAGATTCTTTGAATTTCCTTAAAACATATTATACATTTAAAACTTAAAACTTAACAACTTGATTTTTTATATTTAAAATTCATCCAGATCTGACTTTATTTCATAGAAAATGCTAGCAATACATATAAGTAATTCTAGCTGGTATTATTGAGAAGATACATTAAAAATATTAGATCCTGATCGGAGAAGAGTTTTGTTTTTGACTGCGAGCATCATTAATTTTTGAAATAGTTAAAAAATATTAATAGATTCGTTTGCAATTTTAATTGATTCAATTAATATCTTCATTGATTCAATTAAATTTTTATTGACCCAATAAAATTTGTAATTGTTTCAATTAATATTTTAATAGATTAATTAATATTATAATTAGTTCAATGACATTTTTAATTGATTCTATAGCACTCTTAATTGTTTCAATTAATATTTTAAAATATTAATTAATATTTTAAAATATTAATTAATATTTTAATTGATTCAATACAATTTTTATTGATTCAAAAAATTTTAATTGTAATATTATTAATTAATATCTTCAGATTCAATTAATCTTTTTAAATTGATTCTATTTTTAATTTGTAATTGATTTAATTCACATCGTAATTGAATATATATATTCTAAATTGCTTGAATTAATATTTTAATAGATTAATTAATATTTTGATTGGTTCAATAACATTTTTAATTGATTCATTTAATATTTTAATTGATTAATACTTTAATAGATTAATTAATATTTTAATTTTTAATTGATTCTATAAAATTTTTATTGATTCAAACAAATTGAATTGTAATAGATTCAATTAATATCTTGATTGATTCAAATAATTTTTTTAAATTGATTCAATAAAATCTTTAATTGATAATTGCAATATTGATTTAAACAACATCATAATTGAATATTTTTTTAAATTGTTTTAATTAATATTTGAATTGGTTCGATAACATGTTTAATTGATTCAATTAATATTTTAATTGATTAATTTTAATAGATTAATCAATATTTTAATTTTTAATTGATTCTATAAAATTTGTAATAGTTTCAATTAATATTTTAATTTATTTTTTGCCATTTTTAATTACTTCAAATTATGTTAATAAATTAAATTAAAAGTTTAAGAGATTCAATATCTTGAAATATTCAATAACATTTTTATTTTATTTTTTATTTTGTTAATATTGTAATTGATTCAATAACGATTTTAGTTGATTCAATTAATATTTGAATTGATTCTATAACATTTGCATTATAATCATTTTAATATTAAATTGATTCAATTAAATTTACGCCAAATGATGAACTTGAATGGGAAACTAATTCGTATATTGGATGAGAAATCAGATACTAGGATGGTATAATTAAATTGGAGAAAGGATAGCACATCCTTCGATGTGCATCGAGTAAAAGGGAAATATTGGGAAATAAGATTAAATATTTGAAAAAAATCTTTCTTAATATAATAGAAATATTTCACACCCTCTGATCATCTCAATATCTACACTACCTACATCAGACCAAAGAGCTTCATCACTGGAGCTACTTGACCGTGTCCAGAGGAGGGCGATGGTGTTGACAGGTGACGGTAGGATATCCAATTCTATTGTCTCCCTTGAACACCGTCGTAATGTTGGTTGTGTGTCATTGTTCTATCAATACTTTCATGGTGTTTGTTCTTCGGAAATTCGTGATCTTATACCGCCCGTGAGAACATTCGGTAGAGATACGCGACTCTCCAGGAACGCTCACCCATTTGTTGTCGATTACAGAATAAATTCGTTCTTCGCCCGTACTATCCGGCAAATATCTTTACCTCCAATTACGACATTCAGAGATTCAAAGCAGATGTCAACAGACACTACTCCCTCTTTCCTCCTTCCAATACCTGATCTTCCTTCCATCAACGCAATGCACTGCATTTATAGGGGAGATCCCCTGAGTGTTGGTTCAGTGAAAAAAAAAACGGATAAAGAAAATTATGATCCTTAATTTCTTCCTTAAAGAGTTAAACTATTACGGATTGCTGAGAAGGCAATGTGCCAAACAAACGAAAATTTCTTCTTAAACTACTATTCACGTATATTGCAAATACGCTGAATGAGCTGTAAATATGTTGCTAACTAACAACAAAACAACACTTTCATATTGTGCACAAAGTCAACTGCAAGTGAACTCACTATTTTATCGTAATATTTTCATTAATTATGAGGCTCATTTTTGGTTTAATGAATATGTCAATAAGCAAAATTGTCACATTTGGAGTGAAGAGAATCCACGATGGACATCCATAAAACACCCACACTTTTTGGTGTGCTTTATGGGTCATTGGAATCGAAAGTCTTTAAAAATGCGAAGGGAGACAACGTTACCTTCAACGACGCTCGCTTCAGAGATATGACTGTCGATTACTGGGCCAGTACAATAACATGAAATAGACAAGATATTCATTTTGTTCTTTGCCAAATGACAGCGAAATCAAGTTCATGCACAGAACTTTATTTCGTCGAGAAGAAGGGAAATTTTCAATTGAATTCTTTACTATTTTTAAAATTCTAAACAAAAATTATTTGATCGATTTAAATCTGAAAAGCGACAATGATATTCAATTTACTTATTCCCAACTCTTTCTCTATTCGCAGCTCTATCTTTTCTTCCATTCCTTATCTTATAGTTTAAATTTCCTTAAAATCACTCTTTAGTAAACTTAAGAAAAATTTTCTCTATGTTGTAGTAGACATCTTTAAATAAAGTGAAGTATGGACTTTTTGAACATGTTTTGCTGAGTGTACCTAGTTTAAGCCCATTTTTACACCAATTACAATCATATCAATCAAATAAACGACCCATATTATCCGTATGTAATAAAAGCGAATGTTTACCTTGAAATTTTTCAATTAAGACCGGTCGGTCGACTCACTCAACTTTTAACCTCAAAAACTTTAGCCTATATTCTATGCATTACTACAATTAAAATCAATAGCAAAAAAGCAATTTTTTCTAAATTGCAAAATCATTAAATCTCAAACAAAAAAAGCCAATATCATCATCATCGACATCGACATCATCATTAAATGATTGTCAACAAAAGTTAAGCTTGAGTCATTCAAACGTAACAAAGCGTTCAGTGAAGCTTGAAAGGAAACCTCAATAAAACGTGTACTAGAAGAACACACACGCTAGCACACATTCAAAACTATGAAATGCTCCAATTTTTTTCAAATTAAAAACGAAAAAAAAAACAAAGTTATAGTGTATAGATAATTGCAAATTGCTATAATACGAGAATAATAATTATTGTTGGCTGACTGACTTAGTGTCTGATGCTTAATGGTTCGCCGACTTTGCCAAACTAATTGAATAGAACGTTCTGTGTTTTCCAAACCTTTGGGTTTATGTTTTTCAAATTATATAAGCAAAATCATCAAACAATTTGGTTCATTTATCACAGGCTGGCGGCTGGATTCGTGCTTAGACTGTATTTTTGTTTTTTTTCAATGTTCTTTTATGGTCGCGAGCAACGTTTTTATTTTCGATTCAATTTCCGCATCATGCTAAACTCGGAAAAATGAATGAAAATGAGAAAAATGAGTTTATTGGAAGTCTTAATGAATTAATTACACTTCTGCATGTAGCCGTATGTTTGAGTACAAACAGAAAGAAATCCACGTATTCATATATACATAAATCGTGTAAAATAATTAAAGCGAACGTTCGTTCAACCGAAAAAAAATCGCATATGCCGACGTGTGTAAAATTAGCGCGATGGCAGTTGCTTGGCTGAAGGGAAAAAATGAGCCATATTTTCATAAAAGAACGAACGAACGTGTATTTGAAAAATAATTCAAAACTTGGGGAGTGGTGTTTTGGTTGGAGCGCCGCCGCCGACGCCGCCATCATTTGAGATTACCAGCCTTATTCTGGCATTTGTGCAGACAGACCACACTATCAAATGGACAAATGGAAGGACGGACATATGCCCAACAATAACAGTGGTCTGATTTTGTATTTCAGTCATTATTTATAAAATATCGCGCATGTTTTTTCATATATTAACAACCGTAAAATAATGAATTACACGTCATAGTTTTCGGATTTAGCCATGATTTTTGTTGCAGAAACGTGGTTAGTAAATAGTTTATGGAAGGATGTCTAAACGTATTCATTGGTTTAAAATTTCAAATTCAAACAAGATTATTTTCATTACAATTTTTCTCAACATCATATTTGTTATGCTGAAAATTTATACTTCTTTCAAATAAATACAAAATTGGTTCGATTGTAATTTCGCGATGACGAATTCATGCTTAGTCTGTTCTTCTTTATTAATAATATAGCGTTTTCAAGAGTATAGAATTTAAATTAAAATAATATAATGAGACATTATTTCAAACTGAAAATTTAACTTAATGTTTGAGTATAATTTGAAGTAGCTGGCTTGGCTGTTCAGCATTCTGGAAGTCCAGTTTGCGATCAAATTTTTCAATTAACGGCTCATTCGTAACGCTTATGGCGGGTACAGTGATGTCCTCCAAAGTTAAGGAGGCATAAACCAACTACTTGCACCGTAACCCCAGAAAAAATAATTTAGAGACCTTAAACCGCACGATAATGACAGCCAATTGTCAATCTGGTTTCGAGAAATAAATTATCCTAGTATAGGAATTTCCATCAATCGTTAGAAACAATTGACTAGACCCAAATGGGTTAAATAAGTAAGGACCAACAATTCCACTAAAAGATTCCCATAAGAGCCAAGAATTGTTGCGGTTGTAACTGGTGGTCGTGAATTTCTCGGGAATTCTCTTCACTACAAATTTGACAATGAGATTATCTCTGAACAGAATACTGGGTTGACTTCCACTTAATATTGTGCACATAGACCATATTGTCATCCGGCTTTAAATCCTACGAAGGACAAACCAAAGTTTATGATCGTTTAAACGTTATCGTAAAATGGATAAGGATAAGTCAACACTATCCTTATTCTTTCGTTTCACTTTACTCAGAACTCTCATGATAATGAGAGTTAGAATTCTCATGATAATGTAAAATTGATATTTTATATTCAGAATATAAAAAATTAAACACATGAAATTTCTTTCTCTCCCTCTCTCTTTTGCTGTTAAGTTTACACGCTAAGGCAGAAACAGTAACGAATACATTTCTGCAAGTTAACATAAAAAGAGCGAGATTTTGAGTGCGAATAATAACCTTTTCTGTGTTTAAAAGATTGAACATAAAAATGTTATCTGGAGCTAACTGATTTTGTTCAAAGACCTTCTATATACAACACAAGAAATCTCACTCTTTGTCTGTTATTACCGGCGCGCTGTTGGGTAATAACAGCGAATGTTGCTATTAAAGCCATGTTAACTTTTTACAGCAAAAAATAAAATAAGAAAAACAGTGGATACACACACAAATATACAAGAAAATGAAATGTATATATCATTACCAAAATATAAAACAAGACTCAACTAACATTTTTTTGCAAATCGAGATTTTTGGTTATTTTAACAAAACACAACTACTTCCGTCATAATAAACAAAAATATCGATTTGCAAAAAAATGTTAGTAGAGTCTTTTTTATATTTTGGTAACGATATGTATGTGTTTGATTGTTAAATGTTTGAAATATATTTGAATTTCATAGCAAAAACTTATAAAAGCAGTGAGTATAATAACGACAAACAATTGTGCTTTGCAGAAGCAAATGTTATTGCTGTTCGGTGACATAGCTCGGCTAGGTTAGCAGGCAAAGAGCGAGATTTCCCCTCTTTGTAAATTTCATTCTCTCTCTCTTTTGCTGTTATTATGGACCCAACGTTAAGTGGTAACAGCAATGTTAAGTTTACATGCTAAGGCAGAAAAAGAACAGTAACGAATACATTTCTGCAAGTTTACATAAAAAGAGCGAAATTTTGAGTACGAATAACTTTTTCAGTTTTTAAAAGATTGGGCAGAAAAATGTGGTAGCAAAATTCGAAAATGCTGCTATCTGGAGCTAGCTGATTTTGTCAAACTCAAATAAACACGATGTACGCAATAAAATAAATATATTTTAAGAAGTAGAATAAATTTGTCCAATATTGTTTCATTCAGATATTCAGATATATGTTTCAGAGTTAAATACACTCAGAAAAATTGTCTTCCTAAATTTGAGTAAATTCCATACTCCGATTAGATCAGTTTAGTTATAATCTCCTAAGTAAAAAACAGTTCATTTATTAGAAATATGATAGGATATGGTGACAAAATCTTACTAATTTCATACTTGTGCGAAAGAAAATTATCTAGTTTTTACAGAATAGCATTTCATCTATGAAATTCCCTGCAGCCATGAAGTAATAGTTCAACTTTTTATGACAGAAGAAAATTATTTCATGTTGCTTCGCCATGTCCTTCTGTCTGATGAAAACAAGCTTCCAAATTAAATGAGTTAGGAAGTTAACATTTTTGGGGTGAAATGGGGTAAACAGGATTAAAAATGATACCAATAAAACGACAATAAGTAGAAACATGAAATTCGGGCTATACATCCTTCTAATTGCATAGACTAGTAAAATAAGCCGATAATTCGAAATTCGAACTTTCAAGGAGAAAAGGGATACAAATGGTAAGACCATACCTCTGAAGCCAGAAAATAATCGTATCCGAGAAAATATAGTCGGATTCAAATCGACATGTTACTAACAGCAGAAGCGACGATGAGACTAAATGTTAACAGAAGGATAGTGTATATTTCCCTGTTACAATGTTAAATCATTTAGAGCAACATTAGATTTTTACAGTTCGTTTTCATTAAAAAGTGAAATTTTAATTTAATTTGTCCATTCTTAAATGTTGCGATACGATTTACAACAAACATAACATAAAACTAAAAGACTGCTTTGGTTTGTCATAACATTATCAAGTAAACAAAAATATTTTACTTAACATCGCTGTTACATTTATTTATAGTTATGTTGCTCGAACTTTAACACGCTACGAGAGAGATTTTCACTCTCGACTGTAGATTCTCTTTGAATTTAGCTTTTGTTAATATGTGGTCTGAATACAAAAATGACATAATTCCTTCGGTTGCGGTTCGTTGGTTTATTAATATTTTTGGTTAGGGTTCCGCAATGGTCCCATGAACGAAACGAAACCACAGAAATCAAAAATAGATTCATGAGTACTTCACCTCATGAACAAAAAGATATTCTAGAAATTAAAATAAAATTTAAATTTTAACAGTTTTGAGAGAAAAGTGCGAATTTCAAGATATGTTTGAGGATTCTGTAACTCCTTCCCATCAACTGCGACCCTGTTTAGATTTCAGTTTTTGGATACCCAACAGTTTGGTTCATGTCAAGCAAAAATAAAAGCCAACATCAAACTCTCTGGCATACATATGAATCATTTCGTTCGTCAATTTGACAAAGGTCATGTGATATCGATTTATTTCATTCCTATCTGACGTTGCCATCAATTGTAGCCACTTCAAAAATTCCCTTGAAAGTAAATTGCTTCGTCGACTTCTTTTTTGTTGGTGCTTTTGTAGAGCAGCCAGCCAGCCAGACTTTGGCTGCCAGCATAGCGTCGCCAATGCGTGTTTGGCACGTTTTTTTGGGGGGGCCCTCATGTACGCGAACCCCACGAGCGAACAATTTCACGTTTTCTTTAGCATGTTTATTTCGCAGTAAACAAAATGTTGGTCGTTATGTAAATGTTGGTGGGTGAAGTTGGGATGAAATAGTATATTTTACTATTTTGTTTTGGTTTTCTATGTACTCATTTTGTTTTTCCCTTATAAGGGCAATTGGTCATTAAAGTTTGTAGGTTTTTTTGTTCGTGTATGTTTGTCAATTTTATGTGCTCCCCTTCGTGTTTTGCCATCCAAGGTTGTGATGAAAACGAAATTTTTTACCATTAGAGGCGAATTGTTATAAATACATGCATACATATGTGTACATTAGGGCGTACCTCAAAAAAAAGTTCGCCGTACACCTTCGAATATGAAGTATTATTGAAAGGTAGTTTCAAAAAAAAAATTTTTATTTTTTTATGCCGAACGTAGGGGTCGCGCTTTTACATTTTTCTATATAACTTGTATTTATAAACGGATTTTAAAGTGTGATACATCGATGTTTTTGTCTCGACGAGGCCGATTTTTTTGTCTTTGAAGTCATTGAGCTCAAGCACCCCCTTCTGGTACTTACCCATCATTTCTCAGTTGCTACTACCCTAATGTACCACTCTAATAATCGAAAATTAAAGCTCGCATAAAATCATGAATCATGTTTGAGCTCAATGACTTCAAAGACAAAAAAATCGGACAAAAACATCGATGTATCACACTTTAAAATCCGTTTATAAATGCAGAAGTTATATAGAAAAATGTAAAAGCGCGACCCCTACGTTCGGCATAAAAAAATAAAAAAATTTTTTTTGAAACTACCTTTCAATAATACTTCATATTCGAAGGTGTACGGCGAACTTTTTTTTTTTTACTTGTAACCTGGTACGCTCTAGTGTACATACGTACGTAGTCTTGGGTTTTTCTGATTTCATTTCAGTTCGTTTATGGTTTTGTGAAATTAAAAATAGATGTCAATTGCTTTTCGTTGGTGTTGATTTACGAGATTTTGTTTCCAATTAAAGATTTTGGTTTGGTAATTTCTTCTTCTGAACTGTAACCGCAAGCAGAAAATTTGTTCATACATGTGTGTGGTGTGGTGGGTGGTGTTGGAAAACCACAGTAGTTTATATGAAATTTCTATTAAAATTTATGTAATTTGTACAACAAATGGCAGAAACCGCAATAACATGAAATTCTAGCATAATCATTTATAAAGAAAGAATATTCAAGAAAAAAACATTATCCAGATCAGATTACTATTCGAAAGTTGAACTCAACTTGAGTTTCAGAAAATTTACACACTCACGCAGAAAAGATTGGATTTACTCACTTAACAACTCAGCAAAAAATTTGAAGTACTTCCCAAGCACACTTTAATATCATTTCAAAATTCAAATGTTAATTTTCCCCGCTTTTGAGGAAGTTCTTTAAAAAAATCCAAAAAGGAATGAATGAATGGAAACGAATTTTTAGTATGAGGTAAGGTGTCTGCTTTGCACCAAGAAGTTCTCGGGTTCGAATCGTGGCTAGGGAAAACAACCTTTTTTTATTACTTTTATAAATATTTAATTTTTTATAATTTTAACAATTTAAACATTTTTGCTTAAAAAATACAAATGTATTGCTTTATCAACTTCAAATATTTATTTTTGAAATTAAATATTAACACTACATTATATCAAAATTAAGTAGTGTTAATTTATTTAATACTAATTTAATATTTATTTGCATTATATATTAGTTCATATTAAATAAATATTTTGTTAAGTGTCCTATTGTCCATTCTACCGAACAAAATGGTTTGCTTTAGTTGTTCCCCACTCATAACAGAGGATATCTGTTCAGAGTGCAGTAGTAGCAACTAGAAGGTTCGCTGTCCTAGCCCCGGTAGCTGCGGATTTTTTTTTTTACAGAAATGGAAGCTAGTAAAAAATTATATCTTTGCCACTATAAATTGCAAGTCTTTCAAAATAAAGGACATTCATGATAAATACATTTGTGAAGATCCCAATTGTCACTACTTCCGAATCACGAGATGAACATCTTTTTCACTTCTTCGAGTGCTCTCTTTTTATCATCATTTTTTATATAGGACAAGACATTTAAAATTTCATATTCGAACCACCGATCACTTTGACTTCGAAAGGTAGAATATTATTCATTTTTATTTTCAGGTTTATGTTCGTCATTTGCAAAATGGGACGCTATTCGCTGCTCGAACAAAATTGGGAAATATCAAAAACTTACTTCCAAAATAGTGAGCCTTTAACGCAAACTGTAAGAAATTTACGTGGAAAATTTCCGAGAAGAAATCGGCCTTCATGAATCTCATTTTCATCTCGGTGGCTATGTCAATAAGCAAAATTGCCGCATATGGGGTTCAGAGAACGCCACATGTAACTATTGAGAAGCCAATGCATGAACAACGAATCACTGTTTGGTGTTTGGAAAATTTTCGAGAAGAGATCGGCCTTCAGTTCAGCCTTCATGAATCTCATTTTCATCTCGGTGGCTATGTCAAGAAGCCATTGCATCGACAACGAGTCACTGTTAGGTGTTGGAAAATTTTCGAGAAGATATCGGCCTTCATGAAGCTCATTTTCATCTCGGTGGCTACGTCAATAAGCAAAATTGCCACATATGGGGTTCAGAGAACCCCACATGTAACTATTGAGAAGCCAATGCATGAACAACGAATCACTGTTTGGTGTTTGGAAAAATTTCGAGAAGATATCGGCCTTCATGAATCTCATTTTCATCTCGGTGGCTATGTCAATAAGCAAAATTACCGCATATGGGGTTCAGAGAACCCACACATGACGTGAGAAGCCATTGCATCGACAACGAGTCACTGTTAGGTGTTGGAAAATTTTCGAGAAGATATCGGCCTTCATGAAGCTCATTTTCATCTCGGTGGCTATGTCAATAAGCAAAATTGCCGCATACGGACATCTCCCAGTGGCCCGGACGCGACATTCGCACGCCTTAAACTACGCCAAAAACAAGAAAGAGTCGATTAGCCGTTTTAGTGTTCTAAAGCGCTTAAAGAGTACCACATTTAAAAAATATATCGTCAGGATTTAGTAGAAATTAGTACAAAATTATAGACAATTTTATACGGAAACGGACGCGACAAAAAAACAAAAGTACTTTTGAAGCTCTTATACAAATCTACAAAGTTCAGCGACGGGACAAAAATTTCCACTCGTAGTAAAAAAAATGTAATTTTCGTTATAACACTTCAACTTTTAATAAAAATAAAAGAGAACAAGTTAACTTCAAGTTTCATAATAAAAAAGTTGTCGAAATAAGGAAAAAATAAAGTTAAAAGCTATTAGTGTGGTCTGATTTCATTTGATTGGGGTTCAGAGAACACACACGTGACTACCTACCAGTCACTGTTTGGTGTGGATTTTGGTCTGGCGGCATCATTAGGCCATGTACTGAGAAATTGGGTTGATCGAATGAGGTACTGCCGATAAAACCAGAAATTTGAAAAAATAATCAGTACTTTTTTTATAACCGATTCTAATTTAAAGTTTTAAATGACCCACCCTATATAAAGGTTGTTTTTTGTTTTCTGATGGCGGAGTTGGCCACATTCTTTCCTGTGATAACCAATTTGACAGTTCTCGTTTGTTTTGAGATCACTTTGGTTTCTTGGCAATTCATCAATATCAAGTGATCGATCCAAAGTATAAAAATTTTGCATGTGTAAAAGAACCTTTAACATCAGTAAATTGTTTGGCAGCAGCAACAACATATACAGAGAAAATAGTGATGGAGGGGGGTTAATATTAACGTGGCGTGGAAATATAATCCAACTTATCAATTTATGGTGCCATATTTTTTATCTACATTTCATTTCCACTAATTAGGTCACAAGTTAATGTAAACGTGAGGACAACTTACACCTTCTCATCAATATAATTCTAATGGTATGTACGTACGTCCTTCTTCGTAGCAAAGTTAAGAAGTGACGAAGGGCAAATTCGATGGAAACGATGTCAGCTGTTCTCAATAAAATACTTTCATACCAAAGTTGACGAATATCACACCGAATTGTAGATTAGGTTCCCTGCTTACAGAGTGTGTAGTATGAATTTATGACATAATTTTGTATTGTGATCTTAATTCCACCAACACAACAACAACAACAGCAATCTTTGTTGTAAATGTCAACGACAGAAGAAAAAAAAAAACAACAAAATAGCACGTCATACTGGCTGACACTGATAAGCTCTCTATGTTTTTATACGGACAACGACAAACAGCAATGCGGCGGTGACACAGTAACAACAAAACGAGAAAAAAAATTAAAAATACCACAGAAAAATAAGAACAATAAATATCACAAAATCGAAATGAGCCGAGTGAGTCAGTAATTTAGAACAAAATATCGAATGTAAAAGCTATAAAAAGACGCATTAACTTTTAATGACTCTTTTACAAAGAAAAATCCTCAACAACTGCACGGAAATGCATGCAAACATATGTTGATGAGAGGTGATGAGGCAAAAGCCAACAACATCATCATCATCGGCTAAATATTGCATCGCGGCACGTCACACAATAAAATAAACCTCACTCACACTTACTCTTGATGGCGCTCTCTCTCTCATCACACACCGTCACTTAATAAGCGAAATGAAATGACGATGATGATGATGACGAGGTGTTGTGTACACGTCAAAGATGCAACAAAAAAAAAACAACAGCCACACAATCTAAACATGAAGACCATGAAAGACAAGTACGTACTCGTACGGTATGTGACTACATACATACATACATATGTATGTTAAAGTTCATCATTAAATTGAAGAAGAGATAGATGTCTCACCTTTTTCAGACTCTGCTGCTGTGCTTGTTACCGTTGTTGTTGTTGCTGCTGTTATATTTCGGGGTTGTTGGTATTTTAGCAGACATTAATAAAGATGTAATTTTCACTTTTTTGTTTGTGTCAAAGAAATTTTTGCAGCGGCAGCAAAATGAAACGAAACGCGTAGCTCAGCGCGTTGTAGTACTTCAAGGGGTTGTGTAGTTTTACATTAAATTAAACCGAAACGAACGAACTCTATGGAATTTTTAAATTTCTTTCGTTTCCCTTTTATGCCAATAATAATACACAAGAAATGTGTGAAATTGTTTTTTTTTTATTTTTTCTTCTCTCACACAGCCAGAGCCGCCAGCCACGACGAAGTGACTCCAATTTTGGCAAACATACACTTAAACAACCGTCATGTGCCCCCCCATCCAGGCGCGAGTACACAAAGTTTCACTTCATCACTAGTGTTTGGTATGTTTGTGTGAATTTTTCTTATTGGAAAATACAAAAAACTATTGTAATCACTCACTTACAAAGGAGTAAGTCCGGAACAATTCGTTGAATTGGTTTTATTTATATTATATTATTATCAATGTTTTTTAGGTTTTAAACGAATTTAGAATTTTTCTAAATGAAATATTAAAAATAAAACAAGTAAAACTCCGCTAAATTCGCGTACCGAACCGCACTCAATGAAAGAAAAAAACATAGTGATTTAGAGAGCGAGAGCAGAAAGAGAGCAAACGAGTTTTGTAGAGGAGAGTTTGCATTTCCGAGACTTGAAAACTCTACCGAGTAGATAATCGATTACGATTGTTGTGGAAATCGACTGTACATAGCAGTAAATCGGACATGGTGTTTCGTATAAATATATTTTTCATAACAAGAAAAACACCAGTTGGCAACACCCGGGTGAAGAGTTGCCGGTTGTGCGAAATAAATTAAGTATGTATTCCAATTGGAATGAAAGAAATTAAGGGCAATTTGTTGTTTATCGAAAAAATCAAAAGTAGCAATGAAAATATAACAATTCTAAATAATTGCAGATACAGTGGAATGCTTTTATAACGAATTACTTTTCATATAAATGACTTAGGTTATAGAAAACAATTTATACATGAGAAAAAAATTGTTGTTTCCTTTATAATGAACGAACATAAATGTGTTATGCTGGTTTTGTTTGTGGAAAAATGTTAGCCTATCAGTGAGAACTATTTTAAAAACGTTGCGCATTCTTCGTCAAAATTATACGTTCTTACAAATATCTTTTAACATTTTCATAAAAGAAACAATAGAAAATATCAAAAAATGTTGCACTCTCTTTCAGAAAGAAAAATCTACTTTTTCGGAATTTTTCCACTCAATCTCTATATGAAAAGAAAATCCAAAATCCGGAAAATTGGATTTAGGATGTGTATACTAACCAAGCACTATTTTTTATAATGACAATACTACAATGTAAAATGAACAGACAGAAATAAAAGAAATTATTTTACGGCCTATTTTTTTTAAATCATTTTCGTTCGTCTGAGGCGAACAATCCAAAATCACTCAATCACAGGAGTCTATACGCAAAGAGCTCGTAGCTAAAATATTTCTTACCTACGTTTTATAGAATTAGTGATATGAGTGATTTTTGGTCGTTCGCCTAAAAAGAACGAATATAATTTAAAAAAAACAGGCCGTAAAATAATTTCTTTTATTTCTGTCTGTTTATTTTACATTGTAGTGTATTGTCATAAGCAAGATAATAAAATAGTGCTTTTTACATTTTTATATTATGCATTTTTGCATATGACTGAACTTAACTTCAGAAAATTATAGGCATATACGTCCAAAAATATAGAGTTTATTAATACAATAAGAACCTCATTATTAAACGTTTACTGCTACTGCTGAACATTTATGAAAATGTGGGTTTCGTCATAATGCATTTCAGATGACGAAATGAAAATTAGATGTTTTTACCAAATCATAGTGATTACTTTTATTTGTTCTTTAACTAATTATCCGTTTTCCAGAAATTGAATTCGTGTGAGAAGATCAAATCAAAAGTTTAAGTAAGATGACGATACTCTATGTTTCACCATTTTCGTATTTTATGGGTTATAGAAATCTTTTATTTATTTAAAATTTATGAGAATTGCGGTATATTTTCCGCTTAAACATCGATTATACTTTAGGTCGTATAAAAATCTTATAATGTGAAGTAAACCTTGAGACAAATTGGCGAAATTTTCGATAAATATAATTATCCATTTTAACACAACACAAGTAAAAGACAAGCATTTTCAGATTAATTGAGGTCGTGGAAATAGAAATTGTTTGGTTTTATTTAATGATGTTTCAATTGTTTCTATACTTTTGAAAATAATGACTATATCAACACTTCTTCTCTTGTCATTTACTATATCGACAGTTTATTGCGAATGAAATCGTAGTAATCGCAATACTTTTCAGTATTTTTCTTCTTTCTACAACATATTTCCCTATATCGACATTTTTTCTGTAACGAATCGTTTTTAAATACCTAAGTAGAATTTCTCACGCTACAGCTCTCTTTAGCAAGGTTTTCTTCGAATTCATGCAAAATACACAAATATATGTAAACAATTATTTCCATCAAGGATTAAAAGATTTTTGAAGTGTCTTCCCGGAATATCTATTTTTTTGAGTTTTGCAATCTTCTCATATTTTGTGTTTAAATCTCATACGAAAAAATCAAATTTTTCATTTCACACATTCGAATTTTTCCTTCTTTGGAAGTTGTTAATCATATATTAGGACTGGTTTTCTTTAAGCTGCAATAACTAAAATCCTAATAGAGTTATTTTTGTATTCAAATAAAAAATATTTTTTCACATTGTTGGTAAGTACTATATAGATGCTTGTATTAAAACAAATTTTTATGTTGACATTATTGGACTTAGCCTCCTCGACAGCCATAAATTCCATTTATACTGGATAGTTATCAAGGCTATAACGAAAAAATATAATACGCATTGTTATTGTTGTTATTTTAGCTAAGATTGCCTATATTGATTTGTAAATAAAACTTCTTACAAAAAATACAAAATACAAAAAAAAAAATTTTGTGTTGACTTTATTGGACTTAACCTCGATAACCATCATTTTGACTTAGACTGGATAATTATCCAGGCTAAGTTAAACATTTTTAACACAAAATTATTTTTTCAAAATTTGTTTTCACACACACATTGATATTGCTTTTGGGGACAATTTTAAAAAAAGATTTTTTTTATTTTCAGTGAAATTTTAACATTTTATTTAGATTTTTGTTATCGCAGCTTAGTTATCCAGTCTTAAAGAAGAAAAGCCTTATTATAAACTAAACTAATTGGAAAAACGCCTTCGTTATTACAGACAATTTAATCAATTATTTTGCCATTGAGTGAAAAATTAACATTTTATTTACATTTTTGTTATCGCAGCTTCGTTATCCCATCTTAAAGAAAAACAGAGCTAGTATATCGTTGCTTCTAATATGTAAAGTGTGATGAAACTCTAAGATCAAGATGTCTATCTACATAAATTGTGTACATACAATTTTCCCCCGAATTTGCGTTTATTGTGAAACGCTACAAAGTAGAAATTCGCCAGTCTCCAACTGCTGTGCAATAGAGATGTTAGTCAGTATCTGCTTGTGTACAAAAATATATTTTTGTTATCGAAATTATTCGACAAATTGAGTTTTACAATATATCTGAAAGTGTAAACTCCCCTTAGGTACGGCAAGCGAAGTTGGCAACGTTGTTCGCTGAACCTTCGCATATAAGCCAGTGTGAAAACCACACAGGTTTAAAAATTAGCTAAGTTGAACTTCCGAAATACACACCACCAAAGGTGGTGCATGAATTCGATGTAATGGTGAAGGTGAATAATGTTTACTATTCACCGCCGTAGCAATGACACCGACCACCCTTAACACACAGCATTGCCATATGGTGAAATAATATAAAAAACGTTATATATTCAAAAAAGAAATAATTATAATTCCAGGCAAAACAATAAAATCCGTTTTTCCAAGATTGTGCATAAATTATTCACATTTTCACATAAATTCCATCACCGTTTGATTTGTATAATAACATTAATTTCCGCCATGTTCTTCGTAATTATAATTTTTCCCTTCTTCGCCATAAATTCAGCCGGTTGGGTTGGTAGGAAAGGTATCTTTGATTTGTTCCATTGTGCTCTGTACATACATACATACAAATTTAAATTTATTACTCATTCAACCCACAAAGCTTTACAGTTTCTTTCTATACAATGTTGCAACACATTCATTTCATTACTCGTCGTCCCCCCTTTCCCCTTGGCATCCTTCTGGGCCTTCAGTTGGGGAAGTGTAGGTATGTGTGTAAGTGCAGTTTAAAGCCATTTTCGTATGAATGCCACAAACTGCAAACTGCCTTGCACACTTAGCCAACACACAGCAGGCAAGGCCGTTGTAAAGAGTAACTGTAACTCCAGCTATGATGATCATGCGTTTTTTCCACCATCCACTGATGATGATGATGGCTGCCGCGCAGCAACGGCAACATTTTCCTTCCACCAACCAACCATCCCCGAACAAGAACAACAACAACAACAGCAGAACATGACCACAAAACCAGAATTATAGATAAATATAAATAAATAACATTTTCTAGAGGCACAACAAACCGACCGACCGACCAGCCAACCTTGTTGGAAGAACGTGAAGAAGTAGAAGTAAAATTTCGCACAAAACCTAAGCACGAGCCGCCTAAAGCGATGACGACAGCTTTTATTATATGTACCACATCACGGTGAAGAGGCATTAGTACGGGAGTGTCTGTCGGTCTGTTTGTCGATGTGAGTGGTCGTGGAGACTGGGTGTATGGAACGCTGTGAAAGAATGGCCAGGCCACTAAACAAGTTCGCCACTGGCTGCGGCCAAGGAAATTTTTTTGTCTTTTTGAGAACGCGTATAACTGGCATACTAAGAATGTTGTCCAGTTTAAGAATTTCTGGCAATAACGACAACAACAATAACAGCAGCAGTAACAGCATCATAACTGAGAAACTAGAAATAGCTTCTAAACACAAAGGACGGACGACGGCAGTAAGGAGAACGTATGTACAACAAACAAGGCGACGCAGTTGGAAGGTTGTTGCAAGTTGCAACAAAGACTGGGCCATCTTTCAAAGTTGTTGGCTGAAGGGAGCACCATAACGAGGGTGGTGCCCACGAGTTGGGTCAATAAGAAGGAATTGTTTGTAATAATTCTTAACAGTTCTTAAAAAAAAAGTTATAATTTCTCCTAAAATTTCCAGTAGAAAAAATCGAAAAATTTGCCTTTTTAAGTTGCGGGAAATTGATTTCGAAACACGCCTAGGAAGAACCTTTGCAACGACTATAAATTTGAACTCAATAAGGGTATGCTGTGAAACCTCACAACAATGGATATCCACGGTCGTCCGACATTTGTCCATTATTAGGGGGAGTCCACTTGTGGGAGGTTTTTAACCTTGGAAATTTTAATCTTTGTCCTCTGGTTAATGTGATTGTCCACTATTGCAAAGTTTCACATCACTTTATGCTAGATCACGAAAAAATATGTTTTCATCGTGTAATTTTTTTATCTTAAATGTTCTCCAACGTTTTTTTATGAATTAATGACCTTTAAATATAAATATTTATTCCTGTATTCATATGACAGTGTTTTTGGACCAGTAGCAAAACTGTGTACTCAGTTTTTCATTTGGTGATATTTTCTTCTTTTTTACAGGACTTTTAGTTTCCAAAGGAAGTAGTTGTTTTAATAATGCATTTTCATACTTTTGCATGATATAAAAATACGTTACGGGTGTCAAATGAAAGAGAAGAATGTCTGCTAAAAATGCCCTGAATTGCATGTCTTTATCTGGTCCAAATTTGCAGAAAAAATAAATGCTACTCCACCCAATGTATAATTTTCTTACATAATTTTGTTTACATTTTTGAATTTCAAATGGAATAATTTTTGAATTCCAAATGAAAACTTTTGAATTTCAAATGGTGTATTTTGAATTACAAATGACGAGTTTTGAATTACAAATGAAGAGTTTTGAATTTCAAATGATGTCTTTTGAATTTTAAATGGAATTTTTGAATTTCAAATGGTGTCTTTTGAATTAAACTTGAAAATGGTGTAGTGCCTGTTAGTGGGTCCCAAATCAGCTGTTTGTCGCATGAAAGGCACGCGAACATTAACGTTCGACATCGTCATTATTGTAGGTTTCTGCAACTAAAAACTCACATTTCTTGGGAGCAATTGCAATTCAAAGGAGTTTTTAGTTCATAGACGACTTGAAATATTTTGCAAATCATCATTAAATAATTTAAACTTTATTTCGGTGGGGTGACTGGAAATTATGAGAATACATTAAAAATCTATTTAATATATTTAACAAAATGTACTAAAATCCTGCAAAAATGGAATTATAACTAGCAGAAGACTATTCTTTGACAAGAATATGGAAACATAAAGAATTAACATATATTATAGTGTGCGACAGTCCAAAAACTCTGGGAAGTTTTTTTTCATGTAGGTATTGTCCAGTAGAACAAGAATCTTTATTTGAAATTTCCCAGACATCCCCAAACTCTTGAGTTTGTACGTGTAGAAAACAGGTATTCGTAACTTTGCCTGTAACTTAGTTGATTATCAACCGATATTCACTTTCTTATTGGATTTGAAGCTTTTGATACAGATATAGCTTATTCAAGAAATCTGTGTGCTTTTCTCCAGTAAACACATTTTTAAAATTTCTTTTAGCCATTTTTTTTAACTTTGGCAATGCTTTTGCACATTATTTTGTTTGGTAACCATACCGCTTGTAAATTTATTTAAATAGCACATTTAGTAAGGAGTAAAAAGTCGCTTTGCTTTTAAAAATCCGTAAGTAATTAACTAAGTTATTGAAGATTTATTAATACTAAATTTTCATTATTCTAAATTCTCATTATTTTACGAAGTGCAATAAAACTACGTAAAATTCATTGAAACAGATACAAATGTTGACGACCATTTTAATAAAAAAAATCCCCAATTTAGGAACACTTTTTCCCCACTTTGGGAATTCGGGTATTTTTTTTTTGGAAAAATTGAAAGTCTAGTATTGTTTATCGTTTATATCATTTTGATAATTTTTAAGTAGAATTTACAATATTGAGAATAAATAAATTATCAAAAACAACGCCTGTTATTTTTTTAAAGAGGCCTAAATCAAAAATAATATTAAAAATAACATAGGCACATCACACACACATAACATTTAAATTGTTACTAGAAACCGATCCGATTTAAATGAAAGGGTGCAAATGCGTACTTTCCTTTAAGGCAAGGATCGAAAATAGAGAACTTTGCAATAATTTAAAAATATTTGCAACTAATAAGTTCGTGGGGAAAAAGCTGTATCGTGTTGAAAATACATCAGCCTACAGCAAAATGGTAATGAGAAAAGGTTTTAGGTAGAATAATGCTCTTCAAAACGCTTTGCGGTGAGGTTTTCGGGTGTATACATATAATACGCAGGTGTGATTTTCATATAACATAGATATATATACAACTTATGACTTCATGTTAACGCAAGGATCACTCTCTACACAGGACAACGAAATACGTATATGGTCAAATGTGTGTATGGTTGAGCGTGGTTCTCCTCCTTTACATTACCAAAAACAAAGATATCCTTCTTAAGAAGAAATTACTTGATCGAATTAGCTGAAATTCGAATGTATTACATTCAAAACTCATAGAAAATATTCGCAACTTTTTTGTGGAGGATATAAATTTTTTATAGCAAATTGCTTCTAGGTCAACCGAAAATGACGAAATCTTAAAAAAATATATATTTTTTTTAATTTTTTCTTTTGTATTTTTTTGGTCTGTAATCAATATTTGATTTGAACTGGGATATTGTCCTGGTTCAAGACCATGATCGTGGTAGTCTGCAGCCAAGTAATAAATGTCACCATGCCATTTGTAAATAAATTTGCATTCTATTAAATATAGAAGCAAAATGGTCTTGAGCCAAGACAATATCCCAGTTCAAATCAAATATTGATTACAGACCAAAAAAATGCAAACGAAAAAACTAAAACAAATGAGCGTTGGCACGGCAGAAGTATTGCTGGGTAACTATACCTGCATATACACATACTTACATATGCAACTCAATGAGATGCTTGTAAGATGGCATGTGTACTTTATTACTTGGTGCGATTTTTTAAACGCAAATCCGGCAAGTGAGTTGTGCTTCTCGTTCGTTTGTGAGAATCATCTCCTTATAGAGGCCGGGTTTGATGTTGAAAAGTCGCTGCGAAGCCACTTGAAAAGACTTTTGACATGGTTGAAATCATGATCGTGGTAGTCTGCAGCCAAGTAATAAATGTCACCATGCCATTTGTAAATAAATTTGCATTCTACTAAATATAGAAGCAAAATGGTCTTGAGCCAGGACAATATCCCAGTTCAAAAAAAAAATATTTTTTTTTATATTTTATTGTAATTTTTAATGAACAAAATGTGTTTTCTACATTTAGTATATATTTTTTCAATAAAACTAAATTTTCTCGCCTCTAAAATTTACAGTGTTTTTAGACTCAATGCAGGCTTGCCAGATGTGGGGATTTTCCCCCAACCATGGTGATTTTATGATGGCCAAAAATGACAAAAAATATGAATTGGAGACTGGGGATTTTTGTGGTGATTTCGTAAAATATTTTGGTGAATTTGTGGGCATATTCGAAGTACTTTGGAAAATATTTGTTATTTGATTTTAACTGCGATTGCAAAGTTATCTACAAATTTATTACTTTATTAGCAGCCGCAAACTACCCTTACCATGATTTTCGCCGGTGATGACCATCTTTATAAATTATTATTTTTCCACGAAATATTTTGTGTTTTTATTTTCTAGGTATTGGATATAACATACACCCAAAGAAAATATACACATACACCCAAAGAAAAATGTACAAAAATTAATGCACTTAATCAAATTAAATACAATTTACTCAAAATTAGTTTTATTTACTCATTTAAACTACAAACTGAATAAATATTTTAGACTAAATTTTAGTTATAAATTAAAAAAATGATGCATCAATTGTAACATTAGATCATTAGTTTTCATTATTTTGATCGAATTCTTTAAAATAAATCACTTTTTTATAATTGGGGATTTTTTGTGACTATTTTGGGTACAAATATCATCAAAATATTCCATGATTGTAAACGAATCAACAAATCATTCATAAATTGGTTTTGCTTTGGTCGAATTCTTTGAAATATCTTTTTTTTATATTTTGGGGATAATTGGAGCTTTTCGATGACAATTTTGGGGACAAGGAAGAAATGGGAATACATCTATATTTTTCCTGACTTTTGAGTCAGGAAAATATATATATAGATAACGAAAATCTTAGTAGGCTACTAAACTTTCCTAAATTAATCATCCCAACCTCGTTCGGGAGAAGAAAAAACAAACAGCCTCAACTTGTAAAGATAAACATCTACAGAAAAGGTTTACTGCTCTTTCTGCGTATTCTTTTTACGATTGTTCGAGTATTTGCCACAAGTCTTGTCCTACAATTGACGCTGCTCCATATACACCGGGAACACGAATGGCAGAGACCACATCCCAAAAAAGGATTCTGGTCAGAACGAGCCAGCCAAACGGCCAGTAACAGCATTTCGCATTTCTGTTTTTGACCAAGAACAAGTAATGATAGTGTTACACAAATGATACGTTCAATTTCTTCTATTTTTGGTTCTATCATTTATTCCCCCGCCCCTCCCTCTCCGCCAACAATTTCTTAATTCTTAATGGCCTCATCATATGAAAGAATTCAGCAGTCGCAGCAATTCGTTTCGTTTGTTTACTTTACGATATCGAGGGAATTGTGCCAATGTGTTAGCAGTACGCAATTGTTGTTCGAATTGTCTGTCTGTCTGTCTGTCCGTTGGTTTGTGTGGCTTACAAGAAAGCTAGAGGCAGCAGGTACCACCACCATCATCATCATTAGGATCATTTCAGTTTGTTTCTGTTTTTTTGTTGTTCACAATCATCATAATGATCTAAGCTGTACTTGCGATTTTGGTTTTCGCTTTTCCGCTCCGTTCTGTTCTGTTCGGTTCGTTTCTTTGCGTTAAGGCCGATTGGAAATCGTTGTTAACATTTCTTCGCTTTATTTGTAAAGTTGGCTTGGAAGAACCAAAGAACCCAGGCTGGCTAACCAACAATCATTTGCTTATAAAATGGAAATTGTTCGCTTTTTTATATCGGCAATTGACATCATTTCGTAAGCTTAAGAATTGAGATGTGGTGTTGCCGGTGGATTCAATTAGATTGTTTCTTGTTTTTTTCGTTGTGCAATTCTTTCAGCATTTCTTTATTGTCCTTGTATAAATGTTGTGGCGTTGCGAGTTCAAAGTAGAATATTTCTAATCTTTTGTAGCTGGAGGAACAACCAGATTTCCTGGTGGGAGTTTTATGGTTGCCATAATCCACTCACACAAAGAAAGTATCATAAATAGTTGTGATTAAATTTAGAAAAGTGTGGTGAAATAATGTGTTCCAGTTGCTTGAAGGATAAATTGTAAATTGTATTCATAAAAACAGAAAATGTTCATCTGGATAGATAACTATTATAGACTTTAAGATTTTATGATAAGGTACGTATTTTTATGTATTTGAATTAGTATGAAAGAAAACATAATTTAGTTGTGAATTATATATGCCACAGAGCAGAGATACTACAGATAGGAGAGATGATTGCTATACGACAACAATTGTTTAGGGTGTGCTGTAATGTGCGAGACGTGCTAGCTCAAAGTCTTCCTATAATACGTTGGCTAAATATCGAAAACCCCAAATGAATAAAATTACACTGTACAACACAATCAAACTTTTTACAAAATAGCAAAGTTCGGTCGAAAAATATTGATAAATTGGACCAGGAAGAATATAAGCGTATCCGGGTTTCGTAATGTCAGTCCTCCTATTTTACATTCTTATTTTATAGTCAACCATTTTAGTCTTACATTTTACGTATAGGCTGTGTTCTGCATATTTACCTAAAACATTGTGAGGAATATTTTTATGTAACATTTCATCACTCTAACTCTCAATTTTAACTCTTTAACTCTACAACGATTATAAACTTTGGTAGTTTACTAGCAGCATTTTGCTAGAAGCCTATGATTAGCAACAAGTTACATTTATGGTTTTCATATTCGGAAATATCACATGTTCTATGCGAAATATTTAATATAGAGTTATATTGTTTAACTCTGAAAAATTAATTGGCTCTGCCAACTGAGACCCCAGTCAAAAATGTCCCCAAAATGTTGTGTTGACCTGACCACAACAACAAGAAATGGGTAATGCTGCATTTTTTCTTTGGGTATTTTGTGCATTTTTAAATTGGGCTATTTTTCATTTTAAGAAAAACATATATTTTTAACGGATTTTCATTTTATTTTCGAAGTGAATGTTTCTGTCTTGGCGGCCTTCGGTCAGGCTTAAAGTTTGTCCAAATCCAATTAAACAGAGTAAAATATACCAGAGTTGCCGTCCTTCGTTTAGGCTTAAACATTTTTCCTACGGAATTAGTCCAATGCATAATAATTGATCCAAAAATTGCTCCATTTTTAATTACACTATGCAACAAACAAAACAATATTTTGTGTTCGAAACCTAAAAATATATTTTTGTTTTGCATTAAGGCATACTAAAATCAACACAAAACATTTTTATGGATAATAGTTTTTAAACTACTTTTTTCTAATATTCCGATTTTCGTCAAAGGTACAATTAATATGTTTACTCTCATTTTGGAAATATAGTCCTGATCCCAGCCTGTACAATTGAAGGAATTATGTTGACTACAAATGATCAGCCGCCAAAAAAAATTAGAAAAAATATTTTTTTTTACTAGAAAAATCTTTTTTCTGACACGAAAAAACCCATACAAATTAGTAGCAAAATATGGAAAAATATTTCGATTTATTTTTTAATATATATTATTATAGCAAAGAAACGATTTTTTAAAAAATCATGATTTTCTAAATTTGCGGTTAAATAGTGCAAAAAGCCCTTTGTATATTAAAAATTATTGAATTTTATTATCAAAATGCGTGCTCTGCTATGAAAGTTCATCGCGCGCTTCCATTTTATGGTCAGTTTAATCGACCCACTGAAGCGGCTATTCGGGCTATTGTGACTAAATTTCGCACCAAATTTACATTGTTGGACATTAAACCACCAACACGCTTACGTAGAGTGCAAACTGAAGAAAATATCGCAGCTGTATCGGCCAGAGTTAATGATGACCATCAATTATCGATTCGTCGCCGTTCGCAGCAATTGGGCCTCTGTTACTCAAAAACGTGGAAATGACAAAATTGGACTAAGCGGATGGACCATTTGAGGCGCAGTCAAGATCAACATTTGCATGAAATAATCTTCAAACAGTAAATTATATGATAGACGATAGTACGGTCTATCGATTCAAATAAAGATTTCATGTATTTTTCTAAATTTTATGTGTTTTTTTTGAAAAACTTTCCCATAGCTTTTAAAAAATCACCCTATATTTTGGTGAAATCGCGATTTATTCACATGCATTCACTCAATCGCCAGCAACTCTGAAAGTCTTGGCCGATTTCAATGCAATATACCGTGTTTTAAACAACTCTTAAAATATCGATGTGTTGTGATATCTTCCCATGCCATTTAAAAAATAATAAATACTTATTTGCACCCTACGATGTCAATATACGTGTCAAATTAAAGAGGATTATATTTGCTAAAAATACTTTAAGTTGCATGCTTCTATCTGCATTAGTTTGGCATTAACAACCATCTTAAGTTCACCTCCTTATTTTGTTTAGTTTATTCATATTTTATTTTTTCAGGGGAAAACTTGAAATGATTTTTAATGCTAAACTATTAAAGATAAAATCATGAAATTTTAAGTATTTTTAACAGGACACTGTAATACATTTAAAATAGAGCACTTAGAAATATTACAAAAGCAAAGATTTCCAGTATTTATATATCGTTGTAACTTTAGTGTCTCGTTTCTCCTTTGATTTCATTTTGCTCATTATTGACTTAAAAATAAGTGAGTGATATAACTTTTGAACCCACTGATATAAAACTACTATTTATAGGGCTTTTCCATAGATTAGAAGTGTGTAGTACATATTTCGCTAATTGGCATTTCACATTCGTTGCTGTGTCAATTTTGTATGGCGAAAGTGAACTTCTCATTAGGAAAAATATAAATATATTTTAAATGTGGCATGACCTTAATTATATCCGCTAAGCTAGGCTCAATAAGAATTTAACTAATTAGTCTCCCATTAACGTACACTACTAGCAAATAAAGAGTGATTTTTTTGAGGTTAGGATTTTCATGCATTAGTATTTGACAGATCACGTGGGATTTCAGATATGGTGTCAAAGAGAAAGATGCTCAGTATGCTTTGACATTTCATCATGAATCGTCTTACAAACGAACAACGCTTGCAAATTATTGAATTTTATTATCAAAATGCGTGCTCTGTTAAGAAAGTTCATTGCGCGCTTCCATTTTATGGTCAGTTTAATCGACCCACTGAAGCGGCTATTCGGGCTATTGTGACTAAATTTCGCACCAAATTTACATTGTTGGACATTAAACCACCAACACGCTTACGTAGAGTGCGAACTGAAGAAAATATCGCAGCTGTATTGGCCAGTGTTAATGATGACCACCAATTTTCGATTCGTCGCCGTTCGCACCAATTGGGTCTCTGTTACTCAAAAACGTGGAAATGCCAAAATTGGACTAAGCGGATGGACCACCTAAGACGCAGCCGCGGTCAACATTTAAATGAAATTATCTTCAAAAAGTAAATGTCATGGACCAATCTAACGTTTCAAATAAAGAACCGATGAGATTTTGCAAATTTTATGCGTTTTTTTTTTAAAAAAAGTTATCAAGCTCTTAAAAAATCACCCTTTAGCTTTCGAAATAAATAAATCCAAGGGTACCTACAAAATCATTAATATCTGGCGCAAAAGTAAGAGTTTTTTAAATCAGGTCTTGGATTCGTAACAGTAGTATTTGCAATGAGAAATATCGAACAATGTCTTGATAATAATAACACTAATTTACAAACGTTTTGTCGAAGGGCTGTGTATAATATTTTCTAGTATAATTTGGTGCCGTAAATACGAAAAATAATAAATATATTTTTTGGAAAGTTTTTTAATTTCAGTTTTTATCGAAGGTACCTTTAGTATTTGGACTGACATTTTTTTAGTATTGGCCCATTACAGTCATGTTATATGTTACATTTAAGTTTCACGTAGAAGAAACAGTGGTTTACTAACAGTCGTAAAAATTAAAAATATATATATTTTAAATGAAAAATATTTTATTAGTTAGCATTCTTAAGAAGAAAAAAAAGCTTATCTGCCAAATGTATGGATAAATGTAGAAGTTATTACCATTATCGTAGAATATTTTTCGAATCTTTGTTCAAGTTTTTATGTTTTTATATTTTACGTAACAGTAAAATACGATTAAAAAAACTTTTATAAATTGTTTTACAAATTTTACAAAACCACTTCTTTTGTGTGAAAGAGATATATTGACAAAAATTGTAAGTATGAAAAATATCCATAAAAAAGTTTAGTGTTGATTTTATGGAGCAATGCACCCAAAATTGTTTGTTTATGTCTCGAAAACAATTTTCGTTGCATAGTGTAATTTGTCAACAATTATTACTAGTTATGAAGTGATAATATCATATTATTTCATGTGATAAGTTTTCAGAGAATCAGTTGAGATGTAGGGCATTTATCAATTAATCAACCACGAAAAAAAATTTTCTGCCTGGGAAAATTCAAATTAAAAAAATTAAGTTTGTCAGTCTGAAAGACTGATTGTTTTTGATTTATTTTTAACCTTAAAATGTAACATATGATAAACTTTCAGACTCAGCTATAACGAAAGATATTTTACATTTAATCAACTACGTAAAAATAGTTTTCTTCTTGGGAAAATTCATATTAAAAAATCACGTTTGTCTTTCTCCAGTTCTATAACTCAGTTCTATTTGGAAATTTTCCCAAATTTTAAGACAACACTGTGCTAGAATTGGAGACGATAAAATGTAAGAAAAGGCTGTACCAGTCCATGTATGCGATATATTCCAACGATCTAATAAAAAAAAATTCCTATTGTCCACTTTCCAGTGCTTTAAATTGTGTAATTGTATTATTACAATATTGGTGGTCTATAAATTATAGTAATTGGTGATTGGACATTACTCATACGCATAGTTGGATTGAGAATAGAAATGAATTGGATAGGAATGTGTTTACTTTAAGCCGTATATAACTAAAGCCGTCGATAACTAAAACGTTGATAAAAAGGTTATTTTTTACTTAAATTTTTTAAAATATATTTTCACAATGTCGCTAACTTTGATATAAATATTGATATTAAAACAAAGTATAGAAAAAACTTGGTGATGACAATTGTGGACTTAGCCTCGATAACCATAAATTCCACTTACACTGAATAGTTATCTAGGCTAAGTCGAAAAATTGTAATACAAAATTATTTTTTTAAAGATAAAATATTAAATATTTTGTCCATTGAGTGAAAAATTAACGTTTTATTTTCGTTTTTGTTGCCGCAGTTTTGTTATGAAAGGCTTTAACTAAAACACGCTTAATATCCGAGTTCAATCTTTCATAACTACATAGATGGCGTATACGTAATATCAATTGAATATAATATTACTCATGCGCTTCTGTCGGTCGGCCTGAGAAAATCATTCTAAAACAAATTTAAACGATATGCCTTTAAATAGTTTATATAGTTTGTTGTGTAGTCATAGAATAAGATATTTTAATATTTAGATATTTATTTTTTTTAAATAGCTACATAGCTAATGAAGTCCTAAGTTCTACATTCTGCACTTGGATACCAGCTGTTAGAAAATAAAATAAAACATTTTGATTTATATTTTTTAAATTTAATTTTTAAAGCGCCAGCTAACGCTATTTAAGCGAAACAAAAACGAGATTTAAAATTCCCAAAGGTGCTCATAATTTCTACAATTATCCGCAGAAATCTAGGCATTGTTTTCTTCTATAGAATGTGAGTTACTACAAAATGAAAAATTATATATTTCTTCTCAATTTTTTGGCGATTGTTTCTAAAATATGTGAAAATGAAATCTACATCATTTGTAGCCTTGATCGGTCGTATAAGCTCAAAATGACAATACAAATATTATGGGTACTTCTACAAAAAATGGGATTTTAGTAAACAAAATACCATTAAACAATTTTTGTATTGCTTTTTTTTAATCAATGCATAAAAAATAATAATTTTAATAATTTGTTAAGTCTTGCAAATAACTTGAAAACAAGAGCTAAACTATGTAAATGATTAACATTGTATTCAGCTTACTCTAAATAGGTAGGGCGTTCAGCTTGTTACATTTTCAAAATAGCCCAGTGCAATTATAGTTTAAAAACATATTTTTGAATTTTCACAATGATGGATTCAAATGGGAACAATTTTTTGGAGAAAGTATTTCAATGTCCTTGTTGGTCCAAGTCCAAAAAATATCTGCGTATTTTCATGCTTTCAAAGATTAAATAAAAAATAATCCAAAATATAAGGGAAATTCTAAGAACTCCTTGAGGGTCACGGAGACAACTCCATTTATTTTTTTAAATAACGAAATTTTTTATAGTCCAGCTCCAACGTTGTAAATGATTTTTTTGATATAATGCTGTGAGAAAAGAACTAAACACAGTGGGAGTGTGGGGGGACTTTTACAAAAATGACTTTTGCAACTGAAAAATTTACAATAAATATGTGACAAAACCAACACCACATGATGAACTCTCCAATTACATTAATAATATGATATTTTGAATGAATCTAAATTTATTTACAAAATAAAATCAACAACATAAAAATTAGTTAAAAATAATGAGTGATTGAAATACTGTACATTACGGGGCAGACAAATAGGAAACAAAAATTAAAATCAAAAAATCAATCGCAAGGCCAAAAAGCCAAACTTACCTTAGGCGGTGGTCCAGAGGGTTTTGAAATCTGTGTCTTTTCGGTGGCAGATGATGAAGGACGCTTCAGACGATTGTGGGCATCTAAAAAAAGAAAACGAAAAAATCATAAATTTTTGTTTGTAAACAATCAAGAAAGTTCAACAAAGAAAGTTCATTAATAACGAAAAAGATCAATAAAAAATTATAGCATTTTCACTTTCATACATAAAACAAACAAAAAGAAACGAACGAACGCACAATAACAATAACAAACAACATCATTATCATTATGATCATCATCGACGTCATGAAATAATGAGAAATATACTTTTATCGAACAATATCTATGCGGATATACGTGATTTAGTTATTAAAGAAATGTGAATGTGAGCGTATAACGTCCAGTGATTGACTGTCGGTATGTCTACAACTTTTTTCCCCAATACTGTAGACTATAATGGTTTGGGAAACAACAATGCGAGGAATACAATTGCTATTACACATAATAGACAAATCGAAATTGTAGAAAATAGAAGAAAAAAATACTCTTTTTTCGGTTAATTATTTGTTGATTGGTTTCACGAAGGCAATGTGGCCGGTATATTAGGCCAACATTTGAGCGTATGGCAGCAGCTGGCTACAAAGCCAGACTTAACATACATTCGAGTACACTACACAACCAAGTAGTCTTCTTAATACAAATCATCACGCATAATGTGCCTTATGAAACAGAGATCGAAATAATCAAATCAAACAAATACGGACAATGAATGAAATGGAAATTAAAGAAAAAACAAAAAAAACCCAACATTTGATTGAACAGTGGTTTCAATAGGCCAGGGGAAAATAATGGAATTATTCACATGGGTTTAGGAGCAAAAAAATTCGAGCGAATATTGTTTTATTTTGTGGCATAAAATTAAAACAAATTTTTCATTGTGGTCAAAATATATTTTATTTTTAACCCTCCACAGAAATATTATTATTTTTTTATTATTTTCAACAAAAAGGTCTCCATAAGACTAAAACATATCTCCAGTCAATAAATCGAACACATTTTCCACACCAAAAACAAAAGACTTAAGAAACAAACGTGATTCAATTGTTATCTTAAAGAGACTAGAGATTATTATAGGGTGAGTCATTTAAAATTTGAAGTAACATTCATTTTTATTTCCAGGCTTATGTTTGACATTTGCAAAATGGGACGCTATGCGCTCGAACAAAATTGGGAAATAGTAAAAACTTACTTCCAAAGTAGTGAGCCTTTAACGAAAACTGTAAGAAATTTATGTGGAAAATTTTCGAGAAGAAATCGCCCTGCAGTTCAGCCTTCATGTAGCTCATTTTCATTTCAGTGGCTATGCCAATAAGCAAAATTGTCTCATATGGGACTCAGAGAACCTACACGTGACTATTGAGAAGCCAATGCATCCACAAAGAGTCACTGCTCGGTGTGGATTTTGGGCTGTACTGAAAAATTGGGTTGATCAGATGAGGTACTGCCGAGCCAATCGTGGTAGTCATATGAATTATATTGTGTTCCATTATTAAATGACAAAGTTCAACCTTTCCAAAAATCTATAAATTAAAATCTATATTATTTTTGACTTGGGTTTGGCCAGATCAGACCAAATCAATGATCTATTGAAAACAAAGCCAATTATTTACAATTTCTATTCCAGAGTCGTCGAGGCATATATATTAGGTTGGGACGCGGTCCATACAAATGGAAAAACTATTCACAGTCACCTCAAGAAAATAAAGTTTGGATTGTTTAATGATGATGTGCAAAATATTCCGTTCCTAGATAAAGCAGCCTGTGAGCCGTGTATTTTTGACATTTTTTCTGAAATAATATACCTTGGAGCACTTTATATATAAATTTTGAGAGCGCCCCGGTAGTCGAGTTAGTAGCGTGCTCGGCTATCAGCGTGGGGGTTGTGGGTTCGATTCCCACCGGAGGCTCTGGTCTGTCGCTGCAATAACTCGCTACAATAGCCTCAGTCACCCCGGCTCAATCACTAGACCCAAAATTAGAATATAAATTTACTTTGTATTATAAATGATAATAAATAAATAAATAAATATGAATTTTGATTTTATTCTTAGAGTAACTTGTTGCTCGAATTATTGGATGTTTATAGTATTTTTTTCATAGTGACAACTGACAAGTAGATGTAGTAAATACCTTTCGAATGATGCCTAAATGATGATTATTCTAAGAAAAATTGACGCCGCGGCACTCATTTTCGTAAAAAGAGTTTTAGAATTTTGGGCTCTGAAACCCCATCTATTGCATTAAATTAATTCACTAAATCAGTGACGTTATTAATTAATAATTTAATAATTTAATAATAATTAATTAATCTTAATTATTTAGGCATCAATACCTTCATTGATTGCTCCTTTTTTATTTTTCTAAACAACTCTTGCAAAATGTTTCCAAGAAATATTAGTTTTTAGCTGTCAATTTGAAAAACAAGAAAAAAATCAATCGAAACGTCCAATAATACGACAAATGAGTTATTCTAAGGCAAGAGTAAAAAGTTGTATTTCAAAAAAATTGGACAAAAAATTACCCGGGAAAAACATGATTTTTAGATGACGATATCATCATTAAACAATCCAATCTGCATTTCTTGGGGGGAGGGGGTGACCACAGCAATTGATTTTCGTTGCTGATCCTATTATAAAAATATGTGCAAGAAACACATTTACAAGCTTGTTGCGAAAGATGAAAAGTTGTAGTATCGAGCGAGTTTAAGCCAAAGCATTGAAGGCTGAACCGAGTGGAGTTTATTTAATACTAATTTAATTTAATATCTATTTGCATTAGACCGTGCGACAATTTTACATATAAAGGGTGATTTTTTAGCTATTATTTTTTTGGCAACACTGGTTTAAAAACTGAAGCACGTCTCGTGTTTTGTTTCACTGTCAAACATCTTCAGTTTGGTCTATAATTAAATAATGAAACGTCTTACAAACGAACAACGCTTGCAAATTATTGAATTTTATTATCAAAATGCGTGCTCTGTTAAGAAAGTTCATTTACCGAAAAATTGTGTTCAGCGACGAAGCTCATTTCTGGCTCAATGGGTACGTAAATTGGCAGAATTGTCGATTTTGGAGTGAATATCAGCCAGAAGCATTGCAAGAGCTACCAATGCACCCAGAAAAAGTCACAGTTTGGTGCGGTTTATGGTCTGGTGGCATCATTGGACCGTACTTCTTCAAAGATGATGCGAATCGTAACATAACTGTGAATGGTGAGCGCTACCGTGAGATGATATCCAACTTTTTTTCCCCAAAATGCAAGAGCTTGCATGACATGTGGTTTCAACAAGACGATGCCACATGCCACACAGCACTCGCAACAATGGACGAGTTCGGTGAACATTTCATTTCACTTTCGGGACCGGTCATTTGGCCGTCTAGATCGTGCGATTTAACGCCTTTAGACTATTTTTTGGGGGCTATGTTAAAGCTCATGTCTATACAGACAAGCCCTCTTCAATTGACGCATTGTAAGACAACATTGAAGCATTTATTCGTGAGATACCGGCCGAAATGTTGGAAAGAGTATGCCAAAATTGGACTAAGCGGATGGACCATTTGAGGCGCAGTCAAGGTCAACATTTGCATGAAATATCGAGTCAAATAAAGATTTCATGCATTTTTCTGAATTTTATGTGTTTTTTTTTTTTTTGAAAAACTTTCCCATAGCTTTTAAAAAATCACCCTTTATTTTATTGGACCTAAACAGTACAAAAAATATGTGAAACTAGAGATCGTATGTAGAAAAACTGTGTACTCAATTTTTCATTTGGTGATATTTTCTCCTTTTTAGAGGACTTTTAATTTCCAGAGGATATTTATCTTTAGCTAGTCATACAAATGCGATATGAGTGAGAAGAATGAAAGAAAATAACATCTTAAAAAACACACTTTTAATATAATGCTTCTTTCTACCTATATTCGTTTAGTATTAACAACAATTTCCAGCTTTCCCTCTTATTTATTTAGTTTACTCATCTTTTACTATTTAAGGGGGAAATTTGAAGTGGTGGTTAATGGTAAACTAATACTGATAGAGGCATGACATTTTTAGTGTTTTTAGCAGATATTCTTCTCTTTTATTTGATACACATATCTCTGTATGACTCGCGAAAGTATGAAAATAAATTATTAATATAAAAATATCTCCTGGAAAAAAGGAAATAGATCGATAAATGGAATACTGAGTACACAGTAGATATTGTCTCTAGTTTCATGTGTATATGATCTTGTTCAGGTCTAGAAAGTACTGTCGCACGGTATTATATATTAGTTCATATTAAATAAATATTTTGTTTAGTTTCCTAAACGTATCAGTGCTACCGAACAAAATGTTTAAAATAGTTGAGATGGTTAGAGTGCCGCAGTAGCAACCAGAAGGTCCGCCGTTCTACCCCCGAATTTTTAAGACAGAAATCGAAACTAGTGAAAAAGTGATTCCTTTGCAATAACTTTTAAGTCTTTCAAAATAAAAGACAACTGGTTAAGATCCACATTTTCACTACTTCCAAGTCACAAGATGAACCTTTCTTCACTTCTTCAGGTGCTCTCTTTTTGCTAGGATGTTGAATCCATAGTGGAGAATCAACACTGTCGATCTTGACGTATTTTTACTTGTTTTTCATTAATTATTTCTATATAATGCTTGGACATAATTTCATTATTTTATAATATTTTTTTGAATAGAAATATGGAGAAAATTGGAAATGTTTGAAAAGGTGTTCGTATAACGAAGAAAACAAATCATATCTGAAGTTATGATAATTATGGTCTATTAAGTGGGAGTAATATTGATACTATAGCCGATGAAACAAAATGTAGTATAGAAGGACATAATGTACACAACTCTAATTTTAATTTTTATTTATCTCATCTCAGTGGAAATAAACTGCTCTTTGAAAAATCGACTGAAATTCTGACAATGACCCTTTTTGTCCTATCCCAACCCACTGTGCCTGCCAACATTATTCCATAATATCGTATCGTATATATACTACACACATATATAAAATACGAAAATAAAATCATTAACACACTCATTATAAAGTGAAGTGAATGAATGAAGGAACGAACGAAGGAATGAACGAACAAACTAACGAACGAACAAATCAATGAATGAATGGTGCGTTTGAAGTATTTCATTCCATAGACAGAGTGAGTAGCAAACATGCAGCCACACACACAATAATGACCGTTAAAATTTGAAAAGGAAGGGAGGGGAAAACCAACAACACGGAGAAAAAGTAGCTTAACGTATAATTTCACTATACATTTGATTATTATTAATTTCACTTTAATTGAATTTGTTTCGTTTTTGTTTGCCTTCCTCCTATGCTTCCATAATTTCAGCATTTCCAAGCGAAACGTAACGAATGAAATGACCACTAGACGCCGTTCGGTTGTCATTGGACGTGTTGTATGTATGTGTATGTGCCGTGGAATAAGGTGATTTTCTGAACCGATTATAGGTTGTTAAGTTATTAAAATGAAATTAATATAATAATAATAATAAAAAAATATCTCTCTGCAAAAACCCAACCAGACAAGCAAACAAACAATTCACATCCGCTGTTTAGCATTGAAGGCATCATTTCATGACACGAGACTGTGGCGGGAAATAGTCAGTCAATCATTCCGCCATCCATTCATCCATCCACTCGACATTAGACCATGGCAGGTCGTCATTTATTTGTTTCTGGTTTTCTGGTTTTGACTTTAAGCTAAGCCTAAAAACATAATTTACATAATACTTAAATATCAATCAAAGGCAAATGGGTTCCCTAAATATCGCCAGACGTTTGGTGATTAGCTAGCCTTCATAGCCACAAAACCCTCGAAAGCCAATTCCATACCTACGCTTGTAAAAAGTTGTAAAATGTCCATTCATCATGAATTTTATGGGATTTTTTTTTTGTGAACAAATTTTTCTTTCTTCTTCTCGATTTAAAGTGCACTTGTCATCATTGTCATGTCAAATGTTTGAATTGGATATAAATGGTCTCCCCTATTCCCCCATGCAGTGGGTTTAATTTGTAATGACGACCATGATGACGATGGTGGCGCTGAATTCATTCACTCTCTTCTATGTCGCGTGTGTCGGAATTAATCATTTCGAAAATTGTGTGTTCAAAATTGAAACGTTTTTCAAATCAAATCTTAGCTAAGCTTTCTGAATGACTTTAATTTAATAAAATTTTCGTCTCGTTTGGTGTTGTTGCCGCTGTTAAAATCATTGGTCTTTCGTATAAAGTGAAATTTCAAAAATTTAATGGTTATTGATGTGTTTCGAGAGAATTGTTTCGAATTAAAGAAATTCGTAATGTGGGTTAAGCTTTAGATAATTTAGATAATAAAAAAATGATCGAAAGCCCGTTTCAAGTCGAGAATTTGTTGAAATTTGAAGACGGCATTTCATTAAAGGGCTCCACATTTTTTCGGAAACGTATCAGATTTCTAATTTGAATCACTTATACGATTAAAGCCTTAGATTTCACTTCAGAAGATGAAAATCTTAAATTAATTAATTTAATTTCGAAATGTAGTCGTGATGTTTTGATTTGTATGCAATTTTTTAATATCGAGAGCAATCTTTTGTTTTTGTGTCGACCTAAAAATTTCTAGAACCACTTTTTCTTCCAGCAGGTTTTTCTCATTCTTGCCATGACAATTAGTTTTTGATTAATTGTTTTGATAATAGTTTTTGATAATTTTTAATTTGAAATATTGTTAATTTTTGTTGTTAGAAATAAGAAAATTTAACATATGAAAAACTCGCACATTTCCTTTGAACAAAAACATGGATTTTTCCCTTCTCTAGGACATTTCCAAAGATGAACTCCATTGTTGGCCTTCTCCGGGCTTAAACACTTTCAATTCTCTGGTACGACCGACAAAACAAAATACAGATTTTATGTATTGCCGACAATTGACAGGGCAATTGGACATTTTCGACAATTTTCTATTTTTGTTGCAAAGTTTTGTAGTTCAGCTTTGCCGATAAATGTAATAGAATGAGTTTTTTGCATTTGCAATCGGCTGTAGAAAAATCGAAATCTTTTCAAAATTGGCCTCAAAATACTTTCGGGGGAAATTGTGTTTGAAGTTTTGAAAAATTTCGCAATTCGAAAAATCTGTCCGTTCTTCTGACAAAGAAAAAACGTTTGAATGTCGTTTATCGCAAAAATAGTTTTCTTTTTGTCCCAAACGATTTACTTTTGCCACAACCATTGAAACATTTCCCGCAAATGAAAACGGTTATCGTAAACGTATCTTCATAATTTACATTTACGGCAAACGAAAAACTTTTACGAATATGCGTTCTATTAACATGCATTTGAAAGACAGTTGAGAAAACATAGAGCGTAACTTGTTGACATTTTGTGAGAGTGTGGTTTTGTTTGTGGTTATTCGGCTCTTCTATCTTCTCTAATTGGATTTTTTCTCACGTCAAATAAGGTTCGCCGTAAATTGGTTTGAAGTTTTGAAAATTTTAGCAATTTTAAGATATAAACAATTATATTAATTTTTCTATACTCGTACTGATTTGTTTGAGAGCTAGAAGGTTGAAACTTGGTACATATATATTACTGACCACGAGAATAATAAATATGATGTCGAAATTAGGAATTTCATTTTGTGGGCGGAGTGGGCGTGGCAATAGTGTTTTTCAGAGCTAGAAGGCTGAAAATTGGTACACATATATTACTGACCACGAGAATGATAAATGTGATGCCGAAATTTTCGTTTAGTGGGCGTGGCAATAGTGTTTTTTAAGCTAGAAGGCTGAAAATTGGAACGTATATATTACTGACCACGAGAACGATCAATTTGATGCCGAAATTTGGATTTTCGTTTTGTGAGCGGAGTGGGCATGACAAAAGCGTTTTGAGAGCTAGAAGACTGAAAATTGATACATGTATATTACTGACCACGAGAATGATAAATATGATGCCGGATTTTGAATTTTCGTTTCGTGGGTGGTGGGGACGTGGAAAAAGTGTTTTTTTAGCTAGAAGGCTGAAAATTGGAACGTATACTGTCCACGATAATATCAATATGATAAGATCAATATGAAACCTGATTTTAATTTTACCATTTGTTTTTTTTTTTGTGCCTGGCGAAGCGGGCGGGGTTCAGCTAGTTTCATATATTTTGCAAAATATTAAAATTATGTTTAACGTATATTAAAATTATGTAAATCGTAGTTCAAATTGAAATGGAAAATGGAAAACGTTAAACCTTTATTGATTGATTTTTGTCCTCAACTCCTCAAATATCAATATGAGTAAAAACCCTTGTTTCAGGGCGTGTAAACCAAACAGGAACAATATTTCGCAATAGAGGTGGTCGAATCCAGAATCACACTTGGTAATGAACAGGTTGAGCTGTAACTTACAGACTGTGATTTATATCATATCTACTCCATTCCTTCAAACCTTCAAATGTGTTTTGAAATATTTATATTGTGTTTTGAAATATTTATTTCTTTCAAATTGACAGAATTCAGACCCTAAACAGAGTCAATGGTTCTTTTTGAAAGAAAAAAGAAAACTTTCTTTTGCCCCTGAAATCTATTCTATTTTAGGGAAATTGTTAATCTTTTGTTATGATGGACATTGGCTGAAATTGTAATCAAATATAACGGAATATCTATCAAGATATTGGAAATTTTGTTTCGAATAATAGATTTCAACTTTCTTCATTAATGGATCACATTTGATGTATCATTCATTCTCTTAAGTTTTTCATTCCCAAGCATCCAACAAAGCAAGCAATTGTCCTATTTTTCTTTCTACGACTTCGTCTTCAAATCTATTGATTGCTAGTTGACTTTATGTCTGTGAACTCAAAATGCAATTTTCTCAGAAAACTTTTATTACAGATTCAAACGTACACGCGCAGACACACAGGGGCAAAGAAATTGATTTACAAAGTTGAAACCACAACAACCAAAATCATTAACATAATGGTTGACGTATCACAATCAGACCGGAGGATGGACGGACGACGAGACAATCATCAACCCATAAATATGCCACAAAACAAACGCACACTGCTCGCTATAGATACAGTTTGAAGAGCAGACAAAATAAAAAAATTGTCACACTTTCTAAATAACAAAAATATCGTCGCCGGGATGAAGAGCACGGGAGAGAGAGAAAAATGTCTACTTCAAAATGACTTTGTGACGACGATGATGGTGATGGCGATGATGTTGACGTTTTTTTCTCAATACTATTAATTTATAATAAATGCTCAATTACCACCACAAAAAATTACAATGCACACCAAAACAAATGCATACTTTATATGAGTCAATCCATGAACAATTTTCATAAAATCGACGCAAATTATTACAATTCCCATGTTCGTCGAAAACATGTTAAAAAATGTTTTTTTTTTCATTGGCGACATGAAAAATCGTCCAAAAGGTAATGCAAAATGGCTCAAATCAAAAATTGGGCCAAAAAAATAAAATATTAAAAATTATCAAAATTACATTTTGACCAACAAATGAAAAATCTTCAAAAAAAAGGAAAATTTTTCTTATGAAAATACTTTATATGAGCCAATCCATGAACAGTTCTCATAAAATAGACGCCAATTATTAAAATTTCTATTTTCGTCGAAAACATGATAAAAATAAATACTGTTCCTAAAAATATTTTTTATTGGCGACATGAAAAATCCAAATAATAATAAAATAATAAAAATGGTCCAAATCAAAAATTGGACCAAAAAAATAAAAATGAACGAAAATTACATTTTGACCAATAAAATGAAAAATCTTAAAAAATGGATAATTTTTTTTATGAAAAATTTGTCTGAATTTGCATTTATCAAAGCATTTATTTAAGCATTTATTCAATTGCATTTCTTCATATTTGAATTTATGAAATATAAATATGAAATATTGCCCAATAATTATGAAAAAAGACCCAAATTTTTTGGATCTATTTCCATTTTTTTTAATTTTCGATTTTTATTAAAAATATAATCTTCATCAAAAATTAGTAGTTAATTATAAAATTAACACCAAATTTTTTTCCCGATATTTTTTTATTTTTTATTCGAATTTAAAATTTCAATTTTTTTCCGGATATTTTTTTATTTTTTATTCGAATTTAAAATTTGGCTGAAAAATATTTTTCATCTGGGACATAAATATTAAGTTTTGAAGTGCATTGGTATAATAATAAAAATGGTCCAAATCAAAAATTGGACCAAAAAATAAAAATTATCGAAAATTACATTTTGTCAAAAAATGAATATTTTTTTTATGAAAAATTTGACTAAATTTGCATTTATGAAAAATCATCTAATGTGGGCTGGGCAATTCTTCATATTTGAATTTATGAAATATAAATATGAAATATTGCCCAATAATTATGAAAAAACCCCCAACTTCTTGTATCTATTTCCATTTTTTTAATTTTCGATTTTTATTTTTATTAAAAATATAATCTTCATCAAAAATAAGCAATTAATTATAAAATTAACACCAAATTTTTTCCCCGATATTTTTTTTATTTTTTATTCGAATTTAAAATTTCAATTTTTTTCCGGATATTTTTTTATTTTTTATTCGAATTTCAAATTTGGCTGAAAAATATTTTTCATCTGGGACATAAATATTAAGTTTTGAAGTGCATTGGTATAATAATAAAAATGGTCCAAATCAAAAATTGGACCAAAAAATAAAAATTATCGAAAATTACATTTTGTCAAAAAATGAATATTTTTTTATGAAAAATTTGACTAAATTTGCATTTATGAAAAATCATCTAATGTGGGCTGGGCAATTCTTCATATTTGAATTTATGAAATATAAATATGAAATATTGCCCAATAATTATGAAAAAAGACCCAACTTCTTGAATCTATTTCCATTTTTTTAATTTTCGATTTTTATTTTTATTAAAAATATAATCTTCATCAAAAATAAGCAATTAATTATAAAATTAACACCAAATTTTTTTCCGGATATTTTTTTTTATTTTTTATTCGAATTTAAAATTTCAATTTTTTCCGGATATTTTTTTATTTTTTATTCGAATTTAAAATTTCGCTGAAAAATATTTTTCATCTGGGACATAAATATTAAGTTTTTAAGTGCATTGGTATAATAATAAAATAACAAAAATGGTCCAAATCAAAAATTGGACCAAAAAAATAAAAATTGAAAAATTATCGAAAATTACATTTTGTCAAAAAATGGATAATTTTTTTGTGAAAAATTTGACTGATTTTGCATTTATCAAAGCATTTATGAAAAATCATCTAATGCGGGCTGGGCAATTCTTCATATTTGAATTTATGAAATATATATTTCATATAATTATGAAAAAACCCCCAAATATTTGGATCTACTTCCATTTTTTTAATTTTCGATTTCTATTTTTATTAAAAATCTTCATCAAAAATAAGCTATTAACACCATATTATAAAATTACCACCAAATTTTTTTCTGGATTTTTTTTATTTAAAATTTAAAATTTTTTCCGGATATTTTTTTTAATTTTTATTCGAATTTAAAATTTCGCTGAACAATATTTTTCATCTGGGACATAAATATTAAGTTTTTAAGTGCATTGGTATAATGTAAAATTTATGGATAAATTTTTTTAATTTTTAAAAAAATTTCACCTTTCATCCTTTAATATTCAATCTTATAATCTTGAGAATATTGGCTAATCATCAAATCATGCTAATTTTAATATAATTAGAAAGTCTAAATATTTTGCTAAGTAATATTCGGAACATTTATAGCTCTCATCTTCCTATGGACTGCCTCATATACGGCCTGGAATGTATGTGAGCAATGCACTTGAAACTAAAAAACTCACAACAATGAATGGTGGAAGAACTCGAGAGAAAAAAATAACTTTGAAGAAAAGCTCGCAAGACTTATACGTCCGTAAGTAAGATCGATGGCGGGACGGACGGACAAACAGACGTCTCTTACAATGTTGATGTTGTTACAGTGTCTGTCGTTAAAGTTGATGTTATTGTTGCTGTTGTTGTTTTTGTTCAGCAGCCAACCCAAGTGCATTAGTTTGGAAAATTTGCTGTCACAATGCATCTGATGCATCAGGTCGACGAGTGTATGAATGAAATGCTTTTCATGTGAAATGCTGGAGTGATGACAACAATTGCCCACAAAAAATCGCTTGAACTTCAGGCGAGGTTTCTTGCGCTCGCTCTCTCTCTTGAAACGCACGCTCGTGTTGTCTAAGTGTGTGTGTATTCAAAGAAATGTTATAAATGCATTTCATAAATAACAACAACGATGACAAAAAACTTACAAAAAAAAAAACAAATAAATAAACTAAAACCAAAGAAAAATGATACTGCAATTAAGTTTTAAACGAATGAAACAAAAAACCCTCAGCGTCAACGATATGGCCGGCCACAAAGAAAAATTGTTTATTATTCCAACACCCAAGTGATACAAACAGTGTATGGGGATCGAAAACAAAAAAACCATATTGTTGAATTTCGTTTGTTACTATAGAAAGCTAAGGGAGTTTGAAATTGTCTTAATAATTATTTTGTTCTGACTTTTTTATTCCAAAATATGTTTCCTCTCATTGCTGGTAAAATAAAAATATGACTTTTGGATAGAGCACCGTAAAATAAGAAGAACATTTTGCGAGGCATTTTAAAGAGTTATCGGACGTTAAAATTTAATTTTTAAAAATATATTGCATATTTTTCGAAAATGAACTCCTTATGAAACAACGGAAAATAATAAAACAAAATTTTTCGATAACTCAAAAATCGATTTTTTATTTTGAGCTAATTTGAATGAAAAAAATGGATTATTTTTTCTCCACATCTTACGGCTTATTGAATTTAAATATGCAGGATAAAACTAAGTTATAGAGTTATTAGACGTTAAAGTTAAAAAAAAATTAAAAATATATTTTTTATACAATAAGCTCAAAATGAAAAAATAATAAAATTTTTCGATAACTATCTATAATCAATTTTTTACTTTTTTGAGCTTATTTATTACTTGGTGCTATTTTTTAAAAACGGATATTCGGGAGTTGTTCTTCTCGTTTCGTTGGTGAGAATCATTTACTTAAAGAGGCCGGGTATGTTGTTGAAAAGTCGCTGCGAAGCCACCTGAACGAAACCTTTGACAGGGTGGAAATCATGATAGTGGTAGTCTGCAGCCAAGTAATAAATGTCACCATGCCATTTGTAAATAAATTTGCATTATATTAAATATATATAGGGTCCGCCATCTAACTTTTTTTCAACTATTCAACCGTTGGACTATTACTTGTGCCCTCAGCAGCCATTTGAATGAAATTATTAACCGGAAGGATTGTACTTTCAAATAAAAAAAGAAATTTGAGAAAATATTCAGTACTTTTTTATAGCATTTTCAAAAAAAAAAAAAAAGTTTTTTGGCGGACCCTATAGATGCAAAATGGTGTTGAGCCAGGACAATATCCCAGTTCAAGTCAAAAAAAGTGGACAATAAAATTTTTCAATAACTAAAAAATATTTTTTTTTATTTTGAGCTAATTCGATAAGAAATGAGTAACACGAATTATTGCAAATATCGCAGAAAACTTAGTTATACAGTTATTGGGCGTTTTTAAAAAAATTGTATTTTTATAAAATGTGCTCAATATGAAAAAAAATAAATAAAAATTTTCGATAACTAAAAAATCGATTTATTATATTTCGATAACTTTCGAGTTACTGAAATTAAAAATATCGAAAAAATCATTTCTTCAAATCTTAAAATCGCTCGATTTGTTTAAAATATGGATTCCTTTTTTGTTTTCCTTGAATTATTGTGCAATTTTTAATTTTGTTTCAAATAATTTTTTATCGAAATATTATATTAACTATTGATTACTAATACTGTTGTCGATAACTGTAAAAGTTATCGGTATTTTTTCGATAACTTTGAAAGACAGTTATCGATAACTACATGAGTTATTGATTTTTTATTTTTCTAGTATTTTCTATATTTTTTTTTTGTAAAATATGCTTAATGTAAAAAATATGTAAAAATGAAAAAAAAAAACTCAAAAATCTAAAAAATTACCCACTTTTTTCATACAAATGAGATCAAAATAAAGTTATAAAAATAAAGTTATTTTTTATTTTGATCTCATTAGTATGAAAAAAGTGTGTAATAAAGTTATTTTTTATTTTGATCTCATTTTTATGAAAAAAGTGGGTAATTTTTTCAATAACTGTCGAATTATTGAAACCAAAAATATAGGAGAAAAAACTGAAAAAAAGAAAACTAAACAAGTTTTAGTTTTCTTTAAATAATAATTTTTTATTGAATTCATTTAAATACTCATAATGTTTTTATCGAAATATTACATTTATTTACCGCAGTTATCGATATCTATAAAATTTATCGGCGTTTTGTTTTTTTTTTCTTGTAATTTTCAATTTTAATATATTAATATTGTTTTCGAAATTCCACAATCGATAACTGTGTTTGTTATCGATTACTAAGGCAGTTATCGATAACAATAAAATAGCTATACAAGTTATTATTTCCTTCAAAACTGATTTTCAAAATTTAATCTACGATAACTAAGCGAGAAATCGATAATATGTCCATTAAGTCATTAAGAAGTTATCGGTAGTTTTTGATTTTTTTCTTCTAATTTTCAATTTTGATCCCATTTGGAATGTGCACGTTATCGATTACTAAGGTAGTTATTGATAACTATAAATTTATAAAAGATTACTAGGCAGTTATCGATAACTATAAATTAACTATAAAAGATTACTAGGCAGTTATCGATATCTATAAAATTTATCTGCAAATATAAAACCAAATTCTCATCCATCCATCAATGCTAAATTTCTGAACTGGAAATTTTTGTTTACTTCAGTACACTGTGCGCCTCAATCTACATAAACAAATATAAAAGAAGACATGGTAATACATATGTACATCTTCAACTTCAAACATGCCAGGGTATAAATGACCTATAATTTTTTTTCAGTTACCATATTTATATGAGAAGCAGTTTCTTTGTAATAAAAGAGAATGAAGAAGAAGAGAAGACGAAGAAAAACACCAAACATTTAAGAGGGGTGTTGACATGTATTACAAGAGATTTCAATTAATTATGGATATCATTACAGGCCATGATGTTGATGATGATGGTGATGACAACGAGTATGCCAATGATGGGAACCTACTAACGACGACTACTACTTCGCCATACTAGAGTATGAAGATTTTAAATGATAACGGTGGCTTTATTGTTATTAACAATAAAATAAAGGCTTTGAAAAAGCTGGCTAAGAAAGAAGCTGACAAAAAACCGCAAAAATCATAAACAAATATGTCCATAATTATTTTCCCTTCAGCCGTCAGTTGGTTAACAGACTATATATAGTTATAATGTGATAGTATATTATACTACACTAAGAGAATTGTCTTTTATATTTTTAGCAAAGATGATATTAAAATCAAGACAGGTCATCTCTCTATCAAAAAGCTGTCTGTAGTATAATTTTCTGGGTACAGAAATGAAGAAAGCCTCCAGTATTAATTGAATTGAATATTTCGTAATTTCTATGAAGAAGTTTCATAAAATTTATGAAATATATTCCTTAAGAAAATAATAGATTATGTTTCTTATAAGAGTTTTTTATGAAATTATTCGTAAATGTTAGAATAAAATCATATTTTTCCCTGTGCACCAGGGTTTATTTGCAAAAAATCAACCACCATCCATCCATTTGTCTATCCAGCCATCCATCATCTCACAGGAAATTCGTAATTGTACTTATTTTCATGATGATGACGATGATTCACAACAACAACAATGAAACAATAAAAGTACAGATGAAGTACTACAATCAAAAGAAAGAGAGAAAAAACAGAAAAGTTCCCATCATTTTCAAGAACATGTTGAAAATAAGATATACAACATTACTAGCCAGCTATTCTTGGCCAATATGAAAAGTTAATGGTTCAAAGTTAAATGTATGTACTAGGTAATGGCAGGCTGGCAGATAGACAGACTGTCTGTCCTTACCTTGGACCTCCTCGACTCGCCCAACACGCAATGGTAATAAAGCTTAATTTAATTATTTTCTTCTCGACATCCAAAAGGGGGAGAATTCATATTTAGAAAAGATGTAAATTTTAAACAACAACGTATCCAACTGTTGACTGTTAGCCTATTATCATTTGAATAAATGTTGGGTTATGGTCATAAAACGTTTTGTGGTTAAGTTTTATGTAAAATTTTATTTATTTTGAATCGATTCTAAGGTGTGGCTTTTATTTGTTTAATTTAATACGTGATCTTTGCCGAATTTCCAAAAACGAAACGAAAAACAACTCCCTTTCCCATATAAAGTATTCGGAGATTTGTAATTATTGATAAACAAATAAATTCAAATACCCGTATGACCCCAAAATAAATAAAAATGGTCGGTCCCCAAAGCATAAATGACGCGACAGCTAACCACACAAAAAATTCGTAAATGTTTGTCGAAGAAAAGTTCAATAACTTTGTGAGGTTTTGGGTGATAATGGGAAGGAATCCTCAGAAGAGAAAACAGAAAAGATATTGGAATATTGGAAATCTATACACACAATATAGATAGAAAGTACAAATAAAAGACATTGAAACTTATACTCTATCTTGTTGGCCTCTCTTTAGTATAGATGGTGAACTTTTCGCATTTTCGCCGCTATCCTCCGCTAGAGGTCATGCAGAATTGTCGTTTTTAGACTCAGGATTTTCTGTTCATTATCAAATCCCTGGTTTCACTTCAAAAATTTGTCTTTATGTTGCCTAGGAGATTCTTTAAACTGCAGTTGACTTTGATTAAATAAACTAGAAATATATTATATTTTTTCAAATGAGTTTTGGAGTTTTTAGGAAAAATTTAAATTTTAAAAATCGGCAAAAAAAACGTCGGATTTTTTTTTTTTATTTTTTCAAATGATTTGCAAAAAACTTGAGGAAAAAAGGTTGGTTTGGTTTATTCTGGAATAATCGTTGAAGAAAAAAATTTACATTCAGAATATAAACTACACTACCAAGGACGATTTCGGGTTTTGCTGGAATTTAATTAAAAAAAAATAACAAAAAAGGCTTCAGAAAAACAGAAATTGTCTCATTTTGCTCGAAAAATCTGGAATACTACACTTTACTGAAGAAGAAGATTGCTGGCTTTACAAAATATAGATTGCCAAGGACGTTTTTAGCAAAAACTTCTATTTAAAAAAAAAAACAGAAAAAATTCCTAAAAAATAGAAGTTGTTTCATTCTGCTCAAAAAGTCTGGAATACTACACAAAGAGTTATTAATTTTGGAAGAAAAAAGATTGCAGACTTTACCTGCAGAATGTAAACTAGACTGTCAAGAACGATTTCGTTTTTAGCCGAAGTGAAATTTGAAAAAAATAATCATGAAAAATAGAAATTGGTTCATTCTGAAGGAAAAATCTGGAATACTTCAAATAAATTTATTTATTTATTGAGGAAAAAGATTGGAGACTTCACCTGCAGAATGTAAACTAGACTGCCAAGGACGATTTCGAATTCTAGCTAAAGCTTAAATTTGGAAAAAAGACAAAAAGAGTGCAGGAAAATAGAAATTATCATTCAGCTTCAAACGTCTGGAACACTACAAATAAATATATTTATTTTCTGAGGAAAAAATATTGCAGACTTTACCTGCAGAATGTAAACTAGACTCTCAAGGATGATTTCGGTTTTATGTAAAATTTAATTAAAAAAATAGAAAGAAAGAGAGTTCAGAAAAATAGAAATTGGCTCAATATGCTCGAAAAGTCTGGAATACTACACAAAAATGTATCTATTTATTGAAGAAGAAGATTACTGGATATATGGCAGGCAAACTATAGACTGTCAAAGACTTAAATTCGAAAAAAAAATTGAAACAATTCCAGAAAAATAGAAGTTGTCTCATTCTGCTTGAAAATCTGGAATACTACACAAAAATATATTAATTTTAGAACAAAAAGGATTGTAGACTTTACCTTTCGATTTCTCCAGAGGATTTATAAATTTGAATACATTTGTTTAGAGCTTGATTGACTATTGAATGCTCAAGTTTTCACTACCGTTTGTTGCCTATTATGTTTCATTTATTTATGTTTTTACAAATAGCAGACGGAGCGATTGCTCCCAGGTTGAAAATGTGACTCCAACTATATTCGGAAAATCCAACAGAATGTTATAAATGCTATTATAATTTTCGTGATGACTTTTAAATGTTCATATTAAATTAATTAAATGTTTTCCTGCACACAACAACGAATAAGTGATCAGCTATAACTAAAGTGACATCTATATGTCATAACAAGCTGACTTATAGGTGGCGCTCTATTGTCAAAACTATGTTATAGTCCTTCTCGTATTCAGCTGAGCAAATAATATATATATATTATTTCCAAATATTCTTTAAACTCCAAATAAATGGACAAAAACTTTAGATACACATATTTCCGAAATAATAATGATAAATATCGTCACGTTTTTCACATATTCCGCTAGAAAATACTGGAAAACATCGACTTATAGGTGGCGCTCTATTGTCAAAACTATGTTATAGTCCTTCTCGTGTTCAACTGAGCAAAATACACCGAATAGATGATCAACCACAACTAAAGTGACATCTAGAAAACATAATAACATGATATGTAGGTGGCGCTATATTTATATGAAAATAATATATTATTTCTAAGTTTTCTATAACCTCCAAGTAAATAGACAAAAACCACACATTTCCCAAATAATAATGACAAATATCGTTACCCTAATTCTAAAGCATTTTTCTCAATCACGTTTTTACATATTCCTATAGAAAATACTTGAAAACATCGACTTATAGGTGGCGCTCTATTGTCAAAACTTCTCGTGTTTAGCTGAGCAAAATACATCGAATAGATGAGCCATCTCAACTAAAGTGACATCTATAAGCCATAACAACATGATATGTAGGTGGCGCTCTATTTATATGAAAATAATTTATTATTTCCAAATATTCTATAACCTCCAACTAAATGGGCCAAAATCTTGGATACACATATTTCCGAAATCATAATGACAAATATCGTCACCTTAATTCTAAAATATCGTATCTAATTTCTTCTCTATCACGTTGTTTACATATTCCGCCAGAAAATACTGGAAAACATCGAGATAAGTGAATTAAACGCAATTTGGAAAATAATTGTCAGTTACACCCTTTTATAATTAGGGTGTCGATATATTAGATTTCAAGCAAAGGATTGATATACAAAAATCTTTGGAAATATATTAATTTTAATCAATTTAAATTATTTCCCCTAGTTAACTCTCATCGTTGCTCCAATATCTGTTCCATAATATTGAAAATTATATTTCAGCAAATTATTTTAACGAGGTTACCTTCCCTCCCATTCCCTCCAGACCACAAATACAGGCATATACATAGTTACTAAAGATTTAAATCTGAAATTGTTTTGTCTGTTTCGTCACATAAGCCCAAATGTAATGAAGCGCAAAACTTCAAATAAGAAGAGCGAGTCCAAAATAAAAAACAAGAAGAGACAACAACATAAAACGCAATACATTTTAAATTTATTCACCAAAAACCCAACAACAAAACCCCAAACCCGAAAATGAAGATGATGCTGCTACTCCGGTGTACAGGAAATACATCCACCATGCTATCCAGAGACTTCAAGTTTCAACGTAAAACAATACCCTCTGCCAAAATAAAAACGACAACACAGAATCCTACCTACCAAAAACTACATACATTGAGTCAGTCAACCACCAATTGATGAGGGAGCAAAAAATAAAACTCATGTTCGAGCTTAAATTACGCAATTAATACGTAAGACATCTTTTGAAGAGCAAAGAGCGAGAAACGAAACTCGCCCGAAAAACAAAAGATCCTTCTTTGTCTCGCTAAGATTTTGCGATTTCGAGCTGCAAAAGTTGTTAAAAGATTTATTGCCGGCACCGCCGCCAACCAAAACCTAAAAAAAGCGGAAAACCAAACGCCCTGCTTCGATTGCAGACTGCAATAACCAGAAACTGCCGAACGAGGCACAAAAACGAATGCTGTCTGTGCAGCATAATTTTTACGAAAATTCCAAGACTTTTATTCCCAGACCTTCAAAAAAATACTTCAAGAAAAGATTGAAGGAAATAAGAACTGGTTGTTGAAAATGTGTTTTGGTTGTGTGTTTTATTTCGTCGAGAAGGGAGGATTTTTTTCTCTGGTTGTGGTGGTGGTCAATTGAGTGACCACCAAGGATGGTTATTATTACATCAGTCAGCCGGTTGGGGAGGCTGTGTGATAAATGTAGGTAACATTATAGCTACAATTATGCAACTGAAATTAAAAAGATTGCAACTGTATTCCTAATACAGTGAGAATTTGTTGTCATGATAAGACTTGTTAATTGATCATCTCAAATATTAGATTTTTCTTCTTTAGGTTCAAATTTAATTCATCTATATTAGATGATGGGAGTGACTGAAATGCCATCTACATGTCAGAGCTACATAAATCAAAGACATAAAACTTTGAAGACTGAACCTGGAATGAGAAACCAGGTAATACCCAAAGACGTAAATATTCACTACTCCAACTTAGTTGTCTGATTTGGATATATTTTGCGACATCTATTCCATATGTCATAATCAGACGTTATAATTTTGGGTTTTTGGTATTCTACTGAAGCGGCATCTACATGTCATAGGAAATTAACATATAGATGGTGTCAATCAAAGACCCATTAGAACCATAAATACGGTACGTAGTATTAGAAAAAATGACATGTAGATCGCATAGCACCATTGCACAATCCCGGATGACTGAATGTTATCAAACTTTGACGAAATCTATTTCATAGGTTTTTGGACTTCATTCCTACTTCATTCGACTTCAGTGTCATCTACATGTAACAGCAAATTAACATATATGTGGCGTCAATCAAAGACAATTAAAGTGGCATTTAGATGTCATGGCACCATCTCACCATTCTTAACGGCTGAATGTTACAATACCATCAAAGTATTAGAGTTTTAGATCTTGAGGTTTTAGATATTAGATCTAAATGGCATTAAGATGACAGGACACCATCTCACCATACTTGTCGACGGAATAATACAATACTTTGAAGGTTCGTTAAGGTTTTAGATCTTTGTTTCAACAAAGATCGACGGAAGTGACATCTACATGTCACTGCAAATTCAGAGGGCTATTATAACCATAATGACGGAACATGATATTAGACTAAATGACATGTAGATGGCGGAACGGACGATATCTATTTTATAGGTTTTAATTTTAATTTTCGTTATAGTTATGATTTTAAATCTTTGTTAAATCTTGACTAAAGTGTCAGCTATGCATCAAGGCAAATTGATATATAGATGGCGACATAAACTAAAGTGACATCTATAAGTCATAATAACTATTTATCTGAAAATAATCTATTATTTCCAAATATTCTATATCCTACAAGTAAATGGGACCAAACCTTGGTTACACATATTTCCAAACTAATAATGCCAAATATCGTCACCATAATTCTAAAAGAGCGTAACTGAAAATACTAGAAATATCAGTTAGAACATCATAGACGGAAAATTAGACAAAATGGACTGTAGATGACACAAAGCTAGTAATGGTTCACCATCTCGCCATCCTCTACTGGCGAATATTCTAATTTTCCAATAATACTTTAATGACATCTACTTCATATTGTTTAAGTTAATCGCCTAACCTCAATAGTTGATGGTATTGAGTCTTTTTTACATAAGTTTACTTGCATCTTAGCAGTAAAACCAAATACCATATAATGTGCAAAGTTTTGTGTTTCTATTCCAAGAAGTAATAAAATAAATAAGTAATTCCTCTGAGGTGACATCTACATGTCATAAACACTAACAACATACGGAAATCAGAAAGTTTGTTTTTTATTGGGGTATAGAACTTTAAGTTGGCATCACTTTTTTAACTGGCGGCCATTTTGTCAGCTGTCAAGTGATTAATATTTAGTTTGGTTTGCCATTTCATCATGAACAGGTTGACAAAAGAACAACGCTTGAAAATCGTGCAAATTTATTTCGAAAGTAATGGTTCAGTTCGCGAAGTTCACCGCAAGCTCCGTCCATTTTATGGTCGACATAATCGTCCATCAGAGCAATTAATTCGGTTAACCGCATAATTTCGCGGAATGGACCTGTCAATTGGCCAACAAGATGGAGTGATTTGACACCATTGGATTATTTTCTTTGGGGATATGTGAAGTCGCTCGTCTACGCCAACAAACCAGAAACGTTAGGGGACTTGGAAGCCAACATACGGCCCCATATGCTGGCTCTATTCGAGCCAGCCGCGGCGGCCACATGACCGAAATCATATTTAAACATTAATGGCATAAAATTATCCTTCCAATAAAGCCAAATTGATGGACATTAAAACGACTTTTTGTGTTTTATTTCAATTCGAAGTTCTATACCTCAATAAAAAGCACCCTATACAAGCAGGAAGGAAGAATTCACAGAAATGTTAATAACAGACTGAGCAGGCGGAAGAATAAGCAATAGGCCGTAATGTTAAATGTCACAATTGACAAGTGACATGTACACACACAAAATGCCAGACACTTATGCCAACGGAGGATATGTTCATTACGTGACATTATTGTTATTAACATGAGTTCAGCAAATGGGTTTGGCCAGGTGGTCAACGACATGAGCATATAGTTTGATAAGTCCATCCAAGTCTACACAGACAGAGGAAGAGATAGGCATTAGTATGTACAACACTAGAGATAAAAATCAGAGAGATCACAAATAGAGAAAGAAAATTCGGGTAACCACACAAATATTACACAGAGCAACAAGATGATCTAGACCAAGTTGGATCAATTCAAAGTGTAAGTAGGCCAACAGATAGACAAACCCAATTGATGATATTTTTCTCATAATTTTCCAATGAGTTTAATTGCATTTTCGCCGCTATCCTCCGCTAGGGGTTATAGAATTACAGTCATGGAAACTTATCATTACAGTTTATTGCCAAAATTCAAAGATTCCTAAGATGTCATGCAAATGTGTCTTCATTCAATCGCCTGTAACTCTTAAAATACTTTACCGATATTAGTTAATTATACCTTATTTTGAAGGCCGTCGATGAGTTTGGCTAGAAATTCTGAAGTTGTGTGAATTTACTGATATTATCGAATTAATTAAATTATTCCCATAGTACTCCTGATAGGTTTACATCATGGCTGTTAATTGCATTTTCGCCACTATCCTCCGCCAGGGGTCAAGAAGAAATATCTTTTGCGGACTAAGACTTTCAGTTCGTTGGCGAAACTCAAATAATTTCTAGGACTTGGATGTGTCATAACTTTAAGACAACAATTGAAGATAAACGTTTGAATTGGCAGACAGCTATTCAACAAATGAAAAGTATAAATAAATAGATTCCTAGAGAAAGACTTTTCAAAAAAGTACATTCGAGTTTTGCTTAATTAAAACTCAGATTAGCTAGAACACCAAACCCAAGTACAACTATAGTATTTTGGTATAAGTATATTAGGTTGTGTGATGAACAAAAATGTTTACAGATGATCTGCAAAATATTCCATCGCTGGATCAAGCTATCTGTAAGCTAAACTCTAAAAAATACGTTTTTCGGGTGGATTTTTTAGAATGCATTATTATTTATTTCTGGATATAATAGTCCCTTGATAGCACTTTAAATATAAATTTGTATTCTTATTTTAGAATAAGTCGTTGAACGTATTATTCGACGTTGTTCGTTTTTTCGAAGTGACAACTAAAAACTTATATTTCTTGTAAAAAAATTGCCAATGGTGTTATAAATAGAAGAAATGTTGAATATCGGATGAAAAATGACTATATTTTTGTGGAAATAGTTTCATTCAGGCTCTGCGGCGTCTATTTCGATTTAATGTTCATCATTTATGCATCCTTCGAAAGGTATTGATTGCAGCTATTTTTTTGATGTTTATTTATTTCGTAAAGGTTTTTTAATTGTCCCTATGAAATGCCATAAAAAATTACTATAAACGTCCAAAAAGTTATTCTAAAACAAGAGTAAAAAATATTATTTGAAGTGCTTTCAAGGGTGTATTAATTAAGAAAAAATTCACAACTTAAAAAAATATACACTAAAAAATATATTTTAGGGTTTAGGACTGCTTGATATAGGAGCGAAATATTTTTCAAATCATCATTAAACAATTCAAATTTTATTTCCATATTTTTTATTTGCATGGACATCGACCCCTCCTAATGCACATATTCATACACCTCTAATATTCTCAGCATCTAGGGAGATTCTTCCACTGAAAATACCCTACATTCGTCATAATTTTTTAATAACCATTTTGTGTCCATCATTATTGAAGATCGAAGTGTCATATAACTAGTGACATATAGATGTCGCTGACGTTACTTTTTTCACTCAAAGAAAGTGCAATGGTTATGTCCAATTTCAAAGTAGGAGTATTAGTTCAAACATGTTTAAAATCGAAAGAAGATGACCCTAAACTAAACATATTATGGTCACGGTATAACAAATTGACACACAGGTGGCGCTATTGTTGATTTGTATAATCTGTTGAAATCCTTTATTCCACATTATAACTAGACCTCGGATTTTTGCATATTTTTATTGTTCACTCGTATAAAAGTTGTTCAAGTATAAAAGATTGGAGTGCATATCGAAAATATACAAAACAAATTCAAGAATTATTGCACAAACTATGTTAAAGATACACAAAAAAAATATTTTGCATTTGCAAAAATCCAAGGTCTTGTTATGACCTGCCCTATTAAACTTCCCTCCTCTGATCGGCGGTAGTAATGACTTTTTATCCCTCAATCCTTATTGACCGTTTCCTGGGAAAATATTCGCGAAATTTTCAGTCCAACAATAAACTAAATACAAAATAACTATGTTAGCCAGCTTAAAGGTGCAAACCAAAAGCGACACTAACTTAAATAATGGTTAAATATCAGTTTTATTCCCTCCTACGTGTCACAATGTCTGGGACAATTCGTCACACTAACTGTCCACAATTGGCGGCCGAGAGAAATGACACCAGCACAGCTACATCGTTGGTTTACGGCCTGGCAATTGGTGAGTGGATTTGGCAAAAAAAAGTGTCAGACATATCTGTCAAATCACTAACGACAAGTCAGCTTGGGTGTTTATCTTTTGTGCTTGTGTGTGTGAGCGCTCAAATTTTAATAAACTCTTAACTTTTTTCCACCCAGAAATGCCAGCAATTTTCGTTATCCATTTATTTTCTTCAATACAATTTGTATTTGTAGCAAAGAAAGTGAAAGTCTTGCTTCGTGGAAAAAATAAAGCGCATTTAAATATTATTAAATCTGTTGACAGTGATTTTCAGCCAAGAAAAAAATGATTGATATTTAATCAAAGTCAGGCAAAGCCAGAAATTGTGTATGGGCGAACTGCTCCGCAGTGTGGCGTCAGGCGTTGTAATTTTCTTTGTCGATTGACATGAAAATTAAAGTAATTTATCATTCATAAAATTACAAGAAAAAAAATTGTTTTATGTACACAGAGAAAACAATTAAAATCGAAACAAAATTGAGCCGAACATACCGACAACTCTTACCATGCCTTGTCATGAAGTTTGATTGCAACAGCTTGATATGATGAGTGAGTGAACCTGTTTTGATTTTGGTTTTTTGAAAGTTTTCTTCTGTAAGGAATTCTTAATTGCTTTGCGAATCTTATGCAATACTATGTAGATAAAAACGTTGTATTATCTGTAACCTGTATGATAATTGAACATTTCAGGGACTCATCATGCAGAATATAGATGGATTACTTTTAATGTGAACTGAATATGTCATGTCTCTCTGCAAAGAAAACAATCTTCCGAAATTGGCCTTCTAACTGTGAGGTGATTAAATTGGGATTTGCGGAATATTTTCGTTGACCATCTAGAGGTAGATTACAGTATCGAGAAACTCCCTTCCAAAAGCATGATAACCTTAATTATTTCTTTTTCAACATACACTGTTAAGACATAATCTATATTTATATATAAATCGATGTGTGTCTGTATGTTGCGTATAGGACTCCAAATCGGTGAACCGATTCGTCTGAAAATTTTACTGTATCTCACTTCTGGACAGAGGATGGTTTCCGGATATATTAGGATATATTTTGAAAATATCAAAAATTACTCATTTTAACTTCAAAGCACAGGAAGTAGGGGAATAGGGAATATGAACCCGTGCAACGTCGGGTACAAATATTAAAAAAATAGTGACAAATAAAATTTAATGTAGACGTAAATTTATAAAAATTTGATCCAAAAGATGTGGACTGAAATAGACTCTCAGTCGTTTCTTTGTGAGTAATTTTCTAACGTCATCTACTAAGAGCTTTCATATTACTATGTTAACAGTAACTTATAGCTATTCACCTATAAGTTTAGAGTCTAGGCTGTCATTTGATTGTTCGCCACTATCGTCCGCTAGGGGTGCTGCGCACAGTCATACAAAGACAATATGGGTATCAAATGAAAAAGAAGAATATCTGTTAAAAATACATCAAATTCCATACCTCTATCCGTATAAGTTTGCATTTAAAATGTCCCCATTCAAAAATAAAAAATAAATAATCTTTAACTTTTTAAGGAAGGGGAAAATTGAAATGGTTATGCTAAACTAATACAGACAGATGCATGAAATTCAAAGTATTTTTAACAGATATTCCTCTCTTTAATTTGATACCCATGTCACATTTGTGTGACTCGCAAAAGTACGAAAATAAATTATTAAAATATCCTCCGAAAATAAAAAATAAATAACCTTTGAGTTCATTAATTTCAAAAGGATATGAATGTTTTCATAATTTATTTTCATACGTCTCTGAATCGTACAGAGGCGCAATGGATGTCAAATGAAGGAAAAGAATATCAATTAAAAATACTTAAAATTGCATGCTTATGTTTGTAAAGTTTAGCATTGACAACCATTTCAAATTTCCCTTTTAAAAATAAAACTAAATAAAATTTAACTTTTAAACTTGAAATAGTTGTTATTGCTACACTAATACAGATGGATGCAAGAAATTTGAAGTATTTTAAACAGATATCCTTCTCTTTTTCATTTGATGTACATATCGTCTTTGTATCACTAGGAAAAGTATGAAAATAAATTATTAAAATATCGTCTGAAAATAAAAATAAATAAACTTTGACTTAATTTCAAAAGAATATGAATATTTTCATAATTTATATTCATACTTCACTGAATGATACAGAGGCGACATGGATATCAAATGAAGGAGATGAATATCTGTTAAAAATATTTAAAATTTCATGCTTATATCTGTATAAGTTTAGTATTGACAACTATTTTCATTTCATTTAATACCCATATCGTTTTCCAGCTTTCCATTTGATGATCTTTTCTCCTTTTTACAAGTCTCTTAATTTCAAAAGGGTAGGCATGTTTTCATAATTTATTTTCATACTTCTCGGAATCAAACAAAGCCCTCATGGGTACCAAATGAAAGAGAAAAAATATCTGTTAAAATATGTAAAATTTCATGCTTATATCTGTATAAGGTTAGCAGTGACAACCACTTCAAATAACAATAAATAAAATTTAACTTTTAAGGGTGAATACTTGAAATAGTTGTAAATGCTAAACTAATACTGTTAAATGCAAGAAAATTGAAGTATTTTAAATAGATATTCTTCTCTTTCATTTGATGTACATATCGTATATGTATGGCTAGGAAAAGTACGCGAATAAATTATAAAAACATATATATATTCTTAATATGACTCGCTAAAGTACGAACATAAATTATTAAAATATCCTTTGGAAAATTAAATTATTAAATTATTAAAATATCCGTTGCAGGCTTATGCAAAAAGGAGAAAATATTACCAAATGTTGCACAGCTTTTCTACATACGATCTCTAGTTTAATGTATATATGGTCTTGTTCAGTTCCAATGAAAAAACGGAAAAATGGTCGCATCAATTGTGTTGAGTTTGGTTTGCTATTTGCAGGATTTAATGCAAATGTTTAAATGACAATAAATTGCACCGAACATCGGGCAATTGCCACCCCGCTGTTTTATCGCAATACTATTGTGCAGAGATGAGACTCATTTTTGGCTCAATGGACGTCAAAATTGCCGCATTTGAAGTGAAGAGTATTAACAAAAGATTACATCCATAAACTTGATTGCAGATTATTTCCCCAAAATATGAAAAAATAGGGAAAATTGAATTTTGTGATAAGACTCTTTTTTGGCTCAATTGCTGTGTCAACAGACAAAATTGAGGCATTTGTAGTGAAGAGTATTAACAAAAGTTTACATCCGTAAACTTTATTGCAGATTTTTGAAAATATGCAAAATTTAAGTTTATCTTCTAGGTGATGATATCCCATTTTCATCTTCCAGGTTATATTTAGGCGATATCATCTAGATTTCTTCCAGATTATAGTTGTATTGTTGTATTTATTTTTTGTTTTCGTTTGTTTTTAGCTATTATGATTTTACGCACCTCAAACCCATAGGGTGGAGGGTAGACTGTGTTTGTCATAACGTTTGTAACACCTTGAAACAATTTATTTGGTATTACTGTGTAAATACAAATTACACCGAGCAACATTTCTTCTGAGGAAGGGACAGACACAAAAAAGGTATTCGTTAATATATAATTTGAAATATAAATTGAAATTGAGAAAATACAAATTGAAATTTAGAAATGTAAATTGAAATTGAGAAAAAAACAAATTGAAATTCATTAACGTAAATTGAAATTGGGAAAATACAAATTGAAATTCAGAAACATAAATTGAAATTGAGTAAACACAAATGGAAATTATGAAACGTAAATTGAAATTGAGAAAATAAAAATTGAAATTGAGTAAACACAAAAATTTATATTTTCTCAATTTCAATTTACATTTCTGAATTTCAATTTGTATTTTCTCAATTTCAATTTACGTTTCATAATTTAAATTAAAAAAGTGAAAATTGAGATTCAGCAATGAAAATTTAAATTGAGAAAATTTAAATGTAGAAGTGAAAATTGTTTATTAAATTAAAATTATGAATCTAAATTCCAGAATTTAATTTTTTCTCAATTTCTATTTTCTCAATTTCAATTTAATTGCTTTTTCTCAATTTCAATTTACATTTCTGAATTTCAATTTGTATTTTCTCAATTTCAATTTGTATTTTCTCAATTTCAATTTGTATTTTCTCAATTTCAATTTATATTTTCTCAATTTCAATTTTCATTGCTGAATCTCAATTTTCACTTTTTAATTTAAATTATGAAACGTAAATTGAAATTGAGAAAATACAAATTGAAATTCAGAAATGTAAATTGAAATTGAGAAAATATAAATTGAAATTGAGAAAATACAAATTGAAATTGAGAAAATACAAATTGAAATTGAGAAAATACAAATTGAAATTCAGAAATGTAAATTGAAATTGAGAAAAAGCAATTAAATTGAAATTGAGAAAATAGAAATTGAGAAAAAATTAAATTCTGGAATTTAGATTCATAATTTTAATTTAATAAACAATTTTCACTTCTACATTTAAATTTTCTCAATTTCAATTTTCATTGCTGAATCTCAATTTTCACTTTTTTAATTTAAATTATGAAACGTAAATTGAAATTGAGAAAATACAAATTGAAATTCAGAAATGTAAATTGAAATTGAGAAAATATAAATTGAAATTGAGAAAATACAAATTGAAATTGAGAAAATACAAATTGAAATTGAGAAAATACAAATTGAAATTGAGAAAATACAAATTGAAATTCAGAAATGTAAATTGAAATTGAGAAAAAGCAATTAAATTGAAATTAAGAAAATAGAAATTGAAATTGAGAAAAAATTAAATTCTGGAATTTAGATTCAAAATTTTAATTTAATAAACAATTTTCACTTCTACATTTAAATTTTCTCAATTTCAATTCTCATTGCTGAATCTCAATTTTCACTTTTTTAATTTAATTTTTAATTTCTGAATTTTAATTTGCATTTTCTCAAGTGTCTTCAATTTTTTTGAGCATATTGTCCGATTATTATATTAGTGTAGTTGCTTGATATTCATTCAAAACTACTTTGTGAACTGTAGAAAAATATGGAAAATTGAATAGATGGCAATATATTCCAGATGATATTTTGGCGATATCACCTTGACTTCTTTCGGATGATAGTCTGGCATTATCGTCGATTTATCTTACGGAAGTATTGCTTTCGCATTGATTCGAGGTGATATTGCTTTAAGTAATTCAATTTTTAATTTATAATTCTGTTTTAATTTATATATTTGTGTAGCTGCTTGAATTCATTCACAACTAGTTTGTGAACTGGAGAAAAATATGGAAAATTGGTTTTTGCCTTCAAGATGACGATATCCAGTTTTTATCTTCCAATTGATATTTTGGCGATATATTCAAGATTTCTTGCGAATGATAGTCTGGCAACATTGCCAATTTACCTTCCAGAAGTATTACTTTCGTATAGATTTGAGGTCGCACAATCATCTCCAATTGAGGTTACTTCCGCAATAGAAATATGATTGTTGCCCAAATATTACACCATCCAACAGTCCGTATTACACATGAATCGGATATTATATGTCTGCAACTATAGGCAAAATTGAGTTAATAGGCATATTTAGTTTTTTATTTCCTCATCCTGATGTCCTTCACAGGACTACAAATTTCCAGAGGAATCAATTTTTCAAAAATTATTTTAAATACTTATTCCCACCCTATGATACCGGTATAAGTGTCAAATTAAAGAGTAGAATATCTATTAAAAATACTTCAAATGACATGATTTTATCTGTATTAGCTTAGCACTCTTCAGCTTAACCTATTCGTTCACCAAATATTAACTGATTCCAATCCCTCTCAGAATATTTTAATAATGGTATAATTCAGGCCAACAGAATTCTGTTCTCATCTATTGGCATTAAATAGTCTTCTAAGTGTTTAAAACGAATGGCAAATCGAATGTGAACTTTTACGATTTTCCAGCAAACAATCGCCCTTGTGGCAAGACCCTATCGCTCTCAGGTGGCACGAAATCTTCTGCTTTAGACCTTATCGGCAAATGCTGTCATCGTCTTCTTTTGAGCCATAATAATTTGTTAATTTATTTATGGCTTTTGTTGTTTCTAAAGATATTTTGCTTTTTTGGTTTCCAGAAGAAGCCGGAGAATAGAAACAATTACTTCTAATGTTTTGGTTTTTTGTTGGTTTCGGTTTTTGCCAAACAGTTTCGTTACTTTACTTGACAGAATGCTTGGAGGAGACCGACTGCAGCAAATACCACCGCGCGGCCATGTGGTGGCGGTGGTGTTATGCGGCGGTGTCATGGCATAGTCTTTTTTCTTTGTTTTGGTTTTTCTTCATGGAAAAGTCTGTGGGAAACTAATGACAAAAAGCCAACCACAGCACCAACGCCAACGATCACCTCATCTTTATAATGATTATGTAATTCGACAGCGAAACAAAAAAATTGTTTATATGTCGTCGTATATAAAACTAAAAACTCCATGACGTTGATTAAGAAATACGCCGCCACGTTCGAAAGGTGCTGCTGCCGTCCGTCCGTGCGCCCCCTTCAGCTGGCTGCTGTCATCCAGCCACTTTGGAAAATGTGTTCCGAAACCCATGGTTTTTTGCACACTTGACTGAGATTTTCATTTTCAAACATTAACATTTTCAAGCTTAAAATCACTATTCGAGTGAAAAAACAAACGGAAAAACGGCAAAACAGTGAAATAATGTTAAATATTAGCAGCTGTGTTTATTTTAACAATATGTGCGGAGTTTTAAGCAAATACCTACAACAAGCTTTTGCTTTGCTTCTTCATTGTCTTGTTGTGGCAGACGACGAACGATGGCTGATGACACACTTCGTGGCTTGTATATCAGCTGAACATTTTGAAAATCTGGTGTCGTCTGAGTGACAATCCCATTTTGTCGTTAATGTTGCATTCATTTTTTTTTTGGTTGGTTGGGTGGGCTTGCTAGGGTAGGGGTGCCGGGGGGTGTGTTTGTTGCATCAAATTGTTGTTTTGTTTTATTGCGTTTTTAGTAGCAGCGTCACCTTTGAGACATTAATAATAAACTTTTGGTATATCACGTTTTTTTTTCGTCGTCTTCTTCTTATTGCCATCCTTCCTTTGTATGAGGTAACGACGACACAGAACTGTTTCGTTGCTGTTGCACAGAGTGAATGAAGTGTGTTATAAGGCCAAGTTATAGAGATGAGAACATCATCATGATGATGATAATAATTTTCGTAGAAAAGTTGGTCAACAATTGTCAGATTTTGTAGGAAATTGGTTGATATTGTGTAACTCATTCCACAAAGAAAAAAGATTGTCCCAAAAGTCTCAATTGGATGCAACACAACTTTGGGGGGCTTTTTTGTTATAAATTCAAATTTGTTGCAAGCACCAATTTGGAGACTTGAGAAAAGTCATGGCGTCGCCAACGAAACAGTGATGAACGCCATTTTCAATTGTATTTGAGAAAACACAACATCATATTGAGAAAATCCAAATGGGAATTGAGAAAATACAAATTGAAAATCAGAAATGTAAATTGAAATTGAGAAGAATCAAATTGAAATTGAGGAAATACAAATTGAAAATCAGAAATGAAAACTGAAATTGAGAAAAAACTAATTGAAAATCAGAAATGAAAATTGAAATTGAGAAAATAAAAAATTAAATTCAGAAATATAAAATGAAATTGAGAAAAAAATAATTGAAAATCAAAAACGTAAATTGAAATTGAGAAAATACGAATTGAAATTTAGAAAATAAAAATTTAATTCAGAAAAGGAATTTGAAATTAGGAAAATAAAAATTGAAATTCAAAAATGAAAATTGAAATAGAGAAAATAAAAATTTAAATTCAGAATTATAAAATGAAATTGCGAAAAAACAAATTGAAATTCAGAAATGTAAATTGAAATTGAGAAAATGAAAATCAGATTTTGTAAATGTCCAAGTATGGAATTTTTAATGGATCTGGGATTTCCAGGACATTTTCGATGGATTGGGTTGTGTACACCATTTTCAGTTGAAATTGAGAAAATAAAAATTTAAATTCAGAATTATAAAATGAAATTCAGAAATGTAAATTGAAATTGAGAAAATGAAAATCAGATATGTAAATTAAATTCATAAATATAAATTAAAATTGAGAAAATACAAATTAAATTCATAAATATAAATTAAAATTGAGAAAATACAAATTGAAATTCAGAAATATAAATTAAAATTGAGAAAATACAAATTGAAATTCAGAAATATAAATTGAAATTGATAAAATACAAATTGAAATTTAAATTGAAATTGAGAAAACCAAATTGAAATTGAGAAATCCAAAATTAAATTGTGAAAATACAAATTGAAATTCAGAAATATAAAATAAAATTGAGAAAATACAAATTGAAATTCAGAAATATAAATTGAAATTTAAAAAAAAAGTAATTGATATTCAGAAATGTAAATTGAAATTGATAAAATACAATTTGAAATTAAAATTAAATTAATTACCAAATTTAAATTGAGAAATCGAAAATTAAATTGAGAATATACAAATTGAAATTCAGAAATGTGAATTGAAATTGAGAAAATAAAAATTTAAATTTAGAAACGTAAATTGAAATTGAGAAAATACAAATTGAAATTCAGAAACGTAAATTGAAATTGAGAAAATAAAAATTGAAATTCAGAAATCTGAATTGAAATTGAGAAAATAAAAAATTGAAATTCAGAAATATAAATTTAAATTGAGAATATAGAAATTGAAATTCAGAAATGTAAATTGAAATTGAGAAAATAAAAATTGAAATTCAGAAATGTGAATTGAAATTGAGAAAATAAAAAATTTAAATTCAGAAATGTAAATTGAAATTGAGAAAATAAAAAATTTAAATTCAGAAATGTAAACTGAAATTGAGAAAATGAAATTGAGAATATACAATTTTAAATTGAGAAATGGTCAATAGAAAATGATTTAATTTTCAATAATTTCAATTTTCATTGAACTGAATTTCAATATGTATTTTCTAAATTTCAATTTTCGTTTTTTTAATTTAAATGTGTATTTTCTCAATTTTAACTGAAAATGGTGTACACAACCCAATCCATCGAAAATGTCCAGGAAATCGCAGATCCCTTCAAAATTCCATACTTGGACATTTACAAAATTTGATTTTGCAATCATTTGCAAACTGAATAGACAAAATGATATGATTTCCATTTGATAGATTGCTAAAAATTAGATTGCCTATAACACCGTGGACACAGTTTCTCGTGTCGACGTCGTATATAGGAGAACTGTGTACTCAGTTTTCCATTTCATTATATTTTCTCCTTTTTTTAATTTTCTCCTTAATTTCATAATTTATTTTCGTATTTCTCGGATTCATACAAAGGCAACATGGATATCAAAAGAAAGAGAAAAATATCTGTTAAAAATACTTCAAACTTCACGTTTATAACTGTATAAGTTTAGTACTGACAATCATTTCAAATTTTCTCCTTAAAAATATATAAAATTTAACTTTTAAGAGGACACTTAATTTCAAAAGGATATAGATGTTTTCATAATTTATTTTCGCTCTTCTCTGAATCATACAAACGCGACATGGATATCAAATGAAAGAGAAGAATATCTGTTAAAATTACATTCAATTTCATATTTATCCAGATAAGTTTAACATTGACGACCATTTGAAATTTCCCTCTTAAAAATCAAAATAAATAAAATTTAACTTTTATGGCTGAAAACTTGAAATAGTCGATAATGCTAAACTAATACATTTATATGCTTGAAATTTTAAGTATTTTAAACATATATTCTTCTCCTTCATTTCCTGTCCACATCGTTTTCCAGTTTTCCATTTTGTGATCTTTTTACAGGACTCTTAATTTCAAAAGTATATAGATATTTTTATAATTTATTTTCACACTACTCTGAATCCTACAAATCGACATGGGTATCAAATGAAAGAGAAGAATATCTGTTAAAAATACTTTAAATTGTATACTTTTATCTGTATAAGTTTAGCATTGACAACCATTCCAAAATTCCCTCTTAGAAATAAATAAAATTTTACTTTTAAGGGCGAAAACTTGAAATCAATTTTAATACAAATCTAATATAGATACATGCATGGAATTTAAAGTATTTTAAACAGACATTCTTCTCTTTCATTTGATGTCCATATCGTTTTTATATGACTCGAAAAAGTAAAAAATAAATTATTAAAAAAATAATTTCCATTTATTTAAATAATTTAATTAATAATTTTTTAATAATCTAAAAAGTAAAAGAGATCTCCAAATGGAAAACTAACTACACAACTAGATACGATCTCTAGCTTCATGTGTATATGGGTTTGTTCGGCTCCAACGAGATAAATGAAAAATTACCCCTCAATCATATATCCACAACATTCCACTTTCAAACTGAACTAAACGTTAAATACTTGACCACATATACAAAATCTCTTTTTGAAAGGATTTCATTCCAATTCAATAGATCATCATAGCCCTCTCTGGCAACTTAAGACCCACACCACTCCACATCAATTACCACACCACGTCCAATATGGGTTAATCGATTTTCTTTCATCGCTCGATCGATGGTCAACAACGACTGCAACTTCAATTCAAGAGGGAGACAGATGAAAAACCAAAAAAAAAAAAACAAACTGTTAAGTTCATTGCCATCAACATACATTTATTACAACAGAAACGTGCTATGGCTCATATTACACAATAATAAAGAAGAAGAAGAAAAAATTACAAAAAAAAAGAAACATTACCAAGCAGCCAGCCAGCCAGCAACTCTCCAAGGAGAGAAAGTTCACAAGTACTTAACGAAGAAAATAAAGCAACAACAATGTACGTACGTTCGTTCGCTCGTTTCTTTCTTTTTCACAACGTCATCGTCATCGACCGACCAACCAAACCTTTATGCACTTTTATTGGCCAAAAACAAAGAAAGCCAAATAGCTGTGCTACGCTACACAGAAGTGCAATTGCATAGCTTTGCCTATCAAAAAAAGCCAAAGACAAGACGTCGCAGCGTAAGTCTTGGCAGTAGTAAAATCTGTATTTAGTGCCTTAACAAACATTAAAGTCAAACAATTTTATTGTTGTTGTATTTTTTTGTTGTCGTTGTTTTCGTTTGTCTTTAGCTATTCTGTGATTTTATGCACCTCCACACTCATAGGCTGGAGGGTAGTTTGTGTTTGTTATTCAGTTTGTAACACCTTGAAATATTTATTTGGTGTTACTAGTGTAAATAGAAATTACACCGAGCAACATTTCTTCTGAGCAAGGAACAGACACAGAAAGGTCTTTGTTGATATAGAATTTTTAATACAAGCGTCTTTTATTTAAAAAAATCAAAAAATGTTTTAGTTTTTTCGTTTGCATTTTTTTGGTCTGTAATCAATATTTGATTTGAACTGGGATATTGTCCTGGCTCAAGACCATTTTGCTTCCATATTTAATAGAATGCAAATTTATTTACAAATGACCTGGTGACATTTATTACTTGGCTACAGACTACCACGATCATGATTTCGACCATGTCAAAAGTCTTTTCAAGTGGCTTCGCAGCGGCTTTTCAACATCAAACCCGGCCTCTATAAGGAGATGATTCTCACAAACGAACGAGAATCACAACTCACTTGCCGAATTTGCGTTTAAAAAATCGCACGAAGTAATAAGCACACATGCCATCTTACAAGCATCTCATTGAGTTGCATATGTAAGTATGTGTATATGCAGGTATAGTTACCCAGCAATACTTCTGCCGTTTGTAAATAAATTTGCATTCTATTAAATATAGAAGCAAAATGGTCTTGAGCCAGGACAATATCCCAGTTCAAAATCAAAAAATAATTTTGATTGATATAAAGGGTGATTTTTTAAGAGCTTGATAACTTTTTTTTTAAAAAAAACGCATAAAATTTGCAAAATCTCATCGGTTCTTTATTTGAAACGTTAGATTGGTGACATTGACATTTACTTTTTGAAGATAATTTCATTTAAATGTTGACCGCGGCTGCGTCTTAGGTGGTCCATCCGCTTAGTCCAATTTTGGCATTTCCACGTTTTTGAGTAACAGAGACCCAATTGGTGCGAACGGCGACGAATCGAAAATTGGTGGTCATCATTAACACTGGCCGATACAGCTGCGATATTTTCTTCAGTTCGCACTCTACGTAAGCGTGTTGGTGGTTTAATGTCCAACAATGTAAATTTGGTGCGAAATTTAGTCACAATAGCCCGAATAGCCGCTTCAGTGGGTCGATTAAACTGACCATAAAATGGAAGCGCGCAATGAACTTTCTTAACAGAGCACGCATTTTGATAATAAAATTCAATAATTTGCAAGCGTTGTTCGTTTGAAGACGATTCATGATGAAATGTCAAAGCATACTGAGCATCTTTCTCTTTGACACCATGTCTGAAATCCCACGTGATCTGTCAAATACTAATGCATGAAAATCCTAACCTCAAAAAAATCACTCTTTATTAGTGTAGCTGTGTGATATTCATTCAGAACTACTTTGTGAACTGGAGAAGAAAAATATATTTATATATTTAAAATATATTCTAAAATATTTGTTCTTTATCAAAAAATATATAAAATCGACCTAGCTATCCAGAAGCAATTTGCTTGATTGATAATCAAAAATAAGCAAATAATTCAGTTAGAAATATGAAATTCTTGCTGATTTAAAGTGAAAATACTTTTGAAATCTAAAAATATATATATTTTTTCTTCTATTCTCTTTATCATCAAAAATCAGATCATGTCTTTATCATATCATTTAAAAATCAAGAGAAATATAAAATTGAATTCACTTTTGAACGTAGATACCAATAGATTGTTTCTCGTTGCAAGATTTTTTTCTTTCATTTTGTTGTCTAGTGTATTTTCCATTTTATGTATAAGTAAATGTATAACAAAATAAAAAATAATCAATATAGCAAATCGAATATCGATGAAATTTCACTCTAAATATGAATAACATTTCCAAAAGTTTTTTTCTTAAGTCTTTCGTTTTGTCTCCTTGATAACACGCACTTTAGAATAATAAATTATTATTTTGCTCTGAATTTTGATTGAAGTATTTGCTTTTTCCTACTGGATTTTCATTACCATAGATTGGAAAAATGGGACTGCTGTTTCAAGAGTTACATATATTAAAAACACTGATGCTAATTCAGGAATTAGAGAATTCAGGCAATAGAGTTTTTCTTTGGGAGTTCCCGGGAAATCAGCCATTTTTCAAATCCCGGATTCCCTTGAAATTTTAATAGAAATATTATGGTAGGACTCTGGTAGTACATGATCAATCAGGGATTTTCTACTTATTAATTTTGATCGAAATCAAAATTGATTTCAAAAAAGATATCTGCTATCATTATTTGAATAAAAATACTGTTTCTCAGGCAAGGATACTTTTGACATCGGATGAATGATCTAGGATTATATATAATTTTTATTTTTAATTTCTATTTAATTTCTATTTATTTATTTCGAAGATTTATTATTTGTAGTCAATTTTGACGATTGAGCGGGGTTGAATGATTAAGGCCCTATTATCTTGATAGCACTTATTGTATTTTGTGAAAGATAAATTCAAGGGTACGTTACACGAGCATTTCCATCTTCGAAATTGTACAAAATATTTACTACTATTTTTTAACTATTCCTTTTTTATACAAAAAATATAAAAAAATGTAAAAATATAAATAATGAAGCAAATGTTTCTCTGATTTTATTTTCTTATTGAAAATGTGAATATCTATTTTCTGTTGATGAATATCTATTCAGTGATGATTCTTGCTTTTACAATTAGAATCACAATTGTTGATAATATATTTAGTAAGAGCGTATTAGTACTTCCCGCTTGGGAGAAAAATTTAGAAATTATTCCCAATTTCACGAGAAGTGAAAAAGTCTGGGAAAAGAAAAGCTTTTCGTTAACGATTGTTAAAAAATGTAGTCTGTCCAAGAGAAACAGATATAGGGGTCTTTTAAAAATTCTTATACGATCAGTGATTGTCAATGGCAAATGAGTTACAATTCAAAAACTGTAATTGTAGGTATCCCGACAAAAAATACCGAAAAATATACCAGCAACAAGAAATTTAAACTTTCTCTGAAAATGTCATATTTCTTAAAATAATTTCCAAATAATATGAATTAAGTCCACTATCCACTGTTTAATAACTCAAGCATGATTTCTTATAAAATGTTCATACGACCAAGCTACGTCTGTCTGTCCACTGAACTCATAATGGAGTCCAAATGACACAAGAGATTGAGAAGATTGAGATGAATATCCTCACACAATAAAGTCAAACAACCATTAACAAGGCCATTTTTACAAGAATTTCGTCAGATTTCTGGCTATTATTCACTATCGTAAGATAACCGTAGTTCATTCTACTTATAAAATTCTTAGACGATCATGCCTTGTATGTCTGTCAACTGACATCGCTAAGCGAGGTAGAAGGACAAAGATCTACAAATAGTTTTGGGTAATTTGATAGTTTTGAAAATTTGAATAGTTTTTGAAAATTGCGATGGAGTTTAAGTACAACAAATACCCCAAATAATCCAAGAAACAAGAATTTCTAAAGATTTCTGATTACTCTAATTTAAAACTATTTTAAAAACAGCAAAAACACCGATTAAAATGAAAATATATATATACATAAAAGAAATTGAAATAATCTCTGAAATGGTCATTTTTTACAAGGATGTCGAAAGGATTCTGATTACAATATGTAACAAAAAATAAAAATCTTATGTCCGAGATCTAAAAATTAATTTGCTATGTGTGCAGTGATAGTTTTTGTTATAGTTTTTATTTTTTTAATTCCAAATATTCGTTGAAAGTACTTTAACTTCCGTCACTTATACAAGAACGGTCAAAGATTTTCTCTAAATAGGCCTCCTTCGTTAAGAGCTATTAGAAAATAGAATATTAATCTGTTATTTATCTTTAAAAGGTTTCGAGCTATTAACAAAAATTAAAACAGTCATGAATTAAAAGAACGTCTGCGCCTACAGAGAGGGTCATAACTTCTTACCCATGCAAAGCTCTTTTAAAAATAGACATATTTTTCTTCATTAGTTTTTTGGGTATATAGAGACATACTGATTCATCAACAACAAATGATGGCTACCAATGTTGCTAATTTCGCTTACATTTAGAGACTGTAGTGTAGGGAAAATTAAAAATATATACTTTATTTGAACTGGGATATTGTTCTGGCTCAAGACCATTTTGCATCTATATTTAATAGAATGCAAATTTATTTACAAATGGCATGGTGACAGTTATTACTTGGCTGCAAACTACCACGATCATGATTTCGACCATGTCAAAAGTCTTTTCATGTGGTTTCGCAGCGACTTTTCAACATCAAACCCGGCCTCTATAAGGAGATGATTCTCACAAACGAACGAGAAGTACAACTCACTTGCCGAATTTGCGTTTAAAAAATCGCACCAAGTAATAAAGTACAAATGCCATCTTAGAAGCATCTCATTGAGTTGCATATGTAAGTATGTGTATATGCAGGTATAGTTACCCAGCAATACTTCTGCCGTGCCAACGCTCATTTGTTTTAGTTTTTTCGTTTGTATTTTTATGGTCTGTAATCAATATTTGATTTGAACTGGAATATTGTTCTGGCTCAAGACCATTTTTTAAAAGAAATGCTTTCTTCGTTTAGATTTGTTTGTTTTGTTTTCTTCGTTAAGATCCCAACTATTATAAAATAATACAAAATATTCTATTATTTAATTTGCAAAGCGCTTTGCAAAATCATGTTTTTTTAATTCTTTTGCGCCTACAAAGAGGGTCATAACTTCTATAATTATCCATCGGTAACTAAAATATTTTATTTTTTTTGCCATTTTTGGGGACATTTTTTCTGTATTTTCGTGCCACAAAAATAGATTTTTTTTAAATATTTTTTTTTTCAAAAGTTCCTTGGAAAGTACGTTCGTTTGACCATTGAAGTTAACATGGAAATCAAACTATACTAGCTAGAATATTTAACAGTTGGAAATTCTTTATCTCAACTAATTTCGAAAATGAATCACTGGATGAAACAAAGATTTTAGTTTTTATCGTTTCGAATATTCGAACTTTTTTCTTTCTTTTTGCCCATATTTTATGGAATTTTTATATTGTAATGAGAGATTATTAACTCGTTTTGAACATTTGAATTTCTGCTGGATGAAACTTGAGTTAAATAGGGAATCATTTACCATTTCTCATTTCATATGTGAAATTGACGAAACTGTCACGTTTCCCAATTGATTTTGGCACCGATAATACAGTGCAACAAACTCCATTGTGGAGTGGCCACACTATTCGGTGCAATCAAACAAAATTCCAATTTTACTTGTTTTTTTTTTTAGTATCTGCTAGTACGTGTTTTTCTTCGCCACTGGTATGTTTCGGCTTTTGATGTTTGTTTTTAGATAGTAACGAACGAAAAGACAGACAGACATACATTGAACTGAAGAAAAAAATACATAAAATTGTAACAAGTATGCTATGGAGATTGTCTACGGTAAGAGCAGAGTGGGGGAGAGGGTGGGGTGGTGTGGTTTGGGGAGGGAGTCATTGTTTGTTGTTTGACTTACAAATGTTTAACGATTTTGTTTGCGATTTTGTAATACAACAAACATTCATGGCATGTTTCTAGTTAACATTTGACAAGAAAATAGAAATGGAAATTTAGTTTGGTAGTCGTTTTCTGTTTCCTTCGTCCTGCTCTTTCAATTATGTAAATTTCTATTTTGCGTTTTTTCTTTTTCGGTGAAAAACTTCAGTTGCATTTTGGGGGTCAAATGCGGCGTGGCTGCTGCACACTTTAAGGAAAGTAAAAGTTTTGGGGAATGAAGGCAGATTGGGGCAGTGGGGTTCTTTGAGGAATTAAAATGTGCTTGTTGCTTAAGTCTTTTGTTTTGGAGGATTCTCACGTCTCTTTTTAAGAAGTCTTAACTCTCCCAAATGCTATATACCCTCTTACCCAATAGGGTGAGGTTATAAAAACTTTTATCAAAAAATACTTTTTTTTGCTTGGTGTGATTTGTTGGCCATTTTCAGTAGAACCCATCTTAATTGGAGCACCTTTCCGGCAGCACATCGTATTTTTTTCAATATAAAACCCGTTCCCCCAAAGCCTTTTAAACATATTTTCCAAACATAACGAGCACGCGTTTTCCATTAAAACGCGGGGAGGAAAGGAAATGAAACAATCGTTGGCCACTAATGAGTTTTTAATGAAATCATTAAACGAGTTAAAGATCAGTGTACCTTCATACGGCTGCTCTTACTATCTTTTTATGGTTGGCCATTGATCGATCGTAAACTCAGCAAAATCGACATAAGGAAGTCTTTAATTCAAATCAAGCTGGAAGAAAAGAAAAGCAATCTGAAAAGTTGTTGCACTCCCTTTGAGGCAGCATCCAAACAAACAGATCTTGGCCAGTTAATTTAATTAAAAAATTATCAAAAGACCTAACAGCAACCACAACAGCTAAAATCCACACACTCACACACAACTTTTCAACACCGGTGTGATATTTTTATTGATTTATATCTTTCTTTTTGTCCTGGGGAGTTAGAGGAGTCTAACAATTCTCGGTCGGGCAAAACAACAAACGACAGCCCACAGCCCAGGCGATAGACGCGTCAGCGTGCCGCACACACCACAAGAAAAATAAAAAAACGCAAAAACTTGAAACTTCAATTTGTTTTTATGTCATTCGGTTTTTATTACTCATAAAAAAGAAAGAAAGAAACCACAAAGACTTCGACGACGATGACTTCTAACCAAAAGCAAAAATACAAAAATCCAAAACCCCCAAAACGCATACTCCCGACTTTTTGCGCCTGCGTTCCTTAGTCTGGGAGGAGGGGGTTCACTCCATTCGAACCATAAATCATTATGGTATTTGTAATAAATTTTTGAAGCCAAATATAAAGGAGTAACGCGAAAGAAACAAGCCAACAACGACAATAATACAGAATTGTCTAAACGATTTATGGCCCAGGCCGACAAACCAAGAAACAGTTTTTCATACACGTTTGTGCTGTTGTTGGCCTGAAGTTAATGCCAAAGGTGATAAAGGTAGTAATTTGTATGTTTTGTTTGATTTTTTTTCGTGCCTCGCTTTTCTTATTTCGAACTTAGAGTTGTAAAACTTTTTAGTATCGAAGTGTTAAAAGTTATAATTGCACTTTTTAAAACAGTGATTTTTTTCTGCTTTTTGCCGTTGACGAGGAAAAACGAGCTTATGATTTATAACTTATTTAATATGCAGGGCACACACACACATGCATACACTCAACTACCAGCAGTGTCTGCAGTTATTGGGTGGTAGAAGGAGGCGGTTTTCCACTTAGACATTTCCAATAGTTCGAGGCTTTATTATTATTATTATTGGGTGGGGTGGAAACGAAAAGGTAAATGGTCAAGTACGAAATCTGCAAAGTAATAAATAATGTCGGCAAAAGTAATGGAAATGCAGGAACCTTTTATGATTTGTTTTTATATTTTCTTGGTAAAAAAGTGTTTTTAAGGTCTACTCGTTACTTTAGGAAAAATATTAGTTCTAAGGAATTTTATTTTGTTAAATAAAAGAATTGTGGCTGGAAGCTAAAAATGTATACATTGTTCCGTGAAATAAGAAGGTCGTCACGGGTCAGAAATCACTATAGAGGTAGTATACAGCCAAGTAGTAAGTGTCACTCACCATGCCATTTGTAAATAGATTTTCATGAGCATATTCTTGTTCAAATCAAATTTTAATAAATTAAAAAAAATTCATAAACAATTTTTAGTGAATTTTTGAACTGTTCCGTGAAATAAGCAATATTTTTTATTTAGTAAATATTCTTTTTTAATTTAGTAAAAATTGATATGAACGTAGATATGGTTTTGGCAATTTTTTCCAAATAATTAATGTCTCCAATGCATTTATTACTTGGCTGTTGAAAAATGCCGGCGAAGTCTCCTAAAGAAGGTCGTCACGGGTCAGAAATCACTATAGAGGTAGTATACAGCCAAGTAATAAGTGTCACTCACCATGCCATTTGTAAATAGATTTTCATGAGTATATCCTTGTTCAAATCAATTTTAAATAAATTTTAAAAAAATCCATAAAAAATGTTTAGTGAATTTCTCAAATCAATTTTTACAAATTAAAAAATATTATAAAAATGTTTGTTTCTTGTTTCATTTCATTACACCACCGCCCTGCAGTCCATATTATACATGAACCGGATGATTTACGTCTGAAACTATAGGGTGGGGACCATTTAATTTTTTAACCGATTACTTTGACTTTGAAAGGTAGAATAACAAACATTTTCAGGCTTATGTTAGACATCTACAAAAGCGTATAGCATCCTAATACGCTCGAACAAAATTGGGAAATATTAAAAACTAACTTTCAAAGTAGTGAGTTTTTAACGTAAATTGTAAGAAGTTTACGTGGAAAAATATCTAGAAGCGATCCGCCTTCAGTTCAGCCTTCATGAAGCTCATTTTCATCTCTGTGGCTATATCAACAAGCAAAAATGCCGCATATGGGTTACAAATGTTACATGGGCCACCATATTCGCCTATAGTATTCGCCTATATAATGGAGTTAATTTATGTTTTTTACTTTTTAGTTTCCTTATCATGTTCAAAAATTATTTTAAATACTTATTCGCACCCATTGATACTGATATAAGTTTCATATTAAAGAGGAGAATATCAGCTAAAAATACTTCAAATTACATCATTCTATCTGTATTAGTTTAGCAGTAAGAATCATTTTAAGTTAGCCCTCTTAAAAAGTAAAATATTAATAAACTAAATAAACTAAGGGCGACAGTATAAATTATTGTTTATTCGAAACTAATACATATAGTTCAATGATATTTGAAGTATTTTTAAAAGATATACTCCTTATTAAATTGATACTTGTAGCGGTGTCATAGGGTGTGCAGAAGTATTTAAAATATTTTTTGAAAAACAGTGTGAGGAAATGATAAACTTAACACGCCAATTAACTCTATTATGCCTTTAGTTTCAGACGTATATCATCTGGTTCAAGTGTAGTGATTTTTTTGTACAGTGTTAAAGGCTAAAGTAAAACAAAAGAAAAAATAAAATTTATAAAAAAATTGCAATTATCGTCGGGAATATCTTTAATATGTCACAATAATTTCGGGAGTATAATTCCGACCACGCACGATTATACGTTCAATTAAAGATAATTGTGGCGGTTATAAATGCTTTAAATTTCACTTTCAAATAGAAACAGTGATTTAGGAACAGTCGCCAACAAAAACAAGAATTTTTTGCCGGTTCAAAAAAAAAAAAAAACGAACAAAAAACTACCAAAATCAAAAAAAAAATAGTTTGTTTTATTTTTTAATAGCTATCATTCGAATGAAGAAATGCAATAGCTATTTGAAAAATGTGTATGTGCTTTTTTGAGAAATAAGAGAATTACAAAACAAGTTTCTTAATTTGTGTTATAATAATCATGCTTTTAATGGCACAAATAAGAACAAAATATATTTTTTTAATAGCTGATATTCCAACGAAATTTTAAAGAAGAAAAAAGGCCTATTTAAAGAGCATATATGGATAAATGTAGAGGTTTTCAATGCAGTATTTGATTTAATTGATTTACCGAAACATATATACGCTAGTACTTCTAAAAGAAGGGACATAACTTATACATTTATCCTTAGATTTGTTTCAAATATGAATGTTTTCATCTTTTATAAATTTATATATATTTTATAAAAAAAAAATTATATATAATTTTTTTATAAATTATCTTACGTGAGGGTCGTAACATCTACATTTATACTTATACTATTAATTTTTCTTATTATAATGCTAATAAATACAACGAAATCTTTTTTCATTATTCTATTTTTCGACATTTTCTAAAAAATCTTAATTCTCAAATTTTCTGTTTCAATTTGAAAGGAAAAAATCAGTTGTATTAGATATAAAGTACATCCGGTTCTGATCGTACTTTTACTTCTAACATGATTGTACACTAGGGTGTCCCAGGCTATAAGGGTGAAAGATAATTTCGAATTGTGAAACAATTTTTACCCTTGTCTTGAATGATGAACGATAAAATAACTATGGAAGATAGTCAGCAAAAGCTTCTGCTCCATTTTCAACCTAAAAATGAAATGCCTCGGCCGGGATTTGAAAATGGGACTCATTTCATGAGCCGCGTGCTCTACTCAATGCACCTCAGCAAGTGATGCGATATGTTCTTCATTTGCTTGTTAGAGGGTGAAAATATGAGGATCTGAACTCAATCCTTTCGGCTGGGTATGACGAACAATTTTTATTTTACATCAATTTTCCAATCTAATCAACCTAAAGTTGAGCTAACCAACAGATATACAGTTGCGGTCAAAATAATAGCAGCGCACCATAGATTAATATACATTTTCATATATCTATTTGTGTGATAATTTTTTTATTGCTACTTCTGCATTAAGTGCTGCGTTTTGAGGTTACAAACACAAATTAATTGTTTATTTGGTGATATGATTTTAATTAGTTAAGAAATTTCACATTTTTTGGATTATTCGACATTTTGGACAGGTCAAAATAATAGCAGTGTTCAAACAATGTCAAGAAAAAGGAATTTTATCTCAATTTTTCAATTTGATTTGATGTTATAAGTAAGACATTATGATATTTACACTACTTCTGAAATGTTATTGTATTATTTTTCTTCATAAGTGGGGCGAGGAGACCATTGTGGAGAAGAAAATCGAGTTCAAATAAAAAGGTTGAAATCTGAGGGAAAATCATATAGTGAAGTTCGACTTTTTTCCAGTGTTCTATTAAAGTGATCAAAAATTTGATATTATAAGAAGAAAAATCAAAAACATGTGAAAAATCCGTTTATATCACCTACAACCATTCGCCGAATAATGATGTCTAGTACAAAAAACCAACTTACGCCCGCCACCGAAATAAAAAACAATGTCTGTCCATCTTTGAGAGTTTAAAATGTTCGTAGAATACTAAGAAAACATAATCAGTAAGTCAGAAGTCCGAAAGAAGTCCCACTTAAAAATAAAAGACATGGCACAAAAAAATTGCAATTCGCAAAAACACGCCTGGTGTAACCAACCGAGAAGTGGGTGCACGTTTTATGGTCAGGTGAATCAAAAATTGTTTTATATGGTGGGACAGTCCCTCGTTAGTTTGTAAGACGTCCACAGAACACGGTATCCATCTCCAGGTATAGTATCAAAACTGTCAAATAGGATCAAACATAATGGCTTGGTCGCGTTTTTCATATTATGGAGTTGGGTCAATACATTGGACCAGAACTACTATGGACTCCGCTCAGTACATCAAAATACATCCATATATTATACTTACGTATGCAGAATAAGAAAGGGGGTCTTCTAGAAGGACAATTATCCCAAATACACCAACCGATTCGCAAAAAGGTGATTTGAAGTCAATAATATCGATGATATGGAATGGTTCGCGCAGACACGGAATCTCATTATAATGCCTTATGATGCCTAAAATGAGGTCTCATTAGCAAAACCAAAAAACAATAACGAGCTTTTGCACGATATTATAGTGGCATGGGCAAAAATACCGGGTGAAAAGTGCAAAATACTAGTCGACTCCATGAAACGGCGTTATGTAGCAGCATTAAGCCATAAAGTCAGTACAACTAAGTATTAAATACAAGGATATGTCGTTATTTATGTTATTATTCAAAAAAGTTTTTAATTAAAGTGAATTAAAACAAAATATTTTTGTTTTTTTATTAGCGCTGCTATTTTATTGACTGGCTCATTTTTGACATAAATGGTTCTAAAGGCTTAATCTCAAATGCCAGATTAAGAGTGGCACAATACCACCTGTCAAACACCGTAAAAACTTTTAGGATATTCGAAGTAAAACTAAAGAGTGATTTTTTTGAGGTTAGGATTTTCATGCATTAGTATTTGACAGATCACGTGGGATTTCAGACATGGTGTCAAAGAGAAAGATGCTCAGTATGCTTTGACATTTCATCATGAATAGACTTACTAACGAGCAACGCTTGCAAATCATTGAATTTTATTATCAAAATGCGTGCTCTGTTAAGAAAGTTCAGAAAGAAAGAAATTGTGTTCAGCGACGAAGCTCATTTTTGGCTCAATGGGTACGTAAATAGGCAGAATTGTCGATTTTGGAGTGAATATCAGCCAGAAGCATTGCAAGAGCTACCAATGCATCCAGAAAAAGTCACAGTTTGGTGCGGTTTATGGGCTGGTGGCATCATTGGACCGTACTTTTTTAAAGATGATGCGAATCGTAACGTAACTGTGAATGGTGAGCGCTACCGTGAGATGATATCCAACTTTTTTTTGCCCATAATGGAAGAACTGAACTTGGTTGACATGTGGTTTCAACAAGATGGCGCTACATGCCACACAGCTCGCGATTCTATGGCCATTTTGAGGGAAAACTTCGGAGAACAATTCATCTCAAGAAATGGACCGGTAAGTTGGCCACCAAGATCATGCGATTTGACGCCTTTAGACTATTTTTTGTGGGGCTACGTCAAGTCTAAAGTCTACAGAAATAAGCCAGCAACTATTCCAGCTTTGGAAGACAACATTTCCGAAGAAATTCGGGCTATTCCGGCCGAAATGCTCGAAAAAGTTGCCCAAAATTGGACTTTCCGAATGGACCACCTAAGACGCAGCCGCGGTCAACATTTAAATGAAATTATATTCAAAAAGTAAATGTCATGGACCAATCTAACATTTCAAATAAAGAACCGATGAGATTTTGCAAATTTTATGCGTTTTTTTTTTTAAAAGTTATCAAGCTCTTAAAAAATCACCCTTTAATATTTTTCTTTGTCGACATTTTTTTATCTTGTCGCTGCTATTTTTTGACCGCAGCTGTAGATGTCAGTATTTGAGGAGTTTGACATATAAACTGTTAATGATCTCTATGCTGAGTTCTTCTAAAACCTCCTTCCTTCTAAAACCTCTCTTAAAGATGTGTGACTATATTTGTGTAAATTTACAATCACAACAACCAGAGAATATTTGATTTAGTCATTTTAACTAAAATCTGTAAACCGCTCCCTCAGCCCTTTTAAAAAAGTTTGTTTCTTAAGTCTTTTGTTTTTCCATTCAAGCAACATTCTCATACACATACACACAATATATATTGCCACTGTTTGTTTCTTTTTCCCCAAGTCTTTTTCTATTCTTAGCAACGACACCGAACTCAGCACCAATCATATGAATAGGTTATTAAATACAAAAAATATATAATTTATGCAAATTATAGGTATCTATCTCTGTGTGTGTGTGTGAACAGGTTTATGTAATTATAACATAATTACCAATAACAGTTATATAAGCGAGAATATAAGAATAATAATTACTTAATTTGTTTGGCTAGCAGTAATATAACAATACTATGATTTGGAACTAATGAAGGGAAATGAAAAATATAAAATTGAGATTTTTCGATTTATTCAGAAGTTGTGTAGCAAATTATGTTTATACACATAATGACTAAATTGGATGGGCATTTAAAGGATGATAGTCATGAAGATGTCTGATTTCTTACAAAATAAAATATTTTAAAATGTATTTAAATAATTATTTAATTAATTTGTTCTCATGTACATATATAAACATATACCGAAAATATAATTTCAATTTAAAAGAATCATATTTATATTTAAATATATTTATATATTTTTTATTTATAAAAGTAGTGATATTTTTTATTATTTTTTTGTGAAAATAGTTGGCTCAATTATAATTAAATTGTATTATATTATTGCCTAATAATTTTGAGTGTATTACCCTGATACGTTAAATTAGAAACCCCTCCTTTCTGACAACCCCATTTAGGCTTATAACACCAAATTACATTTACTTTCAGCTTATCTGCATTGATTATGTTCAAAGTTCTCTTTAAAGGCTTGCCTGACTGTTGCAATTCTGTTCGTATTAATTTTTTCAATAAATTCTCTCAAGCATAAAATTTACAAAACATAAAACTTCCACCTAAAAACAACAGCAACAACAACAATGACATCCACCGCCAACTGCTACTTTTTTCTTCACGGTTTTAATTTACACACCCAATTTCGAAATTAATGTACGAGTTTGTATTTAGTAACCAAAAAAAAAAAAAAAATAAGAGAAGAAGAAAAAACTTTAAAAACTGCTGAAATTAACTTAAAACTCGAAATAAAAATTAACACAATGTTCGCAGCAAAGAAAGACGCATGCATCACTGGGTGTGCAGGCAGTGGAACGGACAATCGGTTACAGCAACCCAAGCCGCCATCGAAGTAAATCCAACCAAGCGTCCATCGGAACAGAGGCACAGGACAGAAGTCCAGTGGATGGTGGGCCAACAGCAACAAAAAAAGAGAAACAAATGATGAATTTTAAGTGCAAACTTTGATGCATTTTATGGATGCCACCAGCAACACATTCAACCTCACATTACAGTCTCTCTCTCTATAAATCAGATTTCCCCTCGTGTTTTCGGTTTTACTTCTTTGTGATTTTTATGTTTTGTTTGCTGTTGTGTTTTTCTTTTGTAAAAATGACCATAAAAGTGCAATAGTAATGAAAAAAAAAACAGCAACAAAAAATTAAAAACAAAAAAAAACAGAAATAATAGTGATTTCGTTGTTAAACAAACGGACAACTAGTTCCGCTTTTATGAACAATAAAAATAATAAAATATACAGAAACCGAAAAGGTAAAAACAACAAACAAACAAACGTGATGTTACTAACATGTGAGACTGGTAGAAGAGGAAGGTATAAAAAGTTGGGAAATCAGTGTAATCATTAAAAAAATTTAAAGGCACAATGGCAAATTAAATTTAAAAACTGTGATTTTGAACTTAAAAACATTTGCTTAATCAGTACAATTGTTAAAAAACGGCGAAGGTCAGTTTAATTTTAAAAAATCGACAACAACCTAAAAAAGATTTAATTTTTTAAGGATTTATAGTTAGTTGTTGGCTTTCATTTCAACCCAACTTATCCAACTGCTGTATTTGTGAAACAGAAATATAACGTTGCCGGTGAAAACATCATAGATCAGAGAATACAATTAAATATATTAGACTTATAAGGTATTATTAATAACATTACACAAAAATCAGACAACATGGATTGTACATCACGTTCAAATGGCGATAAGTTCGGTCGTGACGAATATACAACAGCCTACAGCTCATGTCTACAACATATAATAAAATAAACATCCCACTGCAAAAAAGATCAAAGTAAACCGGCTATGATATATCGGTAAAAGAAAAGCAAAGATCATATAAGACCTGATGGGCGCTACGCCCCTTATCATTTCGTCGACAATGTCGTCACATTGCCTTTGATGATCAGATTAAGGAAAATGTCGTCACATTATCTTTGATGGTCAGATTATATACAATGTCGTTACATTGTCTTTGATGATCAGATTAATGTCTACGACACATTAACGACAATGTCGTCATCTGGTCTTACACGACATTGACATTGACGACATTGTCTTCGGTGACATAGTAACGACAACATCGTCGAACTGTCATCGATGGCCTGTGAACGACAATGTCGTTGTATTCTCTTCGACGACATATTATCGGCAATGTCGTCACATTATCTTCGACAGCATATTAACGCCAATGTCGTCACATTGTTTTCGATAACATATTAAAGACAATATCGTCACTTTGTCTTTGATGATCAGATTAACGATAACATCGTTACATTGTCTTTGATGATCAGATTAACGATAATGTGATCATATTGTCTTTGATGATCAGATTAACGACAATGTCGTCATATTGTCTTCGGTGACATATTAACAACAATGTCGTCATATTGTCTTCGGTGACATATTAACAACAATGTCGTCACTTTGTCATTCACGACATATTAACGACACTGTCGTCACTTTGTCATTCACGACATATTAACGACAATGTCGTCACTTTGTCATCCACGACATATTAACGACAATGTCGCCACTTTGTTATCCACGACATATTAACGACAATGTCGCCACTTTGGCATCCACGACATATTAAGGACAATGTCGTCACTTTGTCATCCACGACATATTAACGACAATGTCGTCACTTTGTCATCCACGACATATTAACGACAATTTCGTCACTTTGTCATCCACGACATATTAACGACAATGTCGTCACTTTGTCATCCACGACATATTAACGACAATTTCGTCACTTTGTCTTCGACGACATATTAAAGACAATGTCGTCACATTATTCTGGACGACATATTAACGACAATGTCGTCACTTTGTCTTCGACGACATATTAGCACTACTGTCATCACATTGTTTTCGACGACGATGTCGTCATAATCTCTTCGACAATATATTAGCGACAATGTCGCCACATTGTCTTCTACGACATTTTAACGACAATGTCGTCACATTGTCTTCGACAACATATTACCGTCGTCACATTATACTCGAAGACATATTAAAGACAATGTCGTCACACGACTTTTAAGATAATGTCGTGACTTTCTCTTTGGCGACTTTATAAAGACAATGTCGGCACATTATCTTCGGCGACTTATTAAAGACAATGTCGGCACATTATCTTCGACGACTTATTAAAGACAATGTCGGCACATTATCTTCGGCGACTTATTAAAGACAATGTCGGCACATTCTCTTCAGCTATGTCATCGAATTGTTTGCTCACGATAATATAAGGACAATGTCGTGGAATTGTTGTTGTCGACAATATAGCGACAATGTCGTCACATTCTCTTCAGCTATGTCATCGACTTTTTTGCTGACGATAATATAAAGACAATGCGTGGAATTGTTGTTGTCGACAATACAACGACAATGTCGTCGAATTTGTCTTTGGCGGCAATATATTGACAATGTCGTCGAATTTGTCGTCAACGACAATATAACGACAATGTCGTACAATTTGTCGTTGACAACAATATAACGACAATATCGAATAATTTGTCGTTGACGGCAATATAACGACAATGTCGTATAATTTGCCGTTGACGACAATATAACGACAATGTCGTGGAATTGTCATTTACGGCCGACAATATGAAACAAAGTGATCAAAAGCTTACACTTTCATCATTTCGACTTCCATCAAAGGATTGATTAACGACACATCGACGAAGTGATTGACAACAACGTGAAGACATTGACGCCACCAGTGGTCCTCAACAAAGTCGGATGCACGTCACATATAAGAGTTTGTCTTGCAGCTCGTAGTGAGCGATGGTGCCACGATCACGATGTCGTTAACGACAATTTAAACGACAACTATCGTAGGTAACATATAACAAATTTTAAATTATTGGAATACAATGGATATAGTGTGGGATGGACTGATTGATCATATTTAAATATACAGTCATCAAAAAAATCCACTTAATTTTTCAAAAAACTCTATTTAAAGATTCTATTTATTGTTAATTCGGGGGACCTGAGGGAGAATTTCTACTAGATAAATCCTGTACATAGATGGAATTGATTTTGTGGTCGGTTCTAGTTTGGGAGATATTGCCTTTTAAGCTTAACAACAACTTTCTGAAGTTTATTAGTATGTTTTTAAAATTGTAAGAACTTTCTTCATAGAATTTAAAACAAATAAGTCTGCTCTCCACACTGATTCCTCATTCATAAGTAATGATAAACTTAATATTCCACTCTTTCGAAATAAATACATTTATATAAAGTGACTTAAAAGGAATCGGTGATGGCCAAAACGAGAAATTATTTTATAGTCTATTTTTCTCATTTCAAAAAAATATATATTCAATTTATAACAATTGGAAACAGAATTGTAAACTTACTTTGTGCTGCAAACGCTTGATAGTATTGCGACAAATATGTCAGAATGGATAATCTGTCGGGTACTTCATAGGCGGCCATATCATCGGCATCGAGCAGGGCGGGTATACCCAAATATTTCTCAGCTGTTGTGAATGCCAAGGCATTGTTGTAATAGACATCCGATTTGTTCAATTTATCAAAATCACTGCAATTAGACACAAGCAAAAGGCAAACAAATGTTGGTTAGTTAGTTATTTATGGTCACAACTAATTTATGGTTGAATGGTTGACAAAACAAAGCGCAATAATGTTTAGTTATTAATTGAGGTAGTAAAAAATACAATGTAATACTACATAGAACTTATTGTGTTTATTTTATGTTCTACTTGCTGAGGGGTGATGTGGATTAAATCAAACAACCATAAGATTTCAAACAAAGCCTTTGAATTCTACAATAAAATGTTGCTGGTTGAATATTATATAGAAGTTGTTCTATTAAGGTATAAAGTAAAGTCAGTCCGGTTGAGATCATTCATAGATATAGACGGAGTTATTTTGAGGGCCATAGAAAAATCTACATTCGGTAAAATAATCCTCCAAAAAACTTATTTCCAAAGTAGTGAGTCTTTAACGCAAACTGTAAGAAATTTAGGTGGAAAATTTTCGAGAAGAGATCGGCCTTCAGTTCAGCCTTCATGAAACTTATTTTCATCTCGGTGGCTGTGTCAATAAGCAAAACTGCCTCAGAGAACCCGCACGTGACTATTGAGAAGAAATGCACCCACAACGAGTAACTGTTTGGTGTGGATTTTGGGTTATGTTGAAAAATTGGGTTGATCGGATTAGGTACTTCCGAGCCAGTCGTGGTAGTCATATGAATGATAGTGTGTTACTTTATTAAATGACAAAGTTCAACCTTTCCAATAAAACCAGAAATTAAAAAAAAAAAATAATCAGCAACGTTTTAAATGGCCCACCCTATATCACATGTCAAAGTTGTCCTACATGGTAATGGATTTATGCAATTAAGACTCAGAAAAGTTGGAATAGCAGTTCATGCTAATCCTGTCATTCCATCGCAAATAGAGTAATTACAAAACAACCCTAGCAAATTGTGTAAATTTATTTCTTAAATTCGTCCCTTTATTTTATCATAATGTTCTTTATAGTGACAAGGCTCATTTTTGGCACAAATACAAATTTTGGTCATTCCAGTTTTTGAATTTGAGGTCAAATAAAAATGCCTAATATTTATCAAAACAAATAAAAATGGTAAAAAAGCATGTCGACCATTTAAGGAAAAATCCCCAAGTTTGGAACACATTTTCCCATCTTTGGAAATTAGTTTCTTTTTTTTTTTTTTTTTAAAAAAGTACTTATTTCATTGTTTTTATTTATTTTCAGAAATTTTAAGTATTTTTATTGGAACTCAATTCGTAAAATTACGCGAGATATGAAAACATTTCAAAAGATGTTTGATGGAAAAAATTAATTCGGGTATTTTTGGGAAAAATGCAAAATTTTAAAGTCTAATAATTTGTTGATTTTCAATAAATTACGAGAAGAGACTAGATTTGCGAAATTAAAAAAAATATATTACTTTCTTATATTGAATCTATCGCCGATTTTGACGAAATTTTTCAAATAAAGGGTGATTTTTAGCTATTATCTTTTTGGCAACACTGGTTTAAACAGCTGACGCACGTTTCGTGTTTTGTTTCAGTGTCAAACATCTTCAGTTTGGTCTATAATTTAACCATGAATCGTCTTACAAACGATCAACGCTTGCAAATTATTGAATTTTATAAACAAAATGCGTGCTCTGTTAAGAAGCTCAATGGGTACGTAAATAGGCTCAATGGGTACGTAAATAGGCAGAATTGTCGATTTTGGAGTGAATATCAGCCAGAAGCATTGCAAGAGCTGCCAATGGCATCCAGAAAAAGTCACAGTTTGGTGCGGTTTATGGGCTGGTGGCATCATTGGACCGTACTTCTTCAAAGATAATGTGAATCGTAACGTAACTGTGAATGGTGAGCGCTACCGTGAGATGATATCCAACTTTTTTTTTGCCCAAAATGCAAGAGCTTGACTTCCATGACATGTGGTTTCAACAAGACGGTGCCACATGCCACACAGCTCGCGCAACAATGGACTTATTGAGAGGCGACATTTTATTTCACGTTCGGGACCGGTCATTTGGCCGCCTAGATCGTGCGATTTAACGCCTTTAGACTATTTTTTTGTGGGGCTATGTTAAAGCTCATGTCTATACAGACAAGACCAAATTTGTAAAATTTAAAAAAAAATAGTTAATTTCAAAAAATTGTTAACTTATTTATGGTATACTTATTTATATACAAATAACTTTTTATCAAAAAATTGTTAAACCTTAAAATAAATAAAAAATATTTTTATTTTTTCTCATTTATTTATTATTTATTTTATAAACAAAAACTATAATTTTATAATAATTAATAGTATTAGGAAAACGATCCATAAGTTGCATGATGGTGTTCATGTTACATATACTAAAACAATTATAAACGGGATTGCTGTCGATATTAAAAATATTTAATATAAATAATTAAAATAAGGTATTGAAGCTGGCATCCAAAAAGTTGTGGATTTTCCAGACTAAAATTTTTAATTTCACGTTTATAAATTGTTTTAGAACACCATAGTGAAATTGACTCTATTAGCTGTTAATATTTTGTTAATCGAAAAATTGCAGGAGTTAAAATAAAAAATATATTTCTTAAGATTTGTTAATTTTATATTAAACTAGAAGCAATTTGCTTGAAACTCCGTAAAAAATATATTTGTGTCTTCTATCACAAACGAATTTTTTAAAATTAACTAATGACAAAATTCCTGATTTTCGATGTACCCTAGTTTCTATTTTTTAAATGCGACTTTATTTTTCATATTCAGAAATACATATTTGCAAACTTTCATAAAAATCCGAAAAAAATAAATAAGCAAAAATTAAAATAAAATATTTTTTCAGATTTGACAATTTTCGGTAAAACTAGAAGAAATTTACTAAAAAAATTCATACCACAAAAACCTTAAATTACCTTCTGACAAAAATACTTTATTTTCGAGCCACTCCATTGTCTTCAATTTCTTATTCTTGAAAATCGACAAATGCCACTTTATTCGTCACATTGAAAATTACATAGTTGGAAAATTTCATCAAAATCAGAGAGAGGATCCAAAATGTGTGTGATTGTTTAACATAGACAGCGGATATATACGCAAAATCATATTTTGAAAGAATGGTTATCATTGATAAAAAAATCAAAAATCGATACCAGTTTAATATTATCATATTTTGCATTGCAATATCCATGTTTTATACAAATATGGATTTAAAATGGGATTTGCATAAAAAAGCGCTTTATACTCATATACTAAAGGTTCTGATATTTGTCTTCCTTACATTTTAGGTATAAAGTGTGCTCTGCATATTTAAATAAAACATTATGAGGAAGAGTTTTGTAGAACTTCGTTTTTATTTAAATTCGTGCCTTTCATTTAATTATTCCACACCATCGATGATTTACACCATCGTCGATTTAAATCAAGCATAAACATAATGAAAACAAACAATTTTTGGTTCGTTCTAAATTTCCGATTTGGCCGACCGACATTAAAAATAAAATCAGAGCGTGCGCGCTTTTTCTTCTGTAATTTAGTTCAAATTATTGCAAAATTTCATAAACTTAATAACCAAAATAAATTCGAATGGTAGAGAGCATGGAATCGTAGCCGACAAACCCGACTAATCATTTGTTAACGTTTTCATTTCATTGACTAAATACATTATTTTCGATTTTGTTTTTGTATCTCTCGACGAGGGTTAAGTTTCGTTGCTTTATTATGTTGTTGGTGGTGGTGGTGGTGGCGTTGTTTCAACGCAATTAAAGTGATTGCACTTAACCCACTTTTGTGAGCACCACAACTAACAACAACAACAAGCACATGGACAGAAATCAACGTACACACTCGCTTAGAGTGAAGTAAGTAAGTAAGTAAGTATTAAAACACAATTAACCACCGACAACGCCAGAGCAACAACATCAACTGCTGTTTTTATTAAATATGCTATAAACAAACATAAAAATGTTAAACTAGAATAAATTTTCATATTTAATTACAACAAATAAACCAGGCGGAGAGCTGAAGAAAACTTGTTGTTCATGCGGGCTATTGTGGTTGTAACTTTTTAAAAGCAACTCCGATCAACAAACAACAGCGACGTCGACGACGACGACGAGTGGTATCATGTTTAACATTAAAAATGTTATCTTGCAATTAATAAAAAACTGCTAAACAATTTGATTTTCTGTATTTAATGGCAACTATATTTTAATCAACGATTTGTTTTGTGATTGCGTTTGGCGTTTGGTTGTTGTTCGTTCGTTCGCTTGCTTTGCTTTGTGATTGACCCAAATTTTCATCATCCGTTTGTGTGTGTGTGGTTTTGGTGAATCACGATTTTCACATTTGAAACTTCCTTTTCATTTCGATTGAAATGACCTTGTCAAGGTTTTCGCTGAGAACGCACACACACACAATAACTCTTTTTAATCGGCGGATAATGATTTATTAACTGATATTTGAGAGCTGCACGAAACAATAGAACTTTTTCGCAACTAAACACAAACAGGCAGACAGACGGGCAGAAACACAGAAAAACTGCTGTGTTTTGTATACAGAACAACGTTTATAGGTATTTGCATGATTCTCAGGTGTTTGATTTCAATTTTGTTCGTTCGTTTTTGTTGTTGACTAAAGACAAACAAGTTTCAATGTTTTCGTAGCAACAATTATCGTGTATTACAGCAGCTTGAGTGCCTGTTTAAATCGCAGATTTATCTTAACTTCCCCAGCTATAATTACGCTATAGTTATACAGCACATGCGGTTTGTGATCAGTTTCAAATGGCATGGGATTTTGCCCGCTAAAGACACAAGGCAAAACAAAAGACTTAAGACACAAACCTGAAAGACGATTTGACTACAGTTGATTGGTTAAATGGACAATGGACAATAATCATAAACATTAAAACTATAACTATGTTGAAAGAGATTGCTCAGCCCTACTGAGAACCTAGAAAACCAAGGTTCAAATCCGGCTAATACCATCTTAATTTATTCAGCTGCGGTATCAAATCAGACTAATAAAATTAACAGCAGGCCCTTCACAGCAGTACAAAATATAAGTATATATAATATAAAAATATCACAAACAGATAATTGATTAAGAAAAAATCCCTCATTGCCCATCTGAAATGTTTGTGAAAATATATCGTTGCCTAAAATTCAAAATGACATAACAACAGTTTCATCACTATGCACTTATATTCATATTTTATTATAAAAACTTTGTTTTCACTCTTACAAGTGCAGTTGTAAATTTTCCGAGAATTTGTAATTTAGTCAAATAGAAATATAAAAAATAAAAAATATAAATAAAGAAAATAAAAATATATATTTATATAAAAATATAGTTTGTGTAGTTCAGGCAAGTTTATTGTAATCAACCCAAAACTCAATTTGCGATTTCTGGTGTTACGTTTTTTTTTCGGATATAATTTGCATTTGTTTTGAGAGTCCTCATCAAAAAATTTTAATTACATTTGACATAATGAATATTTTATATATGGGACTAATTCCATGTGAAACGGAAAAGAAATTTTGCTATGGTTCTCCATTCTTAATGAAAGTCTGCAAATTTATACTTTAGGCCAAAAAAGCAGCATTTCTCGAAATGCACTAGGGTGGATCGAAATCACGAATTGTGTCAAAATATACTTTTCTTTTTGGTAGAAGATGTAAATATGTATATTTTAGCGAACGTCAAGCAAACTGCTTCTAAAGGGTGATTTGTTAAAAGCTATAGGAAAGTTTTTCAAAAAAACACATAAAATTCAGAAAAAAGCATGAAATCTTTATTTGAATCGATAGTACGGTCCATATAATTTAATGTTTGAAGATTATATCATGCAAAGGTTGACCTTGACTGCGTCTCAAATGGCCCATCCGCTTAGTCCAATTTTGGCATTTCCACGTTTTTGAGTAACAGAGGCCCAATTGCTGCGAACGGCGACGAATCGATAATTGGTGGTCATCATTAACACTGGCCGATACAGCTGTGATATTTTCTTCAGTTCGCACGCTACGTAAGCGTGTTGGTGGTTTAATGTGCAACAATGTAAATTTGGTGCGAAATTTAGTCACAATAGCCCGAATAGCCGCTTCAGTGGGTCGATTAAACTGACCATAAAATGGAAGAAGCGCGCGATGAACTTTCTTAACAGAGCACGCATTTTGATAATAAAATTCAATAATTTGCAAGCGTTGTTCGTTTGTAAGACGATTCATGGTTAAATTATAGACCAAACTGAAGATGTTTGACAGTGAAACAAAATACGAAACGTGCGTCAGCTGTTTAAACAAGTGTTGTCAAAAAGGTAATAGCTAAAAAATCACCCTTTAGTTTAAAATAAAATTAATTAAAATTTAATTTTTTATATTTTTTCATTTTTTCTTAATTCCCTGAAATTTTTTAATAAAATAAATAACGAAAAATACCTCTTCCATTTTTTAACAGATAATTTTTATTAACAGATAATAGTGCCAGTAATTTTCATGATGGAGATCCTGGTTGACTTCTCCAAAAAATTCATGACGGAGTTCTTGGTACTTACTGTACAACAATTATAAACGTGTTTGCTGTCGAAATTAGAAAATTAATAGAAATAATCTAATCCTTGGTTTGTTTAAAGTGTTGTCGCAAAAAATTTCGACTTTACCTCTGTTCATTCGTGAGTAAGATAGTTATATTTACGATATTACTGATATTTTAATGCATTTTTATATAAAATCGCTATAACTTCTACCTTTTTGGTACGATTAGTGTTTAAATGGCTCGCTGGAAAGGTACTGAAGACTGTTCCATTGATAAGAACATATCTCAAAAGAACGATTTGTCCGACTTTGCTAATAACAACATAAAAATCCGAAACTAAATTAGACATCCTAGTTTTTTAATTATGTCTAAATTTAATTTAATTTTTTAATTGATTAAAAATATAAAACAAAGTTTTGTTGGCCTTACTCACTAACAGGACTAAACTAGTTTAAAACTATTTTGTCAATATATAAAATTGTTTTGTCATTTATTTTGGTTTAAGACCAAAGGTTGTGCTGAAGACTTCATACCATGGTTTAAGACCAAAATAAATGACAAAACATACAACATAACAGACCAATTATACATACAAACAACAATATATAAAATTTTCTGATGTATTTCGTATTCTGAAACGTTGAAAACGATACTAATTATTATACCCTACACCACTTCGTGGTCTAGTTTTTTAAACTTATTTTATTAAAATTACAATTTCTTTCGATGGTACCTACCAATGTATTGCACGATAATTGTGTGCAATACATTGGTTAGTTAAAAAAAGTAAAATAATGAAATATGGTCCAATTAAAAAATGGGCCAAACAAATAAAAAAATACAAAATCGCTAAAACTAAAAATAAAAATCGCGGCAAAAAGGTAAATTTTCTTATGAAAAATTTGAAGAAAACTCCAAAAAATTTTACTAATTTTTAATATGAAAAATCTCCTAAAAATGTGACTAATTTTCGATATTAAAAATCGCTCAAAACGTTGACTATTTTTTAATATGGAAAAATCACCCAAAAAATTCACTAATTTTTAATATGGAAAATCGCCCAAAATTTTACCAATTTTTAATATAAAAAAGGCCAAAAATGTGATTGATTTTTAATATGAAAAATCGCCAAAGAAATACTAGTTTTTAATATGAAAAAAGGTACATTTTCTTATGAAAAATTTGAAGAAACTCCCAAAAATTTGACTAATTTTTAATATGAAAAATCTTCCAAAAATGCGACCAATTTTCAATATTAAAAATCGCTCAAAAATACTAATTTTTAATATGAAAAAACGACCAAAAATTTGACTAATATTTAATTGAAAAATCGCCCAAAAATTTTCCTAAATTTTAGTATGAAAAATCGCCCAAAATTAGGCTTTTTTAATATGAAAATTTTGAAGAAATGCCAAAAAATTGACTAATTTTTTATATGAAAAATCGCCCAAAAATTTGACTTAGTTTAAATATGAAAATCGGCCCAAAAATTAACTACTTTTTAATATAAAAAATCACCCAAAATTTGACTAATTTTTAATATGAAAAATCACCTACAAATTTGACTAATTTTTAATATGAAAAATCGCTCAAAAATTTGACTATTTTTTAATATGAAAAATCTCCCACAAATTTGCCTAATTTTCAATATGAAAAATTACCCAAAAAATTTGACTAATTTTTAATATGGAAAAATCACCTAAAAAGGTCACTAATTTTTAATATGAAAAATAGCTCAAAAAATTTACTAATTTCCAATATGAAAAATCCTCTAGAAATTTGTCTAATTTTTAATATGATAAATCGCCCAAAAATTTGACTAACTATAACTATTTTTTAATATAAAAACGCCCAAAATTTGACTAATTTTTAATATGAAAAATCGCCCAAAATTAGGTTTTTAATATGAAAGAATCGCACAAAATTAGGCTATTTTTTAAATAAAAAATCGGAAAAAATGAATCATTTTTAATATGAAAAAATTTGACTAACTTATAATATGAAAGGTCGCCCAAAAATGTTGCTGATTTTTAATATGAAAAATCTCCTAAAATTTGACTAATTGACTAAAACAAATCTCATCTGCGGTATGTCCACAACCAGGTAGACTGAGTAAAAAATAAACAAAAAATGGGTCAAATAATTGAAAAATGAAATCATGCCCAAAAATAAATGCAAAATCATCCAAATTAAAAATGAGAAATCGCCATAAAAAGTAGGTCATTTTTCATATGAAAAATCACCCAAAAATTTAACTCATCATCATCTCTCTCATCACTCTCATCTGGGATATTTCCAAAGCCAGATATGCTGAATAAAGTATTTCTTCATTGCAAATATGAAAGGCGTCATTAAAAATCGTCCGAAAAAATTAAAAAATGTAATTGTTCAAATCAAAATGAACCATTTGATTTTTCATAATAAAAAATCGCACAAATGACAATTTTGAACTAATATCCACGATTTATGTGTAAGACCAAATTTTTTTATAATTTACGAGTTGCAGTCCAATAAAAATATCACAAAATCATCAAAACAGATAAAAATGGTGCTTTTTTACCATTATTTTAATAAAAAAAAATCCCCAATTTTGAAACACATTCCTCCACTTTGGGAATTCGGGAATTTTTTGGAAAACATGGAAAATCTAGTAAAATTTTCATAGTTTTTACATTTTGGCAAATTTTAAGTATTCTTATTGGATTTCAATTCGTAAATTCAAAAATAGTTATAATCACATGTGTTATTAATAAAATGAGTCATTTACCAAGAAAATATATGGATTTATCTTGACAATATTCACTATTAAATGGAGGTACAGCATTATTTTTGTTTTTGTTTTGTTTTTTTTTTGTATTTTAAATGGACATTTTCCTGCCAGCAATTTAAACAATTTTATTTGTAGTCGCCTTTAGCCGTTATTGTTACCATTACTTGGACCAACAAAAAATATTTAAAAATGATTTTTTAATAAAAATTAAACCAAAACACCAAAAATTTGTTATGGAGTATTATCCATAATAATCCATAAAAATGTTTGATGTTAATTTTAACCCGGACACAATATTTGTTGTTTGGCCGTGTTCGTCGAGACTGAAAGTATTGAGAGTAATGTCGTCACATACAGCACAAGATTGCGCCTATTAAATAAGGAATTCCCTCCTTCCTGATACACTTTTTGCCGTTAAAAATAGAATGATTTACTCGATACTAAACTAAAAATAAATTTGCTCACACTGCTGATTTTGGGCGATGACCGCGTCAGAACAAAGTTTCCGGGTTTCGTCGGCCATTAAGCTATTTTTGGGAATACAAGAGCGAATGAAAAACAAACTCTGGCATTTATTTTGCGGTGATAAATTACCCTGACACGAATTGGGTTACACACCAACCCCATGTGTGGGTAATTTGTCATCTAAGGCAACAACAAGACAAGAACAACAGAAAACTAAAAATGACATTTAAATAAACATAAATTTTGCAGATACAAAAACGAAGAAACGACACCATAAATTGTGCTAATAACTACTACTGCCATTATAGTTATTATAAACATATTATTATGAGGGGCGAACAACGCAAAAGAAAAAAAAACAACAACGAAGGCAATAAATATTATGGCTGACAAAGAAATAGAATTTCTACTCTGGTGTCACACCAAACTTAAACGCTGACGATTATAAATATTAGCCATTTGAAACGTAGATCAACAGTTTCGCCGGCCGTTCAATATCGGTGAGTTTTTGGTTTCGGTTAACAAGTCTTTGACCTTTAAGTCTAATGGCCAGAATGGCAATTGGCAGTAGCGAAGAAAAACAACAGTTAACAGTTTGTTGTGACGTCAGATGACGTCAGTCTGGGACAAACGCGGGGAGTCTCTTGGAATCGACCAAGAAAAAAATACAAAGAAATAATAAAAAATATGATAAATGTCTAGCATGAAATTTAAGAGGAATAATACAATAAATTCATAAATATATACTTGGGATTTGATATAACAACAGCCTTTTTGGATAAATTTTCGAGGTCAATTTTTTTGGTTTGCGTGCTTATTTATTTACAGAGCGAGCGGAGGGGACAACAACACAAAAGATTAAGGTTAAGAGGAAAGATTTGTCTCTCTCAGTGGCAAGACAAAAGAAGATTTATTTCACTTAACGCTATTAAGTTGTCTGAGCAGATAATACAAAAAAGAAACACTATTATTGGTGCTGTTTTTCAAGTTGTTGTTGTTTAATCAATGTCACTGTTTTTTAGTTTTAACGGGCGAATCTTCGCCATGTTAACATTGATTGGGTGCCTTCTTAACATTAAACCTTAATTGGCAATTGTTTGACGTTGTGATTTTTTCAACTTTTCTTGTTGGCTAAAAGTACTCACAAATGTAACGATCCGTTTGTTTGTCCTTGAGAAGTACATGCCGCTAACTAATCACAGCTGTGCAATAAGCAATTTAAAATGTTAATCACAAGTGGATTGAATTTGCTACACTTTCCCATAACACAGTACAACATGAATTGTAGGTCACGAACAAATTTGAATTTTTGTGGACCCTCACAGCAAAGTAGTAAACTCGGAATTCCATTAAAAGGAATTTGTATTTAAAAGAACTGCATATTTATTTTATGGATGCGAATCCATGGTGACAATATTACTGAAGGCAGATAAAAAACAAGGTTCTGAAAATGGATTTTAATTGAGGGGGTAAACAATATATATCGCCATTTTGAAAGTTTGCGTATGCTGGTCATTTTATAGGGAGGGGATCAATATTTCCACCCTTTGCACATTGTTTTGATGAATCATCAATAAAAACCTTGTGATCCTTACATTTTAAGTATGGGATGTGTTCAGCAATATTACTTAGAACACTACGAGGAAAATTTTTGTGAAACATTTTAACCCTATAGCTCCTCAATATAAGGGTATTTTGGGTCCTTTTTATAAAAAAAGGGTAACATGTGAAACATTTTAACCCTCTTGCTCCTCAATATAAGGGTATTTTGGGTCATTTTTGTAAAAATCAGGTGTTTAACGGGTCTCAATGATCTACAAAAATATTTACCATAAAATTCTACTATAAGTTTCTGAATACACTAAAACTCAAAACTGAACGTTAATGCCTGAAAGAAGTAAAAACTCAATATTAATTTTAGAGTTAATTTCGTACTTTTTCCGATTTGGTGCTAAACTGTCCCACAAAATTGAATTTTAGGGGGAGGAGTGGTGTGAATACTACTTAAAACACAACGAGGAACATTTATGTTGAACATGTTAACCCTTTCGCTCCCCAAAATAGTGGTCTTTTTGGCCCCTTTTTTAAAAAAGGGTAAAAATGCTTAAAACACCCCTGAAGCCGGGGTTTAATGGGTCACAATGTTCTAGAAAAATATTTACCATACAATTCAACTATAAGTCTTCGAATACACCAACACTCAAAACTCAACTTAAAGGGCAGAAATAAGTCAAAACTTAAAATTTATTTTTAGGTTAATTTCGTATTTTTTCCGAATTGCTGCTATACTGGCCCACAAAACTAACTATAGGAGGAGGGTTGTATAATTATAACTTAAAACAGTACGAGGAACATTTTAACCCTCTCGCTCCTCAACATTAGGGGTATTTTTGGTCCCTTTTGTAGAAAAGGGTAAAAACAGCCATAAAACATGGGTTTATCGGAAAGGGGTAATAAACACCCCTAAAACAGGGTTTTAAAGGGTCAAAATGTTCTAGAAAAATATTTGGCATGAAATTCTACTATATGTCTCTGAATACAACAAATCTCAAAACACAACATAAATGCCAAAAATAAGTCAAAACTTAAAATTCATTTTAGGGTTAACTTCGCACTTCTTCCGAATTGGAGCTAATATGTGTCACAAAACCGAATTTTAGGGCTGTGGTGTCAATGGAAAAAATATTCTACATCAAATTTCACTATATGTCACCGAACAAATGAAAGCTGTAGATATAATATATATAAATAAAATATCACTACCAATATTATTGCTTATGCTAACGAGTAATTACATGTGAAGCGATCACAAACATATTCCGGCTCTTCTCTACGATTTTGATAAAATTTTCCAATTATGTTCTATTTTTTAAGGCGAATAAACCTGTATTTTCCGATTTTCAAAATATAAGAATATATATAAAATAATAAGATAAATAAGGGTGGATCGAAATTAATTTTGTTTGTTACAAGGTAATCTTATTTTTTTTTTATTTTTTTGTGGTTTGCGATACAAATATATATTTTTTTTATTTCAAGAAAATTTCTTTTAGTTTTACAGAAAATTGTCAAATCTTACAAAATATATTTTTTTCTTATTTATTTTTTACTTATTAAATATTTTTATCTTCGTCAGAAATCACGTTTGTAATTGTTTTAGAGTAAGTACAAGAAATAGCGTCGTAAAACTTATGGAGCGTCTTACTGACACTATTAGCTATTAATACAATTTATTTTACAACAATCGAAGGTATACTTTTATTTTTAAAATAATTAAAAAATAAATATAAAAAATTAAAAAATATATATTTTTACAATTTGCTTTATATTTTTGTAAAACTAGAAGCAATTGGCTTGAAATTGGAGAAAACAGATATCTGTATCTCATTGTTTCTATTAATATGTTAATAAATTCAATTAATATATTGATTGGATCAATAAAAAATTTAATTGCTTCAATTGTTATTTTAAGTGATTTAAAAAATATTTTAACAGATCCAGTTACATTTTAGAGTTATTTTCGATATTTTTTTATTTATTTATTCAATTACATTTTGATGGGTTTTAATTGATTCTATAATTTTTTGAATTAATTAAGTTAATATGTTAATTTATTCAATTAATTCTCATTTTTAAATTTTATTAATTAATTTAATAGATTCACTTAGTATTTTGATTGATTCAATATCAATTTTAATTGTTACAATCATAATTGTAGTTGAATCAATCAATATGTTAATTTATCCAATTATCTATTAATTAATATTTTAATTGATTCAATTAATATTTTGATTGCTTCAATTAATATTTTGATTGCTTCAATTTTTATTATTTTTCAATCTATTTTTTTAAATTTTTCTGATAACATTTTAATAGATTCACCTAGTATTTTAAGTGATTCTATAGAATTTTTAATTGACACAATTATAATTTTACTTAATTCAATAAACATGTTAATCAATTAACGTTTTAACCGATTCACAAAAAGTTAAATTTGTTTTAAATTGCCTTATGAGAAAAATACATTAGTTTCGACTCACCCTAGTGTATACAATTACCAATTTTTTGACAATCGTGAATTTAGCTTTATTCGTGTTATTGAAAAGTACATAATCGGAAAATCGAAGAGAAGAGCCAAAATATGTGTGAGATCACGTTATATAAAATATAGAATAATTCAAAAATTTTATTTTTTATTTTTTAAATAACGATAGTAAAAATTGTTTATATTCCCAGGTGACACCATACCTAAAGTTTCATTTTCTTCCACAGTGTAATAAGGTCCGACTTAAGTTTTGTTCTTAAATTTATTTATTTTCTAAGTTTGTAAAATCCTGTGAGATTTTTACTATTATACTATTTTCAATTATTATTATTACTCTAAGGTCATTTAAGAACACGAAGTTTTCTTAACAATATCTTCAATATTTTGTTGTTCATTTTCATCCAAACTACACATCGTCCTAACAACAATGACTCAGCACTTACATTCTAATTCATAATAATATTAAAAAAAATACAAAGTATCTCTCTAAATTAAAAAAAAAAACACACACAAAATTGAATGTAATACTTACATTAGATCTGGTCTAAAATGATGGATCATTGCACAAAACGCTAGACCATCACGCCATGATGTTGTCATATTATCAACCTTAACACCAGGATAACCTTCTGTCATGCGACGGCACCATAATTCCAAAGCTTTTGTACCACGACGTTCAGCCATTGTTTTGGATTTGTTTGAACTGTTGTTTGTTTGTTTGTTTTTGGTAAGTTTTACTCTTGTTGTTTTGGGTGAATTCAAAACGTTTTGCAATGCGTCGCCGTTTAAACTATAAATGAGTTTCGACACGCGATCAAATGCAATAGATGACGATGATGATATTTCTCTTGATGTTTATGGAATTTTATATGGATTTCAGAATTGTTTGGAGCACCACAGAAAAAAATTGTTTTCAGCTTTGTTTGTTTTTTTCGTCTTATTTATTTATTTTTGATGTATGTAGCTGCAAAGAAACAAAAACAGAATAGAATAAAAATGATTAATTTGTTGTCAGTTTAGAAGTTCATGACAATATAAACATCGTTAAAGTGGCTTTTGAAATACAAGTACAAGCAAATAAAAACATGGAATTCACTGAAAGAAACAAATAAATAAATTAAACGAACCATATTGGTGTGTCTGACGTTATCTATCGCCCAGACACTTTGCAGTGTTTGGACTTATTTGTTAACAAAACATGATTATAGTTTTTGTCATTGACTACTACTTTTGGTGGGATTGACCCAAAAGATGACGCATTACATCCCTATGAATGTCCACCAAATCCACAACATCATCAATTAAATTATTGAAATTATTTCAATGTAATTTTTATTGCTCCAATTATATTTGAATACAATTAATTGAATCATTAATTTTAATTGATGCAATTTATAATTGCTCCAATTATATTTGAGTACATTTAATTGAATCATTAAAGTTTTTAATTGATTCAATAAAAATTTTAATTGATTCAATAAAAAATTTAATTGATTCAATAAAAAATTTAATTGATTCAATAAAAAATTTAATTGATTCAATAAAAATTTTAATTGATGTTTATTGCAATTGTTAATGCAATTAATATTTTATACGATTTAACATTTATTTTTTTCTATTACATTTTAATATACGCAAAAAATATTTTGATTGATTCAATATTTTTTTATTTAATTCAATTAATATGCTTATTTATTGAATTAATATGTCAACTGATTCAATTAATATTTGAATGGTTTTTATTAATATTTTAACTGTTACGATTAACATGTGAACTAATTCAATAAATATTTTAATTGATACACTATTTTTTTTTTGTTTATTTCCAATTTTTTATATTTTATCAATTACATTTTAATGCATATTTTGATTGATTCAATAAAGATTGCAATTGATTCAATTATATTTTTAATTGATTTAACGTATGAAATGTTAATCGATTCATTTAATATTTTAATTGATTCAGTACATTTTAGAATTATTTTCAATTTCATTTCATGAACGATTCCGAAAAAAATAATTGATTCCATATTTTTTCAATTGATTCAATTAATATTCTTAATTATTATTTTTTATTTATTTTCAATTTATTTTTTTAAGTTTAAATAGGTTTATTTATTATTGGTCGGTTCATTTAAGAAGCTTTAATTAAAATTTTTAATTAAGCAGTGTTACTGAACTTCTATTTATTTTCAATTTAATTTTTATATATTCAATTAATATTGCAATTGATTCAGTAAAATTATAGATTTTTTTTTCAATTATATTTTAATATTTTTATTGATTTAGTAAAATTTGAATCAATTAATTAATATTCTAAATTATTTTTTTATTTATTTGCAATTTATTTCTTTAAGTTTAAATATTACTCTAACTGATTTGATCAATTATAGGTTAGTCGGTTTATTTAAAATGATGTAATTAAATTTTTAATTTAGAAGTGTTACTGAACTTCTATTTATTTTCAATTTAATTTTTATATATTCAATTAATATTTCAATTGATATAGTAAAATTTTAAAATTATATTCAATATTTATTTTTTTTCAATTATATTTTAAAAATTTGAATTAATTAATTATTAATTAATATTTTAATTTATCCGTTTTTTAACTTTTTTCAATTTATTTTTTTAAATTTTATTAGATTTTCTTATTATTTGATTTGATCCAATTATAATTTTAGTTAGTTATATAAATTTAAATAATTTTAATAGATTCAATTAATTTTGTAATCGATTCAATTAACATTTTTTTTAATTTTATTTTAATGTATTCAATTAATGTTGTATTCAATCCAATTAATATATTCGATATTAGACATTATATATAAAGCAAATCAATTAAATATCAATCAAAATTTTTAGTAAAACTCTTAATTGATTCAAATAAAAATTAATTCAATATTTGTTTCAATTACATGTGATAGATTCAGTTAATATTTTAATCGATGCAATTATAGGTTTAGGTGATTCCGTAACATATAAATTTATTTTCAATTACATGTTAATAGATTCAAATAATATTTTGATTGATTTAATAAACATGTTTATTGATCCAATTAATATTTTAATTTATACAATTAGATTTTAGATTTTTTTTAATTAAATATCAATCAACATTTTTCTGAACTCATAAAAATTTTAATTGATTTAATTAATATTTTATGCAATATTCGATTCAATTACATTTGATACATTCAATTATTCTTTAAATTGAGTCAATTTCATTTTAATAGAATCAATTAATATTTGATCAAGATTCAATAATATTTTTAATAGATTCAATTATTTTTGTAATCGATTCGAGTAATATTTTCGTTCGTGCTTTTTTAATTGATTTAAATAACTTTTTATGATTTTTATGAATATTTCAAGCAAACTTTTATACTTGTGATTATATTTTTCTGAACATTGATCTTTTTTGTTTGTGGAATGAACTTGAGAGATCATGAAGCCGAAAGTCAACTTCCTGGCCACCCTATTATTACTACCAACATCTTTAATTATGTTAATCTCTAAAAATACTTTTTTCATTCTTTAAGCGGAATTCAGCATTTTCAAAGATTCTTTTGCATCTTAACCAGCAACAACAACTCTGAAAGCAATTAAATGTTTTCACTTGGTTAGAGAAAACGTCACCGCCATCATCGTTGTCGTCGCACGACAAAAGGTGTTAATATCAACTTAGAAAATGATTTATGATAAGATCCCAACTGATGGTAGGTATCCCACCCAACTCAAACTGAAGTCATCAAAATAAATTTTATTCAAAACTAAGAAATAAAATAAAATATATTCCTTAAATGAGAAATTAAATAAAAGAAGATTGGCCATATTCCGAAGACGGGCGATGAATGACTTTCTCCCCAAACAAACAAACAAACCAACAGCCAAGCCAAGCCAGCACACCCGTTCGTGCGTCCATCAAAGACAAGACAAAAGGCCAAGAAATCAAACGAACTGAAGACAAAAAACTGACTGACTGGCTGAAATATACTTTGTATACAATTTGTTAGGTTTAGAAACCATTAATGGAAAACGTCATCCTCGTTGTTGTCGTCGTCGTCGTCGGATTTCAAGAAGTATGTACACAAAGCCGAATACTAAATCCAAGATGTCTTTTATGGCTTGAATGGAAGACGGGTAGGTACGACAATGACAACAACGACGATCATGATGATGACGATGACGACAAGTATATAAAAGTCTAAGCACGTTTTATTTTTTATGCAAATTTTGAATTTATTTTCTTGTAGCGTGTTTTTGAAGTTGAGTTTCATTTTAAAAAAGGTTTGTTTTCAGCCATAATATTGACATTTTCTAAAGAAATATTAGCGCGTCTGTTTTTCTGTCTGCTTGTTTGTGGTTGAAATCATCATACATTGTATGCATGACTGAAGAGTTTTAACGCAAAAGTGAACTTCAACAGAATGCTTAATAAAACGAAATATAAAAATAAAAGTATGAACTTAGTAACTATTTTTACATAAAAACAAAATGTAATGACAGACAGTGAACAGGTTGTAAAATAAGGGATCGGTTGTAAAATTGAGGGGATGGATGCCTAAGTGAACTAACTTAAACGTTGTTAAAAGAAATATATATTAGGGAACTAAGCTAACTAAAACCTCTTGAAAAGAAATATATATCAGGAGGAACTGGCATGAATTTTGTAATTGAATCAATAATTATTTTAATTTATTTTATTTGATCAAATAAAAAAATAATTATTTCAATTAATTTTAATTGATTGAATTAAAAAATTTATTGTTTCAATTAATATTTTAATCGATTCAAAAAAAATTTTATTGTTTCAATAAATATTTTAATTGATTCAATCTACATCTTGATTAAATAAATAATTTAATTGTTATAATAAAAAATTTAGTAGATAAATTAACAATTTTAATGTTTTCAATTAATTATTTAATAGATTAATTAATATTTTAATTGATTATATAAGCTTTGTAATAGATTCATTATAATATATTAATTGTTTCAGTTTTTTATTTGATTTCAGAAATATTTTTGATTGATTCAGTTAAAATTTTGATTGATTCCATAAAACTTTTAATTGATTTAATTAAATTTTTAATAGATTTACGTTAATAATTAAATTGATTATTATTATTATTAAATATATTCATTTAAATATTTAAAGATAGTTATAGATTAAAGATTTGATTGTTCTTCTTGTAATTGATTCAATAATTCAATCAATATTTTGGTTCATTTTTATTGTTTCAATAAATATTTTAATTGATTCATTCTACATTTTGAATAATAATATTAAATTCAATAATATATTTTATTGATTAAATAATTAATTTAATTGTTTCAATAAAAAATTTAATAGATTAATTAATATTTAAATACAATAACAATTTAAATTTTTCAATTAATATTTTAATTAATTCTATAAAATTTGTAATAGATTCATAAATAAAAATATTATTTTTAATTGTCTCAATTTTTTATTTGATTTCATAAATATTTTTGATTGATTCAGTTAAATTTTTGATTGATTCCATAAAACTTTTAATTGTTTCAATTAAATTTATAATAGATTTACGTTAATAATTAAATGGCATCAAATTATTTTTGAACAGATTCGTTTAAATGTTTTAATTGATTTAATTAAAATTTTAATTGATTTTATTAATATTTTTCATTCAATCATTTTAATTCTTAAGTAGATTCAGTAACATTTTTATTGATAAAATTAGTATTATAAATGATTTAAATAATATTTTCGTGGATGAATTGATTTTTCATTGATAATTATTTGGTTCAATAACATAATGATTGCTTCAACAGAAGTTTAAATTGATTCAATTAAATTTTTAATAGATTCGATAAATATTTTGATTTAATCAATTCGTCAATTTATATTTTTGATTCAATAACATTGTGATTGATTCAACAAAAGTTTAAATTTAATTAAATTAATATTTTAATTGATACAATTATTTTTTAATAGATTTGATAAACATTTTAATTTAACCAATTAACATTTTCGTCAATTTATATTTTTGAACATCTAATTAACTTTATAATTAAATTTGTGTTAAAAAATTGTGAAATGGAACAGGATGTGATTTTTTAGAAAAATAAATTTCGACCACTTTGCGTTTCGGAAAATGTTGAACATTGCTTATTGTATTACCCCACTATCCTCTCCCATTTACTCATTACCCCCTCTACTTACAATCTCCAATCTCGCAACAAAAAATCTCCAGCTTCCCATCAAGATTTTATCCCAAGACCAGAAAACGTAGATACAGATTAAAAGATATTAAAACTAAGCACAAATCTTAAGCAGCCGGTCAAGCGTCGTGTCGACGACCAGCAATCCATCCATCCAACCATCCATCCATTCATCTGCCTTTAGTATTTCCACCACACCATTCAAGCATTCATCCATCCAACCGTCCATTGCCGTCCATGGCTACTTCAGCAACCGACGATGGGGATGTATCGATATGGCTGCCGGTGGTGATATGTTACTCTGTTGTTTCTTCCAACATCGGCAAACAATGAGGCGACGACGATATTCAGACGCTCGTATTTGTCTTATCTTTTACAGCATTTATTTTTCTTTTTTTGTCCGTTTCGGTAAAGAAAATCTATTTGTTTTTCACAACTCAGTTAACACTGATTAAATACACTTTCTCTTATTGATTCTTTGCACGCAGTGAAGAAACAATAATGGCAGCGACGAACGACGAAAACGAAAATAATGTGGAAAACCAACACGAAACAAGATAATTATAGTGTTTAACAAATGTTTAAAACAAATAAGATTAAGTAGTAGCGAAGGAGGGAAGTTATTGTGAAAAATCTCTTAACATTCATTCACTGGCGCCTTGAGAGTCAAAAACACTCGTTAATAAAAGGTTTTTGTTTACTTTGTTGTGTCCTCTGTAGTTGTTGTTTTTTATCTCATTTAAATTTATTTTAATAATCCATTAAAACATAGTTAGTTGTGCTAACAAAATTGGCCAAAAAGAACAAACCATCAAGAGAAAACCGTACATGACTCTAATGATGTTTTTCCGTTTGTTAGCTAGGCACTGTGTTTCGGAATCAAAAGATTTTGTGAATTGGAATTTGAAACCCAAAAATTATATCCGTCAGGTTTGATGAAAATAGATTCATGTGAAATTGTATGGGAATGTAGTGCATATTATAGAGGACTCGAGGAGTCACCGAGCACAATAAAATATTGATATGATGTTCAGTGGAGATTATGAAAAAGGGAAATAATTAGGGCACTCCTAATCAGCCTTTTTCATGAAATGTGTTTACATGTGAGAAATTTTACGAATTTCATTTAAAATTTCATAAAATATTAGTGAGGGATTTTCATAAAAAATTAGTATTGCAAAATATTACGTCAGAAAAATATATTTTTATTTTTAACTGTGTACGTAACCCTGCAATTTTAGCAAATTTTTAGGAAGTGGGTTTATTAAACTAGTCTTTTGTGAAAGGTGTTTTGCATTAGAATTTTTGCTTTTTAATTCATTAATTTAAAAATTTAATTTGAAAAAGTAAAAAATGTGTTTATTAAAAATTTGGGACATAAAATTAAAAATTATTTTTGGAAAAAATATTAATAATAATAAAAAATATTAAAAATTATTTTTGGAAAAATATTAATAATTAATTATTTGTGGAAAAAATATTTTTGCAAATAATATTAATAATTATTTTTGAAAAAAAAAAAATATTTTTGGAAAAATAATATTAAAAATTATTTTTGCAAAAAATATTAAAAATTATTTTTGGAAAAAATATTGAAAATTATTTTTGGGAAAAATATTAAAAATTATTTTTAAGGAAATATTGAAACCTATTTAAAACTAGTATTTTATTAATTATTATTGAAGATTATTTTTAAAGAAATATATTGTAGATTATTTTTAAAAAATAATGTAACCTATTTAAAAAAGTATTTAGTAATTCCCCGCGAAACATGAAACTTTGAAATTTCTGTATATTCGTGTTTTGTGGGAAATATTTGATATTTTTTGCGAGTAAAATTGATACGATTCTTACTTTGTAATAAAAATTTAAAAAAAGATAATTTATTTTTTAATATATTGAGTAAAAACTGAAAAAATATTGAAAATTATTATTTGAAAAATATATAGAAAAAATATATTCTTAGAAAAAATTAAAATTTTTAAAATAATATTATCTTTTGCAAATAATATTATTTATTTTTTCATATATAGCAAATTTAATTGAGAAAAATTTAAAAAAATATATTACAAAGTACATATTATTAAAAAATATATATGAAAAACATATATACTAAAATTAAAATATTTAAAAAATATTGAAAATAAATGTCACCATGCCATAGAAGCAAAATGGTCTTGAGCCAGGACAATATCCCAGTTCATTGAAAATTATTTTTAAAAAAATATTGAAAATTATTTTTAAAAAAATATTGAAAATTATTTTTAAAAATATTGAAAATTATTTTTAAAAAAGTATTGAAAATTATTTTTTAAAAAATATTGAGAATTACTTTTAAAAAAATATTGAATATTATTTTTTAAAAAATATACTGTAAATTATTAAAAAATATATTGTAAATTATTTTTTGAAAACAAAATATATGAAACCCCCATGAAAAATATAATCTTTTAAAAATATATTATTATTTGGAAAAAATCATCAGTAATTTCTGAGATATCAGCAAAAATGTAGAAATACATATAATTTTTCTTATTTTTTATGCTGCAAAAATAGTGAAATTGAAATATGATTTTTTTTAATATTTAAAAAAAATCTCTTTTTTTCAAAAAAATAATTTAAATATTATTATATTTCTCATATTAAAAAAATAAATCAAAAATTATAATTTTTATTTTGTAACGTAACAATTTTTCTAGAAAAGAACTCATTCACACAACAATAAATAGTAAACCCACATCCTCAAAATATGCAAAAAAAAATCTAGGGAATTTTTGAAAAAAAATTATTTCGTTTATATTAAGTTTCAATATTTTATAAATAATTTGTAATAAAATATATTTTTTTAAAAATAGGTATCAATATTTTTTAAAAAAGATTTTTCAATATTTTTTTCCAAAATAATTTTCAATATATTTTTCAATCTTTATTTTTTTAGTAATTCTCAATAGTTTTTAAAAATATTTTTTTAAATAATTTTCAATTTATTTTTTATATAATTTTCAATATTTTCCCAAAAAAATATTTTAAATATTATTCTTGTTTCCTGTGCCAATAGTTACTTACATCTCTCTATTTCAGAGAGAGAGAGAGCCATTGTCAAAGATTTTCAGATTTTGGTGACAATTGATCAGTGTCAAAATATAAGTGTGGGTGTAATTTTTTTAAAAATATTGAAAACTGTGTCAACATTACCACTCTTCGAAATTTGGCATTTTTTTGTTTAATGGAGTTGTAAAATTAATAAAATTATATTTTGTGGAGAGGACTCGAGCTCGAAATTTCGCCAAAAACAACAATAAATAATAGGCCGAATATCCAAATAAATTCTTAACTGATTTCTATTTTCTTCCTTGTGTGAATTTTGAGCTTGTTTTCAGAAGCACTACTCATATTGAGTTAATATCATAAATTTTAAGCAAAACTTTCTGTCAAATGAAAGGTAGACGGAAATATAAGAATAAGTCTGACTAAAAAATATGTACATCGATTTAATAATGGCATTTCAAGTAACTTAGATCATGAAATGATATCAGTCCATGAAGTGTATTCCATATCTTGGAGAAAGAAATAAAAATGATCTCATGCTAACAAAAAAACCCATTGAACGAGTTGGCGAAATTTGCATAAGTCAATCAAAATTTATTATAGCTACATATCTCTGTGTGTGATCATATATAATTAGGTGTGGTTAAAACGAAGAAATAAAGCAGTGACATGGTTTAATGCCTTTCTTTTCGTTATAGATTTCAAATTGTATAACTTTGGGACACCATCTCTATTCAATGTTAATATATTCCCAAAGTAACGGTTTCTAACTACTGTGCCATAAACGTTTTTGTCATCTTTTCGTTTTTGGTCACATTTACCCACAAATATGCGTCATGTGGTTGTTTATCCATCTTCTTCCGTTGTTAACCGATTTACCATCTTCTTCGTCAGCTTAGCTGTTAGTGTTGTTCATGATCTTTGTTTGTTTGCCCAAGATGATGATGAATGATTGCATTTTACCATAGAGAGTTAAAAGGAAATCATAATGAAACCTTTTTCTTCCATTTTTTGCTTTGTCTCTCTTCAAAAGTTGAAAACCGCAAAAATACAGAAGATTTGAATAAAGCAGAAGCAGCAGTAGAAGAAGAATATGTTGTTTTCTTTCTTTCCATTCACTGGAACTGGTGGTGGCATTGGTTGTAAGTGTAAACATACATAAATGAAGATGAAGTATTTTTTCTTCACCACAAAGAATATCGATGTTATATAAGCACTAGCAGATGAGTCATTGCCTTGCCGGGGGTTTTTTGCTTCTTTGGGAGGGTAAAAAGAAAGATTGATGGACATTTTGTGGAAAACCCTGTTGCGGAAGTACCATGAACTGAACTGTTAAGGCGGTTTAAAACAATCAATAAATAACACTAGTTTACAAATAATTTGAGTAAAACAAATTCTGATGTATTTTGGTGTCAAACTAAACTCGAACAAGATATTACATCAATTTTTGGGAGATCTTTAGATTAATACCACTGTTAGTTCATTCCATTAAACAAAAAATTGATACATCCAAATTTTACTCAATTTTAACATACCCTATTGGAAAACTGTAAATATTTCCTTTCCCTCTCATAAATGATAATGATTATCGAAAATATCATAAAAACTGCCCACTAAGTGGCATGCACCGCTTCTACTTGACTGACCATTCACTCGCCACACAAAGTAGAGCATTGTCTTGTTTTTTATTGTAAAATCAATCATCTATTGCCATTTCATATTTCCCAAAGGCCAAAAAAATATGCTTCGTCGAAATCAATATTAATCATTAAAAAACAATTTGCTTTAAAAATTCGCAGGCGTTCTACATCGTATAGATATATCTTTAGTGTTCATATTACAAAACCCGTTCTAATCATGAGCATGAATGCGTAGTGTAGTCATTTGCAACAATGTTGCAAAGTAAAAGGAAAATTTCATGCCTCACTGAGTGAATGTTGATCGATGATTTTGACCGATGATGTATGGCATCAGCTGTTAACACTTTGTGATTTATCAAGTGTAGATTTGAGAGAAGACGAAGAGAATGTATAGAAATATTACTTTGAGTTTTTTCAGGACCGCAACAACACCTGTGTAATAGAAATATTTATTATTCAGAGTCAGCTGACAAATGATGAGATCAAAGATCACTACACAGAACAGAAGCATATGTGAACAATTGTTATACCAGAAATTCTTGAATTACATGGAAAACAATTTAAAATTAAATAAAAATGAAGAAATTTTTCGTTTGTTGTATTTCGGTCTGTATTCAATATTTGATTTAAACTGGGATATTGTCCTGGCTCAAGACTAATTACTAATTACTTGGCTGCACACTACCACTATCGTTTGGAGTAAAAAAAAATAATGAATAAACCTTCCTACAGTACTTTTTGGACATGAACAATACCATATACATATGGACCTAGAGATAATATTTAGATAAACTGAGTCTAAGTTTTTCATTTGGTAATATTTTTTCCTTCTTTCAGGACTTTTAATTTCCAAAGGATATATTTGTCATAACAATTTATTTTCATACTTTTGAGAGCCATACACTGGCGGTATGGGTAATAAATGAAAGAGTAGAATATCTGTTAAAAAAACTAAAAATGTCATGTCTATATCTGTATTGGTTTAGCACTAACAACCATTATAAGTTCCCCCTTAAATAGGATGAATAAACTAAATAAAAATGGGGGCAAATTTGAAATTGTTGTTAATACTAAACTAATACAGATAGAATAATATAAAATATTTTTAACAGATATTCTTCTCTATCATTTGGCACCCATATCGCCATTGTATGACTCGTTAAAGTATGAACATAAATTATTTAAACATCTATATAATTTGGAAACTAAAGGTCCCGTAAAAAGGAGAAAGAATCACCAAATGAAAAATTGTGTACACAGTTTTTCTACATACGATATCTAGTTACACATGTATATTGTCTTGCTCAGGTCCAATAAAATAAATGTAAAATTGTCGCAAGGTGATATTTACTCATTCTGAGTTTCAATATTTCTTTGTTCATATTTTGTACAAACCGATCCGTCATGTTCGTTTTAGTTTTTTTAGAAGTGATCGTTGAGCTACGTAAATGCTATGATCTATTAAGATTTTCAATATATTTAGGTTATTCCATTTATCAAATCATGCAAAACTCACAAAAAGTTCGTTGAATTGGCCACAGAATGTGGAAGTACCATATTTTGGAGGACTTCAGCTACAAAACGTACCTCAACGTTTCAACTGATATTTTTTTGAGGTTTAAGAAAATATTGGCCATTTATAATTTAATCATTTAATAAGAGTATAGTATTGGGATTAGGGATAATCATAATTTTGCTGTAGCGAATTAAGTTATCACCGTGATCATATCATGATTAGCTACAATCATAATTTTAACCATATGGTCGCCTTATGCTTCACAATGGAACGACGAGAATAAATATATCTAATTTCAACCATAATATGACGTTCCTCGAATACCTTTGGAGTAGGCCTATCTATGCTCGCAACTATCATATGAGCCATTCCACGCCAGGTGGTATGATTTTTGACTTCGAAAGATTGAATTGTTTCGAGAGTTTGTGTTTGTAATCATCTCATAAAAATAGTTTATACGTATTTTTGAAATTTTTTTTTGCGAGTTAAATTCAATCGCTTGAAACTCCTGAACCCAACTTGACCGATTTTAATGTGATATACATTGTTTTGAAGGTAATTTTAATTATTGAAGTGATATATAGTCGGACTGCTAGGACTGTTTTTTTATAGGTTTTACTATTTTATCTCTTTTGTTTTGATTTTCGAAATGATTACATTAATAGATTTTGATTGAATTTAAAAAAAGTGCTCATAGATGTCTTTTTAAGCGACTGTTTGAGCTTCGTAGTGGGGTAAAGATGGGTTCTATTTTTACGGATTTGTTTCAAATATTTTTTTTGCAAAATCAATCAAAATTTCAATGAAAACTCAACAGAATGGTAATTTCTTCACTTGTTTATTAACACAAGATTGAAAAGCAATACAAAATCTAAGAAGAAGTATCCTTCCCCAAAATGTTTTAGTTTTTACTTCAAATTTAACCCCTTAAGGATTTTTGAAAACATCGCTAAAATAGTAAAAAACCCGTCTAGCTCACGAACGGACAATGATAAAGCCGAAATATTTTGGGACAACTTATTAAACAAACCAAAGATTAATTTTAGTCAGGGGCATCCAGCTTAAATTTATACCAAAATATTTACTTATTATTATTATATTTATTTTATATTAAATAGTTTTATCTCCAATTTCAATAAGGAACTACATCATCACGAGACCCAAAAACTTGGTAATGACACCTCATTATTTTTAGCATTAGCTAGTAATGACAGCTCGTTATGCCCTACATTATTTTGAAGTATGAAATAATTACTTTCTTATAATGGTTTTAATAAATAGTTATTGGTAAGTTAAATTTCATAGAACTTCAGATTTTAAAAATTAATTTTCTACATTTTTGTGGTGAGTCAGAGAATAACAATGCTGTTGTTATGGCAGGCTTAAAGAAAAACAGGCCTAAATTCTGTATTCAGATTATTAACAAGTCGATACAAAATATATAATTTAATAAAAATGTTGTTTTCATCACTTACTAAGCCCATTATTGATAATACATTATTTGGCTAGTTATCAATAATGAATTATTTTGTATCTTCCTGAGGCCACCTATTTTACAACTCGTTTAGAAGTACTTATTTATACAATTTTCGTATGCGTGCGTGGAAGTACTTATTTCTCAACTTTTTGTAATTTATCCTTTATCCCTTTATAAAAATAATTAGAAACGGATCCGAAAAGTAAGTAGTGAAGGTTTTTGGTTTTGCCTTGTTCCCCACATTACTTGGTAATGAGAGTTTTTGCTGGGAAGTTAGTAAAAAATGGAAAAGGTTATTTTTTGATTATTAAAAATTACAGGCAATTATGAAAAAATTAGAAGAAATATTTTTTGAAGATTTGATAAAAATAATTTTGATTTTGATAAAAATAATTATATGAAACTATAAGCAATTTGCAATTCAATTTCAAGCTTGAAAAATTTGCCAACAAAATATATTTTTAGCTCCTACCAGAAAAGTTAAAATTTTTTGAAATTGTCTTATTCCTGATTTTTTACCCACCCTAGTATCTACAATATCATGTGTTTAGAATATCGGAAAGTGCATCTGTTACGTTTCACTTGGAATTAATCACACGATAAAAAATTGATTTAAAAATTTGGCATTTATACCGGAGTCATAGGGTGCGAATAAGTATTAAAAATAATTTTTCAAAAATTCTATCCTTTGGAACTTTGTAGTCCTTTTAAGGGGCAACAGGATGAGAAAATGAAAAACTCCTTCTTCAATTATAGTTTCAGATGTATATCATATGTTTCAAATGTAATATGGACTGTCAGACAGTGTTATATGCTAATAAAAAATATTTAAAAAAAATTAAGAGGTTCTTTTTTGATTACTGAAATAAGAAAAAATAAAAAAATACACTAACTAGAAGCAGTTTGTTTTAAATTCACCAAAAAATATTATTCTATCTCTTACCAAAAAAAAAGTAACGAATTTTTTAAAATTGCCTTATGACAAAATTACTGGTTGTCTACCCACCCTAGTTACCATGGTTGTGTGTTCGTAAGCACGCCAATTCTAAATATTTGTTCACTATAATCCCAAATGTAATGGACTTACTCGAATTTCGTTCATTGTTTTAGTCAAAGTAAAAAATTAGCTCAAAAACTGGGTTTGGTCTATCGTTGAAGATTTTCGAAAGCATTAAGATGTCAAAAATGCCTCTAAAGCGCGTAATATTTGAACCCTGAACCACTGTCTCACATATATATTGTTATGGTCATAACAAAATTCCCCCCTATACCATAACCAGATGTATGTATATACTCCGACATATGTATATATAATTAATGAATACGTAACACATGAACATTTGATTAACATAATTTAAAAACAAATTATTTTTGGCAATTCATATTCACAAAGAAAACAAAAAACAGCAACACAAATGCAAAATAGACCAACTCTTCCACTGTGGTCCACAACTACTACAAAACGATGAGATAATTAATGAATTGGCACTATTGGGAAATAGCTAAAGCAAAATACCACCACCACCACCACCAAAAAAAAAGTAAGTCAGTCAGTCGGCGAGCATGAGAAAGACCGGCAACCGGTGAAAGATACAGATACAGAGAAGGAAGAAAGAAAGGTATACCAACAAAATATAATTTGGTAGCCCAGAGAGATAGCAAAGGGCAAGCGGTTCATATGAATATTATCTAATAGTTGGAAATTTTTTTCTGAACAGGCCATATGGACATGGCTCGGACGGACGGACATATTCTAATTAACAAAACATTAAAGTGAATGTTAACGAGCTGAATTAGATAATGTTTCGCAACAACAATTTGTAGAGGAACTGAGAAGAGCAGGAAAAGGAGGAGGTAACTTGGCCAAAATGGCCAGCTACAAATGACTGAACTTGGGATGAATAGAGTTGGATGGATGGGTTGTCTGCTGGGTTGCTTGTATTTGAAAATGACTCACCTGCTGTTTCTGTGAATGACACTCAGGTCGAACTGAGGTGAATTTAAAACAACATTTAATTTCTAAACAATTGTTGCGAATCTAAACACTGTAATTAACCTTAACGTGGTGGTAGTAGCAAAAACTTGAAACTTGACTGGAAACCGACATCAAATATATGGCAAATGAACAATGACTTTTCAAAACGAAACGAAAGATGAAAAGAAAAAACAAAAAGCCAAACACAAAAACCAGTAACAGCTCTAAACAAATTCATAACAATAAATGTTGACAATCTGTCACATCATATTAAAAACATTGTTAACAAAAAAGCGGCTGCGTTGTCGGCGTCGTCGTCGTTGTGTAGTTGTCCTCGTTGTTGTGTTAAGCGTTTTAAGCCAAATAAAAGCGACAAACATAATAGACTGATTACGCACGCTTTCACTTGTGACAATCAGTATTTTTTTAATAACCCACTAACAAACAAACAAACCGCCAGTCAGCCAGCCAGCCAGCCAGCCAGTCAACGATGACACGAACGACACAAAACCGTCTGAAGAAAAAAAAAACGATGATAATGAAAATTTGCAATGCTTTTACAGGTTTTACCCAGGGTAGGGTCGCGAGGTAGCAGCCATCGGGGAAAGGCCAACGAAAGAAATGTTAAGTTTTACAATATGGGCAAGCATTTTGGCCATTTGTAGTAGACGTCGGAGACTTCCTTAGATGAGAAAATGAAACGTCTGACATGACGATTTTTCTTTCTGCACCTTTCATGAGTGCTTCCCCAAAAGGTGTCAAAATAATAAATGATAGATTTAACGGGAAAAATCCTATGGAAAACAGTTTATCTTCGTAAATCCACCCTATATCAGGCATAAAAAAAACAAATTTTTGAAGCAATATTGATAGCGCTTCAAGGGGTACTGAGGGTATATTCCTGAAGTTCTGCATGACTCAGAGGTAATAGAATCATGCGGATATAGAATGGCGTTGAATGGAAAATCACAAAAAATTAATCTAAACGGGTGTTTTGATTGATTTTTTGGGTAATAATACGACCAATGAGTTATTCTAAGACAAGAATGGAAAATTATATTTAAACTGCTTCTGAAAAAAACATGACTTTTAGAGGTGTTTTAGGAGCTTTTAGTTCACAGACGGCTTGAGCTAAGAACGAAGTATTTTGCAAATCATCATTAAACCATCCAATCTCCATTTCTGGGGGTGAGCGCAGCAATTGACCAATCCAGGATTAAGGATTTGATGTTACCGACCTGGAACGATTGACGTTAGAGCTCGGAAAGGAAAACACAAATATGAGTCATTCCATGTCGAGCGGTACGATTTTTGCAAATCATCGTTCAACCATCCAATCTCCATTTCTAGAGGTGAGAGCAGCAATTGACCTATTCAGGATTTGATGTTAGAGCTCGGAAAGGAAATCAAATCGTGGACATGGAATATATGAGTCATTCCATGTCGAGCGGTACGATTTTTGACCTAAGAAATTTGAGTATGTACTCTTCTCAAAAAAAAAATATTCTATACTTATTTTTGGAAAAAATAGAAACATTTTTTTCAAGAGTTATGATCAATTTAACAGTGGGTGAAATTATGACTTTTCCAAAACGGTGTGTTCATTCAATCGCCTGTAACACTTGGCCGATTTTATTGTATTACACCTTGTTTGGATGGTAATTTCAATAATTTAATAATTTTCAAGAATGAGTTATGTTATCCCCGTACTATACATTGTTAAAGTTTTTGTAATTTTAATTCTTTTGCTTTGATTTAATTACATTAATCCATTTTTTCTTGAAATCTTAAAGTAGCGTTCTTAGATGTCTTTTTTTAGCGACTGTGTGAGTTTACATTTCTTTATTAGTTTATTAGCACAAGGTATAAAAATAATAAAAATCGATATAAAGTATTTTATGGAAATATATATATTTTTTAATAGTTAAAAAAATTTTTTTCATCAATTTTTTTTTCATAGATTTTTTATTGTTTTTTAATACCGAACAATCATGAAATTGTCCGAAATTCATGAACTATATGCGTCAAAATCAAGACGCACGCCTCAGCGCGCCCAATGTTTTAAAAGCAGTGAGATAAGTTAAAAAAATGTTTTCCTTTGGAACATGCAAAAAAAAATCCATGAAAAAATATGAAAGTTCTGATATATTACGTTAAATAATGACATGATTTCCGACGAAATACTTAAATTGCTATAATTTTAATTAATAATTTATAATTGTTTTTTGAACCAAAGGCAAAATATTTTAAAAATTGCCAATATATGGCGCAATATTGAAATAAAATAAATAAAAAAGGAAAAACTAAAAACATCGCCCAGACTACGAACCATTTAATTCAAATTTGAACAAAAATATAATTGTTGTTTGTATGTATAGTTGGTCTGTTATGTTGTATGTCTTGTCATTTGAAGACTTCAGCCGAACCCAAAATTAGCAAAGTGAGACCTTTATTGTTGCAGCTAAAAGTTGACTGCGCAGTTTCGATGGGCGCTCCCCATCTCGTCAGAACTTTCGCAACGAATCAGGGTTCATATTAGTACCAGTGCTCACAAAGCACATCCTTTGGTCTTAATCTGTGAATATATGTGAATGACACATTTAAATTGGATTTTTAAACATCAGGATATGGTATTCAGAACATATTCCAGATACTTATCTGGGAAACGAAATATTTGCTGAACTAAGAAATGTTTCTTCTTTTCCAGTCAGGATTTTTACATATCTACGAATTTTGATTCAAAATCTGAGGGAAATTGACGATTTCAAACTTAATCCTTAAATACATTAGTCGATGACAAACGTTTTTGTTTCCGAAAATAAATAAATGTATACTAGGATGGGTCGCGTCCATACAAATAATAATTTCCAGTCTCCCCAGAAATGAAAATGGGATTCTTTAATGATGACCTGAAATTATATCTCGTCGCTGGATCGAGCCGTCTGTAAGCTAAAGGCTCCTGAAAATGCCTCTAAGGATCATGTTTTTTCCCTTCCTCCCTTGTTGTTGTTTTGATTCTTGCCGTAGAATAACTTATTAGTCGAATTGTTGGGCGATTATAGTATTTTTTTTTTCATAGTGACAACTGAAAACGTTTTTCGTATTTGGTGGTAGTATTTTGTAAGAAATAATTAGCTGCAGTCAAAACTTTTCGAATGATGCCTAAATGATGAACATTTCTGTAAAAAGAGGCCAAGAATAAAAATTCACATTTAAAATACTTTCAAGGGTCTATTAATCGAGAAAAATTTTGGATAAAAGTGCAACATAAACAAATTATAAAACTGAAAGAAATTTGGACAAAAGTGCAACATAACAAAGGGAAATACATGAAAGAGTTTTCAGGTGCTTATAGCTCTCAGATGGCTGGACCTAGGGATAAAATATTTATATTTTGGTTGGTGACCGCATCAATTTATTTTCGCGAATCGTTCTTATTTTATTTATTTTCGTTCAGTGTATACTGGACGCCAGAAAAAGCCGCATTAATTTTCGGTAAAATTTCTAATTATTTGTTAAAATTAAAAAGTAAATAATAGGAAAATTTAACTAAGTCTCATCAGACAGAGAACGGCACTCGTGGTTATTCTGAAGCGGTCTAGTTCTTAACGATGCTTATCCAACTCATCTCTTTTCCTTCATATTATTATATACAAAGGCTTTTTGCAGGTTTTTGCTATGAATATATACATTATAAGTATATACTCGTATAAGTATATACATTCTTGATCGTCATAAAATTCTAAGACGATCTAGCCATGTCCGTCCGTCCGTCTGTCCGTCCGTCTGTCTGTCTGTTGAAAGCACTCTATCATCTAAACGAAAGGAGCTAGAATCTTCAAATTTTCCATAAATGCGTCTTATAGTCGTAGATCGGTTGGATTGAAACGGGGCAAAATCAGTCCAAAGGGAAACATTTTTCCCTCACAAGGACTAAAAATACTCATAATAATCTCTAATATTTTAGCGTATTTAATCATGTTTTTTGAATATGTCCGTTTATATTTGCCTGATATTTGGTACGCACATTCCAATTATAGCAAAAACGTGCACCATAAAGTGATTCTTATTTGTAGGGGGTGAAATGGGGCAAAAAAGGGATAAAAATCGTACATATTAAACGACAATAGCTAGAAACACGAAATTCGGTGTGTACATTCCTCTAATTGAGTAGATACATAATATAAAATTATTTTTTCCAAATTCGTACTTTTAAGGGGTAAAATGGGAATAGAGGGATAAAAATGGTACCAACCAAACGGCTGTACCTAGAATAATGAAATTCGGTGTATACATTCCTCTGATTGCATAGACAAGTAAAATACACGGTTTTTTCAAAATTCGTACTTTTTGGGGTTAAAATGAAAAAGGGGATAAAAATAGTACCAATCAAATGACCGCAGCTAGAGTCATGAAATTCGGAGTATACATTCCTCTGACTCTGAATTTTTCGAAATTCGTACTTTTTGGGGTTAAAATGAAAAAAGGAACCAACCAAACGGCTACACCTGGAATAATGAATACATATATATACATTCCTCTGATTGCGTAGACACTTAAAATAAACAGATTTTGCGAAATTCGTATTTTTTAAAAATGAAAAAGGGGATAAAAATAGTACCAATAAAATGAGCTAGAGTCATGCAATTCGGAGTATACATTCCTCTGACTGCGTAGACACGGAAAATAAACGGATTTTCGAAATTTTTACTTTCAAGGGATAACAATATTACCAACTAAACGACTACAGCTAAAAATATGAAATTCTAATTGCGTAGAAACGTTAAGGGGGTAAAAATGGTACCAACCAAATCGGCGCAGCTGCAATAATGGAATTCGGTGTATACATTCCTCTGACTGCATAGACACGCAAGTTTTTTTACGGCAAAAATTGGTTGAATCATGAAGATAGGTTATTTTGCACTATGTATGTCTAATAATGGATTTTCAAAATTTGTACTTTTGGAATTAATATAGAATGGAAATACAACCAACTGTAGCACCCACTATCTACCAATATTTATGGTATTTAAGCTTTTTGAAAATATAAATATAAGAATATTTATTTTTTGATTTGAAATAAATAATGGTTTGAAATAATTAAAATATTATATTTATTTATAAAATTTTTTCAATATTTGTATTTGGTTTGGCTATATTAAAAAAAATATATTTTCCTGTAATATTACTGCACTGAAAACCGACAATCTCTGTGGAATGCAATCCATGGTGTAGGGTATATAAAGTTCGAAAATTATGAGATGAAAATAACACTGAAAACTTTAAATTTTCCAACGTGATGATAACTTCTCTCCCCCTCATGGAAGCTAAGAAAAAATGCGTAGGTAGGTTTATAAACAGGAAATGTCAAAAGATGTTAACAACACTGAGAGTCTTGGCGGACAAATAAACAAACATAAACCAAAAATTAAAGAGTGTCTCTCACTCACATTTTAAGTGATAAATTTGGTGAAACGTAATAAATGACGTTTAAATCAAGGTGTTAAAGACACTAATATGACGATTTGAAAATTATGAAGAGAATTATGGGGCCATTAACACTATACGACCGCGGTGGCGGCGGCTGCGGCCGCACCATAGCGATAGTGATTCACGCCCAAACAAACACACACAGAAAATGCTTACATTCTTGAAGATAATAATGAAAGTTAGTTAGCGTTAATAGTGTTTGTTGTGAACGTTGGTTAATAATGCTGGTTACAAAGTTTACAACGAAAAAGAAAGTTTATTTTTGGAAATGTATTAACAAAAATAAGCCTACTTTGGGAGATGGAATAGGCTACACAAGTAACATTAAGTTTATTATGACTGGGTATATAAAACCAATAGATCTATAAAGAATATCAGGAAGTCCCACAATATGGATGTAAAGATAGTTTCCAACCTTGTGGGTGGGATAATCCAACTTTCACCTCGAATTTGTTATTTTGAGATATCTGTCATCAGCCTACAGTTTGAAACGTGACCATTTGATGTCATGATCGTGTTGATTTCAATTTATTTATTTTTTGTTATTTCAAAATCAATGTCGTGGAATCACTATAAAGTTTTACAAAATACTTTTTGATATGGGGTAACAACTTCCGTTTTGTGCTGATGGATTGCTGGTAATTGTGGTTTCTGCGATTTACTTTTAGAATTTCAAACAACTCAAATCTCAAAACAATCAAATGAGTAATACTTCGTTTTATATCTCAAAATTCTTGTGGCGCCTTGAAATGTGGTTGCTTTATCATTTATGGTCGTCTATATGGAGTGATTTCAAATTTATATTATTTATTTAACTGTTGAAGGAAGGCCTACGCATTTTTATATTTATTTACAAATCATAAATGAGAAACTTACCTTCTATGTGATGAAATTATCCAAATGGTATGATGATGAATCAGTGGTACTATCTGAAAGTAAATAAGAACATAAGAAAATATGATTAGAACAAAGATAAAACACAAAGAAAATGCTGGGGATATTTCCCTGTCTTGTTTATGAGGGGAAATAATCGAAATAATTGTGAAATTGAGGGAATTTACAACATTTGCAATTAAGAAATTAAATGATTTCTGAAGAAAAGCAAAGCTTTTCCTATTTTAATTCACTACGAGTACGTATTTGTATTGCAGTGGAATATGACAGAAAGAACACTTGTTGGTTGTCAATACTTAACAAATATATATGACTACAAATCAAGCTGTGTTTTCTCAAAATAAATTCTAGTTCATATAGATATTTTTATAGCAATTTGTATCTATTTGAAATTATTGTGAAATTTATAAACTTTGAGGCAATTTAGAACATTTACAATGTAATTCTTCATTGATTTCTAAAGAAAAGCAAATTAAATAAAAATTTCCCTCTTCTTCCCCTCTTCTTCTCCCTTCCCCTTTAAATTCATTACGAATTCATAATTGTTTAGATTTGAATATCGCAAAAAGTGAAAGAAAACTTGTTGATTGAACAACTATTTATGACTGCAAATCAAGCTGTGTTTTGTTCTTCTTCTTCTCAAAATAAATTTTAGTTCATATGAATCATCTATATTTATTCTAATTCCAATTAAATCTGTTCGTGGCTACCAGTTTAGCGTCATGCTTAGAAAACAATAACATCACTCAAAGTCCAAAGCGCTCGTGACTTGCATAGCTAATATTGAAGATCACTGCTCGATTCTGGTTTGAAATTGGATTCAATATATTTTTTTCTTAATAAAATGATGCAAAATATGGACATATCGGTTTAGATTTGGATATAGCTTTCACATAGGGTGGGCCATGTAACATTTTAAATTTGAACTACCGATTACTTTGACTTTGAAAGGTAGAATAACATTCATTATTATTTTCAGGTTTATGTTTGACATTTGAAAAATGGGACGCTCGATCAAAATTGGGAAATATTAAAAACTTTCTTCCAAAGTAGTGAGTCTTTAACTCAAACTGTAAGAAATTTACGTGAAATGTTTTCAGATGAAGCTCATTTCCATCTCGGTGGCTATGTCAATAAGCAAAATTGCCGCATATGGGGTTCAAAGAACTCTCACGTGACTATTGAGAAGCCAATGCATCCACTACGAGTCACTGTTTGGTGTGGATTTTGGGTTGTATTGAAAAATTAGGTTGATCGGATGAGGTACAGCCGAGCCATATGACTAGAATTATATTGTGTTCCATTATTAAATGACAATGTTCAACCTTTCCAATAAAACCAGTCAGTATTTTTTATAGCTGATTTAATTTAAAGTTTTAAATGGCCCAGGATATTTTAGGCAAATCTTATTATAAATATGAAGCAGAAAAATTCATTATTTATAAAAAAAGTATACCATTTAGGAAACAGTAGAACAAGAGATTTAATATTAGGTAACAGACAATAATAAGGGTAACACTTTTTGTGCCTCATTCCACGCAAAACGAGAATTTTTATAAAAATGTATTTTTTTTAGAAAAACAAATTCATATTGAACATTGCGTAAAATCTATATTAAAGAAATTTTGGAATTACTTTTGCGAAAATAATGTATTACTTGCTTTTGCATTTTTGTCCAACAAAATACCCAAATTCCCAGAGTGGAGAAAATATGTTCCAAAACTTGGGGTTTTTTACTACAATGGTCGCCATTTCTTAAGTTACCGCAGGGATGTGGTAAAACTTCTTGAGTAAGAAGTCAACATATGAGGCTAAAAATTATATAAATAGAATAGAATAATAAATAAAATCTATTAAAATTGAGATATATTAAAGAAATTTTGGAATTACTTTTGCGAAAATAATGTATTTATTGATTTTGCATTTTTATCAAACAAAATACCCAAATTCTGAGAGTGGGGAAAATATGTTCCAAACCATGTTTTTTTTACTAAAATGGTCGCCATTTCTTTATTTACCGCAGGGATGTGGTAAAACTTCTTCAGTAAGAAGTCAACATATGACGCTAAAAATTATATAAATAGAGTATCACTTTTTTGAACTTCATTGCACTCAAAAAAAAAAACATACTAAAAAATCATAAAATCTATAAAAATTAAGATATCGTAATGAAATTTTTGGAATTATGTAAAAAAATGTCTGCGAAAATAATGTATTGCTAGCTTTGGCATTTTTATCAAACAAAATACCTTATTTCTCAGAGTGAGGATAATATGTTCCGAAATTGGGATTTTTTTTAATAAAATGGTCGCAATTTCTTTATTTACCGCAGGGATGTGGTAAAAGTCTACACATGAGGCTAAAAATATACTTCACATTTTCTAATCGGCACTTTAAGATTTTTTGTATTGGAAAATGGGTTCCAAATTTGGGATTTTTTTTATTAAAATCATCGTCATTTCTTTAGTTAATGCAGGGATGTGCTAACACTTCTTGGCGAAGAGGTCAACATATCAGGCTAAAAAATATACTATTTTTTTCTAATCGTAGTTTTGGGATTTGAGAATTTTTATAAAAAAAATATTTTTTTTATTGTAAAATCGACAATTTTGGAGTGGACCTAGCGGGGAGTTCCTTTGGCTGAAATGATTTAGGAAGGATATTAAACGCTTCTAAATTAAGTCTACTTTACGATAAACAACAAACAAATTGGACCTGTAGGAAGAACGAAAAAAGTTACAAGCGAAATAATGTTGAAGCCTTTTTGAAAAAAGTTAAAACTGGCACCCTTTTGTCTTGTATAACTTGTCCTGTATAGCTTCTAATTGAAATAAAATATTTGCAGCAGTTAGTTTCGGCTAGTTTAATTAAAATGTTATTAGCAACCCAACTATGTTTATATAGAGTGATTTTTTTGAGGTTAGGATTTTCATGCATTAGTATTTGACAGATCACGTGGGATTTCAGACATGGTGTCAAAGAGAAAGATGCTCAGTATGCTTTGACATTTCATCATGAATCGTCTTACAAACGAACAACGCTTGCAAATTATTGAATTTTATTATCAAAATGCGTGCTCTGTTAAGAAAGTTCATTGCGCGCTTCCATTTTATGGTCAGTTTAATCGACCCACTGAAGCGGCTATTCGGGCTATTGTGACTAAATTTCGCACCAAATTTACATTGTTGGACATTAAACCACCAACACGCTTACGTAGAGTGCGAACTGAAGAAAATATCGCAGCTGTATCGGCCAGTGTTAATGATGACCACCAATTTTCGATTCGTCGCCGTTCGCACCAATTGGGTCTCTGTTACTCAAAAACGTGGAAATGCCAAAATTGGACTAAGCGGATGGACCACCTAAGACGCAGCCGCGGTCAACATTTAAATGAAATTATCTTCAAAAAGTAAATGTCATGGACCAATCTAACGTTTCAAATAAAGAACCGATGAGATTTTGCAAATTTTATGCGTTTTTTTAAAAAAAAAGTTATCAAGCTCTTAAAAAATCACCCTTTAGTACGAAACCTAACTCGCCAAAAATATGATTTTCTCTTGTCAGTCAAATATCTCTATCTCTAATAGACACACATTTTGAACAGAACCTTACCAGTTTGGTGGCACTGTTTGTGTCTCTTATACGGAGTCTTGAGGAGACAATTTATTAAAACACACAAAACAGTTTATAGAATATTTTATTTTAGTAAGTGTTTCTACATCGTGCGAAACTACTGCCTTGACAGTCAGAAAATGAACGATAACGCCATCTTCATGTGGATGTTATTGTATTAACATACACGCGTCAGGTGATGTCAATCATATGGTCGATCTTTAACCTGCCAGCATCAGCTGATGTCGATCATACGGTCGATCTTCAAAACATTTTTTGTAGATATTTGTGATCATTATCACCGTGCAAAATATATTTGCAATTGGGATATAATTATACTTTTGGTAGTCATTTGAAAATTTGTCAGCCCGAGCTAACAAACTTTGAAGAGTCATCTCATACCGACTAGAGAGCCAAAACTATCCAAATCATTTGGAAAACATCACTAAACTACGCATGTGAAATGTCGTCCATATATCTCTTTTCGTTCAAAAGTTATAGAATTATTTCTAAAAAAAATCGATTTGGTAAGGAGTCAATATTTTCGCCTTTTTCACATTCTTGTGATGAATAGCAATAGGAAACCTTGTGATCCTTAGATTTTACATGTAGAATGTGTTCTGCAATATTCCTTAAAACACTACGAGGATCATTTTTGTGCAAAAGGGTAAAAATACCCCCAATACAAGGGTTTAACAGGTCAAAATGTTCTACAAAAATATTTGCCTTAGAATTGTACTATAAATCTCTGAATATACCAAAACCTAAGACTCAACTTAAATGCCAGAAATAAGTCAAACTTTAAATTAATTTTAGGGTTAATTCTGCACTCTATCCCGAAATAGTGCTGAATTCTCCCACGTAAATTGAATTAAAGGGGGGGGTGTGAATGGAAAAAAATATTCTACATCAAATTTCACAAACAATTGATTTACAATTTAAACGTGCCGAAATTTTCTATATACACTGCGAAGGTAACTCGCTATCATAGTTTGTAATATTTTTAAAAGATTTTTTATTTTGCTTTTGTTTTGAACCACACTAGGGAACTAAAAATAAAAAATAATGAGATCATAAATTCCATATATTCTTTGTGTTATATACTCATTTTTGACAATTTCTCTGTCTCAAACGAATTTGTCTTCTCGAAACCGACTATACGATAAAACACTGTCTAAGATATCAGCTTTTGGACTTTTGCTTTCTTGCAACGCATAGCTTCCAAGAAAGTTGCCATCATACCACTTCAAAAAATATTCGTGGATTCATGTGGATCTTATAATGTTTTGAATGCCAAATATCCCATTGTTTTTTGCGCCACATAAACTCAGGGAGATTGTCTTCAACAAGACACAAATAAAAAACCCCCGAGTTCAATGATCAATAAACAAAACTAACTATACAAAGTAATCGCATTCGATCATGACTTCAAAAGTCATACATAAACTTCAATATGAGTTTAACATAAATTACAAACAGACATGTGTATGTAGTAGGGTGTACCGCAAAAAAATCAAAATTCATTCACACAATGAGTAAACTTCAAAAGCAAAAAAAATATAATAAAAGAATGAATTAATTGAATTACACTGTGGAACACAAAAATGATAGAAATGGATTCTTATAGAAGGGATAAAAAATAATATACATATATAGGCGTTTTGAATAACCAAGAGCTTAAAAATAATTTCGTTCTTTAAATACCCTAATTGTTAGTGATATTTTGTTTATAAATATTATATCTACAGATTTCTTTTGACGACATAGAATATTTTTCCTTAAATTTCAGTTTTATGGGAGAGTTTAGTACCGATTCCGAAAAGGTACGAAAGTAACCCTAAAATGATTTTTATGTTTTGACTTATTTCTGGTATTTAAGTTCAGATTTGAGTTTTGGTGTATTTAGAGACTTATAGTATAATTCTATGGCAAATACTGTTGTAGAACATTTTGACCCGTTATACAGCTGTTTTAGGGGTATTTTTCCCCTTTCACAAAAGGGACCAAAAGACCCCTATATTGAGGAGCTAGAGGGTTAAAATGTTCCACAAAAATTTTCCTCGTAGTATTTTAAGTAATATTGCTGAACACATCCTGTATTTAAAATGTAAGGATCACAAGGTTTACTATGACGATTCGAAGAAAGTAAAAAATTAACCCTAAAATGAGTTTTAAGTCTTGATCCATTTGTGGCATTTAAGATGATTTTTGAGCTTTGGTGTATTCTCAAACTTATAGTAGAATTTTATGTTAAATATTTTTGTAGAACATTTTAACCCGTTAAACACCTGTTTTAGGGGAGTTTTTTACCCTTTTATACAAAAGGGACCGAAAAGACCCTTACGTTGAGGAGCTAGAGGGTTAAAATCAACAACAAAAATGTTTCTCGTAGTGTTTTAAGTAATATTGCTGAACACATGCTATACTTAAAATTCAAGGATCACAAGGTTTTCTATGGCGTTTTGGAGAAAGTATGAAATTAACCCTAAAATTAAATTAAAGTTTTGACTTATTTCTGGCATTTGAGATTATGTTTCAGATTTGGTATATTCAGAGACTTATAGTAAAATTCTATGGCAAATATTTTTCTAGAACATTATAATCCGTTAAAGCTCTGTTTTAGGGGTGTTTTTCACCTTCTACACAAAAGGGACCAAAAAGGCCTCTATATTGAGGAGCTAGAGGGTTAAAGTGTTTCACAAAAATTTTCCACGTAGTGTTTTAAGTAATATTGCTAAGCACATCCTTTGCTTAAAATGTAAGCATTACTAGGGTTTTTAGGGGTGTTTTTTACCTTCTACACAAAAGGGACCAAAAAGACCTCTATCTTGAGGAGCTAGAGGGTTAAAATGTTCCACAAAAATGTTCCTCGTGGTGTTTTAAGTAATATTGCTAAGCACATCCTATACTTAAAATGTAAGCATTACAAGGTTTCCTATGTCGATTCGGAGAAAGTACAAAATTAACCCTAAAATTTTAAGTTTTGTCTTATTTCTGGCATTTAAGATGAGTTTTGAATTTTGGTGTATTCAGAGACAAATAGTAGATTTTTATGGGAGATATTTTTGTAGAATAGTTTGACCCCTTAAACCCCTGTTTGTGGGGTGTTTTTTACACTTATTTTAAGAAGCTAGAAGATTAATATGTTTTAAGTAATATTGCTGAACATAATCTATACTTAAAATTTAAGCATCACAAGGATGCCGATTCATTATAAGAATATATAAAAGGGGGACAGATTGACCACCACTCTCTAAAATTACCTGCATACGTAAACTTTCAAAGAGGGCTAAGTAAATAAAGTTCTCTTGTATCTTAAGTTGCACTGGGTTATCACATATTCTACTTAACAATTTCTAAGGCGTGTCAAACGTCTATAAGTTCTCTTAAATTTCTTTCTTCTTCAGACATTTATACGATTAGTCTGCATTTTGTCTGAACTTCTCTCTCTCTCCCTCTTTCGTGTTATACATCACTCTGAATACTTCTATATCATTTCTTAAATTTCATTCGACAAATTGAAATTCATTCAGACATTTATACGATTAGTCTGCATTTTGTCTGAACTTCGCTATCTCTCCTATTCGTGTGTAAAATCCATCTGAACAATTCTATATCTTTTCTTAAATTGCATTAGACACATGGAAATTCATTCAGACATTTATACGACTAATCTGACGATTGTCTTAACATCGCTATTTCTCTTTCGTGTGTAACATCACTCTGAACACTTCTGTATGTTTTCTTAAATTTCATTCGACAAATGGAAATTCATTCAGACATTTATACGATTAATCTGACGTTTGTCTGAACTTCGCTATTTCTCTTTCGTGCGTAACATCCCTCTGAACACTTCTGTATGTTTTCTTAATTGTCATTAGACAAATTGAAATTCATTCAGACATTTATACGATTAGTCTGCATTTTGTCTGATCATCTGTCAGCCGATTCTGTACATTACCTGACATTTTGCAATAGAATTTCGAACATTGTTCAGTAAATTACCTGAAGGGAATATTATACGATATTATCGAAATTTCGGAAATTCATTCAGACATTTATAAGATTATTCGGCATTTTGTCTGAACTCCGCTATCTCTTTTTCATGTGTAACAACGCTCTGAATACCGACATACGTGTCAGAAATTTTAAATACAGATTCTCGATAATACCCATTAAAATATTTTCCGGAAACCAAAAATTAAAAAATTCCAAAAAATAAAAATTCAAAAATTTAACAAAAATCTTCAAATATGTTGAGGGTAGCAAATCTGGCTCAAATAAAGATTCACACCCACCAAAATATCTTCTGGAAACAAAAATTTTAAAAATTCCAAAAATTAAAACAAATCCAAAAATTTAACAAAAATCTTCAAGCAAATCTGGCTTCCCTTGTCCTCGAATAAAATAATTTTTAGTTAAACAATCTCTGAACTTGCAACTTTTTTCTCGGTACACCCTATTGAGCATACATACACTACTCGTGTAGGCACTTTGTTGTATTGAGGTATGAATGGGCCGTAGTAGCTGCATAGCAGGCAGTTGAATAAAGTAAAGATCACTGTAGACAGTCTGGAGAAAAGTATGACGGACTGGCGGTGATATCATAAATACTCATACAAACAAAAATAAAATCGAATGCAAAAACTCAAAAAAAAAAAAAAAAAAACGCCAACAACGGAATAAAATGCAAAACAAACAAAACTCTTACTTTCATAAAAAATAATAGTAGTGGTAGTAATGGACAGAGTTCAGTGAGCTCTAAAGAAATAAAATGAAGCAAAATAATCACTTTTCAGATATGAACAGACAATGTCTGTGGCAGCAGCAGCGGCAACAGCACTCTCGTCGCAGATAAATGCTACATTCACTTTTACTATAACAAACGGGCAACAGGCATCAGGCCAGGCCGGGCATACGGCACAATTGTGGCGGTGCTAAGGAAAGATACCAGAGCCAGCGTTAGATCTTAACTCTCACACACTGTGGCAACTCACAGCTCAGGAAAAAGAAAAAAAAAACGATGCAAACAAAACCAACCGGGTGATCTTTTTAGGCAAATGAACTTTATTTCACTGAATGAAGGCAGCAAAAAGACAAAAAAAAACTTCAGTTCAGTTGGTTAAATGAAAATGAAAACGAATACGAATTTTGAAATTCTTTTGTTCAACGAAAAGGTCTTTGTCTTTTCCTGTTAACATTACACCACCAGCAGCAGCAGCAGTACATGCCACATAATGTGGCATAAGGGGCAGCCGCCGCCGCCGACAATGACTACGATTCCGATTCAGCTGCCTTTTTTAAAGGCCGCAGATACAGATATACAAAACAAAAATAAATGTATTATATATACTCTACTCGTCGTAGTCGTCGTCATACTGTGCGATACAATAAGATGAGATAAGAAGCTCTAGTCGTCGTCATAGACTTAAGTCGGCACAATTGCAAATGAAACCGAAACTGAAACTTCAATTCCATTCCAAATGTTAGTTAGGTAATATAGTAGAAACAATAAAAATCATTTCGCCGCTGCCATGTTTATTCCGTTTGTCGGTTTCAATTGTTCGTAAGGATAAATTTGGGTTATATGTATTATTCCAAAACCGAGAAGACAAAGATTTTCCCTTTCACTTTACAATGTTTCACTGGTGGTGGTACATACATAGGTAATAGGAGCACACCATTCCGCACACAATGAATGAATGATATCACAACAGATATGGATGTGCAATAAGAAAATAAACCGAAAAATAAATATCAACCGATTTTTAGCATATTGCATAAAAGAAGTAATTCCAACAACTTAGGGCACGAATTTGCATCTTTGATTAAACATCAAGAAAGTCAAGGCATCTAGGCTTGAAACGATAAACAAAAAGTAAAACGAAGTCCGGTAAATCATAAAACTCTAGCAACAGCGGAAGGACTAAATAGTCCTTCAGGTCCCTATGATAAAACTGAGGATCAAAATGAAATTAAACAAAAATTACAAGGTTCTGACAACGGATTCTGATAGAGGGAGTAAAAAAGAATATACGTATGGTGGTCATTTTATTCGCCTCATTGTACATTCCTATGATGATTCGGCATATGAAACCTTGTGATTGAGAGACTCACCTTAAATGCCAGAAATAAATCAAAACTTAAAATTCTTTTAGGGATAATTTTGAACTTTTCCCGAATTTATGCTAAACTGTCTCACAAAACTGAAAACTGATTAGGGGAGTGGTGTGAATTGAAAGAATATTCTAAGTCACTTTACGAAATATAGAATATTTAAATTGTAACGGTAGCGACATTTTTAGGGAAATTCCTTTGAGATATCAAACTAGGATATGAACAGACATATTGTTGTTATTATTATTTGAAACATAATCAAATATATATATATATATTATGGGTAGTATCAAAATTACGAATGTTTATCTCAACGATTAAGAAATGTTTCCCCAGGATAATTCGTGGATGTTTGTGGGATGTAAGTAATTTCTATAGTATAGTCTGTCAATCCTTTGTTTAGAGCACTTCAAAATAATACGAAAAATTGCTGGTCATGTTATCGACATCTCACTTAGTTATCGAATTATCTGAAGTTTAACAAAGAAACATGTTTTCGTTACAATGGTTTGAGAATTGAAAATTCGATAGTTTTTTTGTTCGATATCTGACTTAGTAATCGATAACTTTCATATTTATCGATTGTGGAATTTAGAAAAAAGTATGTGTATAGATAATTATTTGTTACCAATAATTACCTGAATAATCGTTAACTTATCGATTGTGAAAATTCGATTAAAAATATGTTTTTTTTATATAAGGCAAAATTTCATTAGAAAATATACACTTCAAAGAAAACTGAAAATTATTATTATATTTTTAATTAAAAAAAACGAAAATTCGACGAAAAAATTTAATAATTTTTTGTTAACGATAAATACCTGAGAAATCGATAACTTGTATCGATTATGGAAATTCGATAAAAAATAAAAAATCTCTAAAGCAAAAAATGATTCAAAGAAAATTAAATAAAAAATTAATTTAAAAAATTGCGCGATTTTTTGAGATTCATGATCAGAATAGAAAATTGGAAGAAAAAATCGACATTTTTGTTATCGATAACTGCAAAGTTATTCTTTGTTATCGATAACTGCCTTAGTAGTCGTTGAGGAATTCCAAGTAAAAGCCACGGACAATTTTTCGAAGATCTTCCGTTGTAATTAAATTTGGTGAATTTGTTTGCTATTTTTTGAAAAATATTGAAAACTGTGGCAACTCCGTAACGTTGCAGTTTCACATATTTTACAAAATGAGGTTTACTTAACCAGCCCAAAGTTTTGTTCTGCAAAATATATTGAGGCATTTTTTTGCAGCAGAACTGTTTGTTTTTAGCGCAAACAAATTAAGTAGAAATTATCTTTTTTATTTATTTTAATTTTTTATATTTTTTACAAAAAAATATTATTTTTTTAAACAACAAAATTGTCTTGTGTTCTAAGCACTCTGTAAATTTCAGAGTTGCCTTTTCAGTAGTTTCTGAGATATAGGCAAAAGTGTAAAAGTGTACTGTTTTTAGCCTTTTTATCGACTGTGGAAATTCGATGAAAATTACGTGTATCGGTCTTGATTAATTAATAAATTTTCAGTAAAATATTTTTTGTTATCGATAACTGTCCTAGAAATCGTTAACTTTTATTGTTATCGATTCTGTAATTCGCGAGATTTTTTTGTTTTTTCGCCTGATGTCTTGAGGTTTCAATTTATTTTGAAAACATTGCAGGGGTAAACTATCTGTATATTCTAGTTTGTTTAAGAACCAAAGTTATTCTTGTAATTGTTGCTATACAAAATCATACAATTTCCCACATTTTTAAAAGTGGCCAAGGCCATTTTCAGTAATTTTTCACAATTGTAACTTACGAATACAAATTTTTCATATTCCAAATAAAGGGTCCGCCATCTAACGTTTTTTTTTTCAACTATTCAACCGTTGGACTATTATTTGTGGGGTGCCCGATGCAGCCATTTGAATGAAATTATTTTCCATTATTAACCGGAAGGATTTTACTTTCAAATAAAAAAAGAAATTTGAGAAAATATTCAGTAGTTTTTTTATAGCATTTTCAAAAAAAAGTTATTTGGCAGACCAATGGAGATTTTACCCTGTACATTAAGTCACTAGGTGACAGCTCGTTAACATTGCCCGGCGATTCTAACTAACTAAAAATAGCGGCCTTCACGTAGCGTAGAGGCCGCTTGATATTCTGAGAACTGAAATTCCCTTTTCAAATTCGTACCAAAAGTTGGCAAACCCCACCACAGGCGATGGAAAACTCCCCTAAACCAGCAGAGTTTTCTGAAAGTAAAAATAGCAAAGAGCATTGTAAATAAATACAAACAAACCAGAAACAGAAAGACACCAAATGGCAAAAAATAATATCAAAAAGTCATCGTCTTTTTGATTTCCTACTTGAGCAGAAGCACGAAAGCAACAAAAAACAACAGAGGAAGATTCACCATATGTTTTTGCTATTTTCGCTTTAGTCACATAATTGTCGGTTGCATTGTGTGCCCACAATCAACTGAACTGAACAACGACAACGAGAAAAAAGAAGCAACATCAGCAAACGGCAGCAATATCGCAGAGCAACAACCAGTTCGTGATTAAATGTAGGCCAAAATACGCTGCTGTCGTTGTTTTCGTCGTCATCATCGTCGTCTTCATAGTTGCAAGTCAACGACGACTACAACATACACCAGCAACAACAACAACTACAATACAAACAAGTAGTAATAGTTGTAGTAGTAAAATGTACTATAACATCGTAAAACAAATAAATATACATATAGCACATAGCACATGCATATGTGCACACACATATAAACTACAGAGCAGCACAACAAGAGGAAGAGAAATGTCAAGCAAACTGATAACGAAAACACACAAAGAAAAATAATAAAATCTGAAATGGTAGTTCTTTCTGGATCAGACTCCACCATACATAGGTCACACCCAACCAAGATTAAACGAATACTAATCTAAGATACTTATTTCTTAAGTAACTCAACAATTTTTCTAAACAACAACCTTCTATGTGAAGAATTCATTCAATACTTTATGACACAAGTACCACGAAACAATTGAGAATTATATCATGTATGTGAATTTTGCATACTCTGAAGCAAACTCATTTCAAATATTAGGAAAATATTTTCTCAGTTTAAACGTAGTTTTTATGTTTGAACATTTTTAATAATCTTTTTAAGATTAAATAATTTTGTAATAAAAATAATTTATAAAAATCATTTTGTAATAAAAATATTTTTTATAATTACAAAAGATTTTTTACAAAAAGTGTGTTTTTAATTAATAGTATTTTCAAATAAAGATATTTTTAAATAAAAAATCCTTTTGTAATAAAAATATATTTTTGATAGATTTTTTTATCAAAAACAATTATTTATTATTTATCGATGTTATATAAAAAATTAATAAAAACATGATTTTATAAAAAATAATTTTAGAATTAAAAATATTTCCTTAGTAAAAAATAATTTTTTTACTATATATAATTTTTTATTAAAAATATTTTGTATTGAATATATATTTTTAATTAAAAATAATGTTTATTTTTAGTAATTTTTTTATCAAAAAATCATTTCAAAACGATTTTTAATTCATTTTATAATAAAAAATAATAAAAATATTTTCTATAACCAAAAAACCTTTTTACATAAAGTATTTTTTTAAAGAATAATATTTCTTAATAAAAATATTTTTTAAATAAAAAACAATTTAAAAAATATTTTTAATAGTTTTTTATTAATATATTTTTATTATTTGTCGATGTTTTTATTTATATAAGAGAAATATTTAGTAAAAAATTAAAATATTTTTATTAAAAAATAATTTTTAAATTAACAATATTTTTTTAGTAAACAATAAGTTTTTACATTTTCTTAAATAAAAAATATTTTTTTAATATAAAAAATTTTAAATATATTTTTAATAAAAAATTATTTTTTATTTAAATGTAAATTTTTACTAAAAAGATGTTCTTTAACAAAAATCATTTAAAAAATTGACAATATTTTTATCATTTAATCGTTTTTAATAAAAATCATTTTATAACAAAAATAATTAAAAAAATATTTTTTATAATAAAAAATAATAAAAATAAAAAATATTTTAACAAAAAAAATCATTTTATATAAATATATTTTAATAGATTTTTTATCAAAAAAAAATATTTTTTTATTAACTATAAATTTTTATTAAAAATGTTTTTATTAAATATATTTTTTAAACAAAAACAGTTGTCAATAAAATATATTTTTTAGTTTTGTTTAACACATTTTTTTAGTAATATTTTTAACATTAAATAATTTTTCAATAAAAATAATTAAAAAAATCATTTTATAATAAAAATAATAATAATATAAACAATATTTTGTGTAAAAAAATTGTGTATAATAAGAGTAAGTATAATATTTTTTATTAAAGTTACTTTTTAATAAAAATATTTTTAATAGATATTTAATATTGTTTTTGTAAAACATGTTTTTATAAAAATATTTTGTAAATTACAAATATTTTCTTAGTAAAAATATTTTTTATTAAATATGTTTTGTAATAAAAGATAATTTTTAATTAAATATAAATTTTTATTTTTAGTACAAATATTTTTTAACAAAAAAGAACAATTCTTTAATAATATTTTATTTTTTATTAAAAATAATTAAAAATCAATTTATAATAAAATATATTTTTTATAGAATTTTTTTTATTTTTACATCAACTCGATGTAAAAACTAAATTAAAAATCTTTTTTTTCCTGAGTCGAAAAAATATTAAAAACTTAAATCACACGAAAGGACATTGCCATTGTTGAGCAATATGTTAAATATAAAACTGATTTTTCGAACAAAATTACCCTAGACAATTTAGCTTATTTTGCTTGATGGCTTCGTCAATCGTCAAAATTGCGGCATTTGGGGTTCAGTCGGCATGTGATTGTAAAAAATGAAATCGCGTAAATTTAAAATTTAGATAATCAATATTATTGACCACATGTGTTTTCAAAGAAGGTCGGCTGAAACTATTAAATTGTGCTATAATATTAATATGTTCTTTATGCTACAAGAAAAAAATTGATTAAAACTGTGTTCTCTATTTAAACAAAATCTTCCTTCCCTACATTTATTTTTAAATCTTTTTTTAAGTTGAATCTGCCTAGATTATTTGGCCAGCTCTTATCTATCTTTACGAAGTTTGACACAAATTACCAAGTTATATTTTTAGAAATGCTCATAGAAGACTCATATATTGTGAAGTCACCATTAACCAGATTAAATGTTTGAGTTTTCCACACGTGCCTTAGATTTACCCTGACTGGTTGGTGTTGGTTGTAATCTAAAATATCCATAACAAGTTGATTTTGTGGCTCTGCTCTGCACTGCACTGAGTTATTTTGAAAACAAAAATCGTTTTAACTCCGGTGCACTCGAGAATAGCTAACTAAGAACAAGCGGACAGCGCCAACAATGAAGACGCCAAAGACAACAAAACTAATATAATTATTTTATCAGCTGAACATGCCACAGATATTTTTTATTATTATTGTTATTATTTTTATACAAAGACTAAGACTAAGTATAACCCGAACAAGAGCTACTACGTAAACATGCACTAACGATTACGTTCCTTAAGTTTTTCACTGTGTGATTTCAGAAAACTCAACGAGACCTGGGGTTCATTGATCTCGCAGCACCACTAAAAAACTAAAACCGTTTTAAACTTATATAATTCAACGATGACGACGACGAGTACCTACTCCTCCTCGTGGTCGAACGTGAACGTGAAGATTTGAACAATGAAAAATGATTTGTTAATATACGTGAAATTCTTTTTGGTGTTCGTAAATCATCAAGAGTTGGAATTGACGGGTGATGAAACGCCCCTTCGAATTTGATTTGAGGGAATTGACTAAGGCCGCCTTGATAGAAAGACAGACAGAGATAAGCCAAAAAATTACAAAAAAAAAAACTATATTTTAACATTTCAAACACGTTTTTTCTCTCCAATATTTTGCCAGTCAATTTTTATCGATGGAAAAGATTCAAAAGTTGCAACATGTTGCATGAATAAAGTTCAACAACAATAAATATGCAGCACCAGCATAGTGTTCATTACCTTTACATGCAGTGTTCCATACATAATACAATAGAACAACATGTTCGCTATACTACTACTATGGCTAAGAGTCTCTTAGTTGGTTGCTGGGTATTTATTCCAATATATTGAATGCATTTGCTAGTCGATGTTAGTTTTTTTGCTGTCTCTGTGTTTCAGCTGAGATTGAGTTACCAAAGCTGTGTTAAGTTGACTTTAATGCAATTGTGTTAATACCGATGAAATACGAATACGAAATAAACATAAAAACGAGGTACCCACCACGTCCAGATCAATGAACTTCTTTAGACATCAGAGAGCCACCAACAGGTTATTTAGATTCCATTTACTTTTCCTCCATGTTATTGCCTGAGTTAAATAACAAATGTCAGAATGTTTTGTAGAATGTTTAAACAATACAACTAATATTATTAAAATATTATTTGAAATGAATGATATTTAAGTTTGTGCATTTAAACAATGTTCCAAGAGCCATATGTAATATTTCAATGAACAGCAAACAATCAAAAAAGACTGGCTAACTAAAAGCTCTTGCAAGTGGATTTCATTACCTATTTCGGCTCCTTAGAAGAAGAATAAATATAGCCTTCATATTAAATGAGGAACTATATTTACGAAATGATAGTAGATCGGGCAAAAAATTCAATTCAAGTATAAAATCGTCCTTTGACAGCCAAAAAATAGACTGTGGCTCGTACAGATAGATAGTCTACTTGTTCAGCAAAAATATAGGAAGTACTTCCATAGGAAGCACATTTTAATCGCATCTCAAAATCCAAACGTGCGTTTTTCTCGCTTTTGAGGAAGTTCTTTTAAACAATTTCCATCTAAGAATTTACGAATAACATTTTCACAAATGAAAGGGAACGAATTTTTGGTATAGGGTCACAGAGGTAATGTGTCCGTTTTACACCCAGAAGATCGCGGGTTCGAATCGTGACTCGGGAAAAACATGTTTTTTTATTACTTTTATATATAAACAATGTATAATTTTAACAATATAAAATTGTTTGCTTAAAAATACAAATTTATTGCTTTATTAATGCATTCCAAATATTTCATGTTTTAGTGAAACTAAATAATATCAGTAAAATTGAGTAATGTTATTTTATATAATGCTAATTTCATTTAATATTCATTTGCGTGTATCATACTAAATAAATATTTTGTTAAGTTTCCTATTGTCAGTTCTAACGAACAAACTGGTTTGCTTTGGTTATTCAGCACTCACAGCATAGGAGAGATGGTTAAAGTGGCGTAGTAGCAACCAGAAGGTCCGCTGATTTTTTAATACAGAAATTTAAACTAGTGAACAATTTTAATTTAATATAAATCTTTCAAAATAAAGAACTCCATCTTAAATACAATGGTGAAGATCCCAATTTTTCATTTCTTCGAGTTCTCTATTTTGATTCTCATTGATTCCTAAAACACATACAATAAATATGATGGATTTGGATTTATCGTGAAAAAATTGCAAAACAAAAATAGAAATCATTTTAGTCATACCTCCCGCGAAAATGAAAAATTTGTAAAAATATCGAATTTGTTTTGCTGTGCTCCATACGAAATACCCACACTTATTTTGTCGGAAAAAAACGGTCTCCCAAAAAACAAGGACCAATTTTAACCCTAATAATTTTTTTGTATAAGCTGGCGTGTAATTTTGCTATTTAAGCGAGAAGAGAGAGCATTATTTACAAGTTTGGTGATTTCGGTGACCGGCAATTTTTTTCCATTTCATTTTCATTTTAGTCCTTAAATGACCTTTTTGATATGACTTTTTTAGAATTTCTCAAAAAAGGGTCAAATGGAGAGGAGCTAGAGGGTTGTGATCTTCCACAAAAATAATCCTCATAAAAATCCACAATATAGTTCCGATAATAATGAATCTCAGACATTAACTTTAATGCCCCCATCGACCAAAAAATTAAAACTTTGACCAACTGTGAAAAGAAACTCAGACCAACTGGACTATAAATTTATCCTGCAATAATGATCAACTCAACTTGCCCTTTCCAGAATTACAGGGTCGCTATTATGTCCCAATCAAAAAATCTGAATTTGTTGGACAGTGTAATTATCAAAACGTAAAAAAGCTGGTATAAAATAATACTAAAATGTTATGGTTTGAGTAAACATTGCTGAATCTTTGCCATTACAGAGATTCAATAATGACATGCAGACACCGAAATATCGAATAGGGTCCAATCTGTGGACGTATTTAATAAAATAAAAGAAGCTTATATCTCGAAAGAAGCAAATATCTGTGGTTATGCAAATAACGGCGTATCTCGTGAAATCAAAATGGTCAATAGAGCCAATAATATGCTTCTCTTTCCAGTACAATACACACTATTGTGGCTTTTTTCAAACAGACAAAATCTGAAAATCAATAAATTTGAATATTTAAACAAATAATAATTTAATAAAGACATTTAAGATAGACTTTGGTAACTAGAAAAATACTATAAGTATTTATTAGTCATACAAAATAAATATTCGATAGTTCCATTATTGTGGCTATACAGCAATAACAGCGAAAAACGTCAATAGGTATCACATAAAACGTAAATTTAAATATGTTTTTTTTTTTTCGTTTCACGCAAACTGTGTGTGTGAGAAGAACCTTGTGGGGTAATTTATGACAAAAGGTGTTGCTGTGATCTTGAACTAAAGAAACGGACAGGTGGTGACTTAACCCCTTGAGGTTACACATATGTTAAGAATAGACGAAAAACAACAGTTGCATATTGCATATATAGCCTGAATTTCGGGATTATAAATACAAAAGTGAAAAACATATTCGACCTAATAAAAAATACAAACAATTTGGAGTAAACATTTATTTATTTCTCAATTTAGTCTAATTTAAGCTCAATACACTATTAGTAAGAACCGCCAAGATTTACTGAATACTTCCACGGTGCTATGAAAAATCATCCAAAAAATTATGAAAAAGTGTCATAAAACCCCCTACAAAAGTGAGCAATATTTCATATGAAAAATCTTCCAAAAAATTGAGCCCTTTTTCATAATTATTGGGTTATATTTCATATTTGTCATTTGGGTGATTTTTCATTTTAAAAGATCCGCAAAAAACAAACAAAAGATGAAATATAGTCCATTGGTTGATATACCTTTTCATGTTCAGATTTTCAGTTAATATGTGATGCTTTCATTTCAATTTATTTTTCCATTTTTTTTTGCCTTGTAAATAAAATAATGAAAATGTAAATACGTATGTATATTTTTACATTTTCAGAGTTTGTACACCAGAAATGTAGCATTTTGTACCGGAAAATTTAAATAATTCAATACCATTTTGAAAAAAATCATAATATTTTCTTTTAATATTTTTATTTACTTTTTATTTTATTTAATTTTTTCATTTTACCAATGGTATGGAAAATTTGTATTTGTAAAAATTTTAAAAACCATAAAATATATTCAAAACTTTTTATGGAAAATTTATTTGCAGTTTGAGAGTATTACCATCCGAAAAAACAGATAATAGAAATTGATACTATACCTATCGATTACCTAGAATTTATATATATATTTTTTTTTTTCAAAAAAAAAAAAATAAATTTCAATATTTTTCAAAAAATAAATTTCAATATTAAAAAAAAAATAAATTTCAATATTTTTCAAAAAATAAATTTCAATATTTAAAAAAAAAATTCAATATTTTTAAAAAATATGTCAAAATATTTTTTGTTAACTTTTATTTATTTTATTTTTCTAATTTGACAAGGCTATGGAGAAATTGATATTTAAAATTTTTGAAAAAGTATATATCTACAAAAATAAAAAAATTAAACTATTTATGGGAAATTTGTTTGAGGTTTGGAAGCATTACCATCCGAAACCCCAGATAATGACAACTCATTACCATCTCCAATACCAGGTAATGACATATCATTACCCTGGCGATTACTTATAAATAATATTATAATTAATAAATAGTTGTTAGTAGTAGTAGTAGTAGTTATTATTGGACCTTTTAGTATGTTTGTGAGAAAGTGCTTGCCTCCAATGAAACATCTGTATAAAATTAATTCGGGCAAATTAAATCTTGGCAAATGAAGTGACATTACCCCAAGGTAATGTAGTACTAATAGTTATTGGAGGGTAAAGGACAAAAGTATGAATATAATTTGTAATATTCTGGAAAAATTAAATAATATTTTGGCTGTTTGGAACATATATACACCTGGGTTATTCGATCCACGAGAGGTTCATCCGATTTAAGCAGCTGTGACGTGCTGCCATTGTTTTCCAAAAAGAGTCGGTATCTAAACGTCAAGTCGGCTATTTTAAGAACCGTCCATGTAAACCTATATGGGAATTATTTCTTCATTTCTGTTGGATTTTTAATTTTTTTAGGATGCTTCGGAGTTTATCCATAAATTTCTTCAAAAAAAAACATCAAGAAGAGGTGAAATTTTGTGTATAGTGCTCACAAACCACTACACGAATTGGAAAATGAAAAAAAAAACAATTAGCTACAAGTGCTTCCTTTCGATCGCACTTCTGCATAAAATTAATAGCGATGCCATACTGAAATTGTCAGCAAATTGTACATAAAAAATCAATTTTTGAAAAATAAAAATAATTGGTTAATTTTTATTAAATTTATTTTAGTTAACTTTTTTGTCAAAAGGTATAGAAAAATATATATTATTGAAAAAATCCACAAAAAGTAGAAATCTTAAAAAATATCGATTTTGTAAAGTTTGAGAGCACTACTATCTGTAATATCAGCTATCGATATCTATAGTGTATTATGGATATATCACATTTACGTTTAATTGTGAAGCAACATTACACAGCTGTAAATGTTTCAAAAAAGATTTATGATATGCTCTCAAATAATTGTCCTTATCTTCAGAGTTTATCAATGAATTTCATAAAAAACAAATACTTTTTCTGCAACTCTTGTCAAGAACTTAAATTGTCTTTATAATTTTTCTCATTGCACTTAAATCACTCAACTGATTGCAAAATGAGAAAATTTAAACAACATTTTTTTACTTAGAAAATTATTTATACATAATTATTGTGTTTACATTTTAGAATATTCACAAGCTGATTATTTTCCATTTTATTGCTCATCAGTGTAATCACCCACGACAAATGTGGTTTAAATTGCTTAAAGGTCATTCATCCTATTTTTCAATTTATAGAATAATTTCAAACATATGATTTAAGCAGAGTATTAAAAAATATCTAGAGACAATTTTTCAACGGCCATTTAGACAATTGATAATTATGTTTGCGGCGAACGGAGACAACGTCTCATATATATTTTTGCTAATTAAGATGTTTTTGAAACCCTTTCTTATGTTGCCAACATGAGACGAGTATCACATTTTATTAAAGTTAATTGAAAGACAAACATTTAATGGCAATAAAACAATGAAAGAAAAAACAACAACTGAAATACGAATCAACCCAGCAACACATCAGTCCATAACTACTCTGGAGGAGCAGGGTATTATGTTGTGTTTTTTTTTTGTTGTAGTTTTTGCTAAATGAATTGACACCCGAAACACTGTGACAATTGACATTTTGTAGATATACTTTTTGTGTGTTTGTTTTTTATTTTTATTTGTTTTATTAACTTTATTTATGTTGTCTCAGCTGTATATTCCATCATCATCTCCCTCGGGTCCCCTTTCCAGTTCTCCAGTCCTATCTGCGGCTCAGTCAAATATGAATGACAGCTTTATGTGGTCTCCGTAATGGGGGGAGACAAATAAATATCGACATGTCGTGGACATATTCGTAACATACGACGACATAGAAATTTTTTGAATAGAAATGCTTTAATTGAAATTTATAGGCATACAAATGTTAAATGGGGGAAAAGAATTGCCAGCGAGCGGGAGAGCTCGAGAGAGATGGAGGAAGGAAAACAACAACAACTGCAACAATTTATGATGGATGGGTGGATGGGGCGACGAGCGACAGCCAATGAAAAGGTTGCGGAAAGAAGGTCACTTGACTTGAATAGTGGACAATATTGTGACAATTGAATTTAATTTTTTTCTTACAATAGCGTTTTTGATTTTGGTCACGGACAAATTTGAATTTAAATTAGGGGAAATAAAAACATAATTATAAAAGATATTTTTAATTTTTTAAAAATTTTGTCCAACTTTTTTTTTTGATTTTGTATTTAAATTAAAATTTCAATTTAAATTAGGGGAAATAAAAACAAAATTATAAAAAATATTTTTATTTTTTAATTTTTTTTTTTTTATTTCTAATTTAAAAAACAAAAAATCTATTGTTGGAATTATTTTAAACATAGAAAACACGTTGATTATGGACAAAATAAAAAATAACGAAATATTTTTTGAGTTTTTTTTTAATTTTTTATAGGGAAAATAAAAACAAAATTAAAAAAAAATAATTTTTTTCTTACAAATTTTGTCCAACATTTTTTTGAATTTAAATTTGGATTTTTTTTGTTGGAATTATTTTAAACATTTTAATTTTGATTTTTTTCGAAAAATCGTTGATTATGGACAAAATAAAAACTAAATTTTAAGAAATATTTTTTGAGCTTTTTTGATTTTTTTATAGGGAAAATAAAAACAAAATTTAAAAAATATTTATAATTTTTTTACAAATTTTGTCCAACATTTTTTTGAATTTGAATTTAAATTATTTTAAACATTTTAATGATGAATTTCTTAAGAAAAAAACAAAATTTAAAGAAATATTCTATTTATTTTTAAATTTTGTCCACTTTTTTTAATTTAAAATTACATTTTTTGTTGGAATTATTTTAAACTTTTTAGTGTTGATTTTTTTAGAAAAAACCGTTGATTATGGACAAAATAAAAACTATAATTTAAGAAATATTTTTTGAGCTTTTGTGGAATTTTCTATAGCGAAAATAAAAACAAAATTATAAAAAATATTTTTAATTTTTTTTTAAACAAATTTGTCCAACTTTTTTGAACTTGAATTTAAATTTAGTTGGAAAATTTTTTCAATGTTGATTTTTTTAGAAAAAACCGTATGATTATGAACAAAATAAAGCCAAAAAAATGAAATATTAAAAAAAAAATAAAAATTAATTTTAAGAAATATATTTTGAGATTTTTTTTTTGAATTTAAATTTAATTTTTTTGTTGGAATTATTTTAAACATTTTAATGTTTATATTTTTTAGGAACACCCGTTATTATGGACAAAATGAAAACAAAATTTTAAGAAATATTTTTGAGCTTTTTTATATTTTATAGGGAAAATAAAAACAGAATTATAAAAAAATATTATTATTATTTTTTTAAATTTTGTCCAACATTTTTTTAGATTTTTTAATTTAAATTTAGATTTTTGTTGGAAAATTTTTAAACATTTTAATATTGATTTTTTTAGAAAAATCGTATGAGTATGAACAAAATAAAGCCAAAATGTTAAGAAATATTAAAAAAAAGAATAAATTTAATTTTAAGAAATATATTTTGAAATTTTATTTATTTTTCATTTTTTTATTTGAATTTAAATTTATGTTTTGTTGGAATTATTTTAAACATTTTAATGTTTATATTTTTTAAGAAAACCCGTTGATTATAACAAAATGAAAACAATATTTCAAGAAATATTTTTGAGCTTTTTTGAATTTTTCATAGGGAAAATAAAAACAGAATTATAAAAAAATATTATTATTATTTTTTTAAATTTTTTCCAACATTTTTTAACTTGATTTTTGTTGGAAAATTTTTAAACGTTTTAATGTTGAATTTTTTAGAAAAATCGTTTGATTATGAACAAAATAATGCCAAAATGTTAAGAAACATTTTTTGAGATTTTTTTTTGAATTTTAAAATTAAATTTAGATTTTTTGTTGGAATTATTTTAAACATAGTAAACCCGTTGTGTATGGTCAATATAAAAACAAAATTTTAAGAAATATTTTTTGAATTTTTTTATAAGGAAAATAAAAACAAAATTATAAAAAATATTATTGTTATTATTTTAAATTTAGATTTTTGTTGGGAAAATTTTAAACATTAAACATTTTAAACACAAAAAAATCAACATTAAGATTTTTTAGAAAAATCGTATGATTATGAACAAAATAAACCAAAAATTTTAAGAAATATTTCAAAAAAATTAAAATTTAATTTTAAGAAATATATTTTGATTTGAACTGGGATATTGTCCTGGCTCAAGACCATTTTAATGCAAATTTATTTACAAATGGCATGGTGACATTTATTACTTGGCTGCAGACTACCACGATCATGATTTCGACCATGTCAAAAGTCTTTTCAAGTGGCTTCGCAGCGACTTTTCAACATCAAACCCGGAGATGATTCTCACAAACGAACGAGAATCACAACTCACTTGCCGAATTTGCGTTTAAAAAATCGCACCAAGTAATAAAGCACACATGCCATCTTACAAGCATCTCATTGAGTTGCATATGTAAGTATGTGTATATGCAGGTATAGTTACCCAGCAATACTTCTGCCGTGCCCACGCTCATTTGTTTTAGTTTTTTTTTTCGTTTGCATTTTTTTGGTCTGTAATTAATATTTGATATGAACTGGGATATTGTCCTGGCTCAAGACCATTTTGCTTCTATATTTAATAGAATGCAAATTTATTTACAAATGGCATGGTGGGTGACATTTATTACTTGGCTACAGACTACCACGATCATGATTTCGACCATGTAAATAAATTTGCATTCTATTAAATATAGAAGCAGAATGGTCTTGAGCCAGGATAATATCCCAGTTCAAATCAAATATTGATTACAGACCAAAAAAATGCAAACGAAAAAACTAAAAAAAAAATATATTTTGAAATTTTATTTTTTTTTTTAATTTTTTGAATTTGAATTTAAATTTAGATTTTTTGTTGAGATTATTTTAAACATTTTGAGAGTGAAATTAAAAAAAAAACATTGATTATGGAGAAAATAAAGTAACATTTTTAAGAAATATTTTTGAAATTTTTTTTAATTTGAATTTAAATTTATTTTTTTTTTTTTTTTGGAATTATTTAAACATTATGAACAAAATAAATCCAAAATTTTAAGAAATATCGTATGATTATGAACAAAATAAAGTAAGTAATATTTTTTGAGATTTTATTATTTTTTTTTTAATTTGAATTTAAATTTAGATTTTTTGTTGGGATTATTTTAAATTTTTTAATGTTGATTTTTTTAGAAAACCCGTTGATTATGGACAAAATAAAAACTAAATTTTAAGAAATATATTTTTGTCCAACATTTTTTTTAATTTTATTGCCCAAAGACAATGACCATGTTTAGCCTTTTTCGCAAATGAATATGTTTCGTGTTTTTTCTCCTTCTCATTACTTACTATTCTATGCCATGTTGACCCTCAATATGGTTCAATTCATAAACATTGACGATTTAGACATATTTTGTGCTGCGAACGTCGTAGAATGTATTATTCATGTTTGAACGTATTTTAGCTGTTAATGGTTGAATGATTTTTAGCACGAAAAACGCAAAAAAAGGAATTCGCTTAGAAAACAAAAACAAAACAAAAACTAATTGAATTGTTCTATTATTCAAAAATGAAAAATAGAAAAAAATGAAACAGAAAAAATGAGATCATGACAAAAGACTAGAAACTTTAGAAGATTGCTGGCGAGTGTACGAGTATTCCCAGCCCTAAATGGAGTGATTTAGTATTCGGAACACTTACAACTTCAAATTGGCACCCCAGCTGCGGATGACGGACGGGCGGCGGCGGCGTCGAGCAAGATTTATTTGATCGCCGGTGGCAGAGATCGGTGTGCGGTGGGGGAGACGTTTAAATGTTCTTTGGGAGGCCAACAAAATCGACTGAAACACAAAACGAACACTAATTTACATATAAATTAATGGCCCCAAAAAACCGAAAACCTTTTTTGAAACAAGAAATCCAACAACAATTAACCACAAATGAAATTTAACAATGAATCAAGGCGATGGCGGCGGCGGTGTCGGACACATACAAAATTTTGTAAAAGTTTGAGTTTTGTTTTTTGAAGAAATACAAAAAAAAAACAAACTCGTTTTGTTTAAATGATTTCTTCGGTGTGGCTTTTGTTTTTTGTGTGAGTGTGTGACTTTAAATAGAATCACAATTAGAATTTGAATGGTTAGCAGCTAGCGTTGAAACGGCTTAAAGAGATTTACAAAGACAAGCAAGCAAGCAAGGCTGACAAGCTGACAACTCCGGCCACTACCACTTGTGGCCATGTCATTTTCTACTCGTATTAACCCTAAAATAGATATTGAAGTTAGTGGAACAAACAACGGCATATTTTTTATGTGTTTACGACAAACGGCAGCAGCAGCAGTAGTACGAGTTTCAACAAGCAAAAGTTTTCCCATTCCTTGCCATTTTTGAAAAAAAAAATGCTCGGCCTAGAACGAATAGCAAGCAGGCTGGCGGCTCAGCACCAACGTTGACATTGGCTGAGGAGGAAGATGATGATGAAATGTTCTTTCTGCCAACCACTGCCTATATACGGTCACTTGGATCAGTGAGGTGACATATATAGTCATGCTTTTGATGTGGACAAAGTTCTTCAAGTCAACAAGGAACGAACGGAGATGAATGCATTGCTATGACATGATACAATAACCCAGCACACAATTTGGCAAGAGTATGATAAACGAGGCCTCAAGATCTGACAATATTTTTGGAAAGAGGACATCAAAATAAGAATAAAATTGGTCGGCCTGTTATCGAGTTATCGGACGTTAAATATAGAAAATATTCAAAAAAATTGTTTTTGCAAAATGAGATGAATATGAGAAAAAAAGAAAATATATTTTTTATAGAAATAAAAATTAAATGATTTTTATTTTTAGCCCCTTTGAATGAAAACAGCGAAAAAATCGAATAAAAATGTCGATAACTGTATTAACTATTAAATTGATGTCAATATAAAACCAGAAATAATTAAATAAATTTTCGATAACTATCTCACTTATTGAAACATCGAAACTGAAAATTAAAAAAATCGATTTTTTGTAGCTTGTTTGATGAAGAAAAGCGAAAAATCGATTAAAAATGTTCGATAACTTTTTATCGATATTTCTAGTTATCGTAGATTAAAATTTGAAAAATGGGAATAATATTTTCTCCCGTAAATTTTGGGAAACATAAAATAAAATGTTTCGATAACTAATATAGTTATCGAAAAATGAAATTAAAAATTAAAAAAAAAATGATTTTTTATGTTTTAGTTAATTTGAATGAAAAATTGGAGTACCCAAGGCCACGATATCTGACAATATTTTTGGAAAGAGGACCTCAAAATAAGAAAAAAATGGTCGGCCTGTTATCGATATCTAGCTTAGTTATCGAGTTTACAGAAGTTAAAGTTTGTAAAATTGGATAAAACTAAAATTTCCGATTAGTTATCGAAATTAAAATTAAAAAAGAAACATTTTTTTTTTCATTTTTAGCTCATTTGAATAAAAAACAAGGAAAACCGTAAACATTTTCGATAACATTGGTCGATATCTCTTGGTTAACTAGATATCTGAAGTTAGTATTTGAAAAATCAGGAAAAAATATTTTTCTGCACAATTAGGCCAATATGAAAAAAACGGAAAAAAATAGAATAAAAGTTTTTATATCTATATTAGATATAAAAACATCGGAATTGAAAATAAAAAAAAACATTTTTAATTGTTTAACTAATAAAAAATATTCTGACATTATTTTAGGAAAGATTACCTCAAAATAAGAATAAAGTTGATCGGCATGTTATCGATATCTCGCTTAGTTTTCGGAAGTTATCGGAAGTTAAATTGTGTAAAAATCCGGAAAAAATATATTTTTTGTAAAGTGAATTCATTCGATAACTATCGAAACGAAAAAAATATTTTTTATTTTTAGCTCAATTGACTTAACCGCTTAACGGAAGTTAAAGTTTGAAAAACAAGTGGATTTTTTTTTTGCAATATGAGGTCAATATTAATCAAATCATTTGATGAGAAAAACACGAAAAATCCATTAAAAATTTTCGATAACTTTAGTCGATATCTCAGTTCTCGAGTTATCGGAAGTTAAAGTTTCAAAAAATCCAGAAGAAATAATTTATTTTAAAATGAGTTCCATTAAAAAAATAGAAAATAATAAAATAAAAATTTTCGATAACTGTATTAGTTATCGAAACATCGGAATTGAAAATAAAAACATCGATTTTTTATTTTTGGCAAATATCGAGTAACATATCGAGTAACAAATTTCGATAACTTCATTCGATATCTCTTAGTTACGAGTTATCGAAATATAAAATTTGAAAAAAATTAAAATAAAACTTTTCGATAACTGTATTAGTTATCGAAACATTGAAATTGAAAATAAAAACATCGATTTTTTATTTTTTGCTCTTTTAATGAAAAAAAGCGAACATATCGAGTAAAAAATTTCGATAACGATCAAAAGGTCAACCATACATACCACTAACAAATTTCAATAACTTCATTCGATATCTCTTAGTTACGAGTTATCGAAATATAAAACTTGAAAAAAAAAATGGAAAAATATCTTTGTTTTTTTTCGGTATGAATTGAATTAATTGAATATATAATCGGTTATCGCACTTATGTATATCTCCAAATGAGATACAAGGTACTTTCGGCAAAAATTGGAATTTTCTTTTTTTCTCGAAAACGAGTTTAGAAGGCAAAAATACATTCGAAAATGTTATACAAACCCCTTCGACAAAATTTTTGTTGCAAAGAGTAACCTAATCATAAATTTGGGAGCAAATTGTACTCTTGAAGTGTAAACAAGCCTCACCTAGTTACCCTGAATGCCCTAAAAGCTTTGCAACATGAACCTCTCTAAGTGTAAAAAGGCTGCAGCAACGGAATGCGAATTAAATTAAATCCTTTCAGTTGCAAAAAATCGAAACTCCCACCCAAAAGTTATGCTGGTCATTTCAGACACAACTAACTACTCACCAGTTTTGTCGCTTTATATGGATTAATTTTTCAACGCATACTCAAACACAACATAAACTGCACATGCAGACAGACAACAGCATCCATGGCTTTCAATTGAGTCAAACGGCCAAGCAGCCAGCTAGCATTCAACTTCAAGCTCGTAGAGAAATGAAATAATATCAACAACATGAAGCATGAATGAGGCCCGAAGTACACAAAAAGTCAAAGCCAATGTGTGTATGTCATTCTTGATCACAGACCCAAAGACCAGGTCTTACAGAGGGCAGGACGGACGGACGGGCAGACACACAAGAGTTCCAGAAAACAACAGCGAAACAAACTCGAACTCGAACCCAATCCAAAGACACATCACAAACATCAGACAGAGAGACGGACAGACACACACACGGCACACAGCCTTTACAGATTTCAAGGAAAACAACTTCCAACCAAAAAAAGCAGTTCCACTTCAGCTTTTCTGTCATTTCTGCCTTGTTTTGTTGAGCTGAGTTCGGTCGGTCGCTCGGTCGGATCTTTGTGAAAAGTGAGACAAATACTTTTTTAGAATCTAACTGTTTGTGGAGTAGCGGCAGTGGAGCTCGACTGGCCCATGGAGCGCCAAGGAGATGAGCTGCGCACGCAACAACTTTGAAAAATGTCACATGTCTTGTGGTAATTTTGTCGTTCGCGTTCATCGAAAGCTGGAAAAAAGCGTAATTACCAAATCAACATCAGATTAAAGACGTATTCTGCTCGTGTTGTCGGTCTGTCTGTCTGACTGGTTGGTTGGCTGTGTGCACAGTGGGTTTGTTTTTGGGGGGAGCGGGGCCGGTCTGTTGACGTGTTTTTCGAATCGATTGAAACTGCAACGCAAAGTGCATGTGCAGCAGCAGCGGCGGCTCACAGCTCAGGTAATTTGAATGTTTATGGCCTTGTTTGTAAACGTGTGTGCCGTTGTGTTTGTTCTGCTTTGGGCCTCCTCAATGAGTGGTGGTTCATCTCGATGTGTCTGTCGTCCGTCTGGTAATTTGTTTTGTGAATTTAGAGCAGCAATGCAATCAAATTGTCAAATGTCAGGTTTAACGATCTATGCTACTTAAACTAGCGGCCAAGAAAATCACATCGCATAACATCACATTCGGAAGCTGCATAAGTAGTAGATTTATTTATGTATGTATGTATGTGTTGTTTGGCGTTTAACGGTATTGGAAAATGCTCTCCGATTAAGCGGTATTTGCATTTTAATATTGAGAAATTCCATAAAATTCGTTGACTGGCATTTTATTGAAGATTAAAATATTAAAAGCATTTTTTGCTAAAATTCAACAAAAAAATCAATGCCTTGTTAGAATGACACATCGTTCGTTCGTTCTTTCTTTTGTTGAGACAACGAGACTAAGTGCCTTTATCAGTAATTCATTTAAAGTCCAGTTAAGAGAATGTACTTAATGTTAATGCCATGATAAGAGAACATATTTTAATAAGAGACTAAGTCCATGTTAAGTGATTTTAGTATAAGTTTACTGAAGTGACTGGTATTTTGATGTTACTTTGTGTGATTGTCTCTCGAACATGTTCGATGATCAAAAAGTTAAAGCAACATTTAGGTTCGTCCTTGTTTTCGCTTACACCACCCAAACGAATAGGTCAAACATAATTTAACGATCGCTGTAAAGTACAATTTAATATAGATATACTATGGAATTTAAAAGCTCTCCGAATGTGATGTTAGTAAGTCGACACAGTCGTTATTTGAAGAACATCATTAGCGTTTAAAGTAACAGATCAAAAAACAACACTACACGTATAAAATCTACGCCTTGCTTCATCGCTTACTGGATTCATACATAATAGGAAATTACTTAAATAAAAATCGGTAAATTTGTGATAGCATATTCATAAGATCAAAGAAAAATTTCATTGCATTAAATCAAAATGTACAATGCACTCGTGAAACCATGAACACTGCATTACGCGAACACGAAATTAATAAATAGATGTTAGTGTATTGACTTTATTCGGTTGAATACTTTACCACTAGTAATTCCCATTTCTCCTATGTTAATTCTTACATAAGTATGTTACTTGATGTAGGTCAAAGACGTGTTCATTTCAAAGGTTCTTGCAATAATGGTGCCTATGAAAATATATCTCAAGTAAAAAATCAGACATTTCCTTATATTATTTTTTATAGTGGAATCTTGAATATTAATAAAACTTTTTCACAAAAATAATTATGTTTCATTATTAAATCTATTTATTGAATAAATGTCAGCATTTGCTAATTCCGAAGAAATGTTTCAGAAATTCTACGACACGTTTCATTGGCTTGAGCGTTTTGAAGCAAATTTCATACATTTTACGAAAAGCTTCTTTGACGACTTTTTGAGTACATTTTTCAAGGCGGTTATCACAAAATCAAATATATATTACATCAGAAAATAAACAAAATTGTATGTGTCTTTTGGGACGTACTGATTGATATACTTTTACTCAAATTCTACTCCGAAGGTACCTTGTACTATGCACAATTTGTAATGTAAAATTTGTACTATGACAGGTATAAGTACGATTTTTCCTTTTTATACGTTAAACAGAAGATATGTGTAGGTAGATATCACCATCATTTGAAAAAGATTTTTTAAATATACATATTTTCTGGCACCAGCCAAATCAGAAATCAAAAAATATATATATATATTTTTTAATTTTCTAATAACTGACATATTGGCATGAAGAAAACAAGACCTTTTTTAAAGAAAGTCCATGGATAAATGCAGATGTTGTGGCACTTCTTGTATAAGTAAGAGAAGCTCAACAAATTATATTCCATATTTTTATAACTTCTACATTTAATCATGGATTTTCTTCGTTAGAATGTTAGATATTAGAAAATGAAAAAATCTAGTTCTACTGAGTTTCATCGTGCCAGAAAAACTATAATTAACAAATTTAAAACCCTGTTATTTTAATGGGGAACATAAATTTTACGTTTATCCACAGATATTTTTCAAATAGGCATTGTTTAGGATACTAGCTATTAAAATATTATTTTTTCCGATTTGTCTTTTATATTAGTGTGGGGTTTTCGCGCCAGAAAACTCTTTCTTCAAAAAAAGTTCCTTTCTTTAATTCAAGGTGATATTCAGAAGATAAATGAGCTTGATTGGACTTATACTACCAGAATGATAGTGCAAATATAAAAACCATCTTCGACGAAAATTCGAATGTAAAAATTATACATATACATATTTCCTATTATTCATTAAAAATTAAAAAAAAATAAAAAAATATATTTTTTAAATTTAAAAAATAAAAAATAAAATTTAAATTGAAAAAATATCCACAAAAATGATTTAAAATCTTTTTTGAGTTTAGTTCGCCACTATTTTCTTTTATATTGTAATTATTTCAATGTATGTATTATATTGCATTGTGATGGGAAAAACATTTAGCCTTTTTTAAAGAACAAGTGTCTACTACGGGATATAATAAACTTTGAAATTTCCGATATATAAATATAAAAAAAAAATTTGAATTGCTATCACTGAAAAAATATCTCTGTAATATTTAAGATTTTGTTGTCATAACCTCCGTGGAAAATGCTATTAAAATGTTTCTAAAAGCACTTCATGAAATGAAACATGTTTCGCACACCACATTTAACACAACATTTATTGATGCAAATGAACTTCATCTTTTCTACAAGTGCAATCATATATGTATGATAAAGTGATCAAACACAAATTTTCGTTCTTCGGTCCGATTAGGATGAATTATGATCCAAATATGTTCTTTTATACATGATAATATGATGTATTCCCCGACTTTCAAAAAATAAGAAACTGTCATAATGTAATTTTGAAATTTATATTTTTTTCTAGTATGAGATTTCAAGAAAATTGCTTTTAGGCAGAAAATTGTCAAATCTTAATAAATATTTTTTATTTTTTTTTTAGTTTTTTCGTTTGTATTTTTTATTTGTCTGTATCAATGTTTGATTTGAACTGGGATATAGTCCTGGCTCAAGACCATTTTGCATCTATATTTAATAGAATGCAAATTTATTTACAAATGGCATGGTGACATTTATTACTTGTCTGCAGACTACCACGATCATGATTTCGACCATGTCAAAAGACTTACCAAGTGGTTTCGCAGCGATTTTTCAACATGAAACCCGGCCTCTATAAGGAGATGATTCTCACAAACGAACGAGAAGCACAACTCACCTGCCGAATTTGCGTTTAAAAAATCGCACCAAGTAATGCCAAGCATCTCATTGAGTTGCATATGTAAGTATGTATGTGTATATTATATAGTATATATATATAGTATTTTAGTTTTTTCGTTTGTATTGTTTGGTCTGTAATCAATATTTGATTTGAACTGGGATATTGTACTGGCTTTTTTTTTAAATATTTTTCTTATTCTTATACACAATCAATTTTTGTAAAATAAATTTTAATAATAGTAATGACACTATTACCTCTCTCTCCATAAGTTTCATGACGGTGTTCTTGATACTTACTTTACCATAATTGTAAACGTGATTGCAGTTGAAATTAACAATATTTAAATCAAATAATTAATGGACACACATTTATAGTGATAATCCCAAAATATTTTGGGCCAATGTATTAATCCCACCAAAGATTCATTTTATTTCGGAACATAAACAAATTTTTGAAGCTAGCTTACGTTAAGTTGTTTTAATATTTAATATTTTCAATTTCGACAGCAATCACATTTTTATTTGTTGTAGTATAAGTAGCAGGAACACCATATTGAAACTTATGGAACGTCTTACTGACACTATTAAAAAAATTATTTTGTGTATATTTTTGTTTATGACAAATAAAAAACAAATAAGAAAAAGAAGTATTTTATGATTTATCAATTTTTTGTAATAATCGAAGCAATAATCTTGAAATTAGAAAATATATATATGATCGCATCTCTTACGAATTTTATTACGAATTTTTTAAATTGACAAAATTTCTGATTTTTGATCCACTTTAGTGAGATTTCTCTGTTTCAAGACAAGAACTCTGACACTATTAACTACTAATACAAATTATTTTACAAATATTGAAGGCGTATTTTTTTGTTAAAAAATAAGTAAGAAAATTAAAAAAATATATATTTTAAAAGATTTGACAATTTTATGTAAAAATTGCTATTATTTTTATTTTACAAATATCGAAGGCGTATTTTTTGTTAAAAAAAACAAGTAAGAAAATTAAAAAAAAAAATATTTTTTAAAATTTGACAATTTTATGTAAAAATTGATATTTTTTTATTTTACAAATATCGAAGGCGTATTTTTTGTTAAGAAAAAATATTTTTTTTAAGTAAGAAAAAATATTTTTTAAGATTTGACAATTTTATGTAAAAATTGCTATTATTCCATGCTTTATATAAGGTTACTTTCTATATATGTTTGTGTGCCACAAAATTTTAAATCAATTTTTGAAAGCTTTTTTCTCAACCAATTTTGCTCAAATTTTGCACACTTAATCATTTTCGATGACAATACAAGGAAATGGAAAAATTTGACCAATTGGACAAAGGGGCGTGGCACCTCCCATACGAAGTTAAAACCTATTATTGAATATTGTCAGTTCTATGACACCTAGAATGCTGAAATTTTGTGTAAGTGCATCTAGCATCAATTCGCATAGTTGTGCCAAAAATGGGCGGTATTGGAAAAGTGGGCGTGACATCTCCCATACGAAGTTAAAACCTATTATTGAATATTGTCAGTTCTATGACACCTAGAGTGCTGAAATTTTGTGTAAGTGCATATACCATCAATGTGCATAGTTGTGCCAAAAAGGGGCGGTATTGGAAAAGTGGGCGTGGCACCTCCCATACGAAGTTAAAACCTATTATCGAATATTGTCAGTTCTATGACACCTAGAGTGCTGTAATTTTGTGTAAGTGCATCAATGTGCATAGTTGTGCCAAAAATGGGCGGTATTGGAAAAGTGGGCGTGGAACCTCCCATACGAAGTTAAAACCTATTATTGAATATTGTCAGTTCTATGACACCTAGAGTGCTGAAATTTTGTGTAAGTGCATCTAGCATCAATTCGCATAGTTGTGCAAAAAATGGGCGGTATTGGAAAAGTGGGCGTGGCATCTCCCATACGAAGTTAAAACCTATTATTGAATATTGTCAGTTCTATGACACCTAGAGTGCTGAAATTTTGTGTAAGTGCATCTAGCATCAATTCGCATAGTTGTGCCAAAAATGGGCGGTATTGGAAAAGTGGACGTGGCACCTCCCATACGAACCTATTATTGAATATAGTCAGTTCTATGACACCTAGAGTGCTGTAATTTTGTGTAAGTGCATCTAGCATCAATGTGCATAGTTGTGCCAAAAATGGGCGGTATTGGAAAAGTGGGCGTGGCACCTCCCACACGAAGTTAAAACCTATTATTGAATATTGTCAGTTCTATGACACCTAGAGTGCTGAAATTTTGTGTAAGTGCATCTACCATCAATGTGCGTAGTTCTGCCAAAAATGGGCGGTATTGGAATAGTGGGCGTACCACCTCCCATACGAAGTTAAAACATATTATCGAATAGTGTCAGTTCTATGACACGTATAGTACTCAAATTTTGTGTAAGTGCATCTAGCATCAATGTGCGTAGTTGCGCCTAAAATGGGCGGTAATGCAAAAGAAAATTCTAGAAATTCTTTTTTAGTTATCTTTTGTAGAAGGAAAAATTACTGTTACGTTTTTAAATATTTTTTTATTAATTATTATTATTATTATTATTATTATTATTATTATTATTATTATTATTATTATTATTATTATTATTATTATTATTATTATTATTATTATTATTATTATTATTATTATTATTATTATTATTATTATTATTATTATTATTATTATTATTATTATTATTATTATTATTATTATTATTATTATTATTATTATTATTATTATTATTATTATTATTATTATTATTATTATTATTATTATTATTATTATTATTATTATTATTATTATTATTATTATTATTATTATTATTATTATTATTATTATTATTATTATTATTATTATTATTATTATTATTATTATTATTATTATTATTATTATTATTATTATTATTATTATTATTATTATTATTATTATTATTATTATTATTATTATTATTATTATTATTATTATTATTATTATTATTATTATTATTATTATTATTATTATTATTATTATTATTATTATTATTATTATTATTATTATTATTATTATTATTATTATTATTATTATTATTATTATTATTATTATTATTATTATTATTATTATTATTATTATTATTATTATTATTATTATTATTATTATTATTATTATTATTATTATTATTATTATTATTATTATTATTATTATTTATTATTATTATTATTTATTATTATTATTATTATTTATTAACGTAACAGTAATTTTTCCTTCTACAAAAGATAACTAAAAAAGAATTTCTAGGCCCAATAGAATTCTGCTTGCATAAAGCATGGATTTGAAAAAAGAATTTTTTTTTGATTTACTAGTTTTTATTTTACAAATATCGAAGGCGTATTTTTTTTTGTTAAAAACTAAGAAAGAACATTAAAAAAATTTGGCAATTTTATGTAAAAATTGCTTCTGATTGAAATTGGAGAAAAATATATATTAGAAAAAATATATATTTGTATCTGCAAAAAGAAGAAAATTGCGAATTTATTTTTTTTTTTGAAAATCGTTAAATTCAGTTCTATTTCCTTTATTCAAAAGTATAAATTTGCAATCTTTCATTAAAATCGGAGAACTTATGGAACATTTTCTGTTGCATTTCACATGGATAGTAAGTCAAAATGTTTTCTTTACTCTTGCGATATTTTTCATAATATGTAATTTTAAATTCTATTGGTGACAACTTTGAACATTCTTCAGAAAGAAGACCGCCCAGAGGTTGTTTATGGAAAATATTTGTGAAAAGAAAAGGTCAAATTTCAACCAACGACCAGTCACGTACGGATCATATGATTGTATAGCCATTGTACCCTTATCTCACAGTATAATTATTATGGATACAAATTATTTTTGGGGCATATTTCATATATTACTGGGACTTTATTTCAAATTTTGGACTGAGTCTTCTTTGGAAACATTTTCATTGCAAAAATAAACCCTAAATTTGGGGACTATTTATTTTTTTTGTTTATTTTATTATTAGGGCGTATTTGCCGAAAATTTAAATTTAATTTAATCAATTAACCGTTGGACTACTATTTGTGGGGTGCCCGAGGCAGCCATTTGAATGAAATTATTTTCCATTATAAACCGGAAGGATTGTACTTTCAAATAAAAAAAGAAATTTGAGAAAATATTCAGTAGTTTTTTATATCATTTTCAAAAAAAAGTTATTTGGCGGACCCTTTATTTTTAAATTAAAAAGAAAAAATTTGAAGATAATTTTTGTAAAATTAAGAATCTATAAATAAAAACAAACACATGTGCCATAAAAAGCTGGGCTGGGCTGTTTTTAAATATGAATATATCATAAATTAAATGAAGAATAATTAAAATCAGAAAGAAACCAATTTTTTAAGAAAAATCTCGAGAAACTAAAATAAAAATAAGGTCTGCTGGTGCTCAGGCACACCTTCTTTCTTTGTGTTTGTCAAAAAGAAAACTTTATGTCTCAGTTTTCTACTAAAGAAACAATGGGCTTCATTAGTAGCGCTCTTGTTTATTTACTGATAGACAATTATTCATAAAAAACCTATTGTCTCTATTTGGACTCGGTTTTTGTTTAACCTCAAACCGCTAACAAAACATTTACCCTCAATGGGTTAAATTTCTACAGGTAGTAAAGTGACGTGAATATCGAAAACCCCAAAAATGGCTAAGAGCAGCAAGTGCAAAAGATATCTTGGTAATTCACACCAAAAAGCCAGCAACAAGTGTGTGAATAGTCAACAATAAAAAATGTGAAGAATAAAAATAAAAATGTTTTTATTGATGCCACCGAGAAGAAACTAAAGATTTGAAGTGTTAATAAGCTGAGAAAACAAACACATAGACAGACATTTAGGAAAAAATGCGTATAAGAAACCACAAAAATCCAAGCAAACATCTAATTAAAAACGATTTCCTCATCGAAAACCGCAACCCCAGCCCAAGCATCTTCATGAAACTGGTACACTGGTCGAAACATACATACTCATACATGCATATCTCTCTACATTTGTGCATATTCGTGTGTGTGTATGTTTTGGCGGTATCTAAGACTTGTATCGTAAACACGTCTCAAAGAATTAGATAAACAAAATTATTTGCTTAACAAAGCAGCGCAGCCAAAGATAAAGGCCTCTGCTGCCATCAAGTCAAAGAAAACGAAAAGCAAGCAAATTTATATAAAAAAATAAATACATATGCATATGTATGTATGTAAATAAATATTCACAATATTTACTTGGTGTGATAAGTGATGATAAAGAAAATGCCAAAAAGGCAATTTTATTTGGTTTCACACACGGGAAAAATGTTAGATTTGACTGCAGTCAGTTGTTGTTTTGATTTTGATAACTTGTTTCTGTTTCTGCTTTGGTTTTGGTTTATTTTCCCCATACAATTCCTCTCTTTAAAATTTAGATAACAAATAAACGTTGTTTCTTAAAAGAATTTCCTTATCATTTGTTGTGGAGTGGCAAGAGGGCGTCCCGGAAAAAAATTCGCAAATATAATCTGCAAGCCACGCTATATAAATACAATTTGATAATAACACAAGTTTTTTTCTTTCGTTCTTAATAAATCAAATGTATATATAATACGACGACGAGTGGTAGTATTTTGGTGACTCTTTGAGATAGCATTTTGACAATAAGAAAATAAGGTGGAAATCAGTTTAATGATAACAAATGGAATTCTTTAAGAATCAATCGTTAATGAGACAACGACCACCGGCATGATGTCTCTATATAACAATGGAGGGCTGACTCATTCAAAAGCAGAGCTATTCTAACTATGCATGGGGCAAGGATATGCCTGAAATATTCCCCATCATAAGCGCCCCGGTAGTCGAGTTGGAAGCGTACTTGGCTATCAGCGTGGGAGGAAATTTTGAAAAAAAAATTAACTTTTTCGATTTATTTTCAAACTAAATTCTGCATTTTTTAAGTAAAAAATATTTTTTTTTATATTTCACAGATAATTGCCAAATGATATTTTATTTTTTTTAACATTTTTGCGGTATGAGATACAAATATAATGTTTCATCAACTATACAGGATTTTATAGAAAATTGTCAAATCTTATACCCGATTTTGAGGAATTTTTTCAAATATGTATGTATGTGCTATATGGGAATAAAACTGCATTTGCTGATTTTCAAAAGATGCAAAATTGTAGGCACTAGGGTGAAACGAAAATAAAGTATTTTTGTCATAAGGAAATTTTGAAAAAAAATTAACTTTTTCGATTTATTTTCAAACAAAATTCTGAATTTTTTTTTAAAGTAAAAAAATATTTTTTTTTATATTTCACAGAGAATTGCCAAATCATATTTTATTTTTTTTAAAATTTTTGCGGATTTTTTTCTAGTTTTATAGAAAATTGCCAAATCTTATTTTTTCAATTTCACAGAATTGTTTTAATAAATAATAATAAATATTTTTTTGAAGATTTGTTAATTTTCTGTAAAACTAGAAGAATTTTACTTGAAATTAGAAAAATATATACATTTATATTTGTATCTCATAATACAAAAAGATAATTTTATTTTAAATTACATTATGACAAAAATACTATATTTGCGATCCACCATTATGTCTACAATTTCTTATTCTTTGAAAATCGGGAATTACAGCTAATACAGTAATTTTGTCATAAGGAAATTTTGAAAATTTGTTTGACTTGTTTGTTATATGGGATACAACTATAATGTGTTTTTCCACTTTCAAGCATTTTTTAATTTTACAGAAAATTTTCAAATCTTATTTTTTATTTAAATAAATATTTTTTAAATTTCAAATAAAATTATTTTTTTAAATAAAAAATACTTTTTTTTTAAATTTTAAATAAAATTATTTTTTTAAATAAAAAAATACTTTTTTGAAATTTTAAATAAAATAATTTTTTAAATAAAAAATATTTTTTTAAGATTTGACAATTTTAAAGGAAGCAAGAAGAACAAGAGTTTTATCAACTATCAAGCAATTTTTTTCTAGTTTTAAAGAAAATTGCTAAATATTTTTTAATTAAAAAAATATTTTTAAATTTTTAAAGAAAATTATTTTTTAAATAAAATATTTTTTTTTAATATTTGGCAATTTTCTTTAAAACTAGAAGATACTTATTTGAAATTAGCCAAAAATATATATATTTGTATCTCAAAAATCGGGAAATTCAGCTTTATAGCAAAAGTAAAGGGTGATTTTTTAAAAGCTATAGGAAAGTTTTTCAAAAAAAACACATAAAATTCAGAAAAATGCATGAAATCTTTATTTGAATCGATAGTACGGTCCATATAATTTAATGTTTGAAGATTATTTCATGCAAATGTTGACCTTGACTGCGTCTCAAATGGTCCATCCGCTTAGTCCAATTTTGGCATTTCCACGTTTTTAAGTAACAGAGGCCCAATTGCTGCGAACGGCGACGAATCGATAATTGATGGTCATCATTAACACTGGCCGATACAGCTGCGATATTTTCTTCAGTTCGCACTCTACGTAAGCGTGTTGGTGGTTTAATGTCCAACAATGTAAATTTGGTGCGAAATTTAGTCACAATAGCCCGAATAGCCGCTTCAGTGGGTCGATTAAACTGACCATAAAATGAAAGAAGCGCGCGATGAACTTTCTTAGCAGAGCACGCATTTTGATAATAAAATTCAATAATATGCAAACGTTGTTCGTTTGTAAGACGATCCATGGTTAAATTATAGACCAAACTGAAGATGTTTGATAGTGAAACAAAACACGAAACGTGCGTCAGCTGTTTAAACCAGTGTTGCCAACAAGATAATAGCGAAAAAATCACCTTTTACATAATTGGAAAATTTCATAAAAAATTGAGTGTTTGATCACTTCACATGAATTTTGCTACATTCATTTTTTAAGTTCTATACCTTATTTGAAAGTTCTTCTACTTTAATTTAATATTGGCCAAGTATATGGAAGGCTGTATGTGCTGTGTTTATGTTACATTTGGTTTAAAAGGTAATTTTTTACTGATTGTTCAGAAAGCTTAGAAAACTCATCCAGAATAATTTTAGAATTTTTTTTGGAAAATTATTGATTTAATATTTTTTTGAGAAATCGAGAACAAAACTAATAATTTTTAAATGCTTATAAAACGTAAACAGAATGATAACAAATTATTCAATACCATTAAAGATATTCCAAAGATCTTTTTGAACAAGCAATATAACTTGGATGTTTTTGTTTTGGAACGGATAACTAAGCTGTGATAACAAAATCTTAATTAAAAAGTTTAAATTTCACTCAAAATAATTTTTTTAATTGTTGCCAACAGCAATTTCAATGTACATATGTATGAAAACAAATTTTGAAAAAAAAAAACTTGTGTAGAAAATGTGGGACCAATTTTAGTTTAAGTTTTAAGTTTTTACAAAATTCGTCTATATCTCATCTCTTTAAATACATTTTCGGTTTTTTTCAAGACACGTCTGAAATATTATTTTGAAGAAGAAGGTGTTCAGAAAAATCGGAGCCATGTGAAAACATTTTTGTTGGAAATGTTGGACTTAGCCTATTTTAGTTTAAGTTTAAAGTTTTTACAAAATTCGTCTATATCTCATCTCTTTAAATAAATTTTCAGTTTTTTTCCAAGACACGTCTGAAATATTATTTTGAAGAAGAAGGTGTTCAGAAAAATCGGAGCCATGTGCATTTTTTTTTGCGGTTTGACATGGAATGAATCAGATGCAAAGATATTCTTTAAACATATGCGAATTTCTTCGCAAGAATTCTTTTAAAATTCAAAAATCATAGTAAAGCTATGAAATCATGCTTTCCATAGTTGTCAATTTTATTATCTATTTTCTTCGATAAAGTTGGAATTATGATTACAGCGGTTTATGCTGTTAAACCAGATGCGGACATCCCCATTAACTATAAACATAAAAAAAGAATAAACATATTTCATTTCGTATTTAGATTTACCAAAAACTTCCCCTGCTTATCAAAATATCATAAATTAAACATACATGTTGTAGTTGCCATGGAAAACTATATAAATTCAAATTGTATTGTTTCCATGACAAAATTAAATGAATTAGAACGAAAATTGCCCACCGTTACCATTGAAACATGTTCTACATGTTCTATGTATTAACCACATCATATACATATTTATTAGGGTGATCCTTTACTGCTCTTTGGAAAAAATTGGTTCGCTCAATCAACAAAAACAAAATGTTTGAGAATACCAGCCATCGACTATAAAAATTTACAAATTAAAAAAATTGAAATTTGTTCAGAATTCTTAAACTTTGATTTATTTTAAATGTCATACAATGAAAGAAAATCCTTCATTGTATTAAAAATTGTCATTGTGAGCCAACGAAACTGTTTTTCGTCGTAAGGATCTTTATAATTTAAAAGGCTGGAATCGCAAAAATGATTTCACATTTGTTTGTTTAGTCTGCTTGCGTTCCAAAAAAGTTAATTTCATCAGTATTTGAGACATAAATCTCACTTGTGTGATAAGGCGACTATTAAGCTTTATTTTTTTCTAGTTTTATTTAATGAAATATTTTTAATCTGAATAGAACAGTATTGGCGGCCACCCTACTGTTTATGCCGTCGATAAATGAAAGGGGATTTGTTAATAATGATGAGGCCATAATAAAATCAACAGGCCTGTATTTAAAAACGTTTAAGGGTTCATTTTTTATTTACTATGAATTACACTACGAAGTAAATTTATATTCTAAATTTGGGTTCAGGGATTGTGTCGGGTGACAAAAACCATTTTAGCTAGACCAGAGCCTCTGGTGGGAATCGAACCCATAAAACCCACACTGACAGACGAGCTCGCTATTAACTTCTACTATAGGGGTGCTCATGTAGAGTTCTTATCATTTGAATTATAATACTAAGTTGAAGGGTTGTATGGATAGTAAACTCTATTTCTATTGATTAATTCCATACTTCTCCATAAATAAAAATTCACTCAACACCATATATTCCCATTCATTCTATACAAACGCATCAACATCTAAAAAAACGCCCAAAGAAGAGCAAATTCTCTAGCACCTTTTTCAAAAAACAGCAACTAAATGTCTTACGAATAACTATTCAAATGGCAAAAGGAACTCATAGTCATATTCATGGTTGGTCTCTTAAAGATACTGATGATTTGGAGTTGGCGCATCAATCGGCGAAAAACGCGCGCCGTTTTTTTACAGTTGTAATTAACTACAGCCTCGGCTCGGTTGTCTTGGTTTAACTAAAGTTAAATTTTACTACACTAGAATCTGCTGCTGCCATGGCCCTGCATCTGAATTACGAATGGAGTGTGGGGATGTAACAGTTTATAACGTTCTTATTCTTCTTCTTTAGCTCTCGAGACTGGCGCGATCTTTGGCAGACGATTAGCGTGAAAATTGTAATGGTAACAGGCCAGCAAATTCCAACAATAACAAGAACAACTTCAACGCCATAGACAGTAACGTGGATGGGGGGGGGAGAAAAATAATTTAGAAAAAACTGACAATTTATGTTGGGAATGCAAACACAAATGTTATGAGTGAAATGGTGGTGCTCGACGATCGGTTTGCACCCTTTATTGGCATTAAAATTTATCGGTTATACACTGAAAGAAAAATGTTTCATTGTATCAATGAGGAGTTCATTAACGGAATGAAGATTATCAATTAATTAATAAATTTTTTGAATGTTAAAAAAAATTGTTTTTTTTTCTCAGGACTGTTTGTTTATCTTCCGCGTTCAAAAAATACCGAAATCTTATACGAAGTGCTGATTTAGGATCCGCCATCTAACGTTTTTTTTCAACTATTCAACCGTTGGACTATTATTTCTGGGGTGCCCTCAGCAGCCATTTGAATGAAATTATTTTCCATTATTAACCGGAAGGATTGTACTTTCAAATAAAAAAAGAAATTTGAGAAAATATTCAGTAGTTTTTTTATAGCATTTTCAAAAAAAAAAGTTATTTTGCGGACCCTATATATGGTATCTAAGTTAAAGTAAACAGGGCTGGAGTGATTGAGTTTTACAATGGAATTCTCCTTTGAAACAAGTACAACTAACATTGATTAGATAGGTAGTAGGCTTAATTTACTTATGAATTCAAATCATTTATCATTAAATCAGTGATTACAAATTTGTCATTTGGAAAAATTTCAAAAGGAAACCCTTGATAAGTACTATGCCACATTTACTCAATTTATAAGATCGACCTAGAGAAACGACATATCCAGTAAAGGTGGAATAAATTAGTGATATCGTCTCACCAGACAGTGTGGATTTCAAGTTCCACGAACTTCTTCATATAAAATAGCTATCGCCAAGGTGCCGCGTTTGTTGACAAGCAATGAAAGCCATAACTCAGAAGAGAACACAAAAGAAATCGGATGAATTATGCTACCCACCAATCATATTCTCCAGATCTAGCTCCCTGTGACTACTTCTTGTTTCACAAAACTAGTTTGGTGGAAAGACATTCATGTTAAATTATGAAGTTCAATGGGAAAGTAATACGAATTTTGCAGGATTTGATAAATCGTAATTGGAGAAATGGTGGGCGGAGAATATCGATTTATAAGGAAACTATTGATACTTTGGAGAAAAAATATGTTTTTCAAGTTGAGATCGGCTACTAATGCAACTGTCATTTGTAAAAAAATGCTTTCTACAGAGGTATACCAGAGTTTGGACCAGGAGAATATTCGCACTAATTACAGAAAGAAATCAAATAAACAAAAAAATATTATTTGAAAAAATATTGGACCTAAAGGTCTGAAATGATTTTTCAAAAACTTCGAAAATTAAGTATTTTTGTCACTATACAAATTTAAAAAAATTATAACTTTTATGTAGTATGAGATACAAAAATATTTTATTTGTATTTTAAAGCAAATTGTTTCTAGTTTCACTGAAAATTGTGAAATCTTAAAAAAATATTTTTTTAATTTTGTTCTTGTATATTTTTTATTTCTGCTTTTAATAAACACCTTCGATTTTTGTAAAAAGACTTTTAATAGTTAGTAGAGTCAGTAAAGGGCTATATAAGTTTCAAAATGGTATTGCTTTACTTTAGAACAATTGTAAATATGATTGCAGCCAAATCCCTTTTCCTAGCTAATGCTTTTCTCCATATAATGGAAACGAACCTCAAATTTTCAGCTTTTAACTTTCGCAGACTTTGAAAGTCAAGATGATTTTGTGTACAGTATTGAACTTAAAAAAGCTTAACATGATTAAAGTTCTTACTACATCAAATGCTGTCAAAAAAGTGAAAAGCTTTTTGAAGTTCAAAGCTCAGATCAACATTGATATAATTTTCCTTCGTGAAGAGATTTCTTAAATATTTTCTCATTGATTCAGAGAATAGTTTCTTAATGGACATTAGGATGTCTTTAGGACTTTAGGATGTCCCAGACTATAAGGGTGAAAAAATCGAATTGCTAAAGGAAGACTACATAAAAAATTATTTTTTTTATACTATCGCCAAAAAATATTATTATTTTTTATTTAGAGTGAAATTTTAACTTATTATTTTTTTGCCGCAGCTTAGTTATCCACAGTTAAAAAAAAAGCCCCATTATTTCGATCGGATAACAATAACCCCTGCCGACTTGATGAACATTAAAATTACGATCGAAGTTCTTATTTTTTTAATTTTTTCATCAAATACAGAGAGTGTGTTTTTCAAATGTTTCTGATATGTTTGGCAAAATTTAGAATTTTTTCTTCTTAATTTTTTTATTATTATTTTTTTGAAAAAGTATATCAAATATTATTTTTTAAATTTTCATTTTTTGTGCTAATTTTTTGAACCAACATTTTTACCTCAAAAAAATGTCTCAAAAAATTGTCTCAATATTATTATCCGATCAATATTATTTCGATCGGATAACCCCTGCCGACTTGATGAACAATAATATTACAATCGAAGTTTTTAATTTTTTTATTTTTGCATCAAATAGAGAGAGTGTGTTTTTCAAATGTTTTGCAAAATTTAGAAATTTTTCTTCTTAATTTTTTTTATTATAATTTCTTTTTTTTTCAAAAAATAAATTTAAATTTTTTTTTTTTCGAAAAAGTATATCAAAAATAATTTTTTAAATTTTCATTTTTTGTGCTAATTTCTTGAACCTACATTTCTCCCGCAAATTTCTCAAAAAATTGTCTCAATATCACAACAAAGTTATGACTGGTTGAGTAAATCCCCAAAATATACAAAACTTTAACGTTGCAGAGTTGCCATATTTTTCGAAAATATTCACAACAAAAGATCGTCTATAACAAACTCGTTCACCGAATTTTATCAAAATCGGAAAACCTTTGAAAAATTAAGTTTTTCATTTCCTCATCCTGTTGCCTATTAAAAGGACTGCAATGTTCTAAATATACAATTTTTCAAAAATTATTTTAAATACTTATTCGTATTCTGTAATGCGGGTATGAGTGCTAAATTTAAGAAGAGAATATGTGCTTCATATTTAAATTGCAAGTTTAACTAATACAGATAGTTATCATCATTTCAAGTTTTCCCTCTGAAAAAGTAAAATACAAAAAAAAAACTAATTAAACTGAAGGGTAAACTTGAAATTGTTGTAAAAGCTAAACTAATAGAGATATAAGCTTGATATTTGAAGTATTGTTAACAGATATTCTCCTCTTTAATTTGAAAGTAATGCCTCTATCATAGGGTGCGAAAAAGTATTAAAAATAATTTTAGAAAAATTGTATCCGCTGGAACTTTGTCCATAGTTTCATACGTATATCATACGGTTCCAATTTAAAGACTTTTTAAAAATTGTAGGACGGTGTAATATAAAATATTTCATAAAACTGCCTTGAAATTTTTAAAATTTATATAATAAAAAATTTTTAAAAATTTTATAAAATATGTGAAAACCGAAAAAAATATTTTTCATAAATACAATTCAAAAATTCGTTCAAAAATTGATTTTTTAGTGTGGCTATTTCACACGGTGGAATACATGACTATCACCAATTCTCATTTCTTTCAATGTGAATTCTGATATAGAATTATTCGTTGCAAAGGATCTGACAAATGATTTGTGTCGAAACGGACCAGTCAACAGAATTCCAGCAACTAAAAATCTGAATTTTCTGATGCTACATGTTATCTTGAAATTTTAGTAGAAATTAAAAATATCTAATATTTATAATTTTTTCTTAACAATCAGAAAAAAAGAATATAAACTTCATAAATTATATTTAAAAATTGATAATTTTAATGAAAAACTTGTACCACAGTTTACCGAAAGGTTGCATTAAACATATGGCCAAAGTTGAATGAAGAACTGAATTTAATAGTTTCTCAGAAAAGCTTCAGAAATTCTGGTACTCTTCATTTATGCATGTGCTTTATGATACATATTTCACATATTTTATGAAGATTAACTTTGCGGCATTTTAATGACATTTTTCACTGAGGTTATGACTATGATCATAAATATTACGAAGATAATCCCTCAAATGTATGAGAATATAGTATTACTACAGTGGCGGGAAGAATCTTATAAGTTGACCAATGATGGCCTAAAATAGCAAAGATCTCGCCAAAGTTATCGCAACCCTCCAACATAACGGTCTGCGGGCCGTAGGGCAACCACAAAAGAATCACGATAATAGCCGCCGCTGAAGTGAAGTAGAAAATGAAGTGCAAAGAAGAACATCATAACTCTGGCAGTGAGGTGAGGAAACGACTCCACTCGACTCCCAGCCAGCAGACGGCGGCGGATGGATGGATGGATAGTTATGAATATGTAGACGCTAAACTACCGTTAACTAACCGACGACGACGGCGATGAATAACAATAACAACAACTCGACACGTTATGGAAACTATGCAAAATTACGCCGTAATTAAGTTACAAAAGCAACAAAAACAAATACAAAGAAATAAAAATATACTCACTTAAAAAAAAATAAAATAATTATCTTTTTTGCAAAAACAAAAAAAATATATTTTGTTTGTTAACACCAAAAATGCGAAAAATAGAAATTCGTTCAACGCTTAAATAAATGCTCACTTTTTAATGATATCTGGCGTGTGGTGTAGTAGTAGTAGTAGTGGTGGTGGTTGACTTGTGTTGTTGATAAACAAATTTGTTGTTGTTTCTCAACTCTCTTTATTTTGCAATTTCAATAAAAATAACTTTGTAGATTAATTCTCTTTTTTGTTTAGATTTTCTGCAGAACAAGGCGCCTTTTTATTAAATTGTAGAATATTTGCTATATATGTATTTTGTTTTTCTTCTCAAATGGTTGAAAAATCACGTTTTCGACAAAAAACTGAATTTTTATTATGTTTTTTTGATTTCAATATTTTTTACTTCCACAATATTTTTTGTGTTATAGCTTCACGGTTTTCTTTTCTTTATTTATTTATTGCAAAACACGTTTGCGTCTGGTTCTTTTGTTTTCAATGAATTATTTTATTTATTCATAAACGGAAAAAAATCCCAACACACAAAAAAAACTCGTTAAATATTTTGTACGGAATTTTCGGACAATATTTGTATTCGCTTCAATTTGTTTGTTTGTTAACGCAGTGATGATGTCAAACGTTTATCTCACGACCGGCGTAAAGATAATTTCTATTGCAAGAAATAATTTATTTATTCGCTGACTTCGACTTTAAAAACTTTGAAAATTTACGACACGGAGCGTACGCGACCAATCTCGTTCAATGATAAAAAATCACTAAAATTTTGAAAGCAACTGAAACAAATGTTAACAATGCATACGTTTGTATATGAAATCACATACAACGGAACACAACAGTTTCGTCGTTCACTTTGGTTTTCAACGTTGAGCACGACAACCGACAATTTAGTGGTGGTGGTTCTCTCTCTCAGTCTCCCCACTCCATGTGTGTGAGTTTTTTAAGTTGTTGTTATTAATGGGGGGATTTATCACTTGACTGTATTCTCGTGAGAGTGAGAGCCACTCTAATGCTCTCACTGAGATGTTGTCAGCATGGCTGAATAACTACAATGGGGGAGCTTAAACTCCACTGAGAAATGTAAACAAACCATGTTTTGTTTGTGTGTTTGGGGAGCGTTGGCGCAGCGGTGTCAACTCTTGGTGGTTTTTCCGTAATTTTGACGATTTTCTTAAAAAACGGCATAAGGCGATATCTCGACTTAAAAGTTTCATTTCATTTCAACGCGACTTAGAATGTGTATAATAGGACGTAACGAATCAAATCAATATTATGCCTGTTTTTCTTTAAGGCTTGATAACTAAGCTGCGATAACAAAAAACCTAAGTAAAAAAATAAAATTTCACTCAACATATTTTTTTAATTGTCGCCAACAGCAATATCAATGTGAGAGTGAAAACATATGTTGAAAAAAACAATTTTGTGTTAAAAATATTGGACTTGCCCTGGATAATTATCCAGTGTAAGTCAAAACAAGTAAGGAGAGACAAAACTCGGGCGGGGCCGACTATATGATACCCTCCATTTTCTACCCCATTACAATTGAATTCAAGGAAAAAAATTTAAATCGGGAACTATCATGAACCGTGACCTACTTTCACACATCTGCAATACCTCCGGAAGGACATTTAAAAAGTTAAAATATTATGTATATTGCAAAATATATGATCAAATCGGAAGCGACATTTCTATGAGGCCTAAATCAATTGACCACATAATGTTTCCAGTTGAAATACAAGTTGCTATGGCAAATTTCAAGATAATCGGTTAAAATATATTGTAACAAGAGCGCTAAAAGTTAAATGTAGGCCGAAATTTGTATGGGAGCTATATCTAAATTGAACCGATCTGACCCACTTTATCCACAGCTGTTTGTAGTTCAAATAAAAGGTTTTGTGCCAATTTTGAAGAAAATCTGTTAAAATATGTGGTTTTTAGAGAGGAAAAACTCAAATCGGGAGCGAAATTTGTGTGGGAGCTATATCTAAATATGAACCGATTTGAATCACTTTCACCACATATGTTTCTGCTCCAAATATAAGGTATTGTCCCAATTTCGAACAACTCGGGTGAAATAGGTTGTATGGGAGCTATATCTAAATCTGAACCGATCTGGCCCAATTTCACCATAGCAGAAACACCTATGGTGAATTATAAGATACAGTGCCTAATTTGAAGCAAATATGTGGTTTCTAGAGCGGAAAAAGTCAAATCGGGGGCGACATTTGTATGGAGGCTATATCTAAATCTGAGCCGATTTGCATCAACTTAAATAGGGTTCGTCCTTGGACCGCAAATCTCACGAGTACCAATTTTTGTTCGGATCGGATAATAATACGACCTGCACTTTGATTACAAGAATAGATGGACGGACATACAGACGGACATGGCTAAATTCGGATAATAATACGACCTGCACTTTGATTAAAAGAATAGATGGACGGACATACAGACGGACATGGCTAAATCGATTCAAAAAGTGATTCTAAGTCGATCGGTATACTTAACAATGGGTCTATCTCACTTCATTTCGCATGTTACAAACAAATGCACAAAGACATAATACCCTAGTGGAGGGTATAATTATGGTTATCGAGGCTAAGTCAAAAAAATTTAATTTGATACAGTTATTTATATTGTAGTTGGCGACAATGTGAAAAAATATTTTATTTATTTTTAGTAAAAAATAACTTTTTATTAACTATTTAAAGGAAAAACCCTTAATGTTGGATAGAACTGCTCTCAAATAAATATTTTTAATTTTTTGTGTAATATTAAAAATCGCCGGGGATTTAATCCACGGTTTTCGAAAAGAAGCAGTAAACATGCCCTTTTAAGCCTGTGTGTGATAACTAGACAGCGTTTTTTAGGCAAAATCGTATTTTGAAAGGATGGTTATAATTGAATGTCCGTCTTCACACAAATGATTTTACTTATAATGAATGATGACTTTGAAAGTTCATTCGTTTGGTAAATTTCGTGGAATTAGTGATGATGGTAGGCATTATAAAGTCATGTATGCCCTTTTGTCTTTTTAAAGCACTAAAAAATTCTATATATGGGCATCTCTCAAAAAGGTCTACCAAAAAAATGAAATCAGACCACACTAATAGCTTTTAACTTTGTTTTTCCTTATTTCGAAAACTTTTTTATTATGAAACTTGAAGTTAACTTGTTCTCTTTTATTTTTTATTAAAAGTTGAAGTGTTATAACGAAAATTTCTAAATTTGTTTACTACGAGTGGAAATTTTTGTCCCGTCGCGTCCGTATTTCTGCTGTACCTTTTTAAAAAAAAATAAGAGATAATTCTCATATTTCTTAAATCTACGAACAAAATATATCCTCTGACCTTAATGTACTTGTATATATGGAAAAACAAACTTCTCAAAAAATCGCTGAACTTTTTATATTTCTATAAGAGCGTCAAAAGTACTTCTGTTTTTTGTCGCGTCCGTTTCGATGTAAAATTGTTTATAATTTTGTAATAATTTGTGCTAAATTCTGACGATATACTTTTATAATTAAGCGCTTTAGAACACTAAAAAGGCTGATTGACGTTTTCAGTTTCTTTCTTGTTTTTGGCGTAGTTTAAGGCGTGCGAATGTCGCGTCCCACATGTACAGTGGCAGACAAAAGTCAACATACGACCCACATTTTTGCGATTTAGCGAGTTCCAAAACATATTTGAAAAAAGTAATGATGCGGTTTTGTTTGAAATCGTGTTTTATTCATATAACAATAACATAATGCATTACTTCAATATAAACACAAAAGATATTAACAGAATACGCAGAAAAAACCTTGACAAAAGTCTACATACGGTTTGAGATGAGACATAAAAAATGCAATTTAACGTGACAAAATGATACTATTATATAATTTAATATTTTGTTGGTCCACCATGAGCATCTACAACAGCCAGCAATCGTCTGGGCATTGATGCAACTAAGTTTTCCAATTCCGCAGGTGATATTTGTCGCCATTCCTCTTCCAGCTTGTTTTTTAGCGTTTGGGCGCTAGTTATGCGATGTTTTCGGATCCTGCGTTGCAGAATCTCCCACACATGTTCAATAATATTCAGGTCGGGGCTTTGTGGCGGCGAATAAAGTTGTCTTGGAGCATGGTAAATCAGCCAATCTTTAACAAATTGGGCTGTGTGCTTCGGATCGTTATCTTGTTGGAAAATCCAGCGCTCTCCGAGGTTTAAATTATCGACCGATGCCTTCAGATTTTGTTCCAATATGGATTTATATTGATAGCGATCCATGTTACCCTCAATAAACGCAAGATTTCCAACTCCAGACGCTGCGACGGCACCCCAAACCATTACGTTGCCACCACCATGCTTTACCGTAGCAAGTAAATTCTTCGGATTCATTGCCGTATTCGCTTTTCTCCATACTTTGGCTCTCCCGTCACTTCCAAATATATTATACTTCGACTCGTCCGTAAATAAAACCCGCTTCCAGAAGTCTAATCCCTTGTCCAAGTGTTGCTGGGCGAATTCAAGGCGAAGCTTACGATTCTTTTCACTTATAAGAGGTTTTTGCGTGGCGTTCTGCTTCGGAAACCATTATTATTCAGACTTCTTTGAATTGTTCTTGGATGTACAATTGTATCCGACCTTTCTGCGAGTTGTTTGGACAACATTGTAGCATTCACTTTCGGGTTTTCATTAACTTCTTTTAAAATAAAGCTTTCATCTCGTCGACTAAGTTTTTTTGGACGCCCACTTCTGGGCTTATTTTCAACAGTACCCGTATTTTCGAAGTTTTTGCATATAGTTTGGACAGTTGATTTACTTAAATTAACCATTTTAGCTATTTCGCCTAAAGATTTCCTTTCGTTTCTGCATTTTATTACTAAATTTCGAATATCAGTTGCAATTTCTTTACGAGAAGCCATTTTCGCGGACTAATGTTTCTTGAATTATATTTATTTAAAGAAGAGCAAGCACAAGACAAATGACAATACAAGTTTCGTCAATTCTCCTATAAAGTACATTATAAAAAAATGACGTAAAGCATGGGATGCTATGTCGTATGTAGACTTTTGTCAAGGTGTTTTTTGTTTATTTTGCCAATATCTTTTAAGTTTATATTGAAGTAAAGCATTTTGTTATTGTTATATGAATAAAAAACGATTTCAAACAAAACCGCATCATTACTTTTTTCAAATATTTTTTGGAACTCGCTAAAACGCAAAAATGTGGGTCGTATGTTGACTTTTGTCTGCCACTGTATGTGTCTAATGTGAAATTGAAAATTTGCCACATCGCGAAAAAGAGGAAAAAAATATCCCTCCCAAGGTCTGAAAATACACACTAATAACACAATGCAACAATAAAAACGTTATGCCTGAAACATAATTTATTTTTATTTTTTATGGATAATTGTTTAACAATTTACTAAAAAAGTACCTTTAATATTTCTACTCTCATTTTGGAAATATTAGTCCACTTTTATTTTTCATTATAATTAATTATGTTGCGAATTTCACTTTCACATAGGAACAGTCTCCAAAAAATTATTTTTTTAATATTTTTTGCTAGTATGAAAAACCTCGTAAAAATAGAAAAAAAGAAGAAAAATATTTTGTTTTATTTTTAGATGCTAACATTTTTACAAAGAAAACAAACAAAACATCATTTTAATAGAATATTAGTAAGATTATAATAACTTATATTTATCTATAGATCTTATTACATAAAATGTTAACTATAAAAATAACACCAAATAATTTGTTCTAGAAAATTTCTATTTTTTCAGGCTAGCAAAAAAACGTTTTTTCCAATGAAAACTATTTTTTACGACTTTTCCTAAAACGCCTGTTTCTCTGTAAAGGTTAGATTAGCGACATACGTACCTTTAAGAGAACATATAAGCGGGTATTATCGGAGTGATACTTCCAAAATTTGAAGTTTAGTAAACCATTCTTAATATCGCTTTCGAAATCCAAAATACACCAGAAACTTTTATACAAAGCACTTCGACAAAATTATTGTCGAAAAGATTTCTGCCTCAAATTCACTTGAACTCTCCTCGTACATTTCTCAAATTGCGTGGACGCACAGCTAATTTAGCTTATTTAGATATGTTTTTTGGAATAGAACTAATACGGACTTCAAAAACTATTTTAAATTTCATAACGCAAAAATCAATTCAGTGGTTGAAATCCTCAAATCGTTATTACCTCTTTTTGCACATTAAAATCGTCAATTCTGGTATCGCTGGTTGATTGACATCACTACGTGGAGCCCATTCAATTTGGAGCCATTAATTCACTCTCCCTCTTTATCTCTCTCTCGCTCTCAGTGGGTCGTGGTTGAGTGCCTTTTTGCTTTGGGGTCTTGGCGAAGCAACAAGTGTTTTTGTTTATTTGAGTGGTAATTTGAGTGATGGGTTGAAGCAAGAAGAAGAAGAAAAACAAAACACAAAAAACACTTGTTATTTGTTTACATTTCGTTGTAAAAAATATAAACAACATTTAATAGTAGTACTCGGAGGGGGGTTTAGGGTTGCTGGTGGGTGTTGAAATAAACATTATAAAAATCCATTAATTTGTTAATGATTGCGAAGACGGCTCATGCTCGTACAAATAAATGTACACACACTCCAAACAACACCTACATACATGTACATCCATCGCTACATATGTGGTCATAATAACAGACCCCTTCGATTGAAATATTTTCGTAGAGGTTTTCTAAACCAAAGTATTTATTTGGAAATGATTTATGGTATAGGTTGGTTGGTTGGTTAGTGATTGGTAAATCAATTACGATTTTTCGCTGGTAACAGATTTTGAAAAACTATACTTTTTGTAATCGACTTTACTCTGTGACGACAATCGAAATCTTGTCGAAGATTTTAACAAAATCACCTAAATGTGGCCAATATTGTTTGTAAATGTATTCTGGCTGTTAACAGTAAACAAAATAGCCTAAAGTTAGCTAACCGTTATAGGAAAAGAAAGAAAAGTATGAGATTGACTACACTGCCGTATATTAGTAAATATGAAAACAACACTAGTCAAGAAAATGACATTTAAACACAAAAATATCAAATATGCTCGTTCGACTAATTAAAACATGTGTCGAGCTTATAGCAACAAAATCGGCCTCGAAATATATGAAACTATGTTTGGCCTGTTTTATTTTACGAGTCGATAAATAAGTAAACATTAAAATTTATTTTGTTAATTTAGTTTGTTAAGAAAATATTAAAAGTACGAATTTTGAAAAAAAAAAATCACTACTAATTCATGTCGATATTGCAAGGTATAACAAAGGGACTGACAAACTTAGTGTTCCCAAAAATAAATAAATGTCGAAATGCTTTAATACAACTTTATAAATAATGAGTTCCTGGAATAATTAAATTTCTAATCAATTAAGAGATCTAAATGGCATTATTCTTTTTGACTTTATAGATGATTTGGTTAAGTTGATTATTAAAATCTGGGATCTTAATGAAGAAAATAGGGTTTGAAGAAAATTTAAGAATGAATATAGAAGTTATGGCATTTGAAGTAAAGTTCGCCATCACGTATGAATAAATCAGTTTAAGCAAAAACTTCGTAACAAATGAACCTTATTTTCTTCACGATTAGATATTACAAAATAATATATTGTTTTATTTAATTATCAACCAAAAATTAAAAAAAAAAACAAGTAAGGAAAGGCTAAAGTCGGACGGGGCCGACTATGTGAATCTATCCGAATACAATTCAATTCGTTAAAGAATTGAAAACGTGAAGAATTTTTGTATGCTTCCTAATCATAGGCTAATAAAGGGTGTTTTTTATTGGGGTATAGAACTTTAAGTTGGCATCACTTTTTTAACTGGCGGCCATTTTGTCAGCTGTCAAGTGATTAATATTTAGTTTGGTTTGCCATTTCATCATGAACAGGTTGACAAAAGAACAACGCTTGCAAATCGTGCAAATTTATTTCGAAAGTAATGGTTCAGTTCGCGAAGTTCACCGCAAGCTCCGTCCATTTTATGGTCGACATAATCGTCCATCAGAGCAATTAATTCGATGAGCGCATAATTTCGCGGAATGGACCTGTCAATTGGCCACCAAGATCGTGTGATTTGACACCATTGGATTATTTTCTTTGGGGATATGTGAAGTCGCTCGTCTACGCCAACAAACCAGAAACGTTAGGGGACTTGGAAGCCAACATTAGTGGCGTTATTGCCAACATACGGCCCAATATGCTGGCTATATTCGAGCCAGCCGCGGCGGCCACATGCCCGAAATCATATTTAAACATTAATGGCATAAAATTATCCTTCCAATAAAGCCAAATTGATGGACATTAAAACGATTTTCTTGTGTTTTACTTCAATTCGAAGTTCTATACCTCAATAAAAAACACCCTTTATTACCTGACCCAATTTGTCAAATCGAGAAGAATATTTGTATCGGGGCTATATCCAAACATGGAATGATGTGACCCACTTACACAATAGGCTCTTCCAGTTCAAGTATAACGTGTTATGCTCAATATGAAGAAATTCTCTGAAAATACGTGGTTTCTGGGGGGAAAAGTCAAGCTGGGAGCGAATATATATATAAAATTTTCACCAAGGGTATTTCTAGTGGAAACATTAGTTATTTTGCCAAATTTGAAGAAGATCTGTTAAAATATGTGGTATCTAGAGCACTAAAAGTCAAATTGGGAGCGTTTCGTTTGGTTCTGGCTACAATTGCGACCTGTATCGTGATTACAAGAATAGATGGACAGACGGACGGACGGACAGACAGACGGACATTGCTAAATCGATTCAAAAAGTGATTCTAAGTCGATCGGTATAATTAACAATGGGTCTATCTCGTTTCCTTTTGGGTGTTACAAACAAATGCACAAAGACATAATACTCTCGTGGAGTGTATAAAAACATTATTTTTTAATCTTTTGCGCTAAGATTTATGTTGATATCCAGATTTATCAATAAATCATTTACACATAGACATTGCTTTCTTCGTTAACATTTTAGCTATTAACCCTTTCCCTGTCGAATATATGTCGATTTAGCAATGTCCGTCTGTCCATCTATAGTTGTAATGAAATTACAGGACGCAATTATAGTCTGATATTAACAAAAATTGGCACAAGTAAATTTTTGTGGATTAAGGTGGAATTTGAAGCAAATCGGTTCAGATTTACATATAGCCTCCATACAAAAGTCGCTCCCGATTTGACTTAACTGTCAAACATCTTCAGTTTGGTCTATAATTTATCCATGAATCGTCTTACAAACGAGCAACGCTTGCAAATTATTGAATCTTATTATCAAAATGCGTGCTCTGTTAAGAAAGTTCATCGCGCGCTTCCATTTTATGGTCAGTTTAATCGACCCACTGAAGCGGCTATTCGGGCTATTGTGACTAAATTTCGCACCAAATTTACATTGTTGGACATTAAACCACCAACACGCTTACGTAGAGTGCGAACTGAAGAAAATATCGCAGCTGTATCGGCCAGTGTTAATGATGACCATCAATTATCGATTCGTCGCCGTTCGCAGCAATTGGGCCTCTGTTACTCAAAAACGTGGAAATGCCAAAATTGGACTATGCGATGGAGGCGCAGTCAAGGTCAACATTTCCATGAAATAATCTTCAAACATTAAATTATATGGACCGTACTATCGATTCAAATAAAGATTTCATGAATTTTTCTGAATTTTGTGTTTTTTTTTCTTTGAAAAACTTTCCTATAACTTTTAAAAAATCACCCTTTATTATCGCATATTAATAAAAATAGATGCGAAGTCATGTTCGATCCTAGGACACGTATTTTAATGTATGGTCCAAGTTATGTCCTTTGAGACCGGTTTTAAACTGATAGTTTAGAACAGACAGCGGACCTTTCTAATACATATCACAAGGGGTCAATTCACCACATCTAATGACAAACCATGGTAAAAGGACCGGTCCCCTTCATACATTTGGGTTAGAACCAGGACTTGTCCTTACCCACCAGGGACCAGTTGTAGGACTTGTCCTGGGACAGTAAATTTTCCCGTAGGGTTTTTTTGAAAGACTTGAAAGTTATTTTAAAGTATTGCAAAGGAACCACATTTTTACTACATCTTTTCCAATTGTAATTCAAAAGACACCAGTTGAAATTAAAAAATTCCATTTGCAATTCAAATAATATCACTTGAAATTCAAAAAATGTCAATTGAAATTCAAAACTCGTCATTTGTAATACAAAGACATCAGTTGAAATTCAAAAGACATCTTTTGAAATTCAAAATACATCATTTGAAATTCAAAACTCGTCATTTGCAATTCAAAACTCGTCATAAGTAATTCAAATGACACGATTTGAAATTCAAAAGTTTTCATTTGAAATTCAAAAATTATTCCATTTGTAATTCAAAAATTATCCCATTTGCAATTCAAAAACGGTAAACAAAATTATTTAAGCAAAATATACATTTAAAATTTACATATACCATTTGAGGCGCAGTAAGGTCAACATTTCCATGAAATAATCTTCAAACATTAAATTATATGGACCATACACAGGAGTATTTATAAACGTTTGCTGATATCTCATAAACTACAGAAAACCCCACTTGGAGTATTTAGAGCTCAGAAGTAGCTATTTACCGAGATAAAATAAAAAATATTAAAATAAAAATCAATAGAAAATAAAAATAAATAATAAAACAACACCACCAGTTTTTTCCATGGCCTCAAGCTGAATAAATCGACAAGATTTTTTATAAAATTTATTATTTTCTTGAAAAAAAAAAAAACATTTAATTTTTATTTCTCAACAACAATTCTACTGAAGAAACATTTTTTCCAAATTTATCAAAAAATAATCGTCTTATTTTTTTTTTTTTGAGAAATGGACTTAAAATTTTCACAAGTCATAGGTTATGCCCTGTAAAAATAGATCATGAATATTTAAAGTACTTTTGAAGTTATTGTATCAAAGCTATTCATTCATGAAGCATTAAGCTTTAAATCATCAATAACTCAGAAACACAATTATGCGAATTGAAATATTTTTGCAGGACACCAAATCATCGCATCACCAAATTTCATCAAAATCAGAAGACATACGAAGAACTTATGAAAATTCAAGTTTCCCTCTTAAAAATTGGAATTTGAATAACCTAATTAAATTATTATATTATGGGGGAGAATTAAAATGGTTGTTAATGCTGAACTAATAAAGATAGAAGCATTAAGTTTGAAGTATTTTTTAATAGATATTCTTGAATTTGACACTTATAGGGTGCGTATAAGTTTTTAAAATAATTTTTGAAAAATTGTATCCTTTTGAAATTTGTAGTGCTGTGAAGGGCAACTGGATAAGGAAATGAAAAATTAAACAAGTAAGGAAAGAATAAAGTCGGGCTGGGCCGACTATATGATACACTCCACTTTCTATCCGAATACAATTCAATTCGATAAAAAAGTGAAAACGGGAAGAATTTTTGTATGTTTTATAATCATAGGCTGATATAACCTGACCCAATTTGTCAAATTGAGAAGAATATTTGTATCGGGGCTATATCCAAACATCACAATAGGTTCTTCCAGTTCAAGTATAACGTGTTATGCACGGTGAAAATCCGTGGTTTCAGGTGCGGAAAAAGTCAAGCCGGGAGCGAAATTTGTATTCGGCTATATAAATCTGAATTGAGCTGACCCATATTCACCGTGGGTATTTCTAGTAGAAATATAAGATATTTTGCCAAATTTGAAGAAGATCTTTTAAAATATGTGGTTTCTAGAGCGGAAATAGTCAAATTGGGAGCGAAATTTGTATGGGAGCTATATATAAATCTCCACCGATCTAACACATTTTCAACACAGGTGTTGCTAGTTGAAATATAAGATATTTTGTAAGATTTGAAGAAAATCTGTTAAAAAATGTGGTTTATAGAGCGGAAAATCGGGAGTGAAATTTGTGTGGGAGCTATATATAAATCTGAACCGATCTAACGCATTTTCACCATGGGTGTTTCTAGTGGAAATACAGGGTGATTTTTTAAGAGCTTGATAACTTTTTTTTTTAAAAAAACGCATAAAATTTGCAAAATCTCATCGGTTCTTTATTTGAAACGTTAGATTGGTCCATGACATTTACTTTTTGAAGATAATTTCATTTAAATGTTGACCGCGGCTGCGTCTTAGGTGGTCCATCCGCTTAGTCCAATTTTGGCATTTCCACGTTTTTGAGTAACAGAGACCCAATTGGTGCGAACGGCGACGAATCGAAAATTGGTGGTCATCATTAACACTGGCCGATACAGCTGCGATATTTTCTTCAGTTCGCACTCTACGTAAGCGTGTTGGTGGTTTAATGTCCAACAATGTAAATTTGGTGCGAAATTTAGTCACAATAGCCCGAATAGCCGCTTCAGTGGGTCGATTAAACTGACCATAAAATGGAAGCGCGCAATGAACTTTCTTAACAGAGCACGCATTTTGATAATAAAATTCAATAATTTGCAAGCGTTGTTCGTTTGTAAGACGATTCATGATGAAATGTCAAAGCATACTGAGCATCTTTCTCTTTGACACCATGTCTGAAATCCCACGTGATCTGTCAAATACTAATGCATGAAAATCCTAACCTCAAAAAAATCACTCTTTATAAGATATTTTTCCAATTTGGAAGAAAATCTGTTGGAATATGTGGTATCAAGAGTGAAAAGAGTCAAATCGGGAGTGAAATTCGTATGGGGGCTATATCTAAATCTGAACCGATTTTTTTTCAAATTAAATAGCGTTCGTCCTTATACCGAAAAAGTTCGTTGTTCAAAGATTCATTTGGTTCTACCTACAATTGCGACCTGTATCGTGATTACAAGAATAGACGGACAGACAGACGGACATTGCTAAATCGATTCAAAAAGTGATTCTAAGTCGATCGGTATAATTAACAATGGGTTTATCTCCCTTCCTTTTGTGTTGCACAAAGACATAATACTCTCGTGGAGTGTATAAAAAGTCAATGAACTGCATTTTGCCTATAGTTTCAAACGTATTTCATGTAGTTGAAGTGTAAAGACTTTTTTTAAAAATTGTCGTGCACGGTGTTATATATTGGGTATCATATATTCGGCCCGTCCGACTTTAGCCTTCCCAGCTTGTTGCACATAAATATACCCAGCGTTGAAAATCGAAAATTACCGGTATCCCAGCTTTATCAAAAATTCCCACTTTCCCCAGAAAAGAGAAAACCCTACGCAAACATAGACTTTAAATTGTATTAAATATACATACGTACGTATTTACCAACTACTCCAAATCAATTTGTTTAAAACAGTACAATTTCCACGTAAAGCAGCGTCTGTCGGTATGAACTATCTACGAACGTAGTGTATGTGCGTATCTAACACAAACACATTAGGGGTCATTTAAACACTTTTCAAATACTCGTACACGCGGCTAGATACGGATACAGTCCAAGTCACAGACTGTAACTAAGAATACCCCACCCCCCCCCCCCTCCCACCAACCGATCGCAGTGTTTTTCCCTATACCGCCGGATGAGCGTCTTAGAAGAATATTCAAAGCGAAACGAAACTACGAAAAATGTAAATAAACACAAGATTTATAATCATCAAATACGAAAAGGTAAACAAATGACAGTCGGAGAAAAACTGTCAAGACGACGACCAACCGGTAACAACAACACCAACATGAAATGCTACAACGCATTAGGGAAAGAATGCAGAATGCGTTCCCCAGTATACCCCCGCCACCACCACCGTCATCACCCTGTTGTTCTCTACCTCATGTTGAGTCTTGGGTTTCAAAAACGCCACAAAAGAAGTAGAAGCGACGAACAACTACCGCAGTGAAGTGAATCGCCACTAATGCGTCTGTAAATACGAGCGAAGAATGATAATGAATACGAATGGTTTTTATTACATTTCGATTTGATTTGATTTCATTTCATCATCATTTGATTACTTATTAAAATGCGATCAAAAGATGTATTCAAATATTGACTGCTCTCAAACCATTTCAAGTTGTTGAAGTTGAAGAGCACTTGGCAACCAGAAGAAGATGAGGGAGAAGAAGAAGTCGACGATGATGACAAAAATGAAGAGTACACACACAATCTGTTTGTAATAGACACGAATGGTCGGACGGAATCGATATTCGATAACACAACAGTGGGTGCAACCAGATTGTAGCTCTAGGAGATTCAGTTTTCAATTTTATTTTTGTAATAAAGTAACTCTTAAAATAAAGCGCCAAATCAAATAAAAGATTAAAGATTATTATCTGAAAATTCTGAGGATTTTCGAATATTTTGACCGATTTAGGATAGGAATCGGTGGGGAAGGCGGTAAAAACATCAGAATATATTCAGAAACTTTTAAGCATTTTTTGCTAGTTTGTCATATTTAGATTAGAAATTTGATGGAAGTGAATGGCAAAAATAGCAAATCATTTTTGTGGATATTTTGTCAGAGATAGTTAAGAATTCAGTGGAAGAGGGCGGAACATTTTTCCATGCTTTATATAAGGTTACTTTCTATATATGTTTGTGTGCCACAAAATTTGAAATCAATTTTTGAAAGCTTTTTTCTCAACCAATTTTGCTCAAATTTTGCACACTTAATCATTTTCGATGACAATACAAGGAAATGGAAAAATTTGACCAATTGGACAAAGGGGCGTGGTACCTCCCATACAAACCACAAATTAAAAATCTATTATTTCTGCTCCTGATAACGGTATTTAAACAAAATTTGGTACGTCGGTTTGGTGTGTATGTTGTAAGTGCTGCTGCAAATATGGGCGGGATTGTACAAAGGGGCGTGGTACCTCCCATACAAACCACAAATTAAAAATCTATTATTTCTGCTCCTGATAACGGTATTTGAACAAAATTTGGTACGTCGGTTTGGTGTGCATTTTTTAAGTGCTGCTGAAAATATGGGCGGGATTGTACAAAGGGGCGTGGTACCTCCCATACAAACCACAAATTAAAAACGTAACAGTAATTTTTCCTTCTACAAAAGATAACTAAAAAAGAATTTCTAGGCCCAATAGAATTCTGCTTGCATAAAGCATGGATTTGAAAAAAGAATTTGTTTTTGATTTACTAGTAATTGTATTAAAATTCTGTACACTCTTCGGATTTGCCCAGACAAATCTGTCTGAATTCTTCTCGATCGTCTATATAACCTTTGCTAAGATATCTGATCGGCATCAGAATTGGCAACTGTTTTCTACTTTCTGATCGATTTTTGTCTTCATATTGTTCATTGTGAACTCTGTGCTCGGCTCTTTACGACTGATTTCCTCGGTCCTGACACTCTAGCTACATTATATCGAAAGATGTAATCTTGGTGTTGGTCATTTTATTATGGAAATTATGGCACACTTTTGGCTAATAATTCCAAATCCTTTGAACTTTGACTTATGAAACAAATCAGCCAGAAATTTGTCCAGATTACTATGGAGTCTCTTCCACATATGTGCCAGGTAGAATGATAGTGGCCTAAGTTACACTTTATCCGTTCTGAGATATGCAATGGTTTATGTTTGAGTCAATTGAAAAATATTTTTCCACCGAAGCACACAATTTTTTTCTTAGAATATTCTACTACTATATCGAACTTTTATCAAAAAAATCGACAACGTTGGTACCTCTAACGGAACCACTACTTTCAGAGGGTGTCCAGACATAGACCACTTTTATTCTTCCCAAAACTGGAAAAATTGAACACAAAAATTAAAGATAAGAAAATATTTTGTTTCAAAAAAATTTAAATATATATATATATATATATATATATATATATATATATATATATATATATATATATATATATATATATATATATATAAATATTTACAGGTTGTTCGTCCAGAAACTTTATATTGAAATTATTATTTAATTTTCTAATTTTCTAATTTCATTTTATATGTTATTCAAATTATCTGAATCACCTAAAATGGACATTATAAATAAAAAAATGTTTGTTTGCATCGCCACACATCAATATAGTGTGACTTAGACCACTTTCAAACTAACACTAAAGACAATTTTGGTGTTCATAAAATGAGAAATGTCATTATAAGGGTAAATTTTTTAAAATGTCAAAAATAAAAGTTCTTAAATTAGAAATCTGATCAAAGTAAAGAGAAAAATTGGGATATCTATTCTTTGACTTAGACCACTATCATTCTAACTGGCACATATATCCTCATCAACTTTTGGCAAACCAACAATAATTAGGATTTACTTTACCACAGGTTCCGTGCAACTTTTTCTCTGATTAGAACAATTTATCTTGTAATTATTATAATTATAATTCTCTAAATTGCTACAACTTAGAATAGCTAGAATCGAATTTTAAATTACAATGGTCTCAACAATTAGAAGAAAAAATAGATTATTTTTTATTATCGATAACTTTTCTCAAAAAGAAAAAAAATCGATAGTTTTTTGTCATCGATAACTGTCTTGTGATATTTTTTTGTTCCTCTGATCTCAAAAATGAAAATTAGAAAAAAAATCGAAAAATTAATTTTGGTTGCTTTTTGTTATCGATAACTTATCTTATTAATCGATTTTTTTGTTTTAATGGTTTCAAAACCGAAATTTAGAAAAAAAATCGATAATTGGTTTTTTATCGATGACTGTATCCAATCTGTAAATAAGAAAATATGTTAGACATGCTTTCGATATCTCTCTTTGTTATTGAATTATCGGTCATTAAAGCTTTTTAAAAAATCGATTTCTTTATTCTTATGGTCACAAAAATAAAAAAAAATAGATTTTTTGTTATCGATAAATGCCGTAGTAATCGATTTTTCTGTTCCAATGGCCTCAAAATCGAAAATTAGAAAAAAAATCGAAAAGGATAACTGACTTAGTGTATCTATATTTTTCGTTCCAATGGTTTCACAATTAAAAAATTAAGATAAAATCGAAAAAGAAATTTCGATAGTATATTTTGTTATCGATAACTATCTGTGTGTAATAATTTTTTTGTACCAATTGTCTCAAAATCGAAAATTTGATAATTTTTTTGTTACCGATGACTTTCTTAGTAATCGATTTATTGTTCCACTGATTTCAAAATGGATAATTATAAGAAACAAATTCGATACTATTTTTACCGATGACTGTTTTTGTAATCGTTTTTTTTTTGTTCCAATTGATAATTTTTTTGTTACCGATGACTGTCTTAGTAATCGATTTATTGTTCCACTGGTTTCAAAATAGGAAATTAGAAGAAAAAAATTCGATACTTTTTTTTATCGATGAATATCTTTGTAATCGTTTTTTTTTTGTTCCAATGATCTCGAAATCGAAAATTAGTATCAAAAATTAAAACAAAATTAGATATTTTTTGATGTCGATAACTGCTGTCTTAGCATTCTTATTATTATTGATTGTGGAAATTCGTAGTAGTGCCACAGGGCTAGAATGATCAAAAACCCGGGTTTTCTGTAATGTCGGGTTTTCGGGTTTTTCGTAAAACAGTGAGTTTTTAATAATATTTCAACTCATCATTACTTTTCGTCCAGCATCTATTATTCCCCAAATATCAGTTTAGAACAGATGTGAACACCGTAAAACTACAAATTATGTCTTGCTGAATAAGGAAATAATTTTGAAGCTATAATTTCTGGACCAATTACTTCGTTCTGCGATTCTGATATATTGTAGAGAATAAAGTAAGCTAAAAGATATAAAAAATAAGAAAAAATTTATATTTTTGTTCAAGCATTATGCGTATTTTTTGACTCTTTTAAATGCAAGGACCTTTATATTTTTGTTCAAGCATTATGCGTATTTTTTGACTCTTTTAAATGCAAGGACCTTTACTTTTATCTTATATTCGCAAAGTTCATCAACCTCATATTTTCAACGTCGAGTATAATATACGTATAAACCTGGATTACCAAAAAAATTGCTGCGTTCACCCACAGAATCGAATACTGGGTTACTTAATGTTAATCTGAAAAATAATTCGTCCTTGTGTCAAACGCTCCTGATCTGATCGTTAACCGCAGCGGCAAATGGTCAACGGCGTCATGTGAAATCTTGGGTGGACTTCACCATTTTAGACTAACAATTTTGCTGTGTTCGTAAAGTTTTTTTAGTTAGTTGCGGTCCGCAATAAAAAACGTTCTATGAAGCTTGTGATAATATAAAAAGTGACTTATTATAAACAAATTAGCACCGAAAAAAAAATTACTTTTTCCATGCTTTATATAAGGTTACTTTCTATATATGTTTGTGTGCCACAAAATTTGAAATCAATTTTTGAAAGCTTTTTTCTCAACCAATTTTGCTCAAATTTTGCACACTTAATCATTTTCGATGACAATACAAGGAAATGGAAAAATTTGACCAATTGGACAAAGGGGCGTGGTACCTCCCATACAAACCACAAATTAAAAATCTATTATTTCTGCTCCTGATAACGGTATTTAAACAAAATTTGGTACGTCGGTTTGGTGTGGATTTTTTAAGTGCTGCTGCAAATATGGGCGGGATTGTACAAAGGGGCGTGGTACCTCCCATACAAACCACAAATTAAAAATCTATTATTTCTGCTCCTGATAACGGTATTTGAACAAAATTTGGTACGTCGGTTTGGTGTGCATTTTTTAAGTGCTGCTGCAAATATGAGCGGGAATGGACAAAGGGGCGTGGTACCTCCCATACAAACCACAAATTAAAAATCTATTATTTCTGCTCCTGATAACGCAGTAATTTTTCCTTCTACAAAAGATAACTAAAAAAGAATTTCTAGGCCCAATAGAATTCTGCTTGCATAAAGCATGGATTTGAAAAAAATTTTTTTTTTTTGATTTATTTCACTATGAAAGAGAGACCGTCAAAAAAACCCGGGTTTCCCGGTTTTCCAAAAACAGCGATTTTAAAAAACCCGACAGTCGGTCTCAGATGAAAAACCCAGTTGACCCGGTTTTCGGTCTCGGGTTTGATCACTCTACATAGGGCTCCGTTCGATCTCGTTCCCTTTTTCTTAGTTTCATTGACGAACTTTTAGATCAGACTTTGAATCCAATCTACTCTACTGCAATTCAAATTCACTCCTATCGTGAATAAAATGTCTTTTTACTTCTATTTGATGCTTTTATTTCTGTTCCAATACAAACAAGTGAAAAATATTCCTCGGCCATATTTATATTGCCAACAACCGCCTCCAAATCAAAGAGAATAAATTCTCCTCTTATTCACGATACATTAGATCATAGACCAACTCATCGAGTAATTGAAGACAAGAGATGATTAGACTTTTCCGAATGGGATCGAATTAATAGAATAAATTTACATGCGATTCAATACTCCTATGATGTCGCCAATTCAATATCTAGCCAAAGATGGAGTAAAACTCTCATATAAGGTCAGGTGCTCCAATATCATCCTTGGAGCTAATTGACCGTGTTCAAATGAGAGCGATGTTGTTGATAATTGACGAAAGGATATTCCATTTTATTGTCTCCATCGTAATTTGGAATGTGTGGGAGATTCGCGTTATCCCACACAACAGATTAGTATGTGGAACCGACTTCTAACAGATATATTTACCCTCAATTACAGTATTCAGAAACATAAAATAGAAGACTCCCTCTTTCCTCCTTCCAGTACCTTATCTTCCTTAAACCAACCCAATGCACTGCATTTATGAGGGACATTCCCTGACTGTTGGTTCAGTTAAAAAACACACCGAGGACCGACGATTCCACAATCGACCCATAAAAAAGAAAGTTTATGTGGCTGTAATGGTGCTTTGCACATCCCTCGTGTATTCTCTTCCAAATGCGGCAATTTTGCTTATTGACATATCTATTGAGCCAAAATGGGCCACAATACTAATCAGAATGTTACGATTTCCAAACTCTATTATGATTTCAAAATCAATCTGTACAATTGGGAAAGGCAAACCAAACTGATCATTGTTAATGGCGTTGCTAAATGTGTCCAAGTTGTGCCCATCCAACCGCTATCGTAAAATGGAACCTGTGAAAAAACACCCTTTGTTCCAATGTGGAGCAAAGGGCAATGCAATGATGGTGGATATGGAAAAAATAAAATCAAATAAAACCTAATGACCCTTAGCTTGGGGCATCCATCGCTTTTCGAAACCACTGTCTAATGGTTTGAGTACAAACACGTGTAAACACATTTGTTGTAATCAAATCAAGTTCAGGGTCTGTGTGTGTTTTTCTGGATTATTTACATAAATAATTTCTAATGCATTTTTGATTAGCGTATCGTTATACGGTGAAGCATCGTTACAGCAACTGCCACAGCCACAGCAGCTATCCAATCCCATTACCTAGCAATGCTTCGCGTTGCATCCCATCCCATCCCAACCCATGCCATCCATCTATTTACCGTCATCAATCCAAATACGATCATTCATTCAGACATACGATTACGTTCATTCATTCATTCATCCACGTATTTCACGTTCACATTCATGCCGCCCCGGTACGAGATCATACGGCTGGACTATCAAGTGACTTGACTCTGCTGCTCTACTCCTCCTCCTCCTCGTTGGTACAGAATACCAGCTCGTATGTGTGGAAACAAGTGACTGACTGGCCTGTACTGAACTGAACTGCACTGACTACTGCCACCTTGCCACCGCCATGTACTACTCGTATTTGTTTAGAGACTATGTTAACATTATACCCCTGTGGCGTCATCGGCCAGGCCAAGAAGCCAACCCATCAGCCATCAGTGGCATCATTGTTGCATGAATATCGGATGCAAGTCGAACATCGCTACACACATACACACATGTAAGGCGGCTCAAGTACGACTTTGTAATAGAAGATACAGAAGGCACAGACTCGGGAATAATGGAAGCGAAAGACAGTCCCAACAAGAACAACGACAACAACAGCAGCAGCAAGATCGGCAGCAACGACGTCAAAGGTTGTCAGTTTGATTTGGTAGCAGAGGGAAATCACACGCTGCAGGTGATAATCGTTTACAATGTTACAGGCGACAATAGAACAACATAAGGTGAATATGTATTTATACAGACAGACAGACAGAGCGACAGACAGACCTACTCGTATGTGAAATCAAAACGTTCGAACGAACAGCAGTTGTTCTACAGCATCCACATCACACACCAATGAACCGACCGACCGATCGACCAGCCGACAGCCAGAAAAGGTGTTAGACTTACAAGACAATGACTGTCATTTGGTGTGTCTGTCGAGAATGCCTGAAAGGACAGACATTATGCAATCTGCAATGGATTAGTGCTTCCAGCTGGCGGCGGCGGGATACTACTTACATCTGAGTTGCTTGTTGTGCAACCTGTTGTGCCGTGTGTATGCTGTGAAAGGGATTAATGTGTGTTCGTTTTATAAACTGCCGTGAAGGTTAAATGGTGGATTTACAATGTTATGGAACATATTTTCATGGATTATAATCTGTTGAATGCTTTGAGGAAGTTTGAATATATCGAATTGTCATTGAGATTGTGAGACACATGAGAAAAGGCATATCAAGTACACGAAAGAAAAGGTCAGGAAGTAAAAACTAATTTTTACTTCAAGAAAATATGATTGAAATTCTCCGATGAGGCAACAGCATCGTAGGATTACACCTGAGCCTCCGATGAGGAAACAGCAACAGTCCACAGCCTAATAATATAGAATTCAACAAAGAACTTACAAGTCAATAAACAGCAAAAAAAAAACAAAGATAACACAAAGCTGTAGTACTACATCGCAATTAATTTGATTAGTATTAAGTTGATATTATAAATTGTGTCGTGTTATAAAATAAAGCGTAAATCAAAACGCAAAATTACAAAAAAGTTGTCAAGAGATATTTCAATAAAACAATTTTCTCCTGGTCATGTTGGAATAAAGCCAACGAGAGAAGAAGGATAATGAACGAAAGCGACGAACATATGACTGGAGCATCAGTGAAATATGTGTAATACACGAACTATCCACCAAAAACTCTCATTACCAAGTCATGCGGGGAATAAGGCAAAACCAAAAACTTACACTACTTATTTTTCGGATCCGTTTCTAATTATTTTTATAAAGGGATTGTAAGAAAATAAGTACTACCACGCACGCTTACGAGAAGTTAATAAATAAGTAGTTCTAAAGGAGTTGTAAAATAAGTGGCCACAGGAAGGTGTAAAATAAGTCATTATTGATAATTAGCCAAATAATGTATTATCGATAATGGGCTTAATAAGTGATGAAAACAGCATTTTTATTAAATTTCATATTTTGTATCGACTTGTTAACAATCTAAATACAGAATTTAGGAATATTTTTCTTTAAGCCTGGGTAACTAAGCTGCGATAACAACAGCATTGCTATTCTCTGCATCACCAGAAAAATGAAGAAAATTAAGTTTTAAAATCTGAAGTTCTATGAAATTTAACTTACCAATAACTACTTATTTAAACCATTATAAGGAATTAAGTATTTCATACTTCAAAATAATGCAGGGCGTAACGAACAGTCTTTACTAAGTAATGATAAAAAATAATGAGGTGTCATTACCAAGTTTTTGCTGGGTATCGATATCCGGATCGTGAGTTACAAATATTGTAAGATGCATCGTACGAACTATTTTAAAGTAATCTTTGGTATTCCTTCTCAAATAAAGATGTTATAGTGATGTGCTTCAACGCTATTGTCATCAACAAACAGACGTGTCGGATGTGGGGATTTGCCCTTAAAACTTATAGTCAAAAAGAAAACTGAATTTAAATGGGTTTCCGTCAAATACATTTTTTGGGATATTAAAAGCGTTTTGAAATTTGTTTTTAGTATTTATTGATATTTAATATTTAGTAAATTTGTGTATTCTTGTCTAAACGAATCAGCTGTTAACAGTCTGACCTAAATTAAATCATATAGAAATTATAACGGAAGTCCTGAAATTCTCTTAATATTACACAGGGATCAAGCGGAAAGTTTGAATTTAGAATTTGAGCAATGAGATTAGAATCTGGTGGTGGAACAATCGGCCTTGTTGGTATTGAAAAAATAATTTTATATAATACACACGAGGTACAGTGAAGACGGGACATACCGTACAACAACAACTTTTGCATTGTTGCGAGCGATGCGAGCATATGCATGACATTCAATTGGCAAAGTGAGATTTTTAGTGTGTCGACTTAGTTCGGTGGAATATTTTGTTTATCAGCGCTTCTCATTTGTCATATGTGACCGCTGGTACTAATATGAACTCTGATTTAAGTCAAAGACATACATTCGTTGCGAAAGTTCTGACGAGATGGTGTAGCGACCATCGAAACTGCGCAGTCAACTTTTAGCTGCAACAATAAAGGTCTCACTTTGCCTTTTTGCTAATTTTGGGATCTGCTGAAGACTTTAGCACAACCTTTGGTCTTGAACCGAAATAAATGACAAAACATACAACATAACAGACCAACAATACATACAAACAGCATTTTATATAATTTTTATTTTTTGTTATATATAACATTTTTATTATTTTAGTTTTTTCGTTTGCATTTTTTTGGTCTGTAATCAATATTTGATTTGAACTGGGATATTGTCCTATATTTAATAGAATGCAAATTTATTTACAAATTGCATGGTGACATTTATTAAAGCCACTTATGAATTATTATTACCATGTTCATGAAAATGTCTAAAATTCTGAAAGTATAGACCAAACAAAACTATAATTTTCTGGTGCAATTCGCGCTTAAAAGGACTTGACATTTTTGAGCGATATAGTGGCCCGTAAAATGTATTTTTTCCGTAAAATTCTATCGTATTCCTTGAAGGATTAACATTTTAAAGGACTTGTTTGCCCCACTTCCTAAAGCCACAGAAATTATTTAGATTATCAAAAATGTCCTCTATCATTTGTTATTAATATAATGTTTCTAGAATTAGCAGCAATAATAAAATAAGTTGTTGGGTATTGATGTCCTTCAAAATAGCACGTCCTTTTAAGCGCAAACTCGATCAGGATATTACAAAACGAATTACAGTTTTGTTATGTTTCCTATCAGAGTTCAGAATTTGGCATACAATTGCATGACCCATCAAATTTTTGTTATTTTGTAGCGCGTGTCCTTCGAGATTTGACAGGAAGATCCACATATTCTATATTTATCCATGAGCATTGTTTTCTTTGCTCTGAAAGAAAAATCGTTCGTTGCATCAACGAATCATATTCGTTATTGCCATTTCGTTCCCACAACAATCCGACACGTTGCTGCAACGATGTGAACGTTTATGGTATGAAACCGATTTTTCGTACTTTTCGTAGTTTCGTTCCTGCAACAATTCAATATTCGTTGATGCAACGAAAATATTCTCCTTCATTTTATACATGGGAAAACATTAATTAATACAAATAATCTATAAATTTCTGATTATAATCATTATTTTTATACAAATCCATATTATTTTGTCAAAAATTATTAAAATTAATGGAGTTTGGATGGAACACTTTGCATCAACAACTCATTCGTTGCAGCAACGAAACTGATATCGTTGCAGGACCAAATTTATTCGTTGGTGCAACAATTGGAGACACACAAATTATGTGTTTTTCTAGTGTGTGTTTTTGGGATGTATTCGACAGTAATTCTCATTCACGTTGTTTTAGTTCTGCCTTAAGTAGTTAAGCTGCTGTTGCGAATAATCACTTCGAAGTCCACTGCCGGTGGTCATCATGGAACTAAATTATCTACACTGAAAGAAAAACGTTCGAGGCCGGGACGAATTTTGTTTTTGAAAACTAACTAACGTCGGCGTTCATTGCTGCAACGATAAAGTTTCCTTGCTGCAACGAAAATGTTTAATTTATTGCCACGAATATTTTCGAAACCACATTGTTTCAGCAAGGAAACCGCGTTGTTGTAGCAACGAAACAGAGTTGTTGCAGCAACGAATCAAAGTTGTTGCACCAATGAATTAGAGTTGTTGCAGCAACGAAATAGCATTGTTGCAGCAATGAAACTGCATTGTTGCAGCAATGAACATATTCGTTGTAGAACTATAATTTCCATTAAATCAAGATTCGCTGCATCAACGAAACTTTGTTCGTTGCAGCAACGAACGCCGACGTTGGTTGACTTTGAATGAACAAATTCGTTGCAGCAACGTACGACTTCGTTCCGGTTACGTACGTTTTTCTTTCAGTGTGGTAGCATAAAAAAATAAAATATTTTTTCTATTTTTTATGGGTTTGTTTCGTGCCAGCATAAAACATTTTTAATTCTCAATTTATTGGCCACTATTTTAATATGAGAGTTGATAAACATCATAACACAGTAGAAAAATTTCACAATAAAAAATCCTCCTGCCACTCTCTGCAAGCTTTTGTCTACTACAGAGTAGCTTTTGCTTTTGTCAACTACTGAGTAGTTGCAGAGGAGGAGGAGGATTTTTCTATTGTGAAAAACTTTTTAAAATACCCCTGAAGATGTCCGACGAAGTTGCTCGAAATATTGGGAAATAAAAAAATAGAAAATAATAAAATTAGTTTTATTAATGGAAGAAACTGACCTCAAGCCGAACAAAAGACAAAACGAAGATATAATTATTTTTGAATCAATTAATTTGAATTGAACTTGGATATTATCATGGCTCATGGCCTTTTCGTTATATTTTTTTATAGAATGAAAATTTCTTTAAAAATTATGTGGTGATATTTTTTGCTTGACTGTCTACTACTTTATCGTGATTTCTGTCCCATGGCGGCTTTCCTATCAGAAGGATTTACAGCAATTTTTGAACAAAATTCTCAAACTCTTCAAGTCAGAAGTAATGTAAAGGTAATGTGTTTATTAAGACGTTACATTTAGTTTGCTTTATATATAGATTATTTAAAATTACATTTTCGGTACGTAGGCGTATAGCTGGTATATGCTGGAGAAAACACTTAAGTTCTTAAGGACTTGAAATTCTTAAAACATGAGTCATTTATCGTCTGACAAATCTAAGGCGGCAGCCACAGCAGCAGTGTAATGCCATTCAATTCTAAATATTTTTAAAAACATTTTCAACCCCTTTTCTTTCCTTTTTTGTTTATCACAATTTATTTAATCTACTACTTGAGCTCAGAACAAAAAATAGCCGCACTTTTGATTTAATACAAAAAAAAAAGAAAAAAAACACAAATCCTCTTCAAACGATCTTTGTTTCGTCTCGTTTTTGAATTTGACATTGCGTGTGAATTGTGGACTGAGAACAATAAAACACAACTACGCATTTTATGTCTTAACAAAGACGGCGAGCGAGCAACAACAACAACAACGAGAACATTAAATTATAATAAAAAACCAAAGCCATAAAAAGAAGATCAAATACGATTTAATTTCATGAAGTACAACTCATTCGCGCTGTACATGAAAAGAAGATGCGTGGGATTGGACCCGTACTTGTGTGCCTATAAAACAAACAAACAACACAAAACACAGACGAAATAAGTGAATGAATATTCACTTAACAAAACAACATAAACAGGCGGCCGGACGGACGGCCGCAGTGACGGGCAATTACCGACCACTACTCGTAAAAATATGATGATGATCATCATCATTATTTTCGGAGGCAGTGCGATAGGACGGACTCTCACATACATCCATCGATCACATCATTGCCTGTTGCTGCTGCTGCCTACAGTTAGAATTCGAGCACAAACAACATCTTGAACTTTTCCTCCTCCTCATCGGCACCGAGAGTGCCTCGAACAACAAGCAACAGCCGAAGATTGAACGATTTAAAACCATTTTACGTGGAAGGAACAAAAATACACCTGAATTGTTCTGATTGTCAATGACGTCGACGACGACGTGGTTGTTTTCAAAAGAAAACGAAATGAGTGGGGTGTTGTTATGAAGCATGGAAGCGTTGGCTTTTTTATTTGCTTTTTTCACTGGTGTTTTTGAACTCCTTTCCGGAGTACCCTATGTTACATTGTGGTACCCGATCGCAGTCGAATGGCCATTCAGTCAATTGACACAAAATCAACCTAAGTCAACTCTCTAATTTATCGTAATATTATTTTCAGTGATGAGGCTCATTTTTGGCTCAAGGGATACGTCAGTAAGCAAATTTGAATAATTTCAAGTGAAAAGATTCCAGAAGAGTTTCAAGAGGACCCATAGCGATCACAAAACTTCACTATTCAAAATCAAATTCCATCGGCCAATATTCAAGAACTTTTGTTCAAGAAAAAATTTTTGAATTCTGTAAAAAAACTAAAATAAGAAAACTATCCAAGGATTATTTTGAGGTATTAACAGTGAAAATCTGATACATATTAGAATTTAACCCAAAGTTACCTACTTTTCGTATTTTTCGTTTTAAAAGCAAATTTATATCTTATGTTTTGCTTGAGGCTAAAAGAAAATCTTCATATTTTAAGCTACTTATTTTTGGTGGAACTATAAATGTGACATTTCGCACTAAATGCATCCTATCTTGCAAGAGTGTAATTTCGTGCAGGCAAAAGTTACTCTACAAAAAACGGGGAACCCTTCAAACATTCTAAACATGTATTGGATACTTCATATGCTTTTAAAGGAAGAAAGTTCTGTTGATCATCATAAATTTTGTTAAAAAAATATTTTTTCAACATTTATTACAAACAATCTTCATTTTGGCGCCATAATAAAGCCAAGCCAAGCCAATTTCTAATAAAACAAATTTGAGTGCAAAATCTCTTAAAATGTATGAGAAACAGATCGACAAATTCGAAAAATACGTTTTTTAATTTTCGAAATCTGAAAAAGATGAAAATCTGTAATACAAATAAAATTGAATTTTTTTCTGCACATTAGGTAAAAATATGTAAAAAATAAAAACTTTAATTTTCTTTTAAATCGAAAAATACTACAATTTCTAAAATATATCCGACAGACATTTACATTTACTAGAATAAAAGTTATTGATTTAGACAGACGAAGATGGTTTGATTTAGAGGGTAAAATTGAAGATTTAGAAGGATTTATTTATGCGATTATTATATTTTTTTAAATACACAATAGGGGAACATCGTGAAGCCCTCATGTTAGATAGTTTCAGATGAACATTTTTAAAAAGACAAAATTTTGAAAAAAGTTTGATTTTGTTATACTTTTTTATACACGCCACGAGAGTATTATGTCATTGTGCATTTGTTTGTAACACCCAAAAGGAAGCGAGATAGACCCATTGTTAAGTATACCGATCGACTTAGAATCACTTTCTGAGTCGATTTAGCAATGTCCGTCTGTCTGTCCCTCTGTCCATCTATTGTTGTAATCAAATTACAGGTCGTAATTATAGTCCGATCTTAACAAAAATTGCCACAAATAATTTTTGTGGATCAAGGACGAACGCTACTTAATTTGGCAAATCGGTTCAGATTTAGATATAGCCCCCATACAAATGTCGCTCCCGATTTGACATTTGCCGCTCTAGAAAGCCCATATTGTACTCGATTTTCAGTAAATTTGGCACAACATCTTATAATCCAACTAGAAACACATATGCAGAAATTAGGTAAGATCGGTTCAGATTTAGATATAGCCCCCATACAAATATTGCTCCCGATTTGACTTTTACCGCTTTAGAAACGACATATTGTACTCTATTTACTTTACATGTGGCACAACATCTTATTATCGAACTAGAAACACCTGTGCAGAAATTGGGTAAGATCGGTTCAGATTTAGATATAGCCTCCATACAAATGTCGCTCCCGATTTGACATTTTCCGCTCTAGAAACCACATATTGTACTCGATTTTCTTTAAATTTGGCGCAACAGCTTATAATCCAAGTAAAAAACCTATGGTGAAAGTGGGTAAGATCGGTTCAGATTTAGATATAGCCCAAATAAAAATGTTGCTCCCAAATGATTAACCGAGTTTGGCCAAACTATACATATTATATTTCACCTATTTCGTTCCAGATTTCAATATAACCTCATACATATGTCCTTTCCGATTTAACATTTTTTGTCAAACACATACATTTACAGGATACAAAAATCCTCCCCGTTTAAATTGTACAGGGTGATTTTTTAAGAGCTTGATAACTTTTTTTAAAAAAAAAACGCATAAAATTTGCAAAATCTCATCGGTTCTTTATTTGAAACGTTAGATTGGTCCATGACATTTACTTTTTGAAGATAATTTCATTTAAATGTTGACCGCGGCTGCGTCTTAGGTGGTCCATTCGGAAAGTCCAATTTTGGGCAACTTTTTCGAGCATTTCGGCCGGAATAGCCCGAATTTCTTCGGAAATGTTGTCTTCCAAAGCTGGAATAGTTGCTGGCTTATTTCTGTAGACTTTAGACTTGACGTAGCCCCACAAAAAATAGTCTAAAGGCGTCAAATCGCATGATCTTGGTGGCCAACTTACCGGTCCATTTCTTGAGATGAATTGTTCTCCGAAGTTTTCCCTCAAAATGGCCATAGAATCGCGAGCTGTGTGGCATGTAGCGCCATCTTGTTGAAACCACATGTCAACCAAGTTCAGTTCTTCCATTTTGGGCAAAAAAAAGTTGGATATCATCTCACGGTAGCGCTCACCATTCACAGTTACGTTACGATTCGCATCATCTTTGAAGAAGTACGGTCCAATGATGCCACCAGCCCATAAACCGCACCAAACTGTGACTTTTTCTGGATGCATTGGTAGCTCTTGCAATGCTTCTGGCTGATATTCACTCCAAAATCGACAATTCTGCCTATTTACGTACCCATTGAGCCAAAAATGAGCTTCGTCGCTGAACACAATTTCTTTCTTTCTGAACTTTCTTAACAGAGCACGCATTTTGATAATAAAATTCAATGATTTGCAAGCGTTGCTCGTTAGTAAGTCTATTCATGATGAAATGTCAAAGAAACTGAGCATCTTTCTCTTTGACACCATGTCTGAAATCCCACGTGATCTGTCAAATACTAATGCATGAAAATCCTAACCTCAAAAAAATCACTCTATATATGGATAGAAAGTGGAGTGTATCATAGAGTCGGCCCGCCCAACTTTAGACTTTCCTTACTTGTTTGTAATAAAGTCAGTTTCCAGTTTGAGACTTTGCAACCTCATTTTATTCCAATTTAAAGTTTTGGACGCATAAATATAATCGAGTAAGGAAAGGCTAAAATCGGGCGGGGCCGACTATATGATGCCCTCCACTTTCTACAAGAGTACAATTCAATTCGGTAAAAGAGTGAAATCGTGAATGATTTTTGTATGTGTCTAATCATATAAACCGATGCGACCTGACCTGAAAGTCATATATAAATCTGAACCGATCTTTCTAGTTGGAATATAAGATATATTGCCAAATTTGAAGAAGGTCTGTTAAAATATTTGGTTTCTAAATCGTGATTTCTAAATTGTATGCGAGCTATAAATAAATCTGAACCGATCTACGAACTGATCTACTTTCATAACAGATGTTTCTAGTTGCAATATAAGACTTTGTGCCAAATTTGAAAAAGACGGACGGAAAAAGTCAAATCGGCAGCGAAATTTGTATATCTATAAATCTGAACCGATCTGACCCATTTTCACCATAAGTGTTTGTAGCTGAAATATAAGATGTTGTGCAAAATTTGACGAAAATCTGTAAAAAATTGTGGTATCTAGAGTGAAAAGAGCCAAATCTGGAGTGAAATTGGTATGGGGGCTGTATGTAAATCTGAACTGTTTTTCTTCAATTTAAATTACAAGAATAGATGGACAGACAGATACATGAATAAATCGACTCAGAATGTGATTCTAAGTCGGTCGGTATAATTAACAATGGCTTCCTTTTGGCTGTTACAAACAAATGCATAAATACTTAATAGTGGAGGGTATAAAAACCAGGACAATTCTAAAATTTCAATGTATATTTCGAGAGAACATTTTGTCAAATAATAACAGGAAACTCGAAAACGGTATTGAACAAATGTTTAATGAATATTTTTTTAATTATTGACATAAATTCCAAATGTCGCCGAAAATATCTTTAAGAATTGTACTCCCATTGTGGGAAATGTAGTTTCTTACACGTTCAATCAAAGGTTTTTTCGAACAAAAGTTTAATTTTTTGAAGACTGCTCCTAAATCACTGTTTATATGTGGAAGTGAATTTGTTTATGTATCCAAAACAATAAACAATTTTTTCCGTGAATATGAATCAGTATATCTCAATGCACAAACAAATATTTTTTTGTTGAATAGTGTGTTCATCATTTCCCAAGATATATGTGCCAGTTAGAATGATAGTGGTCTAAGTCACACTTTATCCGTTCTGAGATGTGCAATGGTTAATGTTTGAGTCAATTGAAAAATATTTATCCACCGAAGCACAATTTTTTATACCCTCTACCTCTGGGATGGGGGTAGACTAACATTCTGTTTGTAACACCTTGAAATATAGACGTGAGACATTATAAAGTATATATATTCTTGATCGTCATAAAAAAGACGATCTAGCAATGTCCCTCCGGAAATGAGCTAGGACGTCCAAATTTTCCATAAATGCGTCTGATAGTCGTAGATTGGTTGGGATTGAAACTGGGCGAAATCGGCCCAAAGGGAAACCGCAGCCAGAGTCATGAAATTCGGAGTATAGATTCTACTGACTGCGTAGACACGAAAAATAAAGTTTTTTTTTCAAATTCGTCCTTTCAAGGGATACAATGGGCACAGAGGGATAAAAATAGTACCAACTTAACGACTACAGCTAGAATGATGAAATTCGGTATGTACATCCCTCTAATTGCGTAGACACGTAAACTAAGGAGATTTTGGATAGTCGTACTCTTAAAGGGGTGAAATTGAAAAAGGGGATAAAAATAGTACCAACTAAGTGGTTATAGCTAGCTTGATGAAATACGGTGTGTGTATCCCACTAATGACGAAAACACGTAAAATAAACTGATTTTAGAAAGTCGTATTCTTAAGGGGGTAAAGTGGGAAAAATGGTATAAAAATGGTACCAACAAATGGCCGCAGATAGTATTATGGAATATACATGGTATATACATTCCTCTGAGTGCATAGCCAAGTAAAATAATTTTTTTTCCAAATTCGTACTTTATTTTGTTGCTTCAAATACACTCTCTATCCCCCAATATTTAGGATATTTATGATTGCTGCCTTATATTTACTTTATGAATTGAAGTATTATATTCCCTTTTTCGCAGTTTACACCTTAAAAGTACGACATTCGAAAATTTCATCATTCTAGTTGTAGCCTTTTAGTTGGTACCATTTTTATCCTCTGCTCCCATTGAATCCCTTGAAAGTACGAATTTGGAAAAACCTTTTTTCGTGTCTACTCAGTCAGAGGAATGTATACAGCGAATTTCATGGTTCTAGCTGCATCCATTTGTTTGGTACAATTTTTATCCCCTTTTTCCTTTTTATACCCTAAAAGTACGAATTTCGAAAATGTCCCTTATTTTATGTGTCTACGCAATCAGAGGAATATATACACCGAATTTCATTATTCTAGGTGCAGCCGTTTGGTTGGTGCTATTTTTATCCCTCTATACCCATTTAACCCCTTAAAAGTACAAATTTAGAAAAAATACTTGTATATTATGTATCTACTCTATTAGAGGTAAGTACACGCCAAATTTCGTGTTTCTATCTGTTGTCGTTTGATAGGTACTATTTTTATCCCTTTCCCTTACAAATAAAAATCACTCTATGGTGCCCTTTTATGCTATAAAGGGAATGCGAATTGCAAATATCAAGTAAATACAAGCTATTATGTTCAAAAAACATGCTGAAATACTCTAAATATTGAAAATCAGTCCTTATGAGGGAACAATTTTTCCCTCTGGGCCGATTTTGCCCACTTTCAATCCCAACCGATCTGCAACCATAAGACACATTTAGGACAAATTTGAACCTCCTAGCTCATATCCCCCAACCTGGAGGTGGAGGGTATAATAAGACATACAATTTTTAATTTTTTCGCAAAAGTAATATTTCCTTACCAAAAATGAAAGAAAACAAAAATATTTTATTTCAAAAAAATTGCATCTATATTTAATAGAATGCAAATTTATTTACAAATGGCATGGTGACATTTATTACTTGGCTGCAGACTACCACGATCATGATTTCGACCATGTCAAAAGTCTTTTCAAGTGGCTTCGCAGCGACTTTTCAACATCAAACCCGGTCTCTATAAGGAGATGATTCTCACAAACGAACGAGAAGCACCACTCACTTGCCGAATTTGCGTTTAAAAAAATCGCACCAAGTACTAAAGTACACATACCATCATACAAGCATCCCATTTAGTTGCATATGTAAGTACGTGTATATGCAGGTATAGTTACCCAGCAATACTTCTGCCCAGGCCCGTGCGCAGGATTTTCCCCTGGGGGGGTTTTCACCTACACTCATAAAAAAGTTAACCCTATAATGAGTTAAAATTAACTAAAATTTAGGAAACCAAGTACATTTTTACTAAATATAAGTAGAATTTTGCTGAAATTTTCCTAAATCTAAGTACATTTTTCCTAAAACCAAGTAATTTTTTCTAAATTTAAGCAAAATTTTCCTAAAACTAAGTAAATTTTTACTAAATCTTAGTAAAATTTTGCTGAAAATTCCCTAAAACTAAGTAAATGTTTACTCAAATCAAGTAAATATTTACTCAAACTAAGGACAATTTTGCTGATTTTTTCCCTCTAAACGAGTAAATTTTTACTTAAGCTGAGGAAAATTTTATTTTATACAAGGAAAAATGTGAAATTAAAATAAGTTCATTTTAACTAAAAAAATCAAACAAATAGTTTTGCTTCAGAGAATGCAAAACTGATACAAAAAATGACAACATGAAATATTTCTCAAAAGTTACATGATACCTCTGCCATAAGGAGTTGAGCTATTACTCCATGATTGTTGCGAAGGCAAGATAGGCGCCTTCGCAGTGTTTGTTTAGAAAAATTCAGAAAGTATTTAAGAAATAAGTCTCTGCAAACGAATGAGAATTGCTTCTTAGATTAATATTAAAGAATTTTTTAAACAATTTCAAATGTTTTTTATGTTCATTATTACTTAAATGTATGAAGAACTCGGCATACATTTCAATAAACATTTTAACTGCATTTTTAGGAAAAAACATATTTTTAAGTTAAAATTTCCTAAATGGAATTTTTTACATACAAAAAATTTCAGATATTTTTCTCAATTAAAACCTTGGAAATATTCTTTGACATAAGTTTGAATTTACTCAATTGTAAGAATTTTTTATTAGATGCAAAGAAATGTTTTTAAGTAAATCTACTACCCTTTTTCTAGCAAATGAACTATTTACTATGGTATTGAAAGAAGGAAACTTTACTCATACTTAGTTAATTTTCAAACTTTTTAGGAAATTTTTACTGGAGCGTTTGGAAACCACTCATATTTTATTGTCAGGATCTTCGAGAAATATTTTGATACATTCGTCCGACAGACATCGTCACTCAAAGGAATATGTCAGTAAAAGAAAGCAGAAAGTCTACTGAAAGATCAGATTTTCTGCTGTTAAAAAAGAGACAGCAGATTTGTATCTGCTGTTTGCTGTTTACCATCTTCGAGCTAAACTCGCTTATGAACGCTTATCTTTTTATATTTTAATTAACAACAGCCAATTTTAGCAGACTGCAAACTCTTTAGCAGTGTGAATGGTGATGTAAGATTGCAGAAAACTGCTGTTATGCGAAAAAAACGGCTGTAATAACAGAAAAGTGTCTACTGATAGGCAGCAGACAATCGCTGCTTTTATTAACAGACTTGTTCTCTAAGTGTAGAACTTTTGTTTAAATATTTGCTTGAAATTACATACATACATATCGAGGGCTTATATTCAAAGGTGGCTATGAACTAAAACATAACTTTTCAGGAGAGCGAAAAAACTGATTTGCTCCTTAATTTGAAGAGAAATTATTAATCATTATTCTACAGTTTAATCTAAAAAGGATTACTAATTGATTAAAAAGGATTAAAAAGTTTTCCAGCTTCATCCGTCAGATTGGTACCATTTTTATCCATTTTACCAAATTTTTTACAAAAAGTACATATTGCGGTAGGGCATGGTAAACAAAAAATACAAATTGGATAATTTTTGTTTTATGATTTTCTCGCGATCTAGCCAACGGATCCGACTGAATTTTTGTTTATGTATTAAGAACCAATTTCGCTTGTAACATACATGTAGCCAGTCGCGAAAATCGCTACAATTGATGAAAAATCCAAAATCAAAATCTGAGAATAGTTTGGCATCAAAAACTCATTTTCGAGAAAATGGTTCATAACCACTTTTTAATATTAGCCCTCGATATATATTTTGAAGAAATATTACACAAAAAACGATCAAATTCCTCGGCGATAAACCCTTCAGTTCCGCATTTTATCTATGATAAATGCAGAAAATTGGATATGCTTTTTGACAAAGTATGGGTCTAAATAGGATGTCTAAAGAGTTTTGGTGTTTTTAATTTATATAGGACATGAGTAACAGGATGTTTACTCAAAATTTTTATACGCATATTCCGTTTAAATAAAAAATATTTGGAAATGTTTCTTTATTTTTATAATCTTAAATATGTATAAATTCGAATAACAAATAATTTTTTATTGTATTCGATGAAATGCAAGAAGAAACAACTAGAAATTTTAAATCCAAAAAACAAATAATTGGTATTTTAGAGTTACGTCTTCCTACGTAGATCCAAGTTACTGAATTTGTTGTTTCTCTTTTGAATAATACTTGTTACATATGTACAAAAATATACTAACTCTGAAAAATATTTGACATAAGTGATAAATACAACAAAAATTTTAGTAAGTTAAAACTCATTTCTTATTGTTTCGCAACTTTAAAGTAGATTTTAAAATAGAGACCTACACGCAGAAAAAAATGCATTTCGTAGAAACGAAATTTTAGACACGTGAACATCGTTTTTGAGTTTCTTATGTGGGAAAAATTAGTTTGTTTGCGGTAACCATGTCATCAGTTATTGTAAATGAACAAAGAGAAATAAGTTTATGTATATCAACCAATTTTCTTCGTTTGTCGAAATGGATTTGTATTATAATTGCAAACTCTCAAAACAATAGAAGTAACAGAAACCGTTGTTGTTGCATCTGTGATGAAAATGGGACACATCGGTTCAGATTTAGGCACAGTTCCATAAAAATGTCCAATCGCAAATGTTACATCTTAGCGCTCTACAAGCATCAAGCTAATTACTTTCTTTTATTAAGAATATTTTAGATTTCATTATGATATCATAGTGATTCTTATCTACTCTTTTTTTAAAATATTAAACGATTTTGTTATTAAATTTCCAAACTTTTATTGCAGTACATAATTAAAAGTTCATAAGATATAGCTCAAGTCGAATGTCAAGAAGTGGTATCGGTTAATAAAAATGAAAACTTTCCGAACAATTTGGTGTCCATTAGCGAAATTAGCATTACACAATCTTGAAATTGACACAATTCGTTTAGTTTGTTTGTATTTTTCATAACCTTTCTCCGAAATTCAAGAAAGTGTCCACGATTTTTTTTGTAGTTTTCGTGTTTTCATGATTTTACTGCAAAATTACCAAGTCAGACGAGTTATTTTAAACATACCTATATCTTAAATTCTATATTTTATTGCTTCACAAAGTCTAGAAGGTTTTAAAAATTATATGTTCGAAATCTCTCTGGGGGGGTTTGAACCCCCAAACCCCCCCCCCTGCGCACGGCCCTGCTTCTGCCGTGCCAACGCTCATTGTTTTAGTTTTTTCGTTTGTTTTTTTTTGGTCTGTGATGTTGTCCTGGCTCTAGACCATTTATTTAATAGAATGCTAATTTATTTACAAATAGCATGGTGACACTTGGCTGCAGACTACCACGATTGATATTTTATGAACAAAGTTGGACAAACATTAATATCTGTGGAGAAATCGTACAGGAATTATGTTAAATTTTATTAATAAATTGTTATATTGAAGAAATATCAAGTACTGGAAGAGGAATTCAGAATTGAAGAACGATAATTAATACTTTATTAACAATAAATATTACATCTTTTGTATGTGCAATATTACTCTATCGCACTCACTTTCTCCAATAAAATTTTTCTGCTGGAAATTGGCTCGCGTAAAAATTTATGTAGGCCTTGGGATAGAAGATTGGTAGAATGGTAGCTGAATATGTCAACAACTACTCATGTTGACAGTTCAAAATCGAATCAAAGTCAATCCATATTAATCCATTAAGTTTACAAAACTAGACCATATGATGAGTCTGTAAATGCACTGTCTGTTTTAAAAAGTGTTTATTTTTCAAAAAACCTGTTAATTTTAAATATATGATTACATTTATATATTCTGGTCATTGGGAAACGTTTTGAAATTGAATTGATTTCATATTTCATTATTTACAATTTCTTTGAGTTTAATTTGTTTGTTATGCGAAATAAAATAAATTATTATTTATTTAATCTAATGTGTTTTTATGTAGCAAACCGTATCGATTTCCCATACAGTCCCGGGATTCCCGGAAATGGAAAAAATAATTCCCGTTTCCCGGGAAATAAAAAGTACGGGAAAATGCTAATCCTACATTAAACGTCCAATAATACGACCATTGAATAACATTTTGATACGACAAGTATAAAACACATATTTTTTAGAGTTGTTTTTTCGGGCGGGGATGATAATGATTAATAACGCTTTAAATTATCTAAAGTATTAAGTGACGGAATTTAATTGTAAAAAAATAAAAATAATGTACTTCCTGATCAGGCTTAATATATATTTATTTTTTAATGGCTGACACAATTGATCTTGCTAGACTCGTTTGTAAATTTTGAAAACGTGCAAAAAACCCACACTATTGTTCGACAGGCAATTCTATCCGGCGTCAAATGTAGGATCTGTGATCATGTGAATACAAGTTGTCGATGATATGTCACTACCGATACTCCATCATTTTGCATTCCGTTTTCCTAGGGATTCTACTATAAATCTGACCTTATATATTTTTGAGATTAGTTTCAAAATGTTATGGACAGCCAATTTATAGTCCTTTTACGATGATCGATTTCTTGAGTAATGAGGAATTGGTAGCTAGCTACAGCAAGTCGGAATTGATGATGCGGTTGAACCAAAATTATTTGTTTATTTTTTCAGTGAACTTTTGTCAATTATTTTTTGGTTGTTAACACTTTACGTGCGTAAAAGAGGTCTCGATTTGAATCAATCTCCCTTTTTGATTTTAAGATCATTTATTCACGTAGTGTTCTCTGAAATCGCCTTTTGCCACCACATAAAATTCCTTACGAGAGCCTGTTTTGTATTCCAAAAGAAGCGAGTTATTAATAATTATCCCAAACACTCTCGCGTACATAGTACCCATAGTACATATTTGGGTAAATCCCAATTTGTTTGGGATTTATTTTTTTAATTAATAATAAAAAATTATCTCCACGAAGCTTTTAGTTTTACTCCAGTGATTCTTTTCCACGAATCAGAATAACATTTACATTAATACGAGTTTTCTCTTCAAATTAGTCATCATCACGATCATCATCTTCCTGGTGGTGGTTTTTTTGTTGTTCTCGGGTTCTTACAGATGTAATTGCTGTTGTTTTTGTCGATGATGTTCTTGTTCTGGCCTTAGGCGGAATTCGTGCTACCAGACAATCAAATGATTTTATTGACGCCACTGTTTGTCGCTACGCCTCCCCTCCACAACACCTAATTCAAGATTTAAGAGGAGAGTTGAATGTCAGTTAACATGAACATCGTCGGGCCGTGTGACTTCTGTGTGTCGACTTGAAAGGTGTTCGTCAGTGATGGCCAAACAGGGAAAATAAAGAGTGATTTGTAGATACATATTGGCGGTATAGAACAGAGGGTAACTTTAGGAATATTTTTATTTTATTTGTTTTATCTTGTAATTCGAAGTCCTCTGGCCAATTTTAAACATATTATAAAATGCTTATACCTTTGTAATATCACTAAAAATAATTTTTATTAGTAGAAGTCTTCGGCGACAAATTCAAACAATTCAAAGATATTTTCCATTATTTATGTGTAATGGGGGGATATGATGTCCATTTCAAGCGTCTACGTCCTAAGGGAATTATTAACTGAAATTTTCATAATTCTAGTTCTGCCGAATTGATCTTTGACATGCTAATGTTTATCTAAGAACCAAAATGGGTAACGATGACCCGTTAGTCTATGAATGTTAGCCTATCCCCTTTTTCCTCGTAACTTAATTGCAGCTCGTTTTAGTTAATAATTCTTAAAATTTTAGTTGCAGAGTTATTAAGTTCTAAAAACCTTTAATTATTTTTAATTTTGCTCTCGATGTTTCTATCGGTGCCAATGATATCCCTTTTTCCCATTTTCACTCTAAAAGTAAGAATATCAAAAGAATCGCGTCTATGAATTCAGAGCGACGTATACACCGAATTTCAATATTCTAGCTACGTCTGGTTGGCTGGTACCATTTTTATTCCTCTTTTCCCATTGTGCACCTAATTTGAAATATCCATATATTTTATAAGATCTTTTCATGTTTCGCATCTACGCAATCAGAGAGGCCGGAGGGTCTAGTTGTGTCTCAGGATATTTTACAGTTCAGAGTACTATACCCATTAAGTGATCTAACAAAAATTGTCTGAGGTTCGGATTTTCATAATAAGAATCTGTGTTGATGAGAAGGGAAACTTTTGAAAAGAAGAGCGTTACTGACTGACTGACTGACTTATCATTGATCAGACCCCAGACCAAACGGCTGAAGCCAGGGTCATGAAATTTTCAGGGTAGTTCCCAAATATGACGTAGACGTCGCACAGTGGCGCCATTTGAGTTTTTTCGTTGCAAAAATCATATCTTTTGAACCGAATAAGATAATTGAACAGTTTAAACAGCATATGATAGATAAATGTTCAGCCTATGAAATGAGCGTTTGGAAAGGGTGCTACGCTCTGTAGGGGCCTAATTATGGGTTATCAAAGTTAAAATTAGTAGAAAAATCAATTTTATGGTAACTAAAAAAAATATTTTTACATTTTTAGATTGTTTTTATTTTTTTCTTTAGGGTTTTATGTTTTAAATTATTACCCAAAAAATATATATTTTTTTAATTTATTTATTTATTATTATTTATTTTTTATTTTTTTTTTGTCTGATCAATGTCAACTTCTCAGGAAGAATTTTCACCTCATTTTCAGGAAGACTCTCCAACAACCGTTTTGCTGTATGGCCCATGAGATCCTGCAGATTGGCTTTCGCAGAGACTTCCGTAAACTCCGTATGCAGTGGTCGTGAATTTATTTTGGCTTGCGTAATATTCTTGTATCCGGGTAAAACGTCAGCGCAGTGTCGCGTTAAAGATGTCCGTAGTTTCTCATATTTCTCTTTGGAAAGTTCTAAGTCCATAAACAAGGCCAAGGCTTCTTCGGATCCATACTTTTTAATGTGTGCGTGGGAATGCTTTCCTTAATCCTTTTTAGTCGCAGTGGGCTTGCATCAGCAACAGATTTGGTTATCTGCGACCTAACTCTTTCACTATGCTTTGAAAATTTAATAGACAGCGCGTCCGATAATTGCTTCGTGGTCAAGTCATTGGTGGCATCGGCAAGTTTCCTCTTCCTTGTGAAAATTGAACACTCCTCAATACTTTTTTTTGGCCTTCCTTTTGCTCCTCTGGTTGATGTGGTGGGTTTATCTACTGCCAATATATCCAGGATGGTGTCTTCATTAAGCCAGTCCTCGTATTTGGAGTTGAAGTTCAGAATGGTTCGATTAGACTTCACCCATTTTGCCTTAATATTTGCATATATCAGATAAAATTTATTTTTTATAATTTCGCTTCTCTCAACATTTCCGTATAAGCTATCAAGTTCTTCTAAAGCAGCTTCCGTGAAAAAATTTGGTGTGGTTGACTTTCTAAACAGTTCCAATAATTTAAAATTGTTCAACACCATGTTTTCAGTACTTACTATCCTTATTTTGCAATATATAGGCTTATGCTACCATGCCTAAAAATAAAAATAGGGACCATAAGTCAATATTGTTCTTGACCATTTGTACGCCAAAGTATTGTTTAAGTGAGGTACGTACCTGCTAATTTCAATGAGTAGTTTTTTTCAAACTATTAGATCAAACTACTGTCAGTCAAAACATATAAGGGATGGACGCCATACAATTTCTGCAACCATGTCTTTTTAACCTTTTTTTGAATTATGTAAAGAAATAATCAATGAACAGGTTTTGCAAATATGGCAAATATAGAAAAATATAGATTTTTTTTATTTTCCGTCAAAGTTGAAAAATAGTGAAACGGATAGTTTTTAAATAGTGATTTACCAGGAGAAACACAAAGCAAACACTTAATTTTTTTAACATTATACATTTAATAAATACATCAATCAATACAAACAAAAAATAAGGCGATTCGTTACCTATTTTTCGTGATATTACACCTGAAATCGCAACAAATTCACTAAAAATTGTGTGTTTTTTTGAAAATCGAAAGTCGGTCAACTTTGTTTTATCTTTATCTTCTAAACTAAAAATGTGATATTATTAAGAGTGGCAGATTTGAAATCGTTGAAAAGTTTCCTATAACATGGGTTTATTCAAAACTTCGTCGGCGCTCATGAAAATTTTGATTTTTGCAACCTCGTTTGCTCTACGGGCGCTACTGTGCGTCGACTAAGAAAGGGTTTTACGAAATTCGTACTTTTAGGGGGTAAAATGGCCCAAAAAGGGATAAACATCGAACATTCGTCCTGACTAAACATGAAAATCGGTGAGTTCCTTGCAATGACCATGCAGACGAGCTAGAAATAGGGATTTTTCAAAATTTGTACTTTTAAGGGGCGAGCGGGATAAAAATGGTACCAACTAAAGTATTACATCTACACTCAGAAAAAAGTATGCCACGGATAAAGTAAATATGTACTAAAACTGAGGTAAATTGAACTTCGTATAGCGCTAAGGCAATAATTTCTCACATCAAGTACAAACTTTTCCTTGAAAATAGAACATGCTTTGTACTTGATTCCAGTTCATCTTTTCCTCAAAGCAAGTAAAATTTACTCAAACTGAGGAAAATTTTTCTTCAAATCAAGTAAATCTTTACTTAATGTGAGGAAATTTTTAAGAAATTTTACTCAAATCAAGTAAATTTATACTCAAACTGAGGAAAATATTCCGATTTTTTCCCTCAATCCAATTAAATTGTTACTCTAGCTAAGTAAATTTGTAGTCATGCCAATCTGAGGACTCAATCATGCCAATATACTCAATCTGAGGAAATTTTTCGGAATTTTTCCTCAAACCAAGTAAATTTGTACTCATCCTGACTAAAATTTTCCTTGATCTAAGTAAATTTGTATTCAGCCTGACTACGACTATACTGATAATTGAAATACATTATTTCGCTTCGGAGTATGCAACACTCATATGAAAAATGACAACATGGTATAATTCTAAACGTTTCATCTTACTCATACCATAAAGAGTTGAGATATTTCACCATGACTGCAGCGGAGGCTAGGTATGCGCAATCACTGTGAAGATTGTTTAGAGTAATATTTGAAGTACTTATGAAGTCTCGGCTAACGAACGAGAATTGCTTCTTAGACTACTATTACTGTATTTTTCTAAACACACTGAAGTATTTTTTATAAGTTTATTTATACTTGAATGTATGAGGAACATGGCATAAATTTAATTACATTTATTTACTTTATTTGAAGTAATAAACACATTTTTAAGTAAAAACCTCCTAAATGTAATTTTTACATACAAAAAAAATTATTTTTTTTTCCAAAAATACGTATATAATATTTTTTATGGGAAAAATGGATACACCAACTTTCAAAACAATCGCAGCTGTCGAGGTCAAAAATCATACCGCTTGACTTGGAATGGCTCATAAGTTCAGAAATACACGAGGAATTTTCAGGAGTACGTGGAATATTTTTATGATTTTAGCGAGGCATTAGAAGTTGTTTGTAAAGCGTGATTTTTTAAAAGCTATAGAAAAGTTTTTCAAAAAAAAAAAAACAAATACAATTCAGAAAAATGCATGAAATCTTTATTTGAATCGATAGTACGGTCCATATAATTTATTGTTTGAAGATTATTTCATGCAAATGTTGACCTTGACTGCGCCTCAAATGGTCCATCCGCTTAGTCCAGTTTTGGCATGTCCACGTTTTTGAGTAACAGAGGCCCAATTGCTGCGAAAGGAGACGAATCGATAATTGATGGTCATCATTAACACTGGCCGATACAGCCACAAATTTTGAAAATCCATTATCTCTCACATAGACAATAATCTTACGTGCAAGATAATCTAACTTCAAGATTCTACCCATTTTTGCGGTAAAAGTAAAAAATAAAAATATTTTTATTTTGCATGTCTATGCAGTTAGAGGAATGTATACACCGAATTCCAGGAATCCGCTTTTTCCCATTTTACCCCCTAAAAGCACGAATTTCGAATTCCTCTGATTGCGTAGACACGTAAAATGAATTCCAAATTCGTAATTTTTGTGTTTAAAATGGAAAAAGGGGATAAAAGTAGTACCAACCTAAAGAATAAAGTTAGAGTCATAAAATTCGGAGAACACATTCCTCTGACTGCGTAGACTTAAAAAATAAAAAGTTTATTTTCCATATTCGTACTTTCAAGGGATACAATGGGTACAAAGGGATAAAAATAGTACCAACTAGACGACACAGATGAAATTCTGTGTGTACATCACTCGTAAAATAAAAGGGGATAAAAATGGTACCAACCAAAGCGTGGGTCCGTCTGTATGTCTGTTGAAAGCACGATAGCGGCCGAACGAAATGAGCTAGGAGGTTCAAATTTTTCCTAAATGTGTCTTATGGTTGTAGATCGGTTGGGATTGAAAGTGGGCGAAATCGGCCCAGAGGGAAAATTTTTTCCCTCACAAGGACTGAAAATACCCCTAATATTTAGAGTATTTCAGCATGTTTCTTCAACATATTAGCTTGTATTTACTTGATATTTGTAATGCGCATTCCCTTTATAGCATAAAAGGGCACCATAGAGTGATTTTTTTCTAGGGGGCGAAATGGGACGAAAAGGGATAAAAATAGTACCTTCAAACGACAACAGATAGAAACACGAAATTTGGCGTGTATATACCTCTAATGGAGTAGATACATAATATACAAGTATTTTTTCTAAATTTGTACTTTTAAGGGGTTAAATGGGTATAGAAGGATACAAATAGTACCAACCAAACGGCTGCACCTAGAATAATGAAATTCGGTGTATATATTCCTGTGATTGCGTACACACATAAAATAAAGGAAATTTTCGAAATTCGTACTTTTAGGGTGTACAATGGAAAAAGGGGGATACAAATTGTACAAAACAAATGGATGCAGCTAAAACCATGAAATTCGCGGTATACATTCCTCTGACTGAGTGACACGAAAAAAAAACGTTTTTCCAAATTCAAATGGGAGCAGAGGTATAAAATGGTACCAAACTAAAAGGCTAAGGAGTAAAATGCGAAAAAGGGGATAAAAATGGTACCAACAAAATGACCGCAGATATTATCATGGAATTAGGTATATACATTCCTCTGAGTGCATAGCCACGTAAAATATTTTTTTTTCAAATTCGTACTTTATTTTGTTGCCTTTACGACATTTGTTGCGGACATTCCTCTTGTAGCTTGGAAGCAACACCAAGAATATAAATGTTTTAGCGGGCGAAATGGGATAAAATATGGTAGCAATGATACGACAACAGCTAGAATCATGAAATTCAGTGTGTACATCCCTCTAATTGCATAAACACGTAAAATAGAGGGATTTTTCGAAATTCAAACTTTTAAGGGATATAATTGAAAAAGATGGATAAAAATGGGACCTTCCAAACCGCTGAAGTTGATATCATGAAATTCGGTGTATATATTCGGTGTGTATTCGGTGGTCTGACTATGAAGACTCGAAACAAAAAGGTTTTTTTTTCCAAATTTTGTACATTTGGGCGGAGAAAGGGGCGAATGGGGATATCTTTAAAATTTGTCACTTTGTCTGTATCTGAAAATGCTTCTCCCTAATGGCGACTGACAATCGCCTAATATTTTCGGCATGTTCACTTTCACAATTACAGCATTGTATTTATATATAGTAGTCGATTTTAAACAGTGCACATAAGTATACATTATAGTTTGAAATAGTTAACAAATATAGTATCACAATTTTCGTAATATGGTTCTGTACTTCTATGTCGACATCCTTTAATCTGCTGGTAATACCGTGGAATGCACTCCGTGGTGGAGGGTATATAAGATTCGGCCCGGCCGAACTTAACGCCTTCTTACTTGTTTTTAATTTGGTTTGGCTATATTAAAAAAATTATATTTTCCTGTAATATTACTGCACTTCAACGAAAATCGACAGCCTCTGTGGAATGTAATCCATTGTGGAGTGTATAAAAAATTCGGCCCGGCCGAACTTAACGCCGTTTTTACTTGTTTTATTTATAAAGTCCACCTAAAATGGACTATTCGATAATTTGAAAAACATATAAAATGAAATTATTTGACAAGTAAATAAAAAGTTTCTAGACGAACAATCTGTAAATATTTATATATATATATATATATTTTTTTTAATAAAACATTTTGTGCTTTCTTTCAGTTTTGTTAAGGAAATGTTACTTTTTCGAATTAAAATAAAATATTTTTTGTTAAATTTTTTCAATTTTGAGAAGAATGAAGTGGCCTAAGTCAGTGCATCCTCTGAAAGTAGTGGTTCCCTTAGAGGTATCAACTTTGTCATTTTTTTATAAAAGTTCGATATAGTAGTAGGATATTCTAAGAACAAAATGTTGTGCTTTGGTGGAAAAATATTTTTCAATTGACTCAAACCATTGCATATATCAGAACGGATAAAGTGTGACTTAGACCACTATCATTCTTAATGTTTTATTGAGGTAGTAATTATACACTCCAAGAGAGTATTATGTCTTTGTGCATTTGTTTGTAACACCCAAAAGGAAGGGTGATAGAACCATTGTTAATTATACCGATCGGCTTAGAATCACTTTCTGAGTCGATACAGGTCGCAATTGTAGCCAGAATGAAACGAAACTTTGTACAACAAAGTTTTTGGGACAAGGATGAACGCTATTTAATTTGAAGAAAATCGGTTCAGATTCAGATATAGCCCCCATACGAATTTCACTCCCGATTTGACTCTTTTCACTCTAGATACCACATATTTCAACAGATTTTCTTCAAAATTGGCAAAACATCTTATAGTTCAACTAGAAACACCCACTGCGATAATGTATCTAACACGGTTCAGATTTATATATAGCTCCCATACAAATTTCGTTCCCAATTTGAATTTTTCCGCTTTAGAATCCACATATTTTAACAGATTTTCCTCTAAATTCAAATTTATATTTCAACTGGAAATGCCTGTTGTAAAAATGTGTTAGATCGGTTCAGATTTATATATAGCCCCCATACAAATTTCGCTCCCAATTTGAATTTTTCCGCTCCAGAATTCACATATTTTAACAGATTTTCTTCAAAATTCGCAAAACATCGTATATTTAAACTAGGAACACCAATTGTGAAAATGGTTCACATCGGTTCAGATTTACATATAGCTCTCATACAAATTTCGTTCCCCCAGAAACCGCGTATTTTCAAAGAATTTCTTAAAATTGAGCATAATACGTTATACTTCAAGTGGAAGAACTTATTGTGAAGGTTAGTCACTTCATTCCAAGTTTGGATATAGCCGCGATACAAATATTATTCTCGATTTGACAAATTGGACCAGGTCATATTAGCCTGTGATTAGGAAACATACACACATTTTTCCCGTTTTCACTTTTTTACTGAATTGAATTGCATTCGATAGAATGTGGAGCCCGCCCGACTTTAGCCCTTCCTTACTTGTTTTGTTAATTGACTTGAGTATTTCGATTTGTGTAATTCGATTTTTCTATGCAAAATGAGATTAAAATATTTTGGTTCATTGGCCATAGATATATACGAAAAAGGTTCATCGAACTGAGATCTATCAACAAACATTGACTTTATCATGCTTTTAATGTCTTGTATAAAAGCAGACAAATCGTTCGCGATCTGAATCAGCATCCCCATCGCCATTTCAAACAACGATCAACAATAGATAACATATTTTATTGTTTTAATTATAAGGACCACTAAAGAACATATATAATGATCACACACACAAAAAACTCAAACAGGGTATGACTCACCGATAATTGCTGTTGTTAAACGTCAACAGCATAATGAATTCCTAAAGTATCTGTCTGTGATCACAGGATAACCAGTCATTTGGAATTGGTATAAATATCCTTTTTATGGCACAATTCCAGCACTGTAGACAACCGCATATGACAAAACATTTGAAACTTTAATTTTTAATAGAATCTGATAAAACAAGACTTTTGCCATAAGTATCAATTACTACAACGACATAATTTTTAATTACTTTGGAAAAACTCTTGGGCCAATTGAGTCTCCCACTTAAGAGCTGTTGTTGTTGTGCCAGACAAGACTAAAAAGACATATGAATGTTTAACATGAAAATTTACATCCTTTTAATTGGTTATCTGATGCAGACACACACTCGCACACAACCGCCGACGACGACTTGTGGGCCAACCGAGTCATAGGCCAAAACCGAAATTATCAGACAACGGCCGGCCTGCCAACTCGACATTATGGCCATAATAACAGCAGACAGAAAACCACCACCAAGGCAATGCAAGGCAACAGAAGTGTAAAACCAAAAAGAGATAATAATAATATGCATAAAAATAAACTAATAAAAACATAATTGTACTCATGTGTACCTACGAAAAAAGCAAGCAAAGCAAACAAAAGATACAAATAAAAATTTAAAAGTTAAAAAGAAAAAAGCGTTAACTTCGACTCCTAGTGATTTTTTCTTTAACTACAGCTGTCTGTAAATACCCGATCGGAGTGTGCTGTTGGCTGGATTTGTTTGGCTATTTTGACGCTGCCAAGTCTGGCCCAAACCATAGTGGTGGCGCACAGTGTATGAACTCGAAACATAATATATATAAAATGATTGCAATTTCTTACTTTTGGGAAAATTAATAAAGTAAATAAAAGACGGCAATTTATTCTAAAGGGTGTTTTTTATTGGGGTATAGAACTTTAAGTTGACATCACTTTTTTAACTGGCGGCCATTTTGTCAGCTGTCAAGTGATTAATATTTAGTTTGGTTTGCCATTTCATCATGAACAGGTTGACAAAAGAACAACGCTTGCAAATCGTGCAAATTTATTTCGAAAGTAATGGTTCAGTTCGCGAAGTTCACCGCAAGCTCCGTCCATTTTATGGTCGACATAATCGTCCATCAGAGCAATTAATTCGGTTAACCATGGATCGTTTTCGCACTACGTTTACTCTATGTGATAATACGCATCCGCAGAGACGTCGAACAGTGCGCACCGAAGAAACAATTGCCGCTGTAGAGCAAAGTGTTGAAGAGGACCCGAATGAATCGATTCGCCACCGTGCACAGCAATTGGAGCTTTGTCCATCAACTTTATGGTGGTTGAAAATTGGACCTTTAGAATTGGCTATATTCGAGCCAGCCGCGGCGGCCACATGCCCGAAATCATAATTAAACATTAATGGCATAAAATTATCCTTCCAATAAAGCCAAATTGATGGACATTAAAACGATTTTCTTGTGTTTTATTTCAATTCGAAGTTCTATACCTCAATAAAAAACACCCTATAGAAAACCCAAAACACCGATCTTCTTCTGATCTGCTAACGAAATTTAAAATTAAAACTTCCTTTGTAAGAAGAAATTACTGATCGATTAGCTGGAATTCGAATGTATTACATTCAGAACACACAGAAAATCAATCGAATCGGTCACTAAACAAAAAACGCAAAAACTATGAGGTAAACATTAAATTTTTGGGACATATTTTCCCCGTTTTATGAATTGTGCCATTGTGTGAAATATCATCAATTTTTGTCCAATTTACCCTAACCGCCTTCTATATATAATTCTTAATTTTTCCACGTTTGCAAAACACTGTGTGACAGCTTGTATTATTACGGCTAATAAGTAAAGTTGGTCCATACATAAATGCCAAACACCCGGACAATCTTCACAACACATTTGGTCGGCACTAGACTGTGCACGAAATTGCACAAATGCTGACATAAATTAAAGGATTACGAGTGCTCCTCGCCTGCAACGCGGGCTGTGGTGATGGTAGTGCCAGTGGTGCTGATGATGATGATGGTTATGCTTAAAAGTATTGAAATGGAAAGTGTGCATGCGAATGTTTTGTTGGGCAAAAAGTTATAAAAGCAACAGATATTTTAAATAAACGAGTATGGAAAAATGTATATTCGGGATATAACGAATCGTCAATGTCCTACATTGATATATAAAGTACGTTGGGTAATAAAAATATTGCTCGAGAATGAAGAATGTTGTTCGATTTCCAGTAAGTCTTTTGATGCGATCTTTAATTGGGACAAAATATTGATTTGTGATGTGAAACTGGAGAAATGATTAAATTGACCACAACGGAAACTACAGTGGCAGAATAATAGTATGGATATTTTTGACTCAGAGGTTCCACAAGCGGTATAAAATAAATTATAGGAGATAAACTGGAAATTACATTTAGTACTATTAGGAATATAACATAAAGGATTTTCTTATTTTAATTGCGCCAAAAATAAACTCTAAAAATAATCATACTATTTTTATAACTATGCTATATATTTGCAATCGTATATTTATAATTATTTTCGAGAATCATTCAATATTCTACAACACCGACATTAGATTTTTTCAAAAGAGCTGAACAAGATAATATAGAAATGAAACTAAACATCTTTTGTAAAAATACTGTTTACTTAGTTTTTCATTTGGTGATCTTTTCTCCTGTTTACAGGATATAGAAGTTTTAATAATTTATTTTCGTGCTTCTCCCAGCTATATACTGGCGAACATTTTCTAAACGCAATTAAGGAAAGCATAAAGTTTCATCAAACGCGGCCACGCCCATCACATAAGGCCCATGTACTTAAAATGCATTTTTCATACAAAAGTTTTTTGTTTCGGTCCTAATGTCTTAAAATTTGGCACAAAGTGTACTATTAACAAAATAAAGAAGCTCTAAAGTTTCATTAAACTCTGCCACGCCCATCACATAACTCATACAAAATTGTCGTTTCGGTTCGAATAACCGAGTTTGCTCAATGATTGGCAAAAGTTCTTGTTTTTTGCACAAATTTAAACAATAAATTCTCCTTTTCCCAATTTCTTTTATATATATATACACTAGTAAATGGGGTGGTATTGACAGTATTTTGTCTCGGTATTCAAACTGTTTTTTTATATTTTGAAGTTGCCTTAGTCTAAGTATATCACTTCCAGGGTAAATCGTTTGTAAACGCTAACAACTTTTGAAAAATCGTTTTACTTTGCGCAACTACGTATTCAGCGGTATATTCACACTAACTTTTCGATTCGATTTATACACCTTGTACAAATTAAAAAAATCCATTTACACTGTGCCATCCATTTATAAGTAGTCAATAGTTTAGTTTATAGGCAAAAAATGGAAACAATTTTTTACAAAAATCATATAAAGCTGTGATAATTATACCCTCACTACAGAGTAGGAGCGTATATATCATTTGGAATAGAAAAAAATGTAATGCATTGAAGGAGAGATTTAAAACCATAAGTATGTCCCACGTCCCTTTCACGTCTGTCTGGCTCGCTGGTATACACGAAAACTCTGGAAGGGACTTAAAGAATTTATTCAAACTATGTACATAGTATTTTTTCCCAGACTTAGTTTAAACTCGGAGATGGGGGAAATTTATATACATCTTATGTTACCCCCACACATATAGTCGATATTCCAAAATAAACGACCCGTACATACGTAAAATTAAACCTAAATATTATATTTAGCAATATTTTCACATAACAGAATATGGGCGATATTGTCACACCCTTTCCACGAAAATTGACACAAGTTTTGGTCAAAATAAAACTGATATAACTTCCAGACGTATGATCGAAATTAGTTGCAATTCGAGATTTTAAAATGTTTTTATAATCACTCTGAACCTACAAAATATTTATGCTTTTGGCACGCCCTTTGTAGTCCATATCCAAGTTAAAATTAAAACCCTTACATATAACCGGTGACTTGTAAACGGAACATATAAATAGAACAAACATTTTTTATTTAGCTTTAATTTAATTTAATGACTATAATGTTCACACAGAACTCTCCCTGTGCCGCTTGCGCCCTTAAACATACAAATTTAGAAAAAAAAATTATTTTGCATGTCTACTTACTCGGAGAAATTTACACACATTTCTAATAGCCTTTTCATACTCTAGCTGAAAACTTTGGTTTTAAACAGATTCCATCAATTTGGTTTGTACCATTTAATCACTTTTGATTCGCTTCCCCCTTTATAGTGTTGAATTTCATGATTCCATCTCCGTCTGTTTGATTAGTACCATTTTTATCCCTTTCTACCCAATTTCACCCACATAAAGTACGAATTTTGGAAACTATTTTCTTAGTGACATTCGTGCTGTAAAAGTACTGCCCGTTCCGAATTTCATGATTCTAGGCCCAGTCGTTTGGTCTGGGATGTGGTACAATTTTTATCCCATTTAATCCCTTAAAGGCACAAATTTCGAAAAATGCCTTCATGTCAGTGATCTGCGCTGTTAAACGAATAGACACACCGAATTTCAATATTGTAGCGTCATCCGTGTTGTTGGTACCTTTTTTATCCCCTTTTTCCCGTTTACCTATTAAAAGTACGAATTTCAAAAAAATCAGCCATTTTGCGTTTCTAAGCATTTTGAGGAATGAACACACCGAATTTTATGATTCCAGCTCTATCCGTTTAATTAGTACCATTTTTATCCCTTTTTACCCGATTTCACCCACAAAAAGTACGAATTTTGAATAATATTATCTTGGTCGCATTCGTGTTATAAGAGTAATGCCCATTCCAAATTTCAAGTTTCTACGCCCAGCCGCTTGGTCGGGGCGGTGGTACAATTTTTATCCCATTTAATCCCTTAAAAGTACAAATGTTGTAAAATTCCTTCTTATCAGTGATAAAACGAATATACACACCGAATTTCATTATTGTAGCGTCATCCGTGTTGTTGGTATCTTTTTTATCCCTTTTTACCCGATTTCACCCATAAAAAGTACAAATTTTGAAAAATATTTTCTTGGGTTCTTTAAAGCTATTAGAGGAATTTTTGTACCAAATTTCATGATTCTAGGCCTAACCGTTTGGTCATTGCGGGGGTACCATTGTTATCCCTTTTTACCCCTTAAAAGTACGAATTTCGAAAAACTCAGTTCATATCTGTTTTCTACGCTGTAGGAGAAATGTACACACCAAATGTCATGATTCTAGCTTCAGTCGTGTTGTTTGTACCATTTTTGTCCCTTTTTGCCCCATTTAACCCCCCAAAAGTACGAATTTTTCAAAATCCACTTTTTTTGCACGCCTTCATGTCGCAAGAGGAATGCCCATACCAAATTTCAAGATTCTAGGCCCAGCCGTTTGGTCATTACGGTGGTACCATTTGTATCCCCTTTTAACCCTTAAAAGTACGAATTTCGAAAAACCCCGTCTTATCACAACTCTACACTGTAAGAGAAATGTACACACCAAATTTCATGATTCTAGCTCTAGCCGTTTGGTCTGGGGAGTGATCAGTCAGTTACTCAGTCACTCAATCATGCAACTCTTTTATATATATTGCTAAAAAATAGCATTTATAAGATTTGAAACTTGAACAGAAATAACGTATTTAATGCAGTTAAACAATAAATTAAATTATTCAGACTTCAATTTAAAAAGTTTATATTTTTGGGAAAAGGGAACAAAATCTGTCTTGCTTTTTAATTATTTTTGTTTTATTTTTTGACATACATATATATCAGTATTCGCTAATCCCAGTTGAATTCCAATATTCCCAAATAAAATAAAATAATAGATATAAATAAAAAGTACAAACATTCAGTTTTTGATTTTAGATAAGTTTTTAATACACTTACCTCCATTTTCACAATGTCTGGCTAGAGCACGTATCCTGAAAACTTATGAATATGTGGGTTTCGTCATTTTGCAATTCAAGTGACGAGTTACGATCAGTACGATTTGTTAATGCATTGAACATTGTTTTGCCCTACATTGAAAGAATTTTCCTTCATAATATTTATGAAGCGATTTGATAAAAGTTTTTTCATAAATATAGTGTTTTTTTTCTAAATATTTCACATTTCATAAAACAATGTTGTTAAATTAGTGAAACTTAGTTTCATAAGATCAAAGAAATATTTCATAGTATAAAGGAAACAATTCTTAAATATTATGAAATATACCATAACCAATAAAATGTCTTAATAAATATAAATGTCTTCATAAATATAATGAAGGTTTTCATAGTTTTTATGAAATGTTTCATAACATACAACTACATTTTTAGTGTGCCGTTGAATGCTAAAAATTCTCATTTGTCCTCTGTTAACTCTGACATAAGTGTTTTCCCTGATTTTTGGAAAGACTCTCGCAATGATGGCTTTTTTGTTTATATTGGAATCTTCATTATAAATTATTAATATTTATGAAAGCTTTTCATAAAATTAATGCAGTTTACGAAAATTTTCTTAAATCATATTATAAAAAATAATGAACTTATATGACAATAGCTCATCGAATGAAGAACTGTATTTCATAGTTTCTAAGAAATGTTTCATAAATTCTATGACAACTTTCATTGATTTGTGCTTCATGTTTACCACATTTTATGAAATGTTTCATTGGTGAATTTTTAATGAAAAATTTCACTGAGGTTAAGACAAAATCGTAAATAGTATGAAGATAATTCTTTCAGTGTAGGAAGTATGGATTAAGGGGATTTGTTCAAATACAGCCGTACGAATACGCTCGCCTATTATACATTAAATATAATTACATCAACAAGTTTACGGAATATAGAATTCGAACGTTATAATTGTTTTATAAATATATGCAGATAAGTTTAAATAAATCCCGGGAAAAATCGAGCAAATTCCGGTTTGGTACCATTTGTATCCTTCTTTTCCCATTTTACCTTTAAATGAGCGAATTTTTCAGAACCCCTTTATTTTATGTGTCTACGAAGGATGTAAAACTAAAAACTAAACTCCATGATTCTAGCATATATTCAAGTTTTTTGGCATATTGTATCCCCTTAAAAGTCAAGCTATAAAATATGTACCTTCAAAACTTCAGAAATTTTAAAATCAATTAGGGAAACATTTGCCGATATCGTTCAAACGATCTTTAAGCTTTAGACACAAGTGTGGTCATTTTGAATCAACGTGCCTTCAACAGACGGACGGTCAGGCGGATATGGCTAAAATGGTATAAGCACAAGGAATATATACACAGGATGGCTGATGACTTCCATTTCATTAAGAAATTCAAAAAGATGTTTTTTATTCATATAAATTATTTTATATTTGTTCATTTGAAAACTAATACGTATTGACAAAATATTTTGTTAGTTTTTAAAATTATAGAATTTAAATTTCAGTATTCATTGCTGCCTGCGGAGTTGTAGCTGAAATGTCTCAATTGTTTGCAAAAAATCAGGTGCTGGAGAACTTGGGGCCAACCACATGTGCATTTTCTTGAAATCAGCTTATTGAGGAATATTAGCTGCACTTCTGTCATAACAGAACTTGACTATGTGACAAATTGCACATTGTTGAAAGCACACAGTGTTGATAGGAATTCACAACATTCATCAGCCACCCTGTACTTTATGGGTATAATAATCAAAAGCGTTTCTATAACATGCATTTTTGAACAATCCCGTCTCCTGAAAAGGGCCTTCATCTTTGATACCGGCTGAAGGCCGACCACACAGGAAACCATTAGGCGGGTTTTGGCATAAGCAGAGGAGAAATTCTAAAAGCTCGCTCGGAATCCACCGGAAGCCTTTGCTTGTGTTTCTTGTTACAACAATTTCGACTCCATCATCATACAGGTTATTTAAATAATTTTTAGAAGATATCATAATTTTTTTTCTCTGATAAATATGATAATTTTTTTCATTTGGGCGGTATTTTGGGATTGCATTAAATTGTTGGACCATCTTTCTTTTGGGCGATTTTTCATGCCGCTATTCCAGCGGACCGTTTTTAATTTAAAATTCTCTTCTGCCATTTAAGCCTCAAGTAGAGTGCATCCAATCATTGACCACTGTGAACGTTTACCACAAACAATCCTGAAGTTTGTTTTGCATTTTAAAGTCTCTGAGTATGTGTGTTTTTCTGTTGTCCTCTGACTTCAAAGCATATTTATATATGTAAGCAAAAATATGTGCAAATTTTACATAAAGACTTTATTAGTTTTTGATGAAGTCGAAGAAAAATGAGAATAACGAAAACAAAAACAAAAAAACAAAGGAGCACTCAAACAAAGCAAACAACAATTAATTTTTATTCAAAACAAAAAGTTTGTTGAGTCGCTCACCTTTTTTTGTGTTAGGGGGATTCTTGTGGGGCAGACCATGCACCACGAATGCAGCACGCGTACCTGTAATTGCAAAAGGCAGAAAGAAGCGAAACAAAGCAAAATAAACAGTCATTTTATTGTTTGTGTCTGGACTCTGACAAATGCCGCAAATGTTTTAAGAGTGTAAACAATACCATTAACCAAGCGATGAACGTGGAAGTGGACGCGGACGCAGACTGACAACATCAATGGATCTAAATTACTGTGTCTCTGGAAACACAAATGATGGCTGGATGGTGTTTGTGTGGAACGTCCACGAAGGCACTCTTGACGCGCGAAAACAATTCCTTTGGGTCTGTAACAATGTTGTTGATATTTAAGGAATTTTTCAGGAAATATGACACTTCGACGTGAGAATTTTTATAATCCACCTCCCCTCTAGCCTTCCTTCTGCTCTGATGTTGGTGTTTTCTCTTTGCTTTGCTGTCAATTTTGTGCGACAGTCGGACTGAGGCTGAAGCAACTGGTTGGCTGCTGAAAACGCGTTTGTGTCTTAAGTCTTTCGTTTTGTCGTAATGTCTGTAATCCAAGAACTTTACAATGTTTATAATAAAGCATAACCGCTCGTAATTGATAGTTTTCGTAGCATAATTTTCACTAGCCAGGTGCTTTGTTGTTGTTGTTGCCGTGTTTGTTTTTTTTTTATAACCACCACTAACTTAGTTTTGCTGTTGCAATTAAATTGTCTTCAAATTGTTAACAACAGCAGGAAGTTTTGTGCTGCGAACATGAGTAGATCGCGAGAGTGAAAACTATGGCATGTTCCACATTTTGTTTTCCGCATTTTGAGCAAGTGTTTTACCGTTTTGTCTCAACCCAAAAAGGAGATAATGGTGAAAATCCAAACGGCGAAGTTTTAATTCAATTAAAAACAAACACACTCACTCACACAATTTGAAGCGGAACCATACGTAAATGGTAGGTAATCTATAAAATGTTATAAGTTATTTACCAAATATGAACATGTTGCTTAAGCTGTATTAACATTTGCAAAGATGTTTCTGTTGTTGTTGTTATTTTTTGAGAGGAAAACAATTCACATACATTGTTCAAGTGCTCATTAATTTTGATCATAAAAACCTCTTTGGTTAAATTAAAATTGCTGGTGTATAGTTCATACGTTGTCTTACACAAGTGGGATTTAGGCATCTAAAAATTACATGGCGAAATTGAAGCTTAATAATTAATGTACCATGAGTTTATCTTTAACGTAATATGACCAATTTTACAAAAAACTTTTGCAATTTGTAACTCCCATACTTACATATGTATGCGGCCTACATGAAAAAATCCAATGACGATATAAAAGTGGGAGAGACATATGAGCGACATACTTTTACTGTACCTGTGCCTAGCTTAAATATAAGATATCTGTCAAATTTGACTATACTATGATTTAATATGGGGGTTCTAGTGGGTATGGGCAAATCGGAGGGTATTTGAGCAGGACTAGGTCAAACCATAGACCCACGGTCAGTTTTTATTAGATCTATCTATGTAATACGTGAGTTGTGGAAGGGTAAACAAAAATTGAAGGGATATTTGCTATACGATTCACTTTCACGCTAGCTATTGCGAAGTGAAATATAATATAAAAATGAAGTGGAAAAGGTGATTCTACAACGGTAAAAGGGTAATTCAGGGGGACATTTGTTTGGGGTATATGCTAAAACATGGATAGTCGTCTTTCGCTATATACAGCTGCGGTCAAAATAATAGCAGCGACGAGATAAAAAATGTCGAAAAAGAAAAATATAAGTTTTACTTCGAAAATCCTAAAACTTTTTACGGCGATTGAACGTATTGTACCATTATTAATCTGGCTTTAATTAAAAAAATAAGTTTTTGTAATTTTGAGATTAGGCCTTTAGAAGTATTTATGTTAAAAATAAGACTAGTCAAAACGGCGTTAAGTTCGGCCGGGCCGAAATTTATATACCCTCCACCATGAATTGCATTCCACAGAGGCTGTCGACTTTCGTAGAAGTGCAGTAATATACCAGGAAAATATAATTTTTTTAATATAGCCAAACCAAAATAAAAAAATTTAAAAAATAATTTTATAAATAAATATAATATTTTAATTATTTCAAACCACGCATATAAGGCAAGGCTACCAATACGCCAATTCAAGAAATAAATATTCTTATATTTATATTTTCAAAAAGCTTAAATACCATAAATATTGGTAGATAGTGGGTGCTACAGTTGGTTGTATTTCCATTCTATTTTAATTCCAAAAGTACAAATTTTGAAAATCCATTGTCAGACGTACATAGCCTAACTTCATGATCCAACCAATTTTTGCCGTAAAAGAAAAAGTATGAATTTGAAAAAAAAAACTTTTTATTTTGCGTGTCTATGCAGTCAGAGGAATGTATACATCGAATTCCATGATTCCAGCTGTGCCAATTTTGTTGGTACCATTTTTACCCCCTTGACGTTTCTACGCAATTAGAATTTCATCATTCTAGCTGTAGTCGTTTAGTTGGTACTATTTTTATCCCTCTGTAACATTGTATCCCTTGAAAGTACGAATTTCGAAAAATTCGTCTATTTTCCGTGTTTACGCAATCAGAGAAATGTATACTCCGAATTTCATGACTCTAACTACGGTCATTTGATTGGTACTATTTGTATGCCCTTTTTTCATTTGAACCCCAAAAAGTACGAATTTCGAAAAATCTGTTTATTTTAAGTGTCTACGCAATCAGAGGAATGTATACACCGAATTTCATTATTCTAGGTGTAGCCGTTTGGTTGGTACCATTTTTATCCCTCCGTACCCATTATATCCCTTGAAAGTACGAATTTGGAAAAAAAAACTTTTATTTTTCATGTTTACATAGTCAAAGAAATGATACTCCGAATTTCATGACTCTAGCTGCGGTCATTTGGTTGGTACTATTTTTATCCCCTTTTTCCATTTTGACCCCAAAAAGTACGAATTTCGAAAAATCTGTTTATTTTCCGTGTCTACACAGTCAGTGGAATGTATACTCCGAATTTCATGACTCTAGCTGCAATCATTTGATTGGTACTATTTTTATCCCTTTTTTTTTCATTTTAACTCCAAAAAGTACGAATTTTGAAAAATCCGTGTATTTTACTTGTCTCTGCAATCGGAGAAATGTATACACCGAATTTCATTATTCTAGGTACAGTCGTTAGGTTGGTGCCATTTTTATCCCTTTATTCCCATTCTACCCCTTAAAAGTACTTATTTGGAAAATAATGTATACACCGATTTTCGTGTTTCTAGCTGTTGTAGTTTAATAAGTACCTTTTTATCCCTATTTTGCCCCATTTCACCCCCTACAAATAAGAATAACTTTATGGTGCACGTTTTTGCTATAAGGGGAATGCGCATACCAAATATCAAGCAAATATAAACAGACATATTCAAAAAACATGCTTATATACACTAAAATATTAGGGATTATTATGGGTATTTTTAGTCCTTGTGAGGGAAACATTTTTCACTTTGGGCCGTTTTCGCCCAGTTTCAATCCCAGCCGATCTACGACTATAAGACGCATTTATGGAAAATTTGGACATCCTAGCTCTTTTGGTTTAGTGCTAGCGTGCTTCCAACAGACGGACGGACATGGCTAGATCGTCTTAGAATTTTATGACGATCAAGAATATTATAGGGTCTCAGGTAGATATTTCAAGGTGTTACAAACGGAATGACAAAATTAGTATACCCCCATCCTGGAGGTGGAGGGTATAAAAACAAGCTTAACTCATGGTAAACGATATATTGACGATTTTCCGTGCTGTCCCGGGATCCCGGGAAATTGAAAAAATAATTCCCGTTTCCTGGGAAATAAAAAATACGGGAAATGCAAACCGTTAGACAATTTTACATTTTGCTAACAGACTTGATCAATAGAAATTATAAATCGTATGTAGAAAAATTGTGTATTCAGTTTTCCATTTTGTGATATTTTCTCCATTTTACAGGACTTTAAATTTTCAAAGGATATAGATGTTTTAAAAGTTTTATCGAAACAGTATAAGTTTCGACTTTTACTATTATAAGGCTTGAATTTGTACAATACATGTAAGTTGATGCATTTTTAACAGATATTCATCTATTTCATTTGATAGCATTTGTATGACTTGCATAGGTACAGAAATAAATCGCCAAAGCATCTATATCCTTTAGAAATTATTCAGGCACAAAACGTACTATCGCACGGTCTTCATAGATTGTCTATAAATTTTATAATTGAATTGGTGCAAATGCGTTACTTAAATCAGAAGTTATACACTTCTAAAGACCAAAAGTCCAAAAAAGTTCCCATTTCAATAGTTTTTTTTTCAAAAAGGCGGCAGCATTATTTTTTGTAAATTTTGTTCTCCTCCGCAGTAAAAATTACTTTTATTTTTCATGAAGAAGACATAATTTAGATACACTTAATGCAGTTCTTGAATAATTTTGGTGAAAAATCCCAAATTTTGGAACTTATTTCTCACACTTTGGGCATTTGGGTATTTTGTTGGAAAAAATACATTATTTTCGGAGATATTTTTTCTACTTAATTTCTTTATGACCCAGCAAAAAACTTGGTAATGACACCTCATTTTTTTAGTATTACCTAGTAATGACAGCTCTTTACGCCCTGCATTATTTTGAAGTATGAAATAATTACATCCTTATAATGGTTGAATAAGTAGATATTGGTAAGTTAAATTTTTGTGGTGAGTCAGAAAACAGCAGTGCTTAGCTTAGCTATCCAGGCTTAAAGAACAACAGTCCTATATTCTGTATTCAGATAGTTAACAAGTCGATACAAAATATATAATTTAATAAAAAGGTTGCTTTCATCACTTATTATTTGATTTATTTTGTATCTTCCTGAGATCACGTATTTTACAACTCGTTTAGAAGTACTTATTTATTATTATTAATTAATTATTTATTAACTTTTCCTAAGCGTGCGTGGAAGTACTTATTTCTCAACTTTTTGTAAGCGCGGGGAAGTACTTATTTTTTATTTTTTTCCGATATTAATCGTCAGTGAAAACCAATTTTCTACGACTCAGGAACTCGAGTGTGATGTTAGTTTTACGAATTTAATCATTCTTGGCCTCAAAACCGGGCCACACTATCACATTCAGTAAAATAACTGGTTTAACTTATTACATACATGGTCTAGATAAGCCTTGAGTAATGCTTGATCGAATTGTTTATTTTTATCACTGAAGAAGGTTGGGAAATATTCCTATCCAATCTACCGCTAGATAATGTATTAAAAAATATAATAAAAAATCCCGGCAAGGACCTTTGCTTATGCGAGCATTTCTCATGAAAAATAAAAGGTAACATTCTTGTTTACGGGCTAAAAAAATTCCCGCAACGCCCTTAAAAACATTTGGACAACTTTGAGAAACTTTTTAAAAACAATAATTGTAATTCTAGCGACTCTTCGTGTTCTTGCAACGCTCTGTAATTTATCAAAGAACACATCTTTGTGCAGCATCAACATCATCATCAGCACCAGAGACCGGCCATAACCTTAGCGGCTTTGCTTTGTTGTACAGCTAGAACAGTTATCTACTGCATCATTTTTTGTATCCTCCCTTCAGGCTACAGCGAACTACGAACTGAAATAAACTCTAGATTTTCTCTTTTTTCCACAAATCATTAATTTTCAATATTAATTTCCAACCTTAATTAGAGGCCAACCATGAAAAACGAACGAACAAATGTTTTGTTCGTTTTTTTTTTTGTGGCTGGAAATTGCCTTTAAACATATAAATGTGTTGTTACTTTCCCCTCCTCAACCGTTTTAAATGAAAAGTATTGCATAGTTACGTTGTACAAGTAAAGAGTGATTTTTTTGAGGTTAGGATTTTCATGCATTAGTATTTGACAGATCACGTGGGATTTCAGACATGGTGTCAAAGAGAAAGATGCTCAGTATGCTTTGACATTTCATCATGAATCGTCTTACAAACGAACAACGCTTGCAAATTATTGAATTTTATTATCAAAATGCGTGCTCTGTTAAGAAAGTTCATTGCGCGCTTCCATTTTATGGTCAGTTTAATCTACCCACTGAAGCGGCTATTCGGACTATTGTGACTAAATTTCGCAGCAAATTTACATTGTTGGACATTAAACCACCAACACGCTTACGTAGAGTGCGAACTGAAGAAAATATCGCAGCTGTATCGGCCAGTGTTAATGATGACCACCAATTTTCGATTCGTCGCCGTTCGCACCAATTGGGTCTCTGTTACTCAAAAACGTGGAAATGCCAAAATTGGACTAAGCGGATGGACCACCTAAGACGCAGCCGCGGTCAACATTTAAATGAAATTATCTTCAAAAAGTAAATGTCATGGACCAATCTAACGTTTCAAATAAAGAACCGATGAGATTTTGCAAATTTTATGCGTTTTTTTTTTAAAAAAGTTATCAAGCTCTTAAAAAATCACCCTTTATATCACTCTCAACTTATGAAAACTAAATCGGTTGTGTTTTATACGTATTTGTCAAGCCTGCAGCCATTTGGAATTGAAAATTCATTTATTTCGAAGAAAATAGAAAGTTCAAACGTTTGTGTGGCATTCTAATTTGTTTTGACTGTCTATCGCCTGAGAGTTCATTAAAAATAAATCAAAGTAAACTTACACAAATTAAAACAAAAATACAGTGGGTTTCTTTAATTTTCAATCATAATCATAAGTCGGATCCCAGATTTTCAAAGACATCTTAATTACAACATCAATCACTATTAAAAAATCATAACATAATTTTGTATAATTGTTATAATTTATGTATAAATATAGCGTGATCGACTTTAGGTGCACGGTAACATCAAAACATGATAGATAATACAGTTGGAACATTTTCATATATGTTTAGTATAATTTTCTTTTTTAGTTTGTTTTTCCGCAGAAGTTTGAAAAACTTAATTATATTAAAATTGATCATGACACGAAACCATTTTATTTTTAATTATGTTAAGGATTTTCCTATATGACGGATCAATGACAACGGCGAATAAGATTATTTTATTTAAGATTCGTCATTCCCCAGCAAAAAATTGGAAATACTTCCGTAGGAATCTTAATCTCATCTCACAATCCAAATTAGCATTTTTCCCACTTTTGAGGAGGTTCTTTTAAACAACGTCCATAGAAGTCGATAATATGTTAATATTCCGTAACATTTTATGATTGCTTTTTCACAACTGAATGGGTATGACTTTTTAGTATGGGGTCACAAAGGTAAGGTGTCCGCTTTGCACCCAGAAGGTCTCAGCTTCGAATCTTTGCTCGAGAAAAACATTTTTTTATATTTTTTATTTTTATAAATAAACAATGTTTAATTTATATATATAAAAATCAATGTGTGTCTGTATGTTGCGTATAGGACGCCAAACCGATGGACCGATTCGCCTGAAAATTTTACTGTATCTATCTTCTGGACAGAGGATGGTTCCTGGTACCTGGATGGTACCTCCCACACCAAAAATATTTTAAAACTATCACAACGGGCATACAGATGGGTGGATTCGCTCGATAATTTTACTGCAGCTAACTTCTGGGCAACGGATGGTTCCAGGTTATACTAGGTCATTATACGAAAAAGAGGCGTGGCACCGCCCACACAAACTATATTTTAAAACTATAATAAAACACGTTCCGAAGTACGGATTCTCTTGAAAATTTTATTGTAACTATCTTCTGAACAGAGGCTAGTTTCTGAATGGTGACTATACAATGGTCAATGGACTATAAAAAGGTCATGCTACAAAAAGGGACGCGGCTCCACACAAACAACAATATTATAAAGTAACATGTGTCGATTTTTTTTTGCCGCTACGTTCAGGTAAGGGCTTGGTTCTTGAATATAAGAGATCATGGTATGAACAATTGGCGCGTCTCCTCAAACACGAACCAAGTAAGGTGTTTCAGTAGAAGGGTATCAAAATGTTTACGCTTCATATAAAGAGTGATTTTTTTGAGGTTAGGATTTTCATGCATTAGTATTTGACAGATCACGTGGGATTTCAGACATGGTGTCAAAGAGAAAGATGCTCAGTATGCTTTGACATTTCATCATGAATCGTCTTACAAACGAACAACGCTTGCAAATTATTGAATTTTATTATCAAAATGCGTGCTCTGTTAAGAAAGTTCATTGCGCGCTTCCATTTTATGGTCAGTTTAATCGACCCACTGAAGCGGCTATTCGGGCTATTGTGACTAAATTTCGCACCAAATTTACATTGTCGGACATTAAACCACCAACACGCTTACGTAGAGTGCGAACTGAAGAAAATATCGCAGCTGTATCGGCCAGTGTTAATGATGACCACCAATTTTCGATTCGTCGCCGTTCGCACCAATTGGGTCTCTGTTACTCAAAAACGTGGAAATGCCAAAATTGGACTAAGCGGATGGACCACCTAAGACGCAGCCGCGGTCAACATTTAAATGAAATTATCTTCAAAAAGTAAATGTCATGGACCAATCTAACGTTTCAAATAAAGAACCGATGAGATTTTGCAAATTTTATGCGTTTTTTTTAAAAAAAAAGTTATCAAGCTCTTAAAAAATCACCCTTTACATTGGGCCGCGTTTATACCGTACACCCAAACAACGCAGAATGTTATTAGTTAACGTGAGAGGACCGACTTCACTTTCAAATTTAAGAGCAGTTGAGAGAGGCGTGTCAGACACTGCACTATGGTCCCAAATCCATTTTTTTGGCAGAAATTCAAAAAAATTTAAATTGGAGAGTGGTAAATGTGTATATATTTTCTTTATGGCAACACTCCAAGCAATCAAGAAAATATACTGGAGAAAATTATGTGGCAACACCACAAGCCTGAATGGTACTTAAACTTTGCGGTTCAAAAAAAGTGCGATTAATTTTGATATAAAGCAGTTTTACAAATTAATTAAAATCAAGACATAAAAAGAAAATAATAAAGTGACTATATTATGAAAATTGACGGCAAGAGTTAGTAGTTGAAAAATGATATTTAACATTTTATGATTATTGTGGTCTTGTAAGTATTCATAGGTATTGTAATTTTGTGAATTGTAGATAACATAATCTATAAATGTCGTGGAGTAAAAAGTAAAAAAACTTGACTCAAAGTGTAAATGTGAAAGTGTTCGTCTGAGGTTGTAGTTTATGGTGGAATTAAAATCTCTTCAGCATTTTTCGACAAACTCCAAAAATTGTCATTTTATTTTAGCACAGTTTTTGATTAGCCATAGACATATATATGATTATATCTCTGAATTAGTTTTGTGTACGAGACCCATCAATATTTTATTTAAAAGGTATTGAAAGTGCCTTTAAAATGGTATACAACATCATTCACCTTTTTGTACATATGTATACATTTTACTTTATTTTTTGAAATAATTATTTAAATTGCAGTTTAAAGTATACTATTTGTATGCTATATTTTGCTTTTGTAATAATGTTTAGAAAAACACATTTCGTCAAAATAAACAACTCTTCATTCTTTTAAGCTTTCATAAAATTTTGTTTTTGGTCACCATGTACCAATACAGGGTGATAATTATGTTGGTTATATATTGAGTTTATATGGGAGGTGGTAGTGGGCGTGGTCCGATCGGCCCAATTTTATTTTTATTTTTTGCGTATGATATGTGTAGAAAATGTGCATAATTACAAGACTGTATGTTTATTTTTCGACTTTATGCCATAAAAAATGGATCCAGGGACCAGTGTGCACTGGGAGACCACATTAATGCATGCTTTTGTCAGCTGTCATCCTCTCCAGATACGAACTTTGTTTGCGATAATATTAAGAATTTGCTCGCCATCTAACCCAAAAGACCTGTGGGAAAAATTCAACGAGGATATGAGTAAGGACATTTTGCAACATTATCGCACCGTTCGGATTATATATCTTTTGCGATTAACATTTTCCACGATACGCTGATACAAATTTAAGACATATGCCTAGCCATCAGCAACAAAACTCTTAATCAACTTGGAATGGTAGTGCCTGATCCTTCTACCATTGACATTACTGATCGAGATTTGCTAAGAGAACGGCAATTCATTGCTGAAGACTTGCGTTTGCAACAAAAAACCTATATTAATTGCAAAGCAACAAGTGGCCTTTGACAAAATTATAACTGCAGTAACAAATGACAGCGGCGGCCTTTTTTTCTCGATGCACCAGGAGGCACAGTTAAAACCTTTCTCATCAGTTTGGTATTAGCGCACATCCATCTCAAAATGGGATAGCTTTAGCTATTGCTTCCCCCGGTATTGCTGCTACATTATTGGATGGAGGGCGACCGGCACATTCAGCGTTGAAATTGCCATCGAATATGCAATTTGTCGATTCTATGGAAACAAAGAGTGGAGTAGCACGGACGTAAACGTGCTATATCGGCTGAAAAAAAATATATATACCATCCGATTTCGACTACAGTTTCTGATTCGCCTAGCATTTTCAATGACTATAAACTATGCACAGGACAATCACTTGAAGTTCGTAGATTGAATCTGAAAAATCCATGTTTTCACATGGTCAATTATATGCTGCTTGCTCTCGAGCCCAAAAACTTTAATGAACCTAAAAAGGTGGAAAAATTGTAAATATCGTGTATCCCGAAGCACTCCAATGAAATACTGACTAAATTAACTAATAGACACAAAATACATTCTTAGAAATAATTATAATAATTAATTAACTCTTCAATAGATGTTTCTTTTAAATGTTTCATTTTCTTTAAAGAAACACTGAAAAAAATACTTAAATTTCCATGAAGTTTTTATATTTTAAAAATGTACCTTATGAATTTGAATAAATAAGTATTAATTTAAACTAATTTACAGAAGTAAAAAATATACAAAACAAAAATTGCGAGCATACAAAGTTACATACATAAGGAAGACGAAAACCCGTGCAACGCTAGTTTTGTAAAATTTTCACATTTTAAAATTTTTTGATTAAAAAATACAAATTTATTGCTTTTTTAATGTACTTAAAATATCCCATATTTTGTATTAATTATTGGTACTGCATAATATCAGTAAAATTAAGTAGTGTCAATTTATTTAATACTAAATTTAATTAGTATTTATTTGCTTTATATATTAGTTCATATTAAACAAATATTTTGTTAAGCTCCCAATTGTCAGTTTTACCGAACTAAATGATTTGTTTTGGCGGTAGTGTCGGTTTTTTTTTAAACAGAAATGGAAACAAGTGCAAAATTGGTTCCTTTACAACACTCAACATCCCTCCTATTTCAAATCCATGTTAAATTCATTGGTGAAGACCCCAATTTTCACTACTTCCGAATCACAAGATGAACATCTTTTTCACTTCTTTGGGTGCTCTCTTTTTCCTGTCCTTTTTTAGTAAATATGGAACTTCGACGTGAGAATTTTTATAACCCTACCCCATCTTCCAAGTAGTTTTCCTCCTCCGAATTTGGTGTTTTCTCTTATTGCTTTGCTTTCAATTTTGTGCGACAGTCGGACACAAGTTCGCAACAGCTTGGCTGCTGAAAACGCGTTTGTGTCTCAAGTCTTTCGTTTCGTTGTAATGTCTGTAATCCAAGAACTTTACAATGTTCATAACCACTCGTAATTGATAGTTATCGTAGTTAAATTTTTGTGTGGTTGATGTTCATTTTTAAAGAATTTTATGTTTGATACTGAAATCAGTATCAGCATGATAAAAATGTGACCAACTTTTGAATAGCACATGAAGCAGTGGGAGCTGTTATTTAAATTATATAAATACATACGGACTAGTAGACTGGATATAACAAATCGATTGTGGCGCCATAAAATCTCACAGAATCGAGGATAACTTTCTAAGTGTAAGATTGCTAAACAATTTAAATTTAATTTCATTTGAACTGGGATATTGTCCTGGCTCATGCTTATTTTGCATAGAATTATTTATATCTACGAATATTGGAAGTATATTTGAAAATTTGGTTCTATTCGTTTAGAAATTAATATATTCTTTGAAAATCACATGCATGCCACTATGTGTGGATCAATGTCCATATGCTGAAATGTCTGCCGCAGCTTTGCACAGTGGCACTGATCCAAGAGGACCATTTTTCAATGACTCTGTTGCACAGATGTCTCTGTTGCATAGAGCGATGACCTTTGAGCAAATCGCTCGATTGCAGTTCATTAGCATCTACCATCACACCGTCCGAAAATCCATACTACACTTGAACCGGATGATAACGTCTGAAAATATAGGAAAAATGGAGTTAAATGGCGTTTTCATATAATTCTATGAGGTTTTTCAGAAGGTGTCTTAATGTTAAATATTCTAAAGATTTTATACGTCAAAATCCCAACTTCAGAAAGATTTAAAACTTTTGTTTGTCATCTCACATAGCTCTGAAAAAATCAGTTTTGTGAAAAATGGTATCCTTTGAAGCGATTGAAAACCGAAAACGCCATTGGACGCTATACGCTCCAAAGTAGTGAGTCTTTAATGCAAACTTTAAGAAATGTGCGTGAACAAATTTTGAGAAGAGATCGGCCTTCAGTTCAGCCTTCATAAAGCTCATTTTCATCTCAGTGGCTATGTCAATAAGCAAAATTGCCGCATATGGTTCAGAGAACCCACACAGAATTATTGAAAAGCCAATGCATTTACAACGTTGATTTGATTTTGAGCTGCAACATCATTGGGCTATGTACTGAAAAATTGGGTTGATAGGATGAGGTACTGCCGAGCCAGTCGTGGTAATCATATGAATGATAATGTGTTTCATTATTAGATGACAAAGTTCAACTTTTCCAATAAAACCAGAAATTTGAAAAAATAGTCAGTGCTTTTTTATAGCCAAATCTAATTTAAAGTTTTAAATGGCCCACCCTAAACATGGGCAAAACCTTGCATAAGATGATGAAGAACTGTATTTGAAAAATCTTATCTTGAGATGGACAACTTCGAACTAGAAGCTGAATGATTTATTTAAATACATTTAAATAAATATAGTTATGATTTTTTTTTAAAGCTATAGGAAAGTTTTTCAAAAAAAAAAAAACACATAAAATTCAGAAAAATGCATGAAATCTTTATTTGAATCGATAATACGGTGCATATAATTTAATGTTTGAAGATTATTTCATGCAAATGTTGACCTTGGCTGCGCCTCAAATGGACCATCCGCTTAGTCCAATTTTGGCATACTCTTTCCAACATTTCGGCCGGTATCTGACGAATAAATGCTTCAATGTTGTCTTCCAATGCGTCAATTGAAGCGGGCTTGTCTGTATAGACATGAGCTTTAACATAGCCCCACAAAAAATAGTCTAAAGGCGTTAAATCGCACGATCTAGGAGGCCAATTGACCGATCCCGCCTCTCAATAAATCCATTGTTGCGAGTGCTGTGTGGCATGTGGAACCGTCTTGTTGAAACCATTCGCATCATCTTTGAAGAAGTACGGTCCAATGATGCCACCAGCCCATAAACCGCACCAAACTGTGACTTTTTCTGGATGCATTGGTAGCTCTTGCAATGCTTCTGGCTGATATTCATTCCAAAATCGACAATTCTGCCTATTTACGTACCCATTGATCCAAAAATCAGCTTCGTCGCTGAACACATTTTTTCGGTAAAAACTTCGCGATGAACTTTCTTAACAGAACACGCAATAATATATAATAAAATTCAATAATTTGCAAGCGTTGTTCGTTTGTAAGACAATTCATGGTTAAATTATAGACCAAACTGAAGATGTTTGACAGTGAAACAAAACACGAAACGTGCATCAGCTGATTAAACCAGTGTTGTCAAAAAGATAATAGCTAAAAAATCACCCTTTATGAATCTATTATTACAGTGCGAAGAATACTGTGTTAAATTGGAATGGTTCTGTTGCGTTGTTTCCCGGCAAGATGGCGGTAAATTTTTTAGCAAAAAAATGCAAATCTGGCCCACCGTGGTATGTGACGGGCGTTTACCTTAGATCAAAGTTGTGCATGGTTCTAGTTTTACAATGGTCCAATGGTTGGACTTTGTTATGGTGTGACAATATCAATAGGAAGAGAAATAGTTAGTCGGAAATTTGTTTAAACAAAAATCCCAAAGAATTTTTGGAAATTAACCAAACCGTTCATAAAACCGTTCAACTTCGCAAGATTTCTCTGTACTGAATCTAGTTAAGACGTCAGAATTGTCCCAATTGTTTACCAAAGGGAACCAGCTGTGCTGTTTATAACTCGCCAATACTATTTACAAGGGTTTTTACTAGGCTTTGGGGTTTCCCGGACTTTTTTCATTTCCGGGAAAACGGGAATGAAAAATTTCATTCCCGGGAATTCCCGGGAAAAAGTAATTTAATTATAGGTATGTTCAATATGGTTTAAAATATCAACATTTAATAACTGGTTTGTTTTTTCAATACTGTCATATTACAAATTAAAAACAAATGCTATTGTCAAAATATTTTACAAATTATTTTTCATTTTACAAATATATTACTCTACACCTTTTCAAGATTATATTGGGAACATACAAATTTATATTGAGAAATGTAAATTCATATTAGGGGCATATAAATACATAATGGGTAATGTAAATTTATAATAGGAACATGTTAATTCGTAATGAGATATATAAATCATAATTCATTGAGAACAATTAATTCATAATAGGAATATACCAATTCAAATGAAATATACAAGATTGCAATCAGAAAATCCAAATTCATAATGAGAAAATACGTTTTCATATTCAGAAAATATGAATTCATATTGAGAAAATGTAAATTTATAATGAGAACATTGATAAAATATGTGTTTCTACGAAAATATCCATAGAAAAACGTAAAGAGTGATTTTTTTGAGGTTAGGATTTTCATGCATTAGTATTTGACAGATCACGTGGGATTTCAGACATGGTGTCAAAGAGAAAGATGCTCAGTATGCTTTGACATTTCATCATGAATCGTCTTACAAACGAACAACGCTTGCAAATTATTGAATTTTATTATCAAAATGCGTGCTCTGTTAAGAAAGTTCATTGCGCGCTTCCATTTTATGGTCAGTTTAATCGACCCACTGAAGCGGCTATTCGGGCTATTGTGACTAAATTTCGCACCAAATTTACATTGTCGGACATTAAACCACCAACACGCTTACGTAGAGTGCGAACTGAAGAAAATATCGCAGCTGTATCGACCAGTGTTAATGATGACCACCAATTTTCGATTCGTCGCCGTTCGCACCAATTGGGTCTCTGTTACTCAAAAACGTGGAAATGCCAAAATTGGACTAAGCGGATGGACCACCTAAGACGCAGCCGCGGTCAACATTTAAATGAAATTATCTTCAAAAAGTAAATGTCATGGACCAATCTAACGTTTCAAATAAAGAACCGATGAGATTTTGCAAATTTTATGCGTTTTTTTTTAAAAAAAAGTTATCAAGCTCTTAAAAAATCACCCTTTACATACATAGCTTCGATTATACATTTTAGAGTTTCTGATTATGAATTTATATTTTATGAATATATATTCCTGAATAAGAATTTATATTTTCTCTTTATCAATTTGGATTTTCTCATTTTGTATTTATATATCTCATTATCAAGTTGTATGTTCTTATTATGAATTTATATTTCTCAATATGAATTTACATTTCACATTACGAATTTTCAGTGCTGATTATGAATTATCATGATCCTATTATGAATTTACATTTCCTGTTATGAATTTACATTTCTCATCGTGAACTTATATATTCCGATTATAAATTACATTTTCTCATTATAAACTTGCAGAATTGGACATTTATAGCGCAGGTAGAAGTGACTGACACCTACACTAGAATCAAAATTGAAAACGATTAAGGAAACAAATAACTAATTTACGGAGAATGTGTTATGACGCATTTAATTTAGAATATTCATTCGTCTGGAGACAAAAATATTTTATAGAAACAGGGGGGGAATATTATAAACTGTAAAAACAATAGAAACATAAAACAAGTAAAAACGGCGTTAAGTTCGGCCGGGCCGAACTTTATATACCCTCCGCCATGGATTGCATTCCACAGAGGTTGTTGGATTTCGTTTAAGTGCAGTATTATTACAGGAAAATATAATTTTTTAATTTAGCCAAACCAAAACAAATACAAATATTGAAAAAATATTTTTATAAATAAATATAATATTTTAATTATTTAAACCATTATTTATTTGAAATCAAAAAATAAATATTCTTATATTGATATTTTCAAAAAGCTTAAATACCATAAATATTGATAGATAGTGGGTGCTACAGTTGGTTGTATTTCCATTCTATTTTAATTCCAAAAGTACAAATTTTGAAAATCCATTATCAGACGTACACGTAGTGCAAAATAACCTAACTTCATGATTCAAACTATTTTTGCCGTAAAAGAAAAAGTACGAATCAGAGGAATGTATACACCGAATTCCATGATTCCAGCTGCGCCCATTTGGTTGGTACCATTTGTATCCCCTTTTTCCATTTTAACCCCAAAAAGTACGAATTTCGAAAAATCTGTTTATTTTAAGTGTCCACGCAATCAGAGGAATGTATACACCGAATTTCATTATTCTAGGTGTAGCTGTTTGGTTGGTACCATTTTTTGTATCAATTTATCCCTTGAAAGTACGAATTTGGAAAAAAAACTTTTATTTTTCATGTCTACGTAGTCAAAGGAATGTATACTCCGAATTTCATGACTCTAGCTGCGGTTATTTGCTTAGTACTATTTTTTATCCCTTTTTCTATTTTGACCCCAAAAAGTACGAATTTCGAAAAATCAGTTTATTATCCGTGTCTACACAGTCAGGGGAATGTATACTCTGAATTTCATGACTCTAGCTGCGGTCGTTTGATTGGTACTATTTGTATCCCCTTTCTTTTAACCAACAGTAAGAAAAAAATTGTCGGCCCTTAATGGGATAGGAAGTTCTAAAAATTGGTCATCAATACCTCTTCAACGATCCAACAAAAACAAAAATCGAACTAAAAATATGGAAGTTATTGCAGTTTTTATAAAAAATGCAATAAAAATTGTACAAACATGTACTACCCTCTATTCTTGATTAAATGGTTTGATATGGTTTGATAAGGCTCCGACCAGATTTTAATTTCTAGCTGGTTTTTTTCTAAATATAATTCTCGCCGTGAATTTTATTCAAGAACAACTTGATTTGTAGAGGTTATTTTGAACGCGTCCAGCTCACGAATGGACAATGATAAAAGCGAAATATTTTGAGAGAACACATAAAACAAACTAATCTTTCATTTTAGTCGGGAGCATCCACTACTTTTATTTTGAAGCCACTCTAATATTTATATTGCTATTAGTTTTCTCTTGAAAGTTTCCAGGCGAACATTTTTTTGTATTCCTATTTTTAGACCATTTCTTTCTGGCTACATATGTAAAGTAAATTGTTCTTGAAGAATATGTTCACCTCGATTCTTCTAGGAAAACAAGAAAATTTACATTATGTAAACCATAGTATTGTCGGCATGATATTTTTATTTCACAATAAAGATCCTCACAAAAAGTTTTTATTCCCCTAGCTGGGTTTCGCATAAAATGGCTATTTAGCGAATTTAAAAAGTTTTGTTTGTAGTAATGTAATATAAACAAGTACTCAATAAATACTCATTATGGTCAGTAATGTAAATACATATATGAATTTGAAATACATCTAAAAATTCCAATTTATATAGTAACATTAAATTATTGATTAACATAATAAATAAATATTTTTTAATTGATTTTGTGTATTGTTGACCTTTTGTTTTATTAATTCTCTTTTGTATTTGTTCAGCTTGAGGCCATAGGAAAAACTATTTAATAAAATTTTTTTTTTAAATTTTAAATAAAATAAAATAAAACAAACAACACCAGTTTTTCCTATGGCCTCAAGCTGAACAAATACAAAAGAGAATAAATATTTTTTTTAATATTTCCCGTCTTCCCGGGAAATTGAAAAAATTTTCCCGGGAATTCCCGGAAAAATTTGGGAACGATTCAGGAATTCCCGGACCCCAAACCCTAGTTTTTACTCATAAACGTAGTCAGTGGAATTATACAACCTCGGAAAAATATTAGATGGTTTTAGCTGGTGTTGATCCTGGATCATGTGGATCATGTAAGCGCACACTAAATTTACCACAACAATAGCGGCGAGCACTCAAGTCAAGGTTATCTTATTACATTTCACCTGGGGAAGTCTACAGTAGGTATATTTCGCTACATCAACCATATAAAACCGCCCTCCCCCACTTACCTTCTTGCTCCGCTACTACACTTCTGATTGAAAAGCATAGCAATGGCCATATCAGTGATGAAGGGCAGCTATCGGTCCAGTTTGCCACGCCGCAAAATTATATCCGCAGGCAATGGCTTGCATTTAATTTAGGTTTCATTTGTATTAATGCCAAAGACCATAATGCGTATGAAATCTTATTTTGATTTCTTTCAATTCGCGCACTCAATCTGAATGCCATTGTTGTTCATATTCGGCCATTCTGCCATTCGTCCATTCATGTGTCCATGCTTTGCTTGAAGGCATTTGAAATTTTTAACGTATTTTTATTACATTTCTCTTTACTATAATTTCGATTCGTTTATAGGCGTTTATTTAATGCTGAAAATTAGCTAAATTTGATTACTTTTAACCAACAATGATGACGATGAAGACCGCGCTGATGATGATATTTATATAAGCGGCTGTATTCGAATCGAATTGAATCGGGTACACAGACGTAATGAACATTGGCGAACAATAAAATAATTGGCAGGTGGTGAAGTGCAAAGTAAGTAAAAGAGTTGAAGATATCCCCACCACAGACTCGCACTGGCGGTCTTTTCGTACATTTCGTCGATCTGTTTGGATTGTTGCAGTTAATTGGCCGTGAAATATAATGAAACGAAGTTGAATAATAATAAAAAAAGGAAAGTATTGCTAATTTTTTATGTTGTTCGGCCATTTGGTGAATCTAAAACCAAGAAAGAAAGAAAAAATAAATATAAAAATAAAAAATATTTGTGTGAGGTTATAACAGCCATGCAATGAAATGAAATTAATGATTGCATAACAAATGCACTGCACCACAAAAGTAAGTAAATATGTGGTACGAATATTTGTAACAATCATACGATTATGATACGATAAAGAAAACCACTAATGTTCAAAAGTAATTATACGGGAAAATAGTAAAATATAATTACATACATATTTACGTATTAACATTCAACAGTTTGACTTTGACTGTCCATGGATATTATGAATTTATGCTGATGTCCAAAATAGTGACTTTAGTGTAGAGTGACCGCAAAATGTCTTCGAACCAATGTGGAAACTGGTCTGATCAAATGTCGTGCCTTTGATGCATAATAATGGAACTCACATTAAAATTTCCCTACTTCGGAAAGTGTACGAACGAACATTGGTACAATAAAAATATGGAATACCATATGCCATGCCTTTGTAAATAAAATATAAAATAGAAGCATTTTGAGCCAACGGAATATTCGAGTTAAAATCAAATACATTGAAGACCGAAGCTGGTTATGGCCTACACCATTCCATGTCATAGGGTATTATAATTAGTGAAAGAGGATAAATGTTAACTCAAAAGTCAGAAATTGTGAATAGTGGCTTTAGACAAATCCGCGAAACTTATCATGAGATAGAGAATACTAACAAGTAAAAAAAGCGTTAAGTTCGGCCAGGCCGAACTACCATGGATTAGATTCCACAGATGTTGTCGGTTTTCGTAGAAGTGCAGTAATATTACAGGAAAAATATAAATTTTTTAATATAGCCAAACCAAAACAAATACAAATATTGAAAAAGTAAAAAGTAGTAGTAAACAATTATTTATTTCAAATCAAAAAATAAATATTCTTATATTTATATTTTCAAAAAGCTTAAATACCATAAATACTGGTAGATAGTGGGTGCTACAGTTGGTTGTATTTCCATTCTATTTTAATTCCAAAAGTACAAATTGTGAAAATCCATTATCAGATGTACATAGTGCAAAATAACCTAACTTCATGATTCAAACAATTTTTGCCGTAAAAGAAAAGGTACGCATTTGGAAAAAACAAACTTTTTATTTTGCGTGTCTATGCAGTCAGAGGAATGTATACACCGAATTCCATGATTCCAGCTGCGCCCATTTGGTTGGTATCATTTTTACCCCCTTGACGATTCTACGCAATTAGAATTTCATCATTCTAGCTGTAGTCGTTTAGTTGGTACTATTTTTATCCCTCTATACCATTGTATCCCTTGAAAGTACGAATTTCGAAAAATCCGTATATTTTCCGTGTCTACGCAGTCAGAGGAATGTATACTCCGAATTTCATGACTCTAGCTGCGGTCATATGATTGGTACTATTTTTATCCCCTTTTTTCATTTGAACCCCAAAAAGTAAGAATTTCGAAAAATCTGTTTACTTTAAGTGTCTACGCCATCAGATGAATGTCTACACCGAATTTCATTATTCCAGGTGTAGCCGTTTGGTTGGTACAATTTTTATCCCTCCGTACCCATTGTATTCCTTGAAAGTACGAATTTGGAAAAAAAAACTTTTTATTTTGCATGTCTACGTAGTCAAAGGAATGTATACTCCGAATTTCATGACTCTAGCTGCAATCATTTGGTTGGTACTATTTTTATCCCCTTTTTCTAGTTTGACCTCAAAAAGTACGAATTTCGAAAAATCAGTTTATTTTCCGTGTCTACGCAGTCAGAGGAATGTATACTCCGAATTTCATGACTCTAGCTGCATTTCATTTGGTACTATTTTTATCCCCTTTTTTCATTTTAACCCCAAAAAGTACGAATTTTGAAAAATCCGTGTATTTTACGCGTCTATGCAATCTGAGGAATGTATACACCGAATTTCATTATTCTACGTACAGCCGTTTGGTTGGTACCATTTTTATCCCTCTATTCCCATTTTACCCCTTAAAAGTACGAATTTGGAAAAAATACTTTTATAAAGAGTGATTTTTTTGAGGTTAGGATTTTCATGCATTAGTATTTGACAGATCACGTGGGATTTCAGACATGGTGTCAAAGAGAAAGATGCTCAGTATGCTTTGACATTTCATCATGAATCGTCTTACAAACGAACAACGCTTGCAAATTATTGAATTTTATTATCAAAATGCGTGCTCTGTTAAGAAAGTTCATTGCGCGCTTCCATTTTATGGTCAGTTTAATCGACCCACTGAAGCGGCTATTCGGGCTATTGTGACTAAATTTCGCACCAAATTTACATTGTTGGACATTAAACCACCAACACGCTTACGTAGAGTGCGAACTGAAGAAAATATCGCAGCTGTATCGGCCAGTGTTAATGATGACCACCAATTTTCGATTCGTCGCCGTTCGCACCAATTGGGTCTCTGTTACTCAAAAACGTGGAAATGCCAAAATTGGACTAAGCGGATGGACCACCTAAGACGCAGCCGCGGTCAACATTTAAATGAAATTATCTTCAAAAAGTAAATGTCATGGACCAATCTAACGTTTCAAATAAAGAACCGATGAGATTTTGCAAATTTTATGCGTTTTTTTTTTTAAAAAAGTTATCAAGCTCTTAAAAAATCACCCTTTATTATGTATCTACTCAATTAGAGGAATGTACACACCGAATTTCGTGTTTCTAGCTCTTGTCGTTTAATATGTACCATTTTTATCCCTTTTTTGCCCCATTTCACCCCCTACAAATAAGAATCACTTTATGGTGCACGTTTTTGCTATAAGGTTGAAATATGACATGATATGCAAAATTATATCGAGATCTAATACACGATGTGGGTTCTAGAGACGTAATAGAATAGAATGGGGGCCCAATTTGTATGGGGATTATACCAAAATATGGACCCATATATTTGACTTTCATAATATGTCTTCTTAGATGAAATATAATTCAAAATTTGATTAACTTCCGGTGTATATTGAGGGTCCTAGAGGAGTAATAAAAAAAACTGGGGGCCATTTGTAAGGGCGCTACATTAAAAAGTGGGTCCATATAGATCACTTTCAAAGTAGGTATTCTTACAATGAAATATGAATATAATATAATCTGCAAAATTTAAAAAACTTCCGATGTAAAATGTGGGTCCTAGAGAGGTAATAATTCAAATGGGGGCCCACTTGTAAGGGCGCTACATTAAAAAGTGGGCCTTTATAGATCACTTTTAAAGTAGGTATTCTTTATTTAAATATACCATGATCTGCAAAATGTTATCAAGATCCAATATAAGATGTGGGTTCTAGAGCGATAATAGTGTAAACTGGGGCCCCATTTGTATGGGGGCTATTCCAAAACATTGGCCTATACAGATGGCTTTCAAAATACGTGTTTTTAGCATAAATGTAACATTATGTGGGAATTTTGAACAAAATCCGATGTAAAATGTGCATTTTAGAGCAGTACAAATGTATATTGTAAATCGGATGTACATTTGTATGGCTATATCAAAACATAGACCCATGTGGCCCACTTTCCCGTGAGCTGTTTCTAGTTCAAATATAACACGATCTTCAAAATTTGGTCATGATCCCATGTAAAATGTGTATTCTAGAGCAGTAATAGTGTAAATTATATGGATATTTATATGGAGGCTATATCTAAATCTGAACTTTTTTTGGCCAAGGACGATTGGTATTGAATTTGGAGAAAATCGGTTCAGATTTAGATATATCCCCCATACGAAATTCACTCCCGATTTGACTCTTTTCACTCTAGATACCACATATTTTAACCGATTTTCTTCAAAATTGGCAAAACATCTTATACTTCAACTAGAAACACCCATGGTGAAAATTGGTCAGATCGGTTCAGATTTATATATTGCGCCCACACAAATTTCACTTCCGATTTCACGTTTTCCACTCTATAAACCACATATTTTAACAGATCTTCTTAAAATCTTGCAAAATATATTTGATTTCAACTAGAAACACTCATGGTGAAAATGAGTCAGATCGGTTCTAATTTAGATATAGTCCCGATACAAATTTCACTCCCGATTTAACTCTTTTCACTTTAGATATTTTAACAGATTTTCTTCAAATTTGGCAAAATTTTTTATTTTTCCACTAGAAATTCCCAGGGTGAAAATGAGTCAGATCGGTTCAGATTTATATATAGCTCCCATACAAATTTCGCTCCCGCTTGATTTTTTCCGCCTCAGAAACCACGTATTTTCACCGAATTTCTTCAAATTGATTTATACGATACAATTGATAATACGTTATACTTGAACTGGAAGAACGTATAGTGTAAGTGGGTCAATTCATTCCATGTTTGGGTATAGCCCCGATACAAATATTTTCTCGATTTGACAAATTGGGCCAGGCCATATTAGCCTATGATTAGGAAACACACAAAAATTCTTCCAGTTTTCACTTTTTTCCGAATTGAATTGTATTCGTTTCGTTGTTAGAAAGTGGATCAGAAGCTCGTCAACGTTTTTCAGTAAATGATTCATCAATTTGTTTTATGTTGAGGCAATGTATTTTGGCATCGGTGTTGCTTTGTTGTTTCAGATTTACAAAGGCTACTCTCAAACTATATATATTCAATACTTTTAATGTAATTGAGGTTACCTTAGTCTTAGCACGTTTTAAGGAGATGACATTTTTAAACACAGCTTGATTTTGCATACATAGATTATGTAAAAATCTAGAGGTGAATCTTATTAAAAATTATTCTCAAAAGTAACTTTCAAATAAAATTTGAATGCCTCTCCTCTCCTACAAAACTCATTTTTACCATTTAGCAATAATTTATATAAATAAATATATATGTAAATAAAAAATAAATAATTTTAGATGGTTTATTTGTGTGAACATCAAAAATCGATGGAACCAGAAGAAAACCCGTTTCCACCGTTTTTTCGAAAATCGTAATGTTGAAAATTTGAATTTTGTGGTATAAATTTGATTTGATTGCAAACGTCAGATATTTGACAAGTATACATATCTACAGTCAGAATATAAACTCCAACTAGCCCAGCAGTTCTCCAATTTCATTTTCCTTGTAGTGCGGTATCTCAAATCAATTTGTTTCCTATTCAACGTCATCGTTTGACATAAATTCCATTCCACAATGCAATATTTCTGGAAATAGACTTCTTGAGCATAAGAAAATAAAATCAAGGCAGACAATGTCAAACCACTGCTTCAAACAAATTTAATTTTCAGTATTTATGAACATGCTACAAAAATTTTTTCGAAGGACTTTGTCTGACATTTTCTGATGTAGATTTGCTTTGTAATCTCGATAACGTTTTTATGAAAACAATTTTTAAAATTTCTACTAAAATTGATTTTATTTATATTTCAATATTTCGAGAAAGAATATTGAAACAAATAAAATCTAATACTGACGTTGAGATCGATAAAATCTAATATTTTTACGATAATTATGATGCGTACAAATCTTGCTTATTTCATTAAAACACGAAAACTGTTTTACAAATATTTTGTTTTATTTATTAACGAACATTACAGAAGAAAATTTATAGATAAGGGTAGAAGTTAATGAGTCATCACGTATGACTAAATCAATTTAAGTAAAAACTTCTTAAAAAACTGGCACGCGATTTTTTTATATTACCTTTACTTCTACGATAAACGTATCATAAATTGTCTGTTTTGATTTTATGAATCAATATACCAAATCCCACAAAAAGTAAGTATTTTTATTTTATTGTTGCATAGTGTTGTTGGCTATCATTAGTTTCCCTAACTCAGTTTACCGAAATAAATATCGAAATCACTTCTGTTCTTGGAAAAATAATTCAATCGGAAATAAAAAATGAAATGAATGCTGTTGATTAAGTCGTTGCTTAATGATTTTTTAGAACAAAACAAAAAATGGCATACAGCAGATAAAATAATGCCAACAATTAATCCTTTATTTCTCTCCAAATTAATTGAGTCTTTTGTTCATGTCAGAAGGCGTCAATAAATCTCCCAACTTATTATAAGCCACATTGAATGCATTAAGTAAACAAATTTGAATTTTATTTTTTTGCTTTTCTTCGCTAACATTAGTAATTTCCGATTTATTTCTTTTTTTCTACTTGGCCGTAATTATGTACGATTCAAATTGACCAAAAACAACAATTAAGCAAAACAAATTTCGAACATGATTTCGATTTTCATATGCTGGCTGGCTGTGGCTTTCTTTTGTTAAATAATTATTTAATCAATATACATACGTATGTATGTAAGTCTGTCTGTTTCACCTTGTACATACAAATGTGCAGACACACAGGGACAGCAACACGAATCTATCAAATATTAATTATCATAATAAAATATATTTCTTCAGCATTCAGAGTGTTCGGGCGGTGTTCGGAGTGTTTGTGCATGTGGTCCATGTTGTAAATCATTATTTGGTCGGGTGTTGTGATTTCTTGGCATTTATCGTGTTTCAAGTGATTTTTTATAATTTTTATTTTTTCTATATTTTTCTATTTTCAGTTTCTTTTGCTAGTTTTGCTGTTGTTGTTGGATATTTGTGCATGTTCGTTCGTTTGTTTTGCTTGGTCCGCAAGAAACTTTTAATGCGATCTCTCCGGGCTTTGGGTTGCATTCAACACATTTGTGCATGTGTCAGCATATTTATGTTTTTGCCGTTTTCTGTTGTTGTTGTTCATGCTTCAGTTCCTGGTTGATTAATAATGGTTTTCCACATGAGATGTATGTATATGGGATATTAGACCACGATGTTGTTGTTGGATTTATAGTTGGTAACCCTTTAAGTAGGGTAAGTAGCTCTATCGAAACTATTGTGGCATGAAAAACCACAATAAACAGAAAAAATCTAAAAAAGTTTAGATGTCAATACATATTTTGGCATTTAAAAATAGAAATAAAAATAAAAATAAAAATAAAAATAAAAAAAAAAAATAAAAATAAAAATAAAAATAAAAATAAAAATAAAAATAAAAATAAAAATAAAAATAAAAATAAAAATAAAAATAAAGATAAAAATAAAAATAAAAATAAAAATAAAAATAAAAATAAAAATAAAAATAAAAATAAAAATAAAAATAAAAATAAAAATAAAAATAAAAATAAAAATAAAAATAAAAATAAAAATAAAAATAAAAATAAAAATAAAAATAAAAATAAAAATAAAAATAAAAATAAAAATAAAAATAAAAATAAAAATAAAAATAAAAATAAAAATAAAAATAAAAATAAAAATAAAAATAAAAATAAAAATAAAAATAAAAATAAAAATAAAAATAAAAATAAAAATAAAAATAAAAATAAAAATAAAAATAAAAATAAAAATAAAAATAAAAATAAAAATAAAAATAAAAATAAAAATAAAAATAAAAATAAAAATAAAAATAAAAATAAAAATAAAAATAAAAATAAAAATAAAAATAAAAATAAAAATAAAAATAAAAATAAAAATAAAAATAAAAATAAAAATAAAAATAAAAATAAAAATAAAAATAAAAATAAAAATAAAAATAAAAATAAAAATAAAAATAAAAATAAAAATAAAAATAAAAATAAAAATAAAAATAAAAATAAAAATAAAAATAAAAATAAAAATAAAAATAAAAATAAAAATAAAAATAAAAATAAAAATAAAAATAAAAATAAAAATAAAAATAAAAATAAAAATAAAAATAAAAATAAAAATAAAAATAAAAATAAAAATAAAAATAAAAATAAAAATAAAAATAAAAATAAAAATAAAAATAAAAATAAAAATAAAAATAAAAATAAAAATAAAAATAAAAATAAAAATAAAAATAAAAATAAAAATAAAAATAAAAATAAAAATAAAAATAAAAATAAAAATAAAAATAAAAATAAAAATAAAAATAAAAATAAAAATAAAAATAAAAATAAAAATAAAAATAAAAATAAAAATTCAGGAAATTCCCTTTCCAATGGAGTACCCCATATTTATTGATTGTAGTCTCATTTTCAGTTGGGTTTTCGTGTTATTAATAAACACTAATAATCCCGTTGCCTTTGGAACAAAATAAACACGAAATAAGTTTATTTCTTAATACCGCCAGAATAAGGAGCGGCCGTGATAATTTTCGTGCGATTAAATTATTATTTGTAATTTGTGTTTACGAAGTACGGATGGATGGATGGTTGGTTGGTTGGATGAAGCATTTACTAAAGCGACCTTAATAAAGTTGTTATTATCGCGATTTGAACTTTATTTAATTTTTGGCCAACATTTAATGGTTAGACATTCATAATTGCCGTTAACGAACAACATTGTTGTAGAAAATTGATTTAAAAAATCTGCAATTGTCCAGCAAAATGTCAAATGATCGTCAATAAGGCACAGTGTTGCAAAATGATAATTTGCAGTGATGAAATAATTGAAATTGGTGGACTCAAAACGCGAACTTGAAATGCGAAACACAAAATATTCAGGGTATAAACCGAAGCGATGGATTTTAGGGTAGTCTGGGAGCAAAATTAAAAAATCCCTACTTATATGGGCAAGGGATGTAAACCAACTGCAGCAGATGGATTCATAGATTTTAATTTAGTACTAGCATTACCCGCTGATTCGCACGCGAAAAAGCCAGTTATTTGTTATCAGTTTTATCCATCCCTGTTTTTGGATAGTAAAGGGTGGTTAAATTTGAAGGGCCAATGTTGATTTTGAATAAAACACAAATTATTTAGGAAATATATTGTTATGATAATATTGGTATGGCTCAATTATGTATGGAACAAAATATCGGCCAAATTGCCGCCGCGACCTCGGCGACACACCTCCATCTGATGGTTCAAATATTCGATGACGCTGAGGCATAATTGAGGTTCTATGCCGTTAATGTGCCGAATTATCTCATCCTTTAGCTCTTGAATTGTTGCTGGCTTATCGACGTACACCTAGAAATAACCCCAAAGAAAGAAGACCAACGGTGTCAAATCACATGATCTTGGCGGCCAATTGACATCGCCACCACGTGAAATAACACGGCCATTGAATTTGTCGCGCGAAAGAACCATTGTTTCGTTAGCTGTGTGGAAAGTGGCGCCATCCTGTTGAAACCACATATCGTACACATCCATATCTTTCAATTCGGGCCATACAAAGTTCGTTATCATCTCACGATAGCGAAGACAGTAACTGCCTGTCTGGCCTCATCCTGGAAAAAATACGGCCCGATTATGCCGCCAGCCCATAAACCGCACCAAACAGTCACTCTTTGTGGGTGCATTGGCTTTTCGAGAATCACTCTTGGATTATCATTCGCCCAAATGCGGCAATTCTGCTTATTGACGAATCCACTGAGGTGAAAATGTGCCTCATCACTGAAGATGATTTTCTTCGAAAATTATAAACAAATAAAAAAACTTCAGTCGGCTAAACCGACTTATATATACCCCCACTCTCCCAGATAACATAAATAAGGAAGATTTAAGGAATTAAATTTAACGTAGGGCAGGATAATTTGTGTGGAAGGTAAAAGGAGGATTGTGTCACATGGTCCCAGCTTCAACATTAAACAAGTAAAAACGGCGTTAAGTTCGACCGGGCCGAACTTTATATACCCTACACAATGGTTTGCATTCCACAGAGGATGTCGATTTTCGTAGAAGTGCAGTAATATTACAGGAAAATAAATTTTTTATATATATCCAAATCAAAACAAATACAAATATTAAAAAATAATTATAAATAATATAATAATAATAATAATATAATAATAATATTTTAATTATTTCAAACCACGCTTACAAGGCAAGGATACCAATACGTCAATTCAAAAAGCTTAAATACCATAAATATTGGTAGATAGTGTGTGCTACAGATGGCTGTATTTCCATACTATATTAATTCCAAAAGTACAAAATCAATTATCAGACGTACATAGTGCTAAATAACCTAATTTAATTTAATTTGTGCCGTAAAAAAAAGTACGAATTTGGAAAAAAACTTTTTATTTTGTGTGTCTATGCAGTCAGAGGAATGTATACACCGAATTCCACGATTCCAGCAACGGCCATTTGGTTGTTTAGTTGGTACTATTTTTATCCCTCTGACCATTGTATCCCTTGAAAGTATGAATTTCGAAAAATTCGTTTATTTCGTGTTTACGCTGTCAGAGGAATGTATACTCCGAATTACATAACTCTAGCTGCGGTCATTTGGTTGGTACTATTTGTATCCCCTTTTTCCATTTTGACCCCAAAAAGTACGAATTTCGAAAAATCCGTTTATTTTCCCTATCTACATAGTCAGAGGAATGTATACTCTAAATTGCATGACTGCGGTCATTTGATTGGTACTATTTTTATCCCCTTTTTTATTTTAACCGCAAAAAGTACGAAATTTGAAAAATCCGTGTATTTTACGTGTCTATGCAATCAGAGGAATGTATACACCGAATTTGATTATTCTAGGTTCAGCCGTTTGGTTGGTACCATTTTTATCCCTCTAATCCCATTTTACCCTTTGAAAGTACAAATTATTACTATTACTACTCTATTAGAGGAATGTACACACGAATTTCGTGTTTCTAGCTGTTGTCGTTTAATATGTACCATTTTTATCCCTTTTTTGCCCCATTTCACCCCCTACAAATAAGAATCACTTTATGGTGCACGTTTTGGCTATAAGGAGAATGCGCATATCAAATATCAAGCAAATATAAACAGACATATTCAAAAACATGCTTAAATACGCTAAAATATTGTGGATTTTTATGGGTATTTTTAGTCCTTGTGAGGGGAAATTTGTCCTAAGTTTAAGTAAATATAAAAAATTTACTTACTTTAATTAAAATTTCAGCAAAATTTTACTAGGATTTAGTAAAAATTTACTTTGTTTTAGGAAAAAATTACATAGATTTAGGAAAATTTCATCAAAATTTTACTTTCATTTAGTAAAAATGAACTTGGTTTGAGGAAAGACTTACTGGAATGTTCCTCAGTTTGAGTAAATATTTACTTGGTTTGCGGAAAATTGAACTAGAATCAAGTTCAAAGCATGTACTACTTTCAAGGACAACTTTTAACTTGACATGAGGAATTATTGCTTTAGCGCTATACGAAGTTCAATTTTCCTAAATTTTAGTTCATTTTAACCACTTTTTTCTGAGTGTACTTAAAAGGTACGAATTGCACGTTTCCTATGTCGATACATCATAAGAATTTGCAAAACGGGGGAAATGATTTCCATGTGTAAGCTTTCAAAAATCCGATAAAAGTGAATTATTTTTTTCACCCCATCTATCAAAATCTATTGTCAGAAAATTTTTACTTTAGCAAAAGAAAAAGACAGCTACAACTACAGCATTCTTCACTAGGTAGGAGAACGGACAAATTACGATGTTTCCATATTATTCATGCAAAATTTACTAAAACCAATAGAATAAAATCATATGAGAACCCGAAATTAATATTGGATTTTTGATTTTTCCACGCAGAAAAATTAGATAAATTCAGAAATTCAAAAACAGAACACATTTAATATAAAATGTCTTTGTCAAAAACACAACATTTCAAAAACTTTCTACATCATTATTTGGATTTCTAGCACTTTATGGAATTTACAACATTTCCAGGACATATAAAATTCACTCTCCGTTGTTGACTATGGAGCAGGTGGCACGAAAGGACGTTTACAGATATAAAACCCCCGGTTCGGCTCGTTTTTTATACCCTCCACCACCAGAATGGGGGTTTACTAACTTTGTCATTCCGTTTGTAACACCTTGAAATATCGACCTGAGGCCCTATAAAGTATATATATTCTTGATCTTCATAAAATTCTAAGACGATATAGCCATGTCCGTCCGTCCGTCTGTTGACAGCACGCATCTAAACGAAATGAGCTAAAACGTTCAAATTTTCAATAAATGCATCTTATAGTCGTAGATCGGTTTGGATTGAAACGGGGCGAAATCGTCCCAAAGGAAAAAATTTTTCCCTCACAAGGACTAAAAATACCCATAATAATCCCTAATATTTTGGCGTATTTAAACATGTTTTTGAATATGTCTGTTTATATTTGCTTGATATTTCGTATGCGCATTCCCCTTATTGCAAAAACGTGCACCATAAAGTGATTCTTATTTGTAGGGGGTGAAATGGGGCAAAAAGGGATAAACACGGTACATATTAAGCGATAACAGCTAGAAACACGAAATTCAGTGTGTACATTCCTCAAATTGAGTATAATAGAGGAATAGAGGGATAAAAATGGTACCAACCAAACGGCTGTACCTAGAATAATGAAATTCGGTGTATACATTCCTCTGATTGCATAGACAAGTAGAATATACAAAATTTTCAAAATTCGTACTTTTTGGTGTTAAAATGAAAAAAGGGGATAAAAATAGTACCAATCAAATGACCGCAGCTAGAGTCATGAAATTCAGAGTATACATTCCTCTGACTGTGTAGACACGGAAAATAAACTGATGTTTCGAAATTCGTACTTTTTGGGGTCAAAATAGAAAAAGGGGATAAAAATAGTACCAACTAAATAACCGCAGCTAGAGTCATGAAATTCGGAGAATACATTCCTTTGACTACGCAGACATGAAAAATAAAAGGTTTTTTTCAAATTCGTACTTTCAAGGGATACAATGGGTACGGAGGGATAAAAAGGGTACCAACCAAACGGCTACACCTAGACTAATGAAATTCGGTGTATACATTCCTCTGATTGCGTAGACACTTAAAATAAACAGATTTTTTGAAATTCGTACTTTTTGGGGTTAAAATGGAAAAAAGGGATACAAATGGTACCAACCAAATGGGCGCAGCTGGAATCATGCAATTCGCAGTATACATTCCTCTGACTGCGTAGACACGGAAAAAACGAATTTTTCAAGGGATACAATGGTACAGAGGGATAAAATGCTACCAACCAAACGGCTACACCTAGAATAATGAAATTCGGTGTATACATTCCTCTGATTGCGTAGACACTTAAAGTAAACAGATTTTTTGAAATTCGTACAAATGGGCGCAGCTGGAATCATGGAATTCGGTGTATACATTCCTCTGACTGCATAGACACGCAAAATAAAAAGTTCTTTTCCAATTCGTCTGATAATGGATTTTCAAAATTTGTACTTTTGGAATTAAAATATAATGGAAATACAACACTGTAGCACCCACTATCCACCAATATTTATGGTATTTAAGCTTTTTGAAAATATAAATATAAGAACATTTATTTTGCGAATTGAAGTATTGGTAGCCTTGCCTTATAAGCGTAGTTTGAAATAATTAAAATAGTATATTTATTTATAAAATTATTTTTTCACTATTTTTATTTGTTTTGATTTGGCTATATAAAAAAATTATATTTTCCTGTAACATTACTGCACTTCTACGAAAATCGACATCATCTGTGGAATGCAATCCATGGTGGAGGATATATAAAGTTCGGCCCGGCCGAACTTAACGCCGTTTTTACTTGTTTATTTTATTTTTGATAAACACTTACAACTTTTTAGAAATACACAAATTTCTTGAATGAGAGAATAAATATTCTTTTAAATACTTTACAAAGTCGTTTTTAAATAATCTTTCATTTAAAATTTAAATTTTAATTTTTTTCTAAACACTATGCGGCATATTTTGCTGTCTCTGAGAATCATCGATAATTTCCCAACATAAATTTGCTTCATCCTGACTGTCATCATAATCATCATCATCATTATTATTAACTATGAGTATTATTGCCGTCGCATTGACAAAATAGCTAATAAATTAGAAAAAAAAACTAACTTTCAACGGCCACTCTCCAATGACAGTGTTCAATTTTGCCAAACGGACATATAAATAATAAACAATCAAACAATCCAGCAATCAAACGATCAAACAAATGACAACAAGAAAACGAAGTGCAATTTAATCACTCGGCGAGCATTATTTATTTTTCTTTTAAATACAAATTTATCATTTGATGGCAATGCGAGCGAAAGGAAATCCAACGCCGTTCGCACCACCACTCGCCGTTCGCAAAGAAATGAAAAATGGCATGAACCAACATAAATTTAAAGCATTCATAAAAATTTCATGCAACATTGTTGCTCAGGCTTAATATTTTCCATAAATTGCCACAATGCCGAGGCCCTCTCACTCCCATGGTTGCCTTCACATCCATTGAACGAACGTACGAAACAACCAACAACAGTCAATTCTTTTTTACAATTCGTACTCATACGAGTGCAGTAAGTGTCTGCAATGGTTGTGTTGCAGCAGCAGCAGCAGACTGTTCATCATCACTCGCCCGCCTGCCTGCCACCCGGCGAAGGTGAACAATTGAACATTTGTGCAACTGTAGCTGCTGCTGCCTCTGCAGATTTACAAGAAAATAATTGAGTTTTTAGCGGAGAAAAGGAAACACACAAGAGGAATCTTTAAAGGGACCGTATGAGAGCAACTAGTATCGGCATAATTGAATAAGGCAAGGACATTAATTTACTTTTGAGGACATAGATCACACAGGGGTCAGTTATTGGCTATTTATCACAATGTAGGTGCAACACCAATTTCGAGTCACGAACACATCTATATTTTTGAGAAACTATAGACGAAATACAATAAACGTAGTACATAATGTCATTATTTGACCTTACTTCCGTATTCTAGACGTTCTAAGACCATTAAAACAGTGGAATGTACACCCCGAATTTCAGTCTTCTAACTGTCACACTTTAGATAGTACCACCGGTATCTGTTTTGTCCCGCTTCCACCTTGTAGCAGACATTTTGAAAAATCTCTTATTCTTATTAAAGGAATATGAACACCGAAATTCCAGTCTCAATTTTCTTGGTACCATTTTTTCCCTTTCCCCTGTTTTACATATCAGAAGGGCGAATTTCAAACAATCATTTATTTGTTAGATTGGTATAATTATTTGACCCATTTCATTTTAAGTGCGTAAACCCGCAACATTTGTTTCTCCCGTGCCAACCGACCCGATTTACTAAACATACATATCGATTATAAAGTAATTAGGATTTCGAGCACCTTATAAAGGCTGTAGTTTCTTCACGGATGGGGACATTTGTGTGGTATATACTAAAGGGTGGGCCATTGAAAACTTTAAATTAGAATCGGCTATGATTATTTGTTCTGATTTTATTGGAAAGTTTGAACTTTGTCATTTAATAGTGGAACACAATACCATTCATATGACTATCATAACTGGCTCGGCTCTACCACATCCGATCAACCCAATTTTACAGAACAGACCAAAAAACACACCAAACAATGACTCGTTGTGGATGCATTGGCTGCTCAATAGTCACGTGTGGATTCTCTGAACCCCATATGCGGCAATTTTGCTTATTTACATAGCCACCGAAATGAAAATGAGCTTCATAAAGGTTGCACTGAAGGTCGATCTCTTCTCTAAAATTTTTCAAACACCACACAGTGACTCGTTGTCGATGCAATGGCTTCTCGCGTCACGTGTGGTTTCTCCGAACCCCATAAGCGATAATTTTGCTTATTGACATAGCCACCGAGATGAAAATGAGCTTCATGAAGGCTGAACTGAAGGCCGATCTCTTCTCAAATATTTTCCACGTAAATTTCTTACAGTTTGCGTTAAAGTCTCACTATTTTGGAAGTAAGTTTTTAATATTTACCAATTTTGTTCGAGCGTATAGCGTCCAATGTCAAAACATAGCTACTACGGCACTCTACCATCTCAGCTATCCTCTCTTCTCGGAAATTTTCCACGTAAATTTCTTACAGTTTGACTCACTACTTCGGAAGTAAGTTAATTTAATTTTGTCAAACATAAACCTGTAAATAAAAAAATGTTATTCTAATTTTCAAAGGTAAAATAATCGGTAGTTTAAATGGCCCACCCTATAGAACTGATGTGTCAAAGCAAGGCACGTTTCGAACGCTCGTTTAATTTAACCTAGAATGTGGGTAATTAGTGTGGGAGGTACCAAAAGGAATGTGTCAATGTCGTTCATTTCGAATTTTAACGAGTAAAACAGCCAGCCAGACAGAAGAGCTGAACCAGATGATATACGTTTGACAATGTAGGTGAAATTAAATTAATTCGCAGTTTTAGCTTTCATTTCCTCATCCCATTGTCCCTTAAAAGGACTACAAAGTTCCAAAGGAACTACTTATTCGCTTCCTATAGTACCAGTATAATGTCAAATTAAAGAAGACAATATGTGCTAAAAATAATTCAAATTGCACTATGGGTATTAGATTAACAACAAAAAAACAAAATTACGATATGAATAAAAATTTTGATATGGTAAACTTGAAATGGTTGTTAATACTGAACTAATACAGGTAGAAATATTATATTTATAGTATTCTTAACATATATCCTCCTCTTTAACACTAATATCATTATCATTGAGTGCAAATAACTATTTAAAAATAATATTGTATCCTTTGGATCGTTGCAGTCCTGTGATAGGCCAACAGGATAAGAAAATGAAAAACTAATAACGCCAATTAACTCCAATTGCCTATAGCTTCAAACGTATATCACCCGGTTCAAGTGTATCGACTTTTTTGTAAAATTGCCGTACAGTGATATAGGAACGTCAACCACAAAGTGGAAACAATACAAGATTAATTGAAATTTATAAACTTTTTTGTTGTTCGCAAATAATTAGAAATTTTGTCGAAATTGTAAATATATGCAGCCTTTTTGGTGTCAATTGTATATATATTCTTGATCGTCATAAAAGTCTAAGGTTGCTGCAAGCACGCAAGCTTCTAAATGAATGACATAGCTAACAGGTCAACATTTTCCAAATGTACTTCTAAAAGTTGTAGATCTATTATTTTCCTAAGTGGACAATATTTCGCACACTATATGATAATCTCAACCACTCTCTTCCCAGTCTATTAATTTTGATTGATATTTTGTGGACCCTACTTATGTTCGAGATTCCTATGAGATTTGTGTGTGTGGAAATTTTTGTAAAATAATTTAAAATCTATGACTTCTGGGCGATAAGAGATCGATTTAGAAAGCCCAACGATTTGCCGATTTAGTGCATTTTCAGTGTAGATGTTTCGAGGTGCAATATAAAATGATTAGGCAAATTTGACAAAAATCTGAGATATGTATGAGTATGAGAATGTAAAGGGTGTTTTTTTATTGAGGTATAGAACTTCGAATTGAAATAAAACACAAGAAAATCGTTTTAATGTCCATCAATTTGGCTTTATTGGAAGGATAATTTTATGCCATTAATGTTTAAATATGATTTCGGGCATGTGGCCGCCGCGGCTGGCTCGAATATAGCCAATTCTACAGGTCCAATTTTCAACCACTTTCTCCAATTGCTGTGCAGCTCCAATTGCTGTGCACGGTGGCGAATCGATTCATTCGGGTCCTCTTCAACACTTTGCTCTACAGCGGCAATTGTTTCTTCGGTGCGCACTGTTCGACGTCTCTGCGGATGCGTATTATCACATAGAGTAAACGTAGTGCGAAAACGATCCATGGTTATTTGCACGATTTGCAAGCGTTGTTCTTTTGTCAACCTGTTCATGATGAAATGGCAAACCAAACTAAATATTAATCACTTGACAGCTGACAAAATGGCCGCCAGTTAAAAAAGTGATGCCAACTTAAAGTTCTATACCCCAATAAAAAACACCCTTTATAAGGCAAAATAATGACGGCTACAAATGTTATGAATTCCCGTTCACATAGAAACAGTCAAAAAGAGAGTAAAACTTATACATTTTCCATAGACTTTTTCTTCAACAAAATGCCTACTATTAGAAAATTAAATCAAATATTCTGTTATTTATTATTTGAAATTACTTTTTACACTTTTAAATTAATAGTTAAAAAAATTGCATAGTGCATCACGAAAAATATAACCATATACGGCCGCCACTATGTGATAAAAGACCAAAGAATGACCTGTGTCTCCCAGTTTTGCCCAAAGTTATGCACTTTTTGGTGGGCCCCAAAGATTTGGGGGTCTCGGTGTCATTGTTGCAAAAAATTATCATCATCGCAAACAAAATTAAATAATTCGATTTCTAAACCTTTTTCTCCTTTTGAGGTCCAAACCGTTTAAAATTCAAGAAAACAATCAACTACAAAAATGTACCTAAGATCTCAGTAAACAACTTTGTGGAACATATGCACTTCCTAGGAATGATTCTTAAGACCGTTTAGGTAGGAAAAATATATCTTGCAGGACTGTATCTGTTAATGGTAAGTCCGACTACAGTGCGTATGAGTGATATTATACTTAATCAACAGCACGTATACGCTACCTACGCACACCTCAGCCTATAAAATTTGTTCGACGACATTTTCCATTTTGACCTTGAAGCTGGATGAACTTTGCTCAGAGATAAAATCAAAATTCCAAACGCTTTGCAAGATATGAGCCTGAGAAGATGATACCATGCTCCTTACAGGAGTAAAAGGAACAACTATATATTAATCTTAAGATGCCGCATAACGAAACATATATCGTTACTACAAAAATTTATTAGTTGGCGCTACAATCAGAGACATACAAATTATTTTCTTTATAGTGTATGTGTGTTTTTGGTGATGTATCTGATAGGTATGATGTATGAAGCGAGAATCACATGTTTCACGCTTGCTCGTGAGAAAAATTTACTTTGCTAACTTGAGCGTACGTGAACGTGAGGAACGAACAAATGTTCGTGAGTGAGCCTAATTTATGCGTGAGTCGCACATATTTATTATTTTTCATTTTATTTCGTATTAACCATCAGATATTTTCATTCAGATTGTTGGATATTTCCAATTAGATTGTTGTCAATTTACATAGGTGCGAACACAGTCAAATTAAATACTTTTCCGTGGAATGGAAACTCTGGGAATAAATAAAAGTATATATCCCTATTAAGTCTGTCTGTTTGTTACGCAATCACGCGTAAAAGGCTGAACCGATGTTCTTGAAATTTTCAGTACAGATAGATGCAGGTCTGGAAGGAAAAAAATTCTTTGTGGACGGAGGGGGCGTGGCAATAGTGTTTTTGAGAGCTAGAAGGCTGAAAATTGGTTCATACATATTACTGACGACGAGAATGATAAATATGATGCTGAAATTTTAATTTTCATTTTGTGGGCGTGGCAATTGTTTTTTTAGCTAGAAGGCTGAAAATTGGAGCGTATATTTTACTGATCATGAGAAAGATAAATATGATGTCGGATTTTGAGTTTTCGTTTTGTGGGTGGTGGGGACATGGCAAACGTGTTTTTTGAGCTAGAAGGCTGAAATTGGAACGTATTTATATATATTACTGAGCACGAGAAAGTTCAATTTGATGACGAAATTTTGATTTTCGTTTCGTGACCGGTGGGGGCGTGCCAATAGTGTTTTTTTGAGCTAGAAGGCTGAACATTGGAACGTGTATATATATTACTGAGCACGAGCAAGTTCAATTTGATGTCGAAATTTGGATTTTCTTTTTGTGGGTGGAGTGGGCGTGTCAACAGTGTTTTTTTAAGTAGAAGGCTGAAAATTGGAACGTATATATTACTGAACACAAGAAAGATCGTTTGATGACGAAATTTGGATTTCCGTTTCGTGGGCGGTGGGGGCGTAACAATAGTGTTTTTTGAGCTAGAAGGCTGAAAATTGGAACGTATATATTACTGATAGGGTTTGGGGTTTCCCGAACTTTTTTCATTTCCCGGGAAAACGGGAATGGAAAGTTTCATTCCCGGGAATCCCCGGGAAAAATATAATTTATTTTAGGTATGTCCAATATGATTTAAAATGCCAACATTTGGTAACTGGTGTGTTATTTTAACCTATTAACGCCCACCATACACGTCCATGTACACTATTTCAAGGTTTTCGTACATTTTTGATAGCTTTTAATATGAATGTAATTCCTGATTATTAAACTATAGGCCTGTTCGGTTGGGCTTACTAGCTTATTTTTTGTATGGAATTTACTACTCTCATAATGTTGCTGCCAGATATAAATTGTTGATAAATTTAAGAAAAAACAATGGATAAAAATGTTGCCACCTTATCAAGTCTCTTAACTGTAAGTGATCGAGAAGGACAATATATAAAATAAAAAATATAAAAAATAAATACTTTTTATTATTGTAGTAATAAATAAAAAATAGGTTAAAATACTGACATATTACAAATTAGACGATTGTTTTTGTGAAAATATTTTATAGATTATTTTTCATTTTACAAATATTTTACTCTAGACTAATCGTCAGAATTAAGGGCGTCATAAAATTGGACATTTAAATCGCAGTCACAAGTGACTACACTAGATTCAAAATTTAAAAATGATTAAGGAAACAAATAACTCGGAGAATGTTATGACGTAATTAATTTACAAGATTCATATAAAAAATTTACAGAAACAAAGTAAAATATTCTAAAATGTAAAAGTAATATAAAAAAATTAATATTAAATAAATAATTAATATTAAATGAATAATTAGTCCTTTAAAAATACCGTACGTTTATTTAAAAATACCGTAGGATATATTTCTATTCATATTTGAATTCTCTTGAAAGTTTCCAGGTGAAAAATTTTGAATGTATCCGAATTTTTAACAATTTTTTACTGGTTGCATATGTAAAGTTAATCGTTATTTAAGAAGATTTTCACCTTTTATTTTGTCGATTCTTCTAGGAAAACAAGAAATTTAAAGTATAACCAGCACGAGGGTTTAAGTATTGACATTATGTCAGTCATAGTATTGTCGGTATGATATTTTTGTTTCACAATAAAGATCATGCAAATATACTCACAAAAAGTTTCTATTCTCCTAGCTGGGTTTCGCAAAAAATGGGTACTTATCGAATTTAAAATGTTCTATTTGTAGTAATAAACAAACACCCATTATTATTGCCAGTAATGTAAATATATGAATTTGAAATATATTTAAAATTTCTAATTTATATAGTAAATGTGAATTAATGCTCAAAATAAACAATAAAATATTTATTTAATATTTCCCGTATTCCCGGGAAATCCAAAATTTATTCCCGGGAATTCCCGGGAAAAACGATTCGGGAATTCCCGGACCCCAAACCCTAATTACTGACCACGAGAACGTTCAATTTGATGCCTAACTTTGGATTTTGGTTTTGTGGGTGGAGTGGGCGTGGCAACAATGTTTTTTTAGGTAGAAGGCTGAAAATTGGAACGTATATATTACTGATCATTAGTGGGCAGTGGAAACGTGGCAAAAGTGTTTTTTTGAGTTAGAAGGCTGAAAATTGGAACGTAATTTTAACATTTGTTTTGTCGTTGGCACGGCAGAAGTATTGCTGGGTAACTATACCTGCATAGATGCACAATGGTCTTGAGCCAGGACAATATCCCAGTTCAAATCAAATTTGTTTTTTTTTTTGCCTGGAGAAGCGGGCGGGGTTCAGCTACTATATATATGTATATTTCAAATATGTACATATATACTTTTTAAGCACCATTTTCTCCGCCAATTAATTGAATTAACACTCTTCAGTGTTAATTTAATTAAAAACTCCACTGAAAGTAAAGAGAAAAATTGGCATATCTCATTTTTGGATTTTTGACTTGGACCACGGAAAAATCAAATAGATAGCGAAATTTGTATGGGAGCTATATATCAATCTAAACCGATTGGCTTCAAATTAAATAGCATTTGTCCTTGGCCTGCAAAACTTATTTCCAGCAATTTTTGTCGGACTATACTTGCACCTGTACTTTATTTACAAGAATAGATGGACGGACAGACGGGCATTTGCTAAATAGACTCAAAAAGTGCCGGCATCTTCTTTAAAAATCAAAATTTTCATTTTCATTACATAATTTCAATTTAAAGCTTTACATGACCAGCACATATCCTTCATTTCATTTTTATACTCAAATCGATTTGAACTTTTTATGTAGACATACAAATGTACGTACAATAAATCCGTGTGGGAAACCCCGGCAAATTTTCCCAATGGCATAATTCTATAAGAGTTTCTATTACTACACAATATTCTCCCCCAATAGCCAAAAGGCAATAGTAAAACAATGAAATTCTTGCCAATGTTGAACAAAGTTACAATATTTATTTTTGCCACTGAAGCCTGGCCTCGCATCTACACAATGACTGCTGTTTCACAGGAGAGAAAAATGAATGAAAAAAAAACGATTTTCAGCAAATAAATCGAAATGTCAATTTTGGAATTTATTGCAATTTACACTTTGATTTATTGATTTGTAAAGTTACAACTGGAAACGACGATAAAACAAAAGCAGCAGCGGCGGCGGTGGCAATAACACCAAACTGCAAAATATCACAGAACTGCGGTGATGGTGGTGGCATTTGGATATTTTATTTGTTAAAACAAAAAAGACAGACAATAATAAAACGGCCACAATGTTTAAATGTTGTTGGTTTTCCATGGAGGGAGGGAATAACACTAAAAATTGATTATCTTCAAATTACAAAATTTTGGGTAATTTTGTTTTCTTGATTGAACCAATACAAAGCACCCCTCATCAGACCCTTTAAGCTTTTATGAACAATTGCAACACCGGTAATTTGCGGTTGCCGATTTGTGGCAACAATACATCTGTGCCGGCGTATGTAGCAACCAATCACCACCATTGCATGCAGCAGGAAGGCAGGCAGGCCGACAGACAGGCAGGCAGGTATTAGACGTTTTTGTGGATTTTTACATAAATTCTCATAACTGCCTCATTCTCCTGCCTTTTTACTATTCATTTGTGCGTTTAGCGTTTATTTTTGCGAAGGGTTATCGAAAAAGAGCTACACATTTTTATTATTACCCCACAAAAAGAGCATTAATTGAATTAAAAACCTAAGGACTAATGGCAGGTTATTTTTTGAGCTCCTCCTTACAGTGTTCAAAGTCATAGTTCGTTTGCACTTCCCGCATAACCCTTTGTTTAGGGCGGCGATATTCCTATCCCGGTGCATGCGAATTCAAATTGTGTCTTATTATTTTTTTCGTTGTTGTTGTTGTTGCACAAAATGATTTGCTACCGCATTTGCTCCGGTGGAACTTTAGGATTTCCACGGGTTATTGTTGTTGTTGCTGCTGTTACGTGTTTGGTGTTGAAGAAACTCGACGGGTTGTGTTTGTTGGCGTTTAACAAGCAATTTTGATATTTTTTCTAACATATTGGCTGCCTTAAACGGAAATTAACATATTAACATGTCCATGCATGTTTATGGCTGGTTATGGTGAGTGGCAGCAACGACGGCAGCAACAGCTCTCGTTTGTTTGCAGCAAGAGGAAAAGATTTGTTTAGAAAATGGCTAAATTGCTTATTACCACATAACGAGTACGAGTACTTTGTTAAGTTCGCAACGAACGAACGAACGGCTGACGTTTAAAATCTTAACAGGAGCACGGTGGGCCTTTGGAAATAAAATAAAGGTCGCGATTAAAGAAAATACAATTTGGATATATTTGCAAATTTTTCATTTTCAAGGGAGATAAAATGATTTTATGCATGTCATTTGCTCCATTTTTTTCAACACGACAAGATGATTTAAAAAATCCAAAAAAGAAGAACAATTGCCGTCGTTCCTTCATATCGATCAGGGATGAGAAAATTATTTCATTATAAGCATCATCGATGAAATTCTATTCTCACATTTATGCAACAAAAAATGTTGTGTCCTAGACCTAAAATTTATTTTTTGTGTGCATCGAGGTATACTGATTCAAAAAGTCAACACAAAAAGTTATAAATATATTCATATACAGTGAGTCTCATTAATATTCGACATTCGCATTGGTGAAAGATCAAACGCCCATTAATCCATGTACGTTATTTAAACATAAATCTTTATGTTTAATTTTATGAATAAAAAAATAAAAAAATAAAAAAAAAAAATCTTTATTTTATAATCTTAATTCACCATTGAATACTGATTACCATCATGAACTGATTACAAATAAAAAAGCCGGCATTACTTCATATACATCAAAAGCACAGTACAACAAGAACAAAATTACGGGGTTCTGACAATGGATTCTGAAAGAGGAGATCAAAAAAAATATACGTGTGTCGGCGTTATGGCTTTATTCTAACAAATTGTAAAAAACACCCCGAAAAAGGGGAAGGACGGCGATGAAATGTTCTACAAAAATGTTGGCCATAAAATTGTACTATATATGTCAGAACCAACCAAAACCCAAAACTTAACACAAAAGCCAAAAAACAATCAAATTCAAGATTGCCGATTAATGGTTAATTTAGTTATTTTTCATCTTTAATTTTTGGGGGTGACCGGCACAACTTTTTTTACAAATCTTAAAGATACCTTCGACGAAAGTTTGAATTTTAGTAAAAAAATAAAAGAAAATATCGGCAATTTTTTAATATCGTTCTTGAGTTTAGAATTTGAATTTGAACTACCGCTTACTTTGACTTTGAAAGGTAGCATAACATTTACTGCCTGACCCACGATGTCGAAAGAAAATCTATGCGAACGAAAGCCAGTCACTCACTTTCGCATCAAAAAGCGACCCACTATCTTCTGACTTTTCGTTCGCATAGCCTTACGTGTTGTGGGTGAATGAAAATGCTGTCAGATCAAAAATTCTGTAAATAATCGTATATTTGCCAAGAAAAAATGCAAAATGTTTAATTTATAATATATAAAAAAGAAGTAGACACCACTATTGCTCAGATATAGGAACTGACAGCAAAATTAAAATGTAAACAAACAAAATTTTTTGTTTGTTTTGAAAAAAAAAAAAATCAGTTGCGGGACATCCAGTATTGTATTGCCAGTAAGTAAGAAATATATACATACTTTTAGACGTAAATTCATATGTACGTTCTATTACAGATTTGTGCATATCCTACAATTGCCCCTACGACTTAATCGGTGCGCATGAAGTTCGAGAGGAGATCGTCTCGAACGACGATGAAAAACGGAATGAAGTAGACAGCGACGCGGTGTTTTCAATAAACCTGTAATTAAAAACAATTGTTTTGTGTGTTTTATTTAATTTTTAAATTCCAAAAAGTGTTATAAAATTTTATTTTGTGCTTCTATGGCATCGGAGCTCCTTTCGTCAGCTTCTGCCTATGCTTCTGCAGTTGCTGCCATTTTCTCAGCGGCATCTACCAATATTTTTATTGCCTCCGACTGTTCTTTGGGCATACCAGTTGCTTCCTCACCCACTCTCAATTGGCGGCGAATGAGCAAAATCTGCTCACTTGAGCATTTTTTGCCGAGGAAGTCAGGCAGTTCATCCTCAATCGATTTATTTTGAGGCTGTTGGCTGTGCGGCGGTTGTTGGTATTGGTGGCTGGTGTATGCCTGGCTGATCTGCTGCTGTCGTTGGGGCTATAAATTCATATATTTAAATAAAATATCGACAATTATTTACATTTTTATTTGCTTCATTCATTCAATTCTTCCTTTTTGTTATGTTTATTTTATTTGTTATTACAAGTCACAACACAAGTGAGTGCTTTTGACATTTTCGTTCGCACAGATGACAGAAAAAAAGTTAGTGGGCCCCGATCTGCTTTCAGTTCAGCTTTTATAAAGCTCATTTTCTTCTCGGTGGCTATGTCAATAAGCAAAATTGAAGAGAAGCCATGTGTGACTATTGAAAAGCCAATACGTCCACAACTAGTCACTGTTTGATGTGGATTTTGGGCTGTACTGAAAAATTGGATTGATCTGATGAGGTACTACCGAGCGAGTCATGGTAGTCATATGAATTATGTAGTGTTCCATTATAAAATGGCAAAGTTCAACCTTTCCAATAAAACCAGAATTTTGAAAAAATAATCAGCACTTTTTTAAAGCCGATTCTAGTTTAAAGTTTTAAATTGTCCTTCCTATATTTCTTACGAAAAATACGGCCAATGTTCTCTTATAGAAGTACAGTACAATATTACGAAAATTGTGATATTTTTATGCACATTACTATATATGTTTACTATTTCAAACTATAATGTACACTTATGCGCACTGTTTAAAATCGAATACTATAAATAAATAAATACAATGCTGTAATTGTGAAAGTAAACATGCCTAAATGATAGGCGATTGTCAGTCGCCATTAGGGCGAAGCATTTTCAGATACAGACAAATTGACTGTATTATTTTGATAAGAGAAGTGCAAATTTTAAAAATATCATCATTCGCCCCATTCTCCGCCCAAATTTCGAAAAAAAAAACTTTTTGTTTCGAGTCTTCATAGTCAGTACACCGAATACACGCCGAATATATACACCGAATTTCATGATATCAACTTCATCGGTTTGGAAGGTCCCTTTTTTCAATTATATCCCTTAAAAGTACGAATTTCGAAAAATCCCTCTATTTTACGTGTCTATGTAATTAGAGGGATGTACATACCGAATTTCATGATTCTAGCTGTTGTCGTATCATTGGTACCACATTTTATCCCTTTTTGTCCCATTTCGCCAGCTAAAACATTTATTTTCTTTGTGGTGCTTCCAAGCGACAAGAGGAATGTCCGCAACAAATTTCAAATGTATGAAAATCAGAAATTTAATTAATAAACCAAGGCTACCAATATGTTTATACTATGTATATATATAATGGAAGTAATACTTCAATTCATAGAGTAAATATAAGGCAGTAATCATATTATATTTTCAGTAGGGTTTGCATTTTCCCGTACTTTTTATTTCCCGGGAAACGGGAATTATTTTTTTAATATCCCGGGAAAGCACGGAAAATCGTCAATATATCGTTTACCATGAGTTAAGCTTATTTTTTCCAATGAAACATTCACATTTTATTAAGGTGACATGTGTGCTTGGAGCTATTTTTTGAACGGATATTCCGCAAGTGAGCTGTGCTTCTCATTGGTTTGTGAAAATCATTTACTTAATGAGACCACCTGAGGAAACCTTTCACAGGGTGGAAATCATGATCGTGGTAGTGTGCAGTCAAATAATAAATGTCACCATGCTATTTTTGAATAAATTTGCATTCTATAAATATAGGTTCAAAATGGTCTTAAGCCAGTTCAGTAAAATACAAATTTATTTCACAACGTACCTGTTACAGAATTCAATTCAAACAACTTTTCAAGTTTCAAAATTAATTAAATGTAAGCAATCAAAATTTGCAAGTGTATATTTGATTTAAGAGCAGTCAATGCATTTATGGCCTCATTAGATATTTCTTATTTTATTGGAAAATGTGGACGCTGCGGAGAACGATCATTCACATTCAACAGATGTAGTCAGTAGAGCATTAAATAAAATGTTTATGTTGTTCTGTTCTTTGTCCTGTTGCTTGAAAACTATAAATTCTTTTTTTAGACAACTATCTTGACTTTTTTAATACAACATTTTTACTTGCGTTTTCTATAGTATTGTTTAAAATGTTAAAACAACGACTGACTTCACTTATTTTGGACGTCCAAAATCGGAATTTTTAAATTTCCGGGTTTTTAAATTTTTTCATATGGAGTTTGACCCCGAAAAATCGAATTTTGGCTGCATATCCGAACGCATTTGTCATAGAACTGCAATATTGGACATACCTTATTAAAATCGATATGAGCTAAATTGTTGTACAACATTTTTATTAAGGAAATGATGGATAAAAATATGTAAAATTTCTACTGAATTTCCGCGGCATTCCCGTACGAATTTCCCGGTATACGAGAAATTAAAAATATGCAAATTCCCGGGAATTTTCCCGCGGGAAATCCCGGGATGGAAACCCTAATTTTCAGCTACAGTGGTTTTGTTGGTTGTATTTCCATCCTATTTTAATTTCAAAAATATACATGTTGAAAAGACGTTATCTCTCACGTACGCAGTATAAGACCCCTTCATGATACTACCATTTTTTTGTCCTAAAAGTAACAAAATAAAGTACGAATTTGGATTTTTTTACGTGGATATGCACTCAGAGGAATGTATACTCCGAATTCCAAGATACTATCAGCGGCCATTTTGTTGGTACCATTTTTATCCCCTTTTTCGCATTTTACTCCTTAAAAGTACGACTTTCGAAAATTTAATCATTCCTTTTAGTTGGTACCATTTTTATCTCCTCCCATCGAATCCCTTGAAAGTACGAATTTGGAAAAACCTTTTTTCGTGTCTACTCAGTCAGAGGAATGTATACAGGGAATTTCATGGTTCTAGCTGCATCCATTTGTTTGGTACAATTTTTATCCCCTTTTTCCATTTTACACCCTAAAAGTACGAATTTCGAAAATTTCCTTTATTTTATGTGTCTACGCAATCAAAGGAATATATACACCGAATTTCATTATTCTAGGTGCAGCCGTTTGGTTGGTACTATTTTTATCCCTCTATCCCCATTTAACCCCGTAAAAGTACGAATTTAGAAAAAATACTTTTATATTATGTATATACTCTATTAGAGGAATGTACACGCCAAATTTCGTGTTCCTGTCTGTTGTCGTTTGATAGGTACCATTTTTATCCCTTTTTGTCCCATTTCGCCCCCTACAAATAAAAATCACTCTATTGTGCCCTTTTATGCTATAAAGAGAACGCGAATTGCAAATATCAGGTGAATACAAGCTAATATGTGCAAAAAACCTGCTGAAATACTCTAAATATTAGGGGTATTTTCAGTCCTTGTGAGGGAAAATTTTTTAACTCTGCGCCGATTTCGCCCACTTTCAATCCCAACCGATCTACAACCATAAGACACATTTAGGACAAATTTGAACCTCCTAACTCATTTCGTTCGGCCGCTATCGTGCTTTCAACAGACAGACAGACGGACATGGCTATATCGTCTTAGAATTTTACCACGACCGAGAATATATATACTTTACGGGGTCTCCGATGAATATTTTCAGGTTTTACAAACGGAATGACAAAGTGAATATACCCCCATCCTGGAGGTGGAGGGTATAAAAACTATACACCATAATAACAATCAAATAAGCAATAATTACATTTATAAAAAATTAACAGTTGTTTTACGCGATTTCGTCAACTGAAGTCAGTTTCGATCGTCTTTATTTTTCTACTGTATAGCGATAAATTTTAGCGCACTTCTGTGTATCAGATTTGTAGTTGAGTCATTTGTTGATAGGAACGTCAATAATATGTAACATTTCGAGAGTGTATCTCTTGCAATAATTTTTCTGTTCTGTCAGTTAGAGTGATCAAACTCAAACCCGAATACCCGGCCAACTGGTTTTTTTTCAATAGAAACCGACCGTCGGGTTTTTAAAAATCACGGTTTTCAGAAAACCGGTTAAACCGGGGTTTTTACGTCGGTCTCGATCGGTTTTCCATTATTGTAAATACCCCCTTTTATGTGTGACTTAATAATTCTCCACTTTTAATATTATCGCATGCTTCACTGAACGCTTTTGATTAGGTGACACTTTTCAGAAAAACTTACTCCAGTGTTCAGCCGAAGTTCTCGTTCGTCCTCGTTTTTAGGGTACTATGTAATCAAAATCCATTCCGTGTGACGTATGTCTAAATGTATTTCGCTGTATGAAATCGAAATTATTTACATGTATAAAAATTGACCTATGTATGCCCGCCCTATCAAAAATGATTGATTAATTTTTAAAAATATCGGTCATAGATTCGTAAAACAGAAAAAATAAGAATTTTTGATTTTTATGTCGAAAATCATAAGTACAATGTCTTCAATTTATTATTATTATTTATTTTTGCATAGATTAACGCGTGAGCAACGCTATCAAATAATACGAATATACTTTATAAAAATCAGTCATCAATTCGCGAACTTTCGAAAGTTCTAAGTAATAAAACAAGAGAAATATTTCTTTAAAATAACATATTTGTAATTTTGTATGTTTCGTTAAGTTTAAATAATAAATTGAAGACATTGTTACTTATGATTTTCGACATAAAAATCAAAATTTCCTATTTTTACTGTTGTGAAACCAGTTGGACCGGGTTTTTTCCAAAAAAGAAAACCGTGCAACCGGTTTTTTTTCAAAAGTACGGTTTTCGAGGAACACGAAAACCCGTCATCATAGAAAAACTGGGGTTTTGATCACTCTACTGTCAGTATCTCAACATTGTCAAAATTGGGGATTTGCCCAATGATTGTACAGTGGGCTGCGAGGACAGTCTTCTGCTCGAATGGTCTATTAAATGCTTTATGGTCAGTCTTATGTGATGAGAGTCTAGTTTTTAGTTTAGTCTTAGTAGTGCCAACATATACTTTCTGGCATACGCTGGACTTGTCCCCATTGCATTCAATCTTATAAACTACATTCGATTTTTCCCCGTTTTCCAATTTAGATTTCGTCCTTGTTAGCAATAATGTCTGTTCTAAATGCTAGGACATATTTGTCTTTGTTCTATAGGATTTAATTTTTTATCGCTTTTTCTTCAGCTTTGCCCACTGTCGCCAACTATTTAAATAGTACCCCCATGTAACCATGGGATTTTATGTTTTAGACATTTTTCCAAGGCGTATTGTTGAAATGTTGCTGTGGCATATTAAATGATTTAAATGCATGCAATATTGTGATTAAATTTACTATTGTTTAACAAAACAATGATTTCGATTCGCCCCATTTAAAATCCTGGTTTCTTTTGTCATTGTTAACCAGAAAAGAAATAAACTGAAGCCCGAAAATTATAATATTTACATACATATGTACAAAAACAAATTTTGGAATTGTGTGCATGAAAAGTAGCGTTGCTTATATTTTTTTCTCATTGAGCTCAGTGCTGATGAGCTTGTGTTGATGAGCTGGTATTTTGGAGCAACCCATAACAAAAGCATAAGCATGAGTTTAGAAAAAACTTTTTGCTCTTCTTCTTAGTCCGAGGAATGTATGAATCGAATTTCAGGATTTAAGCTGCAACCGTTTGTTTTGTACCATTTTTATCCCCTTTCGTCCGTTTTCCACTAAAAGGACAGATTTGGAAAAATTCCTTTATGAAAATATCCTCTCCTTTCGTTCCGTTCTCCACTAATAATACAAATTACGAAAAAGGCTTTTATGTTGCCATTTACACAGTGAGAGGAATATAATTTTTATATCTGCATCCATTTGGTAGGTAAATTTTTCTCATTTTGACCCAAACGGCTCTAGTACTGAAGATCTCTATAATTTTTTGCGTCTACGTATACAAAACTGCAGCCGTTTGATTGGTACCATTTTTTACCTTTCAAGCATAATAGTACAAATTTGCAATAATTCTTTTATGTTGTGCGCCAGAGGAATGTATACACTGTTTATCTTCTTTTGTCCCATTTCACTCTAAAAGTATGAATCACTTTATGATGAGCACTATAAAGTAAATACGGGGCAGAATGTTTCAAATAATGTTTCTAATTAACTATTTACATTAAATATATTTTCTTACTTTGGTAGGAAAAATAGTTTCCCTATTACTTTAATGATAATAGTTCGATGAGAACGATATATTTTCTTAGTTTATTTTTGGTTTGTTCTTTAAGACTTCAACATCCTGTAACATGTGGATAATGCTATATGAGTATGCTTCACAATCCATAAAGTTTTTTTTTAATTTTGATGACTTCGCCATATGATTTGACACTAATGATTTAGATCGCACTTCTTGCATGGATGGCTTGCATGGAAGAAGTTGATGAAGAAAATTGAAGAATGGATGAAACAATTCTTAAAATCAAGTATGAAGGTAAATGTGATTTGATAGCACGTAAGCTAATGATTCCTACCAACATACCACTAGAGACTGGTAAATCGATTTTGGTCGATTTAGGTTTAAACTGGCTTTTAGTTACGTTCGTTATAATTAAAAAATATAAATGGAAAAAAGGAAAAATGTTCATTATGCACCAATGTGTTAGCTTTTTGTGGAAGATTTTGGAAGAAGTACTATAGGTAACTTGCACGAAGCAATAAGTGGCATTTGGGTGATTCCATTGGAACGGGTGTGACACTTTTCCTTAAATATGTTTAAATATCTCCCCTACTCATTGACTGCGATTTTTGCTATATTGTCATTTGAAAACTTCAGGTTAATCGGAATATTATTGCAACTACAAATATGTCTTAGCGTTTTAAATATCGGAGATATACTACAATCTAGAGCGTCACGGGTGTGAATTTAGCTTTGAAGAAAATCTTGAGGTTTTAGTTATTTTCTTGAATTCTGTAATGTTCTTCCATTACATGACTTTATTCATTTTTGCTAATCGAAAGTGTAGTTCATATACATTCTTCTAAAGTATAGATTACCGACATCTTTTTATGAATATAGGATATATAGGATATTTAAATTGTAACGGGCGTGACATTTTGACGGAAATCCTGTTACGACACCAGTCTATATCTGGCAAAGGAAATGATCAAACCTATTGTTTTCATAATTTTTTTGAAATATAATCAAAAATATGTAAAGGGTGATTTTTTAGCTATTATCTTTTTGGCAACACTGGTTTAAACAGCTGATGCACGTTTCGTGTTTTGTTTCACTGTCAAACATCTTCAGTTTGGTCTATAATTTAACCATGAATCGTCTTACAAACGAACAACACTTGCAAATTATTGAATTTTATTATCAAAATGCGTGCTCTGTTAAGAAAGTACATCGCGCGCTTCAATTTTATGGTCAGTTTATTAGACCCACTGAAAGGCTATTCGGGCTATTGTAACTAAATTTCGCACCAAATTTATATTGTTGGACATTAAACCACCAACACGCTTACGTAGAGTGCGAACTGAAGAAAATATCGCAGCTGTATCGGCCAGTGTTAATGATGACCATCAATTATCGATTCGTCGCCGTTCGCAGCAATTGGACTAAGCGGATGGACCATTGAGGCGCAGTCAAGGTCAACATTTGCATGAAATAATCTAATAATATCTAAAAATTAATCGACCAGGAAATAATCCATTCTGAAAATCGAAGAAAAATTGTTGGTTGAAAATTCGAAAATTGAATTTCAATACTGCGTACCAGTCCCTACACACCATTCGAATTTAAATGCTGATAGTTTTATTGTGGATTCGCAATGACAATAAACAAAAATCCTTGAAAATCTATGCTCCTTACACGGTTAATTGCATGTTCCTGTGCGGAAAAACCATTGTTTGTGCACCAGATAAAAATATAATAAAATAAATTGAAATATGGGCAGAAGATGTATGCCTGACATTTACCTGAAATAAAAAGTGAATTGAAGCCATTTCTTGCATAGGTTGGCGTGTAATTTTGATATTTAAGCGTGATGAGATTTATTTATAACTTTGGTGACCCCCACCGAATTTTCCACGTAAAATTTTTAGAATAGGAAAGGTATAAAAAAAGGTACCAACCTAACGGCAACAGCAAAAATCACCAAATTTGGTGTTTACATTCCTCTGACTGTATAGATGCACAAAAAACGACACTTTTCGAAATTCGTACTTTTAGGGGGAAATGTGACAATAGGGATTGGAATGTACATCCCTAATTGCGTAGATAGGTAAAATAGAGCGATTTTTCAAAATTCGTACTTTTAAGGGATACAATTGGAAAAAAGGGTTAAAAATGGTACAAACCAAAAAATGGTACCACCGCTGAAGTTGAAATCATGACATTCGGTGTATACATTCATCTTACTGTGAATGCATATTCAAAACAAGAAGGAATTTTTCGAAATTTGTACTTATAGACGGAAAATGGGGCGAATGGGGATAAAATGGTACCACCCAAACGGCTGCAGCTATAATAATGAAATTCACTGTGTACACTTTTCTGACTGCGTAGACCCGAGAAATAAAGATATCTTTCGATATTCATACTACTACTTTCTAAATTCATACTTTTTCAGGTCAAAAATGGAAAAAAGGAGTGAAACTGGTACCAATCAAACGGCTGTAGCTAAAATCATGAAATTAGGCATATCCCACTCTGTAACATATTGGATCTTCAATATTAGAACTTTTTTCTATCAAAATGGTACAGACATTTAGGCTGTAGCTTGAGGGAAATTGTTTCTTCTAGGGCACATTTTTGAAGATTGCCACCTAATGTTATCTTTTTGAGTCCACTTGTATTTTATTTATACACACTCAGAAAAAGAGCATTCCTAAATTTGAGTAAACTCCATAACACAATTTAATTCCACAATTTTACTCCAATTTAGTAAAAAATTTCCTTAAAAGTAGGAAAATTAACTAAGTATTAGAAAAGTTTCCTTATTTCAAAGTCATAACAAAGAGTTCATTAACTATAAATAGGGTAGTAAATTTACTTAAAAGTATTTAGTTGGATCTAATAAAAAATCCGTACCATTGGGTAAATTCATACTTGTGTGGAAGAACATTTTCAAGGTTTTAAGTAAGAAAAATATTAAGACATTTTTTGTATGGGAAAAAATCCATTTAAGAAGTTTTAACTTAAAAATTAGATTTTTCTTAAAATTAAGTTAATATGTATATTATTATATAATGTGTATATTACTTGAAATTATTTAGAAAATTCTTGAATATTAATCTAAGAAGCAATTCTCCTTCTTTTGCAGAGACTTATTTCTCAAATACCTCAAATATTAATCTAAACAACCACTGCGAAGGCGCCTATCCTATCATGCCTTCGCAGCAATTAACTCAACTCTTTATGGCAGAGGTATGATGGAACTTTTGAGAAATATTTCATGTTGCCATTTTTTGTACTAGTTTTGCATACACTGAAGCAAAATCATTTGTTTGAATTATTTTTAGTTAAATTGAATTTATTTTAAGTTCAGTTTTTTTCCTCGTATCAAGTACAATTTCCTCAGTGTAAGTAAAAATTTACTTGTTTTGAGGAAAAAATCAGCGAAATTGCCCTCAGATCAAGTAAATATTTACTTCATTTGAGTAAAAATTAACTTAGTTTTAGGAAAATTTCGGCAAAATTTTACTAAGATTTAGTCAAAATTTACTTGGTTTGAGTAAAAATGTACTTAGTTTTAGGAAATACTAACTAAGATTAAGTAAAATTTCGGCAAAATTTTACTTAGATTTATTAAAAATGTACTTGGTTTGAGGAAAAACGTACTGCAATATTCCTCTGTTTGAGTATATATTTACTTGGTTTGAGGAAAATTGAACTAGATGTACTACTTTCAAGGAAAAGTGTGAACTTGATATGAGGAAATATTGCTTTAGCGCTATACGAATTTCAATTTTCGTAAATTTTAAATCATTATAGGGTTCACTTTTTCTGAGTGTTCACAATTTTCCTAATATGGTAGTGCACTTCTATGAAATGTCAACAGCCTTTTATCTGCTGATAATACTGTTGAATGTACTTCGTGGTGGAGGGTATATAAGATTTGGGCCGGCCGAACTTAACGCCATATTAATTGTTTAAGATTTGATTTTTTTATAAAATAGAAGCAATTTCCTTGAAATTCGTCAAAAATATATATTAGTGTCTCCTACCACAAAAAATTGAGATTTTTATACCCTCCACCTCCAGGCTGGGGGTTTACTAACTTTGTCATTCCGTTTGTAACACCTTGAAATATCGACCTGAGACCCTATAAAATATATATTTTCTTGATCGTCATAAAATTCTAAGACGATCTAGCCATGTCCGTCCGTCCGTCTGTCCGTCTGTTGAAAGCACGCTAGCATCTAAACGAAAGGAGCTAGAACGTTCAAATTTTCCATAAATGCGTATTATAGTCGTAGATCGGTTGGGATTGAAATGGGGCGAAATCGGCCCAAGGACTAAAAATACCCATAATAATCCCTAATATTTTAGCGTATTTAAGCATGTTTTTTCAATATGTCTGTTTATATTTGCTTGATGCGCATTTGGTATGCGCATTCCCCTTATAGCGAAAACGTGCTCCATAAAGTGATTCTTATTTGTAGGGGTGAAATGGGGCAATAAAGGGATAAAAATGGTACATATTAAACGACAACAGCTAGAAACACGAAATTCGGTGTGTACATTCCTCTAATTGAGTAGATACATAATATAAAAGTATTTTTTCCAAATTCGTACTTTTAAGGGGTAAAATGGGAATAGAGGGATGAAAATGGTACCAACCAAACGGCTGTACCTAGAATAATGAAATTCGGTGTATACATTTCTCTGCATAGACACGTAAAATACTCGGATTTTTCAAAATTCGTACTTTTTGGGTTTAAAATGAAAAAGGGGATAAAAATAGTACCAATAAAATGACCGCAGCTAGAGTCATGAAATTCGGAGTATACATTCCTCTGACTGTGTAGACACGGAAAATAAACTGATTTTTCGAAATTCGTACTTTTTGGGGTCAAAACAGAAAAAGGGGATAAAAATAGTACCAACCAAATGACCGCAGCTAGAGTCATAAAATTCGGAGTATACATTCCGTTGACTACGTAGACATGAAAAATAAAAGTTTTTTTCCAAATTCGTACTTTCAAGGGATACAATGAGTACGGAGGGATAAAAATGGTACCAACAAAACGGCTGTACCTAGAATAATGAAATTCGGCGTATACATTCCTCTGATTGCATAGAAAAGTAAAATACACGGATTTTTCAAAAATCGTACTGTTTGGGGTTAAAATGAAAAAAGGGGATAAAAATAGTACTAATCAAATGACCGCAGCTAGAGTCATGAAATTCGCAGTATACATTCCTATTACTGTGTAGACACGGAAAATAAACTGATTTTTCGAAATTCGTACTGTTTGGGTCAAAATGGAAAAAGGGGATACAAATAGTACCAACCAAATGACCGCAGCTAGAGTCATGCAATTCGGAGTATACATTCCTCTGACTGCGTAGACACTGAAAAAAATGGATTTTTCGAAATTTGTACTTTCAAGGGATACAATGGTACAGATGTATAAAAATAGTACCAACTAAACGACTACAGCTAGAATGATGAAATTCTAATTGCGTAGAAACGTCAAGGGGGTAAAAATGGTACCAACCAAATGGGCGCAGGTGGAATCATGGAATTCGGTGTATACATTCCTCTGACTGCATAGACACGCAAAATAACAAGTTTTTTTCCAAATACGTAATTTTTCTTATACGGCAAAATTTGGTTGAATCATGAAGTTAGGTTATTTTGCACTATGTTCGCCTGATAATGGATTTTCAAAATTTGTATTTTTGGAATTAAAATAGAATTGAAATACAACCAACTGTAGCACACACTATCTACCAATATTTAGGGCATTTAAGCTTATTGAAAATATAAATATAAGAATATTTATTTTTTGACTTGAAATAATTAAAATATTGTGTTTATTTATAAAATTATTTTTTCAATATTTGTATTTGTTTTGGTTTGGCTATATTAAAAAATTTATATTTTCCTGTAATATTACTGTACTTCTCTGTGGAACCTCTGTGGAATGCAATCCATGGTGGAGGGTATATAAAGTTCGGCCCGGCCGAATTTAACGCCGTTTTTACTTGTTTAAATTACCTTATGACAAAATTGTTGATTTTTCGATCCACCCTAAAATTTCATATTTTATATTTATTTGCCTTATTCAGAAGAACAAATTTGCCAAGTTTCATTAAAATCGAAGAACCTAAGGAAATGTCTTTTCCATTTCACGTCGAATTTACCGATAATAAATGACCCATATTCTTGAATAGATGATTGAAATTACAAAGGCATATATTATTCCCCACTTATTTCTTTCTAAACTTCAAACCATATCCCGGGGGTACTTCCACAAAAGCCCACCCAACTTTTGTAAAGATTTTCTATTTTCAGTCTTGCTAGAGCAGATTCTAAATTTTGAAAAAGTGTAAAAAGCTTAACCCTAATGTATAATTTCTTCACCATTATTTTAAAATGTATATCTCAGTCTCTTACATCACATACAATTTGTCATCCGCAGCGGAAATAATTGTTATGATGATTCCCCTCGAATGGCGAATAAATCCCCCATAAATATTAACTCAATCCAACAGCACTGATCGACTTTAATGCAAACGTGCCACTGTATGAGGATTATATCAAAATCATTTTCATTTCGATGAGTTCATTCCTCCACGTTCACTTCCTTGCGCAGAGGTCTTCTGTCTGATTGACTCTGCTGGTTAATCACATCATCTAATTGTTATTTGTTTTTAATAATTAAAATTAAAAATGATCAACATTAAAAAAATACTTTGATATACAGGAAGGCAAACTTGGTTGCAATTGTCACTATCAGTGCAATTATTACGAGTATTATTTACACAAGCAGACAGCCAGCCAGCCAACCAACCATCGTGAATAATTTATTTAAATTCATTTTTAATTTTCTTTATTATAGACGACGACATTATGGTATGAGACGGTGTCATTTAAAGTGCAATAAACTATAATTGGCCATAAATGTTCATCACAGTCAGGCGATTTATATACGGGTATGTAGTCAGTCAGTCAGTCAACCATTCAGTTTAAGTTGACAACAATCACACAAAATACAAATAATAATAATAATAACAATGTGTTGGTGGCAGTGCCGGTGGTGGTTTACTTGAGCGAGCGCAGATATCTTTGGAATAATAAATTAGTCACTGCATTCATTGCACTGCATATTCAAGAGCAGTGGTATTGAATTAAATTGAATTGAACTGTAGCTGTTTTTATGAGTGCAAGAGTCTGTATTTAAATGTGATTCCATCCATCCATCCACCATTCAATTCCAATGTTCTCTTTTTGGGGTGGAGTTCAGCAAAAAAAACCACTCAACTAGGATTTTATTTGAATCTCGCCATTATAAATTGAATTCTCAATGTTATTCTTGCAATTAATTGGAAGTTTTTATGAGAATTTATAGTATACGATCCGATCTGAGATTTGTCATTCTAACGAAAGTATTGAAAGACACGACGGACAATCACTGTCACTTTGCAATGAGTATAGAGTTTAGAAGACAGTAATTGTTCTATTTTTTAATAAATTTAATTTGAGCTCATTTTTCACAGCCAATGCGAAGGAGAGGGTGAGATATTTAGTGATTTATATAACCTCCGCCACACAGTGGTTTAGAATCGAATCCAACGGCCAAAATTCAATAATTTTTGCTTTAATAAACATTTGTCAGTTCTGTAAAAAATTTAAATTAGACAAGGACCCAAGAATTATTTGGAAATATTAACATTAAAAAAAACAAGTGAAAAAGGAGTTAAGTTCTGCCCGGCCGAACTTTATATACCCTCCACAATGCATTGCATTCCACAGAGGCTGACGATTTTTGTAGAAGTGCAGTAATATTGCAGGAATAATTTGTGTTTTTTGTAATAGACCCCTGAAGATGACCAACGGAGTTGGTCGAAATATTGGGAAATAAAAAACAAGAAAATAATAAAATAGTCATTTTTGTTTTATTATTTGAAAAAACTGACCTCAAGCCGAACAAAATACAAAACGCAACACATCAAAAAGGTCAACCATACATACCACTAACATTGCAGGAAATTTTTAATTTTTTAATATAGCCCAACCGAAACAGATAAAAATATTGAAAAAAATATTTTATTAATAAATATAAAATTTTTATTATTCCAAGGCAAGGCTACCAATACGATGGGAATAATACTTCAAGTCAATGCAAAAAGTAAATATGAGACAGCAATCTTCAAAAAAGCTTAAGTACCATAAATATTGACAGATAGTGGATGCTACAGTTGGTTGTCTGTCCATCTTATTTTAAATCCAAAAGTACAAATTTTGAAAATCCACTCTCTCGCGTACACAGTACATGATAACCTAATTTCATGATTCGACCAATTTTGGCCGTAAAAGTAAAAAAGTACGAATTTGGTAAAATCTTTTTATTTTGCGTGTCTATGCAGTCAGAGAAATGTATACACCGAATTCCATGATTCTATCTGCTGCCATTTGGTTGGTACCATATTTCCATTTTACCAGCTAAGATTACGACTTTCTAAAATCTATTTATTTTACGTGCGTAGACAAGGGACAGGTACACACGAATTTCATCATTATATCATTATGTCCCTTATAAATGCAGTGCATTGCGTTGGTAGAAGGAAGATAAGGTATTGGAAGGAGGAAAGAGGGAGTAGTGTCTGTTGACATCTGTTTTGAATCTCTGAATGTCGTAATTGGAGGGAAAGATATTTGCCGGAAGTCGATTCCACATGCGGATAGTACGGGCGTAGAACGAATTTATTCTGTAATGTGTAGTGCGGCCGGTTGTCCAATCGACAACAAATGGGTGAGCGTTCCTGGAGAGTCGCGTATCTCAACCGAACGTTCTCACGGGCGCTATAAGATCACGAATTTCCGAAGAACAAACACCATGAAAGTATCGATAGAACAATGACACACAACCAACATTACGACGGTGTTCAAGGGAGACAATAGAATTGGATATCCTACCATCACCTATCAACACCATCGCCCTCCTCTGGACACGGTCAAGTAGCTCCAGTGATGAAGCTGGAGCACCCGACCATATATGGGAGTTGTATTCCATCTTTGGTCTGATGTAGGTAGTGTAGATATTGAGAAGATCAGAGGGAGTGAAATATTTCTTACATCTTTTTAAAAAGCCTAAACATTTGAAGGCATCTTTCGACACATCAAATACATGTTTTGTCCAACGAACATCACATTGTATTTTTATGCCAAGAACAACGAGAGCATCTGATTGCTCAATATCTACACCGTTCATTAAAATCGACGACACCGTTGGATCAGTGAATCGCTTGTGACACAACAAGGAGCACTGTGTCCTACGAGCATTAAAAGCTACTCTATTTTCTCGACCCCATTCAGAAATGGCCATCAAATCCTGGCTAAGTGACTCATCCATCAATCGCCTTTTATCCTCAATTTCTTGACGACTTGGTATATATGATCGAATGAGTATGAATGACAGAGAGTCCGATCCAAGAGGTCGTCGATAAAAATAAGAAAAAGGGAGGGGGAAAGGACAGAACCCTGTGGTACTCCTGCGGTTAACCTATGCTCGTGGGATGAGAACCCATCTACAACAACACGTATAGTGCGATCTCTGAGAAAGCTCGATACAAATCGAGAGAAGTCACTACCAACACCAAAAGCGATAAGCTTTGATATCTTGGAGATATCTAGAGCAACGACCTTACTCTCACCATGCTTGTGAATATATCGATTCCACTTTTCGGATAGCAGTGTCATCAGGTCTCCCGTAGATCGATTCCTACGGAAGCCATACTGTCGATCATTAAGTAAGTCATTAGTTTCTTAATACCTCACAAGATGGTGGTTAACCATACTCTCCATAACCTTCGAAAGCGCTGAGCAAATCGCGATCGGTCGATAGTTAGCAGGATTGTTAGCCTCACCTTTTTTAGGGATGGGCTGGATGTTCGCAATCTTCCAACGCGCTGGGAAAACCCCTGCACGGTGTGCAAGGTTGAAAAGATTACGAAGGGGACGGGCAAGCGTCGAAGAGCACTTACATAGGACAAGTGCTGAAATGCCATCCGGGCCTGGAGATTTATTTACGTCGAGATTTGCTATTCCAGTTTCCTTTTTCCATTTTAACCCAAAAAAATACGAATTTCGAAATATCCTTATTATTTTATGTGTCTACGCAATCAGGGGAATTTATACACCGAATTTCATTATTCTACGTGCAGCCGTTTGGTTGGTACCATTTTTATCCCTCTATTCCCATTTTATTGGGAATTGGGAAAAAATACTTGTATATTATGTATCTACTCAATTAGATGAATGTACACACCGAATTTCGTGTTTCTAGCTGTTGTCGATTGATATGTACCATTTTTATCCCTTTTTGCCCCATTTCACCCCCTACGAATAAAAATCACTTTACGTTTTTGCACGTTTTTGTTATATGGGCAATGCACACACCCAATATCAAGTAAGTACAAGCAGATATATTGAAAAATATGCTTAAATACTCTGAAATATTAAAAAAATATTAAATATTAAATGAAATATTAAAAATATTAAAATATTTGATTTGAACTGGAATATTGTCCTGGCTCAAGACCATTTTGCTTCTATATTTAATAGAATGCAAATTTATTTACAAATGACATTAATCGACCCACTGAAGCGGCTATTCGGGCTATTGTGACTAAATTTCGCACCAAATTTGCATAGTTGGACATTAAACCACCAACACGCTTACGTAGAATGCGAACTGAAGAAAATATCGTTTTCGTCGCCGTTCGCAGCAATTGGGCCTCTGTTACTCAAAAACGTGGAAATGCAAAACTACTACCGTACTATCGATTCAAATAAAGATTTCATGCATTTTATGCATGAAATGTGTTTTATGTGTTTTTTTAACTTTCCTATAGCTTTCAAAAAATAACCATTTATTAATATAGATGCAAAATGGTCTTGAGCCAGGACAATATCCCAGTTCAAATCAAATAATTCTAATTTTAATTTTTTACAGAACTCAAAAATGTTTACTAGAACAAAAGTTATTAGACTCTATTACTAGCTCTTCATTTTCCATACACTGTGTGTCCATGATTGCGTAAAACTTAGAATGAAGACATTTTAGATATATAATTTGTAACTAACACTGCCACTGAAATTAATGTCCCCCAATCTAGAGGATGCATAGAATTTAATTGCGTTTGTTTTTTGGTCGACATCACAGCGATATGTTCATGTAGTGTGAAATGATTTCTAAAAGTTAATTTCGCGTTTACAAAAAAAAGAAAAATAACAAATAATAGAATAAAAAACCGACAACAAATGCGTTCAACTTCCGTCAGTTGTGTTAATGTTTAATTTCAAATCTCATTAAACACACTAAATCCGTTTTTACGACAACAAAAAATGAAATTACGAAACCGTTATGACATAATAACAAAAGCCAAGAACCGTACAAACATTAAAGTGGGTCACGACAACAACTAAACGTTGTGGTTAACAGTCAGCTCGTAAAGAAAATTGGGTGATGATTTCCGAGTTACACAAAATTTGTCAAGTACAGCAACATATGTACAAGTTTCCCTCCCAGCCACTTTTTCAAGTTTGTTAATAGGAAGTAGTCAATGGAGGATTGGATCTGGAGCTAATCATGATATTCGATATCGATAAGTTGCGATTGAAATCAATTTTAGCTGCTGTGAATGAAAAATTAATAGCGACATAAAAATCACCAAAATTAAAAATGGCACAAGTCATAAAATTTACAAAAATGAAAAATGGCCAAAAATTAAAAATGAAATTTTGTCGAAATAAAATTCAAAATTGACAAAATGAAAAACTAAAAATATCTTAAATCAAAATCAAGCTACACATAGTAATGGTGGACTACATTACCGACCTTTGGCCGTGCTTTAATATTTTCTCCAAAGCTACGCAGCGTAAAAGGTTTCTGCGTTGTATTTGGGTAATCACCTGAGATTTTGACTCAGTATGGATTGAAACCCGCTTCGATTTTGCTGAAATTTGACACATACATTCTACTGGCTCTTACGGGTAATATGGCGTTTACCGTAACTAAAAGTATTACGTAGTTTGTTTTACAGTTTAAAATGTGTTCATCTCCTTTTTTGCAATATTAGAAATCTCTTAGGAAAGAAAAGTAGTACTTTATACTTTGTGCTGCAACGACTCCAAAATTAAAATATCCTCAATCCTTGAATATCCTGAAAAATATGTCTTCAATTTTCTAATTTTTATGCACTTTATCTTAGTGAGTTGGGTGACAATTGTTTCAGAAATTATAGTTGTTCTACAAAGTTATTAGCTTATTTCGGCAAGACAAAATTGTAGTTTTTGTTCAAAAGAGATCTTGGGAAAACAGATGTTGCAAGAAAATTGTTCTTGAGGGTTGATAGCTCTACATCCCCAAAAACTAAAAAATACGGAAAAGGAGTGAATTTCTGTCAATGGACCAAAGTATACATAGAGGTACAATAACAGAAATATTTTTTTTCTTTTGTAAAAGTGTAAAAAATCCCAAATCCAGACGTTTTTAACAATATTTTTAATCTGGCGAATACTTGAGAAGTCTTTGTAAAGTTGCGCTAAAAACGTTTTTAAGTTAGTACAATATTCCAGTTCAAATCAAATTGATATTACATAACATTCATAAAATATTTTAACTGAGATACAAATATAATTGTATCGGTTGGTTCTGGCTTTATAGAAAATTTTTAAATCTTAAAAAATATATTTTTTTCCTTTTGTATTTTCGATTTTTAAAAAATAAATTTGTAAAAATTAAGACTTTTTGAATGGAACAGAAGAGTGACCCTATAATTCTGAAATGGCATGCTGAGTAGATCATTTTAGTAGGATAGACTTTAGTCCAGCTGGTCTGAGTTTCTTTTTCTAACGGGTCAAAGTTTTAATTTTTTGTCGGAGGGAGCATTTTGCTACGCGAAATAAGTGTTGTAAGTTATTGTCTGAGAGAATTCTTATTGTCACAACTTTATTGTGGAATTTCATGAGGATCATTTTCGCGGAAGATCTCTAGCTCCTCTCTTTATGGATCAATTCCCATTATCAAAAAGGACATTAAAGGATTAAAATGTTCTACGACCAAAAACACCAATGTTGTAAATAAAGTTCTTCACGCTTAAATTGCAGCCATGGAAGCTTCAATTTATAAGCGTGAAAAATATCGGGTGATTCATCGTGAGGTTTCAGGGTTTTCAATAGGCTTTTTTACAGATCACACATGACTCATATCAAACTGCTTTGCCACTTTTGTTCAGTATCGTTTGGCAAGTTATCATGGAAAGACTCACACCACAACAGCGTCTACAAATTGTTCAGCTGTATTGCGAAAAACACATTCTGTGAGAAAGAAGACCGTGGCGAATCGACTCGTCGTCCTTTGCATATTTTACGTGAGGATCTCGATTTTAAAGCGTACAAAATTTAATGCTCGAACAAGTCGCTCAAAAGTGGACCACCTCAGACGTTAAATTATATGTAATTATGAGTGCTGCAACATACAAATAGAAACAGTATAGTATAGATAACAAATACTTTTGATTTAGTTTTTAAAGCTAAAGAAAAAAAAAACAATGAAATTGAATATCTATGAATACAAAAATATGTTTAAATAGCGAAAATATTCACAAAAATTAGAAAAAAATATTTTCTGATTTGAACTGGGATATTGTAAATAAATTTGCATTCTATAAAATATAGATGGAAATCGTCTTGAGCCAGAATAATAATTAAATCCGAAATGATTAAAGACTGAAATAAAAAAAAATCGAAAAAAAATCAAATATTTATTTTATGTTATGTTGGAAACAGACATATTAAAATAGAAAAATGGAGAAGTTATAACCCTTTTTGTTGAACTATGTAACTTCATTTGAAAACGGAAAAAATATACAACATGTTTTTTTTTTTTTTTTTGAAAATATCCTACTTGTACAAGAAGTGTAATTACTACATTTTATTTAAACAAGCTCTTTTTAACCATCTATCAGAAAAAACGTATTTTTTCTTTTGTGCTAGAATAATACAACATTTAAAACAAAAATAAAAACATGCTTTTTTAATTTCTTTTACGTTTGCCAATATGATCATTGATAAAAACATTTTTATATTCATAATAATGTATTTAGATGTGCACCCGAAATCCACACTGGTCGTATAAGAAAATTAATATTTATTCACATCTCATTTATGTACAGTACATACATTGTTTTGGGATACTATTCAAGATTAAACCAAATGGGATTACGAACACTGTGCATAGATTACTATTTGCAAGTAAAAGAGAATTTTGAAACATTTGTAGCCGGACGTATGACTCTCGAAATTATATTAGAAATAGTTAAGGTACCATATACGAAAATTGAATTTTTAATAAAAACAAGTAAAAACGGCGTTAAGTTCGGACGGGCCGAACATTTTATACCCTCCACCATGGATTGCATTCCACAGAGGTTGCCGGTTTTCGTATATAGAAGTACAGTAATATTACAGGAAAATATAAATTTTTTAATATAGGCAAACCAAAACAAATACAAATAATGAAAAAATAATTTTGTAAATAAATATGATATTTTAATTATTTCAAACCATTATTTATTTCAAATCAAAAAATAAATATTCTTATAAAGGGTGATTTTTTAAGAGCTTGATAACTTTTTTTTTTAAAAAACGCATAAAATTTGCAAAATCTCATCGGTTCTTTATTTGAAACGTTAGATTGGTCCATGACATTTACTTTTTGAAGATAATTTCATTTAAATGTTGACCGCGGCTGCGCCTCAAGTGGTCCATCCGCTTAGTCCAATTTTGGCATTTCCACGTTTTTGAGTAACAGAGGCCCAATTGCTGCGAACGGCGACGAATCGATAATTGATGGTCATCATTAACATTGGCCGATACAGCTGCGATATTTTCTTCAGTTCGTACTCTACGTAAGCGTCTTGGTGGTTTAATGTCCAACAATGTAAATTTGGTGCGAAATTTAGTCACAATAGCCCGAATAGCCGCTTCAGTGGGTCGATTAAACTGACCATAAAATGGAAGCGTGCGATGAACTTTCTTAACAGAGCACGCATTTTGATAATAAAATTCAATGATTTGCAAGCGTTGCTCGTTAGTAAGTCTATTCATGATGAAATGTCAAAGCATACTGAGCATCTTTCTCTTTGACACCATGTCTGAAATCCCACGTGATCTGTCAAATACTAATGCATGAAAATCCTAACCTCAAAAAAATCACTCTTTATTTATATTTTCAAAAAGCTTAAATACCATAAATATTGGTAGATAGTGGGTGCTACAGTTGGTTGTATTTCCATTCTATTTTAATTCCAAAAGTACAAATTTTGAAAATCCATTATCAGACGTACATAGTGCAAAATAACCTAACTTCATGATTCAACCAATTTTTGTCGTAATAGAAAAGGTACGAATTTGAAAAAAACTTTTTATTTTCCGTGTCTACGCAGTCAGAGGAATGTATACTACGAATTGCGTGAATCTAGATGCGGTTATTTGGTTGGTAGTATATGTATCCCCTTTTTCCATTTTAACCCCAAAAAGTGTGAATTTCGAAAAAATCTGTTTATTTTAAGTATCTACGCATTCAGAGGGATGTATACACCGAATTTCATTATTCCAGGTGTAGCCGTTTGTTTGTATCCCTTGAAAGAACGAATTAGGAAAAAAATTATTTTTCATGTCTACGTAGTCAAAGGAATGTATACTCCGAATTTCATGACTCTGCGGTCATTTGGTTGGTACTATTTTTATCCCCTTTTTCTATTTTGACCCCAAAAAGTGCGAATTTCGATAAATACGTTTATTTTCCGTGTCTACACAGTCAGAGGAATGTACACTCCAAATTGCATGACTCTAGCTGCGGCCATTTGATTGGTACTATTATTACCCCCTTTTTTCATTTTAACCCCAGAAAGTACGAATTTTGCAAAATCCGTGTATTTTAAGTGTCTATGCAATCAGAGGAATGTATACACCGAATTTGATTATTCTAGGGGCAGCCGTTTGGTTGGTACCATTTTTATCCCTCTATTTCCATTTTACCCCTTAAAAGTACTTATTTGGAAAAAATACTTTTATATTTTGTATCTACTCTATTAGAGGAATGTACACACCGACTTTCGTGTTGTCGTTTAATATGTACCATTTTTATCCCTTATTTGCCCCATTTCACCCCCTACAAATAAAAATCACTTTATGGTGCACGTTTTTGTTATCGGGGGAATTCGCATACCCAATATCAAGTAAGTACAAGCAGACATATAAAGAAAATATACTTAAGTACTCTAAAATATTAGGGATTATTACGGGTATTTTTAGTCCTTGTGAGGGAAAAATTTTTCCCTTTGGGCCGATTTCGCCCCGTTTCAGTCCCAACCGATCTACGACTATAAGACGCATTTGTGGAAAATTTGAACGTTCTAGCTCCTTTCGTTTAGATGCTAGCGTGCTTTCAACAGACGGACGGACGCACATGGCTAGATCGTCTTAGAATTTTATGACGATTAAGAATATATATACTTTATAGGGTCTCAAGTCGATATTTCATTTGTTACAAACGGAATGACAAAATTAGTATACCCCTATCCTGGAGGTGGAGGGTATAAAAAGATTCGAAATTGTTGTTTACATGCAACAATTTTATATTTGATACAATCATTTTATATAAAATAACAATTGTATCCAAATATAAAAAACCCTTACTTGTGTACTTAATATGTTTATACCCTCCACTAGGGTATTATGTATTTGCCCAAAAGCAAACGAGATATATCCATACAGATCGGATTATAATATATTTTTAAGTCGATTTAGCAATGTCCGTCTGTCTCTCGATTTGCTTAAAATTTGGCACATTGTCCTATTGAACTAGAAACATCCATAGTGAAAGTGAATAAGCTCAATTCAGATTTATATATAGCTCCCTTACAAACTTTGCTCTCGATTTGACTTTTTTCCGTTTTAGAGGCAACATATTTACACCGATTTTCTTAAGATATGGCGCAAACGTTATATTTCAACTAGAACCATGTACGGTTAAACTGAGACAGATCGGTTCAGATTTATATATAGCTCCCATGCAAATTTAGCTCTCGATTTGACTTTTTCCGCTCTAGAGACCACATATTTTACCGAATTTCGTCAAATTGTGAACAGTATATTATAATTGAACTAGAAACTTCTATGGTGATAATTGTTCAGATCGAGTCAAATTTAGATATAGCTCCCATATAAAATTAGCTCTCGATTTGAAAATTTTCGCTCTAGAGACCATATATTTAAACCGATCTTCTTCAAATTTGGCACAACGCCTTATATTTCAACAAAGAACAGATTTAGATATAACTCGTTCCGAATATCACTTTTTTGCCCGAATTCAATTGTAATGTTGAAGAAACTTTAGCCTTTCCCTACTTGTTTTATGGATGTGTTTCCAGCAATTGTTTTTCAGATTGTAGCGTTATTGACTAGTAAAATATACAATTTTAATTTTAGACAAAAACTAAATGACATATTAAGTGCTAATACGTCGTTCTGGGTTAAAGGTAAGGGGACTAAAGGCATTATTTTCAGAACTGTTTTGTAAATATTTTAAAATGTTGACATATTTTAGAAATCATCCCAAAATAAAACCTAAATTTAATTTTATTATGATTTTTTACATGTTTTGTGACCCACTTTAACATATCAATCGCATGAAAATAAAACTTCACCGAACAGAAAATTATATCATTAAAATTATTTTTAGAATGCAACAAAATGATTGTCATCTCGAGCAAATGAAACCAAATAGAAGAAAAAACGCGAACGCAAAAGTACAACAAAAATTACTATTAAAAATCGTGTTTAATTATAAACTAAAGCATAATAATGTCATGAAACATTAAAACAAACTCATATCAACCATAAAAGTGCATAAGTGGCAAAAACAAAAAAAAATATGTCAGCGTTTTATTTTCTAATTTCAAGACTGAAATAAAAACCCAACGAACACAACACACTGACTTCCGTCTTTATGAGTTGAGAGATATATGGCAAAAAATGCGAAATATGAATCTAATTTTTGACATGAGGCACGCGAAACAGGGTTGACAACAATCGCGAAACTTGGGAAATATTTTTTAAGAAAAACTCTGGTTTTAGGAAAATGGGACAGGGTTCACTATCAAAACATATTCGGTTGGGGTAATCATTGTATGGCTGTGCTAACCATAACATGATCATTATGACCATTTCATGTTTAGCTATAACTGAAATTCTGGTTTTAGGAAAGTAGGAATGGGAACACCATCAAGACATATTCAGATTGGGGTAATCATAGTATGGCTGTAGCTAATCATAGCATGAACATGTTATGATTACTCACAATCATAATTTGCAACTATAATGTGATGTTCTCCAATTAACTTAGTAGTAATCATATTATGATTGCAACAATCCTATCCGCGGTATCAAAACATGATCAAGAATACTGTGTGAAAATTTCATAGAAATCACCACCTTGTAAAGATTTCCCAAAAAATTGTTGGTCGCACGGAGCCAGCTGTAAACAGCAGGTCCTTTTCTGTGAGTATAAAAGACTTGTAGTACATTGATTGATAGAATCTCCCACTCAGTGTGCCAGTGGGATTATTTGAACTTGTGGATGTACCTGGAAACTATCGATTTTCAAAGTGTTTACTTTTTCTCTTATCTGCCCATGCTCCCAATCCATATTTGGGACAAATTATATGCCTTCATTCCTCCCCTGCAGTTTCAGAGCACTGATGGCTCTGGTGGTCATAGAAACACAACTCTTTATATTTATTTAAATCACAGCCAATAACTATCCATAACGATCTGTTTGCTATAATGGTCGGCAATGTTTCATTTTGCACAGCTTTGTTCCAATGGGTCTTCGTCGTCGTCGTCGTCCACCTCATTCACTTTTGTTTGGCCATTGGCTGTTGTTTGCACTTGCACAGATTTCAAAGACTGTCTGGCACTAACACTCCATTGCATTGGTCGGTCCTCTTGTCCCATAGTGTTAGCGAAAACGAAGAAAAAAAAAACGCTTATGCTCTAGATTAATGTTTGTTTTTTGAATTTATGACATGTTGTTATGGTTGTCCAGAAACAACTCTAAAACAACACCACCAGACCAGAGTGACATGGAAACAACTTTTTCGTTTGCGTTTTTGCCGCCGCCACAGCAGTGTTTCAAAATTGAAATTAATTTTCATAGCTGATAAATCGCATTTGTATCGAGCACTCACTCGCTCACAACTAGCAGTTGGTATCGCTGTATATGCTGCTGCTGCTGCAGCATGCGAATGCCTTATATTGTCGGGGAGCTGCCTTGACAAGGCCGTTGTAGACGTTATAATAATAATAATTTTTAATAGCCATAAATGCAGCTGCAGACATATGTATCTAGCTAACGACAACTCCAGTCGACCAAATTCGGTAGTGTTAAACGACTTTTGGCACAACATTAACGAAAAATTAATTTGAAATGGTCTCAAACGGATTGCTGATTGTTTTATCTATGCGTAGGGGTTAGTAAAAGTTTCGGTGCAGCTTGGAAGCTGATTGCGAATTATCACAGGAGAATATAAGAAATAATGGAAACTAAATAATAAAAAAGTAACGTAGATTTTTTTATTTTCCACAGAGGTGGTTGGTTTACATACAGAATGACCACTTGAGCTCTGATGTTCCAGAATTTAACTCCCTTAGGGTTAAGATTAGAATGGAGATTTACGTACTTCGTTTTGGATATGTCTACAGACTTCTAAACCTGGGAAGGAAGGTATCCCTAAATGGCCTCGACACTCTTTTCAATTCAATAACAAAATTTCACTGACAGTTAGTTTGTTGTTGCAGGTGATTTCAATATATATAACTTCTCTTGCATTGTCCAATCGAGCCACTCAAAGACGGAGGGCCAATACGCCGAGCTTTTCATCTATCCCAACTCTTGTTAAAGAAAACCTGCAAACCTGGTTGACAAAGCTATCCTATCACATGAAATGATTTCAAGTTTGATACATCATATGTTTTAAATTGAAGGCCGCTTTCACGCGAGCGACTTAAGGCGCCGTTTTGACTGGACCACACAACTCGCAGATGTCTGTTACATCAGGCCTGCAAGTTTAAGATATTTGATTTTATCTTTAATATCAATTTCCGATATCTCTTCAATGTCGTGTATTAAGTGGTTCCCAAAGGCCCTGTGGCTTGGGTTTATTAGAGCTTCTTCGTTGAGTTGGAGTTTCATCCGTCGCACGTGGCTTCCAATGGTCAATGAACCTTCAATACTGCCATCCCTTCTATTTTGGCTTAAAAACTCCTTAGCGAGGATACTTAACCTCGCCAACTGGTCTGCTCGTTCGTTACCATAAAAGTCACTATTTCCAGGTATCTAAATACGATACAACAGACAGACAGCTCAGTATGTGCAGTTCATCAATGCACTGTTGTTATGCGGTTAGATTTTAGAGACAAACGCAGCATCTCTCGTACATCTGTGTAGATGTAGATGAGTTATCAATCTGTTCTTTCTCCATCCCCTTTTACCGACATGAATCCAATCTACTTACTAGTGGATGGTAGTAACTTTTGTCATTCAACTACTTACGGAAATTTTTTGTCATATTTCTCACTTCACTGTCAAATATCTTTCAGAGTTAATATTTTTTTATTTTTGTGTACATATGTAACAAGTATTATTCAAAAGAGGGAAGGAAGACGAAACTCTAAAATACCAATCATTTGGTTTTTTGGAATTAAAATATTTAGGTGTTTTTCGTTTGCAGTCCATCGAGCACAAAAAAGGTGTATTTGTTATTCGAATTTATACATATTTAAGATTATAAAAATGAAGAAACATTTCCAAATATATTTTTATTTAATCGGAATATGCGTATAAAGATTTTGAGTAAACATCCTGTTACTCATGTACTCCTGTATAAAATAAAAACCTCAAACTCACATTAGACATCATATTTAGACCCATACTTTGTCAACAAGCATATCCAATTTTCTGCATTTATCATAGAAAAAAATGCGGGGCCTGAAGAGGAGTCAAGCGCCGATGTTTTATGTGTAATATTTCTTCAAAATATATATGTATGTATGTAAAGAGTGATTTTTTTGAGGTTAGGATTTTCATGCATTAGTATTTGACAGATCACGTGGGATTTCAGACATGGTGTCAAAGAGAAAGATGCTCAGTATGCTTTGACATTTCATCATGAATCGTCTTACAAACGAACAACGCTTGCAAATTATTGAATTTTATTATCAAAATGCGTGCTCTGTTAAGAAAGTTCATTGCGCGCTTCCATTTTATGGTCAGTTTAATCGACCCACTGAAGCGGCTATTCGGGCTATTGTGACTAAATTTCGCACCAAATTTACATTGTTGGACATTAAACCACCAACACGCTTACGTAGAGTGCGAACTGAAGAAAATATCGCAGCTGTATCGGCCAGTGTTAATGATGACCACCAATTTTCGATTCGTCGCCGTTCGCACCAATTGGGTCTCTGTTACTCAAAAACGTGGAAATGCCAAAATTGGACTAAGCGGATGGACCACCTAAGACGCAGCCGCGGTCAACATTTAAATGAAATTATCTTCAAAAAGTAAATGTCATGGACCAATCTAACGTTTCAAATAAAGAACCGATGAGATTTTGCAAATTTTATGCGTTTTTTTTAAAAAAAAGTTATCAAGCTCTTAAAAAATCACCCTTTACTTTCAAGCAACTATTTGAAAAAAAGTTCTACACTTAGAGAACAAGTCGGTCAATTAAAGCAGCGATTTTCTGCTATTACGGCAGTTTTTTGGCATAACAGCAGTTATTTTTGTTCTATATTGCTAAAAACAGCAAACAGCTGCTTACAATCTCAGCAGATCAGCAAATCTGCTGTCTCTATTTCAGTTCTTTCAGTAGACTTTCTGCTTTACTGACATATTCCATTGAGTGTACTCATAGGTGGATTACTGAAATGCAATTTTGCCGATGAATGTATGAAAATATTTCTCGAACGTAATCACACATAATCAAATTAACGTCATTTATAATTTATAAGACTTCACGAGAAAAATTGTACATTGATTGAAAATTGACTAAAATAATTAACAGAATTTTCACCTGCTTTATTTTTTGTAAAACTAGATGAAAACCACCCCAAGGGGAAAATCCTGCGTACGGCACTGGTGATGAAACACTTGACACTTGATCAAGACCTACTGGAATTATAGAATTATAGTTACCTTCTTGAACAACGTTGTAATGTGGTCGGTGTGTCGATATTCTATCGATACTTCCATGGTTTTTGTTTTTGGGATATTTGTGGTTCCATCTGGGTTGTGAGTACGTCCGTCAGAGATGCGCTACTTTATAGGGACTCTTAGCCGTTTGTTTTCTGTTGGACAATCTACACATTCGCCTGTGAAATCCCACAATTACGATATTCAGATGTCAATAACAACTATTCCCTCCTGTCTTCTTTCAATTCCTTATCTTCCAATTAATTACTATAAAAAAATAAATTTATATTTCAATTTTGCGTCCAGAAATTGTGCCGGGTGACAAAGACAATTATCTGCTGAGAATATAATCCATAACCGCTCACGCTGATAGAAGATCATGCTACTGGGGTAGTGGCGGTCTCAAAAATAGGAGGACAGCTGAAAGGAGCTTTTTCGATAATATTTAATTTGTTGTTTATAGTAAAATAGAATTTATATAGAATTTCCGTAGAAATTAAGAAGATTTGATAGTTCATTTTCACAATCACTTAAATGCATAAAATATATGGAAAATAGGCACTGCAAAATTTTCTTTGGGCCTTCCACGTAACACTTCATTATATCAAAAATAACTGTTGGTTAATCATCTTAGTAATGTTACAGTACTATGGAAAAACTTATAAGAACTTTTACTCTACTTACCAACAATTTTACATCCATCTGGCGACTTTAATGCCTACAAAAGAAGACAAGAAAAATAATTATAATTCTCAGGAACTGCTCAAGGTATGCATACATTTATTAATACATATCGATGGCTTATATTCAAAAGTGGATTGATATCATTGGGCACTATAAATATTGAAAAAAGCACATAGCCATTTATGCCCAAATATATAAACACGATTTATTGTATACTCGTTAACTTTTTAATGAAATGTTGGCAATGTTGTAGAGAAAGCGCATTTTGTGCGATGTACACACCGAATTTAAAGATTCCAGCTTCATCCGTCATTCCTTTTAAATCCTTCTTCCAATTTTTTACAAAAAGTGGATATTGCGTTAGGACACGGTAAACAAAAAATATAAATTGGAGTGGGTTTTTCTAAAGATACTTTTCAAAATGTTTGACCTTGCAGCCAACATTTATCCTATTTCACTCTTATTTTAGCCTGCCACTTGAGATGCACAATGCTTTTAACGGCGAAATGATGGAATTTGATAGTACGATATACCCTAAATCTAGAAACAAGCGTTGTAGAGAATTGTAACCTTCGGTGTTATGCTGCTCCATTATTATTTTATTTATATTAATTGTATGTTCATAGCCACTTATGCAGTCACAAACTAACGTGTGAGTGTGTATCCAAATCAGAAAAATTAAAAAAAAAATAGCTAATTTCTTCGCCAAATTTATATGGCAGATGACAGCCTAATCTGAGGACAGTTTGGCATCAAAAACTCAAAATGGTTCATAGCCACTTTTGAAGATAAGCCCTCGATATACTGAACTTGTCAGTACGTTTACAACATCTTGAAATATTGATCTCAGACCCTATACAGTACACATTAGGGTAAGTTGTCTTTTTAAGTGTATCTGGCTCATCTTCTACGTGGTAGGCAATGATGTCACCTTCACAAAAAAACATACAAGAATCTTATATGAAAAAAGTCGCGCTGGAAAATGAATTTATTACATGGCTTCAAATATTCCAATTTAATCTCTTGCTTTTAAAGTATATATTCTCACAATTAAAAATGAGCTATAGAACACATAACACTAAATTTAAATATATATATATATATATATATATAGGATGGGCCATTTAAAATTTTAAATACCGATTACTTGGACTTTGAAAGGTAGAATAACATTAATTTTTATTGTTATACCCTCCACCTCCAGGACTAACTTTGTCATTCCGTTTGTAACACCTTGAAATATCGACCTGAGACCCTATAAACTATATATATTCTTGATCGTCATAAAATTCTAAGACGATCTAGCCATGTCCGTCCGTCTGTCCGTCTGTTGAAAGCACGCTAACATCTAAACAAAAGGAGCTAGAACGTTAAAATTTTCCATAAATGTGTCTTATAGTCGTAGATCGGTTGGGATTGAAATGGGGCGAAATCGGCCCAAAGGGAAAAATTTTTCCCTCACAAGGACTAAAAATACCCATAATAATCCCTAATATTTTAGCGTATTAAGCATTTTTTTTGAATATGTCTGTTTATATTTGCTTGATATTTGGTATGCGCATTCCCCTTATAGCAAAAACGTGCACCATAAAGTGATTCTTATTTGTAGGGGGTGAAATGGGACAAAAAAGGGATAAAAATGGTACATATTAAACGACAACAGCTAGAAACACGAATTGTACATGAGTACATTCCTCTAATTGAGTAGATACATAATATAAAAGTATTTTTCCACATTCGTACTTTTAAGGGGTAAAATGGGAATAGATGGATAAAAATTGTACCACCCAAACGGCTGTGCCTAGAATAATGAAATTCGGTGTATACATTCCTCTGATTGCATAGACAAGTAAAATACACGGATTTTTCAAAATTCGCACTTTTTGGGGTTAAAATGAAAAAAGGGGATAAAAATAGTACCAATCAAATGACCGCAGCTAGAGTCATGAAATTCGGAGTAGACATTCCTCTGACTGTGTAGAGACGGAAAATAAACTGATTTTCCGACATTCGTACTTTTTGGGGTTAAAATGGAGAATGGGGATACAAATAGTACCAACCAAATGACTGCAGCTAGAGTCATGCAATTCGGAGTATATATTCCTCTGACTGCGTAGACACGGAAAATAAACGGATTTTTCGAAATTCGTACTTTCAAGGGATACAATGGTACAGAGGGATAAAAATAGTACCAATTAAACGACTACAGCTAGAATGATGAAATTCTAATTGCGTAGAAACGTCAAGGGGGTAAAAATGGGTACCAGTTGGGTACCCAAATGGGCGCAGCTGGAATCATGGAATTTGGTGTATAGATTCATCTGACTGCATAGACACGCCAAATAAAAAGTTTTTTTCCAAATTCGTAATTTTTCTTTTACGGCAAAAATTGGTTGAATCATGAAGTTAGGTTATTTTGCACTATGTACGTCTGATAGTGGATTTTCAAAATTTGTACTTTTGGAATTAAAATAGAATGGAAATACAACCAACTGCAGCGCCCACTATCTACCAATATTTATGGTATTCAAGCTTTTTAAAAATATAAATATAAGAATAATAATTTTTTGATATGAAATAAATAATTGTTTGAAATGGTTAAAATATTGTATTTATTTATAATTTTTTTTTTTTAATATTTAAATTTGTTTTGGTTTGGCTATATTAAAAAAATTATATTTTACTGTAATATTACTGCACTTCTACGAAAACCGAAACCTCAGTGGAATGCAATCCATGGTGGAGGAATTTCATTATTTTAGGTGCTGCCGTTTGCTTGGTAGCATTTTTATCCCTCTATTCCCATTTTACCCCCCAAAAGTACGAATTTGGAAAAATACTTTTATATTATGTATCTACTCAATTAGAGGAATGTACACTAGAGCGTACCAGGTGACAAGTAAAAAAAAAAGTTCGCCGTACACCTTCGAATATGAAGTATTATTGAAAGGTAGTTTCAAAAATTCCTCAGACTGCATAGACAAGCTAAATAATTTTTTTTGATATTTTCCTGTAATATTACTGCACTTCTACGAAAATCGACAGCCTCTGCGGAATGCAATCCATGGTGGAGGATATAAAAAGTTAACACCGTTTTTACTTGTTTATATCTTGTTATATCTTAACATTACAATTAACATTTCAAAACTTTAAACCAAATTCCGGCGGAGCTTTTTTGAAGCTAGAAAAAATAATTAATTTTTGTCATAGTATTTCGATTGCCTATTCGATTTTGCTAGAGCTGAATACATACAATTATACGACGATTTTCATCTACCCGTTTGGCTGGTTGCATATGGACACGATTGAAAAACCGTTAAACTAATGTTATTAATTGGAATATTGAAGTTTTTAATTTGAAATTGTCGCCATTTGGGTGGTAGGTAAAGCACTGCCAACTAACATAAGGAAACAATTCGACAGCCAACAGTATAGTGTTAGGAAAACTTGAGCATCACGCGAAAGAACAATGAATTTTCATTGCTTTAAAAATATGGCTGATTTTCCGAAAAAATATATAGCTCATTTAATCAAATTCAATAGAATGAAACCATAGATGGTAGTTGCCGAAAAATAAAATTAATGCAAGCAACTTTTTCTAAATTCTAAATGTACACACAGAGAATGAGACTGTTAGAAATCCATCATAACCAATGAATAATGATATAACCACAACTATTTTAATTGAAAACACCATATTTCCATATTCTTCATAGATATCTAGTTTAATGTACTATAATAACCAAAAAGGTCATAACAAAAAGAAAGTAAAGACAACAAAAACATTGGACATATCAATCGAAGACAATACAAATATTTTGTGTTTAGCTCTTACAATCGTGACAACTACTTTTTATACAGAAAGGAATACTTTAGTATCAATAATTAGTGATGACAACAAATAATTTATTTCTAACAATGAAATATACAACAAAAAAGCTTGGTTTTTTGTCATCACTTAATTAATGACATAATTATCCCAACATCGGATGGTATTGAACTATAATAATATTGTTGGTCGTAGTAATCATTTTCATAAATATATAAAATATTAAATGCATTTGGATAACCCTACCAAAAATTTGAATTCACAAACAATAATTAGTTGTTACAATAAACGAATACAAAAATTTCATTCGGCTGTCAAACACAAGCCCAAAAAGAAAACAATCGTAATGAAAAGCAAAAGGCTATAAATTATTAACAAAATAAGTGTGGAAATTTGGAAACTAATGAAAAGAAGTAAGTTGGAATTCCATATATGAAACTGTTGTCTTCATTAATGTACAAGCTGTATACATCAAAGGCGATCCATCATGGATATAAGTTTTGATGACCAGTCAGTTGAAATTTGAACATTTGTCAACAACATATATTGAAAAATTGTCAAATAAAATATGTGAAATTCTTGCAAGAAACTAGCGATATAAACAAAAACTACTCTATAATTCAAAACTGCACTTTACTTTTGGTTTAATAAATAGTACTACAGCAATACTGTCTTAATTTTTTGGATTAACTCGTCATGCTTATTTGTTTTTCGCTGAATTATTAATGACTTTATCTCAAGATCCAATAGACTACGTAAGCAAAAAAAATTGTGGGTGCTGATACACGAGGTAAGACGCATTCCAACAAAATAAAAAGAAAGTACTAATATATTAATTCATAATTTTTAGATGAAACAGATTACTTTATTCATATAAAAAGTAGCGCCTACATAAATGAAGAATATGTGAGGGCTTGCCAGAAATATTATTTAAAGCAGTTTCAATTTTCTAAAGACGTTTAAATTTGCAGACTCCTTAAACAAATGCTCTTTACCCAATTTACGGTGGAATCTGTTGCTGGGTATGTTTATATCAAACAGTTTTCCAAAATCAACGACGATTAAACGAAGGTAGCTTTTTTGCCGTCACTAATATAATTTTGTTCGAATATATTTCTACTTTATATTCTAGAATACCAATAGCTTCCTTATTACTGTCATATATGTATGTTTCCTTCGACGGTCGTACGAAACCCACAAAAAAAATAGACGAAAGTTCCGAAAATCTAAATTCAAGATAGTTGATCTGATAAGAAATGCTTTGTTGATGTCCCGTTAAAAGCAATCGATTTTTTGCATTTTAAAATGAAAGCTACTAATTTAAAAAAAATCTGCCCTTTAGCTAAAGAAATAACTTGTGTCATGTTTGGTAATTTACTGTTGAAGAGGAATGTAGTGCTATGTTTGGATGTATCTAAAAATAGTGACCCTGTTTTTGGATTATTTGAGCATATTATTCTGGAATGTGAAAATTCTAGTGTGTTAAAATTATACAAACATGGTACTTCGATAGACATTTATCCCCTACAGAGTTAATTATGCTTAATTAAAGATCCTAAATGTAAAATTCCCATCACATATTTGGTATATGTTATATGGAAATATTAGTTATTTTAAAATGTAATAAATAAAACATTTAAAATAGTAAAACCTTGTTTTTGTAATTTTGGTTAGGATAATCGAATACAAAAAATTGTATCCAATCAACAAATGGTCGAAATTCGTAATCTGGAATACAACATATTACCAACAAGTGATAATAACAACAGATATATACAACAATTTAGTTGCAGATACCGTTTTGATAGTTGAATGTACCAAAACATTCTATATTTAATGTCTCTGCAACAAATAATTTCAGTTCAAAGTACTGAAAATGCTATTGTTGCAATATTGTGATAGTACGTAGAACTACAAAAATTCGGTTGGCAAAAAATTCGGTTGTGGTAATGAATCTGTTTTCTGCGTGTAGGCAATTCAATAATATGAATTCCATATGAAGCTTTTATAGAGGTTTTACTGTTTATAGATAAACGTTTTGTTCCAATGCTCAAAGCATCGCATTAAATATTTCTAATTAGTTACAGAAACTTCTAATTTTTCACCAACTCTCCTATATAGCGGAACAGCTTAAACCATAGCCAAAGTTATTAATTTTCCCCAGATACTAGTTTCCATAGTCTAAAAATTTCTAAACGTTGTGGTTTACTTAGCAAATAAGTACGAGTATCTAAATTATCTTTGGCCATATTTCTGCACAACTATCAAACACAGGTGTTTTATGCAGCGAATTAACACGTTTGCAGCTTTTTTGAAATTATTTTTTATTACATATTTTTTTTCTAAGCGCATTTATTATCATTAACAAAATCAAACAGCAGCAGCAGCCTTAGCTCTGCAAATAAATTCGCCTGTCTGTCTGTCTCTCCGGCTATTTGTCTCAGCTCAGAAAGCAACCTAAGTCGAGTTGAGATTTTAGCAGTAAAAGCCAAGCGAAAAAAGAAATCATAATTGATATGAACGCATGCGAGTACGTGTGAGTAAGTCGTAAATACGCCGGGTGTAAATATGTTTGCATTTTGGCCAAAATGTTGCGTTAAATCTTTTCAAATATATCTCAGTCAGCCAATCGCCGACGCCGTAAGTACGTACGTTCGTTCGTTTTGGGCCATAAATGTTGCGTGCTGAATTATTTCATATCATTATTTATAGTTGATTTATTTTAATTACATTTGCTCTTAATACGTGGTGTTGTCTATCTGCAAGTATCTCTGTGTGTCTGTCTGTCTGCCATACTTTAACAAGTGGCCTAACCTCGAATGTTGAACGAAGTGAGTAGTTGAGCTTGGCAGTAGTGTGATTTGCTGCGGTAATGGGGCATTACGAATTATACAAATTGTCATGTTTCGAGGATTGCGTTAAAATCTAGATCATTTAGGCATAGTTTTAAAGTATACATACGTTTAAATATTGGTCAACAATTTGCAATTTTTTTCAACTCAATCTATGTCAAATTGTGTTTCAAGAATATATCACTTCTTTTGTGCCTAAAGTTATATTTTCTTTAGTACTGTCGACTAAAACAACCCTACTGCTGTAAAATATGTTGATCTTTCTTTGAATTTGTTATCCCACTATATGATGACGTCTATAGTAAATTGAATGATTGTATTTTTATTTGAAAGTCGCATTTATATTAGTCAATTCCAGTATGCGTGGCCATGTGTTCCTATAAAAAAGAACAATAAACAATAACTACTCTAAGCAAAGTAGGTGTTAGGAATAGGCTTTATCGTCATTGTGCACTTATGCTTCTTTTCATGGCTGTGTTTAAACTGAAGATGTTTCATTTTGGCCACCATTGTGTAGGGCACACAAATCTAGCACCGATGATCTTCGTCGACACACACATGTATATTTTGGATTTGAAGTTCCACTGTACTCCGACTATAATACCATTTGCTTGGACACTTTTGGAATATGAACCTTATTATTGTGCTTCTTTAGTGTCAACGTAGGTACAGCTTTTCCATTCTTTGGAAGTATTATGATATTCAAAATGTCTGGTCAAATATGCCTCAAAAAATTTTAATTGCAAAAAATTATTAAATTGTTCTATATCCTTCAATTGATGAGATTGATACACCCCCGCACATATAGTCAATATTCCTAGTAAAATATTCGGAACCAGTTATATTTTGATAAAGTTTTTATAATCACTTTGAGCGTACGAAACATGGTGGTAAAATTAAACTTTTTTAATCGGAATACTGTGAAATTTGATAGTTGGCAATATTTCCTATATGCTACCACACAAATTGTCATAAGCTTTGGTCAAAAAAAAAAACAAACTGATATAACTTCCATACGGATTGTCGAAATCAGTTGCAATTTTAAATTTAGAGATGTTTTTGTAATCCCTTTAAACCTAGAAAATATCTATACTTTTGTCACACCCTTTTAAATCCTTTACATATACTTTTATACTATATACTGGTGCATGACTTGAAATCTGAACGTATAAATAGAAAAAAAAACATTTTTTTATTTCGACAGGGCTACTGACTATAATGTTCGCACAGAACTTCACGATTTTGGTAGTTACTATTTTTTACCCATTTTTGTCTCAAATTACTAAAAAATCCTTTATGTTAATAAGTGGGAACCATTTTTACCCTTTTTGCAGCCCTTAAACGTACAAATTTTCTAAAATTACTTTATACATTGGTATTTCAAGTCAGAGTAAATATGTATATACCTTATTAGATACATTTCAATAGCTTTTTGTTCCGATTTCTACTTAAAAGTATAAATTTTGAGAAATCCTTTAGAGGACAGTGGAATATACACACCGAAAGGGAGTTGGTACAGTTTTTATCAATTTTAATCTCTTAAAAGTACAAATTTCGAAAAATCCCTTCTTATCTCGCATCTATGCTGTAAGACGAATATGCACACCGAACTTCATGATAACCTTTACCCTTTTATTGAATATCGAATGCCTTCCTAAGCATTTTGAGAATGAGTGTAATGATTCCAGCTCCGTCTGTTTGCTTGGTATCATTTTTATTTCTTTTTGCCCAACTTCAACCCCAAAAAATGCGAATTTTGCAAAAATATTTTCCTGAACGCATTCATGCTATAAAAGTAATGCCCGTTCCGAATTTCAAAATTCTAGGCTCAACCGTTTGGTCTGGGCTGCGGTAAAACTTTTATCACATTTAATCAAATTTCGAAAAATTCGTTCTTATCTGTGCACTGCGCTGTAAAACGAATATACACATCATATTTCATTATTGTAGCGTCATCCGTGTTGTTGGTACCTGTTTTATCCCCTTTTTCCCGTTTACCCTTTAGAAGTACAAATTTCGAAAAATTCGTTCATCTTGCGTTTCTACCCATTTTGAGTGATGTACACACCGAATTTTATGACTCCAGCTCCATCTGTTTGATTGGTACCTTTTTGATCCCTTTTTAACCGATTCCATCCCAAAAAGTACGAATTAAAAAAATATTTTATTGGGCGCATTGAAGCTATAAGAGGAATTTGCATAGCAAATTTCAAGATTCTAGGCCCAACCGTTTGGTCATTGCGTTGGTACCATTTTTATCCCTTTCAGCCCCAATTTACCCCTTAAAAGTACAAATTACGTAAAATTCCCTTCATATCTGATCTTTACGCAGTAAGATAAATGTACAAATTTCATGCTTCAGCCGTATTGTTTGTACCATTTTTGTCTCTTTTTGCCCCATTTAACCTCCCAAAAGTACGAATTTTTCAAAAGAGGAATTGATAGAAACGGTATAAGTTAGGGTTAGGTTTGCAACTACGAAAGGGTGGTAGCCTAATACTTCAAGTCGATTCAAAAATAAATATTCTTATATTTATAAATGGTGTTTTTTATTGAGGTATAGAACTTCGAATTGAAATAAAACACAAGAAAATCGTTTTAATGTCCATCAATTTGGCTTTATTGGAAGGATAATTTTATGCCATTAATGTTTAAATATGATTTCGGGCATGTGGCCGCCGCGGCTGGCTCGAATATAGCCAATTCTACAGGTCCAATTTTCAACCACTCCAATTGCTGTGCACGGTGGCGAATCGATTCATTCGGGTCCTCTTCAACACTTTGCTCTACAGCGGCAATTGTTTCTTCGGTGCGCACTGTTCGACGTCTCTGCGGATGCGTATTATCACATAGAGTAAACGTAGTGCGAAAACGATCTATGGTTAACCGAATTAATTGCTCTGATGGACGATTATGTCGACCATAAAATGGACGGAGCGGTGAACTTCGCGAACTGAACCATTACTTTCGAAATAAATTTGCACGATTTGCAAGCGTTGTTCTTTTGTCATGATGAAATGGCAAACCAAACAAAATATTAATCACTTGACAGCTGACAAAATGGCCGCCAGTTAAAAAAGTGATGCCAACTTAAAGTTCTATACCCCAATTAAAAACACCCTTTATTTTCAAAAAAGCTTAAATATCCTAAATATTTGTAGGTAGTGGTTGCCACAGTTGGTTGTATTTCCATTCTATTTTAATACAAATTTTGAAAATCTATAATCTCATATAAAGAGTGATTTTTTTGAGGTTAGGATTTTCATGCATTAGTATTTGACAGATCACGTGGGATTTCAGACATGGTGTCAAAGAGAAAGATGCTCAGTATGCTTTGACATTTCATCATGAATAGACTTACTAACGAGCAACGCTTGCAAATCATTGAATTTTATTATCAAAATGCGTGCTCTGTTAAGAAAGTTCAGAAAGAAAGAAATTGTGTTCAGCGACGAAGCTCATTTTTGGCTCAATGGGTACGTAAATAGGCAGAATTGTCGATTTTGGAGTGAATATCAGCCAGAAGCATTGCAAGAGCTACCAATGCATCCAGAAAAAGTCACAGTTTGGTGCGGTTTATGGGCTGGTGGCATCATTGGACCGTACTTCTTCAAAGATGATGCGAATCGTAACGTAACTGTGAATGGTGAGCGCTACCGTGAGATGATATCCAACTTTTTTTTGCCCAAAATGGAAGAACTGAACTTGGTTGACATGTGGTTTCAACAAGATGGCGCTACATGCCACACAGCTCGCGATTCTATGGCCATTTTGAGGGAAAACTTCGGAGAACAATTCATCTCAAGAAATGGACCGGTAAGTTGGCCACCAAGATCATGCGATTTGACGCCTTTAGACTATTTTTTGTGGAGCTACGTCAAGTCTAAAGTCTACAGAAATAAGCCAGCAACTATTCCAGCTTTGGAAGACAACATTTCCGAAGAAATTCGGGCTATTCCGGCCGAAATGCTCGAAAAAGTTGCCCAAAATTGGACTTTCCGAATGGACCACCTAAGACGCAGCCGCGGTCAACATTTAAATGAAATTATCTTCAAAAAGTAAATGTCATGGACCAATCTAACGTTTCAAATAAAGAACCGATGAGATTTTGCAAATTTTATGCGTTTTTTTTTTTTTAAAAAGTTATCAAGCTCTTAAAAATACATGAGATATTAGATAAAATAATTTAACTTCATGATTCAACCAATTTTTGCCTTAAAAGTACGAATTCCCAAATATTTTTATAGAAAATTGTGCATGGTCGAAGCTTACGAAGGCATATTTTTGTACTTTCCTTCTTACTTAACACTGTCCAGCAAATTAAGACTTTTTGAATGGAACAGAATAGCGACCCTATAATTCTGAAAGAGTATGTTGAATAGACCATTACAAAAATGTTCTCAGCAGGCACCCTTTTGAATTAAAATCTGGTCTACTCAACATACCATTTCAGAATTATAGAGTTCCAATCAAAAAGTCTTAATTTGTGTTCCAGCATATATTCATATTTTTTACTTAGACTTTAGTCGGCCACTGCATATCCTCCTACCGTATAGGTAAAGAGACAAATCCTTCCCTATTATAGAATAGCTAATGTGTGGGCTTTGTAATTAACTACGAAGTTTCAACGATTTTATAATAGAATTTCCAATATACGTAAAAGCACCAAATCAAATACAAATGTTGATTAAATGTTGATAGGTAGCGTTTTAATTGATTTTTTCTATTTAAATAATTCAAGGTACTTATTATGGCTAAGCATTTCATTTGATTTTAGTGAATGTTGTCAAAAATAAAGAATTGAATGGTGTTCTTTTCATATCTCCTCAACATCATTGTGCGAAAACAATCCGACACTTTATGGTCATTTGGAGTCAAGTACACTTTTCGTTTAGAAATCCCACCTTTTATGGAAATATTGGCTGCCAAAGTTGTTGTTGATGTTGTTAAACAATACAGAAGTTTCTAAATCCAATCACATTTATGTTTTGTACTTAACTATGCATAATGTACAGTGTACATACATATGGTAGGTAAGCCGAAAAAACAACAACTTATTTTTATGGATTTATTGTTACCTAAAGCGTAAAATTGTTTAAAATCATAAACAAAACAAAATGGATGCGAGAAACAAACAAAAAACATAAACTTCTGGTTTGTGAAAAAATTGAATAGAAAGAATGGAATGGAAACATTGTCGGTGGTTATTATGGCGGAAATTGTTTTATGTTGTTGTCGTCGTCGTCGTTGAACAGCAGCAACAGCAACAAATGACAACCACAAAAAGACACTTTGGTGACGTGTGGGTCTTACAGAACACCGGGTGACTGACTGACTGGCTCACTATTCGTACTTTTCACATTTCCAATAATAACGGTTGGACTTACATCAGACGATATCCATCAACCAACCACTGCCACTACCAGCAGCAGTAGCTTCGCCTCACCGCCACACAAAAAACTCAGACACACTCTCTGTCTGCATGTAACGCCGACTGACAGCAACAACGGCCACCGTGTGATCTGTGTGACTAAATTACTGGTGGGCATATGGTGGACCGATCCATGGTGGATAGGGGGATACTTGTGGAAAAGTCATTGACCTTTTTGCCGGCACGCAGGCGCAGCAGCAGTAGTCGTAGTATCTACTCCTATTTATTTGTATCTCCGACAAATCATATGTTTTTGTCTAATTGTTTTTAAAACAGTTTACCCCTTTCCACCCGACTTTTTAACTTAAAAAAGAAATAGAAAATACATAAAAGCACACGAAACACACGAAAATAATTGAAAGTGCGTGTTTGGAGTTTCGAAGTAGTTAGAGAGTGGTAGCTCCATATATGTATGTATGTATGTATACAGACCAACTGGACGCATATCATCGTGGCTATTTGTTTTTATTTGAAAATTTTCAAACGATTGTAGGTAAGGGTTCAGTTACCCTTTACATGTAAACCCATGCGAGGGTCGCAACGAAAGTGAAAGCACATCCAATAATTCAAAACCTACAAATATATTACATTCCAACAGAAACTATTTAGATTTTAACAGTTAATGGCGGCTATGGACTTACGTTTTTTTTTAATCTTTCGAATTATTAATTTTTCAGAAAATAAGGGCAAGATATAGAATGAAATAAAGGCAAAAATTGTGAAAATAACCTTTAGAAAAACCCGCGTAACATTCTATCACATGGAGAACACCAAAATATTTATTGGGCATATGATTCTTGACTACCTCTATATATATAAAAGAGTTGCGTTACTGACTGACTTATCATTTACCAGCCCATAGACCAAACGGCTAAAGCCAGGGTTATGAAATTGTTAGGGTAGTTCCCAAATATGACGTAGATGTCGACTAAGAAATTAAGAAAACGGAAATTCGCGCTTTTTGGGGGTAAAATGGGACAAAAAGGGATAAACATCGAACCGTCGTTCTGACTAAAGGGCAGTAGATAAAAACATGAAATTCGGTGTGACCATGCAGACGAGCTACAAATAGGGATTTTTCGAAATTTGTACTTTTAAGGGAAGAAAGAGACAAAAAGGGATAAAAATGGTACCAATTTAAGAATTGTAGCTAGAATCGTGAAAATCGGTATTTACATTTCTCTAACAACAAAGACTTGCAATATAAATTGATTTTTCGAAATTTGTACTTATAAGGGGTGAGCGGGACAAAAAGGGATAAAAATGGTACCAACTAAAGTATTGTAGCTAGAATCATGAAATTTGGTATGTAATTTCCTCTCTTACATAGAATATAAATGCATTTTGTACTTTTAAGGGATGTGCGGGACAAATGGTAAGTGGTAGTAAAGTGGTAGTAAAAAGTATATAGTATTACACCTAGAATCGTGAAATTTGGTATGTAAATTCCTCTGGCCATATAAAATCGAAGTAAAATTGCATTTTCTGAAATTTGTACTTTAAAGGGGCGAGCGGGACAAAAAGGGATAAAAATGGTACCAACTAATGTATTACAACTATAATCGCGAAATTTGGTATGTAAATTCCTCTGACCATATAGAAACGAAGTCAAATTTGATTTTTTCGAAATTTTTACTTATTATGGATGTGCGGGACAAAAAGAGATACAAATTGTACCAATTAAATTATCGTAGTTAGAATCGTGAAATTCGGCGTGTACATTTCTTCGACCATGCAGGAGCGCAACATAAATGGATTTTTCGAAATTTGTATATATAAGGGATGAGAGGGGCAAAAAGGGATAAAAATGGTACCAACTAAAGTATTACAGCTAGAATCGTGAAATTTGGTATATAAATTCCTCTGACCATGTAGAAGCGCAGTATAATTGGATTGTTTGAAATTTTTACTTTTTAGGGGGTAGGCGGGACAAAAAGGGTTAAGAATTGCAGCTATAGTCGGGAAATTTGGAGTGTAAACTGTGTGTAAAGCGCAATCTAAATGGGTTTTTTCGAAATTTTCTTATAGGGGGTGAGCAACAAGGGATAAAAGTAGCACCAACTAAAGTATTGGAGCTATAGTCGTGAAATGTGGTGTGTAAGTTCCACTGACAACGAGAAGCGCAAATCTAAACGAATTTTGTACTTATAAACAATGAGCGGGTTAAAAATAGTACCAACTAAAATATTTCAGCTATAGTTGTGAAATTTTGTGTTTAAATTTCTCTGACAACGTAGACTTGCAACATAAATGGATTTCTCGAAATTTGTACTTTTATGTTGCGAGCGGGACAAAAAGGGATAAAAATTGTACCAACTTAAGTATTACAGCTATAATCGTGAAATTTAGTGTGTAAATTCCTCTGACCATATAAAAGCGCAGTAGTTTGATTGGACGAAAAGAGATAGAAATGCTGTACAATCCTTTAATTACATAAGCGCGGAACATATATGGATATTTCAAAATTTGTACTTAAAAGGGGACAACAAGGAATAAATGTGTTGCCAAATAAAGTACATATTTTTAGGGGAAGCAAAAACACATGTGATTATTCAAAATGTGTACTTTTTGGGAAAGAAGTGCTAAAAGTTATAAACTGGCTGGCTGAATCTAGAAACATGAGATCGAGGATATAAATGGTTGTAATTTTTTGTTCAAAACTTGGTAGAAAATTATAAAAATTATACATACGAAGTAGTTCAGCTAAAATAGTGCATACCCAACATACCAAATAGGAATAAAACCGCAATACAACTTGAGAACAATATTATAAAAATAGTGAATTCACAACGATTTTTTAACAATGTTTGAGGAATTCTTATAATACACAACAGTTTCTCAAGTTCGCACACGAACTTTTATCCTTTTTTGTAATGTTTCATTTGGTGAAAAGTGTCAACAAGGCATGCTTCATTTTTGGACAAATTTGGTTTGTGTTTAGTGTTCGATTTCAAAGTGAGTGTACGTGTAATTGTGTTGTGTTAAAAAAATGGTAATATTTTAATAAAATAATTAATAATGTACAATAAATATAAAAAAGTGTTCGAAGAGAAACAAAAGAAATAATTGAACTTTTTTTAATAATAAAAACCAAAAAACGAATGTATAGGATGAAGATTTAACAGCAGCCCAGCTGAAAATAATACCATCGAGTGTTGGTATAAGAAGTAAATTCAATTAAAAATATTAAATGGAAATATTAAACAATAAATTTCTATATGTCATAGATACAGCTTTATCAGTGAGCAACTCGGAGGACAAGTTCATAAAAGACACGCGAACGTTCGCTAAAAACACTAGTCAACAGTCAAAATGTACTCGGGATGCGATAATTTTTTCTGTGTACATAACCTTGACATGAGCTCGAAAAAAGCAATAAAAATTTTTTTTTCGTTTGGTTTTTGTTTTATTTTTTTTTTAATTTTAAAATTTTTTTTTGGTTAATTTGTTTCGTCCGGCATAACTCGGGAACCACTAGCCCGATTTAATTGAATTAAATTTTAAAAAAATTAAGTTAAAAAAATTAAGTCAAGTTAAAAATGAATATATAAAGGAAAAAACTTATTTTTTGCCTATATATGTTCTTGAATTTCGTAATCTACACTTACCTTGAGTCAGCTAGCTGTACGTAGCACCTTGGACATAGAGCACTTGGTGTCCACCGCTCATCTATGTTTGAGACCTTTAAATTGAAGCTCTCTTCAAATGAATCTCTCAATTTAGGTGAAAAACAACGCTTGTTTTTTTCAGAAACGTATTCTCCGCACATGTAACAAAAATTACTTGGATTGGTATTGCATTCAAATCCTCGGGAACGTTTGCTCATTTTAACTATCGCGTTCGTCGACACTTGTTGAATGAGTAAAATCGATCAGTGAAGACCTATTTATACTGTGTATTGTTTAGTATTTTACTGACAGGTACTTGTAAATGGGTGTATATTTTTTTACGGTGGCTACATACCTGTTTCACCATGTGTGAGTCTTAAATTTTCCGAATAATGACCACCCTTAAATGTGGGTTGCATTTCTGTAAAAAAATCATACAGGTAGCCAACGGAAAACCCAAATAATTAAAAAAGTCCCCTTTCCTTTTAATTGTTCACGCACATTTATTAGCGTTTATTACTTTGCTTACGCAATCATAAAAATTAAATAACCCTTTGTTTATTCCGTTTTGTTAATTCTGAGAATCAAAAAAAAAGAAAAAACCTTACCATAGACAAAGTTGTGCATATGTCGAGCAAATTTTTGAAATGCATACCTTTACTCAATTGCGAATAAAAGCGAAATGCGTGCATCGGTTTTCATGATCTTTGTCTCATTTTGCTCATAGGTTATGTGACTTTACGTAAAAGTAATAAGATTTGACATTTTTTTTCATTTTGGATTTTTTATGGATTTAAAAAAAAAATTAAATCTTTAGGCAAAAAATAAGTTTTTTCCTTTATATATTCATTTTTAACTTGGAAACTGTTGCTTGTATAGGAAAACAATATATGAACAGATTAAGGGAATTGTAATTTTAAATTTTTTAAAATTTAATTCAAATTAATCGGGCTGGTGGTTTCCGAGTTATGCCGGACGAAACAAATTAACCAAAAAAAAATTTGTAAAATTAAAAAAAAAAAAATAAAACAAAAACCAAACGAAAAAAAAAAATTTTATTGCGTTTTTCGAGCTCATGTCAAGGTTATCTACACAGAAAAAATTATCGCATCCGGAGTACATGAAATTTTTTTCATTTTGTTGAGTAGTGTTATTAGTTGCTTATCATTTTATTAAATCTGTTTTCAAAACAGCAGAATATCCAAATTTGCAGAAAAATAAATGCTACCCCACCTAATGTATATTTTTCTTAAATAAGTTTGTTTACATTTTTGAATTTAAAACGGAATCTTTTGTATTTCAAATGGAATAATTTTTGAATTTCAAATGTAATAATTTTTGAATTTCAAATGAAAACTTTTGAATTTCAAATGGCGTGTTTTGAATTACAAATGACGAGTTTGAATCGTCATTTGTAATTCAAAACATTACAAATGACGAGTTTTCCATTACAAATGATGAGTTTTGAATTTCAAATGGAATAATTTTTGAATTTCAAATGAAAACTTTTGAATTTCAAATGGTGTCTTTTGAATTACACTTGAAAATGGTGTAGGACCAAAGTCGTTTCCATGGTTAAAATGAATCAGTATCAGGTTTGCCCTTCATATTTCCAACCAACTGTCACAGTGAACCTCGTATGTTATTAGAAGTACTAAAGAAAACTGAAATGTTATTTTTTTCTTCGATGTATTTTTGTTTTCGGAGCAACTCCTTTTTCTTGTACACTGCTGCGGCTGAATCATAATGCATAAAATGGTAAAACAATCTTTAATAATAACAAATCTAGTCTTTTCTAACCCCTTTTTTCGTTAATCATGTTGGCCGTCCAGCTCACCAGCCAGCCGGGTTGTTTGTTTTTTCGGTTGTTGGGTTTGTTTTTAGTCGTTCGAGTGCGCGCGCGGTTATCTTTAAGTTCTGCATGATTGGTTCATTAATTCATTTTTTGTTTCGTTTTTTCAAATCGATGGTGTACTAGGCGAGGAGAGTTGAAAACAAAACAGGAAATATGCTTTTATGGCGCTTTTGATGATTATGTTGTTGTTGTTACATACTTTTGTTGTGCACTATTCAGACGTCAGTCAACAACGTAATAACAACAACATCAATAATAATAATAGTAAAAAAACGGGCAGACAACTTTGTTGCACTCTTGTTACTCAACCCGTCCGTCAGTTCAACATCAAATGAGACGCACTGTGCAACATCAAATGCAACGGCAACAACAACATAATTATATTACATCAAATACTCGTAACAATAGCAGCAACAAGAACAACAACAAAGTAGGTAGCATGTAATAATGATTATCTTTCAATCCGCTGCTATTCGAGTTTTCCCATTTGTTGGGTTGGTGTGGCATGAAGTGGAGTGGCTCACTGAAAATACAGGAAATCTCTTATTTTTTGGGGGAAACTTGTGCGAGTGGACATTGTGTTCGTTTCATGGAAACACGAACGAAACATTGGAAGAAACGTTCTAAATTACACCGACATTTTGATGATGAATGATACTCCCCGAAAATGTTCTTGTTGTAGGTATTGTTGCTGTTGTTGTCGGTTTTGGGACAGGAAGCTTTTAATTTGTTTTAATTTTGTTGGCCCGTTTTTTTGAAATTGGTAGGGTTCCAATGGACGGAAAAATAATAGTATATGGACACAATATGGACGTGTATAGTAGTACAGTAAGTCCCACAAATTTTATTTTGTCGGAAAATTTCTGAGGAATATTTGAACTTTGAAAAGACTTTTTGATTTTTTGTTCGACTTTCTAAAACCACAAAATTGATCTAGATTGTCCAAAGTGTCCTCTTTCATGCGTCACCAATATAAAAATCCAATAAAAAGATATTAGTTTTCAAATGAATAATAATAAAAGATGTACAGTGACCGACCCACATTTTTGCGATTTAGCGAGTTCCAAAACATATTTGAAAAAAGTAATGATGCGGTTTTGTTTGAAATCGTGTTTAATAAACACAAAATATATTAACAGAATACGCAAAAAAACCTTGACAAAAGTCTACATACGGTTTGAGATGAGACATAAAAAATGCAATTTAACGTGACAAAATGATACTATTATATAATTTAATATTTTGTTGGTCCACCATGAGCATCTACAACAGCCAGCAATCGTCTGGGCATTGATGCAACTCAGTTTTCCAATTCCGCAGGTGATATTTGTCGGGCGCTAGTTATGTGATGTTTTCGGATCCTGCGTTGCAGAATCTCCCACACATGTTCAATAATATTCAGTTCGGGGCTTTATGGCGGCGAATAAAGTTGTCTTGGAGCATGGTAAATCAGCCAATCTTTAACAAATTGGGCTGTGTGCTTCGGATCGTTATCTTGTTGGAAAATCCAGCGCTCTCTGAGGTTTAAATTATCGACCGATGCCTTCAGATTTTGTTCCAATATGGATTTATATTGATAGCGATCCATGTTACCCTCAACAAACGCAAGATTTCCATGGGGGCCAGTCTTAGATGTCTTCCCTATAGGGGTGACTATGGGACAGTTTTGAGCCTTTCCTTCATAAAAAAATATAAAAATTAAAAAAAATTATGAGTTGAAGATGGAGGTTAGGTACGTTCTCACAAAATATTGAGGCTGGAAAAATATTGGGAGTTGGTCATACATTTGACTCCCATATATATAGATGCAAAATGGTCTTAAGCCAGGACAATATCCCAGTTCAAATCAAATATTGATTACAGACCGAAATAAATCAGACGAAAAAATTAATACTTTTTGAAATTTTCACAGAGGTTACGCAAAAATCATATATATTACGAAAATAAATATATCACTATACATTTGTATGGTTAGGATGATGCCCGTACACTGAACAGCTTTATCATTAATGTATTTGTATTAATGCAAATAATTTCGTTATTTTTATCGATTTGTAATGCATCATTAATGCAACGAAATAGTTTTCGTTGATGGAATGAAATCGATTAAATTGCCAACATGAATTTTTGCAACTTGTTTGCTGAATATGATTTGTGAATTTTTCCCACCGGAAATAAAATAACGATATTCATTCTTAATCTGCATATATCATTGAACACTGAAGCTACATTGTAGCCACGGCATGTTTCGTTATTCTAAGTTTTATTCTGGGTGATATACAAAGAGAATGTTGTAATTCTCATTCCTTCTGTAATGCAGATGTCACCAGGTGATTTTTTTGTTAACTGGCTGTTCATTAAATTCATTTGTTATTTCAGTGTAATTTAAATTTTTGAGCACCCACATTCATTCGCCATGTATCCTTCACGGGATAATGATTCGCTAACGACTCATTTGGCATTCCAAGTAATACTGTATTCGGTTGTTGTTCAACAGCAATGACCTATTAAAATTATGAAAAAAACGACAACAACAACAACAGCAAATTATGAGAAGTCGGCAATGTTAATTGCACAAAAATTCATACATCAATGAGAGACATCATTGTTTAAATTTGTTAAATAATTACTAAATTGCATGTCATCAATTTGTGCCAACAGCATGATTTGAGACGAGACCCATAAATGAAATTTTGTGATATCTACTTGAATTACGAAAAAAAAAACACAACAACCATTGTTTTTTATTTCGAATTCAGTCACACGTACAGCGTAGACTCTTAATTGCTATAAATGACGCATGATTTATGGCCAGAGTAATTTATATTCGTTTAGAATGTGCTTAATTTTTTGCAATTCATTAATTCTAAAAAAATGAACTATAATTTTTATTCCCTCCCGATTGTATAAGTATTGACTTTTGTTCCTAAACAAATACTCGAATTCCAATGACGTATTTTTGTGGTTAAATCACTTTGATAGCTCATCTTCAGCTGCTCAATCTTCTCGAATTCGCTTTTAATATCAGGTACTAGTTTCACATAATCACAGGTGTTTTATACGAAATAATAGTGCTATTATCTGCAGCGTGTTTTGCGGTTTCGAGTCATATTCTCGCGCGCAATTAAATGTTAAATTATTTTGCGATTCATAACAAAAATAAAATGATGTGTTCAACCCTAAAAACATTGTTTGGGGTCATAAACTTTGCAATGTTTGTGTTTTAATAAATCATGTCCCTCAACTTCCCCAAGATTGTTAATTATTGTTAGACTGGCTGGTTGAATGTTCCCATGAAAACGGACATTGATCGTTTTTTTTCGGAGGAAATTTGCCATTTAATTAATTTAACATCTTTTGTTGTGAAGATTAGCCATGTTGAGTCATTAGTTTGGAAGTTGTTATGATCAGGTTAATTTAACTTTTTTATGGAAGAATTCTAAATTTGGCACTGTATACATGTTAGTTATTTAGGGTGTTAAGTCGACAATAATTATTAGCAAAATTCTGAGAAGTCTGGTATTGTATCAGAGTTCTAGGCCATTTGTAGGCATCGGACTCCTCGATGAAGTACTGACATCCACTCAAATAAAAGACTGTCAGAATTTTAATTATTTAATATTGTATTTGAACTGGGATATTGTCCTGGCTCTAGACCATTTTGCATCTATATTTAATAGAATTCAAATTTATTTACATGGTGACATTTATTACTTGGTTGCAGACTACCACTATCATGATTTCCACCCTGTCTAAAGGGTGTCTTCGCTGCGACTTTTCAACAACATACCCGGCCTCTTTAAGTAACTGAAAAAACGAAACGAGAACACAACTCAATTGCCGAATATCCTTTTTTAAAAAATCACATCTAATTGAGTTGCATATGAGTCATTCTATGTCAAGCGGTACGGTTTTTGACCTCGATAGCCAGGCCCGTGCGCAGGATTTTCCCCTGGGGGGTTTTCATCTACACTCATAAAAATGTTAACCCTATAATGAGTTAAAATTAAATAAAATTTAGGAAACCAAGTACATTTTTACTAAATATAAGTAGAATTTTGCTAAAATTTTCCTAAATCTAAGTAAATTTTTCCTAAAACCAAGTAATTAAATTAAAATTTTCCTAAATCTTAGTAAAATTTTGCTGAAGATTTCCTAAAACTAAGTAACTGTTTACTCAAATCATGTAAATATTTACTCAAACTGAGGACAATTTTGCTGTTTTTTTTTCCTCAAAACGAGTAAATTTTTACTTAAACTGAGGAAAATTTTATTTATACATGGAAAAAAGGTGAAATTAAAATAAGTTCAATTTAACTAAAAAAAATCAAACAAATCGTTTTGCTTCAGAGTATGCAAAACTGATACAAAAAATGACAACATGAAATATTTCTCAAAAGTTTCATGATACCTCTGCCATAAGGAGTTCAGCTATTACTCCATGGTTGCTGCGAAGGCAAGATAGGCAGACGCCTTCGCAGTGGTTGTTTAGAATAATTCATAAAGTAGTTAAGAAATAAGTTTCGGCATATGTGTACCAATTTTCAGCCATCCAGCTCTCAAAAACACTTTTGCCAAGCGCACTCCGCCCACAAAATGGAAATCTAAATTTCGGTATCATATTTATCTTTCTCGTGGTCAATAATATATATGTACCAATTTTCAGCCTTCTCTCTCAATAACACTTTTGCCACGCCCACAGAGCAAATTTTTAAAAATTCCTATAGTTCCTTCCAGACCTGCATCTATCTGTACTGAAAATTTCAACAACATCGGTTCAGCCGTTTACACGTGATTGCGGAACAAACAAACAGACAGACAGACTTACAGTAAGGTTTTATAATATTAATAGGGATTAATACTTAAATATATGAAGAACTCGGCATAATTTTCAGTAAACATTTTAACTTCATTTTGGGAAAAACCCATTTTTAAGTTAAAATTTCCAAAATGGATTTTTTCCATACAAAAAATTTCAAATCCAAAGAAATGCTTTTAAGTAAATCTACTACCCTATTTCTAGTAAATTAACTATTTACTATATTCGAGAAATATTTTGATACATTCGTCCGACAGACATCGTCGGCAAAATTGCATTTCAAATCTTTAATCCATCTATCAGTACACTCAAAGTAATATGCCAGTAAAAGAAAGCAGAAAGTCTATTGAAAGAGCAGATTTTCTGCTGTTAAAAAAGAGACAGCAGATTTGTATCTGCTGAGATGGTAAACAGCTGTTTGCTGTTTTTAGCAATATATATGATCCGCATATTGTCCCAAGCTAGTATAAAAGGAAATTCGAGCTAAACTCGCTAAAACAGCTATAATAGCAGAAAAGTGTATGCTGATAGGCAGCATAATTCATTCATAGTTCTGAATCTAGTCGTACACAAATAATCCCCATGAAGTCAGCAATCACTTTCCAAAGAAATATTTTGGTATTCTCAATATAATAAGAAGCTACGTCGGTTTTTCTAAATATACTATTCACAATTTTTGACAATACAGCCACTATTTATACTATTTTAGCCTGATAACTGGGGAATCAAAATGCTATGAACGCGGAATGATGGAATTTGATAGTATATGCCCTAAATCTAGAAAAACGTTTTAAACAAAATCGTTGTAGTGAATTATAAACCTTCGGTTTTATGCTGCTCCATTGTTGAACTATTTTATTTCTATTATTTTTATGTCCATAGCCACTTATGCAGTCAAAAACTAACGTGTGAGGGGATATCCACATCAGAAAATTAATAAAAATGGTTTTAGAAAAAAATATTTTCCAAATGTATATGACAGATGGCATCCAAATCTGAGAATAGTTTGGCATCAAAAACTCATTTTCGAGAAAATGGTTCATAGCCACGTTTGAATATAAGCCCTCGATATCTATTTTGAAGATATATTACACAAAAACAATCAAATTCCTCGGCGATAAACCCTTCAGTCCCGCATTTTTTCTAATATAAATGCAGAAAATTGGATATTCTTTTTGACAAAGTATGGGTTTAAATAGGATGTCTAAAGAGTTTTGGGGTTTTTAATTTATATAGGACATGAGTAACAGGATGTTTACTCAAAATCTTTATACGCATATTCCGATTAAATAAAAAATATTTGGAAATGTTTCTTCATTTGTATAATCTTAAATATGTATAAATTCGAATGAAAATACAGTTTTTTTTTCCAAAAAACCAAATAATTTTAATTCCAAAAAACCAAATAATTGGTATTTTAGAATTACGTCTTCCTACGTAGATCCAAGTTACTGAATTTGTTGCTTCTCTTTTTAATAAGACTTGTTACATATGTATAAAAAATACTAACTCTGAAAAATATTTGACATAAGTGAGAAATATAACAAAAATTTTAGTAAATTAAAACTCATTTCTTTTTGTTTCGCAACTTTAAAGTAGATTATAAAATAGAGATCTACACGCAGAGAAAAAATGCATTTCGTAGAAACGAAATTTTAAACACGTGAACATCGTTTTGGAGATTCTTTTGTGGGAAAAATTAGTTTGTTCGCGGTAAACATGTCATCAGTTGTTGTAAATGAACAATGAGAAATAAGTTTATGTGTATCAAACGGTTGTCTTCGTTCGTCGAAATGGATTTGTATTATAATTGCAAACTCCCAAAACATTGTGATTAAAATATGATGCATCGGTTCAGATTTAGATACAGCTCCATACAAATGTCCAATCGCTTCTTAGCGCTCTACATCAAGCAAATTATTTGCTTTTATTAAGAATATTTTAGATTTCATTATGATATCATAGTGATTCTTATCACACTATTTTTAAACGATTTTGTTATTAAATTTCCAAACTTTTATTGCAGTACACAATTGAAAGTTCATAAGATATAGCTCTAGCCGAATGTCAAGAAGTGGTATCGGTTAATAAAAATGAAAATTTTCGAAACAATTTGGTGTCCATTAGCGAAATTAACATTATACAATATTGAAAGTGGTACAATTCGTTTAGTTTGTTTGAATTTTTCATAACCTTTGTCCGAAATTCAAGAAAGTGTCCACGATTTTTTAACATTTAAATTACCATTTCAGACGAGTTATTTAAAAAAAAAAAAAACCTTAAAAATTCTATATTTTATTGCTTCAGAATGTCTAGAAGGTTTTAAAAAGTATATGTTCGAAACCTCTCTGGGTTTGATTTTCGAAATGATTACACTAATACATTTTGTTGATATTTAATTTTAGGTCTATTTTTAAGCGACTGTGTGAGTTTGAAAGTATGAAATGATGACTTCTATTTTTTACGATATTTTTTTTCGATTTTTTTACAAAATCAACAATAATTACAGTGAAAAATCGTCAAAAAATCATTTGTATATGCAGGATTAGTTACTCAGCAATACTTGTGCCGTGCCAACGCTCATCTGCTTTATAAAATTGAAAATGAAATAAAAAAGATATGGATATTTTTTTATTTTTTTTTTCTAAAATTCCAATTCTCGATCACATCCGTTTATAATTTTAATTAAAGGTAATTATGATGGCTACAAACGTTGAGAATTTCACATAGAAAGAGTGGTTTAGAAAAAATCTCCAAAAAAATATTTTTTAAAAACCGATTTTAGGCTGGCACGAAAACCCCCACAAAAATAGAAAAATATATTTTGTAGCAGCAAACATTCTAACAAATACAACGATGTCTATAAGTAAACGACCTGTTTAGCTATTGTCCACCATCAGTAAAGTACTAGAATATTTTATTAAAGTTATATTACATATACAATTTGGGGTTTCCCTGATTTTTTTCATTTCCCTGGAGAACGGAAATACCGGGAATAATCTTAATTCTTTTTTAAGTTTACAGTATATACATTTAGTAACTTGTGTGCTTACTAACAAATTACAAATTAAAAAAATGCTTTTGTATAATAGTTTGTCTAGACGAACGAATTGTCAACTAAAAAATGTCATAAAATACGACTTTTTAGTCACTAATGACTAACACCTACACTCAATGAAAAAATGCATAAGGAAACGATAAACGTATATCTAAAACAAAGAACTGGAGTGATAGAGACTCTTATGACGTCTTTAATTTGAAAGATTCGTTCGTTCAAGGACGAAAATATTTTACGGAAACGGAGGGAAATATTCGAAACAGTGAAAACGTTCATAAATTTAATTGCACATTTATCAAGGTGGAATATAGATAGTTACCAACAAATTATTAATATCCTTTGTATACAAACAATAACATAAACAAAGATTGAAAAGGTTGCAGTCATTATTTATTTAAGAAATAAAAACATTTAAAAAGTTCCAGTCGTTAGTTCTAGTTTCACTTATATATATATATATATATAATTCTATATTTTTATTGCAATTTTTTTATTTTTTACAGCTTCTTGCTACACTTTTTTTATGTTAACAACATTTGTATACCTTACATGTTTCATATGTAAGGTAACTTCTACTTTGAGAATATTTTCAGCTTTGACTTCGTAAATCCTTCTAAGGAAATTAATTTATTGTATGACAAAAGAGTTTTTTCCAAATGTTCTACGGGGAGAATTTTTAATTGATATTTGTTGAAGCCATTTTACTCAAATACGTATATTACATTTAAGTATGTAATTAATGTTAGACTATGATAGATTGAAATTAAATCATTAAATCATGATCATTTATCATATCATTTACATTGTTGGACATTAAACCACCAACACGCTTACTTAGAGTGCGAACTGAAGAAAATATTTCTTTTTCTTTTCTTTTATGATTTGCATCGTCTCTACATATTCTGAGGCAATCCACAGAAAAAACAAAAATCTGTGTGTAAAAATTCCCAACCGCACATAACATTTTCAGAAGTATATATGCATTTGTCAAGAAAGCACTTTCTTTAATTTTTCAACTTTGGCAATGTTTTTACATATTATTTGGTAGGTAACCGTACTATTTGTAAATTTATTTAAAAAAAATAGTAAGGAGTAGAACACCACATTTTTTTATCCGTCGGTAGTTGACGAAGTTATTGAAGCTTTCACTAAAACTAATTTTTTGTATATTTTTTGCAAAAAATACACTCCAGTTCTTATCTCTCATTATTTCATATTTTCATTAAGTGGCGTTTTAATATTTACTATTAGTATTTTTAAACGAAAAATGCGATTAAATTATAAAGTAATATATAGGGTCCGCCAAATAACTTTTTTTTTGAAAATGTTATAAAAAAATACTGAATATTTTCTCAAATTTATTCTTCTATTTGAAAGTACAATCCTTCCGGTTAATAATGGAAAATAATTTCATTCAAATGGCTGCTGAGGGCACCCCACAAATAATAGTCCAACGGTTGAATAGTTGAAAAAAAAAAACGTTAGATGGCGGACCCTATATATAAATTCATTGCCAAATTTGAAAATCTGCAGAAAATTTTGAAGATTTCACAAATTATCTTAAATGGTGTATGCGTAGGAAGCATGGGGTGAAGTGTCTCCAAGTCACCACATTTTCATTGTCAATGATGCGTCTGCATCATTGTTTAACTTTTTAAGTTTTCGTCATAAAAATTTAAGCATTTTCTGATGAAAAATAAATTTTTTCGTTACTAAACATATATTTCCACTAAAAATACTAACATTCTTCCTTGAAAAGTATTCACAGAAGAAGATGGTGGTCCATTTAAAATTTTGAATTACCTACCGATTAATTTGACTTTGAACGGTATGTTTGGCAATTGCAAAATGGGACGCTATGCGCTGGAACAAAATTGGGAAATGTTAAAAACTAACTTCCCATAGTGAGTCTTTACAAAAAAAAATCGTGTTTTCATATGAAGCTCATTTTCATCTTGATGACTATGTCAATAAGCAAAATTACCGCATATGGGGTTCAGCGAACCCACACGTGGCTATTGAGAAGCCCACGACGAGTCACTGTTTGGTGTGGATTTTGGGCTGTACTGGAAAATTGGGTTGGTTGGGTTGGGTTGAGGTATTACCGAGCCGGTCGTGTTAGTCATATGAATGATATTGTGTTCCATTATTAAATGACAAAGTTCAACCTTTCCAATAATACCAGAAATTTGAAAAAATAATCAGTACTTTTTTATAGCCCATTCTAATTTAAAATTTCAACTGACGCAACCTATACATAAAAAATAAGAAAATTAAAGATGATATTCAAGGATTAAGATTGTTTTTTAATTTTTGACAAGGACATTTCTCTTTTCAAACAGATTCGGAAAGAGAATGCGAAAAACTTTCAGATATTACCACCATCGTTAAAATCTGATAACGCCATCCAATGTTATGATATCGTTAATGGGCCCATAATAATGTCAATTGAATTTCAAAATACACCATTTGAAATTCAAAATACACCATTTGAAATTCAAAAAATATCAATTGAAATTCAAAACTCGTCAATAGCAATCCAAAAGACACCGTTTGAAATTCAAAGGACATAATTTCAAATTCAAAACTCGCCATTTGAAATTCAAAAATGTAAACAAAACTATTTAAGCAAAATGTATATTAGGTGGGGTGTCATTTAATTTTAACTAGGATAGGGGCAATTGTGTGGGAAGAAGGCAGTGGCAAAAGCATAAATATTCTATTAATGTTATAGCAGTTTTATTTTAACCAAAGCTTATGCCAATTTATATTTGGCGCTAGCAGAAGGGGATAAATAAATTCTAACCCACATAATATACATTTTACTTTGTTTACATTTTTGAATTTCAAATGGAATATTTTTTGAATATCAATTGAGGAGTCATGAATTTCAAATTATGTCTTTTGAATTTCAAATAATGTCTTTTGAATTACGAATGAACTGATTTTTTGAATTACAATTGATATTTTCTGAATTTCAAATGGAATTTTTGAATTGCAATTGAGTTTTTTTATTTCAAGTGACTGCTTTTGAAGTACAATTGAAAATGGAAGTACAATTGAAAGTACGTGCCAAATTTCATCAACATCGAAGAAGGTAAAATCCGCACTGGATACAAATCTTGTGGAAATTCCCAGCTTTGATTTGTAACAAAAATATATATTTGAAAATTCTATAATTGTCGACAATTTATAGAGCGTGAAATCCTCTTGTTTGTTAATAAAACACGCATATTGTATACTTTCCAAGGAATCAAATCATGGGTCCTGTTGGGAAAATATCTGAAATATGTAATTGAAATTGAAATATGATATCATAGTGATCAAACTTTCACCCACATTTTAGTCACACAAACGATGCCTCATAATGCACAACAGATGCTAACTATTAATGTTTTGTCTTATTCCTTTTTTAACTAATTGTTTGAACTGTGGGCAATTTTTATAAAAAAAAACCATTCAATAAATTAAGAGGTTCCCAAAAGCCAAATCGATTACGACATTTCCCACATATAATTCTGGCTGCATATAAATATATACTGATATAACTGTAGACATACCTAATCATGTATGTCTGCTAATGTACATAAATGATTTAATTAAATTGAAAATTGTGCAATTACCCAGCACAGTTCGCGGTTCAATTGAAAACATTAAATTCGCAAAGTGTGGGATGTTTTAATTAAGTTTTTGTTTTGTTTTTTTTTTTTCTATTCCTCGGCCATATTTGGTCGAATGTATGTGTATTACGAACAGCCATAATTCTTTTAATTCAATTGAAGTTAATATCGATGTTGTTGCTGTTGCTATTGGCGGCTGTTGATTTCTTAATTCGATAAATTCGACAGCGAGAAACATTCGACACAATGAACACGTGCTCCGCCATACAATGGCCAACAACAACAACAGCAACACAGCCGACAAACTACATATTAAACCCCTATTGAAATAACGACAAAAAAATTAACTAACATTTTGTTAGGAAAAAAAAGCAGCTAAAAAGACGGAACTTAGTATTCGGGCCGTAAGTGTTTGTGCTGTTAATCGTTAGTTTGTGACTTTTATGGTAAAACGCGCCGCACTCGAACAAACAACCAACCGAAAACGGACTAAATAAAGCGGCTCTCGGTAAGACAATCGAGCCATAATTGAAATTGATTACATTTTGTGTTATTATTAAAGTTAGTGCGAGTCTATTGTAAAGGGTTATCAATTAAGTAATGTGGCCTTTTAATTGAAAGAAATTTGATTTAATTTTGATTCGTGGCATTTAAAATAAAATCCTGAAAAATATGAGAGTTATTTGGAGGTATTCAAATTTAGTTGAACTAAAGGGTCATTTTTTAAGAGCTTGATAACTTTTTTTTTTAAAAAAACGCATATAATTTGCAAAATCTCATCGGTTCTTTATTTGAAACGTTAGATTGGTCCATGACAGTTACTTTTTGAAGATAATTTCATTTAAATGTTGACCGCGGCTGCGTCTTAGGTGGTCCATCCGCTTAGTCCAATTTTGGCATTTCCACGTTTTTGAGTAACAGAGACCCAATTGGTGCGAACGGCGACGAATCGAAAATTGGTGGTCATCATTAACACTGGCCTATACAGCTGCGATATTTTCTTCAGTTCGCACTCTACGTAAGCGTGTTGGTGGTTTAATGTCCAACAATGTAAATTTGGTGCGAAATTTAGTCACAATAGCCCGAATAGCCGCTTCAGTGGGTCGATTAAACTGACCATAAAATGGAAGCGCGCAATGAACATTCTTAACAGAGCACGCATTTTGATAATAAAATTCAATAATTTGCAAGCGTTGTTCGTTTGTAAGACGATTCATGATGAAATGTCAAAGCATACTGAGCATCTTTCTCTTTGACACCATGTCTGAAATCCCACGTGATTTGTCAAATACTAATGCATGAAAATCCTAACCTCAAAAAAATCACTCTTTATGAAAACATTTTTGAGTTTTCGTAAAAATGGATAATTTTTAATCGATTTTAATTTTTTTTAAATATTGTAAATTTTGTAGTAATTTGAAAACAAGGTCATTTCATCAAAATAAATTGTACTATTTCGATAACCCTATACTAATGTACCTCAACTAACAAATGTCTCCTATTGGAAAACGTCGCCAATTAATAGACAATACACGGCAATTTTCAATATTTAATAAACCCAAAGTCTATTGTAATGGGGGGATTACGTTTATTGTCAGTTGATAGGATGGCATTCCACAGAGATTTGAGACTTTTATTGACTGATTTGGACTTGGTAGCTGACAGCTTGTTGGTTGGCTTACCATCTTTGTGTCCCCACAAAGACGTTGTGTTCTGGTTTTGTTGCTTAATTTATGCAAATGTTTTCGTTTGTTAAACATTTCGTAAATTAATTTTTCTCATCATCCTCATCATTATAATGGTGATAAATTGATCATTACTCAAAATGACATGCTCAATTTGCGTTTCTTCAAAATATAAACAATCAATTCATTTCGATCGAAATACGGCCAGTAGCGTCGTTGTAGAGTGGTTTATTTGACCAGTTTGGGGGTTAAGCTGGTCAAAATAAGGGCCGTCCTAACATACACGCACAAAGTAATGTTAAATACTTCAAAAATATTTTTTTTTATGGATTTAAGATTTTTCTTGGACGTTTTGCTGATACATTGGCTGAATTAAGTTGGTACATTGTTAAACTTTCTACCTGATGATCAGGGGAAGGAAATCTGGGTTTGTTGGTATACATTTTAGCAAAATTCCACTTCACCGATTTAGCACATTTGCAATCCCAACACGATTACAAATTCTTCAATTGGTTTTTACATAAATCACATAAAAATCCCAGAGTTCCTAAAACGGGGAAAAATTACAAAAATTTAATTTATTTAGAAAAACGACTCACATTCCCTCTTTTCGATCATGGATTGAAGAAAAAAAATATTACCAAAAAATATTATTGGTCCGTGCATAAAGTTTAATTTGTACTTTTGTAATCGGGATTTGTACCTTTGGAGAATTAATTAAATAGAATAAATTATTTTTTATGAAAAATGGTCATATTCTTGAGAACCGCCAGAGCAGATATGCTCTTCTGAAATATTTTTCATGCTACATATATTTATTTACATTCTTCCCCTAGATAATAGGTAAATTGGATAATCTATAAAATAATCAAAAACAGTGTAGATTAGAAAATTTTTTTTCAAAAAATTAAAAAAACAGTAATTATTATAGGCCCACTTTCAACCAAGGCTCAAAATTTACAGAATAAATACATGTTTAAATAAAAAATTTTTCGAGAAAATCGATGACTACAAACAATTAAATAAATAACGTTTTAATTTAAAAAATAAAAATTTATATAAAAACCATTGGAATATTTTTTTCTGAAAAGTATTTCAAAATACAAAAATATTAAAAAAAGAATACCTAATTCGGACCATTATTGAAGAAGTTATGAGCGAAAGACTGAAAAAAGAACTCTTATTTAACGATTTTTTTTAATAAGCTACATCTTTTTAACGAGTAATCAGTATACCAGGAGGTGTTTTTTAATTGGTACTATAGAATATAAAAAAATTGAGGTAATCAAAAAGATTTTTTTTCAACTGTCAGATTTGTTGTGGAATGTCCTATATCTATATATATAAAAGAGTTGCGTGATTGAGTGACTGACTGACTAATCACCCCCCAGACCAAACGGCTAGAGCTAGAATCATGAAACTTGGTGTGTACATTTCTCTTACAGTGTAGAGGTGTGATAAGGCAGGATTTTTCGAAATTCGGGGTAAAAAGGGATAAAAATGGTACCAACGCAATGACCAAACAGCTGGGACTAGAATCTCGAAATTTGGTATGGATATTCCTCTTGCGGCATGAAGACATCCCAAAAAGTGACATTTTAAAAATGCGTACTTTTGGGGGGTTAAATGGTACAAAAAAATGGTACCTACAACATTGTTGAAGCTAGAATCGTGAAATTTGGTATGTACATTTCCCTTATAGTGAAGAAATCAGGGGTAAAAAAAGGAAATGAAGGGGTAAAATGGGGTAAAGAGGGATAAAAATTGTACCACAGCAATGACCAAATGGCTGGGACTACAATCTCGAAATTTGGTACAAAAATTCCTCTTATAGCTTCAACGCGCCAAAGAAAATATTTTTCAAAATTCGTACTTTTTGGGGGTGAAATCGGGTAAAAAGGGATAAAAATAGTACCACCGCAATGACCAAACGGCTTCGCCTAGAATCTTGAAATTTGGTATGGGCATTCCTCTTGTAGCATGAAGACATCCCAAAAAATTTCATTTGCAAAATTCGTACCTTTGCGGGGCCCAATGGGACAAAAATTGTACCAACAACATGGCTGAAGCTAGAATCATGAAATTTGGTATGTACATTTATCTTACAGCGAAGAGATCAGATTTAAAGGGAGTTTTTCGTAATTCGTACTTTTAAGAGGTGAAATGGGTTAAAGAGGGATAAAAATTGTACCACCGCAATGACCAAACGGCTGGGACTAGCATCTTGAAATTTGGTAAAAAAAATTCTCTTATAGCTTCAACGCGCCCAAGAAAATATTTTTCAAAATTCGTACTTTTTGGGTGTGAAATCGGGTAAAAAGGGATAAAAATAGTACCAATAAAATGGATGGAGCTGAAACCATAAAATTCGGTGTGTACATCCCTCAAAATGTTTAGAATCGCAAAATGAAGGAAATTTGTACTTTTATCCCCTTTTCCCTTAAAAGGGGATAAAAAAGGTACCAACAACACGGATGACGCTACAATAATGAAATTCTGTTTATAGCGCAGATCACTAATAAGAAAGCATTTTTCGAAATGTATACTTTTAAGGGATTAAATGGGATAAAAATTGTACCACCACCCTGACCAAACGGCAGGGCCTAGAATCTTGAAATGTGGAACAGGCATTACTTTTATAGCACGAATGCGACTAAGATTTTTTTTTAAATTCGTACTTTTTGTGAATGAAATTGGTTAGAAAGGGAAACAAAATGGTACCAATCAAACAGACGGAGCTGGAATCATGAAATTGGGCTTGTACATCCCTGAAAATGCAAATTGAAGAAATTTTTCGAAATTCGTGCTTTTGTATTTGCGGTACCAATGAAATGAAATTCGGTTTGTACATGCATAGAAACACAAAATTAATATATTTTCCGAAATTCGTACCTTTTTATATCCCTATGGTACCAACAACACGGCTGAAACTAGAATCGTGAAATTCGGTGTGTATATTCCTCTGACAGTGTAGACGCCAAACTTTAACTGATTTTCAATATTTATACTTTTAAGTTGAACTTGGAAAAAGGCGATTAAAATGGATACTGCAATACAATTGGATTGTATCAAATGTATACTTTAAAGGGGGAAGCGCATCAAAAGTGGTGCAAAAGGTACCAACCAAATTTGGGGATTTGGGATGAAGATAGTACCAACCAAAGTTTTCAGCTAGAATATGAAAAGAAATTCGATGTGTACATTTCTCCGAGTACATAAATTAATTTTTCGAAATTTGTATGTTTAAGGGCACAAGCGGCACAGAAAGAGTTATGTGTGATTATTATATTCAATATCCCCGGCAAAATAAAAGATAGATACAAATTGTTTGTTCCATTTATAAGTTCAGATTTCAAGTCACGCGCCGGTATAGAAGTTATGGTTTTAATTTTCACTTGGATAGGGACTACAAAGGACGCGGAAAAGCATACATATTTTGAAGGTTTAAAGTGATTATAAAAACATTTCAAAATCTCGAATTGCAACTAATTTCAACCATACGTATGGAAGTTATATCAGTTTTATTTTGACCAAAGCTTATGTCAATTTGCGTGGAAAATATAGAAGTTATATTAGTTTTATTTTACGTACGGGTCGGGTCGTTTGTTTTGGAATATGGACTATACGTGTGTGGGTACCATAAGATGTATATCAATTTCCCCCATTTCCAATGTAAACTAAGTTTGGGATAATAGTACTTTGTGCAGAGTTTGAATAGATTCTTTAAGTCCCTTCCAGAGTCATCGTGTATACCTGCGAGCCAGACGGACGTGAAAGGGACTTGGGACATACTTATGGTTTTAAATCTCTCCTTCAATGCGTTACACCTTTTTTCTATCCCTAATGATATATATATATACGCTCCTACTCTGTAGTGAGGGTATAATTTTCACAATTTTCTACTTTATATGATTTTTTGTAGAAAAATTGTTTTCATTTTGTGCATATAAATTAAACTACTGACTACGTATAAACGCTGAAAGTAATATCCTTACACTAAGGCAATTTCATAATATAAAAAAAACAGTTTGAATACTGATACAAACTACTATTAATACCATTTTTCCGCGTACGAAGTAGCGGATATTTGCTAGTATACACATAAAATAGTTGCGTTACTGACTGACTGACTTATCATTGACCAGCGCCCAGACCAGTGCTGAAGCCAAGGTCATGAAATTTTCAGGGTAGTTCCCAAATATGACGTAGACATCAACTAAGAAATGGTTTTACGCAATTCGTACTTTTAAGGGGGTAAAATGGGACAGAAAGGGATAAACATCGAACCTTCGTCCTGTCTAAACGGCAAAAGAATAAAAATGGTGTAGAACCCTTTAATTACGTAAACGAAAAAATGGATATTTCAAAATTCGTTCTTATAAGGAGGATACGGGACGAAAAGGCATAAACGTGGTCCGCTGCATCTAGAAACATGAGGTCTTAGCCTCATTCCTGGTTCCTGATTCCTGGAAATCTGTTTATTCAACCGTATGAACTGACACACCGTGTTATATTTGATCTAGGAATTTCTGGTGTGGAAGTCGTCCATATTTTGGTATAACTCCCATACAAAAAACTTTCAATCTTCGAAAATTCTCAATTGCGAAAAATTTCAATTAAAATTTTGCATCAAAGAAAGATCGCCTTCCAATATTTTCCTTTGTATACGTTCTTAAAGAATAAAACATAATCTCCTCGTATTAATTTATTAGCCTCGGGATACAATCTACTACTGTTCGTTCTGCCAAAGCCAACAAATACAAGTTTAAAAAGTTTCATTTCACAATAAGCCAGCAGAGAAGGGATGAGTTACTGATGTTGTTGTCTGGTTTTGATGTTTTTACAAAATTTCAAGAACTCGAATTGAAAGCGTTGACCTAAAAACCCAAACAATTTACCCATATTCTGATGATGTTGACGATGATGATGATCACTTTCAATCCATTATGTACGGAGTGATGAAATGGTTCATTCTCTCTGTGTGTATTGTATTAATTCTAAAAAAATCATGGGCATTTTTTGTCAGGCAAATTCAACGAGTTGCGTTGTTTGTCTTTTGTGGGTTCTCGGTTCACAATGAAATGTTCTTTTCATTATTTTGTATACATTTGTTTAAATGGTTTGTCTTGTGGCCTTTCTTGCCGAGCGTTTTTATCAATGTTGTAAATTAATAAAAACAATTATTCAAAAACAGAGCGGCCACAAAACTTGACACAATTTTGTATTTGCCTTTCGCAGAGAAGCCAGAAAAGTAGGACTCGGAAATATCGTGACTATCACGATTATAACCAGCGCCATAACCATAAACATTAAAATCATCATCATCATCTCGGTTGTGTTTTGTAAATAAAATTAATTTTATGACATTTATTATTTTTTCTTTTTTAATAAAGACCATGGCTTGGCAGGCAAATATCTTTATTATGCCGCACCTTATGGTGCACATTTGCGTCTGTGCGTCCGATTGTCTGACTGTGAGCATTTTTCCTTTTGTTCCGAAAAATTTATGCATAAAAATATAAAATTGAACATTAATTGTGCGACAAGAAAAATGCAAAACGTGTTGAAGACGACGCACATGGAAATTGTACAACTCCTCACCTTTGGTGAAAAGTGAAAAATATGGAAGATGCTCAAATGACGCTAAGTTGTGGTAAAGTAGGTTTGCTGCATCGGTGGTAACACTAGCCACATTGAGAAATTTCACACGAAGGATCATATATTCTTCTGAACACTATTGAGAGTTAGAGAGGTAAAGGGTCATTTTTTATTTTTATTTTTATTTTTATTTTTATTTTTATTTTTATTTTTATTTTTATTTTTATTTTTATTTTTATTTTTATTTTTATTTTTATTTTTATTTTTATTTTTATTTTTATTTTTATTTTTATTTTTATTTTTATTTTTATTTTTATTTTTATTTTTATTTTTATTTTTATTTTTATTTTTATTTTTATTTTTATTTTTATTTTTATTTTTATTTTTATTTTTATTTTTATTTTTATTTTTATTTTTATTTTTATTTTTATTTTTATTTTTATTTTTATTTTTATTTTTATTTTTATTTTTATTTTTATTTTTATTTTTATTTTTATTTTTATTTTTATTTTTATTTTTATTTTTATTTTTATTTTTATTTTTATTTTTATTTTTATTTCTATTTTTATTTTTATTTTTATTTTTATTTTTATTTTTATTTTTATTTTTATTTTTATTTTTATTTTTATTTTTATTTTTATTTTTATTTTTATTTTTATTTTTATTTTTATTTTTATTTTTATTTTTATTTTTATTTTTATTTTTATTTTTATTTTTATTTTTATTTTTATTTTTATTTTTATTTTTATTTTTATTTTTATTTTTATTTTTATTTTTATTTTTATTTTTATTTTTATTTTTATTTTTATTTTTATTTTTATTTTTATTTTTATTTTTATTTTTATTTTTATTTTTATTTTTATTTTTATTTTTATTTTTATTTTTATTTTTATTTTTATTTTTATTTTTATTTTTATTTTTATTTTTATTTTTATTTTTATTTTTATTTTTATTTTTATTTTTATTTTTATTTTTATTTTTATTTTTATTTTTATTTTTATTTTTATTTTTATTTTTATTTTTATTTTTATTTTTATTTTTATTTTTATTTTTATTTTTATTTTTATTTTTATTTTTATTTTTATTTTTATTTTTATTTTTATTTTTATTTTTATTTTTATTTTTATTTTTATTTTTATTTTTATTTTTATTTTTATTTTTATTTTTATTTTTATTTTTATTTTTATTTTTATTTTTATTTTTATTTTTATTTTTATTTTTATTTTTATTTTTATTTTTATTTTTATTTTTATTTTTATTTTTATTTTTATTTTTATTTTTATTTTTATTTTTATTTTTATTTTTATTTTTATTTTTATTTTTATTTTTATTTTTATTTTTATTTTTATTTTTATTTTTATTTTTATTTTTATTTTTATTTTTATTTTTATTTTTATTTTTATTTTTATTTTTATTTTTATTTTTATTTTTATTTTTATTTTTATTTTTATTTTTATTTTTATTTTTATTTTTATTTTTATTTTTATTTTTATTTTTATTTTTATTTTTATTTTTATTTTTATTTTTATTTTTATTTTTATTTTTATTTTTATTTTTATTTTTATTTTTATTTTTATTTTTATTTTTATTTTTATTTTTATTTTTATTTTTATTTTTATTTTTATTTTTATTTTTATTTTTATTTTTATTTTTATTTTTATTTTTATTTTTATTTTTATTTTTATTTTTATTTTTATTTTTATTTTTATTTTTATTTTTATTTTTATTTTTATTTTTATTTTTATTTTTATTTTTATTTTTATTTTTATTTTTATTTTTATTTTTATTTTTATTTTTATTTTTATTTTTATTTTTATTTTTATTTTTATTTTTATTTTTATTTTTATTTTATTTATTTTTTATTACGTTTACATCTCTGTGGTTATGTCAATAAGCAAAATTGCCGCATATGTGGTTCAGAGAACCCACACGTGATTATTGATAAGCCAATGAATCCACAACGAGGTGTGGAAATTTGGAAAAATAATCAGTACCTTTTGATAGCCAATTCTAATTTAAAATTTTAAGTGGCCCACACTACATGTTTTAAGTCTCGAATCGATATTAATGCGCAATTTATAATTCACAGCAATACCTATTTCTTAACCAAACACCGCCGAAGATAACCTACCTACATTCGCTTGAATATTAAATTTGAAATTATTTATCTTATTGCACGAAATTACCGATGCCACATTATATATCATTGCGTTGCGACTGGCCACGCAGTGCGTTGCGGTGTCTTAGTAGATAGAGTGTTGCAACACCACGTTGCACACAACTGACAAGTTATGTTGCAAGCACAATAAACCAGCCGTGACTACAAACCACAAAAGTCAAATAAACTCAAAACTGGTAACACACACTGTTTGTGTGCGCTCCCAACTATGAAGTTGAAATCATATTTTGTTCGTTATTTAGTTTAGCAGCCAGCCAGCCAGTTGTTGCAGTCAGCCAACTCAGTCAGTCAGTCCATAGCCATGGGCTTTCCTTATTGAAATGGAAAGTGCTATAAATCGTGGCAGCAGCAACAGCACCAAACCGCAAAAGCAACAACAACTCAACTTCGGACTCTGGCTCTCATATCAATGGACAGCCAGCAAAATCATTTGGCCGAAGTCACTTTGCTTCATGTTGAGTTGCATTATTTTCTTAGTTGTGATTTGTTTTTTTCTTCAAATCGTTTTCTTCAAATTTTTCGAAGTGTTATTTGACGCTGTTCAAATTTTCTTCGCTTTAAGATATTATAAAAGTGAAGGGTCATGCCAGTGAGAGTGATAGGAAAGAAATCCTTGTTAGGATGCGATTTAAAGAAGTATTTCAAATACAAGGATGTATGGGATGATTGACAATCTCATGGTCGTTGTGCCAATACAATATACATAGTTGTTATGATGCCGTTCTATATAATGCAATACATAACCTCTCTGTTCTTTATGAATCAATAACAATTTTGATTTAAAATCTATCATCTTGCATGAATTTTGCTGCTGCTGATCAAGTAGATTCTGGAAACATTTGTATTGATCGTTATAAATTTCTTTCATGCCAAACCAACACTTTCATAAGAGAAAAAAGATTATTTTTTGAAGTAAAATTAATTTGTTCAGCTGGCTTAGAGTGTTGACTTTAAGCGATTTAAATATATACGTATATTTGTAACATTTTGTATGATTATAACCAGAAAAAAACGAGTATAATCGAACTGGTTCATAATTTCCTTTTTCCTGATTTGCAAATTACGCTCGTTAGTTTCCTGTAAAGTTTTATGTTTAATTTCGTTCCCTGCAACATAACTAAATATTATTTATTTCGAAAGAATGAATTGGGACTATAGTTAGTTCAACTTAGTCTTATTTGTTTTAATGTTCCGTCTAGATGTCTAATTAATTTTTAATATTCCTTTTCATAGAACTAAATATGCTTCTTTTGAGCCTATTCTGAGGTCCATGAAGGAATATAATAATTTAATAATTAAGCATGATATAGATTTGTCATATAATTTATATAGATTTAAGGAAACTCTAGATTTAATTTACTTTTAAGTTTGGCTTGTCTGTAAGGATTGTTACTCCATAGACATATGAATGAATAAATAAATAAATAAATAAAATCACATATTTTGCTGAATTAATAAATTGTATTTTTGTGGACATAGGTAACAAAGATTATTCAAATGAGCGCACACAAATTCGGTAACTTGGGTCTGCGTAGGAAGACAAAAACAAAAGTGAAGTCTCAAATTTCAATTATTAATTGTAATTAAATTTGTTTACAATTTCTTCTTATTTTTATAGTATTTCTTCGAGTACAAGAAAATCTCTATTTGTTATTCGAAGTGATACGCAATAAAGATTTTTAAAATGAAGAAACAATTCATAATATGATTTTTATTTAACCGACATATGCAGTATAATGATTTTTAGAAAAATCCTGTTATTCATGTCCTGTATGAATTAGAACCCAGACATCATCAAAAAACAAATAAATTTTTATATATTTACTAGCTTGTTGTACCCGGCGTTGCACGGGGTCTCGTCTTCCTTATGTATGTATATTTTATTAGAGCGTTAATTAATTATGGTAATTATTTCTAAGAATGTATTTTGTGTCTATTAGTTAAGTTAGTCAGTATTTAATTGGAGTGCTTCGGGATACACGATATTTCCAATTTTTCCACCTTATTCAAGTACATATAAGTATTTGGGCTCGTGAGCATACAACATATAACTGACCATGTGAAAAACATGGATTTTTCAGACTCAATCCACAAACTTCAAGTGATTGTGTCCCTGTGCTTTGTTTATAGTCATCGAAAATGTTAGTCGTTTGAAATCGAATGATATATCGGTGGGAATCATCGGAATGTGTGGTATAAAGACATCTATTCCTTTTGATTTTCCATTTAAAATCGTTGCTTCAATGACGTTGGGCATTAGTCTCTTGACAGCAATTCTAGTACAATTATAGGTGAACCAACTTTAAGAGATAACTTGTGCGGCGGAATTCCTGGAAGGTCCAAAGAATTTAGAAATTCAATTCGATAGTTGACAACTTCATCCGCATTCATGATACTGTCTATCGATTTGTAATGGGTGCAATCACCTAGAAATTTGTTCCAGAATTAAATTATTGATTGCATTAACATCGTTGTTTTTTTGCAGCCAATATAGCACGGACGTAAAACCACTCTTTGTTTCCATAGTTTGTGGTAATTTGTGGGAAGACTTGCTCGATTAATTGCTGAATTGATTCCTGAATGACATTTTTTGAAAATGTAATACTCCTTTTCAGTGCATCAACTGATACTTTTCCATTACCAACATCCAGTAGATGTTTCGAAAATATAGCTGCTGAGTCATTGTGCTGCAGATGTACACGCATATTGGTGGTCAGATTATTTTGTTGTACATATCGCCAGAGATGCTGGTGCTGATTTTGGAATTACTGGAAGGGTCTGTCGGAAGTCTCCAGCTAGTAAAATAAGAGTTCCGCCGAATGGTTGTGTATTTGATCTTAAATCTTGAAGTGTCCGATTAAGCGCTTCTAGGGATTTCTTATGTGCCATGGTGCAGTCATCCCACACAATCAGCTTGCATGTTTTGAGCATTTTCGCCATGCCTGAACTTTTGCCAATATTACAGGTTGGAGATCAACAAATTGCATATTCCATGGTAATTTCAACGCTGAATGTGTCCTCCATCCAATAATGTAGCAGCAATACCGGGAGAAGCAATAGCTAAAGCTATCCCATTTTGAGGTGGATGTGCGCTAATACCAAACTGATGAGAAAGGTTTTAACTGTGCCTTCTGGTGCATCGAGAAAAAAAGGCCGCCGCTGTCATTTGTTACTGCTGTTATAATTTTGTCAAAGGCCACATGTTCCCTTGCAATTAATAGAGGTTTTCTGTTGCGACAAACAAATGCAAGTCTTCAACATTGAATTGCCGTTCTCTTAGCAAATCTCGATCAGCAATTTCAACGGTAGAACGTTCAGGCATCACCAATCCAAGTTGATTAAGAGATTTATTGCTGATGGCTAGGCATATGTCTTAAATTTTTATCAGCGTATCATTGAAAATGTTAATCGCAAATGATATAGAATCGTAACGGTACGATAATGATGCTAAATGTCCTCACTCATATCCTCTTTGATTATTTCCCAAAGGTCTTTTGGGTTAGATGGCGGCAAGTTCTTAATATTGCCGCAAACAAAGTTCGTATCAGGAGAGGATGACAGCTGCCAGAAGCATGCATTAATGTGGTCTCCCAGTTTCTGACACGCCTCTCTCAACTACTCATAAATTTGAAACTGAAGTGGGTCCTCTCACGTTAACTAATAACATTCTCAAATAATAACATTCTGCGTTGTTTGGGTGTACGGTATAAACATGCCCATTTGTCGTGTCTTCCCCTATTATAGCCAGAAAACATACCCTTTCCACAGGCTAGATACAGTAAAATTTTCAAGAGAATCCGCCATTCGTTATGTGTTTTGTGATATTTTTAATATATAGTTGGTGTGGGCAGTCTCACGTCCATTTGTATCATGACCAGTGTATAGTCACCATTCAGAAACTATCCTCTGTTCAGAAGTTAGTCACATTAAAATTTTCAAGAGAATCCGCACTTCGGAATGTGTTTAATGATAGTTTTAAAATATAGTTTGTGTGGGCGGTGCCACGCCTCTTTTTCGTATAATGACCTAGTATATCCTGGTATCATCCTTTGCCCAGAAGTTAGCTGCTGTAAAATTATCGAGCGAATCCACCCATCGGTATGCCTGTTGTGATAGTCTTAACATATTTTTTGTGTGAGAGGTACAACCCCCCCTTTGTCCTATTATGACCTAGACTATCCAGGAACCACCCTCTGTCCAGAAGATAGATACAGTAAAATGTTCAGGCAAATCGGTCCACCGGTTTGGCGTCCTATACGCAACATTCAGACATACAGACACACATTGATTTTTATATATTAGATTAAGAAAAAAATTCGGGCATGAGAGGATTAAGGCACACTTTGACGCTTTCGTGAAAGTGTACAGCCACGTAAATGGTTTCTGATTCATTTTGTCGGAAATCTTGGTATATTTAGAAATTTTTTACGTTCTAGTAGCCTAGTTATTGTTTGTCAGTCGTACTTTCCATCTACTCTCATCTCTGAATGAAAAAAAACATTCTGTTGGCTTTTCCAAGTACATTCACTGAAATTTTGGTTTCTTATGGAAACGTTACTGAAATCCCATTACTTCAATACTTCCAACCTACTCACTCGGTAAAAAAACATGACTTTGAAATTTCCAAAAATGATATTGAAAATCTATTTATATAGAGTACAAAAAATAAAAAAAAATTATTTGAACTAGGATATTCCCTGGCTGAAGATCATTAGATGCAGATCAGAGAATGCAAATTTATTTACATAGCGATATTTATTACATGGCTGAACACCGCCATCATGATTTCCGACCTGAAGAGCTAAAGCAACTGGCCACATTTAAATTGGTCTTAACTAGAGAAAAAACTTTTTATATTTTTTTCTTGAAACATGTATAAACTTTCGAAGAAATCCAAGCTAGTGATGCAAAAAATCGTACCGCTTGGCATGGAATGATTATATGCATCTTCGAAAGTATTTGATGTTTTCACTGGGGGAAGCAAATCCTATCATAATTATGAAGCAGATAACACTGTGGGAAGTGATACGTTTTTTTCTGCTAGGTGTTCTTGACGTACGAGTACAAACCCAGGTTATCGTACTTTTGAACACTTAGTACTTTTGTCTTCGTTGATTACACTATGCAACAATTTATCTTTCCGAAATGCTCGAAAACGATATTAAACAAGTAAGTAAGTTTCAGTCGGTTAAACCGACTTATATACACCCTCATAGTCAGAGAACATGTGTGTGGAAGGACTTAAATTTTACTTAGTGCCGGATTATGTGTGGGGGAGCAACTGGAAGTTTGTGGCAATTGGACCTAGCTTCCACATTAGTAAATAATTGTAAAAACATGATGAAATATGGATTTCAGGCACCGGTATAGGAATTATAAAGGATTTGATTTTACTTAGGGTAGAGACAATTGTGTGCGAGATACTAGAAGGAGCGTGGATAAAACATAAATATTTTTTAGGTTTAAAGTGATTATAAAAACATTTTCAAATATCAAATTGCAACTGATTTTGACTACCCGTATGCAAGTTATATCGGTTTTATTTTATACAAGGCTTATATCACTTTGCGTGGGTAGGTACTAGAAGGGGTGTGACAATATCACCCTTATTTCAAGTGTATCAAGCATTGTCAATGGTCAAATTTCAGAGTATTCCGACCATCCCACTATGGCCCCAAATCCATATTTTTTGGCAAAAATTCAAAAAAAAAAAATTAAATTGGAAATTGTTAAATCTGTATATATTTTCGTAATGGCAACACTCCAAGATACCAGGAAAATTTATTGGAAAAAACTAGGTTGCAAACTGCAAGCCTGAGAGGCATTTAAAGTTTGCCGTTGAAGTGAGTGGGATTAATTCGGGTCTAAAGCAGTTATACAAAAAACTTAAAATTAAGGCGCAAATAATAATGAAGTGACTATATTATTGAAATTGAAGACCGGCGTAAGTAGTTGAAAAAGTATATTTAACATTTTTCGGCAAACTCCTACAATCGCCACTTTATTTTAGCACAATTTCGATTCGCCATAGTACACATATTTGATCATATCTCTGAATCAGATTTGTGTATGAGCCACATCAACATCTCATTTTAAAGGTATTGTAAGTACCTCTAAAATGATATAGAAATTCAATTTTCAATTCAATTTTCTGTACATATGTAGACATTTTATATTATTTCCTGAAATAATTATTTAAATTGCAGTGTCAAGTAGAATAGTTGTATGCTATATTTTGCATTTGTAATAATTGTTCGTCAAAGCGAAACAAGTTTCATTATTTTAAGCATTCATAAAATTTTGTTTTTGGTCACCCTGTACTAATACAGGGTTATAATTATGTTGGTTATATATTGAGTTTAAATGGGAGGTGGTAGTGGACGTGGTCCGATCGGCCCAATTTTATTTTTTAAGTATGTCATGTCTAGCAAGTGTGCAAAATTACGAGATTGTATCTTTATTTTTCGAATTTTTGCCATAAAAATGGATTTGAGACCAGTGTGCATCCGTATATAAGTTACTAGCAGTACCCGCTGCTTCGCACGCTAAAAAGCCAGTTATTTGTTAATTTTATCCGTCTCTGTTATTTATTTATTTATCGTTTTAATTAATTTTCTTTTGTTGGATATAGATAAATCTAAAACCGTAATTGGGAAACATCCTATTATATAGCACTCACATACAGTCAAAGTAATGTGCTTGTCGATATGCACTATTTTAGCTGAACTCCTTCGTATGTATAATTTTTATCATTTTCTACCTCGATCTCAAGTTTCTAGATGCAGCCAGCTACTTTATAACTTTTGCACCTCTTTCCCAAAAAGTACCACTTTGAAAAACCACTATAGGTAACATGTGTTTTTGCTTCCCCTTGTCGGGACGTATCGTTGTATTAAGTACAAATTTTGAAATATCCATTAATGTTCCGCGTTTAAGTAATTAAAGGACTGTACACAATTTTTATCCCTTTTCGTCCCGCGCATCCCTTAAAAATACAAATTTCGAAAGTCCAATTTTACTGCGCTTCTACGTGGTCAGAGGAATTTACATACTAAATCAAGAAATCCATATATGTTGAAAGTCTACGTTGTCAAAGGAATTTACACTCCAAATTTCTCGACTATAGTTGCAATACTTTAGTTGGTACCATTTGTATCCCTTTTTGTCCCGCTCACCTCCTATAAGTACAAATTTCAAAAAAATCCATTTAGATTGCGCTCCTACATTGTCAGGGAATTTACACTCCAAATTTCGCAACTCTAACTGGACTATTTTAGTTGGTACTATTTTTATCCTGCTCACCGTTTATAAGTACAAATTTCGAAAAATTATTTTAGATTAGCGCTTCTAAATTGTCAATACTTTAGTTGGTACTACTTTTTATCCATTGCCAGAGGAATTTACACTCCAAATTTCACGATTGTAGCTACAATACTATGGTTGGTACAATTTTTATCCCTTTTTGTCCCACTCACTCCTAGGGTTTGGGGTCCGGGGATTCCCGAATCATTTTTTCATTTCCCGGGAATACGGGAAATAAATATGTTATTGATTATTTTGAGCATTAATTTATATTTACTGTATAAATTAGAAATTTTAGATATATTTCAAATTCATATATTTACATTACTGACAATAATAATGGGTATTTGTTTATTACTACAAACAGAACATTTTAAATTCGCTAAGTACTGATTTTTTGCGAAACCCAGGTAGGGGAATACAAACATTTTGTGAGTATATTTGCATGATCTTTATTGTGAAACAAAAATATCATACCGACAATACTATGGCTGACATAATGTCAATACTTAATGTCGTGCTGGTTATACTTTAAATTTCTTGTTTTCTTAGAAGAATCGACAAAATAAAAGGTGAAAATATAAATCTAATAAAATAACAATTTACTTTGCATATGAAACCAGTAAGAAATTGTTAAAAATTCGGATACATTTCATTTTTTTACATTACATTTTTCACCTGGAAACTTTCAAGAGAAATCAAATATGAATAGAAATATATCCTACGGTATTCTCCGACATTCTCCGAGTTATTTGTTTCTTAATCATTTTTAAATTTTGAATCTAGTGTAGTCACTTGTGACTGCGATTTAAATGTCCAATTTTATGACGATTAGTCTAGAGTAAAATATTTGTAAAATGAAAAATAATCTGTAAAATATTTTGACAAAAACATTCGTCTACTTTGTAATCAGTATCAGTATTTTAACCTATTTTTTATTTATTACTACAATAATAAAAAGTATTTATTTTTAGATTATTATTATATTGCATTGTCCTTCTCGATCACTTACAATTAAGAGACTTGATAAGGTGGCAGCATTTTTATCCGTTTTTTTTTTTCTTAAATTAATCAACAAGAAAAATGTGGCAGTAGTAAATTCCATACAAAAAATAAGCTGGTAAGCCCAACCGAACTGGCCTATAGTTTAATAATCAGGAATTACATTCATATTAAAAGCTATCAAAAAGTACGAAAACCTTGAAATAGTGTACACGGACGTGTATTGTAGACGTTAATAGGTTAAATTAATAACACACCAGTTACTAAATGTTGACATTTTAAATCATATTGGACATACCTAAAATAAATTATTTTTTTTCCCGGGATTCCCGGGAATGAAACTTTCCAAATGAAAAAAGTCAGGGAAACCCCAAACCCTACTCACCCCTAATAAGTACGTTGTCAGTGGAATTTACATACCAAATTTCACGATTCTAGGTGTAATACTTCAGTTGGTACCATTTTTATCCCTTTTTGTCCCACACGCCCCTTTAAAGTTAAAAGTACAAATTTTGAAAAATACAATTTTACTTCGCTTTTATATGGTCAGAGGAATTTATATACCAAATTTCACTATTCTATGTGTAATACTTTAGTTGGTACCATTTTTATCCCTTTTTGTCCCACACGCCCCTTTAAAGTACAATTTTCGAAAAATCCAATTTTACTTCGCCCATCTTCGAACTTAAACTAAGTTTGGGAAAAATATTATCATGCAAAGTTTGAATAAAAAAATTCTTTCGAGAGTTATCGTGTACGAACGGACGGACGGACATTGCTCAAACAGCTTAAAAAGTCGTGAAACGGATTTGGTCCAAACATACTTAGGGTCTTAAGTCACTGATTCAAGGCGTTGCACTTTTTTTCTGTCCCAAATGATATATACCCTCCTACTATGTAGAGTAAGGGTATAAAGACCCTCATAAATTTCCAAACCAAATGCTGACAATAAGATGTGACCAATTTTGGAGTAGTCATACCATACCAAAATACCTCTGCTCTGAGGCTTTGAAATTTCGTCAAGATATATTTTTCCATCCCAATGTTACAGAATTAATAAAAACCACAATTAATTGGAACCACAGTGTGATCGAGGAAATAAGACTACTATAGTTTTTAGGCTTCTTTGGACTTTCGTCGTAATTAATTTGAAAATTTGTATCCAAATTTCCAAAATTTCTAATGAAACTATTCTCAATAATTTTACTTATTTATGGTGTATCAGCATTTTAATTTTTTGCGTTTCCTCGCAATTGTTACGACATATAGACATTAAAATTACAACAAATAACCAATTAAGTTTATTCTGTTCCAACGGTTCCCTTTTTTAGAACACTCTGTTCACTTCTAGTTTTGTTTAAGCCAAAAGCCGCCGAGAGCAAGTCAAGTCCAAAGAACCTGTTCTATTAAAATCTGCTACAATCGCGCACATTTTAGCCGGCAATCTAACACATATCAATCTTAATCTTGATATTTTAATCTAATACTTCCGTTTAGCCACAACAAAATCAGAAAAAGCTAAACAAACTAACTTTATTCAACGTCTCAATCTTAATTCTGTCGTTCTTTTAGTTCTTGTCTGCGCCAGCCAGCATCATACCAACGAATTGGGCACAAACGCCGCCGCCACCAGTAGAGAATGAGTCATATATAGTTGACGTTTTGCTTTCAATTCTTACCATGATCATGAGAATGAATGCCTACGTTTCTAGAACAGAATGCCAAAAACCTGTTGCTAAAAACGACACAAACAAACCAGAACGCAGCGCATTAAGTGACACTAAATACTTACTTGTGCTGGAGTGAGCTGAGCTGAGTTGAGCTGAACTTAGCCGCCAATCTGTGCGCACTCGAGCGAACACACACAAGAAGTCAAATGATCACCACGAAAAGTGCGTGAAAATAAGAATCGAAATTTGTATGGAAAAGCAGCCAGATAAAGCCAACCTTTCTCATGGTAAGTAATCAAGGGAGAAGGAATCATCATTCATTATACCAAATGGGGTAGAATCCTTTACCCATCCCACATATATTTCAAAAAATATTAAATTTAATGTTGTTGGTCTGTTATGTTGTATGTGTTGTCATTTATTTTGGTTTAAGACCAAAGGTTGTACTGAAGTCTTCAGCAGAACCCAAAATTAGCAAAAAGGCAAAGTGAGACCTTTATTGTTGCAGCTAAAAGTTGGCTGCGCAGTTTCGATGGGCGCTACCCCATCTCGTCAGAATTTTCGCAACAAATGTATGTCTTTGACTTAATTCAGGGTTCATATTAGTACCAGCGGTCACATATGACAAATGAGAAGCGCTGATACACAAAATAGTCCACTGAACTAAGTCGACACACTAAAAATCTCACTTTGCCAATTCAATGTTAGGCATGTGCTCGCATCGCTCGCAACAATGCAAAGGTTGTTGTTGTACGGTATGTCCCGTCTTCACTGTATCTCGTGTGTATTGTTGTTGTTTGTATGTATTGTTGGTCTGTTATGTTGTATGTGTTGTCATTTATTTTGGTTTAAGACCAAAGGTTGAGCTGAAGTCTTCAGCAGAACCCAAAATTAGCAAAAAGACAAAGTGAGACCTTTATTGTTGCAGCTAAAAGTTGAAGTCAATATTAAATTTAATTATTTTCCTTAACTTAAGGTTGGCCATGACGGCCGCCGATATTCTCACTGGATAACCCGCAACATAAAGGAAAACAACATCGACCATTATCTTCTAAAGTTGTAACACATTTAAAGCTTGTTTTATGGCAATTTGCAAAAACACACAAAAAATTCACGAATAACAAGTGAATGTATGTCACATGGAGGGAGATCGACTTGAAAGTGCGTGCGGTGCTTGCTTGCGTGCGATGCGGTGTGGTGCGTACGAGGCTCGGTGGTGTGAGAACATTTAAGGTGTGATCTCATCTGGCCCCGGTGGGTCCAATGGTCGGTCATTCGAGTGGCTCGAGCAGCTGCAGGAAATTCTAATTGAAGAATTATGTTTGATGTTGTTCTGATTGAAATGCCAACAAATACGCCATGAAATTGTCATTTATTCTAACTGAGTTTCAGTTCTTTTGTGTCTGAAAACAACGACAAAACCAAAAAGACAAACGTTTAACAAATGACCGAATCGTGAAAATGTGTGTCACAATCGATGACAAAATCGATAGAAGTATTTATGTACTTGTGAGGGAAAAAAACTGATTTGGTGAGTTTATTGAGTTGGAGCGTGAAATAAAATTGAAAAAATAATTTTATAAATAAATATAATATTTTAATTATTTCAAACCATTATTTATTTCAAATCAAAAAATAAATATTCTTATATTTATATTTTCAAAAAGCTTAAATACCATAAATATTGGTAGATAGTGGGTGCTACAGTTGGTTGTATTTCCATTATATTTTAATTCCAAAAGTACAAATTTTGAAAATCCATTATCACATAGTGCAAAAAAACCTAACTTCATGATTCAACCAATTTTTGCCATAATAGAAAAGTTACAAATTTGGAAAAAAACTTTTTATTTTGCGTGTCTATGCAGGCAGAGGAATGTATACACCGTATTTTACATGTATTCCATAATTCCAGCTGCGACTATGTGGTTGGTACCATTTTTACCCCCTTGACGTTTCTACGCAATTAGAATTTCATCATTCTAGCTGTAGTCGTTTAGTTGGTACTATTTTTATCCCTCTGTACCATTGTATCCCTTGAAAGTACGAATTTCGATTTATTTTCCGTTTCTACGCAATCAGAGGAATGTATACTCCGAATTTCATGACTCTAGCTGCGGTCATTTGGTTGGTACTATTTTGTATCCCCTTTTTCTTTTTTTGGCCCCAAAAAGTATGAATTTCGAAAAATTCGTGCATTTTACTTGTCTATGCAATCAGAGGAATGTATACACCGAATTTCATTATTCTAGGTATAGCCGTTTGGTTGGTACAATTTGTATCCCTCTATTCCCATTTTACCCCTTAAAAGTACGAATTTGAAGAAATACTTTTATATTATGTGTCTACTCAATTAGAGGAATGTACACACCGAATTTCGTGTTTCTAGATGTTGTCGTTTAATTTGTACCATTTTTATCCCTTTTTGCCCCATTTCACCCCCTACAAATAAGAATCACTTTATGGTGCACGTTTTTGCTATAAGGGGAATGCGCATATCAAATATAAACAGACATATTCAAAAAACATGCTTAAATACGCTAAAATATTAGGGATTATTATGGGTATTTTTAATCCTTGTGAGGGAAAAATTTTTCCCTTCGGGAAAAATGCGACTAAAAGACGCATTTATGGAAAATTTGGACGTCCTAGCTCCTTTCGTTTAGATGCTAGCGTGCTTTCAACAGACGGACGGACGGACATGGCTAGATCGTCTTAGAATTTTATGACGATCAAGAATATATATACTTTATAGGGTCTCAGGTCGATATTTCAAGGTGTTGCAAACGGAATGACAAATTTAGTATACCTACATCCTGGAGGTGCAGGGTATAAAAATGATGAATATGGACAACAGAACACTTATGAGAATATTTACAACTTTTGAAAATAGGTCACTTTTTTAATTTACTTAGAAGTCTGGTTTTTGTTGAGGCATTTCAAATCGAATCATCTCGAATATCGGTGATATGGGAGTCCCTTCGCATTCATTGATGTAAGTCATTAAAATTCATTACACAAAATTAAATATGCTTTCCAAATTCATTGTTGTTACCGTATTATTTTTAAAAGTTGGCAATATGTTTTTATTGCCAACTTTTGCCGAACAATGAATAATGATTTTTCCATATTGGTTGATGGACGGGTAATTAAGGAAGTGCATGAGATCAAATACTTAGGAATTTATTTGAAAAGTAATTTATCATGGGATGTTCACATTAAGTATTTGGTCACAAAGATTGCCTCAGCCTCTGGATTGCTTTTCAAATTAAGTCAAAAATTGGATACTAAGAACAAGCTTCTAATATATCAAGCTCTGATTCATAGTCATCTTGAGTATTTAGTTGTGGCATATGGATATAAAAAAAGTAATGAAATGAAATCACTACAATCTGCACAGAAGCTTATAAATGCGTCTTTAATTTGAATATTAGACATAACACAGTATCTTTGTATAAGAATTATTGCAAAACTATCCTACCTATTTATGGTTTATATGAAAAACAATTTTTATATTACGTGTTCAAGCCAACTCACAATATTGGATATAGATCCGTAACGTTGAATTTCAACTCCAATAGATTCAATACTAGAAATTCCTCAAAACTAAGAATTGCAAGATGTAGACTGGAGACAACCAGGCAGAGAATGGAGTATGCAGACTGTTTGCATTTTAATAATTTGCCAGTAGATTTGAAATATAGCAATACAATTTACAAAACGTTGAAGTGCTTCTTAATTATTGAATTATTTAAACTCACAATGTTATTATGAGTTGTAACTAATTATTCATTATTACAAACAATTATAACTTATATTTCGATCTAATACGATATTTAGAGTTACCTTAGTTTTTTGTTTTTTGCCAACTCGCCTCTCAAAGCCATGGCGCGAGGCAACACGTAATTGGATAAATTAAATTTCTTTAAATAAAAATAATATAATAATAATAAAAAGCGCAATGTGAGATCAATTCAAACATCTTTCCAAGTTTCAAAATTAATTAAAGATCAGATATATCTTATTTTATTCGAAAATGTGGACGCGACGGAGAACGATCGTTCACATTAATAGTGAGTAGAGCATTAAATGAAATGTTTGTTCTTTGTCCCGTCGCTTCGAAAACTATATAAACCCTTAAATCTATTTTCCCGGATTTTATTTTTTTTTCATATGGAGCTTCAAAGGAAAAATCCGAAAAAGTGGATTTTGAGTCTACATCCAAACGCAGCTTAAAAATATTTTGTCATCCAACTGCAATATTTGACATACCTGATTAAAAGCTATGTGATCTAAATTTGTATACAACATTTTTAATTTTATTGTGGAAATGTTGAAAAAAAAAATTGCGAAGAAATATTTAAAATTTTCTACCGAATTTCCCGGGATACGGGAAATGAAAAATGTGCGAATTTCCCGTAGACACGTAAAATAGAGGGATTTTTCGAAATTCGAATTCCGAATCTTATATACCCTCCACCATGGAGTGTACTCCACAGTATTACCAGCAGATTAAAGAATGTCGACTTTACATAGAAGTACAGTACCATATTACGAAAATTGTGATATTTTTATGCACATTACTATATTTGTTGACTATTTAAAATCTACTACTATAAATAAATACAATGCTGAAATTGTGAAAGTGAACATTAGGGCGTACCTCAAAAAAAAAGTTCGCCGTACACCTTCGAATATGAAGTATTATTGAAAGGTAGTTTCAAAAAAAAAATTTATTATTGAAAGGTAGTTTCAAAAAAAAAATTTTTATTTTTTTATGCCGAACGTAGGGGTCGCGCTTTTACATTTTTCTATATAAATTGTATTTATAAACGGATTTTAAAGTGTGATACATCGATGTTTTTGTCTCGACGAGGCCGATTTTTTTGTCTTTGAAGTCATTGAGCTCAAGCACCCCCTTCTGGTACTTACCCATCATTTCTCAGTTGCTACTACCCTAATGTACCACTCTAATAATCGAAAATTAAAGCTCGCATAAAATCATGAATCATGTTTGAGCTCAATGACTTCAAAGACAAAAAAATCGGACAAAAACATCGATGTATCACACTTTAAAATCCGTTTATAAATGCAGAAGTTATATAGAAAAATGTAAAAGCGCGACCCCTACGTTCGGCATAAAAAAATAAAAAAAATTTTTTTGAAACTACCTTTCAATAATACTTCATATTCGAAGGTGTACGGCGAACTTTTTTTTTTTTACTTGTAACCTGGTACGCTCTAGTGAACATGCCTAAATATTAGGCGATTGTCAGTCGCCATTAGGGAGAAGCATTTTCAGATACAGACCAAGTGACTGCATTATTTTGATAAGAAAAGTACAAATTTTAAAGATATCCCCATTCGCCCCATTCACCGCCCAAATGTACAAATTCAAAAAAAAAAAAAACTTTTTCGAGTCTTCATAGTCAGAATGTATACACCGTATTCCATGATTTCAACTTCAGCGGTTTGGTAGGTCCCATTTTTATCCCTCTTTTTAATTATATCCCTTAAAAGTACGAATTTCGAAAAATCCCTCTATTTTACGTGTCTATGTAATTAGAGGGATGTACACACCGAATTTCATGATTCTAGCTGTTGTCGTATCATTGGTACCATATTTTATCCCTTTTTGTCCCATTTCGCCCGCTAAAACTTTTATTTTCTTTGTTGTACTTCCAAGCTACAAGAGGAATGTCCGCAACAAATTTCAAATGTATGAAAATCAGAAATTTAATTAATAAGCCAAGACTACCAATATTTGTATACTATGTATATAGATAATGGAAATAATACTTCAATTCATAAAGTAAATATAAGGCAGCAATCATAAATACCCTAAATATTGGTGGGTAGAGAGTGTATTTTCAGCTACAGTCGTTTGGTTTGTTGTATTTCCATCCTATTATAATTTTAAATAATATAATAATAATTTCAAAAGTATAAATTTTGAAAATACCTTATCTCTCACGTACGCAGTATAAGACAACTTCGTAAAAGCAACAAAATAAAGTACGAATTGGAAAAAAAAAATATTTTACTTGGCTATGAAGTCAGAGGAATGTATACACCAAATTCCACGATTCTATCAGCGGCCATTTTGTTGGTACCATTTTTATCCCCTTTTTCCAATTTTGCGACTATCTAAAATCTCTTTATTTTACGTATATATAGCCATTGTATCCCTTGATAGTACGAATTTGGAAAAAACGTTCTAATTTTCGTTTCTACGCAGTCAGAGGAATGTATACTCCGAATTTCATGATTCTAGCTGCGGTCATTTGGTAGGTACTATTTTTATCCCCTTTTTTCATTTGAACCCCAAAAAGTACGAATTTTGGAAAGTTATTTTATTTTACGTGTCTACGCAATCAGAGCAATGTATACATCGAATTTCATTATTCTAGGTGCAGCCGTTAAGTTGGTACTATTTTTATCCCTCTATCCCCATTTAACCCCTTAAGAGTACGAATTTATAAAAATACTCTTATATTATGTATCTACTCTATTAGAGGAATGTACACTAGAGCGTAACAGGTTACAAGTAAAAAAAAAGAGTTCGCCGTACACCTTCGAATATGAAGTATTATTGAAAGGTAGTTTCAAAAATTTTTTTTTATTTTTTTATGCCGAACGTAGGGGTCGCGCTTTTACATTTTTCTATATAACTTCTGCATTTATAAACGGATTTTAAAGTGTGATACATCGATGTTTTGGTCTCGACGAGGCCGATTTTTTTGAAAATCGGCATACTTCCTTAGGAAGAGTTTCATGATTTTATGCGAGCTTTAATTTTCTGATATTAGAGTGGTACATTAGGGTTGTAGCAACTGAGATATGATGGGTAAGTACCAGAAGGGGGTGCTTGAGCTCAATGACTTCAAAGACAAAAAATCGGCCTCGTCGAGACAAAAACATCGATGTATCACACTTTAAAATCCGTTTATAAATGCAGAAGTTATATAGAAAAATGTAAAAGCGCGACCCCTACGTTCGGCATAAAAAAATAAAATTTTTTTTTGAAACTACCTTTCAATAATACTTCATATTCGAAGGTGTACGGCGAACTTTTTTTTTGAGGTACGCCCTAATGTACACGCCAAATTTCGTGTTTCTATCTGTTGTCGTTTGATAGGTACCATTTTTATCCCTTTTTGTCCCATTTCGCCTCCTACAAATAAAAAAACACTCTATGGTGCCCTTTTATGCTATATAGGGAATGCGCATTGCAAATATCAAGTAAATACAAGCTAATATGTTCAAAAAACATGCTGAAATACTCCAAATATTAGGGGTATTTTCAGTCCTTGTGAGGGAAAAATTTTCCCTCTGGGCCGATTTCGCCTACTTTCAATCCCAACCGATCTACAACCATAAGACACATTTAGGCAAACTTGGAACCTCCTAGCTCATTTCGTTCGGCCGCTATCGTACTTTCAACAGACAGACAGACGGACATGGCTATATCGTCTTAGAATTTTACCACGACCCAGAATATATATACTTTATGGGGTCTCCGATAAATATTTCAATGTGTTACAAACGGAAGGACAAAGTGCATATACCCCCATCCTGGAGGTGGAGGGTATTAAAATTGTTAAATTAGTGAAACTTAGTTTCATAAGATCAAAAAATATTTCATAGTATTAAGGAAACAATTCTTAAATATTATGAAATGTGCCATAACCAATAAAATATTTGTGTTATGAAATGTCTTCATAAATATAATGAAGGATTTCATAGTTTTTATGAAATGTTTCATAACTTACAAATACACTTTTAGTGTGTCGACTTTATTCGTTGAATGCTAGCAATTCTCATTTGTACTCTGTTAACTAGGACATAAGTATGAATCCTGATTAGGTCAAACACACATTCATTTAAAGACTCTCGCAATAGTGGTGTGTGTTCATTGGTTAGTCAACGAGTTAATCCTTTTTTTTGTTTATATTGGAAACGTCAGTATAACTTATTACTATTTATGAAACTCTTTCATAAAATTATTCAGTTTATTCATAAAATATATGAAAATTTTCATACATCATATTATGAAAAATAATGAATTTTTATGACAAAAGTTCTTCGAATGAAGAATTGCATTTCATAGTTTCTAAGAAATGTTTCATAAATTCTATGACACTTTTCATTGGTTTGTGCTTTATGAAACATGTTTCATACATTTTATGAAATGTTTCTTTGGCGACTTTTTAATGACAATTTTCACTGAGGTTAAGACAAAATCATAAATATTATGAAGATAATTCATAATGTATTTTCAGTCCATGTTAGGGAGTTTTTTCCTCTGGACCAATCTCGCCCACTTTCAATCCCAAGCGATCTACAACCATTTTAACCACCTAGCTCATTTCGTTCGCATGCTAGTGTGTTTTTAACAGACAGACGGACGGACATGACTAGATCGTCCTAGAATTTTAGCTCGATGGAGAATATATATATATACTTTACTGGATATCCGATGAATATTTCAAGGTGTTGCAAACGGAATGACAAAATCCATATTACACTTGAACCAAATGATATAAATCTGTAACTATAGGTGAAATAAACACCAATTAAGGTGTTTTTAGTTTTTCATTTTCTCATCCTTTTGTCACTTAAAAGGACTACAAATTTCCAAAGGATAGATTTTTTCAAAAATTATTTGTAATATTTACTTGCACCCTATGACTCCGATGCCAAATTAAAGAAGAGCATATGTGCTAAAAATATTTTTTTTTATATTTTGTTGCGACATATAAATTGTAAGGTTAACATGGTTCCCTAAGTACTGAAAATGGTCAGGATGGGTTAGCTTTTGTTTAGGGTTCATTTCGTAGTGTAATCTATTAAGTCCGATAACACCATAATTGGGACCTTATGGTCTGTATGACTTTATATTCTGCAATCAAAGTTCAGCCACAAGTCGTATGACCTATCAACACACAATGTATCTTCGGGAAATATTCTTCATCCCGCACCAAGTTTCTTAGGTAACCCAATGAATCTCTTGAACTAAAGCAAAGCCATACAAATAAACCATTTCCAAGAGTATTCCTCCCATGGCTTTGTGTTCGACCATAAATACGGAGCAATTCAAATTGGTTTATAGCAAAGCAACCAACAACAAGGTGTAATAAAGGTTTCTTTGTGTTGTTGTACCTTGTGCAACAACAATAACAATTCCCTGACTCTGGTAAAGTGATAACCTTTTTTAATGACCTTCATTAAGTTGAGTTTAGTTAATTGCACGAGTTACGAGTTGTTGCTAGTGTTAGTAGCTAGTTGCTCGTACTAAGTAATGCCGCAACCTCCTCATCTTCATCATGAACATCATGATCATCGATGATGATCGTTGTATATCCACAATGTTGCAGCAACTGCTGATCAGCGGATCAAGTGTTGGTGCCAGGGTTGTGATGGGGTTTCCTCTGAGCTGCTGATGCTTCGTTTGTGGCATTTGGGGGGACTGCCTGTGGTTGCCGGTCGCCCGACGCTGACGGATTGCCTGACTGTCAGTTGGACTGCTTGTGATGATGATGATGATTGGCTGGGTTGGTTTGCCTGGACTGACTTGGCTGACTGGCTTTCTGGTTGACTCTGATTGTAAGGTTAGTTACATGGTCTTGATGTTTGACTTGTCTGTTGCTGTTTCGCTTTCTGCTACGATCGGTTTCTTCTTCTTGATGTTGCCTTTATTTCGAGATTTTGTGAAATTATAACAACATGTTGCAAGTTGCCAGTTGCATACGTGTTGCTATTAACACTGTAATAGAGTGATGGCTTTGACGTTTCAGTTCTTTTGATGTTGATTTGATCGAAAAGATTAAATGGCAACCAGAAGACGGACACAAAAAAAGACACCCCAGCTGGACTCCACAGTTAAAGTCGCCGCACAGTGGCCAATACTCATATAAGACGAAGAAAAAACTTCTTGAAAAATTTATAGTGATTTTTAGGACCTCTAAAATCACTGTAGCTCTAAATATAGAACAAATTAATATGGAAAGATGAAATATGGTTATGTACAGTGGAAGAGAAAGGCAAATAAGATATATTTAAAAAAAATTACCGAATGACTTGAAGGATGATGAATGATTAATATTTGAAATGACCTTTTCCGACTTTTTTGTTCCACTCCCTAAAACCATAAAATATATTTGGAATGTCCAAAGTCTCCTCTTTCATTAGGTACCAATACCGCCTTTCTAGGACTAACAGAAATATTGCAAACAATTTTTGAATAAATATGTCCTTCAAAAATGTCAAGTCCTCTTACAGGCGAACTTTGCCAGAAAAAAAAATAATTTTACAGAGATTTTCTGTGGAGCTAAAAGTTTTATAAAATACTGTGCTTTCGTTCAATTGTTTGGTCGATGTCGCAACACTGTACCTCATAGCCAGCATCATCGTCACCATCGACGTCCTCTCTGTGTTGTCCGTCATATTCATTTGCCCTTTGCTGCTGGTGATGGCTGTGAACTCATTTACTTATGGCAGACAACGATTGATGTGGACAAGGGAACCCAGAACAACAACACCACACACCCTGGTTTCCACAGCATCTGATGATGCTGCTGCTCTTACTTCGTCCTTCTGCTGTGGTTTCTAGAATCAATCCCATTCTGTATTTTGCAATTCCTTTTGTTATTTCTTCCTCTCTCTGCTAGTTCTTCGCCTTGTTGCGGTATGTAAAACTGAAAGTAATCAGTTGTTGTAAAACAATACTAGGCCGTCGCACAGTGGTTCAGAATCAAAAAAAAATTATTTATTTTTTTTTTTTTGACTTTGTTGAACTGTTTCTCACACTATTTAAGAGATTTTGCACTCAGATATTTTTTATTTGAAATTGTGGTTTCTTAGCTTTATTATGACGTCAAAACTATGTTTGTGCCAAATGTAGTTCGTTTGTAATAATTATTTAAAAAAATATCCTTCTTGAACAAATGTCTGACTTTGGACTAACACAACTTTTTTCCTTAAAAAGCCTTTCAAGAAATATATACATATTTGGAAAGGTTAAAAGGTTCCCCGCTTTTTAGGATAACCTATGCCTGCACGAAATTGCACCCATGGAAGATTAATTTTCTTTAAAATCGAAAAATACCAAAAATAGTCAACTTTGGGTCGATTTCTAAAATATATTCGATTTCCCGATTTTTAATGTTAATATCCCAAAATAATCCTTGTCTATTTTTGATTTTTTACAGAACTCAAAAATGTCTTCCAGAACAAAGGTTATTGAATTTTGGCCGATGGATTTTGATTCTGAACCACTGTTCGACGTTAGAAGTGGGAAAAGTGCAAAATAACGCAACTAAAAAACGCACAGAAAAATTGTTTCATGAAACCTTATTAAGGATCCTAGCCTAAGTAATGTATGTACACTTTACATACGATTTAGAATTAATAATTAAACCACAATGTAAAAAAGTATGAATTGTCTCCGATTACCAATTAGTAGGTACTCGTTTTGAGCAGATGTTCATGAGGGGATAGATAGAGTTAAGTTTTTTTTGAGAGATGTTAAAGTTGATTGACTATATGTAAAAGGCTGATATGCAGATAGTATATATTCTTGGCTAACTTATACTTTTTTTCTCATTACGGACACTATCGTTAGAGTTGTTAATTGAAAATCAAAAAAAAATCTTTTTATAAGTTACAGCGTTCAAGCAAAGATAGTCGAAAACAAAGATGTTCGATACGGTCGTTATAAGGAATACCTATAAGACTATGCCACAAAAATTTCGCTGCAGGGCTATTTATAACATATTCTTATGTATTTTGGCGGTCTAAACTTGAAAAATATATTATAAAATATTCGCCAGAGTTACCTTAAAGATTTGTACTCTCATTTTGGAAATATAACTCCGATCGCATCCACTTATAATTATCAATTAAAGGTTTTACGTTCTGATATAAATGCATTTAACCCTAGAGGAAACCCTTCTGAAGATACCGAAGAATAAATAAATGTAATTTCTAACAGCATCAACAGAAATACGGTTGTACGGGAAGAAATGGAATTAACAAAAAATTTCTAAACCCCCTGGTGTAATAAAAACCTGCAAGCTCTCAAAAAATGCAAGGGGAAATTGTTAACAAGAAGAAGAAGGAATGGTACAAATGACCAAATTGAATTCACCTTAAGGCATATAAGTAAAATTATAAAGAGAGCCGATAAAATATGTATGAATAATTTCTTACAACTCCATCTAGATTCTCTAGACCAAAATCCACGAAAGTGTTGGGAATTTTTAAATGGATATTTGGGAAGAAATGGTTCTAGACAAATTCAATTAAGGAACTGCAATAATGGGTTGATAACTGATGACAAAGAAAAATGCAATATGTTCAATGAATATTTTTTAAATATTCCGAAAGTCATAAAGGACAATATTATAAACAGCGGCGATGATGGTTGTAATAAATTAAATTCTCTTGTTCAGTGTAGCTGTACGTTCTCATTCAATAATACTCGTAATGAAGAAGTGCTGGAACTAATTGAGAGCCCAGAACCTAGTAAAAGTCCTGGTCATGATGAAATTACAGGTAAAGCAATGATAAAATGCAAGGAAATAATTACTCCACAGCTGACAAACATTTTTAATAATATGGTTAATACTTCTATTTTCCCTGAAATACTCAAAATTGCAAAAATCACACCAATTCCGAAAACTTGCCATATACATACATACAACGGATAATTTCAGACCAATAGCTTTGCTTTCACTAATTGATAAAATTTTTGAGAAAGTTCTACATAAACAGCTTTGGAATTATTTAGATCAAACAAATCAACTATATGGTATGCAGTTTGGTTTTAATAAGGGCATTATGTTTGTGGATATTTAGATGATTTATGATTTTTCTAAAGCATTTGACTTGGTGGATCATACAATTTTACTTGAAAAACTTCCATACTATGGAATACAAGGTGGAGCAGTACAATTGTTGCAGAGTTACCTTGATAACAGGAAGAAATTCGTTGAGATAAATGGAGTTAAAAGCGACATTAGTTTAGTTGAGCATAGCGTACCTCAAGGTAGTGTCTTAGACCAACTTTTGTTCACAGTATATTTAAATGATATCTGTAAGCTTCAACTATATGGGAAATTAATTATGTATGCGGATGACATTTCTCTGTTTTACCCATATAATCATGAAATTGTACTAAACTCACAAATGGAACACGATGCTACTGTGATATTAGAATACTGCAGAATAAACAAACTAATGCTGAACTCTGAAAAGACCAAACTAATACGATTTCGTCCACACAGCGCTGGAAATGGTCAACCTTTCAATATAACTGTTGGGAGAACACACATAAATGAATGTTTTTCATTAAAATACTTAGGCATTCATTTGCAAAACAACCTATCTTGGAACTTAAATATACAAGACTTGAAAACTAAAGTAGCTCCAGCAATTGGAATATTATACAAATATAAAAATAAGTTTAATACAAAGACAAAGCTATTAATATACAATGCTTTAATATAAAGCCATCTCAACTATATGCCTATGATATATGCCTACAAGAAAAGTGTCCAACTAAAGTCTCTACAAAGAACCCAAAATAAAGCACTAAAAACTGTTTATAACTTACCTCGTACTCACTCCACATTGACGTTATATGATAGTATAGCTAAATCTACGTTACCTATACATGGATTATACAAAATGCAATTACTCACATACATGTTTAAATCGGTACGAAACCTTGGTCCCCGTGCAATTGAATTTCATAAAAATCAGACAGTTTTTAATACGAGAAATCGATCAAATTTGCGAATTAAAAGATGTAGACTTGAAATAAAAAAACAACGAATAGAACATAACGGCTGCTCGGAGTTCAACCATCTTCCCCAAAGCTTGAGAGATATACCTAGAATATCCTTATTTAAAATACACTTGAAGACACACTTAAAACAAAATATATGAATGCTTCTGTTTTGAAGTAAATTGATCTCATTTACATAATAATAATGAGACAATAATGTCAATATTTGTCTATAAAAGTATTGGCAAATCATCCGTACAGAGGTAATAACAGCGGAACAATTATTTTTAGTTTACTTGTAAAAGATATATGAATAAATGTAGATAATATGGGATTCTTTGTTGACGTAAAATAATCTAAAAAAATTTGATTTATCCATAATCAATATTTCATTTGAAGTGTAATATTGTCGTTTCTCAAAGACCATTTTGCATCTATATGACATTTATTACTTGGCTGCAGACTACCACTATCACGATTTCTACCCTGTGAAGGCTTCGTTAGGTGGCTTCGCAGCGACTTTTCAACAACAAAGCCGGCCTCTTTAAGTAAATGATTCTCACAAACGAGTGAGAAGCACTACTCACTTTCCGAATTATCGACCTGAGACCCTATAAAGTCCGTCCGTCTGTTGAAAGCACGCTAGGATCTAAACGAAAAAATGAAGGCGTCAAAATTTTCCATAAATGTCTGCCTGTATAGTCATTGATCGGTTGGGATTAGGGTTTGGGGTCCGGGAATTCCAGGAAAAATTTTAAATTTCCCGGAAATACAGGAAATATTAAAAAATATTTTATTGACTTTCCAAGAAAAACTATATATACGTAGGAATATAAAGGCAACAATAGGCGAGATTGACAGAACACAGAAAATATATAAATTTATGACATATACTCCTGGTTTCTCAGGAAGACTTAAACATTCAAATTTGTATGACAAAGATAAATATAACTTAGCATTTAAGACTGACAATACTGTTAACCACATATTTAGTAGGACGAAGACAAAGTTAGAAAATGGGGTTTTCCCCAATGTGGTCTACCAAATCAAATGTAACGTGGACAAAACCAGCGTATGCCAGAAGGTATATGTTGGTACTACTAAGACAAAATTAAAGACTAGAATATCATCTCACAAATCTGACCATAAAGCTATTAACAGACCATTAGAGCAGAATACCACTCTTGCAGCGCACTGTATCATCACAGGCCATACGCCAAATTTTGACAATGTAGAGATACTGAAAGAGGAGAGAAATTACAAAAGAAGATACACTCTTGAGATGTTACATATTATTGACGTTCCTACCAACAAAAGACTTAACTACAAAACTGACACAGATAAATGCGCCAAAATTTATCGTTACACAGTAGACAAATACAGACAATCAAAATTGCCATCAGTAGACGAAAGCACGCAAAACCGCTCGGACTGCAGTTAATATAATATATATATAAAGGTAATTATCCATAAATTTGTTAAACTTTTTTGAGAAACTTTGTAATGTAAATGTGTAATTCTTATTTGTGTATAGACACCCCTGAAGATGATTGAAGATTTCAATCGAAATATTGGGATCAAATAAATTATCAAAAACAGCAACACCTGTTTTTCAAATAAAGCCTACAGCCGAACAATAAGAAAATGTATTGATTATTTTGAGCACTAATTTAGTTTTACTGTACAATTGGGAAGTTGTATAAATATTATAAATTCATATATTTACATTATTGACAATAGTAATGAACATTTCTTTACATCATATTACTGCAAAAAAATTAAATTTTAAAATTCGCTAAGTTTTTTTTTTTGCGAAACACAGCTAGGGAATACACACTTTTTATTAGGATATTTGCAGGATTTTTAATATAAATCGAAAATATCATACTGACAATACTATGGCTGTCATAGTGTCAATACTTAACCCCTCGTGCTATCTGGTTTAACTTTAAATTTCATGTTTTACCAGTAGAATCTACGAGATAAAAGGTGAAAATATTCTTAATGAAGAATTTATTTTACATATGAAGCCAGTAAGAAATGGTATAAAAATAGGGAAAACATTAAAATTGTTCACCTGGAAACTTTCGACAGAAATCTAATAGGAATAGAAATATGTATATCCTACGGTATATTTAAATGACCTTCTGTAAGAACTAATGACTGGACTATTTCAATGTTTTAATTTTTTATGAATATTTAATTAATATTATTTTTTTATAATGTTTCTATTGCTTTTACAGTTTAGAATATTTCCCGCCGTTGCTGTTAAATATTTTCGTCTCTAGGCGAATGAATCTTCTAAATTAAAGACGTTCTCAGCCATACGAGTTATTGTTGTCCAATTTTATGACTACAATTAGTCTAGAATAAAATATTTGTAAAATGTAAAATATTTTGACAAACACATTCGTTTTTAATTTGTAATATGACAGTATTTTTAAAAAGCACATCCGTTACTAAATATTGTTATTTTAAACCATATTGGACATACTTAAAAAAAATTACTTTTTCCCGGGAATTCCCGGGAATAAAACTTTTCATTCCCGTTTTCCCGCGAAATGAAAAAAGTCCGGGAAACCCCAAACCCTAGCTGGGATTGCAACTGGGCGAAATCGGTCCAAAGGAAATTTTTTTTCGCTCGCAGGGATTGAAAATACCCCTAATATCCCCTAGTATTTAGATTAGTTAAGCATGTTTTTTAAATATGTCAGCATATATTTATTTGATAATGGACCCTTATAACAAAAACGTGCACCATAAAGTGATTCTTATTCGTAGGGGGTGAAGTGGGACAAAAAAGGGATAAAAATGGTACCTATCAAACGACAACAGCTAGAAACACGAAATTCAGTGTGAACATTCCTCTAATTGAGTAGATACATCATATAAAAGTACTTTTAAGGGGTAAAATGGGAATAGAGGGATAAAAATGGTACCAACCAAACGGCTGCACCTAGAATAATGAAATTCGGTGTATACATTCCTCTGATTGTGTAGACACGTAAAATAAAGAGATTTTTTAAAGTTTGTACTTTTAGGGAGTAAAATTTAAAAAAGGATAAAAATTGTACCAACTCCGACTGCGTAGACACAAAATATAAAATATTTTTTTGAAATTCGTTTTTTCAAGGGATACAGTGGCAATCATCATGAAGTTAGGTTGCGAGCTTTAAAATAATTAAAATTTTATATTTATTTATAAAATTATTTTTTAAATTTTCTAGTAATGTTACCGCACTTCTACGTAAAATCGACATCCTCTGTGAAATGCAATCCATGGTGGAGGCCGGCCTTACCTTCATTTCGGTTTGAAAATAATATTTGATTTGAACAACTATGTGTTGTTGTCCATACAACTATAAACAAAGCCGGCGGGACAAATGCTCTGTGTGAGGAATAAAACTTACTTCATTCATATCGTGCACCATTCTCATTCAAAGTTAGTTTTCAGCTTTTCTTCTTTACAAACGTATTACAAACACGAATTGGATCATTCCTGTCAACGTTCGAAATAATAACATCAACATCGTTTAAATTTTTGTTTTGATATTAGGATTTTTTACATGACAATTTAATTTTTTCAATTTAATATTTGTGTGCTAAATTTTTAAAAATATTTCAATTTGAAATCTGTACGAAATTATCGACATTCGTAAAAAGAGATGTTCAAAATTTCAAATGAAGGAAATTCACATATTTTCAGATTTCGGTGTCTTTCTGCGAGAATACATTCACAAACTACGAAACAATCCAAGCTATCGAGGTCAAAAATCGTACCGCTTGACATGGAATGACCCATATAGTTTTTTATGAAGATAAAATTATTGGCAATAAAAAATGCAAAATGTACATTGCTGTGGTCCCAGAAATAAAGATTGTATTGTTTAAGGATGATCTGCAAAATATTTCGTCGCTGGGTCAAGCCATCTGTGAGCTAAACGCTCCGGAAAAAAAACATCAAAAAATCATGTTTTTCCCGTGTAATTTGTTTTGTTGCACAAAAAAATATAAATTAATAGACCATTGGAAGCACTAAGTTTTTATTCTTGTCTTAGAATAACTCATTGGTCGTATTATTGGACTTTTAGATTGAGTTTTTGAGGTTTTTCAAGTGGCAGATAAAAGCTCATATTTCTTGGGAACATTTTGTAAAAGATGTTATGAAAAATAAATGGAAGGGATCAATACCTTTGGCTGCATTTTTGTGAAATAATTTAATACAGTAGATGGTTTCTAAGAGCGAACATTTTCAAACTCTTTTTAAAAAACGAGCACTGCGGCGTCATTTTTTTCTGATTTGCATCATTTAGGCTTCATTCGAAAGGTATTGCCTACAGCTATTTTATCACAGACGGCTTGATCAAAGACCGAAATATTTTGCAAATCATGATAAAACAATCCAAACTTTATTTTCATGAGGCGACTGAAAATTTGTTTTCCATTTGTATGGACCACGACCCAGTCTAGTGTACATAGGTACCTTTGCCAATTATCTGACAAAGGGATAAGACTACACTAATGGGAAATCATTCATTCTATTAATATAATTTTTAATTAAACTTAGACAAGGAAGCTATGTCATGGATACTTCGATAGTTTCTAAATAATTTGAAAACATGTGGTATTAAACTTATCATAAAAAGTGAACTGACAAAAATAAATATTTCTAAAGAGGTCTTGACAGATCCAAATGTCTTACAAAATAAATGTTATATGATAGTATGTATGGATGTAATAGTGTAGAAAATAATATAAATCAAAACTTTATTCGTGCATTCGTTCTAATACAACTTGGTTTATGTGGTAGTATCTTAAGGTACATGTTTTAATCACCAATAACACATTCAGTTTTTTGTTATTATTTTTTTTTTCAAAATTTATATTTCCAATTAATATGAAAAATGTTTTTTTTCTTTTTTTCACTGAACCAACACTCAGGGGATGTCCCCTATAAATGCAGTGCATTGCGTTGGTGGAAGGAAGATAGGGTATTGGAAGGAGGAAAGAGGGAGTAGTGTCTGTTGACATCTGTTTTGAATCTATGAATGTCGTAATTGGAGGGAAAGATATTTGCCGGAAGTCGATTCCACATACGGATAGTACGGGCGAAGAACGAATTTATTCTGTAATGTGTAGTGCGGCCGGTTGTCCAATCGACAACAAATGGGTGAGCGTTCCTGGAAAGTCGCGTATCTCTACCGAACGTTCTCACGGGCGGTATAAGATCACGAATTTCCGAAGAACAAACACCATGAAAGTATCGATAGAACAATGACACACACCCAACATTACGACGATGTTCAAGGGAGACAATAGAATTGGATATCCTACCGTCACCTATCAACACCATCGCCCTCCTCTGGACACGGTCAAGTAGCTCCAGTGATGAAGCTGGAGCACCCGACCATATATGGAAGTTGTATTCCATCTTTGGTCTGATGTAGGTAGTGTAGATATTGAGAAGATCAGATGGTGTGAAATATTTCTTACATCTTTTTAAAAAGCCTAAACATTTGAAGGCATCTTTCGACACATCAAATACATGTTTTGTCCAACGAACATCACGTTGTATTTTTATGCCAAGAACATCGAGAGCATATGATTGCTCCATATCTACACCGTTCATTAAAATCGACGACACCGTTGGATCAGTGAATCGCTTGTGAGACAACAAGGAGCACTGCTTCTTACGCGCATTAAAATCTACTATATTCTCTCGACCCCATTCAATCGCCTTTTATCCTCAATTTCTTGACGACTTGGTCTATGATCGAATGAGTTTGAATGACAGAGGTTGCTGTCATCCGCGAATGAGTATATTGGATTCACAGTCCGATCCAAGAGGTCGTCGATGAAAATAAGAAAAAGGGAGGGGGAAAGAACAGAGCCCTGTGGTACTCCTGCGGTTAACCTACGATCATCGGATGAGAACCCATCTACAACAACACGTATAGTGCGATCTCTGAGGAAGCTCGATATAAATCGAGAGAAGTCACTACCAACACCAAAAGCGATAAGCTTTGATATGAGTGCGCCGTGCCAAACTCTATCAAAGGCCTTGGAGATATCTAGAGCAACGACCTTACTCTCACCAAGCTTGTGAATAGATCGATTCCACTTTTCGGATAGCAGTGTCATCAGGTCTCCCGTAGATCGATTCCTACGGAAGCCATACTGTCGATCATTAAGTAAGTCATTAGTTTCTAAATACCTCACAAGATGGTGGTTAACCATACTCTCCATAACCTTCGAAAGCGCTGAGCAAATCGCGATCGGTCGATAGTTAGCAGGATTATAAGCCTCACCTTTTTTAGGGATGGGCTGGATGTTCGCAATCTTCCAACGCGCTGGGAAAACCCCTGCACGGTATGCAAGGTTGAAAAGATTACGAAGGGGACGGGCAAGCGTCGAAGAGCACTTACATAGGACAAGTGTTGAAATGCCATCCGGGCCTGGAGATTTATTTACGTCGAGATTTGCGAGAACCCTTTTAACTCCACGTGTTCGAAAAAATATCCGAGGCATGGAACTATTTACATTTTCGAGGAGTGGTTCATTGCTTTCCGGCAAGGATGAATTCCTTGCAAACATTTCAGCCAATAGGTTAGCTTTGTCAACCGGGTTAGTGAATATCTGGTCATCTTTAACAAGAGTTGGGATAGATGAGGAGTTATCCATTACTCTTCTCATAAATGACCAAAAGCTCTTACTTCGACTGGGAGAAGCAAGAACTTTGGCACGAAGATGTTGTTCGTACAGAAACTTTTCACGTCTAAGTACCCTGGCACACATGGTTCGTGTCTGCTTGCGTAGCAGATCAGTTGTGGCATTTTTATTTAAACACCATTTCCTGAATGCTTCCTCTTTGGATCTGACAGCAGCCTTGCATGTCTGGTTAAACCAACTTTTATTAGATGGTTTATCCGAAATAACTTTAATTGGAATAAATGACTTCATTCCAATCAAGATAATATTTTCAATCATTTCAGCCGCAGCATCTATATCGCCATTTAGAAAACAAAGTTTCCAACTGATATGCTGGAAAAAGTTGTTGAGCTCGACCCAACGTGCCTTTTCGTATATATATATTGTCCGCTTTGGGGCTGGGGTCGAAGCGACACGAAGAGCGGAATACGAAAAGGATGCTGAAATAATGCAGTGATCCGAATTACCAAGAGGTGCTAGAACGTTAACTTCATACTTTTCAGGGTGTGATGTTAAGAAAAGATCAAGGATATTAGAGTGTTGCCCTTGGACACAAGTGCATCGGACGACGGACTGACAAACAATTTCATCATTATGGCTATAGAATCGACTATAAAAAAGTACTGATTTTTTTTTTTCTAAATTTCTCCAACTATTGACTTGAACTGAATATGAAGGTATTCCATGTGGTGTCTATTTATAATACTTTTGCGTCAGTTTGCGTCATAAATTTCTTTCTTGTGGTATTTTCTTTTCTGAAAAAAATGTTTCTAATTTTTAAAATTGAATATCGTTTATTCAATGATTATAATTTTCTTATCTCCGACCCTAATACCCAATAGTGCAATATTATTATTTCGATAGTAAAGCTAATGACAATTTGAAGAAAAATAAAAAAATCTTTTGAAAGAAATTATTTTGGAAAATGGTATTTGATATTCTCCTGTGTTGAATCATTCATTTTCATCTATTCAAAATATTATACAAACTAGGTAATATATAAAGATGTGTATTGTCAAATACAATGAATACAAATACAATTGTATACAATGACTGATGGATAAGAAATTCTAACCAAGAAAAACAACTGGAATAGTAACTCTTCTCTTCTGACAAACCAATCTAAGAATTAAAGATTTTTTCATGGAACCGTCAAAAACCTGATACATCACGACGATCGCTTTAAACAGATAAGCCAGGTCATAATCATACCATCGTTCTTGCCAGCTTATCTGTCTGCATTCGACGATTCCGGTCTTAACTCGCTATCAAAGAGATTATGTAAATGATATGCACCTCGGCGTCATTTGTCCGGCTGGGAATATCCACAAGATGACTTAATTAACTTGAGAGTCAAATAGAAAATCCCAAAAAACAGAAACAAACATAAAATCAGTAAATTTTCCCACACAAAGGCAAAGCATAAATATTATAATATTCTACTGGCCCAAAGAAGAAACTAATGAATATGCAAGAGGTCATAAAAGATATAACATTAAGTCATTTTATGACTATAAACAAAAAGGGAATTTCTACAAAAAGAGTTGATTAACGTGCAAGCAAGCCCAGAGATTTCAAAACGAAAGAATGACATTACTTGGAGGGAGGCGAAGTGGTGAACTCAGTGGTAAACATACATAACCATGGAAGGAGAACTGAACAAACACTGATTATTTTTAAATTATTATTATTATTAAATTATTATTATTATTAAAGGTTGCCTAAAGATGGAATGTAGGCAAATAATGCACTGTGCGGATATGCGCATCTCTGCACAATAATCACTTGGATATATTTTGAAATACATTCGAATGTTATCGTGTAAGAGAAGTAAGTAAGAATATTGAATGAGGTGATTGAATATTCTTATTTTTAGGGACAAAACGAGGAAAAAATACAGGCCAAATTACAGCTGATACAATAGGGATTTTCAGAATAACTTTCAGAAATGCAATTACAATGTAGAGTGGGTCGGTTTTTTTCTTTGGACCGAAGAATTTTGACTAAAGTAAAAAATAGTTATTATACCCTCCACCTCCAGGATGGGGGTATACTAACTTTGTCATTCCGTTTTATAAAGTATATATATTCTTGATCGTCACAAAATTCTAAGACGATCTAGCCATGTCCGTCTGTTGAAAGCACGCTAGCATCTAAACGAAAGGAGCTAGAATGTTCAAATTTTCCATAAATGCATCTTATAGTCGTAGATCGGTTGGGATTGAAACGGGGCGAAATCGGCCCAAAGGGAAAAAATTTTCCCTCACAACGACTAAAATTACCCATAATAATCCCTAATATTTTAGCGTACTTACGCATGTTTTTTGAATATTTCTGTTTATTTTTGCTTGATATTTGGTATGCGCATTCCCCTTATAGCAAAAAGTGCACCATAAAATGATTCTTATTTGTAGGGGGTGAAATGGGGACAAAAATGGTACATATTAAACGACAACAGGTAGAAACACGAAATTCAGTGTGTACATTCCTCTAATTGAGTAGATACATAATATATATACAAGTATTTTTTCCAATTCGTACTTTTAAGGGGTAAAATGGGAATAGAGGGATAAAAATGGTACCAACCAAACGGTTGCACCTAGAATAATGAAATTCGGTGTTTACATTCCTCTGATTGCATAGACAAGTAAAATACACGGATTTTTCAAAAATCTTACTTTTTGGGGTTAAAATGAAAAAAGGGGATAAAAATAGTACCAAATCAAATGACCGCAGCTACGGTCATGAAATTCGCTGTATACATTCCTCTTACTGTGTAGACACGGAAAATACACTGATTCTTCGAAATTCGTACTTTTTGGGGTCAAAATAGAAAAAGGGGATAAAAATAGTACCAACCAAATGACCGCAGCTAGAGTCATGAAATTCGGAGTATAAATTCCTCTGACTGCGTACACACGGAAAATAAACGGATTTTTCGAAATTCGTACTTTCAAGGGATGGTACAGAGGGATAAAAATAGTACCAACTAAACGACTACAGCTAGAATGATAATATTCTAATTGCGTAGAAATGTCGAGGGGGTAAAAATGGTACCAACCAAATGGGCGCAGCTGGAATCATGGAATTCCGTGTATACATTCCTCTGACTGCATAGACACGCAAAATAGAAATTTTTTTTCCAAATTCGTACCTTTTCTTTTACGGCAAACATTGGTTGAATCATGAAGTTAGGTTATTTTGCACTATGTACGTCTGATAATGGATTTTCAAAATTTGTACTTTTGGAATTGAAATAGAATGGAAATACAACCAACTGTAGCACCCACTATCTACCAATATTCATGGTAGTACGAAACCCACAAAGAAAATAGGCGAAAGTTTCGAAAATTGAAATTCAAGAAATTTCATCTGATAAGAAATACTTTGTTGATGGCCCGTTACAATCAATCGAAATTTGTTGTTGCATATATATGACCCTCAACACCGAAGTGAAAATTGGACTTTTTTAAAAAAAGTATATTTATATTTAGTACCAATCAACTCAAGCATTATAACAGTATTCTGATTAGAAAAACTAAATAGCAAAAATAAGATTTGTTTGCATGTATATGAAAAAAGTGCACCAGTTTTTGGATTAATTGAGCATATTATTCCCAAATGTGAAAATTCTAGTGTGTTAAAATTATACAAATCAGAGTTACAAGCCGAACCATAATTATCGGCGGCGGCGGCGCTGTTCAAAATGGGTCGGCGGCGGCGGCTTTCGGCTGATTTGTCGGCTCGCTCTGTTATTCGATCACCCCTATTTATTTCACAATTTTGGGAAAATGGAAGGAATAATTTGTATTGGCTTTAAACACCTTTTCTTTTATTCAATGTATATATATATTATAGTTCAATATTCGTTAATATTAGCCAATGTTCCCATAATTTAATATTATTATCCCATACAATTATTTTTGGAAGTGGGAATCCATTCTCAATATTTATAATATGCGAATTTAATAAATATTTTTGCAATTACAACTTTTCGTGTAAGGCATATTTGACCAGACATCTTGAATATCATAATATTTCCAATGAATGATAATACTATACCTACTTTGACACACTAAATAAGCACAGCTTCTCTGTTGTTTAATAAGACTGTTTTTCTTAAGCTGGGATAAGAAGCTGCGATAACAAAAACGTCAATAAAAATTTAATTTTTTACCCAAAATAAAAAATAATTGCCGGCAACAACAATATAAATATTTGTATCAAAACAAATTTTCAAAAAAAAAAATATTTTCTGTTGACTTTTTCGGACTTATGGTCGATAACCATAAATTGGACCTACACTGGATAATTATCCATGCTAAGTCCAATATTTTTAACATAAAATATTTTTGTTAAAATTTGTTTTTATGCACACATTGGTATTGCTGTTGGTGATAATTTTAAAAAAGAAATTTTTATTTTGAGTTAATTTTTAACTTTTTATTTGGCTTTTTCTTATCACAGCTTAGTTATTCAGTCTTAAAGAAAAACAGCCTTATTGTTATTTATAGGAATACATGGCCACGCGTACTGGAATTGACTTATAAAGGGTGTCCCAAGAAGAGCGCAATTTTTTAATTTTAAATAAAACACAGATATTTAAGAAAAAATCGTGAAACTTTATTATATCGTAAAGTAGACAGAATGAGGTTATGTATGGAACAATATATCGTGCAGATGGCCGCCGCGGCTTTGCTGGCATGCACGCGCTCTTTTAATGAAATGTTCAATGACCGTTTTGCATGAATGCTGCGGTATTTCATTAATGCAGCGTCCAATTTCGTCTTTTAAGGCTTGAGTCGTCGTCGGCTTATTCGCGTAAACCATCGACTTCAAAAAAACCCCAAAGAAAACAATCTAATGGTGTTAAATCGCACGATCTAGGCGGCCAATTCTGATCTCCAAAACGCGAAATAACACGACCGGGAAATTACTGATGCAGCAATTGAATTGTTTCTCTGGCTGTATGACATGTGGCGTCGTCTTGTTGGAACCACATGCCCTCCACATTCATTTCTTCAATTCTAGGCAAGAAAAAACTGGTTATCATTTCACGATACCTAACACCATTGACTGTTTGCGCTTGACCTGCCTCATTTTCATAAAAAAAAGGTCCAATGATTCCTCCAGCCCAAAAACCACACCACACAGTGACACGTTGAGGATGCATTTGCTTCTCGTGAATCACTCGAGGATTTTCCGCACCCCAAATGCGACAATTGTGCCTATTGACGAAGCCATCAAGATGAAAATGGGCCTCGTCACTGAAGATGATTTTATCGGCAAAATCAGCATTTTCATGTTGTCTCTCCAATACCCAATTAACGAACTCCCTTCGCTGTCCATGGTCAGTTGGCTTCAGTTCCTGAGTCAATTGAACTTTGTATGCATGAAGATGCAAATCTTTCGTCAACATTCGCTGCAAAGTGGATTTGGAGACACCAATTTGCTGAGCTCGGTGTCGAATTGAGGTGGATGGAGTTTGAGCGACATCATCACGTACAGCTGCGACATTTTCGGTCGATCGACCTGGTCGATGGCGCGTTGTTGTCTTTACATCACTAACAGACCCAGTTTCGGCAAATTTATCCCTTAATCTCTTTACAGTTGACTCTTTTGGAGCATTATTGTGACCCCAAATTGATCGCAATTTGCGAACTGTAGCCGCAAAACTTTCACCATTTTGGTAAAACAATTTCACAATGAGAATGCGTTGTTCATTCGTGTAGCGCTCCATTTTTACTAACCTCGTACCTTCTACTAACAAACAATAACAATTGTTCAAATGTCAAACAATGACACTTCGAATGTTGCCAGATTTAAAAATTGCGTTCTTCTTGGGACACCCTTTGTAAATGCGACTTTCAAATCAAAATACAATCATTCAACTTTCTATAGACGTCATCATATACTGGGATACCAAATTTAAAGAAATATCCATACATATCGGCTTAAAATCGGTCGGCTTGTATCTCTGGTACTTCGATAGATATTTCCCCCCACAGAGTTAGCTCTAAGGACACATTGTTGAATTAACAATACTAAATGTAATATTCGTATCACAGATATGGAAATTTGAGTTATTTTATATTAGTACTTTTTTTAATGTAATAAATAAAGTATTCAAAATAGTAAAACCATGTTCTTGTAATGAATTTCGGTCTGGATAATCGAATACAAAAAAATGTATTCAATCAACAAATGGTCGCTACAACCAAAGATCGTAATCCTGACTACCGAATTTAATTTTAGCATATAACAAAAAATTATAGTAACAACAGATATGTATAACAATTTAGTTGCAGATACCTTTTTGATAGTTCGATGTACCAAAACATTCTAGATTTAACGTTTCTGCAACAAATAATTTCAGTTCACAGTACTGTAAATGCTATTGTTGCAACAAAAAGTCGGTTATACTGATGGAATCACCCATGCAATATTGCGATACTACGTTGAACTAAAAAAAATCGGTTGTGGTAATGAATCTGTTTTCTGTGTGTACTACTACCAAGAAGAACGCAATTTTTAAATCTGGCAACATTCGAAGTGTCATTGTTTGACATTTGAACAATTGTTATTGTTTGTTAGTAGAAGGTACGAGGTTAGTAAAAATGGAGCGCTACACGAATGAACAACGCATTCTCATTGTGAAATTGTTTTACCAAAATGGTGAAAGTTTTGCGGCTACAGTTCGCAAATTGCGATCAATTTGGGGTCACAATAATGCTCCAAAAGAGTCAACTGTAAAGAGATTAATGGATAAATTTGCCGAAACTGGGTCTGTTAGTGATGTAAAGACAACAACGCGCCATCGACCAGGTCGATCGACCGAAAATGTCGCAGCTGTACGTGATGATGTCGCTCAAACTCCATCCACCTCAATTCGACACCGAGCTCAGCAAATTGGTGTCTCGTCTCCAAATCCACTTTGCAGCGAATGTTGACGAAAGATTTGCATCTTCATGCATACAAAGTTCAATTGACTCAGGAACTGAAGCCAACTGACCATGGACAGCGAAGGGAGTTCGTTAATTGGGTATTGGAGAGACAACATGAAAATGCTGATTTTGCCGATAAAATCATCTTCAGTGACGAGGTCCATTTTCATCTTGATGGCTTCGTCAATAGGCAGAACTGTCGCATTTGGGGTGCGGAAAATCCTCGAGTGATTCACGAGAAGCAAATGCATCCTCAACGTGTGGTGTGGTTTTTGGGCTGGAGGAATCATTGGACCTTTTATTATGAAAATGAGGCAGGTCAAGCGCAAACAGTCAATGGTGTTCGGTATCGTGAAATGATAACCAGTTTTTTCTTGCCTAGAATTGATGAAATGAAATGGAGGGCATGTGATTCCAACAAGACGGCGCCACATGTCATACAGCCAGAGAAACAATTCAATTGCTGCATCAGTCATTTCCCGGTCGTGTTATTTCGCGTTTTGGAGATCAGAATTGGCCGCCTAGATTACATCGCACGATCTAGATTAGATTTTTTTCTTTGGGGTTTTTTGAAGTCGATGGTTTACGCGAATAAGCCGACGACGACTCAAGCCTTAAAAGACGAAATTGGACGCTGCATTAATGAAATACCGCAGCATTCATGCAAAACGGTCATTGAACATTTCATTAAAAGAGCGCGTGCATGCCAGCAAAGCCGCGGCGGCCATCTGCACGATATATTGTTCCATACATAACCTCATTCTATCTACTTTACGATATAATAAAGTTTCACGATTTTTTCTTAAATATCTGTGTTTTATTTAAAATTAAAAAATTGCGCTCTTCTTGGGACACCCTTTATAAGTGTATGATATAAGCATATGGATATTTGGAATAGATCATGCAACCAACCAATTTGAACTAAACAAAACCAGGTCTCCCAGCCCAATGTGCACTCTACAAAATAAACCGAAACAGGTACATACATATCAATGTCCATCCCAGCTTAACACATTCTGGGATACGATGTATACGAACGTTTTGCCTTCTATGAGAAAAACCTGCTGTGGAAATGCCACCCATTTTCACATGACTGTGCTCGCTCCTCCATGCCAGCATGCACAGCAGTGTAATACAAAGTGTAACAATGTTTACAATTTTGACAGCTTTTCTTTCCCTCATGCCAGGCCAAATACCAGCACTTTTACTTTATGAAATCGTTAAAAGGAGGAGATGCCGAGAGAAAAATTCAATTAAATCATGAAAATAAATTAAAAATAGTCGTTTTCTTCTGATCTGCCTACCATCGGTGCACCGGAGCACCAGTCGGTCATTTAACTAAAAAAAAACTCCAGCATTTGACCACAAAAACCACAATAGTCCAGTTGTTTCTCCCCCTTCTCCAGTATTGCTTCTATAGGTTTGCTGTAAGACAAATCGCGTGAAATAGAAAAGAAAATCCAAGATTCCAAAATAAAGGCATCAGCAACGGCCAAAGTCAGACGGACGGACAACAAATAAGCAAATAAATCCCAGAAGGCGCCATTAAACAATCACAATTTTAGAAAAACTCAGCACAGCTCAGTTCAGTACAACACACATCGTGTTTATCACTGTTCCAAATGGGATGGACAGACCGACAGACGGGTGGTCGAATGCAGATCATTGGGACAGAGTCAGCGCGGGGCCAACGACAGGAGGGACGGTGGTGCTGATGGCCAGCGGGATAATCATCGAATTGGAAAACTTATGATTCGTAAGATTACGGGCGAATGGAGCAGCGAACCTGTGTGAAATGTAACACTAAGAAACACAGTTGCTCTGTGCACAGTGGTTACAAAATAAAATATTAAGAATAAGCGCCGAAATTTTATGTCAGAAACCTAATCATATCCGAAGAAAATACATGAATTTTATCGAAATCCTCTGCATGGCTTTGTAAATCGACAAAACAGTGGCATTTGGTATGATTTGTGAGAACAAATGAACATTAGGGACAACTTCTATAAAGTGGAGCTCAGCCAGACTTATCTTATTACACAAATAATGGAAAATATCAGATACAATCCGACTGAACTTAACTCCGTTTTTATACCCTCCACCTCCAGGATGGGGGTATACTAACTTTGTCATTCCATTTGAAGGGTGATTTTTAGCTATTATCTTTTTGGCAACACTGGTTTAAACAGCTGACGCACGTTTCGTGTTTTGTTTCACTGTCAAACATCTTCAGTTTGGTCTACAATTTAACCATGAATCGTCTTACAAACGAACAACGCTTGCAAATTATTGAATTTTATTATCAAAATGTGTGCTCTGTTAAGAAAGTTTTTTTCCGAAAAATTATGTTCAGCGACGAAGCTCATTTTTGGCTCAATGGGTACGTAAATAGGCAGAATTGTCGATTTTGGATTGAATATCAGCATTGCAAGAGCTACCAATGCATCCAGAAAAAGACACAGTTCGGGGCCTAGATCGTGCGATTTAACGCCTTTAGACTATTTTTTGTGGGGCTATATTAAAGCTCATGTCTATACAGACAAGCCCGCTTCAATTGACGTATTGGAAGACAACATTGAAGCATTTATTCGTGAGATACCGACCGAAATGTTGGAAAGAGTATGCCAAAATTGGACTAAGCGGATGGACCATTTGAGGCACAGTCAAGGTCAACATTTGCATGAAATAATCTTCAAACATTAAATTATATGGACCGTACTATCGATTCAAATAAAGATTTCATGCATTTTATGAATTTTATGTGTTTTTTTTGAAAAACTTTCCTATAGCTTTTAAAAAACCACCCTTATATTCTTGATCGTCATAAAATTCTAAGACGATCTAGCCATGTTCGTTCGTCTGTTGAAAGCACGCTAGCATCTAAACGAAAGGAGTTAGGACGTCCAAATTTTACATAAATGCGTCTTATAGTCGTAGATCGGTTGGGATTGAAACTGGACGAAATCGGCCCAAAGGGAATTTTTTTTCCCTCACAAGGACTAAAAATACCCATAATAATCCCTTATATTTTACAGTATTTAGGCATGTTTTTTCAATATATCTGCTTGTACTTACTTGATATTGGGTCTGCGCATTCCCCCTATAACAAATATGAGTACCATAAAGTGCTTTTCATTCGTAGGGGGTGAAATGGGGGCAAAAAGGGATAAAAATGGTACCTATGAAACGACAACAGCTAGAAACACGAAATTTGGTATGTACATTCCTCTAATTGAGTAGATACATAATATAAAATTATTTTTTCAAAATTCGTACTTTTAAGGGGTAAAATGGGAAAAGAGGGATAAAAATGGTACCAACCGAACGGCTGCACCTTAAATAATGAAATTCGGTGTATACATTCCTCTGATTGTGTAGACAAGTAAAATAAAGAGATTTTTCGAAATTCGTACTTTTGGGGTTAAAATGGAAAAAGGGGATAAAAATAGTACCAACCAAATGACAGCATCTAGAGTCATGAAATTCGGATTATACATTCTACTGACTGCATAGACATGAAGAATCAAAAGCTTTTTCCAAATTCGTACTTTCAAGGGATTAAATGGGAACAGAGGGATAAAAATGGTACCAACTAAACGGCTACAGGTAGAATGATGAAATTTGCCGAGTACATACCTCTAATTGCGTAGACAAGTAAAATAAAGGGACTTTGAGAAAGCCGTACTTTTATGGGGGTAAAATGGGAAAAAGGGATAAAAATGGTACCACCAAATGGCCGCACCTAGAATGACAGAATTCGGTGTACACATTCGTCTGACTGCATAGACAAGCAAAATAAAAATATTTTTCCAAATTCGTATTTTTGGGTTTAAAATGGAAAAATGGGATAAAAATAGTACCAACCAAATGACCGCAGCTAGAGTCATGAAATTCGGAGTATACATTCCTCTGACTGCGTAGACACGAAAAAAAAGGTTTTTCAAAATTCGTACTTTCGAGGGATACAATGGGACAGATGGATAAAAATGGTACCAACTAAACGGCTACAGCTAGAATGATGAAATTTGGCGAGTACATACCTCTAATTGCGTAGACAAGTAAAATAAAGAGATTTTGAGAAACCCGTTTATTACCCCCTTTTAAGGGCGTAAAATGGGAAAAAGGGATAAAAATGGTACCAACCAAATGGCCGAATGACGGAATTCGGTGAACACATTCGTCTGACTGCATAGACAAGCAAAATAAAAATATTTTTCGAAATTCGTTTTTTTGAATTTTTTTGAATCATGAAGTTAGGTTATCTTGCAAATAATTAATTTTCAAAATTTGTACTTTTGGAATTAAAATGGATGGAAATACAACCAACTGTAGTGTTTAAGTTTTATTGAAGATTGCTGTTTTGAATTGACTTGAAGTATTATTTCGATATATATTATGATATGAAATAATAACAATTTTATATTTATTTAAAAAATTAGTTTTTCAATATTTGTATTTATTAAAAAAATTGACATTGGCATGTAATGTTACTGCACTTCTACGAAAATCGACAGCCTCTGTGGAATGCAATCCATGGTGCAGGGTATATAAAGTTCGGCCCGGTCGAACCTAACGCCGTTTTTACTTGTATAATCTTTTTATTGGTAAACACTGTACCCCAAACACATCGAAAAATCAAACGAGTGAAGTTGCAGTCAGTCACACATGCGCACTTCAACTGACACAGCAACTGCAACACAAAAACAATATCAAATGCAGAACTGCTGCTTTTGGCCAATTCATACTCATAGTTGCCTGGCCTAGGCCTCATCATTTGCTGATGGCGGCGAAGGAGACTACATGACTACAGAACATGTAAGACCGGGCCAACAGCAGTCAGTCGTCAGTCAGTGTAGTCGGCCGGCCCCTCTGGTTAGCTGGAAATGAACATAAAACTGATTTGTCGTAAATTGTTAAAGTGTGCTACAACAAACCGAAATGAAAACGCCAGCAAAATTGTTACGAAGTAAAATCAGCTGAAGTTAAAATTGCAGTCAGTAGTTGAAATTAAAGCCACTGTTCGAAAACAAACTACCTCGCGTACTGACACATGAGGCTGGCACTTTTCAATGGGGCTGTGCTGTTTCACGTTCGCTTCATAGGGATACACTCGAAGTTGATTTTAGTCGACAATGAAATTAGCTTTTGCATTTGAATAGTCTCAGTGAAAATAAAAATATAGACTGAGAAGAAATAAATGTATTAGTCCATCACTCTCCATGCTTATTTTTTATTTGAAAAATAATGCATTTTTTCGAACAAAATAATCAATTTTCAGTGATAAGACCTTTTTCAGATTGAATGCGTTAATTGTCAAATTTGTAACATTTTGGCTTGAGAAAATATAGGCGTAATGGGTGAGTAACAATGTGTCATTCTTGCGGCGCACAGTGGTTCAGAATCAACATCCATCCATCCATCAATTCAATAACTTTTGTTCTAGTAGACATTTTTGAGTTCTGTAAAAAAAAAACAAAAATTGCGTTCTGGAACTAAAAAATCTATTTTTTTGCACTAAATGTATCCTATCTCCCAAGGGTGCAATTTCATGCAGGCAAAAGTTACCCTACAAAAACGGGGAACCCTTCAACCTTTCCAAGTATGTATATATTTTGGTTAAAGGCTTCTGAAGGAAAAAATTTATGTTGGTTCAAAGTCAGACATTTGTTCAAAAAGCATATTTAAAAAAAAAATATTAAAAACAAACGGTATTTGGCACAAAAATAGTTTTGGCGTCATAGTAAAGCTAAGACCACCACATTTTCTAATAAAAAAGATCAGAGTGCAAAATATCTTAAAATGTGTGAAAAACAGTTCGACAAAGTCAGAAAAAGAAGTTACGTTTTTTTCAATTTTCAAAATTTGAAAAACATGAAAATCTGTAAAAAAATTAAAAAAAATGGAAATCATGATAGTGGTAGTCTGCAGCCAAGTAATAAATGTCACCATGCCATTTGTAAATAAATTTGCATTCTATTAAATTAAAAAAATTTATTCGCATTATTAAGAAATACGTAAAAATATGTTAAAAAAACATAAAAACAGAAAATTAAAAATTTTTCATTTTCTTTAAGATCGAAAAATACGAAAAGTAGTCAACTTTGGACCGATTTCTAAAATATATCCGATTTCTAAAATTTATCCGATTTCTAATGTTAATCTCTCAAAATAATCCTTGGGTCCTTGTCTAATTTGATTTTTTACAGAACTCAAAAATGTCCACTAGAACAAAAGTTATTGAATTTTGGCCGATGGATTTTGATTCTGAACCACTGTGCGGCGGCGTGGGATTTGGACTGGAGGAATTATCGAAACATTATTCTTCGAAACTACGGTGAGGCTCATTTTCAGATTGTCATATTTGGGGATCAGAAAATCTTGCAGCAATGGATGAGACTCAAATCCATCCAAAACGTTTCACTTTTGTGGTATGGATTATGGACTTGAATGGGGCAAAAAGGGATAAAAATTGTACCTTATCAAATATTGAATAGATACATAATATTAAGGTATTTTTGCCAAATTCGTACTTTCAAGGGATTAAATGGGAACAGAGGGATAAAAATGGTACAAACTAAAAGGCCGCACCTAAAATAATTAAATTCGGTGAATATATTCCTCTGATTGAATAGACACGTAAAATAAAGGGATTTTTCGAAATTCGTATTTTTTTGAGCTTAAATTGGAAAAAGGGGATAAAAATTGTACCAACCAAATGACCGCAGCTAGAGTCATGCAATTCGGATTGTACATTCTACTGACTGCGTAGACACGAAAAATCTAAAGCTTTTTTCCAAATTCGTACTTTCAAGGGATTAAATGGGAACAGAGGGATAAAAACGGTACCAACTAAACGTATGCAACTAGAATGATGAAATTTGGTGTGTGTATATGCCTCTAAATAATAAGATTTTTCCAAATTCGTATTTTTTTACTTATTTGAATCATGAAGTTAGATTATCTTGCACTGATACGAGAAAATAGATTTACAAAATATTTAGTATAAACGAATTGATGGCCTTGTCTTATAAGTATGGTTTGAAATAATAAAAAATTATATTTATTTATAAAATGTTTTTCAATATTTTTATTTTATATTCATTCTATCTAATTTGATTTATATTCATTCTAAAGAGTGATTTTTTTGAGGTTAGGATTTTCATGCATTAGTATTTGACAGATCACGTGGGATTTCAGACATGGTGTCAAAGAGAAAGATGCTCAGTATGCTTTGACATTTCATCATGAATAGACTTACTAACGAGCAACGCTTGCAAATCATTGAATTTTATTATCAAAATGCGTGCTCTGTTAAGAAAGTTCAGAAAGAAAGAAATTGTGTTCAGCGACGAAGCTCATTTTTTGCTCAATGGGTACGTAAATAGGCAGAATTGTCGATTTTGGAGTGAATATCAGCCAGAAGCATTGCAAGAGCTACTAATGCATCCAGAAAAAGTCACAGTTTGGTGCGGTTTATGGGCTGGTGGCATCATTGGACCGTACTTCTTCAAAGATGATGCGAATCGTAACGTAACTGTGAATGGTGAGCGCTACCGTGAGATGATATCCAACTTTTTTTTGCCCAAAATGGAAGAACTGAACTTGGTTGACATGTGGTTTCAACAAGATGGCGCTACATGCCACACAGCTCGCGATTCTATGGCCATTTTGAGGGAAAACTTCGGAGAACAATTCATCTCAAGAAATGGACCGGTAAGTTGGCCATCAAGATCATGCGATTTGACGCCTTTAGACTATTTTTTGTGGGGCTACGTCAAGTCTAAAGTCTACAGAAATAAGCCAGCAACTATTCCAGCTTTGGAAGACAACATTTCCGAAGAATTTCGGGCTATTCCGGCCGAAATGCTCGAAAAAGTTGCCCAAAATTGGACTTTCCGAATGGACCACCTAAGACGCAGCCGCGGTCAACATTTAAATGAAATTATCTTCAAAAAGTCAATGTCATGGACCAATCTAACGTTTCAAATAAAGAACCGATGAGATTTTGCAAATTTTATGCGTTTTTTTTTAAAAAAAAGTTATCAAGCTCTTAAAAAATCACCCTTTATTTGTTCACAAAGACTCTATGCGCCATCTTCCACCTCTCCCAACTAGCATTTTTCTCTGGGTGTAGGGCTACGATGAGCTATGATCGCAATTGCCAACAAACGAATTTAATTATAATGTGTGAAAACCTAACTCCAAACTATTGACCAGGAATTTTTAAGTGATTTTCCTGAAAAATGTTGGCTAAATTTCAAATGCTTTGCAGTGAGCTGCGCTGGTGGCATTTGAATTTGGCTGGACTAAGTAACTCCTTTCGAATGCTACCGCAGCAATACAACTGCCGTAGACTGGCCTAGGTAGCTAGGTTGGAGAGGTGGAGAAAAAACGAAAAGTAATAAATGAAGGCTGGATTCCATTACTGGATGGATGGCTAGTTGGCGCTGACTGCGACTGTGAGTGTGTGACCCAAATTAAAACACACTTTTGCTGTCAATGCTGGCATTTACTTTCTTAGCTTTCACAGGTGTAAAGTAAACACACACCAACCTAACCCCAAATACCAATTCATGTTTATTTGCCGATGATGCGGCTGCGACTGCCGCTAATGTTATATCTTGGCTTTATCTTTGTAAATTGCTGGCCAGCCGATTGTTTGGAGCGCAGTTCGCTTGATTCTTTCTCTCCAGATTGCCATTTCGCCGGCCAATGGACCTCCCAAGCAATAACAGTTATGGCTACTATGTTGTCCGTCCATCCGTTGGTTGGTGTTGGGATAAAAGCTATTGAATGTATATAAATATATATGTATGTATTTGCTGTGTACATATGCAACTTAACTGACCAACATCAACAGCAACATCAGCCAGATATTCGAACAAAATATCAGATACCAGTAATAACAGCAACGGCAGATAGTAGAAAACCCGCAACCGCATGCGCAACAACAGCAAAGGCCAAGAAGATAGACAACGACAACATCAGCGTCAGCATCAACAACTTGTACTTCCTTTGGCCACAATAATGATGACGCACAGTGGTTCAAAAAGGAAAAACCACACAACAATTCTTAGTCAATAATCGCGAGAATTGTTCTTGTCATCATAACAACGTGAGACGAATTTACACTTTTTTAATTGAACCTGAATAAGACCATATATGTATGTACATTAGCATGGGTCACGAAAATAAATTGCTGCGGCACCCCCAGAAATGAAGATTGGATTGTTTAATGATGTTCTAGGTCGAGCCGTTTATAAGCTAAACGCTCCTAAATACACCTCAAAAAATCATGTTTTTCCTGTATAATTTTTTTACGTTGCATTTTTGTGCAATTTTTTTCTGAATTGGTCTACTAATACCAAGCACTGTAAAATATAATTTGTTATTCTTGTCTTAGGATAACTCAATAGTTGTTGTTGTAACAGCTTTTAGAGGGAGCTGAGGTGATAATCCTTAAGTCTGAATTGTACTAGTCTTCGTTCCGGCATGTATCCGATTATCGCGGGAACTTTTGTTCATCATCGTTCTCATGTTGTCCGGTTGTTATTTGCATCTTCTTCAAGGTTGATGTTAATGTTAAGGGAATGGGATGGGATGTTAATCGAGTTGTACCACTATCCTCTACTAGGGGCGCTGTATTTTATGTTAACAGCCATGTTATGTATCGCTAATGGCTATTAGTTTCTTCCCTGGACCTTGGAGCAATCGAAATGACAATTTTTATGTGAAAGTGTGTTCGGATGAGAAAATTGGCTGCAGAAGCTCTTATTTTATGATGAAAAGTTAAAATTTGTTGATGTTGAATTTTACCAGTGCGCCTGCCGGGAATCTAACCCAGCACCTTCAGACTGCAAGACGCGCACACTTCCTATATGAAGGCCACTGATAACTCATTAGTCGTAGTATTCGACGTTTAGATTGATTTTTTTGTAGGTTTTCAAAGTGACAGAAAAAACTCATATTTCTTGGAAAAATGTTGTAAGAGTTTATTTAAAAAAAAAAATAGAAGAAAGAGAACCTTTCGAGTTATGCTTACATGATGAATATGGGGCGGAAAATGACGTCACTCCATTTTTGTGAAATAATTTAATACAGGAGATGAATTTTCAGAGCCAAACTGTTCAAACTCTTTTTACAAAAATGACATCGTCAATTTTCTTTCGATGTTAATCATATAGGCATCATTCTAAAAGTACTGACTACAGCTATTTATTTTTTATAAAATACTAACACTAAATACGAAAAAGTTTTCAGTTGCAACTATGAAGAAAAACGAAAAATATTACTATAAACATCCAATGTGTTATTCTAAGATTAATTCCGAGTGTCTATTAATTCAGAAAAAAAATGGACAAAAATGAAACATTAAAAAAATACACGGGAATAAACATATTTTTAGGGTTGTTTTTAGAAGCGTTTAGCTCACAGATGGCATGATATAAGAACGAAATATTTTGCAAATTATCGTTAAACAATTCAAATTTTATTTTCGAGGGGGGACTGGAAGTTGTTTTTACATTTGTATGGACCGCGATCCAGCCTAATGTACATACGAAACTAGAGAGCGTATGTAGAAAATCTTTGCACTTAATTATCACTCCACCAGAGTATTATGTCTTTGTGCATTTGTTTGTAACACCCAGGAAGGAAGGAAACGAGATAGACCCATTGTTAATTATACCGATCGACTTAGAATCACTTTCTGAATCGATTTAGCAATGTCCGTCTGTTTGTCCATCTATTCTTGTAATCACGATACAGGTCGCAATTGTAGACAGAACCAAATGAAACTTTGCACATTTTTTTTTATTGATTGTCTTCAGATTTGGCAAAACATCTTATATTTAAACTAGGAACACCTATGGTGAATATGTGTTAGATCGGTTCAGATTTATATATAGCTCCCACACAAATTTCACTCCCGATTTGACTTTTTCCGCTCTAGAGACCACATATTGTATCAGATTGTCTTCAGATTTGGCAAAACATCTTATATAGGGTCCGCCAAATAATTTTTTTGAAAATGCTATAAAAAAACTACTGAATATTTTCTCAAATTTCTTTTTTTATTTGAAAGTACAATCCTTCCGGTTAATAATGGAAAATAATTTCATTCAATTGGCTGCTGAGGGCACCCCACAAATAATAGTCCAACGGTTGAATAGTTAAAAAAGAAAACGTTAGATGACTAGAAACACCTGTGGTAAAAATGTGTTAGATCGGTTCAGATTTATATATAGCTCCCACACAAATTTCACTCCCGATTTGACTTTTTCCGCCCTAGAGACCACATATTGTATCAGATTGTCTTCAGATTTGCCAAAACATCTTATATTTAAACTAGGAACACCTATGGTGAAAATAGATCAGATCGGTTCAGCTATATATATAGCTCCCATACAAATTTCGCTCCCGATTTCACTTTTTCCACTCTATAAACCACATATTTTAACAGATCTTCTTCAAATCTTTTAAATTATCTCATATTTCAACTGGAAACACCCATGGTGAAAAATTTCGCCCCAAAAATTTCCCATACAAATTTCGGATAGACTTTTTCCGCACCAGAAAGCACGAATTTTCACAAAATGAGCTTAACACGTTATTCTGAACTGGATGAACTTATTGTGAAAATTAGTCACTATATTCCATGTTTGGATATAGCACCAATATAAATATTTCCGATTTGACAAATTGGACCAGGTAATATTAGCCTATGATTAGGAAACATACAAAAATTCTTCCCGTTTTCACTGTTGTTGTTTTCGGATAGAAAGTGGAGTGTATCATATAGTCGGCTTCTTTCCCAAAAAGTACACATTTTGGAAAATCACATGTGTTTTTTCTTCCCCTAAAAATATATACTTTATTTGGTAACACATTTATTCCTTGTTGTCCCGTATCCCCCTTTTAAGTAAAAATTTTTAAATATCCATTTATGTTCCGCGCTTACGTAATTAAAGGACTGTACAGCATTTTTATCCCTTTTCGACCCGCACACCCCTTAAAAGTAAAAATTTCGAAAAATCAAACTACTGCGCTTCTATATGGTCAGAGGAATGTACACTGTAAGTTTCACGATTCTAGCTGTAATACTAAAGTTGGTACCATTTTCATCCCTTTTGGCCCTCGCGCAACTTACTTACTTAACGAGAAATCCATTTATGTTGCTAGTCTACGTTGTCAGAGAAATTTAAACACCACATTTCACGACTATAGCTACAATACTTTAGTTGGTACTGCTTTTATGCGAAAAAATCCATTTAGATTGCGCTTTACACACAGTTTACATTCCAAATTTCCCGACTATAGCTGCAATTCTTAAATTGGAACCCTTTTTGTCCCGCCTACCCCCTAAAAAGTACAAATTTCGAATAATCCATTTGAATGGTTGGTACCATTTTTATCCGTTTTTGTCCCGCTCGCCCCTTAAAAGTACAAATTTCGAAAAATCCAAGTATACTTCGTTTCTATATGGTCAGAGGAATTTACATACCAAATTTCACGATTCTAGTTGTAATACTTTAGTTGGTACCATTTTTATCCCTTTTTGTCCCGCTCTTCCCTTAAAAGTACAAATTTCGAAAAATCCAATTTTACTTCGTTTCTATATGGTCAGAGGAATTTACATACCTAATTTCACGTTTCTAGCTGTAATACTTTAGTTGGTACCATTTGTATCCCTTTTTGTCCCGCTCACCCCTTATAAGTACAAATTTTGAAAAATCAATTTATATTGCAAGTCTACGTCATCAGAGAAGTGTAAATACCGAAAAACGAATTTCTTAGTCGACGTATACGTCATATTTGGGAACTACACTGAAAATTTCATGACCCTGGCTTCAGCCGTTTGGTCTGGGGGCTGGTCAATGATAAGTCAACCAGTCAGTCAGTAACGCAACTCTTTTATATATAGATTCCGAAATTGCAGTGTCTTCCGCTTTTGAATAAGTTGTTTAAGTAGTTCTTCTGCCAAGTAGGAAGCATGTGCTAATTTCAAAATTATCTAAATATGGTGTCTCAACTTGTAACAAAATTCAAATTCCTCCTCCTCTCTTTTTAAATTAAATGTATATGCTTCTTCTTTTTCACAAGCGTATCTCAATAATCTAAACAAGGTATAAAATTTTAGAAATCTATATTAAAAAAAAAACATATGATTATGCTACCAACTGCAAGATTTGTTTTACAACTTCTAAGGTTTTTCAAAACAAAAATATTTTAAATTTTAGAAGAATGCATATATATAGATACAAGATGATTATTTTGAGGAAACAACTTACGAAATGATGGATAACTTTAAAATCAGTATCGACATATTGATGATCTTCAGATGTGGACCCCTTGTGGGTGTGGTATAAATATAGTTTAAGTCTACTGAAAATTTATGAAATCATATATAACAATTTAATTCAATGTAAAGTGTATTAATATAAATACAAAATAAAGAGTAAACAAAAAATCATTTAGAGTCTAACCAATTTTGCATGCAGTTGTTGATTTCAAATTACACATTTCTATAAACTCTAATAACGAGGAGAGTTTACATTTAATGATTTATTGTCAACTTGAATATAGATTAAGACAAAATCTTATTTTTTTGAATTTTTTGAAAAAACTAGTTTTATCAGTTAAATTACACTTATATCTGCTAAATGATGAAATGCTAAATGTGAAGTATTTACAGAATTGGAATCTACAACTATCAAAGCTAACAAAAATGGAAGACAGTTTTTCTTGTTCACTTAAAATTAAAAATTATAATCAGACTATTAAGAATTGTCTAACGTCCTAGTGTCTGCTTGCTTTTTTATTTTCCTGAAGTAGTGGTTAAGTTGTTCTAAATAACAGCATTGAAAATGAATGTTAAATGTGTATTTTCACCTATTCAGAAAAACCCATTTTTCACAACACTGCAAGATGTAATTGAAATTGCATTACCTTCACTGTTATAAAAGAACATCCACAATTCCATTCTTTCATATCATTATGAGCTCTGGTGACCTAAAAAAAGGACATCCTTCCTATGACAACCCCGTGTAAAATTCATTGGTGAAGATCCGTTTTTTTCACCACTTCCGAATCACAATATGAACATATTTTTCACTTCAATGGAGTTCTGTTTTGCTGGGTAATTGAGAGGAAAATTAAATATAATTTAAATGTCAGCTTCCACTTGAATTAGTTTAGGATTTACAAACATTTCAAGTTTATTAATTTTTTTCTTTCTATTTAAATTTTATTTTTTATTTTATTCATTGGGGAGCCACAGTGCAGCGGCATCAACAACACTCGGCAATCAGTCGCATCAGCATCATCGACAACAACAGCATCACCAACCCAAAACATCACCATCAAGTATCTGCCATATGTGCGTTGCTTCTTCCTCCTCTTCTATGTGACGGTCAATGATGCTGCCCCAGTGATACTGGCAACAAAAACATATGTTTACCAGTTCATGTGTCCTCTTTCCCCCCTCCCACCACTGCATCCTTGGCCACTACTGTTTTAGCCTCATAGCCTCATGTATGTTGGCCCAAAGTATAAGAAGAAGATGAGAAAGAAACAAGCAAAACATGCAAACTAAACATCTAAGCATGTCAATGCATTTCTTGAGCCGATACTTCTCCTCTCGATCTGTGCAAATGGTTTGACTCTTCTTATGTTTTGTGGCGGCTAGTGCTGTTGTTGTTTGGACCAACAATATAGTACACGTTAGTATGACGACGACGACGACGTCATCGTCACTTATGATTGAAGAGAAAGTGTAAATAATTACATTTAGACAAGATGGATTTGTCGAAAAACAGTGGCTTTAGTTCCAGGCATTAAACCAACCAGTACATAGTCCTTTTTTGGAAATGACTAGAATAGTCAATAATGGGTGGACCATTTAAAATTTTAAATTTGAAGTACCGATTACTTTGACTTTGAAAGGCAGTATAGCATTAATTTTTATTATACCCTCACTCTACGGAGTAGGAGGGTATATATCATTTGGGACAGAAAAAAAGTGTAACGCATTGATCGAGTGACTTAAGACCCCAAGTATGTTTGGACCAAATCCGTTATACGACTTTTTAAGTTGTTTGAACCATGTCCGTCCGTCCGTCTGGCTGGTGTACACAATAACTCTCGAAAGGAGCTAAGGAATCAATTCAAAATCTGCACAGGGAGCTATATTTTGGTAGTTGATAGTGTTTTTATAATCATTTTAAAATCTAAAAAGAAAAGTAGTGATTTCGCTTCTTCCATGTTTTTTTGGTGATGAGCGGGCTTGCTTAGCTCAAGACCAAGCTAATTTATTTGCTAATTTCTTTAGTTCCAAATTTGAATCGGGTTCACAATTGATGGATTTCGCTCTTTTGGGCTATATTACTGCAGTATCAGATTTAGCTTTTTTTAATATTTCTGAGAGTGACATTAGATCTAGTTTATCTGATATTAATGAATCTGCAAGGTTAGATACTGATGGTATTTCAGCTTTATTTAAAAAAAATGTTCATCTTCTGTCAGCTTCCAATTGCAGCATATCTTTAATTATTTTTTTTAAATATGGCTTCTTTTTACATTGCTGGAAAATTTCCGCTATTACTCTGGTCCTAAGGGGGACATTTGCAATTATAGGCCAATTTCTAAATTAGCCAATGTTGCCAAGTTATTTGAACACTTAGTCTATGATAATCTCAACATGGATTTATGAAAAATCGTTCAACTACATCTAATCTATTAGTTTTTACTAATTACTGTATTAATAGCATTGAATTGGGTCACCAAGTCGATACAATTTACTTCGATTTTTGTAAAGCGTTTGACAAGGTTCCGCATAATATACTTCTCCTGAAATTAGCTAAAATTGGGTTTCCACCTGCCCTGGTCAAGTGGTTTAGGTCATATTTAAGTGAAAGACGTTGTTTTGTGGCTATTGATAATGCGATATCGGATATATATCTAGTCACGTCGGGTATTCCTCAAGGGAGTATATTCTTTTTAACATTTTTATTAATGATATAAGTTCTTGCTTCAAGTATTCTAATTATCTAATTTATGCGGATGACATTAAACTGTTTTCTAAAATTTCTCTTCCGATTCTATCCAAATTCAGGAAGATATTAATCGCTTGGTGGCTTGGTCTGAATTGAATCATTTGCCACTAAACTTTGCGAAATGTTTTCATCTCCCGTTTGGCTTATACTGTGCTTGCGTTTATAAGAAGAAATAGTAAAGAATTCTCTAATCCCTATACTCGCAAATTGTTGTATACAACATTTGTCAGGTCTAAATTAGAATATGGTTCTATGGTATGGAACCCGTGTTATGATATTTACTGTAATCGCATTGAGAGGTTATTAAATTTGCTTTAGTTTCTGTGCCAATTTGTCAATCCTGTATCGACGTATGAAGCTATGTGTCGACTAATTCATTTGGAGTCCTTATCAAGTCGTAGATCAAAGAGCTCAATTTTATTTCTGTATAAACTAATTTGTGGTCTTATCGATTGTCCTTTTTTGCTTAGTCTTATTTGTTTTAATGTTCCATCTAGATGTCTAAGGCATAATGAATATTTTAATATTCCCTTTCATAGAACTAAATATGCTTCTTTTGAGCCTATTCTGAGGTCCATGAAGGAATATAATAATTTAATAATTATGCATGATATAGATTTGTCATATAATTTAAATAGATTTAAGGAAACTCTAGATTTAATTTACTTTTAAGTTTGGCTTGTCTGTAAGGCTATAGCCCCCCAAATTTCTTTTTTGTTAAAAAGTCTAAAAAATATTTATAGCCGCACGGATAAAAGAGCGGTTTGTCTTAAATAAAAAATATTTTTTAAAATTTCAAACAAATTTTGAAAAAAATAATAGTTTTATGTTAAAAATTTCCGAATTAGCCTGGATAATTATCCACTGCAAGTGAAATTTATTGTTATCGAGGCTAAGTCCACAAAAGTCAACACAAAATATTTTTTTTTAATTTGTGGTTAAATTGTAAGGGCCGATGTTGAATGTAGACCACACCTAAACGTCAAGGTTGTTCTGCGTTTCATTTGACATTTCTCAATTTCATACTAACTCAATTTGAACCATGAAAAGATACACAATCGAGCAACGCGTTAAAGTTATTCAGGCTTATTATGAAAATGGGCGTTCAAATCAAAATGCATATCGTGCACTTCGAAGAAAATCAACTTCAGTGATGAGGCACATTTTCACCTCAGTGGATTCGTCAATAAGCAGAATAGCCGCATTCGGGCGAATGATAATCCAAGAGTGACCAATGCACCCTCAAAGAGTAACTGTTTGGTGCGGTTTATGGGCTGGCGGCATCATCGGGCCGTAGTATTGTGCAAAATGAGGCCGGTCAGGCAGTTACTGGTTACTTTGAGTGGTCTTCGCTATCGTGAGATGATAACGAACTTTTTATGGCCGGAATTGGAAGATATGGATGTGGACGATATGTGGTTTCAACAGGACGGTGCCACTTGACACACAGCTAACGAAACAATGGCTCTTTTGCGCGACAAATTCAAAGGCCGTGTTATCTCACGTGGTGGCGATGTCAATTGGCCGTCAAGTTCATGTCATTTGACACCGTTGGACTTCTTTCTTTGGGGTTATTTGAAAGAAAAGGTGTACGTCGATAAGCCAGCAACAATTCAAGAATCTCAGTAATGCTCAGCGTCATCGAAAATTTGGACCATCGGATGGAGGTGTGCCATTTGACCGATATTTTGTTCCATACATAATTGAACCATACTAATATTATCAGAATAAAGAGAAATGACAATAATTTCCTAAATAATTTTGTGTCTTATTTAAAATAACATCAGGCCTTAAAATGTAACCACCCTTTATTATATTATGACTGAAAACAAAATAATTTTATTCAATACACTCAAAAAATACTAAATTGCTTATAAAGGGTGATTTTTTAGCTATTATCTTTTTGACAACACGGGTTTAAACAGCTGACGCACGTTTCGTGTTTTGTTTCACTGTCAAACATCATTAGTTTGGTCTATAATTTGCAAATTATTGAATTATTATCAAAATGCGTGCTCTGTTAATAAAGTTCATCGCGCGCTTCCATTTTATGGTCAGTTTAATCGACCCACTGAAGCGGCTATGCGGGCTATTGTGACTAAATTTCGCCCCAAATTTACATTGTTGGACATTAAACCACCAACACGCTTACGTAGAGTGCGAACTGAAGAAAATATCGCAACTGTGTCGGCCAGTGTTAATGATGACCATCAATTATCGATTCGTCGCCGTTCGCAGCAATTGGGCCTCTGTTACTCAAAAACGTGGAAATGCCAAAATTGGACTAAGCGGTTGGACCATTTGAGGCGCAGTCAAGGTCAACATTTGCATGAAATAATCTTCAAACATTAAATTATATGGACAATTCAAATAAAGATTTCATGCATTTTACTGAATTTTATGTGTTTTTTTTTTTGAAAACTTTCCTATAGCTTTTAAAAAATCGCCTTTTACTAAAAACATCTCTAGGCGCAGTTCTGTGAAGAACTACTCTTACACCGTGTGTGACCTCATTAAATGGATTTTCGACCGCACTTTTTGGAATGATTTTCTGTGACAAAACACTGTCGATTTACAACCCAATTCGTTAACAAGGTTAATGTGAGACAAACTTACATTTTTCAAAGTGATATATTACTAATGTTTCAAATGCTCGAGGCGATTTCGTGATGAATGTTGGCATGACACACCGACAAGTATTTCAACTCTATCAAAATTTCGGTTTCAAATTACACGCTGGACAAGAACATTGAAATACAATTTGGAACTCTCAACATCAGGTTGGCGCTTTAGTCATCGCTCAAAATTGATGACACCGTTTTTTGAAAGTCACAACTTTCTAAGTTGTAAAATGTAAAATGCATTTAAATCAGTCTATAAACTTTTTGAAGCCAAGTTAGTAGTAAAATGAAACGAAAAATAAGCCAAGACAAATAAACGCAAACAAACCCAACCTAAAGGTTTGAGTTTTCTGTTTTTACGATCACCTGTCAACTTTATGAAACTGTCGACCGAGTATTCGTCTCGTAAAACTCTTACACGGGGTTGTGTGACCGACAAATGGACGGGCATAGAGACAAGACAGCCGTTGAAGTGAATAAAAGTAAGTGTTTACAACTTTCTTTGACGAAGCAAAAGTGAACTGAATGAAATTAAATAAAAACGAAGCCAATAACTTATTAAACGAAAGTAATGTTTCCTTTTGGTTTGTTGTGGTTGTTGTTGTGCATTTGCAATTGCTAACAAAAGGGTGTGCACTTTGGGGTGACGAGTAGAATATACGAAATCAACATAAAATAATATACATATTTTTAAAATATGATATTTTTAAATTTTCAAACAAAACGAAATTTCGAAATTTGGTGGACATTAAAATTTTTTGTTTATCAGCGCTTCTCATCTATATATATAAAGGAGTTGCGTTACTGACTGACTTATCATTGACCAGCCACAGACCAAACGGCTGAAGCCAGGCTCATGAAATTTTCAGGGTTCCCAAATATGACTTTTAGGGGGTAACATGGTACAAAAAGGGATAAACATCGAAACTTCGTCCTGACTAAACGACAGTAACGAGAAACATGAAATTCGGTGTGTTCCTTGCAATGGCCATGAAGCTACGAGCTGCAACTAGGGATTTTTCGAAATTTGTACTTTTAACGGAGGAAAGAGACAGAAAGGGATAAAAATGGTACCAATTTAAGAATTGCAGCTAGAATCGTGAAAATCGGTTTTACATTCCTCTGACAACGTATACTTGCAATAAAGTTTAATTTTTCGAAATTTGTACTTATAAGAGGAGAGCGGGAGAAAAAAGGATAAAAATGGTACCAACTAAAGTATTGTAGCTAGAATCGTGAAATTTGGTATGTAAATTCCTCTGACAATGTAGCAGCAAGGGATGCGAGGGACAAAATGGGATGAAAATGGTACTAATTTAAGTATTGCAGCTATAGTCGCGAAAATTGGTGTGTAAATTCCTCTCACCACATAGAAGCGGAATAAATGTATTTTGTACTTTTAAGGGTTGCGCGGGACAAAAAGGGATAAAAATGGTACCAACTAAAGTATTGCAGCTAGAATCTTGAAATTTTATATGTAAGTTCTTCTGCCCATGTAGAAGCGCAGTAAAATTGGATCTTTCAAAATTTGTACTTATAAGAAGTGAGCGGGACAAAAAGGGATAAAAATGGTACCACCAAAAGTATTGCAGCAATAGTCGTGAAATTTGATATGTAAATTCCTCTCACCACATAAATGCATTTTGTACTTTTAAGGGTTGCGCGGGACAAAAAGGGATACAAATGGTACTAAATAAAGTGTTGCAGCTAGAATCTTGAAGTTTGATGTGTAGGCTCTTCTGACCATGTAGAAGCGCAGAAAAACTGGATTTTTCGAAATGTGTACTTATAAGAAGTGAGCGCGACAAAAGGGATAAAATTATATATACATTATTATAGCAAGAATCGTGAAATTTGGTATCGAAACCGCGCAGTCAACTTTTAGCTGCAGCAATAAAGGTCTCACTTTGCCTTTTTGCTAATTTTGGGTTCTGCTGAAGACTTCAGCACAACCTTTGGTCTTGAACCAAAATAAATGACAACACATTTTCGAAATTGTGATACTAGGGATTGTTTTGGGATCTCTTTATCCCCCTCGACCAATCCAACCGTCCACACAAATTAATGAAATTAATGATTCCAGTTTATGTCGTTTAGTTGGTAACATTTTTATCCCCTTTCATCCCGTTTTCTCTCCAACAGCACATATTCCTATTTTCTTACATTTCTGGTGTCAATGAAACAGTCAGCCATGATTGAACAAAATTTCCATCTAGCCTACGATCCAACTCCCTTTCCATCAAGATATATGGCTAAAGCTCTTAAAGCAAATTATTTTTGAACATAAACTTGACAATTTCGCAGATAAATACAATATTTCGGGTGTGTTTGTGTGAGAGGTCAGTAAACCTTTGGCTGGTCGACTGTCTGTTTGTTTTACAAAACAAGACTTGTTTTTTAAAATGCTGTAAAAAAGTGCTAGTTACCTTTTTTTAGGGTGCGTGTGTAGTAAAAATATATTTTTTATTATTATTTCTTTTACTTTACTATGAGAAAGTCACATAAATTTCAACAACCAAAAATTGTGGAAATATTATCTTTTACATATGGATGTACGGCTATTTACAAATTCCAAACACATTTCGCTTTCAAAGAGACACACGCACACACATGTCATGATGGTTATGAGATGATGATTGTTTTGAGCCTATTGTAAAATATGATCGATTCATTGTGATGAGTTGTTTAATCATTGAGTCAGCGAAATTTTTCATCTACAATTTCATCGAGAGAAATCAGATTTCATTTTGGCAACTTTCAATCAGTTACCAGGAATTTATAAATATGTATGTGGACTAAAACTTTGTGAAGAACAAAACTTTGTCCCTCCTTAGATAAAGTAACCCAGACAAACTTGCTCTGTTGTGACAAAAACATACTCAATATTTCAAGTTAGCAAATCTATACATATAAAAGAGTTGCGTTACTGATTGACTTATCATTATCAAATATGACTTAGACGTCGACTAAGAAAGGGTTTTACGAAACTCGTACTTTTAGGGGGTAAAATGGGACAAAAAGGGATAAACATCGAACCTTCGTCCTAACCAAACTGTAGTAGCTAGAAACATGAAATTCGGTATGTTCCTTGCAATGACCATGCAGACGAGCTACAAATAGGGATTTTTCGAAATTTGTACTTTTAAGGGAGGAAAGAGAAAAGAGGGATAAAAATGGTACCAATTTAAGAATTGCAGCTAGAATCGTGAAAATCGGTATTTACATTTCTATGATAACGTAGACTTGCAATATAAACTGATTTTTCAAAATTTGTACTTATAAGGGGTGAGCGGGACAAAAAGGGATAAAAATGGTACCAACTAAAGTATTAAGTAATTTAATTATTGCAGCTATAGTCTATTTGGTTGTAGAAGCGCAGTAAAATTGGATTTTTCGAAATTTATAGTTATAGAAGGCTAGCGGGACAAAAAGGGATAAAAATGGTACCAACTAAAGAATCGCAGCTAGAATCTTGAAATTTGATATGTAAGTTCTTCTGACCATGCAGAAGCGCAGTAATATTGGATTTTTCGAAATTTGTACTTATAAGAGGTGAGCGGCACAAAAAGGGATAAAAATGGTACCAACTAAAGTAATGCAGCTATAGTCGTGGAATTTGGTATGTAAATTCCTCTCACCACATAGAAGCGCAATATAAATGAATTTTGTACTTTTAAGGGTTGCGAGGGACAAAAAGGGGTAAAAAATGGTACCAACTAAAGTATTGCAGCTAGAATCTTGAAATTTGACATGTAAGTTCTTCTGACCATGCAGAAGCGCAGTAATATTGGATTTTTCGAAATTTGTACTTATAAGAGGTGACCGGCACAAAAATGGATACAAATAGTACTCTAAATTATTATAGCAAGAATCGTGAAATCTGGTATGTAAATTTCTCTGACCATGTAAAGCGCATTAAAATTGGATTTTTCAAAAATTGTACTTATAAGAGGTGAGCGGCACAAAAAGAGATAAAAATAGTACTCTAAATTATTATAGCAAGAATCGTGAAATTTAGAATTTTAAAAAATTGTACTTTTAAGGGTTACGAGGGACAAAAAGGAGTAATAGTGGTACTAATTAAAGTATTGCAGCGTTAGTCGTGAAATTTGAGTTGTAAATTCATCTGTCAAGGTAGAAGCGCAAATCCTAATGGATTTTTTTTTCGAAATTTATAAGGTTTGAGCGGGACAAAAATTGATAAAAATAGTACCAACTAAAATAATGCTGCTATAGTCGTGAAATTTGGTGCATAAATTCCTTTGACAACGTAGACTTGCAACATAAATATATTTTTCGAAATTTGTACTTTTAATGGGAGAGCGGGAGGGATAAAAATGGTACCAACTTTAGGGTTACAGCTGGAATCATGAAATTTAGTATGTAAATTCCTCTGAACATGTAGAAGCGCCATCAAAATGGATCTTTTTCTTTGCTGTTGTAATTTTTTGTTAAAAACGGGGTAGAAAATGATAAAATATATATATACGAAGGGAGTTCAGCTAAAACAGTGCACATCGATAAGCACATTCCTTTGACTGTATATGAGTGCTATGTTTCCAATCTACTATTTTAGAAAAGAAAATCAAATAAATACTATCCTAAAACAGAGACGGATAAAACTAATAACAAATACCTGACTTTTTCCCGTGCGAAGCAGCGGGTACTGCTAGTGTTAACATATTCAGGAAAGACTGGGACCAAGTATATTGAATATTGAAGTTCATATTTATGAAAATTGAGATTTTGTCATAAAATGATGGAACAATTAAAAATTCATCATCTACAAAAAGAAAATGCCGCCATGAAATCTTTATTTGAATCGATAGTACGGTTTGTTTGAAGATTGTTTGAAGATTATTTCATGCAAATGTTGACCTCAAATGGACCATCCGCTTAGTCCAATTTTGGCTTTTCCACGTTTTTGAGTAACAGAGGCCCAATTGTTGCGAACAGCGACGAATCGATAATTGATGGTCATCATTACCGCTGGCCGATACAGCTGCGATATTTTCTTCAGTTCGCACTTTACCTAAGCGTGTTGGTGGTTTAATGTCCAACAATGTAAATTTGGTGCGAAATTTAGTCACAATAGCCCGAATAGCCGCTTCAGTGGGTCGATTAAACTGACCATAAAATGGAAGCGCGCGATGAACTTTCTTAACAGAGCACGCATTTTGATAATAAAATTCAATAATTTGCAAGCGTTGTTCGTTTGTAAGACGATCCATGGTTAAATTATAGACCAAACTGAAGATGTTTGACAGTGAAACAAAACACGAAACGTGCGTCAGCAGTTTAATCCAGTGTTGCCAAAAAGATAATAGCAACAAATCACCCTTTACAAATTTAAAAACTGTTCCGTTGCACATGGAATAAGTCTATTATTAAAATTCCAAGTTCGAGGCTAATTTTATTTTTTATGTTATTTATTTTTCAATATTTCGTCGTTTGGAATTAAATAGTTGGTATATCAGAAGCTAACGAAATATTGGAAAATTAACAACATAAAATAAATTGGTCCCTTGCTTGAAAAATACAACAATAATTATAAACTATTGTCCAAATAAATTCTTAACTTATACTGACTATAAAATTTAAAATGTTTTTTTTTAGACCATAAAGTTATTTTAAGTTAAGAGTTATCCTTCAAAATATGTATGAAACGATTTCATAAGAAAAAATCGTAAATAGAATGAAATATATCATATATCTTTTTTATGAACATTTCATACTTCCTAAAATTGTAAAATTGCTGAAACTTAGTTTTATAAATTCGATGAAAAATGTCATTGTACTAAATAAAAATATTATAAAGATTGAAAAATATGTCATAACCAATGAATTATTTGTATAATACAAATAAATATTTATATAATAAAGGATTTTGTTGTTTTTATGAATCGGTTCATAACTTACATATAGATTTTCAGTGTGTCGACTTTTTTCGGTTGAATAGTACACCACTAGAACTTCTCATTTGTCCTATGTTAGCTTTGATATAAGTATGTCAGATTTAGTTCAGAGACATATTCATTGCAAAGGTTCCAACAATGATGCGGTTATCGACTGATCAGTCAACGGATTTTCCGCAACTAAAAGATCTATTATGGAGTACATTGGTAACTGCAGCAGAAATTATTAATTGTATTTATGAAATTTTTCTTAAAATTATTAAGTTTCATTATAAAAAATCTATGAAATAAAGAAGTTGTATGACACTATTCATTGATTTGTTCCTTATGAATCATGTTTCATACATACATACATTTTGAATGAATTTTTTCACAGAGGCTACGACAAAATCATAAATATTCTTTCAGTGTATATACAAAATATTGTGATTATTACAACGCATTTTATAATTTTGTAGCATTACGTAATTATATTCGATATATATATATTCTTTTGTTTCCAAGTAGGGTGCACCAATCACTCACCCAGCATGCTGTAGAGCACAGAACCGTTATTATTTTTAATTTATATTGTTTACAAGCCATGACATGTTAAACTCAAATTAAATTTGCATACGAGTGCGAGAATTCCGTCCAAAGTGGCCGAAAGAAAAAAACCAGGCAGCGCAACCAACAGCCCATAAACTAATCAATATGCTCTGCAAAGCTTTTTTCATTAACTTGGCCGATAGTTTTGTGGTTGTGTTGTGTTGTTTTTTTGTTTTCTTTTGTTAGCCATGTCTAACAGAAGCATTAACCAGCACCGTTTAGTCGACAGACAGACAGAGAGACACTCCGATCAAGGCATTGCTGCTGTTGATGCACGAGAAGTACATCAGCTGTCAGTTGGATGTCAACTCACAGCCAAAACTAAAGACGCTGACGAAGAAGAAGAAGAACCAACAGCCAAGGAACAGTGATTGATAGCAAAGTGTTGTGCAAAAGATATCCAAGATATCCACACACACGGCTGAAAACGAAAAACCCCAAGACACGAAATCCAAATGATAGAAAATGTCAAAGTGATCTTTCCACGGACTGGGACAGGGGAGAGTCAAGTCAAGTCAGTCGCCTGTGTTACAAAGAAATCGAGTGGATTGGAGTCGAGGCGAGTCAGTCAGTTTGTGCTTTGTGTGCCAAGTGAATTGTCTGGATATGTTAATTTCACAGTTACATTTAATGCTGCTGCTGTTGTTGCTGTTGATGTTGTTAGCAGTTAATACGAAAACAATTTATACCTAAACAGTAGACTCGAAGATTTGTATAGATTGAAGGTTTACAGAAGTCGCCCGAAATTGTGGCTTTGTCAATTTGAAGGTTTTAACCACAATGTTACAAGAGAAAACTTGGTGTAGCAAATACTATAGGTATAATAAACGATATGAAATCAAACGTTCAAATTTGACCAAGAATTTCTCAATAATTACTGAACAGGTTTATGTGTTATATGTCCATTAATAAATTACTATTATATGTTTTGTTGCTAAAATATCGCAAACGGTTGACAGATTGTTTACCACAGGAAAGCGATTGTAAACGCCACTGTGCGCCGTGACATTGGATGCATTAAGAAATAATATATTTCAAAATCACTTAAATTTAAATCAGTTCTGTTAAAATTGCCTTAAAGGTAGAAACTAGTTACTAAGAGTAAATTTACTAGAATTAGGCTAATAATTTTACTTAGATAATTTCCTATGAATCGAGTAATAACTTCGGAAAATACAATTGTGTATATTCATACTTGACATAGGCTTTAGCAAAGAAAATAATGAAGTCATTTTCTGAATGGAAAAATGTCATTCCAAAAATTCCTAATTTTTAAAAAGGATACATATAGTTCTCATTCGTTTCGCTACAAACATTTGGACGATATAGCACCAAGAAGATATTGCGGCAATATCTTCCATTTATCATTTTGAAGAAATCCATCAAAATATTTTTTTGCTTATCACCCTTTTATCATTTTGAAGAAATATTGGCGATATTGATTTTGTTGTCATTGTTCGTTTGAATTTTTTGGAAATAATAAAAAAAAATTCTGTTTCACTGGAAATCCGTGTTTCTTTTCATATTTTGTTGGAACATTGCAAAATGAACTAGCACGCTATAAATAAAAGAGAAGCAGTAAGTTGAATATCTATGTACATGAAATCAGTAGCAAGTGATGAAAAGCCAATTGGTAAGTTGATTATTGATAAACATCTTTTGGGTCAACAGACATTCGCTTTTTTGCATTTCACAGAGGCTATGTTTTCAAAACGAATTTGAGCAGTGCCATGTAGTTTTGATAAGACGCGCTCTCAAAAAGCTTGGTCAGCAAATTTACTTGGATGGGAACAAAGGAGAAGCCATCGGTTCAAAAATATATATTTTCTGCATTTAAAGGTATGTAAGCGGAATTATGAATAATAAAGCTTGTATTATATGTATTTTATTTGTTTTATTTTTAGGTATATGTTTTGGTTCTTTTCCAAACCCAAGTGCAAAAACGTCCATTTGAATAACCAGAAACATTTTTAACAACCGAAATAATAAAGAACATAAGGCGAAAACAGCTGTGGTAATAAAAGCTTGATATCTGTATTATTTTTCTCTATTGTCCATATATTTAATTTCTAACTATTAGTTGTTTTGTGTTTACTTATCGCTTATGATGTTTGTAAGGATCTGAAGATAAATTCGTAAGTTAAATTCGTCCCACACCCAAGACACAAACCAATTTAGCTTGTGGAACGTTTTTTAAAAATATATTTTTTCATAAAAACACTTAAAATAATAAAAATAAAAGGAATTATGTAATTATTTTTTAACAATATTTTCCGTTCCAATTATTTGAATGCAATGAATCAGTCAAAAGTACAAAAACTATACAAAATAGGCCATTTTAGCCCATGTATTGATCTGACATTGAAGAACCGATATCTCGAAAACTAGAATACATGAATCGGGTATTCCAAAGGCAATTATTTAGCCCCTGGTAAGTAGAATATTTTCCACAAAAGAGTTGGTCCAAATTCCGTTCAAGATCGAAGATATATAGGTTTTTCAGATATCGGGTATATATATAGAATATTGATTGTCCGATATCTCGAAAACTAGAATACATTAATTTGGTATTCCAAAGGCAATTATTTAGCCCTTGGTAAGTAGAATATTTTCCAAAAAAGTGTTGGTCCAAATTCCGTTTGAGATCGGAGATATATAGCTTTTAAGATATCGGGTGTATATATATCGAACTTTGAATGTCCGATATCTCGAAAACTAGAATACATGAATCGGGTATTTCAAAGGCAATTATTTAGTTCCTAAAATGTGTTGGTCCAAATTCCGTTTGAGATCGGAGATATTTTTTGAGATATATACGATATCATAAAATTTATATATTTCAGATCTCAAACGGAATTTGCTAAATATTCTTCTTGCCAAGGGCTAAATAATTGTCTTTGTAATACCCGATTCATGTATTCTAGTTTTCGAGATACCGGCTCTTCAATGTCAGATCAATCAATACATGGGCTAAATTGGCCTATTTTGTATAGTTTTTGTACTTTTGACTGATTCGTTGCATTCTACTAATTGGAACGGAAAATATTGTTAAAAATATTTACATAATTCCTTTTATTTTTATCATTTTAAATGTTTTTATGAAAAAATATATTTTTTTAAATACGTTCCACAAGCTAAATTGGTTTGTGTCTTGGTTGTGGGACGAATTTAACTTACGAATTTATCTTCGAACCCTTGATGTTTGTAACTATTAATTTTGAAATATGAAAAAGATGAAAATATGGAAAATTGCGTTTTTGTCTTCTAGGTGGTTATCTGGTGATATCTCGTTTTTATCTTCCAGGTGATATTATGGCGATATCATCCTGATTTCTTGTGGATGATAATCTGGCAATATCGCCGATTTATCATCCGGATGTATTGCTTTCGTATTGCCTTGACGTATCGCCCTGGCCGCACAAACTTCTCTATGTGAGGTTACTTCCGCAATACGAATATGATAGTTGCCGCAATATTATTTTTCTTCTAGGCGATACGATTTCGAATCGCTTTCGTATTACTTTGCTGGTTGGGTTAACAAGATATATTTCTTAAATTCTTCAAATATAGTTCTAAAAATCATTGTGATGATGCCTATGTTGCACTCACAGTCAGGCTTGCCAGATGTGGGGATTTGCCTCCAACCATAGGGATCTTATGATGGTCAAAAGGATACAAAATATGAAGACAAAAGACAGAGTATTTCATAAAATATTTCGGGGATTTTTGAAATACTTTGAAAAATATTTAGTATTTGATTAATTAGGAATGCAAATTTTTTACAAATGTCCCATTGTGACATTTAATGCTTGGCTGCTACTACCGTTATCATGACTTTGGTCGGCGACGAAAGGTTTGCTGGTCTGAAAAAATATAATAAAAGTTTGAAAAAGAAAATGGCATCGACAAAACGGAAAATTTAAATGAATTTGTATATACTACCCAGCAAAAAGAGAGAACCCAAAGAAGTGAAAAAGATGTTCATGTGATGTGATTTGAAAGTGGTGAAAATTGGGATCTTCACCAATAAATTTAACATGGAGTTGTCACAGGAGGGATGTTCTTTATTTTGAAAGACTTAAAAGTTATTTTAAAGTGTTGCAAAGGAACCACTTTTTCACTTGTTTCCATTTTTGTTTTAAAAAATCCGCCGCTGCCGGGGGTAGAGCAGCGGACCTTCTGGTTGCTACTACGGCACTCTAACCATCTCAGCACTCCGCTGTGAGTGGTGAATAACTAAAGCAAATCATTTTGTTCGCTAGAACTGACAATGGGAAACTTAACAAAATATTTATTTAATAAGAACTAATATATAATGCTAATAAATATTATTAATAATAATTAAATTTAGTATTAAATAAATTGAAACTACTTAATTTTACTGATTATGTAGTATTTATATTTAATAAAAATATGAAATATTTTAAGTATAATAAACAAAGCTATAAATTTGTATTTTTTAAGCAAAAATTTTTAAATTATACAAAATTAAACATTGTTTATTTATAAAAGTAATAAAAAAATATTAAAAAAGTTTTTTTCCCGAGCCACGATTCGAACCCGAGACCTTCTGGGTGCAAAGCGGAAACCTTACGTTTGTGACCCCATACTAAAAAGTCGTTCCCATTCAGTTGTGAAAATGTTATTCATAAAATGTTACGGAATATTAACAAATTATCGACTTTTGTGGAAGTTGCATAAAAGAACTTCCTCAAAAGCTTGAAAAATTCACATTTGCATTTTGAGATGCGATTAAAATGTGCTTCCTACGGAAGTACTTCCAATTCTTTGATGGGATGTATATCCACCTGACGAAGCCAAAAAAGGAAAACCCGATTTCCACATTTTCATAATTTCACAAATTTCATAATTTGTTTTCAAAAGTGATATTTTTTAATATTTATTACAAACAAACTTTATTTGACATAAACACTGGTGCGGCACCATAATAAAGACAAGAAACCACGATATCTAATAAAATAAATTTGAGTGCAAAATCTCTTCAAATGTGTGAGAACCATTCGGCAAAGTTGAAAAAAGAAATAATTTTTTTCAAAATCTGCAAAAGAGTTAAAAATTTTAATAACAAAAAAGATTTTTTTTCTGCGCATTTCAACAAATAAAAACACATAAAACAAAAAAATAAAACTATAATTTCCTTTTAAATCGAAAAATACGAAAAGTAGTCAATGTTGGGCTAATTTCTAAAATATATCCCATCACCAGATAGTAACAAAAGTTATTGATGGAATTTGATTCTGAAATACTGTTTGCGAAATTTGATTTGAACTGGGACATTGTCCTGGCTCAAGACCATTTTGCATCTATTTTTTATAGAATGCAAATTTATTTACAAATATCATGATGATATTTATTAATTGGCTGTACACTACCACTATCATGATTTCTGGCCAGTGAAAGCATTTTATACTTTTATAAAATACCACTTCGCACACGGAAAAACTAGTTATTTGTTATCAGTTTTATCCATCTCTGTTTCTGGGTAGTATTTATTGAATTTTCTTTTGGTGGACATAGATAATTCTAAAATAGTAATTTGGAAACCTCCTATTAGATAGCTCTCATACACAGTCAAAGGAATAAGCTTGTCGAATTGAGATTCTCTTTCCGAAAATATATACAGATCCTGGGACCTCGTATATCATGCTATTGCCAATTGATATATCTAAATCTGAACTGATTTTCTTCATATTTAGTGCTGACCGACCCTGCCACAAAAATGCTCCTTTCAAAAGTCCACGGCAACAATTTTGACATGTCGAATAATGACAATTGGAATAAACATTAATATATCAAAAATCTTAAGAAAGGAGAAGAAACATTATTGATTAACATCTATCCCACAAAAGTTATTTATTTCAGATTCTGTTAAAAACTGATATAGAGATCTGATCTAAAAACGTAATTTCTAACCTTGTCCGCTTCACTCAAGCGCATATCAACTATTTTTTCTTTTCCGTCATGTATCAATTTCGTACAGCATCAATTTTAAAAATTACTTTTTTTGTATGGAAACCTTTTTATCATTCAATTGACTTGTACTTGAAAACATGGTACACTTTCAATGACTAATACTCACTCGTAATCGTAACTCCAAAACAAGTGCTTCACAAATAACATTTACGTTTTTTCATATCAGTCCATAAATCAAACCCAAAAGCAGTTCAATGTTACATGTTACCAAATATGAACGGGTACTTACCATGGCAAATTGGAAAATGAAGAATATTCTGTAAGAAAAAGAAAAAAAGATTCAAAACGGCTTTTAAAATCAGCTTAAATAATGAGATGTAATAAAGAAATAGATTCGAAGGCGTGGGCCTTAACTGAAATTGATAAAGTGCTGCTTTTCTTATTAATGACTACACTGACTTCGAGACATTAGTGCCAACAACAAGCTAGCTAGCTAGCCAGCAAGCATGGTGACGGCCAAGAGTGGCTGAAGCTTAAACTAAAGACGAAGATGTGGAGTAGGAGGTATAGACACTTAAAAATATTTACAACAAATCGTAGAAGAAAAATACTGAAAAAAATTGTAAGCGCCACAGGCTTAAACCAGATGATCTGATCATTCTGGTTTTAAATATGTAAGTTCAACACCATCAAAAGAAAAGGAAGCGCCTAGCCTTTGTGAACCCCCCAAAAAAGGGATGGACTTTAGGCTAGAAAATTAAAACCTTTTTCTGTTTGTAATTATTTGATAAATTGGGCAGATTACCTTGAAAACGCGGATTAGCTTATCTTAAGAAGATAGAAAATCACACACTCACACACAGTAGGCCGTGAAGTGAGTTTAAGGAAAATGCTTGATGGCAGAACAGAGACAGGAGATTCGAAAGGAAAATAATCCGGAGATAATAATCTTTTAATGATTTAGATGTGTCCATCTGCCCCTCCGTCAGTCCAACGACACGCAAGTAGTGGTCAAAAATATGAAGTTCGTACAGATTGTACTATGGCCTAACTCAAATTCAAATAATGAAACAAACGTACCGACTATATATAGGTAGGGTCATTTAAAACTTTAAATTAGAAACGGCTATAAAAAATTATTATTATTTTTTTTTAATTTTCTGGTATTAATGGAACACAATACATTCATATGAATACCACTACTGGATCGGCAGTACCTCATCCGATCAACCTAGTTTTTCAGTACAGCCCGAAATCCACACCAAACAGTGACTCGTTGTGGATGCATTGGCTTCTTAATAGTCACGAGTGGATGCTTATTGACATAGCCAACGAGATGAAAATGGGCTTCATAAGGGCTAAAATGAAGGGTGATCTCTTCTCGCCACTTTTTCACATTGATTTCTTACAGTTTGCGTTAAAGATTCACTGCTTTGGAAATATGCATAGAGCGTATAGAGTCCCATTTTGCAAATGTCAAACATAAACCTGAAAATAAAAATGAATGTTATTCTACCTTTCAAAGTCAAAGTAATCGGTAGTTCAGATTTAAAATTTTAAATGGCCCACCCTTTCAAAATCCAATTCTATCACCCACAATTGAATAAGATTTCCCCCTCTAATTTATAAAATTTTTGAGCAAAATTAATATTCAGGCGGGTTAAATTAACCTGATAACGTGGAAACTATCCATTCATATTCTTTCTAAATAGTGCTTGCACTACAATGATTCTGAGGCTAACAAAATGTGTTTGTCCAAAGTGAATATTTTATAAAACGATATTTTAAAAATATTACATTTGAAATATATTTCATAGAAAGAAAGGCACTGTGGACTTATACAGTCTGGTGTGGCGAATATTCCAAAACTTTTGATTTTTTAATAGGTTTGCCGGCTAAAATTTTGATTTGGCGAACTATTTTGACGCGTATGAATATTTCCACTGTCAAATTCAAAAGAATTTGTGTATTTCTGTATTACATTTTCTCAGTCCATAGATATTTTTTTCTAAAAATGCACTTATTTCTTCGTTAGAATGCTAGCTACTAAAAAATAAATCAAAATATTTGTTTTGAATTTCTCTTTTTAAGTATTTTTTGGTAACAGTTCCCAACTCACTGTTTCTATGTGAAAATGAAATTCGCAACAATTGCATCGATCGCTCCCAAAATTATAGTATAGTAAAGAAGAGCGCAATTTTTAAATCTGGCAACATTTGAAGTGTCATTGTTTGACATTTGAACAATTGTTATTGTTTGTTAGTAGAAGGTACGAGGTTAGTAAAAATGGAGCGCTACACGAATGAACAACGCATTCTCATTGTGAAATTGTTTTACCAAAATGGTGAAAGTTTTGCGGCTACAGTTCGCAAATTGCGATCAATTTGGGGTCACAATAATGCTCCAAATGAGTCAACTGTAAAGAGATTAATGGATAAATTTGCCGAGACTGGGTCTGTTAGTGATGTAAAGACAACAACGCGCCATCGACCAGGTCGATCGACCGAAAATGTCGCAGCTGTACGTGATGATGCCGCTCATACTCCATCCACCTCAATTCGACACCGAGCTCAGCAAATTGGTGTCTCCAAATCCACTTTGCAGCGAATTTTGACGAAAGATTTGCATCTTCATGCATACAAAGTTCAATTGACTCAGGAACTGAAGCCAACTGACCATGGACAGCGAAGGGAGTTCGTTAATTGGGTATTGGAGAGACAACATGAAAATGCTGATTTTGCCGATAAAATCATCTTCAGTGACGAGGCCCATTTTCATCTTGATGGCTTCGTCAATAGGCAGAATTGTCGCATTTGGGGTGCGGGAAATCCTCGAGTGATTCACGAGAAGCAAATGCATCCTCAACGTGTCACTGTGTGGTGTGGTTTTGGGGCTGGAGGAATCATTGGACCTTTTTTTATGAAAATGAGGCAGGTCAAGCGCAAACAGTCAATGGTGTTCGGTATCGTGAAATGATAACCAGTTTTTTCTTGCCTAGAATTGAAGAAATGAATGTGGAGGGCATGTGGTTCCAACAAGACGGCGCCACATGTCATACAGCCAGAGAAACAATTCAATTGCTGCATCAGTCATTTCCCGGTCGTGTTATTTCGCGTTTTGGAGATCAGAATTGGCCGCCTAGATCGTGCGATTTAACACCATTAGATTTTTTTCTTTGGGGTTTTTTGAAGTCGATGGTTTACGCGAATAAGCCGACGACGACTCAAGCCTTAAAAGACGAAATTGGACGCTGCATTAATGAAATACCGCAGCATTCATACAAAACGGTCATTGAAAATTTCATTAAAAGATCGCGTACATGCCAGCAAAGCCGCGGCGGCCATCTGCACGATATATTGTTCCATACATAACCTCATTCTGTCTACTTTACGATATAATAAAGTTTCACGATTTTTTCTTAAATATCTGTGTTTTATTTAAAATTAAAAAATTGCGCTCTTCTTGGGACACCCTTTACAATTATCAACAATATCAGTAGTATCATCAGATTTTTAGAGAAGTTAAAATTCCAATAAGGAAGCATATTCGTATAGACGAATTGTGTAAGCCACATATGCATTAGGATGGGTCACGAAAATAAATTGTAGCGGTCACACCCCAGAAATGAAGATTGTTATGCATATAGATATGCATTAGGATGGGTCACGAAAATAAATTGTAGCGGTCACACCCCAGAAATGAAGATTGTTTTGTTAAATGATGGTCTAAAAATATTTGGTCACTGGGTCAAGCCATCTGAGAGCTAAACGCTCCTGAAACCCACTCCAAAAATCATTTTTTCCCGTGTAATTTTTTTACCCTACACCACAGGGTATATTGTCTTTGTGCATTTGTTTGTAACACCCAAAAGGACGCGAGATAGACCCATCGTTTATTATACCGATCGACATAGAATTACTTATCGAATCGATTTAACCATGTCTGTCTGTCTGTCTGTCCATGTCCACGATACAGGTCGCAATTATTGTCCGATTCTAACAAAACTTGACACAAACGATTTTTGCATGCCGAAGACGGACGCTATTTTATTTGAAGAAAATCGATTAATTCAGATTTAAATATAGCTCCCATATAATTGTTGCTTCCGATTTGACTTTTTCTGCTCTAGAAGCCACATAATTGAAGCGACTTTGATAAAATTTTGCCTTATATCTATGTTCGAAGCATCTGTGGTGAAAATGGGTCAAATCGATTTGATTTAGATATAGCCACCATACATCTATAAACCGTAAATTTAAACAGTTTTTTTTTTGTTAAAATTTGGCTTAACTCCTTATATTTCAACTAAAAACATTTCTTGTAATAATGGGTCAAATCGGCTCAGATTTATATATAGCTGAGTTTTTTTGGTCTAGAAACCACATAATTTAACCGAGTTTGTTCAAATTTTGGTACAACACCTCATATTTTAACTCGGAATCGGTTCAGATTTACATATAGCTCCCACACAAATTTCGCCTCGATTTGTGGTTAACCGCTGTAGAAACCACATATCTTAACCGATTTTCTTCAAATTCGGCAGGACATCTTATATTTACACTAGAAACATCCATGGTAAAAGTGGATGAGATCGGTTCAGATTTATATATAGCTCCCATATAAATGTCGTTCGCATTTTCATCGAATTGAAATGTAGTGGAGTAGGAAGTGTAGGGTATCATATAGTCTACCTCGTAGGGTATCATATAGTCTATCATATAGTCTAGGGTATCATATAGTCTACCGGGTATCATATAGCCTTTCCTTACTTGTTTTATGTTGGATTTTTGTCCTATTTTTTCTGAATTAATAGACCCTTGGAAGCACTTTAAATACGAATTTTTATTCTTGTCGTAGAATAACTAATTTATATTTATTGGACGTTTATATTGATTTTTCAGGGTGACAGCTAAAAATTAATATTTCTTGGAAACATTTCGTAAGAGTACCTTTATGTTTGTAAAATAATTTAATACAGGAGATGGATTTTCAGAGTTAAAATTTTCAAGCTCTTTTTGCAAAAATGAGCACTGTGTCGTCAATTTCCTTCCGATGTTCATCATTTATGCATCATTTGAAAGGTCTTGACTACAGCTAATTATATTTTATAAAATACTACCAAAGTATTCAGTTGTCATTATGATAAAACACAAAAAATACTACAATTCGACCAATACTCTAAGACAAGAATCAAAATTTGTATTAAAGTGCTTCCAAGGGTCTATTAATTCAGAGAAAATTTTTGAAATTGTGTTAGATTGATGGTAAGTAGTTGGAAATTGGTTTGGTTTTGAAACATTTAGTAATTTTTAATTTTAATTTTTCTTGTCTATATTTGTTGACGATCGATCATATGATCGACACCAGATGATGCTGGCATGGGGAAGACAGGCCATATGATCGACATCACCTGATGCACAAACAATATTCTGTGACATCCATATGCAGATGGCGTTTTTGTTTGTACGATTGCAGCAATTCGAGCTAAAATAAAATATTAAAAACCATAGTTTGTGTTGTTTTTATAAATTGCCTCCTCTAGACTCCGTCTATGGGTATGTAATTATTTTTAAAACCAGAGCAATGTACATGTGAAAAATTAAAATATAAATGTGTTTAGTTGTTAGAGTTGCAGTAAGAATTGTCTCAATTGTTGTTCGAATGCATTGCTTTAAATCATCCATTTTTTTGATTTGGTTTGTAAACTTCCAGATGAAATAACCCCACAAGAAAAAGATAGGTGCAGTGAGGTCACGAGACTTTGGGGGCCAACGAAATGTCGAGTGTCTAGAAATCACCTTCTTGTGGAACTTTCGCAGCAATTCTCTCTCATAGCAGGACCTGGCTATGTGACAAAGTCGCATCATCCTGTTGAAACCACACAGTGTTGAAAGGGATTCACTTTCGATGCAGTTCTGCAAAGAATAAGTCCTTTAACAACAGCATTAAGTAGCATGGTAGCAGTATTCATCAGCCACCCTGTATATAAAAGAGTTGCGTGATTGAGTGATTGATCACTCCCCAGACCAAACGGCTAGAATCAAGAAATTTGGCGTGTACATTTCTCTTACAGTGTAGATGTGTGATAAGACGGGATTTTTCGAAATTCGTACTTTTAAGGGGTAAAAATGGATAAAAATGGTACCACCGCAATGACGAAACGGTTGTGCCTAGAATCTTGAAATTTGGTATGGATATTCCTCTTGCGGCATGAAAACAACCCAAAAAGTGACATTTTAAAAATTCGTACTTTTGGGAGGTTAAATGGTACAAAAAGGGACATAAATTGTACCTACAACATGGTTGAAGCTAGAATAATGAAATGTATGTACATTTCTCTTACAGCGAAGAAATCAGATTTGAAGGGAGTTTTTCGTAAGTCGTACTTTTAAGTGGTAAAATGGGGTAAAGAGGGATAAAAACTATACCACCGCAATGACCAAACGGCTGGGAATAGAATCTTGAAATTTTGTACAAAAATTCCTCTTATAGCTTCAACGCGCCCAAGAAAATATTTTTCAAAATTCGTACTTTTTGGGGGTCAAATCCGGTAAAAAGGGATAAAAATAGTACCAGTGCCAATAAAATGGATGGAGCTTAAACCATAAAATTCGGTGTGTACATACCTCAAAACCCTTAGAAACGCAAATGACCGAATCTTTTTAAATTCGTACTTTTAGTAGGTAAACGGGGATAAAAAAGGTACCAAAACACGGATGACGCTACAATAATGAAATTCGATATGTATACTCGTTTTACAGCCTAAATCACTGATTTTTCGAAATTTGTAATTTTAAGGGATTAAATGGGATACAAATTGTACCACCATCCTGACCAAACGGCAGGGCCTAGAATCTTGAAATCTGGAACGGGCATTACTTTTACAGCACGAATGCGACTCAAAAAATATTTTTCAAAATGCGTACATTTTGTGAGTGAAATTGGGTAGAAAGGGATACAAAATGGTACCAATCAAACAGACGGAGCTAGAATCATGAAATTCGAATGCTTACAAACGCAAATTGAAGGAATTTTTCGAAATTCGTACTTTTAAAGGGTAAACGAGAAAAGCGGGATAAAAAAGGTGCCAAGAACATGGATGACGCTACAATAATTAAATTCGGTACGCATATTCGTCTTACAGTGTAGATGAGTAATAACAAGGAATTTTCCGATATTTGTACTTTTAAGGGATTAAATTTGTTAAAAATTTTACCATCACCAAATTGTACCAAAATACTGTGCATAGAATCTTGAAATTTGAAACGCATATTACTCTTATAACGCGAATATGACCACGAAAATATTCTTCATAAATTTAAACTTTTAGGTGTGAAATTGGGTAAAAACGGATAACAGCGGTACCAATCATGAAATTTGGTTTGTACATGCATAGAAACACAAAATTAATATATTTTTTAGATCCCTATGGTACCAACAACACGGCTGAAACTAGAATCGTGAAATTCGGTGTGTATATTCCTCTGACAGTGTAGACGCGAAACATTAACTGATTATCAATATTTATACTTTTGTATATGTACTTTAAAGGGGGAAGCGGATCAAAAGTGGTGCAAATGATACCAACCAAAATTGGGGATTTGGGATAAAGATAGTACCAACCAAAGTTTTCAGCTAGAATATGAAAAGAAATTCGGTGTGTACATTTCTCCGAGTACATAAATTAATTTTTCGAAATTTGTATGTTTAAGGGCACAACGGCACAGAAAGAGTTATGTGTGAACATTATAGTCATTATACCCGGTAAAATAAAACATAGATTTTATAGATAGATAGAAAACATTTTAAAATCTTGAATTGCAACTAATTTCAATGGAAGTTATGTCAGTTTTATTTTGACCACAGCTTATGTCAATTTGCGTGGAAAGTATAGAAGTTATATTAGGTTTAATTTTACGTACGGGTCGTTTGTTTTGGAATATGGACTATACGTGTGTGGGTACCATAAGATGTATATCAATTTCCCCCATTTTCGAATTCAAAACTAAGTTTGGGAAAATAGTACTATGTGCACAGTTTGAATAAAGTCCCTTCCAGAGTCATCGTGTATACCAGCGAGCCAGACGAACGTGAAAGGGACTTGGGACATACTTATGGTTTTAAATCAATGTGTTACACTTTTATTCTAAAAAAATGATATTTTCACAGCTTAAGAATGAAACAAAATTTTCTTCATTTATGATTTTTTGTAGAAAAATTGTTTCCATTTTGTGTCTATAAATTAACTATTGACTACGTATAAACGCTGAAAGTGATATCCTTAAAAACAGTTTGAATACTGATACAAACTACTGTCTTGCCATACGATATTTCCGCGTACGAAGTACGCGAACTTTTTTCTTCAAGTAAGACTCGTATCGTCTCCTTAATCAAAAAATAGTGTATATTTTTTAACGTTTCGATTTAATAATGCTTGAAGTTTTAATGTAATTATACTTCTGGGAAACCCGGTTTGTTTCAGAATAGAATCGACATTTTCAATTTCTTATCAGTTCTGTCTACACTATATTTATTTTATTTTTTTTTTTTGAATATTCTACACTATTTTAAATACAAATATTATTATTATTATTATAATATTTTTAATTTGCTAATTCTGAATAAAACTGTTATGGCATGTTGCCAAAGATATAATGTAGCTCATAATCATCAAACATAAACTCACTCACGCACTTCATCTGTGTCATACGAGTATTTGGTTACGTGGTCACTCTCAAAGGAGCCTCAAGTAGTATCTTAAGGCATCTTTTTTAATTAAGAGTATAAAATTTGTAATCGTTCCCAAAAATTATTTTAGTAACAGCGACATCTTATGTTAAGCGAGCAAATCCCATGCTGACGTTATGTGAAACTTCAATGTTGTAAAGAGTGATTTTTTTGAGGTTAGGATTTTCATGCATTAGTATTTGACAGATCACGTGGGATTTCAGACATGGTGTCAAAGAGAAAGATGCTCAGTATGCTTTGACATTTCATCATGAATCGTCTTACAAACGAACAACGCTTGCAAATTATTGAATTTTATTATCAAAATGCGTGCTCTGTTAAGAAAGTTCATTGCGCGCTTCCATTTTATGGTCAGTTTAATCGACCCACTGAAGCGGCTATTCGGGCTATTGTGACTAAATTTCGCACCAAATTTACATTGTTGGACATTAAACCACCAACACGCTTACGTAGAGTGCGAACTGAAGAAAATATCGCAGCTGTATCGGCCAGTGTTAATGATGACCACCAATTTTCGATTCGTCGCCGTTCGCACCAATTGGGTCTCTGTTACTCAAAAACGTGGAAATGCCAAAATTGGACTAAGCGGATGGACCACCTAAGACGCAGCCGCGGTCAACATTTAAATGAAATTATCTTCAAAAAGTAAATGTCATGGACCAATCTAACGTTTCAAATAAAGAACCGATGAGATTTTGCAAATTTTATGCGTTTTTTTTAAAAAAAAAGTTATCAAGCTCTTAAAAAATCAATCAATCAATCATCAATTACGTACATATTAAATACTTTACAGTCCGGGAAAAAACAAATACTCGATAAATGTAATTCCACAGCACTAGTCTATCCGTCCAAATGTGTGTGGGCTTGTCTTCTGCCCGATTGTGGGTAATCAAATATCAATTGAGTTTTAAAATAACACAGCCAATAAAAGCAGCAAACAAAGCAATCACATAAACATATATAAGAACAGTGCAAACATATACATGTGTAAGCAAACGGAGGATTCGCATCAACAATCGGTTGTTGGGTAAACGCAACGGTTTACAAGATGGGGTCGAATACATAAGTGTGCCATTGCATTAATTATACTAGTTTAAACAATTTTATTGTGAAAATGAAGAAATTTTTAATGTATGTTGCTCCATACGCCATGGAAACAGTTGGAAATAGATATCTTTTTGAACAAAATCTTTAATATTTTTCACCTTAAAGAAATATTGGCGATATCACAACTTTGACGCACCGTAAAATAAACTCTGTAAAAATATTATGTTCAAAAAATGGAGTGTTATTAAAATTTTTTATTCAGAAAAGAAAAATACGGAAAATTGTTTTTTGTTTTCCCATCCCATCCCATTTTTATCTTCCAGGTGATATTTTAGCGATATCATCTAGATTTCTACCGTATGTTTAACTGACAATATCTCGATCGATCTATCATCCAGAAGTATTGCTTTCATATTGCCTTGGGATATCGTCCTGGTCGCAAAAAATTCTTCAACTTCTTCTTGTGCAGTAGTATTATTTTCCATTAATTCAATATTATTCTAGGCGATATCAATTCGAATTATTTTCGTATTATCTGGATATGTTTTTTTTTTAATTTTTATTATACCCTCCACCTCCAGGATAGGGGTATACTAACTTTGTCATTCCGTTTGTAACACCTTGAAATATCGACCTGAGACCCTATAAAGTATATATATTCTTGATCGTCATAAAATTCTAAGACGATCTGGCCATGTCCGTCCGTCCGTCTGTCCGTCTGTTGAAAGCACGCTAGCATCTAAACGAAAGGAGCTAGAATGTTCAAATTTTTCACAAATGTGTCTTATAGTCGTAGATCGGTTGGGATTGAAATGGGACGAAATCGTCCTAAAGGGAAAAAATTTTCCCTCACAAGGACTAAAAATACCAATAATAATCCCTAATATTTTAGCGTATTTAAGCATGTTTTTGAATATGTCTGTTTATATTTGCTTGATATTTGGTATGCGCAATCCCCTTATAGCAAAAACGTGCACCATAAAGTGATTCTTATTTGTAGGGGGTAAAATGGGGCAAAAAACGGGATAAAAATGGTACATATTAAACGACAACAGCTAGAAACACGAAATTCGGTGTGTACATTCAACTAATTGAGTAGATACATAATATAAAAGTATTTTTCCAAGTTCGTACTTTTAAGGGGTAAAATGGGAATAGAGGGATAAAAATGGTACCAACCAAACGGATGTACCTAGAATAATGAAATTCGGTGTATACATTCCTCTGATTGCATAGACAAGTAAAATACAAGGATTTTTCAAAATTCGTACTTTTTGGGGATAAAAATAGTAGCAATCAAATGACCGCAGCTAGATTCATGTAATTCGGAGTACACATTCCTCTGACTGTGTAGACACGGAAAATAAACTGATTTTAGGGCCAACATAGAAAAAGGGGATAAAAATAGTACCAACCAAGTGACCGCAGCTAGAGTCATGAAATTCGGAATATACATTCCTTTGACTACTTAGACATGAAAAATAAAAGGTTTTTTCCAAATTCGTACTTTCAAGGCATACACGGGCACGGAGGGATAAAAATGGTACCAACCAAACGGCTACACCTGGAATAATGAAATTCGGTGTATACATTCATCTGATTGCGTAGACACTTAAAATAAACAGATTTTTCGAAATTCATACTTTTTGTGGTTAAAAAGGAAAAAGGGGATAAAAATAGTACCAATCAAATGACCGCAGCTAGAGTCATGCAATTCGGAGTATACATTCCTCTGACTGCGTAGATACGGAAAATAAGCCGATTTTCGTACTTTCAATGGCACAGATGGATAAAAATAGTACCAACTAAACGACTACAGCTAGAATGATGAAATTCTAATTGCGTAGAAACGTCAAGGGGGTAAAAATGGTACCAACCAAATGGGCGCAGCTGGAATCATGGAATTCCGTGTATACATTCTTCTGACTGCATAGACACGCAAAATAAAAAGTTGTTTTCCAAATTCGTAATTTTTCTTTTACGGCAAAAATTGGTTGAATCATGAAGTTAGGTTATTTTGCACTATGTACGTCTGATAATGGACTTTCAAAATTTGTACTTTTGAAATTAAAATAGAATGGAAATACAACCAACTGTAGCACCCACTATCTACCAATATTTATGGTATTTAAGCTGTTTGAAAATGTAAATATAAGAATATTTATTTTTTGTTGATTTGAAATAAATAAAAAATAAAATAAAAATTATAAAATAAAATTATTTTTTCAATATTTGTATTTGTTTTGGTTTGGCTATATTATACTTTCCTGTAATATTACTGCACTTTTACGAAAACCATCAACATCTGTGGAATGCAATCCATGGTGGAGAGTATATAAAGTTCGGCCCGAACTTAACGCCGTTTTTACTTGTTTTTTTTTAATTTTTATTTTTCTCTATTTTATTTCTATTGATTTTTGAGGTGGTCTGGTATTATCAATTGCATTACGGTACGAGCTCTCCATTGAATTGAAAGTCAAACTTTATTATTTGTGTATACAAAAATTTCAATATGTTCCCTTCCTTCCAAATTCGATCCCATCCACTGTTTTTCCGCTGTATGCTTGCTGCATATTTACTGAGATTTCCATCCAAATCAAGATCAAGTTCACAGCAGCGAACTTCTTTGTTTATTTCTTTTGCTAAATTAGCAAATCGCAAGAAGAAATCCAAAAATAACAAGATCTTATTGCTCAATATGCGGTGGGTTGGATGGACGGAAGTTTCGGTTTGTAGGTGAACTCGTTACATATGCCAGCATAATTTATATGTACATATGGATGTGTCTGTCTAGTATGCAGTTAGTTAACTAAAAGATAGTTAAATTTAGATTGGTAAGTAGGACTGATTTTATAAAGCGATATTAGTGTGGTTTTGTTTGAAGAAGGAACTTTTAAGCTACATCCCAGCAAAAACTCTCATTACCAAGTAATGTGGGGAATAAGGCAAAACCGAAAACCTTCACTACTTATTTATCAAATCCGTTTCTAATTATTATACCCTCCACCTCCAGGATGGGGGTATATTCACTTTGTCATTCCGTTTGTAACACCTTGAAATATTTATCGGAGACCCCATAAAGTATATATATTCTGGGTCGTGGTAAAATTCTAAGACGATATAGCCATGTCCGTCTGCCCGTCTGTCCGTCTGTCCGTCTGTCTGTTGAAAGCACGATAGCGGCCGAACGAAATGAGCTAGAAGGTTCAAATTTTTCCTAAATGTGTCTTATGGTTGTAGATCGCTTGGGATTGAAAGTGGACGAAATCGGTCCAGAGGGAAACATTTTTCCCTCACAAGTACTGAAAATACCCCTAATATTTAGAGTATTTCAGCATTTTTTTGAACATATTTGCTTGTATTTACTTGATATTTGCAATTCGCATTCCCTCGACATTCTTTAATCTACTGGTAATACTGTGGAATGCACTCCGTGGTGGAGGGTATATAAGATTCGGCCCGGCCGAACTTAACGCCTTCTTACTTGTTTTTATAAAGGCTTTGTAGAAAGATAAGTACTTCCATTCACGCTTACAAAAAGTTGAGAAATAAGTACTTCTAAACGAGTTGTAAATTAAGTGGTATCAGGAAGATACAAAATAAGTCATTATTGATAACTAACCAAATAATGTATTTATTATCAATAATGGACTTAATAAGTTGTATCGATTTTTTAACAATCTGAATACAGAATTTAGGGCTGGCTCTCTTTCCTTAAGCCTGGATAACTAAGCTGCAATAAAAACAGCACTGCTATTCTCTGACTCACCACAAAAATGTAGAAAATTAATTTTTAAAATCTGAAGTTCTATGAAATTTAACTTACCAATAAATATTTATTTAAACCATTACAAGGAAGTGATTATTTCATACTTCAAAATAATGCAGGGCGTAACGGGATGTCATTCTAGTTAATGCTAAAAGTAATGAGGTGTAATTACCAAGTTTTTGCTGGGATACTAGTTGTTCGCGGTATTTTAACAAAAAAATCACGATTAAATATTTTATTTTACGCGTTTAACTTATTTCTATTAGGTATTTTTATTTTTATTTTTATTTTTATTTTTATTTTTATTTTTATTTTTATTTTTATTTTTATTTTTATTTTTATTTTTATTTTTATTTTTATTTTTATTTTTATTTTTATTTTTATTTTTATTTTTATTTTTATTTTTATTTTTATTTTTATTTTTATTTTTATTTTTATTTTTATTTTTATTTTTATTTTTATTTTTATTTTTATTTTTATTTTTATTTTTATTTTTATTTTTATTTTTATTTTTATTTTTATTTTTATTTTTATTTTTATTTTTATTTTTATTTTTATTTTTATTTTTATTTTTATTTTTATTTTTATTTTTATTTTTATTTTTATTTTTATTTTTATTTTTATTTTTATTTTTATTTTTATTTTTATTTTTATTTTTATTTTTATTTTTATTTTTATTTTTATTTTTATTTTTATTTTTATTTTTATTTTTATTTTTATTTTTATTTTTATTTTTATTTTTATTTTTATTTTTATTTTTATTTTTATTTTTATTTTTATTTTTATTTTTATTTTTATTTTTATTTTTATTTTTATTTTTATTTTTATTTTTATTTTTATTTTTATTTTTATTTTTATTTTTATTTTTATTTTTATTTTTATTTTTATTTTTATTTTTATTTTTATTTTTATTTTTATTTTTATTTTTATTTTTATTTTTATTTTTATTTTTATTTTTATTTTTATTTTTATTTTTATTTTTATTTTTATTTTTATTTTTATTTTTATTTTTATTTTTATTTTTATTTTTATTTTTATTTTTATTTTTATTTTTATTTTTATTTTTATTTTTATTTTTATTTTTATTTTTATTTTTATTTTTATTTTTATTTTTATTTTTATTTTTATTTTTATTTTTATTTTTATTTTTATTTTTATTTTTATTTTTATTTTTATTTTTATTTTTATTTTTATTTTTATTTTTATTTTTATTTTTATTTTTATTTTTATTTTTATTTTTATTTTTATTTTTATTTTTATTTTTATTTTTATTTTTATTTTTATTTTTATTTTTATTTTTATTTTTATTTTTATTTTTATTTTTATTTTTATTTTTATTTTTATTTTTATTTTTATTTTTATTTTTATTTTTATTTTTATTTTTATTTTTATTTTTATTTTTATTTTTATTTTTATTTTTATTTTTATTTTTATTTTTATTTTTATTTTTATTTTTATTTTTATTTTTATTTTTATTTTTATTTTTATTTTTATTTTTATTTTTATTTTTATTTTTATTTTTATTTTTATTTTTATTTTTATTTTTATTTTTATTTTTATTTTTATTTTTATTTTTATTTTTATTTTTATTTTTATTTTTATTTTTATTTTTATTTTTATTTTTTTTTTTTGAATATATATTTATTTTCCTTAACACATAATGTATAAAAATGATGTGCATAAATTTAAAAAATATATTAAATTTGCTTTAGTTTCTGAGCAATTTGTCAATCCCGTGCCGACGTATGAAGCTAAGTGTCGACTAATTCCTTTTGAGTCTTTATCAAGCCGTTGATCAAAGAGCTCAATTTTATTTCTGTATAAACTTGTCGACTGCCTTTTTTGCTTAGTCTTATTTCTTTTATGTTCCATCTAGATATCTAAGTCATAATGAATTTGTTAATATTCCTTTTCATAGAATTAAATATGCTTCACTTGAGCATATTCTGAGGTCCATGATAATTTATAATTAATAATTAAGCATCATATAGATTTATCATATACTTCATATATATATAAGGAAACTCTAAATTTAATTTACTTTTAATGTATACTATGGATTGTACTCCATAGACTAAATAAATAAATCAATCACTTCAAATATTCCACCGGCCAGAGAATTCCGCTTCGTTCATGGTAGCCACAACATTACGATTGATGACGTCCTTGACGTTATTGGCCCAAATAAAATCGATATGAGCAAACAGTGGCAGACGAATAAAATTTCTTACGCTCCAACGGCCCAAAATTCGACTCAAATATTCAACATCCGTTTTCGAAGACAATTCATCAAAATCGCTGTAGTACAAATGCAACGCCAGGGACGGATTAATATTCGACAGCTTATAATTGGGAGGTGAGGTACGGCCATAGCGCCGCCTGTTGCCAGTGATGCCGTAATCATAGGCATGAAAACGTCCCGAAACATGAAGTTGAACCAAGTGGATCATTTGGTGGGTGGAACAACTGGCCGGATGGGTTGAGAAAACTGCTGGCAACAGAGACTGAAACAAGGCGATATTTTGTTTGATGAATCATTGATGATATGAATTGTTTCAATACTTACATTGTTGAAATAGCCTGAAGCTCCACCACCGATCTGAAATAATAGATTGGCACAGAGATCCGTAGTGCTCTGGCGACACCACTCAAAGCCCAGTAAGTATTGCTCCAGCTGACTTTGCAATTAAGGCGTGTCACCTATCAAAGGATTAAGAGGCGTATATTGGCGAAAGATAAACGACAATAGACGGAGAATAGGCGATTGGGCGAATTTCATGAAGGCTACCGGTGCCAGTAAATGGGTGGTCCTGATTTTTTCGTTATACTCAGGTCGGGTGGACAGTAAGATCAACAGTATCATGGAACCCTGTGAATGTCCCACATAATGTAGAGATGTTTGCTGGGCCTTCTGAAGTACGTAGTCTATAATGGCTGGCAAATCAATGATGCCCAGTTCATGTATGGAAAAGCGCCAAAATTGCCATGACCTGTTCGATAGTGAAACATGACGTTTGGAGTAAGGGTTGCCCCTAACATTGCCCAGCCAAACATCGTAGCCGCTGTCGGCCAAATTAAAGGCCAAAGCATCATTGGGTCCATTGAGGACCCAACAGTCCGAAGAGCTAAGCAAACCGTGCATCATGAGTACCACTGGTCGCGGTAGTGCTGCATTTATATTTGCCGCTGGATGGTGTAGACGGAACAAGGTCAGTATATAACCATCTAGGGTTATCAAGCTGTGGCTCTCGCTTCGGTAACCAAAACTTTCTATGCGATCGGCCTGAAAGTAAAGTATTCTTCAAAGGAGCTGGGAGGTGTTTAGCAAATCAATAATACTTACAGTTGACCTGACCTGAGCCAAGGTCAGAACTTCAAACAAATGACTAAGTATTAGAATATCAAAAATAATAAGCCGGGCTTTCATTATTGTGAAATGACTTGACAATCCAAACACTATCAATGTAATGATAAGGTTACCGCGAAAAATTATCTACATTTCTTTTTTGAAGGTAACTCATGCGGAGTTTTTTTTTAGTTTACTCCCAATGAGAGCCTAATAACTAGGGGGGCAAAAAACAATGCGAAAATTAAACCTCTGATTAAAAGTGTTCACGATGAGAGATAACAATTAAAGCGTGAAGGAGAAAAATTACATACAAGCCAGGCATTAGGCATGAGTTACCTTTGAAGCACGAAAAATGCAGTTGAACTAACTAAGTAATCAAGTTAAAGGTAAATATTTACCTGAAAGCCCTGTTGTCATCAGTAGAGTGTATTCCGTCGATATTAAAGGGTCTTCTGCGACCGAAAGTTTATTCGAGTTTAAACAATAAACTTCCTTGACTGAATCAGAAATGTTATGTGGAGCAATACACGAACGAACATAATTGAGAAAAATTTGAAAAATAAAGCAGCTGACTTTCATCGCAATAATTTTCTTATTCACATTGAACCATATTCCTATTGGAAAAAGGTACAGGCCACTGAGTGATTGTCACTTTTACACAGAAAATCAATTATTGATAGAGATCAATAGGTTTTCGGGTGTAAATTTGTAAAATCAACAACATGGTTACGCCAACCCTCTATGAAAATGAAAAACATATTCTCCATTTCCATTAGCAAACAAAAATTTTCATTAAACTGTAAGAAATTTACGTGGACAATTTTCGAGAAGAGATCGTCATTCATGAAGCTCATTTTCATCTCGGTGGCTATGTCAATAAGCAAAATTGTGAGAATCATCTCCTTATAGAGGCCGGGTTGGATGTTGAAAAGTCGCTGCGAAGCCACTTGAAAAGACTTTAGACAGGTTGGAAATCATGATAGTGGTAGTCTGCAGCCAAGTAATAAATGTAACCATGCCATTTTTAAATAAATTTGCATTCTATTAAATATAGATGCACAGTGGTCTTGAGCCAGGACAATATCCCAGTTCAAATAAAATATTGATTACAGACCAAAAAATAAAGGGTGATTTTTTAAAAGCTATAGGAAAGTTTTTCAAAAAAAAACATATAAAATTCAGAAAAATGCATGAAATCTTTATTTGAATCGATAGTACGGTCCATATAATTTAATGCTTGAAGATTATTTCATGCAAATCATGACCTTGACGGCGCCTCAAAGGGTCCATCCGATTGGCATACTCTTTCAAAAATTTCCGCCGGTATCTCACGAATAAATGCTTCAATGTTGTGTTCCAATGCGTCAATTGAAGCGGGCTTGTCTGTATAGACATGAGCTTTAACATAGCCCCACAACAAATAGTCTAAAGGCGTTAAATCGCACCATCTAGGCGGCCAATTGACCGGTCCCGAACGTGAAATAAAATGTTCACCGAACTCGCCTCTCAATAAGTCCATTGTTGCGCGTGCTGTGTGGCATGTGGCACCGTCTTGTTGAAACCACATGTCATGCAAGTCAAGCTCTTGCATTTTGGGCAAAAAAAAAGTTGGATATCATCTCACGGTAGCGCTCACCATTCACGGTTACGTTACGATTCGCATCATCTTTGATGAAGTACGGTCCAATGATGCCACCAGCCCATAAACCGCACCAAACTGTGACTTTTTCTGGATGCATGGTAGCTCTTGCAATGCTTCTGGCTGATATTCACTCCAAAATCGACAATGCTGCCTATTTACGTACCCATTGAGCCAAAAATTAGCTTCGTCGCTGAACACAATTTCTTTCTTTCTGAACTTTCTTAACAGAGCACGCATTTTGATAATAAAATTCAATAATTTGCAAACGTTGTTCGTTTGTAAGACGATTCATGGTTAAATTATAGACCAAACTGGAGATGTTTGACAGTGAAACAAAACGCGAAACGTGCGTCAGCTGTTTAAACCAGTGTTGCCAAAAAGATAATAGCTAAGAAAGCACCCTTTACAAACGAAAAAAGTAAAAAAATATATATATTTTATTAAAAATTATTAATAAAATATTGAAACTTATTTAAAAAAATAGTTTTTTTTTTCAATTCTCAGTGCAACCCTAGAATTTTGTGAGGATGTGGGCTTATTATTTATTGTTGCGTGAAAGATTTTGAGTTCTTTTCTAGCAGAATTGTTACGTTACAAAATTACAAAATAAGAATTATAATTTTTGATAATCTACTATTTTTAATATGAAAAATATTATAAAATTTAAATTATTTTTTGAAAAAAAAAAATATTTTTTTAAATATTAAAAAATCATATTTCAATTTCACCAGTTTTTCCACATAAAAAATAAAAAAATAATTGTATTTCTACATTTTGGCTGATATCTCAGAAACTACTGATCATTTTTTCCAAATAATAATATATTTTATACAAGATAATATTTTATTTTCGAAAAATAATTTACAATATATATTTTTTAAATAATCTCAAATATTGAATATTATTTAAAGAAAATTATTTTTTTTTCTTCAATTTCGATGCAACCCTAGATTTTTGTAATTCATAATAAATAAATAAAAAAATAAATAAATTTTTATTAGCAACTACTAGTGTCAGTAAGAAGTTTCATGGTGTCGTTTCTGCTACTTAGTCTACAACAATAGCACTGTCCAACAAATTGAGACTTTTTGAATGGAATAGAATAGCGACCCAATAATTCTTAAAGGACATGTTTTGTAAACCATTTTTGTAGAATACATTTATAGTCCAGCTGAGTTTCTTTTTACAGTGGGTCAAAGTTTTAATTTTTTGGTCGAAGGGAGCATAATACTATGTGAAAAAATTGTGTAAGTTAATGTCTGAGAGAATTTCTTATTTTCAGAATTATATTGTGGAATTAAATGAGGATCATTTTTGTGGAACATTTTAACCCTCTAGCTCTCCTCAAGGGTCTATTTGACCGGGAGAAAAAATCTCAAAAAATCGATTTTTTTTAGAAAAATAACCATCATTTGCGTCGTGGATCTGAAGAAAAAGTTTTGATAAATCGTAGTTGTATGTCTTTGGATAAAATTCAATTTTTACTTTTGTGATCGGTACATTGCGTTTCGAGAATTAATTGTCTAAGTAAATACATTTCCATGAAAATTTGTCATATTTGAGTAAACCGGCAGCAGTCATGTTACCCCCATAATTAAGAATCTCCCCAATTTTCTCAAAAATTATGTAGCAACCAATATACTTAAATTTGTGTATTCACTTGTAGACTGTAACTAATCAAAATAATATTTATCTTATTTTTATACCCTCCACTTTGAAATATCGACCTGCGACCCTATACAGTATATATATTCTTGATCGTCATAAAATTCTAAGACGATCTAGTCATGTCCGTCCGTCTGTTGAAAGCACCCTAGCATCTAAACGAAAGTAGCTAGTACGTCCAAATTGTCCATAAATGCGTCTTATAGCCGCAGATCGGTTGGGATTGAAACTGGGCGAAATCGGCGCAAAGGGAAATTTTTTTCCCTCACAAGGACTAAAACTACCCATAATATCCCCTAATATTTTGGAGTATTTAAGCACATTTCTTCAATATATCTGCTTATATTTACTTAATATTGGGTATGCGCATTCCCCTTATATCAAAAACGTGTACCATAAAGTGATTCTTATTCGTAGGGGGTGAAATGAGAAAATTGTACCTATCAAACGACAATAGCTGAACACGATATACGGAGTGTACATTCCTTTAATTGACTATATACATAATATACAAGTATTTTGTCCTAATTCGTACTTTTAAGGGGTAAAGTAGGAAAAGAGGGATAAAAATAGTACCAACCAAACGGCTAAACCTAGAATGGCGAAATTCGGTGTGTACATCCCTATAACTACGTAGATACGTAAAATAAGGATATTTTCGAAAGTCGTCCTATTAAGGGGGTAAATAAGGATAAAAAGTGTACCGACCAAATGGCCGCAGCTACAATCATGGAATTCGGTGTAGATATTCCTCTCACTGCATAGACACGCAAAATAAAAAGATTTTAACACTTTTTCGTACTTTATTTTTTTTACTTTTACGGCAAAAATGGGAAAAGTGATAAAACTGGTTATCTTGCACTGTGTACGTAAGAAATAGTGTATTTTCAAAATTGTTTACTTTTGGAATTAAAATTGGGTAGAAATACAACTAACCGAACGGCTGCAGCTTAAAATGCACCCACTATCCCCCAATATTTAGGGTATTTAAGCTTTTGCTTAAACCTGGTGCCTTCTCGATTTTTTAATTGACGTGAAGCATTATTTCGATACATTTAGTATAAATATATTGGTAGCCTTGCCATATAAGCGTGCTTTAAAATAATTTTAAAATTTATATTTATTTGTATTTTTTTTTTTTCAATTTTTTCTTTTATTATCACATCATTATTAATTATTTTTTTTAAATTATTTTTTTAGAAAGTCCTTTTTTTGATTTTTTCAGCAAATATAAACACTTTTCAGAGGTAGGAAGGGAGAAATGCATTATGTCACGCTTACTAACCTGGCGATTAAGCGCTGATTTTTTTATACCCTCACTCTACAGAGTAGGAGGGTATATCATTTGGGACAGAAAAAAAGTGTAACGCATTGAAGGACTGACTTAGACCATAAGTATGTTTGGACCAAATCCGTTTCACGACTTTTTAAGGTGTTTGAGCCATGTCCGTCCGTCCGTCTGGCTGGCTGGTGTACACGATAACTCTCGAAAGCAGTTAAGGAATCGATTCAAACTTTGCACGAGGTAATATTTTTCTCAAACTTAGTTTAAGTTCGAAGATGGTCGAAATTGCCACGCCCCTCCTGGTACCTCGCACACAAATAGCCGATATTCAAATGTTAAATTAAAACCCATATAACTTCCACACGGATAATCGGAATCAACTATATTTTGGTATTTGATAATGTTTTTATAGTCACTTTAAGTGTACTAAGTATGACGGATTTTGCCATGCCCCTTCCAGTACCTCCCACACAAATCACACAAAACAAATTAAAATTAAAGCTGTTATAAATTCTATACTGATGATCGGAATACGGTGAAATTTGATATTTAGCAATGCTTTTTTAGTGGTTACATTTGCATGGTATATGGGCGAAATTGACACACCCCTTCTGGTACCTCCCACACAAAGTGGCATAAACTTTGGTTACAATAAAACCGATATAACATCCACACGGGTAGTCAAAATCATTTGTAATTTGATATTTATGTTTCTATAATCACTTTAAACCTTTAGCCACGTCCCTTAGTGTACCTCCCACACAATTGTCTCTATCCTAGGTGATATTAAATCCTATAATAATAAAACTTCTATACTGGTGGCATGACTTGATATTTGATTATGTTTTTATACACTCCACGAGAGTATTATGGCTTTGTGCATTTGTTTGTAACACCCAAAAGGAAGCGAGATAGACCCATTGTTAAGTATACCGATCGACTTAGAATCACTTTCTGAGTCGATTTAACAGTGTCCGTCTGTCTGTCTGTCCATCTATTGTTGTAATCAAATTACAGGTCGCAATTATAGTCCGATCTTAACAAAAATTGGCACAAGTAAGTTTCGTGGATCAAGGACGAACGCTATTTAATTTGAGGCAAATCGGTTCAGATTTAGATATAGCCCCCATACAAATGTCGCTCCCGATTTGACATTTTCCGCTCTAGAAACGACATATTGTACCCGATTTTCTTTAAATTTGACACAACATCTTACAATCCAACTAGAAAAACCTATGCAGAAATTGGATAAGATCGGTTCAGATTTAGATATAGCCCCCATACAAATGTCGCTCCCGATTTGACATTTTCCGCTCTAGAAACGACATATTGTACCCGATTTTCATTAAATTTGACACAACATCTTACAATCCAACTAGAAACACCTATGCAAAAATTGGATAAGATCGGTTCAGATTTAGATATAGCCCCCATACAAATGTCGCTCCCGATTTTACTTTTGCCGCTCTAGGAACCCAATATTGTACCCGATTTTCTTTAAATTTGGCACATCATCTTATAATCCAACTAGAAATACCTATGCAAAAATTGGATAAGATCGGTTCAGATTTAGATATAGCCCCCATACTAATGTCGCTCCCGATTTGACATTTTCCACTCTAAAAACCACATATTGTACCCAATTTTCTTTAAATTTGGCACAACATCTTATAATCCAACTAGAAACACCTATGCAGAAATTAGGTAAGATCGGTTCAGATTTAGATATAGCTCCCATACAAATGTCGCTCTGGAATTGACATTTTCCGCTCTAGAAACGACATATTGTACCCGATTTTCTTTAAATTTGGCACAACATCTTATAATTCAACTAGAAATGCCCATGCAAAAATTCGGTAAGATCGGTTCAGATTTAGATATAGCCCCCATACAAATGTCGCTCCTGAATTGACATTTTCCGCTCGAGAAACGACATATTGTACCCGATTTTCTTTAAATTTGACACAACATCTTATAATCCAACTAGAAATACCTATGCAAAAATTGGATAAGATCGGTTCAGATTTAGATATAGCTCCCATACAAATGTCGCTCCCGATTTGACATTTTCCGCTGTAGAAACGACACCCGATTTTCTTTGAATTTGGCACAACAGCTTATAATCCAAGTAAAAAACCTATGGTGAACGTGGCTAAGATCGGTTCAGATTTAGATATAGCGCAAATACAACTGTTGCTCCCAACTGTTTAACCGATTTTGGCCAAACTATACATATTATATTTCACCTATTTCGTTCCAGATTTCAATATACCCCCATACAAATGTCCTTTCCGATTTGACATTTTTTGTCAAACACATACATTTACAGGATACAAAAATCCTTCCCGTTTTCACCTTTTCACCGAATTAAATTTTATTCGGATTGAAAGTGGAGTGTATCATAGAGTCGGTCCCGCCCGATTTTAGCCTTTCCTTACTTGTTATAATTGTTATCAGGGGTATTTTCAGTCCCTAGGAAGAAACAATTTCGCCCAGTTGTAATCCCAACCAATCTACGACTATTAGGTGCATTTACGGAAAACTTTAGCTCCTTTCGTTTAGGTGCTAGCGAGCTTTCAACAGACGGAGAGACGAACGGATGGATATGGTCAGATCAAGAATATATGTATCTACTTTATAGGGTCTCAGGTCAATATTTCAAGGTGTTACAAACGGAACTTAGTATACCCCCATCCTGTAATTGTGTGTATAAAAATCATGGCGACCATTACAATAAAAAATCCCCAATTTTAGAACATATTTTCTACTTAGGGAATTCGGATAGTTTTTGCAAAAATATGAAAATCTAATATTTTTTCAACGTATTTATCTTTTTGATGAAATATAAGTATTATTATCGTAAAATTATAATTATATAAAAACAGAGTTTAAGTTTCAAAATGATGCACTGGGGAATAAACCAAAGAAATTATCATCTGTACCTTTAATTGAACATAAAGGGTGTCCCAAGAAGAGCGCAACTTTTTAATTTTAAATAAAACACAGATATTTAAGAAAAAATCGTGAAACTTTATTATATCGTAAAGTAGACAGAATGAGGTTATGTATGGAACAATATATCGTGCAGATGGCCGCCGCGGCTTTGCTGGCATGCACGCGATTTTAATGAAATTTTCAATGACCGTTTTGCATGAATGCTGCGGTATTTCATTAATGCAGCGTCCAATTTCGTCTTTTAAGGCTTGAGTCGTCGTCGGCTTATTCGCGTAAACCATCGACTTCAAAAAACCCCAAAGAAAAAAATCTAATGGTGTTAAATCGCACGATCTAGGCGGCCAATTCTGATCTCCAAAACGCGAAATAACACGACCGGGAAATGACTGATGCAGCAATTGAATTGTTTCTCTGGCTGTATGACATGTGGCGCCGTCTTGTTGGAACCACATGCCCTCCACATTCATTTCTTCAATTCTAGGCAAGAAAAAACTGGTTATCATTTCACGATACCGAACACCATTGACTGTTTGCGCTTGACCTGCCTCATTTTCATAAAAAAAGGTCCAATGATTCCTCCAGCCCAAAAACCACACCACACAGTGACACGTTGAGGATGCATTTGCTTCTCGTGAATCACTCGAGGATTTTCCGCACCCCAAATGCGACAATTCTGCCTATTGACGAAGCCATCAAGATGAAAATGGGCCTCGTCACTGAAGATGATTTTATCGGCAAAATCAGCATTTTCATGTTGTCTCTCCAATACCCAATTAACGAACTCCCTTCGCTGTCCATGGTCAGTTCCTGAGTCAATTGAACTTTGTATGCATGAAGATGCAAATCTTTCGTCAAAATTCGCTGCAAAGTGGATTTGGAGACACCAATTTGCTGAGCTCGGTGTCGAATTGAGGTGGATGGAGTTTGAGCGACATCATCACGTACAGCTGCGACATTTTCGGTCGATCGACTTGGTCGATGGCGCGTTGTTGTCTTTACATCACTAACAGACACAGTTTCGGCAAATTTATCCATTAATCTCTGTACAGTTGACTCTTTTGGAGCATTATTGTGACCCCAAATTGATCGCAATTTGCGAACTGTAGCCGCAAAACTTTCACCATTTTGGTAAAACAATTTCACAATGAGAATGCATTGTTCATTCGTGTAGCGCTCCATTTTTACTAACCTCGTACCTTCTACTAACAAACAATAACAATTGTTCAAATGTCAAACAATGACACTTCGAATGTTGTCAGATTTAAAAATTGCGTTCTTCTTGGGACACCCTTTATAAGCGGGAATAATCGGACTTATAATTTCAAAAGAGAAGTGCAAGCGAGAATTTTAGTAAAAAATGTTATCCACAGACAAATTTTTATGTTGATTTTAATTTTTAGGTCTCGAACATAAAGTTTTAGTTTTTTGTTGCCTAGTGATATAATTATAATTGAATCTACAATATTGAATTCGATTTCCTATTTATTCAGAGTAATATTTCAATTATATGTAATAATATATTTGACTTATCTATTCGACATTTATTTATATTTATAATAATTTTTTGTTAAAATATAAATGAGGTTGAGCTCAATTTCTCAATTTGTACTTTGTCATTTCGATTTCAATAAAAAATATATTTTTACTTTCGGCACATAAACAAAAATATTTTTATAAATTAGTACAAATTGAAATATTTTTAAAATACAATTTGCTTTAAAATTCAAAATAAAACATAACAAAAAACAGGGGCAACAAGCATATAATTTTTTTCTTAAACGTCTACGAAATTGGCGATTGCAGAATTAGATTTTTAATTATTTTCTGTGTAGAGAAGAAAATTTCCGATTGTGAAAACAATTTAGGACAAAATAAAACAATAAAAAATAAAAACTAATACAAATCTATATAACCAAAGACTAGAGCAACACTCTCTAAAAATTTAACAAAAATTGCTAGGCAATTCGCTAGGGCATTCTATTTAAATGTTTACGATCCCGCACTTTACTTCACTCGCCCTCCGGCACCACAGAAGATATATATATTAAGAATTTACCAAACACATCACTCTTTGAGCTGTGATGCAGCTGACCCAGCACTAGTTTAAGTCGTTCCTTTGCAGAATCTCCTCCGCTTCTTGTATTCTCCGTAATGCATCTCGATTTATAACATCCTTAAGATTGCTGGACCACAAAAAATCGATATGAGCAAATTGCTTCAAATCGATAAAATGATTTACACTCTTATTGCCCAATGTGCGACTAAACAGCTCGACATCAGCTTTCGATGAATACCCATCATAATCGCTGTAGTACAAATGTATAGGCAATCGCGGATTTATATTCGACAATTCATACAAGGGGGGTGAAGAGCTATTATAGCGCTGCAGATTGTCCCCGGTACCAAAGTCATACTGTCGAAGTTGTCGCGACATGTGAACCTGTATGAAATGCAGAGCCTGTTGGGTAGAACAACTGGCCGGGTAGATCTCAAATATTTCCGGTATCAGGGACTAAAATTATTGGATTTATTTTAGGATCAATCGACAAAATAGATTTTCCTCTCACTTTCAACTTACATTATTTAAATGGCCCGAAAAACCGCCACTTGACACGGTGAGAATAATCTTGCACAGTAGGGGATGAGCTGCAGAACTGCGACATCTTTCGAAACCCAATACCCTTAGCAAAAACTTATTTTGGAGGAGGGGGAATTGACCGAATAGAAAATCCATTTGAGCATAGTTACGTTTGAAGGCAGAAATATAACGATATTGCTGAGCATGATGCATGTAAGCTATGGGCGCCAACAGTTGAATACTTCGCAGCTTTGCATTATACTCCGGTTGGGTGGACAGCAGCAGCCAGAGTACGGTAGTGCCCTGCGAGTAGCCCACATAGTGAAGCGAAGACTGCCGCGTCGCCTTGAGTATGTAGTCCATGGTCGAGGGCAAGTCGATGACACCGATTTCATGCCAGGAAAAACGCCAAAACTTACGCTCACTAGAGGCCATGCTTAAATGGCGTCGGCCATAGGGTGTGCCGCGGGCATTGCCCAGCCACACATCGTAGCCACTGTCGACCAGATCAAAGGCCAAAGCATTTGAGGGGCCATTGATGACCCAGCCATCCGAACTGCCGGTCAAACCATGCATCAGTAGCACGACGGCCCTCGAAGGTTCACTATCACCATCAGTGTGTGAACTGGTGGAATTCGGACAGATGCGGAATATGGTCAGAATATAACCATCTTCGGTAGTAACTGTATGTGTTTCCTGCTGGTAGCCGAAACTCTGAATGCGATCAGCCTAAAGATGAAAAAAATGGTCTTCAATTGGTACGGAGAGAAAAAGTGGGAATGAAATAATGGCTACTTACAGTTGTCCTGGGGGCAACGCCAATGCCCACATACTCGGAATTTAGAAGGAGAAGAAAACCTAATAGTAGTACCAGACCTACATTGGATTTTGACAAAACGACCACTACAAACAAAAGAAATCCATTAACATCTGCTCACTTTGTGCTAAGAATTATTATTAGGAACGTGCTTGTGTCTGTTATTTTTTTACCAGCTGCTCGATGTGTATCATATCCGATTTTCAATATTTCTAAAATCAACTCGGATTTCAAACAATTTATCGAGCACTATATTCGAATGCCGTCTAAAGATCAAACAATTGTTCACAAATCAAACAAATCCAATGAAACGAAGAGTAAGGAAATAAAAATTTAAAACTCAAACCGTTTTTAAAATGTCACCATGCCAGTTTTTTATGAATTAATTAGAAGACACTGCAACCCACAACTATACTAAAAAGATACTAAAAAACACGTATTTCAACACTAAAGTTTCTCTTATTTGATTTGAGTATTAGAAATTTTGTACTCTTGAGTGAGATTTGTCGCAAACGGTGTAGGTCGAACGTCTGTGCTTCACAGTCCCTTGTCAATGAACAAAAGCCGGCTTATTTTGATATGTGATTTTTGAATTAATTAGAAAATTCTCTTTGGTGTGTTTAGTACTGGAAATATACTCTTTTGAGTGAGATTTGTCACACAGTGTTGGTCGAACGCGACACTGTGCCTAACAATCGTTCTCTAACGACCAACTATCTGCTTATTATGGGGTAGAGTGGATATTTTTGAGTTCCTGCAAAATCAGTTTGCATGCAACAAAGATTGGGATTTAGGGTATTTTTTTACCCTCCACCTCAGCATAAAGCGTATATTCATTTTGTCATTCCGTTTGCAACACCGTGAAATATACATCGTAGACTATATACAGTTACGGTCAAAATAATAGCAGCGCACCACAACTTAGCATACATTTTCATATATTTATTTGTGTGATAATTTTTTTATTGCTACTACTGCATTAAATGCAGTGATATGATTTGAATTGGTGATATGATTTGAATTGTTTAAGAAATTTCACATTTTTTGGATTATTCGAAGCATTCAAAAAATCTCAAGAAAAAGGAATTTTATTTCATTTTTTCAATTCGAAATAAGATATTATGAAATGTTGTTGTTTTATTTTTCTTCATAAGTAGGGCGAGCAGAGCATTGTGGAGAACAAAATCGAGTTCATAAAAAAGGTTGAAATCTGAGGGAAAAATTTGTAATGAAGTTCGATATTTTTCCAGTGTTCCATTAAAATGATCAGAAATTCGATATTATAAGAAGAAAAAACCAAAACACGTCAAAAAAATCAGTTTATATCACCTGCAACCATTCGCCGAATAGTAAAGTCTAGTACAAAAAACCCACTTACGCCCGCCACCGAAATAAAAAACAATGTCTGTCCATCTCTGAGAGTTTAAAACGTTCGTAGATTACTAAGAAAACATAATCTGTAAGCCAGAAGTCCGAGAAAAGTCCCACTTAAAAATAAAAGAAAAGTCACAAAAAATTGCTACCTGCTGTAGCCAACCAAAAAGTGGGTACAGGTTTTATGGTCAATAGAATCAAAAATTGTTTTGTATGGTGGGTAGGGTTTGGGGTTTCCCGGACTTTTTTCATTTCCCGGGAAAACGGGAATGAACTATTTTATTCCCGGGAATTCCCAGGAAAAAGTAATTTATTTATAGGTATGTTCAATATGGTTTAAAATATCAACATTTTATAACTGGTGTGTTTTTTCAATACTGTCATATTATTAATTAAAAACGAATATTTTACAAATTATTTTTCATTTTACAAATATTTTACTCTACACCTTTTCACGATTATGTTCGGAACATACAAATTTATATTGAGAAATGTAAATTCATAATGGGTAATGTAAATTTATAATAGGAACATGTTAATTCATAATGAGATATATAAATCATAATTCATAATAGGAACATACCAATTCATAATGAAATATACAAATTTGTAATCAGAAAATCCAAATTCATAATCAGAAAATACGTTTTCATATGCAGAAAATATGAATTCAAAATGAGAAAATATAAAATCATATTGAGAAAATGTAAATTTATAATGAGGACATTGATAAAATATGTGTTTCTACGAAAATATCCAGAGAAAAGCGTACATACATAGCTTCGATTATAAATTTTAGAGTTCCTGATTATTAATTTATATTTTATGAATATATATTCGAATAAGAATTTATATTTTCTCATTATCAATTTGGATTTTCTCATGTTGTATTTATATATCTCATTATCAATTTGTATGTTCTTATTATGAATTTATATTTCTCAGTATGAATTTACAGTGCTGAATTTACATTTCCTGTTTATTATAAATTACTTTTTCTCATTATAAACTTGAAAAGTTGTAGACTAATCGTCAGAATTGGACATTTATTCCTATTAGATTTCTCTTGAAAGTTTCCAGGCGAACAATTTTTATTGTATTCCTATTTTTAGACCATTTCTTTCTGCCTACATATGTAAAGTAAATTTTTCTTGAAGAAGATATTCACCTCGATTCTTCTGAGAAAACAAGAAAATTTACATTATATAAGCCGTAGTATTGTCGGCATTATATTTTTATTTCACAATAATGACCCTGCAAATAGCCTCACAAAAAGTTTTAATTCCTCTAGCTGGGTTTCGCATAAAACGACTATTTAGCGAATTTAAAAAGTTTTGTTTGTAGTAATATAATATAAACAAATACTTATTATTGTCAGTAATGTAAATACATAAAGGGTGATTTTTTAAGAGCTTGATAACTTTTTTAAAAAAAAAAAAACGCATAAAATTTGCAAAATCTCATCGGTTCTTTATTTGAAACGTTAGATTGGTCCATGACATTTACTTTTTGAAGATAATTTCATTTAAATGTTGACCGCGGCTGCGTCTTAGGTGGTCCATCCGCTTAGTCCAATTTTGGCATTTCCACGTTTTTGAGTAACAGAGACCCAATTGGTGCGAACGGCGACGAATCGAAAATTGGTGGTCATCATTAACACTGGCCGATACAGCTGCGATATTTTCTTCAGTTCGCACTCTACGTAAGCGTGTTGGTGGTTTAATGTCCAACAATGTAAATTTGGTGCGAAATTTAGTCACAATAGCCCGAATAGCCGCTTCAGTGGGTCGATTAAACTGACCATAAAATGGAAGCGCGCAATGAACTTTCTTAACAGAGCACGCATTTTGATAATAAAATTCAATAATTTGCAAGCGTTGTTCGTTTGTAAGACGATTCATGATGAAATGTCAAAGCATACTGAGCATCTTTCTCTTTGACACCATGTCTGAAATCCCACGTGATCTGTCAAATACTAATGCATGAAAATCCTAACCTCAAAAAAATCACTCTTTATATGAATTTGAAATACATCTAAAAATTCCAATTTATATAGTAACATTAAATTATTGATCAACATAATAAATAAACACGATTCGGGAAATCCCGGACCCCAAACCCTAATGGTGGGACAGTACATCGTCAGTTTGTAAGACGTCCACATAACACGGAATACATCTCCAGGTATAGTACCAAAAACTTTCAAATAGGGAGGATCAAGCATAATGGCTTGGGCGTGCTTTTCATATTATGGAGTTAGGTCAATACATTGGGCCAGAACTACTATGGACTCCGCCCAGTACATCAAAATACTGCATAATATTATGCTTATACGCAGAATATGGTATGCCCCTTAAATGAGTCTTCTAGCAGGTCAATTATACCGAAAACATCAGTCGACTCGGAAAAATGTGGGTTGAAGTAAATAATATCGATGTTATGGAATGGTTCCGGCAGACACCTCATCTCAATATAATCAAAAATTTGAAGTGTGATGACTAAAATGAGATCTCACTAGCAATACTGAAAAACAATAACGATATTTGACACGAAATTATAGAGGCATGGTCAAAAATACCGCATGAAAGGTGCAAAATACTACTTGGCTGCAAGAAACGACGTTATGTAGCAATATTAAGCAATAAAGTCAGTACAACTAAGTGTTAAATTCAAGAAAATATCTTTATTTAAGTAATTATTCAAAAAAGTTTTCAATTAAAGTGAATTGAAACAACATATTTTTAGTTTTTATTAGCGCTGCTATTTTTTAGATTGGTCTCATTTTTGACATAAATGGTTCTAAAGGCTTAATCTCAAATTTACAAAAACTAATTTTTTATTTAAAGCCATTTTAAGAATGGCACAATACCACCTTTCAATCACCGTAAAAACTTTTAGAATTTTCGAAGTAAAACTGACATTTCTCTTTGTCGACATTTTTTATCTCTTCACTGCTTTTTTTGGCCACAGCTGTACACTGCTTCATAAGCTAATGGCATTAAAAACACATGCAAAGAATTTTTTGCCCTAGGTCTATCATATAACGTTTTAAATATATTTGTTTTCTAAACTCGAAAACGAAATTAAAAATATATTATCCATATATTTATTTTTTAATTCTTCACTAAAATTCCAATTTTGGCCGGAGGTACTCTCGTTTGGGAAATGTTCAATTAAAGAAAATTTTTAATTTATATCTTCATAAATTAAAGGTAATTATGATGCCTACAAATTTCACTTTCACAGAGAGAAACTGTGGTTTGGGTGACAGTCTCCACATAATTGCGAAAAAAATTGATTTTTGTAAAGAAAAAAATATAAAAACATAGAAGAATCGGAAACATTAGTTTTGTTCTATATATAAAAGATCTATGGATAAATGTAGAAGTTATGCATATAATGAATATACGCAAAATAATTAAAAAAATGATTTTTTAGATAAAATAATATTTTATTTTGTAACACGTACGTAGCACAGAGGAGTATTGGGCCATAAAGTAAGCCAAAGAAGAACTAAGTAGGCAGCTCGATATTTTTTCGTTTTAAGACGAAAATTATACGCCACAGGGTACAATGACTTTGTGCATTTGTTTGTAACACTCAAAAGGAATCGAGATAGACCCATCGTTTATTATACCGATCGACTAAGAATCACTTTTTGAGTCGTCCGTCTGTCTGTCCATATATTCTTGTAATCAAAGTACAGGTCGCAATTATGGTTAGAAATAAATGAAACTCTGCACAACGAAGTTTTATGGAAGAAGGACGAAATCCATTAATTTTAAGCAAATCGGTTCAGATTTAGATATAGTTTCCATACAATTGGTGCTACCGATTTTACTCTTTCCGCTCTAGAAACCACATATTTCAACAGATATTCTCAAAATTTAGCAAAACGCCATATATTTTATCTGGAAAGAGATCTGGCCAGATCGGTTCAGATTTATATATAGCTCCCATACAAATGTCTCCTACGATTTGACTCTTTCCGCTCTAGAAACCACATATCTTAACAGACTTTCTTCAAATTTGACAAAACTACTTATATTTCAACTAGAAACAGCTCTGGTAAACTAGAAACAGCTCTGTCAGATCGGTTCAGATATATATATATATATATATATATATATATATATTTCCAATACAAATTTCGCCACTGAATTGATTATTTCCGCTATAGAAATATCATATTTGAACAGATATTCTTCTAATTCGGCACATCAGCTAATATTTCAAATAGAAACATCCATGGCGAAAGTGGATCAAATCGTTTCAAATTTATATATAGCTACCATATAAATGACTTCTCCGATTTAATTCGTTCCGCTCTAGAAACCACATATTTAAGAGATTTCCATCAAATTTCGGAAAACTTCTTAAATTTCAACTAGAAAAGCTATGCTAAAAATCGGTCAGATCGGTTCAGATTTATATATAGCTTCCATTCAAACATTGTGTACAAAATTTCTTAAAATACAGATAGAAGTATGAAATTTGTAGCATATATCCCCGGTTCAAATATAACTACCTTTTTATACCTTACACCACGGGGTATAATGACTAGGTGTAGGGTATCATATAGTCGGCCACGCCCGACTTTGACCTTCCTTACTTGTTTTAACATAAAATTATTTTTTTCAAATTTCTAAATTTTTTATTCTTTGGGTTAAATTGAGGATTGGAACTCACGTGCTGTATTTCGGATTTGTATATAGTAGTCCAAACACGGAAAGGAGGCATCCCTAAATGGCTTCGACGCCCTTTCCGACTCAATTACTAAAATTTTAGAGGATTGTCCTGACAGTGAAATTGTAGTTGCTGGCGATTTCAATGTCCATAATTCCTCTTGGCTTGCCCATTCGAGTCAAATAACACCGGAGGGCCAATACACCGAGCTTTTTGCCGCGCATAATGATTTGAAGCAACTAGTGAAAGAAGCGACTCAGATTCCGTGTGTCCAAGGGCAAAACCAAAATATTCTTGATCTTTTTCTAACTTCACACCCTGAAAAGTATGAAGTTGATGTTTTAGCACCTCTTGGTAATTCGAATCACTGCATTGTTTCAGCAGCCTTTTCGTATTCCGCTCTTCTTGACCCCAGCCCCAAAGCGGACAATTTATATATATATGAAAAGGCACGTTGGGTCGAGCTCAACAACTTTTTCCAGCATTTCAATTGGAAACTTTGTTTTCTAAATGGCGATATAGATGCTGCGGCTGAAATGATTGAAAATATTATCTTGATTGGAATGAAGTCATTTATTCCAACTAAAGTTATTTCGGAAAAACCATCTAATAAAAGTTGGTTTAACCAGACATCCAAGGCAGCTGTCAGATCCAAAGAGGAAGCATTCAGGAAATGGCGTTTAAATACAAATGCCACAACTGATCTGCTACGCAAGCAGACAAGAACCATGTGTGCCAGGGTACTTAGACGCGAAAAGTTTCTGTACGAACAACGTCTTCGTGCCAAAGTTCTTGCTTCTCCCAGGGGAAGTAAGAGCTTTTGGTCATTTGTGAGAAGAGTAAAGGATAACTCCTCATCTATCCCAACTCTTATTAAAGATGACTAGATATTCACTAACCCGGTTGCCAAAGCTAACCTATTGACTGAAATGTTTGCAAGGAATTCATCCTTGCCGGAAAGCAATCAACCACTCCCCGTGATCGAAAATGTATCTAGTTCCATGCCTCAGATGTTTTTTTCGAATACGTGAAGTTAAAAGGGTTCTCGCAAATCTTGACGTAAATAAATCTCCAGGCCCGAATGGCATTTCAGCATTGGTCCTTTGTAAGTGCTCTTCGACACTTGCCCGTCCCCTTCGTAATCTTTTCAACCTTGCATACCGGGCATGGATTTTCCCAGCGCGTTGGAAAATTGCGAACATACAGCCCATCCCTAAAAAAGGTGAGGCTAATATCGACCGATCGCGATTTGCTCAGCGCTTTCGAAGGTTATGGAGAGTATGGTTAACCACCATCTTGTGAGGTATTTAGAAACCAATGATGTCTTCCGTAGGAATCGATCTACGGGAGACCTGATGACACTGCTATCCGAAAAGTGGAATCGATCCATCCACCAGCATGGAGAGAGTAAGGTCGTTGCTCTAGATATCTCCAAGGCCTTTGCTAGAGTTTGGCACGGCGCACTCATAACAAAGCTTATTGCTTTTGGTGTTGGTGTTAGCAGTGACTTCTCTCGATTTATATCCACCGGACTTCGAATCCAATATACTCATTTGCGGATGACAGCAACCTCTGTCATTCATACTCGTTCGATCATAGACCAAGTCGTCAAGAAATTGAAGACAAATGAAGATTGAGGGATGAGTCACTCAGCCAGGATTTACTGGCCATTTCCGAATGGGGTCAAGTTAAATGCGTTAAGTATGCTGTTCAATGAGGTTTTCTTTATAATTCCAAACAAGTCTTCTACATATTTTGTCATGATTTTTGGTTTTTCTTGTATAGTGTCCAACAATTCTTCCATTACTATATCAGCTATTTCTGGAGATGCAGGAGATCCCATCGCCATTCCTTTCTTTTGCTCATATAGTTTGTCTTCGTGCGTGTCTCCTTAATACAAAATGTCAATATTTCCATAAAAAGTTGTTTCGGTATTGGGGTGATTCCACTTCTTTTCTATTGTCCTCAGGGCTATGTTTATGGGTATGCTCGGAAGCAATGATACCACGTCAAAGGATATTAATATTTCGTCATTTTCAATTGTCTTATTTTTAATTTTATGTCTGAATTCTGTTGCGTCTTTTACGTTATATATGGCATACTTTGTCACGTTTTTGAGAATATCAACTATATATTTGCATAACCCATAGCCCGGTGCATTGATGGGTGAGAATATTGGTCTTAAAGGTGTTCCGTCCTTGTGTATTTTGAGGAGTCCGTAAATTCTCGGTGCTGTGGCAATTTTGTCTGTCATTTCGTTTTTTTTGCACTACGTCAGTAAGGTTTCTAATAAATAGTTGTTCAACAAGTCTGTTATGTTTGCATTGAAGGGTGGATCTCTTTTTAATCGTCGATATGTGCTAATGTCCCCCATAATATTGTTCATTTTTGACTTATAATCTATATAATTTGTCAGCGCTCAAAATTAGTATTTCGTCATTTTCGTTCAGAAATTTCCGCGTCTGTCCCACTGTGCCAAGAATAACCCTATCTCTTTGGTTAAGTTTGGTTGTGTATAAGTGGTCGGCAATGAGTGATATTAGTTTCGCTCTCGATATCTCTTGTTCTTCTCTGTTCTCACTTGAATAGTTTTTAATTCAATTTTATTTATTTTATTTTGATTTACGAAATTATACATTTATCCATTTTTTGAAATTTTAAAGTAAAACGCCACTAGATGTCTTCTTAGCGACTGTGTGCGTTTCGAAGTGGTGAAAATCATTCGTAAATCAAAATAAAAGAAATAAAATTGTAAAAACTTTAAAAAAACATAACGCTTCAATATTAAAAAAATGAGAGATTAAGAGATTAGACAATTTTTATCACGAGTATATAAGGTATATTACATTAAAATCGGCCAAGGATTTCACGAGTTATATGCGACTGAATGAACACAACTTTTAGAAAAAACAAGTAAGAAAAGGCTAAAGTCGGCGGGACCGACTATATAATACACTCCACTTTCCATCCGAATACAATTCAACTCGGTAAAAAAAACGAAAACGGAATGAATTTTTGTATGTTTCCTAATCATAGGCTAATATTACCTGGTCCAATTTGTCAAATCAGAAATATTTATATCGGTGCTATATCCAAACATGGAATATAATGAATAACTTTCACAATAAGTTCATCCAGTTCAAATATAACGTGTTAAGCCCATTTTGTAAAAATTCGTGCTGTCTGGTGCGGAAAAAGTCTATCCGAAATTTGTATGGGAAATTTTTGGGGCGAAATTTGTAGGGAGCTATATGTAAATCTGAACCGATGACCCATTTTCACCATGGGTGTTTCCAGTTGAAATATGAGATATTTTGAAATATTTGAAGAAGATCTGTTAAAATATGTGGCTTCTACACCTTTTGCAATTGTAATTCAAAAGACATCACTTGAAATTCAAAAGACACTAGTTGAAATTCAAAAATTCCATTTGCAATTCAAAAAATGTCAATTGATATTCAAAACTCGTCATTTGTAATTCAAAAGACATCATTTGAAATTCAAAAGACATCATTTGAAATTCAAAAGACATTATTTGAAATTCAAAACTCTTCATTTGTAATTCAAAACTCGTCATTTGCAATTCAAAACTCGTCATTTGTAATCCAAAAGACATCATTTGAAATTCAGAAGACATCATTTGAAATTCAAAACTCTTCATTTGTAATTCAAAACTCGTCATTTGCAATTCAAAACTCGTAATAAGTAATTCAAAAGACGCTATTTGAAATTCGAAAGTTTTCATTTGAAATTCAAAAATTATTCCATTTGCAATTCAAAAAGGGTAAACAAAATTATTTAAGCCAAATATACATTAGGTTGGGTAGCATTTATTTATTTCTGTAAACTTTAATAATCTGCTGTTAAGAAAACAGATTTACGTATCTCCCACGCAAATCACTATAACCTATTTAAATTTAAAGATTTTATAACTTCTATACGGACGATCGGAATACTCTGAAATTTGATCTTTGGTAATGTTTTCATAGACGTTATATACACCTGCAATATTAGCGATATTGCAAGACCTCTCACACAAATTGGCATAAGCTTTGGTTAAAATAAAACTGATCAGTAACAATTTAATATTGGAAATGGTTTTACAATCACTTTATACCTGTAAAATAGTTATGATTTGTTGTACCTCCCACACAAATAATCCAACCCTAAGTAAAATGCAAGTCATTATAAATTATATGCAGATGCTCTCTGAGCTGGCGAAGGTTATAAACTATATATGAAATTACCGACATTTTACATCATTATAATTATTAGTTGCTTATCAATTTATTAAATCTGTTTCCAAAACTGCAGAATATCCAAATTTGCGGAAAAATAAATGCTACCCCACCTAATGTATATTTTTCTTAAATACGTTTGTTTATATTTTTGAATTTCAAATGGAATCTTTTGAATTTCAAATGGAATAATTTTTGAATTTCAAATGAAAACTTTTGAATTTCAAATGGTGTCTTTTGAATTACAAATGACGAGTTTTGAATTTCAAATGACGAGTTTTGAATTTCAAATGACGAGTTTTGAATTACAAATGACGAGTTTTGAATTTCATATGACGACTTTTGCATTTCAAATGGTGTCTTTTGAATTACAAATGACGAGTTTTGAATTTCAAATGATGAGTTTTGTATTTCAAATGATATTTTTTGAATTCCAAATGGAATTTTTGAATTTCATTTGATATTTTTTGAATTTCAAATGGTGTCTTTTGAATTACACTTGAAAATGGTGTAGAGCAGAAAAAGTCAACTCGGGAGCGAAATTTTAATGGGTGCTATATATAAATCTGAACCGATCTGACCTGTTGTCACCATAGGTGTTCCTAGTTTAAACATAAGATGTTTTGGCAAATCTGAAGACATTCTGATACAATCTATGGTTTCTAGAGCAGAAAAAGTCAAATCGGGAGCGAAATTTGTATGGGAGCTATATTTAAATCTGAACCAATCTGGCCTATATTCACCATGGTTATTTCCAGTGGAAATGTAAGATGTTTTGCCAAATCTGAAGACGATCTGATACAAAATGTGGTTTCTAGAGCGGAAAAAGTCAAATCGGTAGCGAAATTTGTATGGGAGCTATATATAAATCTGAACCGATTTAATCCATTTTCAACACAGATGTTTCTAGTAGAATTATAAGGTAATGCAAGGTAATTTGAAGCAAATCAAGCGAAATATGTGGTCTCTAGAGCGGAAAAAGTCAAATCGGTAGCGAAATTTGTATGGCAGCTATATATAAATCTGAACCGATCTAACACATTTTTACCACAGGTGATTCTAGTTGAAATATAAGATGGTTTGCCAATTTTAAAGAATAGATGGACAGACGGACGGACGGACGGACGGACATTGCTAAATCGACTCAAAAAGTGATTCTAAGTCGATCGGTATAATTAACAATGGGTCTATCTCGTTTCCTTTGGGGTGTTACAAACAAATGCACAAAGACATATATATATATCGTGGAGTATATAGAGTATATTTTTTCACTGTTACTCGTGGCAAAAATTGTCTATTTTTTTTTTTTTCAAAAATACGTATACAATATTTTTATGAGAAAAATGCATACACAAAACAAATCAAAACAATCGCAGCTATCGAGGTTAAAGACCTACCGCTTGACATGGAATGACTCATATGCCATTTCATATCAATACACATTTTTACAATAACGGCCTCATTAGTGAATCAAGCGATTTATGTTTTCCCAGTTTTAAGCTTAAAATATTCTTAAGTAACTTAATTAATTAAATTCATTATTATATTTGTATACTGCTTTATTGTCCATTGACTTAATAAATGAAAATGAAATGAAACGGATTTTTTAAAGTTTGTTTTTTATTAACATCAGCGTCAATGAGACGTTCCATATGTTTCACGATGAAGTTTTTCCTACTTACTCTACAACAATTATAAACTTGAATACAGTCGAAATTAAAAATATTTAATATAAATATTTAATACAACTTACGTTCAGGTAGATTCAGAAAAGTTGTTTTTTGGTGTTTATTGTGTCGTCGTAAAATATTTTAGTTTAATCACTGTACATTTGTGATCTAATCGGTTTATTTTCGATTTTTGGTGCTACTGCATTCTTTATAAAATCCCGTATAACTACACGAATTTTGGTCCGTTGCACACTAGTTTAAGTTGTGCCCTTGCAGAATCTCCTCCGCTTCTTGTATTATCCGTAATGCATCTCGATTTATAACATCCTTAAGATTGCGGGACCACAAAAAATCAACATGAGCAAATTGCTTCAAATCGATAAAATGATTTACACTCTTATTGCCCAATGTGCGACTAAACAACTCGACATCAGCTTTCGATGAATACCCATCATAATCGCTGTAGTACAAATGTATAGGCAATCGCGGATTTATATTCGACAATTCATACAAGGGGGGTGAAGAGCAATTATAGCGCTGCAGATTGTCCCCGGTACCAAAGTCATACTGTCGAAGTTGTCGCGACATGTGAACCTGTATGAAATGCAGAGCTTGTTGGGTAGAGCAACTGGCCGGGAAGATCTCAAATATTTCCGGTATCAGGGACTAAAATTATAGGATTAATTATTTTAGGATCGATCGACAAAATAGATTTTCCTCTCACTTTCAACTTACATTATTTAAATGGCCCGAAAAACCGCCACTTGACACGGTGAGAATAATCTTGCACAGTAGGGGATGAGCTGCAGAACTGCGACATCTTTCGAAACCCAATACCCTTAGCAAAAACTTATTTTGGAGGAGGGGGAATTGACCGAATAGAAAATCCATTTGAGCATAGTTACATTTGAAGGCAGAAATATAACGATATTGCTGAGCATGATGCATATAAGCTATGGGCGCCAACAGTTGAGTACTTCGCAGCTTCTCATTGTACTCCGGTCGAGTGGACAGCAGCAGCCAGAGTACGGTAGTGCCCTGCGAGTAGCCCACGTAGTGAAGCGAAGACTGCCGCGTCGCCTTGAGTATGTAGTCTATGGTCGAGGGCAAGTCGATGACACCGATTTCATGCCAGGAAAAACGCCAAAACTTACGCTCACTAGAGGCCATGCTTAAATGGCGTCGGCCATAGGGTGTGCCGCGGGCATTGCCCAGCCACACATCGTAGCCACTGTCGACCAGATCAAAGGCCAAAGCATTTGAGGGGCCATTGATGACCCAGCCATCCGAGCTGCCGGTCAAACCATGCATCATTAGGACGACCGGCCTCGAAGGTTCACTATCAGCATCAGTATGGAAACTGGTGGAGTTCGGACAGATGCGGAATATAGTCAGAATATAACCATCTTTTGTAGTAACTGTATGTGTTTCCTGCTGGTAGCCGAAACTCTGAATGCGATCAGCCTACAGATGGGAAAGATGGTCTTCAATGGGTACGGAGAGAAAAAGAGGGAATGAAATGATGGCTACTTACAGTTGTCCTGGGGGCAACGCCAATGCCCGCATACTCCAAATTTAGAAGGAGAAGAAAACCTCCTAATATTAGCATCAGACCTACATGGGATTTTGACAAATCGACCACTACAAACAAAAGGGCACACATTAAAATCTGTTCACTTTTTGTGCTAAGAATTATTATTAGGAACGTGCTTGTGTCTGTTATTTTTTTACCAGCTGATGAAACACATCCGATTTACAATATTTCTAAAAACAACTTGCATCTGGAACTTAACACCGCGCGCGCAGTGCAAACACACCTTTCGAGTTATGCTCAAACAATGAGCAGCGAAACAACGACACGAAGTGTAAATTTCAAATCTAAAACTCAAACCGATTTGAAGAGGTCACAGCGCGCCGGTTTTTTATGAATTAATTAGTGGACACTTCCACAGTGTCTGAAAATATACTAAAACTCGTAGTTCAAGGCTAAAGTTTCTCTCTCTCATTTGTTTTGAGTTTTACAAATCCACGCTCTTGGGTGAGATTTGTCACACAGTGTAGTTCGAACATCTTTCGTATGGCACAGTGCTTTACAATGGCCAAAATTATGGTATGTGGTGGTCACCACGCACGTTTTTTGAATTAATTAGTAGTCGTTGCTACCTAAGACTACACTAAAAATATACTGATTCAAGAATATAGTTTCTCTTTGCTGAGTTTAGTACTACAAATATACACTCTCTTGAGTGAGATTTGTCACACAGGGTTGGTCGAACATCTGCACTGTGGCACCGCACTTCACAATAGGTTTCTAAAGGCCAAAAGTATGCTTTTTTGGTGAATATTTTTGAGTTTTTTTAAATATTTAATAATATTTTATTATAAATTCATATATATAATAATATTATGTATAATAATATTATAACATTATTACAACATAATTTTGAAGCATCAGCGTCATATTGACATTATTGAGGCAAGTTGGCAAAATCAAAAATGTAATATCATATACAAATGTACAATTGTAATTTAAAAACTAATTATAGCCTAAAAACAGTAGACACATTAGAAATATTTAAAATAAAAGTCCCTCAACATTTCGAAACAAGTGATTTTTAAGCAAATTTTTAAAAGTTTAAATTATAGTTAAATTCCTTAATTCCTGTGGCAAATTATTAAACCCATAACTACCCACATATATTCTATTCTCTGTTTGCTTACTTTCAATCTACACCTGGGTACCCTCAAATTGGCATTATTCCTCGTATTGAAAGAATGCAGATTTGATGAAAATTTGATGGTGTGATGTCCAATATTATGAATGCACTTGAAAACGTACGTCAGTAAAATTCAAAAGTTTTCTTTTGCAGTTCAAAAAATTTTCAATTTGAAATTCAAAAGCTTCCATTTGAAATTCAAAAATGTAAACAAAATTGTTTAATAAAAATATACATTAGGTGGGGTAGCATTTTTTTTCTGTAAATTTGGATATTCTGCAGTTTTGGAAACAGATTTAATAATATGATAAGCAACTAATAATTATAATGATGTAAAATGCCGGTAATTTCATATATAGTTTATAACCTTCACCAGCTCAGAGAGCATCTGCATATAATTTATAATGACTTGCATTTTACTTAGGGTTGGATTATTTGTGTGGGAGGTACAACAAATCATAACTATTTTACAGGTATAAAGTGATTGTAAAACCATTTCCAATATTAAATTGTTACTGATCAGTTTTATTTTAACCAAAGCTTATGATAATTTGTGTGAGAGGTCTTGCAATATCGTTCATATTTCAGGTGTATATAACGTCTATGAAAACATGACCAAAGATCAAATTTCAGAGTATTTCGATCGTCCGTATAGAAGTAATAAAATCTATAAATTTAAATAGGTTAGAGTGATTTGCGTGGGAGTTACGTAAATCTGTTTTCTAAATATTAAAAATTACAGAAATAAATAAATACTACCCAACCTAATGTACTGAATTGCAAATGGAATAATTTTTGAATTACAAATGAAGAGTTTTGAATTTCAAATAGTGTCTTTTGAATTACTTATGACGAGTTTTGAATTGCTAATGGCGAGTTTTGAATTACAAATGAAGAGTTTTGAATTTCAAATGATGTCTTTTGAATTACAAATAACGACTTTTGAATTTCAAATGATGTCTTTTAAATTACAAATGACGAGTTTTGAATTTCAATTGTCATTTTTTGAATTTCAAATGAATTTTTGAATTGCAAGTGATATTTTTTGAATGGCAAATGGAATTTATGAATTTCAACTGGTGTCTTTTGAAGTGAAGTATTTTAAATTACAATTGAAAAAGGTGTAGAAACATCTATGGTAAAAGAGGATGAGGAGAAGTGTAAGACTGACCTAATTAATTTTGCCTCCTCAACATTGTCCCTAAACATACCTCCACTACTATCTACTACGGAACAGTTTTGGGCCTTTCTTTCATAAAAAATAGGCAAATGTATGGGGGCCGCCTTAAGGGTTGCAGATGGAGGGTAGGTGTCTTCTGAAAAAATATTGGAGCTGACAAAATATAGATGGTGGTTTTATAAAAAAAATATTTTTTGTATGGGAGCACCGGTAACGAGTGGGGATAGAGGGTATGTGTGTTCGAAATAAATGTTGGGGAGGGAAAATTAATGGGGATCGGTCTTACATTTAACCCCTCTGGGGGCGACTCGGAGGCAGTTTTGGGACTTTTCCTGTATTTTTACCAATTACCTTTGACCCCAATGAGCGCCCACTTACACTCACCCCACCACACCCATTTTTTGGCTCATGAATTTTGAAATTATTGTACAGTGTAATTAATAAAAAAATAATAATTTGAGGTATATTAATAAAACAATAAATTTGTATTTTTAAGCAAAAATTGTTAAATTTTTAAAATTATACAAACATTGTTTATTTATAAAAGTAATAAAAACAAAAAAGTTTTTTCCCGAGCCACGATTCGAACCCGGGACTTTCTGGGTGCAAAGCGGGCACATTACCTCTGTGACTCCATACTAAAAGTTCGATTGTGATAATTATTATTATTATCGACATTTTTTGGAGTTGTTGCTCAAAAGCGGAAAATTCACATTTAGATTTTGAGATACGATTAAAATTTGCTTCCTACGGAAGTAGGAAGTGGGAATGTAAAGGGTGATTTTTTAAAAGCTATAGGAAAGTTAAAAAAAAAACATAAAATTCAGAAAAATGCATGAAATCTTTATTTGAATCGATAGTACGTTCCATATAATTTAATGTTTGAAGATTATTTCATGCAAATGTTGGCCTTGACTGCGCCTCAAATGTCCATCCGCATAGTTGAATTTTGGCATTTCCAGAGTAACAGAGGCCCAATTGCTGCGAACGGCGACGAATCGATAATTGATGGTCATCATTAACACTGGCCGATACAGCTGCGATATTTTCTTCAGTTCGCACTCTACGTAAGCGTGTTGGTGGTTTAATGTCCAACAATGTAACTTTGGTGCGAAATTTAGTCACAATAGCCCGAATAGCCGCTTCAGTGGGTCGATTAAACTGACCATAAAGTGGAAGAAGCGCGTGATGAACTTTCTTAACAGAGCACGCATTTTGATAATAAAAGCATTGTTCGTTTGTAAGACGATTCATGGTTAAATTATAGACCAAACTGAAGATGTTTGACAGTGAAACAAAACACGAAACGTGCGTCAGCTGTTTAAACCAGTGTTGCCAAAAAGGTAATAGCTAAAAAATCATCTATATATATAAAAGAGTTGCGTTACTGACTGACTGACTTATCATTGACCAGCCCCCAGACCAAACGGCTGAAGCCAGGGTCATGAAATTTTCAGGGCAGTTCCCAAATATGACGTAGACGTCGACTAAGAAATTAGTTTTTCGTTTTAGGAAATTCGTACTTTTAGGGGGTAAAATGGGACAAAAAGGGATAAACATCGAACCTTCGTCCTGACCAAACGGCAATAGCTAGAAACATGCAATTCGGTGTGTTCCTTGCAATGGCCATGAAGACGAGCTACAAAAAGAGATTTTTCGAAATTTATACTTTTAAGGGAGGAAAGAGACCAAAAGGGATAAAAATGGTACCAATATAAGAATTGCAGCTAAAATCGTGAAAATCGGTATTTACATTTCTCTGACAACGTAGATTTGCAATATAAATTGATTTTTCGAAATTTGTACTTATAAGGGGTGAGCGGGACAAAAAGGGATAAAAATGGTACCAACTAAAGTATTGTAGCTAGAATCGTAAAATTTGGTATGTAAATTCCTCTGACCATAAAATCGGATGTTTCAAAATCTGTAGTTTTAAGGATTGCGAGGGCCAAAAAGGGGATAAAAATAGTACTAATTTAAGTACTGCAGCTATATTCGCGAAATTTGGTGTGTGAACTGCTGTATCAACGTAGAGGTGCAATCTAAATGGATTTTTTCGAAATTTTTACTAATAAGAGGTGAGCGGGACCAAAAGGGATAAAAATGGTACCAACTAAAGTATTGCAAATGTATCAAAATGTATTATTTTTCGAATAAAACGCTCTGCGGTTGTAATTTTTTGTTAAAACTGGGTAGAAAATGATAAAAAAAATATATATACAAAGGGAGTTCAGCTAAAACAGTGTACATCGACAAGCACATTCCTTTGACTGTATATGAGAAAATCAAATAAATATTATCCTACAACAGAGACGGATAATAACAAATACCTGGCTTTTTCACGTGCGAAACAGCGCGTACTGCTAGTATACATATATTAGAATGGGTCCCGAAAATAAATTACAGCGGTCATCCCCCAGAAATGAAGATCGGATTGTTTGCAAAATATTGTTCTGCAAAATATTTCGTCACTGGGTCAAGCCATGTTTTTCCGTGTAATTTTATAATGTTGCAATTTTGTCGATTTTTTTTCTGAATTAATAAACCCTTGGAAGCACTTTAAATAAACAATTTCATTCTTGTCATTGTTCGTATTATTGAACGTTTAGATTGATTTTTTGTGGAGTTTCAATGTGACAGCTACAAACTCATATTTCTTGGTATAATTTTGTAAAATATGTTATGAAAAATAAATATCTGGAATTAATAGGGTAATTCCAACAGAAAACGACCCAAAAAACATAGATTTAGATTTTCATCCTCTCCGATTTTGATGAAATTTGGTGCATACATTCTACTAGTGGTTGCGGGTATTATACAGATTTTAACGATATTGATCTCATCTGAAAGATTTACACCTCCTCTTTCCGAAAATGTATGAAAATATGAATGTCCTTGTGGTTCAAGGACTCCAAAAATTAAAAATAATTTTAATCCTTGAATATCCTGAAAAACATATCTTTAATTTTCTTCATTTTGTTTTGTATTTTAGCTTGTTTTATTCTCTACTAAATATCAAAAATTCAGAGTGGGGTGGCCATAGGTTATGAAATTACGACTGTTTCCCAAAGTATTGCGTTATTTCAGCAAGCCCAACATTTTTCGTTTTTGGAGTCATTGAATCACAAGGACATTCATATTTTCGTACATAATCGGAAAGAGGAGGTGTAAATCTTCCAGACGAGATCAATTTCCTTAAAATCTGATGACGCGATCGAAAGTTATGATATCTATAAGGAAGTCATATCTCCCAAAACACCCCGAGATAACGAACTTTGGCCCACTGTAAAACTTAAACCATGTGCTATTTGAGCTACGGTAAACGGCACTCAGACACTAGTAGAATGTATGTGCCAAATTTCATCAAAATCGATGATGGTCGAAATCCATGTTGGGTCGAAATCTTGTGGAATTACCCAATATCTTTCGCATGATAACTAACTGACGAATATCGGACGAAAAATGACGTCACGTCGACTCCATATTTGTGAAATAATTTCATGGCTTTTCAGAGCCAAAGTGTTCAAACTCTTTGTTTACAAAAAATGAGCGATGCGACGTCAATTTCTTTCCGATGTTCATCATTTAGGCATCATTCGAAAGGTATTGACTGCAGCTATTTATTTTTTATACCAAATAAAGTAAATTGTAAATAAAATTAAAAAACAAATATAATTGTCTATATGTGAGAAAAAATGTAATTTTTTCCGAAAACCATGACTTTCAGAAAAATTATTTTAAGTCTAATCTAATAATAATATTGTAACAATTTGTCTTTTTGTTTCTCAATTTGCAACTTCTTATGATTTTGCTGGGAGGGAGCCTGGAAAGTATTGTGTAGTTGAACTTTAAATTACTGCCCAAAGGAGTCTTCCGCTTCGTTCATTGTCTCCAGCACAATTTGATTGATATTCTCCTTAACATGGTAGGACCACAGGAAATCAATATGAGCAAAATTTTTTAATTTGATAAAATTTTTTTCGCAATTCGGACCCAAAAGGCCACATAATTTTTCGACATCAGTAATCGAAGCAAACTCATCATACGCGCTGTAGTAAAGTTGCACAGGAAATTGAGGCTGTATGTTCGACACATCGTAGTCGGGCGGTGAGGGCGCGTTATAGCGGTTGGCATTGCCATCCCTGCCGAAATCATATTGGCAAAAGCGGCCCGACTTACGCAGTTGCACGTAATGCAGGGCCTGATGGGTGGAACAACTTGCCGGGTGTGTAGAGAAGATGTCCGGCAGGAGAGTCTACAAACAAAGAAGAGCAAGAATGAGGGCGATTGGGATAGGAAAACCAGTCATACCAAATTTAGATGAGCCGAATAACCGCCACTGACCGCATAGAGCAGAGTGGCACATCTATCAACATCCTTCACAGATTTGGCGCATTCATCCGCCATCGAACGGATAAATTTTTGCTGCATAAATGCCGTATCACCGATTTTAGAATTTAGCAATGAATTTGCATTGTAGATCAGCGCCATTATACTCAGCAACTTAAAGCTGGCATGTTCCGTGTAGGCTATTGGCGCCAACATATGACTTGTTCTCAGTTTAAGATTGTACTCCGGCTGGGTGGACAGCAGCACAAAGAAGGAGGTGGTGCCTTGAGAGTGGCCCACATAGTGGAGCGACGATTGCCCGGTTTCCTGCAGTATATAATCTATGGTGGCGGGTAAGTCCAAGGCACCGATTTCGTGCCATGAAAAACGCCAAAATCTGCTCTCATTGGGCGACATGGACTCATGACCATTGCTATAGGTGTTGCCTCGAGCATTGCCCAGCCACACATCGTAGCCAGCGTCCGCCAAATTAAAGGCCAAAGCATCCGAAGGGCCATTGAGGACCCAACAGTCCGAAGAGCTAACCAAGCCGTGCATGAGGAGCACAACTGGTCGGGATGCTTTCTCCGAAGTCGTTGTAGCCTTTATACGGAATATGGTCAGAAAATAGCCATCTTCGGTGAGCAGGGCGTGCGTCTCATTGGAGTAACCGAAATTGTATATGTAATCAGCCTGCACAGACAGAGAAGCATACAATTTAGCACCTGAAAAGTCAAAGGCGGCTACTTACCGTGGTCCATGGGGCGTCCGCAGCAACCCCACTGTTCAGATTTATAATGACTGTGAATAGTAAGCCGATAAAAATGGCTGCCATTGTCTAAGCTGTGTCTGGACTAATCGAGAACTACAAATAATGTGACAATGATTCTGGATTTTATTTATATTCCAAAAATAAAAATAAAATAAAACCGATTCTGGAATGTGCTCGCCCTCCTTAGTCGAACACAGCGTGCCGGAATGCGTTTGTTTTGCTCGATGATTGAGATGATGTGAGAGTGTCATATTTTTGACATGTGCACGCTCTCAGCACTTGCACACGTGCCTGTTTTAGTTTAGAGTTCAAAACTGAATAGTCAAATACAAAAATTCAAAATCAAATGGTTGTGTTTAATTTTATTCACTAAAAAGGACTACACGGAGAAGGTCAAGCCGGTTTAAAAGCGCAATTAATTGAGAACAAAATAAAGTTTGTCTAAATTTACATCATTCTGCGGTAAATTGAAAAAAATAGTTCAGTTCCGTACTTAACGGATATTAATTACATCGTTTATACTGTCAAGCAGTGTCTCACGCACAGTGGTTCAGAATCGATTGGCCAAAATTAAATAGCTTTTGTTGTAGAATACATTTTTAAGTTCTGTGAAGAAGTGAAAGCAAAAAGTATGACCTATGGATTTTTTTGAGATATTAATATATATTTTAAAAATTAACCCAAAGTTGACTACTTTTGATATTTTTCGATATTTAAGAAAATTAAAATTTTAATTTTTATGTTTTTTAGTATATTTTTATGTATTTGTTCATAACAACGTGCGACAATTTTACACTTTATTCATTGGAGATGAACAAGGCTATATACAAATGAAACTAAATATCGTTGCACAGTGGTTCAGAATCAAAATCCATCGGCCAAAATTCAATAACTTTTGTTCTTGTAGACATTTTTGAGTACTGTAAAAAACCAAAATTAGACCAGGACCCAAGGATTATTTTGAGATTTAATAACATTAGATATTACTATGCAGAAAAAACCCTAATAGCACTTGATTTAGTATTATTATTTTGGTTTTTTGGTATATTTCCGACAAATGAACTCCGACTGTTGTAAAATTTAGCATGAGCATAAAGGAAATTTACTCATCTTTTTATCTGCGTACATACTTTTCAGAAGTTAATGAGACGAAAGCGACTAAATTACGTTTTGGAAATAAAAAATCTGACTTTTTGCACTAAATGTATCCTATCTTCCAAAGGGTGCAATTTCGTGCAAGCAAAAGTTACCCTACAAAAACGGGAAACCCTTCAAACTTTCCAAATATGTATACAGTTTGGTTAAGGGCTTTTGAAGGAAAAAAGTTATGTTGGTCCAAAGTCAGACATTTGTTCAAATAGGATATTTTCTACAATATTCATTACAACCAAACTATATTTTGCACAAACATAGTTTTGGCGTCATAATAAAGCTAAGAAAACACAATTTTAAATAAAAAAAATTCAAAATAAAAATGATTGCAAAATCTATTAAAATGAATGAGAAATAGTTCGACAAATTCAAAAAAAGAAATTAAGTTTTTTTTCAATTTTCAAAATCTGAAAATCTGTAATGCAAAAAAAAAAATATTTTTTTTCTTGGTATTATGAACAAATATGTAAAAATATGTTAAAAAAACATAAAAACTAAAAATTTTAATTATCTTTAAAATCGAAATATACGAAAAGTAGTCAACTTTGAGCCGATTTCTAAAATATATCTGGTTTCCCGATTTTTAATGTTAGTATCTTAAAATAATCCTCGGGTTCTTGTCTAATTTTGATTAGTTTTGGTTTTTTTACAGAACTCAAAAATGTCTACTAGAACAAAAGTTATTGAAATTTGGCCGAAAATGTTGCACAGTCCTTCTAAAAATGATTTTAAACTAGTGCCATGATCCGCAAGGATTCAAGTCGACCCGTGAAAACCTTTTGCACTTAAATTTTTATTAAAGCTTTGTAAAAACGTACTTTAAACCTTTAGTTAATTCTATTCATATGTTATTCTAATTTGCCACCAAACAGGGATATCATTTGCTTCTGAAAAGCCCTTTTGGTTGTTGTTATTTTAGTGTTTTTGCTAAGAAAGCAAAATATATTTATAAAATTTTACAAAATAAGAAAAACAATGTATTTCTTATTTTCATTTGATGTTGTAAAATGGTAACATAGATGCAAAATCAATTATTTGTCGTTGCGCCGCTATTAACAGCAAAATAGATAATTTTCTTCTCATGTAGTTTTGCGGCAATACCCAACACACTCAGTAATTTGCATCAAAATCGTACGACCTTCGAAATTTATTTATATTATTTTCAAATTATTTGTAGATTTTCGTTATAAAATCGTTATTTTTTAACGAAGATTTCCAATGTTGTCATATTGTGTGTATCAGTCAAATGTACCGTACGCAGTACGAATGGAAGTTTCATTAATGTGTTTACATAAGTATTTCATTATTAAAATATTTTTATTATGTGGACATTTTTATGATCTTTTATTACTTTTTCATTTTTTCGCATGGTGTACATTTAATATTATGATACTTGTTAAGGGCATTTGATTAATGTCATACTTTTCCACTCCTAACAAAATAAATATATCAACGAATCAATGTAATTACAGCAGCAAAAAACTACACTCATCTATGAAACTGCTTCATTACCACGTGACATTAATATAATTACTATAATTATTGGATGAAACATTTTACGTTCCATCAATGAAGTTGTCTCAAAAATAATCAAATTTTGTATTTATTTCGTTGGTGGAATATATCAGATTCTTTCAGTGTAATCAATACATATTTAAACATTTTTGGATTCCACATGACTATATTTAACATTGGTAAAATGTTTCCATTAGCATTCTAACGAAATCTCTTATGTTACATTCCGTAAAATTTTGGGAACCGTAACGCGGAATATATGTATGGCTCGCCGCTAACTTTTTGAAATGATTATAACCAGTTATATACTCTATAACAACTCCAATAAGATCGAAGGAACTATCGGAATTAAAACACCCTCCTATTTCCTTATTTTGACGAACAAAACACGGATATGGATATGCGTAAATTTCTCAGTAAGAAACCGAGAATCGAAGACGATGATGTAAGTACACATTTGTATAATAGATTTTCTGAAGGGTTTATACTACTAATACTAATAAAACATATTATTCACTTAACCGACGACCATCTGTCAAACGGAGCACCCAAAGTTCTGTATTTCTTACTGAATCTGGGGTTAATCGGAGTTGAAATAAGCAAATATGTTCGACTATAACCATCAAATCAAAACTGTGCACAATTAACTTCTTTCTGCAACTACTAAAGATGAGTAGTTTAATTTTCCTAATTAAATTATATCAATTGTAATAAGTTTATATGACATTCCCAAAAAATCCTTTAACGAATTCATACTTTCCATATAAAATATATTTATCACAGAAGATAAGAACAAAGTTTCAATAAAAACAGATGATCTGTTAGAAAAATCATCATTATATTAAAAGGACAAGCATGCATTTTTTGGTACCATGGTACCACGGCGGTTTATAGGCTCAATATATACAAATTATATATCATCATTATGTTTATTTTATTCATAATTAGCGTTTTTATTTCGTGTGTGTTTTGTTGTTGTTTTCGATTATTTTAAGAGAGCTCACTTAACGAAGACCACTTGTTTGTATGTTTTTTATACACTCCACGAGAGTATTATGTCTTTGTGCATTTGTTTGTAACACCCAAAAGGAAGCGAGATAGACCCATTGTTAATTATATCGATCGACTTAGAATCACTTTTTGAATCGATTTAACAATGTCCGTCCGTCCGTCCGTCCGTCCGTCCGTCCGTCCGTCTGTCCATCTATTCTTGTAATCAAAGTCCAGGTCGCAATTGTAGCCCGAACCAAATGAAACTTTGCACAACAAAGTTTTTCGGGATAAGGACGAACGCTATTTAATTTGAAGAAAATCGGTTCAGATTTAGATATAGCCCCCATACGAATTTCACTCCCGATTTGACTTTTTCAGCTGTAGAAACCACATATTTCGACAGATGTTCTTCAAAATTGGCAAAACATTTTATATTTAAACTAGAAACACCCACGGTGAAAATGAGCCAGATCGGTTCAGATTTAGATATAGCCCCCATACGAATTTCACTCCCGATTTGACTTTTTCAGCTGTAGAAACCACATATTTTAACAGATCTTCTTCAAAATCGGCAAAACATATTATATTTAAAATAGAAACACCCACGGTGAAAATGAGCCAGATCGGTTCAGAGTTAGATATAGCCCTCATACGAATTTCACTCCCGATTTGACTTTTTCAGCTGTAGAAACCACATATTTCGACAGATGTTCTTCAAAATTGGCAAAACATTTTATATTTAAACTAGAAACACCCACGGTGAAAATGAGCCAGATCGGTTCAGATTTAGATATAGCGCCCATACGAATTTCACTCACGATTTGACTTTTTCTGCTGTAGAAATCACATATTTTAACAGATCTTCTTCAAAATGGGCAAAATATCTTATATTTCCATGAGAAACACCCAGAATGAAAATGAGTTAGATCGGTTCAGATTTATATATAGCTCCTATATAAATTTCGGCTTGATTTTGCCGCCCCAGAAACAACGCATTTTCAGCGAATTACTTAAAATTAAGAACTAGAAGTACCTATTGAGAAATGGGTCACTTCATTCCATGTTTGGATATAGCCCTGATACAAATATTCTTCTCGATTTGACAAATTGAACCAGGACATATGATTAGGAAACATACAAAAATTCTTCCCGTTTTCACTTTTTTCCGAATTGAATTGTATTCTGATAGAAAGTGGAGTGTATCATATAGTTGGCGCCGCCCGACTTTAGCCTTTCCTTACTGGTTGTTTTTTTGGATTTGTTTTCGTTTATCTCGACATCTCTCTCTCTCTGAGAAAAAGAGTTATTCGCAAAGACCCAATAAGCACAAAGTCGGACTCGGATCCGATTTGAGTCCGAGATGTCGGACTCCGCTTTCTCTGTTCCGATTCGGATCTGATTTGAGTCCGAGATGTCGGACTCCGCTTTCTCTGTTCCGATTCGGATCCGATTTGAGTCCGAGATTTCGGACGCTTTCGATTCAGGTTTGCAGTAAAAATTTGGAGTTTTATATTTATTAATGAATTTATTTATTATTTTGAATTTATTACTTAGTATATATGTGGTGAAATAAGCAACAATTAGATGAAAAGTAATATGACATTAAAATTTAATATATTAATAAGTAAAACTAAACTAAACTAAACTAAAACTAAAAGGGCGGCCAAGGAACTGATAGTGGCAGCCGCAATTAAAGGTAAGCTTCAAGTTCCCTAAACTTTAATTTACATTTTTATATAATTTTATCAATTCTATGTATATTTCAGGAGCATTTCAATAGAAATATCCTCACGAGCCCTTGGAAGTAATGGACCAGCGGAGCAAAAAATACTTCCAATATGCAATGGACAGATTTACGAAAAAAACAAAATATAACAATGAAATAATATTATAAATGTATTATATGTTTAGGTGTTTATGTGTATGTTATATAAAAGACATACCAAAGCTGTTAGATGGCGATTAAGATTAGTAACCAATTGGATTACGTTTTAAAAATAATTGTAATAACTATATAATTCTCTATCAAACAAATTCTGATTACTAATTGACAAGGAATTGTTTAATAGAGAATTATATAGTTATTACAATTATTTTTAAAACGTAATCTAATTGATTACCAATCTTAATCGCAATCTAACAGCTTATTACTATAAGATAGTTTGTAATCGTTTATAAAGGGTGATTTTTTAAGAGCTTGATAACTTTTTTTTAAAAAAAAAACGCATAAAATTTGCAAAATCTCATCGGTTCTTTATTTGAAACGTTAGATTGGTCCATGACATTTACTTTTTGAAGATAATTTCATTTAAATGTTGACCGCGGCTGCGTCTTAGGTGGTCCATCCGCTTAGTCCAATTTTGGCATTTCCACGTTTTTGAGTAACAGAGACCCAATTGGTGCGAACGGCGACGAATCGAAAATTGGTGGTCATCATTAACACTGGCCGATACAGCTGCGATATTTTCTTCAGTTCGCACTCTACGTAAGCGTGTTGGTGGTTTAATGTCCAACAATGTAAATTTGGTGCGAAATTTAGTCACAATAGCCCGAATAGCCGCTTCAGTGGGTCGATTAAACTGACCATAAAATGGAAGCGCGCAATGATCTTTCTTAACAGAGCACGCATTTTGATAATAAAATTCAATAATTTGCAAGCGTTGTTCGTTTGTAAGACGATTCATGATGAAATGTCAAAGCATACTGAGCATCTTTCTCTTTGACACCATGTCTGAAATCCCACGTGATCTGTCAAATACTAATGCATGAAAATCCTAACCTCAAAAAAATCACTCTTTACTTACCTATGCTATAAATAAATGCGTAAAAATTGAATTTGTTCCGCCTTATTATTTTATGCTAAATTATGCAGGATCAAAAATCGTTTCGGCAACGGATCAGAATTCATTTCGTTTTCGGATACGAAATCATTTGGAGATCGGATACGAACACATATCTAAATCGGATCCGAACTCACTTCGATGTTGGTTCCGACATCGTTTTGAGTTCGGGTCCGATATCATTTCGAAATCGGACTCAATTCTCGGTCCGATATCGAAGAGGGAATTGCTCCCGTTCTCGTGACCGATCTCGGACCGAAATCGGACCCGATCTCGAAACCAAATCAGAGAAGTCGGATCCGAATCGGAATACAGAATACACGTATGTGAAGACACAGTTTCCGCGTTTAGTCATATCATTTTGTCTTTTATTGTAACCTAAAATATCCATAAGTAAATAAATGGTAAAATTACTTAAATAAAAATTAATTCAATTTTTGTTTATAAAAATGCGTACACATCACACCGGTAGACAGTTTTGTCTCAGTATGAGCAAATTAATCCTTCAATGACGCTTGGCATCAGTATTATTCTAATTGGAGTCCAGAGTTGCACGGAGTTATATCTGATATGACCGACCGGATTTTTATAGAATCCGAAAGAATCGGTGGATTTTGCATAATAAGAGGATTTTTCTGCTTGTTTATATAAAAAGTTAGACTTCGGATTTAGAAAGGCCTTTCTACACCAAATGCCGAATCGAGCCGTACAGATTTTTTTGCAAACTTTTTGTTTAATTGGAGAACACAAAGGACGTTTCTTTCACTTCACATGGAATTAGTCGCAATTAAAAAAAAATAATTAAAAAATAAGTCGAATTTTAGCCAAATATATTTCAGCAAATTACTGTTATTTAATTTATTTATTTGCTTAAACAAATAAATAAACTCCTTTTATAATTAATTGAAAAATGTCTAATTTTAAAATACTCAATTGGTTATCATAATCCAATCAATATGGTATGGTGTGTAGTGGTAGTATTCCTATTTAAAAGGTGTAAACATTTTGATGCGTAAATAATTATATTCAGATAAATTTCACTCTTCATACGTTCTTTTTATTAATTTTGTATTTGCAGAGAGATAATCTGCAGTCAATAGAAATTCCTGAGGATCTTCATGTTGAAAATCCAACTTCCTCAAATGTTGCACCTTCAATTGTAGCAAACGTGGTAAAGCAATATGACATAGGACTATTCGTGAATAAGCCTGCAATTAAAAGTATTGATTCTGCTAGTAAACTTCAAGAGAAAATTTGGGATCCACCTGCAGATTATCAATTTCCAGCATCAGGGCCGAGAAGTTTGAAGTTCCAAAAATCTTGGATGGAAAAATATAAATGGTTAGCTTAATCTGCGAAAATGGGAGGCGTCTTCTGCAAATCCTGTGTCTTATTTGGTATTAAAGAGACAACAGTAAACAATCAAAAGTTAGGAAACTTAGTCACAAAACCTTTTACAAATCGGAATTACAAATTGGAATACCATAGAACGTCTGTAATAAAATCAGAATTGAGAGCTGACATTGAAAAGGAAGCTACGGTATCCGTCGACTTAAAATTATCGAAACAAAGGTTAGATTTTATTAATAAAAGCAGGAAACGTATGGAAGCAATTGTACAAACAGTGATTCTTTGCGGTCGACAAGGGTTATCACTCCGCGGAAGTAATGATGCTGGTAGAATCATTTCGGAAGAACCTGTTCATAACGACGGAAATTTTCGAGCTCTTCTAAGGTATAGAGCGCTAAATGATGAGGATCTCAAGAATCACTTGGATAATTCCCCCAGAAACGCAATGTACATCAGCAATCGCGTACAGAATGAACTTGTGTTAATATGCCACAATTTAATTCAAAAGGAACTCGTCGATAGGATCAGCAACTCCAAGGCTTTCACCGTATTGGCGGATAAGCTAGCGGACATTTCAGGAGTAGAACAAATATCAATTTGCATCCGGTATATTCATAAACAAATGAGACATTTAGAATTAGTTTTGTTCCAACCGCACAATTTAATGGAAAAGGATTGGCAAAAGCTATATTAAATTGTCTGGAATCTTCAGGCATAGATTGCAAGATCTACAAATGGAGAATTTCACGGAGCTCAAGCGTACATTCAGGCAAAGTTCAACTTAGCTCTGTATTCACATTGTGCAGCTCACAGTTTTAATTTGGTCGTCAGTTGCGCGTGCAAAGTTGTCCCCATAAGAAATTGTCTAGGAACTATACAGAGTGTCTATAATTTTTTCAACTATCCCAAACGTCTGCTCGCCCTTCAAGATGCAATTGCAAAAAATCCCAATCTGCGGGATGAAAATAAGATGAAATTGAAACAATCATGCGCAACTAGATGGTTGGAACAACATGAGTCAGTTAGTATTTACCTCCACTTACAACCAGCAGTAATGGACGCTTTGGAATTTATCTCCAGTACTTGAACAGATTCCAAAACTTCGGCCTTTTCAGGTGTCGTTACATGTTCTTCACTCAATTCATGCAATGGGTTTGTCGTTGAGTCGGGCTCTTCAAACTGAAAATCAATATTTAGTGGAAGCCATAAAGTTAGCAGACATGGCGAAAGAAGAACTAATGGACAGAAGACAAAATGCAGAAGAAAATTTCAATAAAATTATCAAAACAATACAAAAAAATTGCGAAGAATACGACATAGAAATGAAAAAACCTCGGCTCACTTCTTCTCAAACTCATCGATGCAATATTATGACTACAGATATTGAAGAATACTAACGAGTTTCAACGTACATAACGTATCTTGATTTATTCGTTACTCATCTCGAAGACTGCTTTCTTAAACACCATGCAATTCTATCAAATTTTGTATGTCTATTTCCTTCCAAAACTTCAACTCTAAATGAAGATGCATGCAAACAATTATTTGAAAAATACGCTTTAATTTTGCATGACGATTCTTCTGAAGTGTGGCTTAGTGAAGTAAAACTTGGGCGAAGACGAATTTCGGATATACGTGTCAACAATTCGCTCGAAGCTATTGATGTCTGCAAAACATCTTGCTTGTTATGGCTGTATTACCAGTAACAACATCAACTAATGAACGGTCATTTTCAAAATTGCGTCGCCTGAAAAATTACTTACGTTCTACTATGAGTGAATAGTTGGCTTCGTTGAATATTCATCGAGACATTGAAGTTGATAAAATTGAGTCTGAGAAATGTACTAAATCTAAGCACATCTGTAGTTAAAATGAGTAAATAAATCTCATTTTAAATAAATTTTACTTGATTTGAGTACGAACGTACTACCTACATTCAAGTAAAAAATAAACTTATATTGAGTAAAGGCATACTGGGTGCCAAACAGATACCAATTTCCTTGATTTAAGTACATTTTTACTGGAATTTAGTAAATATTTTTCTGAGTGTATTTAAAACCCCGCCCAGGGCCAAATCCTGCACACGGGCCTGCCCAAAGGAGTCTTCCGCTTCTTTCATTGTCGCCAGCACAAGTTGATTGATATCCTCCTTAACATGGTAGGACCACAGGAAATCAATATGAGCAAAGTTTTCCAATTGGATAAAATTTTTTTCGCAATTCTGACCCAAAAGGTCACATAATTTTTCGACATCAGTAATCGAAGCAAACTCATCATACGCGCTGTAGTAAAATTGCACAGGAAATGGAGGCTGTATGTTCGACACATCGTAGTCGGGCGGTGAGGGCGCGTTATAGCGGATGGCATTGCCATCCCTGCCGAAATCATATTGGCAAAAGCGGCCCGACTTACGCAGTTGCACGTAATGCAGGGCCTGATGGGTGGAACAACTTGCCGGGTGTGTAGAGAAGATGTCCGGCAGGAGAGTCTACAAACAAAGAAGAGCAAGAATGAGGGCGATTGGGATAGGAAAACCAGTCATACCAAATTTAGATGAGCCGAATAACCGCCACTGACCGCATAGAGCAGAGTGGCACATCTATCAACATTCTTCACAGATTTGGCGCATTCATCCGTCATCGAACGGATAAATTTTTGCTGCATAAATGCCGTATCACCGATTTTAGAATTTAGCAATGAATTTGCATTGTAGATCAGCGCCATTATGCTCAGCAACTTAAAGCTGGCATGTTCAGTGTAGGCTATTGGCGCCAACATATGACTTGTTCTCAGTTTAAGGTTGTACTCCGGCTGGGTGGACAGCAGCACAAAGAATGAGGTGGTGCCTTGAGAGTGGCCCACATAGTGGAGCGACGATTGCCCGGTTTCCTGGAGTATATAGTCTATGGTGGCGGGTAAGTCCAAGGCACCGATTTCGTGCCATGAAAAACGCCAAAATCTGCTCTCACTGGGCGACATGGACTCATGACCATTGCTATAGGTGTTGCCTCGAGCATTGCCCAGCCACACATCGTAGCCAGCGTCCGCCAAATTAAAGGCCAAAGCATCCGAAGGGCCATTGAGGACCCAACAGTCCGAAGAGCTAACCAAGCCGTGCATGAGGAGCACAACTGGTCGGGATGCTCTCTCATTGCCCGAAGTCGTTGTAGCCTTTATGCGGAATATTTTCAAAAAATAGCCATCTTCGGTGAGCAGGGCGTGCGTCTCATTGGAGTAACCGAAATTGTATATGTAATCAGCCTGCACAGAACAGAACAGAGAAGCATACAATTTGGCACCTGAAAAGTTAAAGGCGGCTACTTACCGTGGTCCATGGGGCGTCCGCAGCAACCCCACTGTACAGATTTATAATGACTGTGAATAGTAAGCCGATTAAAATGGCTGCCATTGTCTAAGCTGTGCCTGGACTAATCGAGAACTACAAATAATATGACAATGATTCTGGACTTTATTTATATTCCAAAAATAAAAATAAAATAAAACCGATTCTGGAATGTGCTCGCCTGCCTTAGTCGAACACAGCGTGCCGGAATGCGTTTGAGATGATGTGAGAGTGTCATATTTTTTGACATGTGCACGCTCCCAGCACTAGCACACGTGCCTGTTTTAGTTTAGAGTTCAGAACTGAATAGTCAATTACAAAAATTCAAAATCAAATCGTTGTGTTTTATTTTATTCACTAAAAAGGACTACACGGAGACGGTCAAGTCGGTTTAAAAGCGCAATTAATTGAGAAAAAATAAAGTTTGTCTAAATTTACATCATTCTGCGCTAAATTGAAAAAAATAGTTCAATTCCGTACTTAACGGATATTAATTACATTGTTTATACTGTCAAGCAGTGTCTCACGCACAGTGGTTCAGAATCGATTGGCCAAAATTAAATAGCGTTTTTTGTAGAAAACATTTTTGAGTTCTGTGAAAAAGTGAAAGTAGACAGTAGGACCTATGGATTTTTTGAGATATTAATATATATTTTAAAAATTAACCCAAAGCTGACTACTTTTGATATCTTTTGATTTTTAAGAAAATTAAAATTTTTGTTTTTATGTTTTTAGTACATTTTTATGTATTTGTTAACGATGTCTGTCCGTTTGTCCGTCTGCTGTCCATCTAAGCTTGTTCGCACTCTACAGGTCGCAGTATTTGCCCGATTATCATGAAATTTGGCAGAAGTTACTTTTTTGGGCCAAGGAGATCGGTATTGAATTTGGAGGAAATTGGTCCAGATTTAGATATATCCCCCCTACAAATGTCGCTCCCGATTTGACTTTTTCCGCTCTAAAATCCACATATTGTACCCGATTTTCTTTAAAATTGGCACAACATTTTATAATCGAACTAGAAACATCTGTGTTGAAAGTGGGTGAGATCAGTTCAGATTTAGATATAATCCCCATACAAATGTCGCTCCCGAATGTTTAACCGATTTTAGTCAAATTTTGCATATTATATTTCACCAATAAACATACATGGTTAAAGCGGGTCACATCGTTACAGGTTTCAATATACCCCCATACAAATGTCCTTTCCGATTTAACATTTTTTGCCAAACATATACATTTACATGATTCGGAAATCCTATCCGATTTCACTTCACTTTCACCGAATTGAATTGTAATGAGATAGAAAGTGGGGTGTATCATATAGTGGCTCCGTCCGTCTTTAGCCTTTCCTTACTTGTTTGGGAGATGCCTATATGTCCATATTTTGGTATAACCCAAATGGGGCCCATTCTGCTCTATTACGGCTCTAGAAACTACATCTTACATCGGATCTTCATCAAATTTTGCAGATCATTATATGTTTCAAGTAGGAATACCTACCGTGAATGAGAAATATATAGGCGCATTTTTTACAACAGGCGTCAGGTGTTGTTATAGGCTTTCAAATGTCCGTCCGATTCGTCCTATTACAGCTGTATAATCTGTATTTATCATTCGATGTTGATCAATTTTTCCAGATCATGTTATATTTACTTTACTCGGAATATCTGCTGACAAATTGGATCAATTACTTTATTATTTACCATACTAATTAAATTTGACTAAAGATGAATTTATAGTAAATAGCTGAAACACGCCCTCTTCGCAAGACAAAAAAAATCTAACGGTACATTAAAATTTATGTACCGCTTATAATCAAGGTACTTCCCTGGTATATTAAAGAAATGGATATGTTCCATGGAGAACGATAGTTTTCGGCGAATAATGGAAGAAATGTCAAAAATCAAATTGATTTTTTGTTAAATGTGATTCTCCTCCTTTCCATTAAATAAACAAAACACTTCATTCGTAAGAAGAAATTAAATTACATTACATTCAAAACACATAGAAAAATCAAATTGTTCACTAATCAAACAACATAAAAACTAAAAAATTAATACAATTTCCGCTCTCTTCAAAAGAAGAAAATCCACAGAAAAAGTGTAATTTTACAAAATTCTAATCAAAAATGTCTCATCTTTCAAATCCCGTCCATTTGTATATTGTCTAAGCAGGTTACAACTAAATTAACTCACACAACAATATAGGAATCTCGGTGTCGAATATACTGAAAAACAGGTTTTAATTTCGAATGTGAAGGGTCACGGCCACTTTCCGCACATCTCTGTGTCGAATATATTCTAAAACCGGTTTTAATTTCATATGGGAAGGGTCACGCCCACTTTCCGCCCATATTTGTACAACAATTTACACTGGATGAACTCACACAAAATTTCAGCACTCTAGGTGTCATAGAACGGAATATATTCGACAATAGGTTTTAACTGCGTTTGGCAGGTGCCACGCCCACTTTTCCCTTACCGCCCATTTTTGGCACAGCTACGAACATTGATGTTAGATGCACTTACATAAAATTTCAGTATTGTATCTGTCATAGAACGGAAAATATTCGAAAATGGGTTTTAACTTCGTATGGGAGGTGCCACGCCCACTTTTCCAATACCGCCCCTTTTACAACAGTGCAGACTAATAATTAGTGAACTTTCACAGAAATTCAAGATTCTAGCTGCAACAGTATTCAGAATATGCTAATTTATATAAAACGAATAAATCCCAAATTTGTGTGGGAGGTGCCACGCCCACTGAAAATATCAGAAATGTATATAGCCTAGTTTCACCACCGGTTCAGCATGAACATACTGTGAAAATTTCAAGAAGTTCGGTTCAGTAGTTTAGGCTGCTATAAAGAACAAACAAACACAGATTCATTTTTATATATATATAGATGTATAATTTATATGAAGTACATTAAATTGCTCTCATGAAATACCTGGGTTTAGTAATCAAAGCGAGGTATATACGCAGCAGGGACTTTAGCCTTTCCTTACTTGTTAGGTTTAAAGTGATTATAAAAACATTTTTAAATATCAAATTGCAAACGATTTTAACTTATTTTATGTTTTTACATATGTGGTGGGCAACATTTTTTTATTATATTTTTACATATGTGGTGTAACATTTTAAATTTGAACTAACTTTATTTTTATTTTTATTTTTATTTTTATTTTTATTTTTATTTTTATTTTTATTTTTATTTTTATTTTTATTTTTATTTTTATTTTTATTTTTATTTTTATTTTTATTTTTATTTTTATTTTTATTTTTATTTTTATTTTTATTTTTATTTTTATTTTTATTTTTATTTTTATTTTTATTTTTATTTTTATTTTTATTTTTATTTTTATTTTTATTTTTATTTTTATTTTTATTTTTATTTTTATTTTTATTTTTATTTTTATTTTTATTTTTATTTTTATTTTTATTTTTATTTTTATTTTTATTTTTATTTTTATTTTTATTTTTATTTTTATTTTTATTTTTATTTTTATTTTTATTTTTATTTTTATTTTTATTTTTATTTTTATTTTTATTTTTATTTTTATTTTTATTTTTATTTTTATTTTTATTTTTATTTTTATTTTTATTTTTATTTTTATTTTTATTTTTATTTTTATTTTTATTTTTATTTTTATTTTTATTTTTATTTTTATTTTTATTTTTATTTTTATTTTTATTTTTATTTTTATTTTTATTTTTATTTTTATTTTTATTTTTATTTTTATTTTTATTTTTATTTTTATTTTTATTTTTATTTTTATTTTTATTTTTATTTTTATTTTTATTTTTATTTTTATTTTTATTTTTATTTTTATTTTTATTTTTATTTTTATTTTTATTTTTATTTTTATTTTTATTTTTATTTTTATTTTTATTTTTATTTTTATTTTTATTTTTATTTTTATTTTTATTTTTATTTTTATTTTTATTTTTATTTTTATTTTTATTTTTATTTTTATTTTTATTTTTATTTTTATTTTTATTTTTATTTTTATTTTTATTTTTATTTTTATTTTTATTTTTATTTTTATTTTTATTTTTATTTTTATTTTTATTTTTATTTTTATTTTTATTTTTATTTTTATTTTTATTTTTATTTTTATTTTTATTTTTATTTTTATTTTTAGTCATCGAAAAATTGTAATTGATTTTTTTAAATTAAATTGATTTAAAAATAATACACATTTCATTTAATTTTGAATTATTTTCCGCTTTCCTTTTAATTTTAACCCCATTTAATAATATTAATTTTATATTTTTCGATGTTTCCAAACTTTAACTATAACTAAGTGAGATAACGATAACAGCCCGCGCAATTTGTGATTTGTTTACTTAACCGATCCATAGTCATCACATTTTTCTGTCCCCTAGTGATGCAATATGTGTACGAAAAAGTTTTCTAAAAGCGATTCCGAGAAATAACGTCAGTATTTTAATTAATGCTAATAGCATGAATTATATTTTTTATTTTAAAATTAATCAATAACAAAATATTTATTTTTAAATTCTTATAAAAACAGACTATAAGTCTGCAAAACGGTTCATAAACAGTAATCTTGGTTTTTAATTCATCATAAACTGTGTAGGTGGGGGTGATATTGTTGCTTAGTTTCCGCGGAACGATGGTGGAAGTTTGGGGGAATCAATAGAGGACTTATACTCACACCCAAAGGTACCTTCGATGGAAATTGGAATTTTAATATATTTTTATATTATCTCTTGTTCTGGCTCAACAACATCTCCGCTTTATTCATGGCCTTTAGCACAACTCGATTGATAACGTCTCGCACATTGGAGGACCACAAGAAATCGATATGAGCAAAGTTTTTCAAATCAATAAAATGATTTACGCTGTTCTTACCCAAAATGTCACTCAATTTCTCGACATTTGCTTTTGAGGATAGCTCATCATAATTGCTATAGTAAAAATGCAAAGGAAATCGAGGCTTTATGTTCGCCACATTGTAGTCGGGCGGTGAAGACGAGTTATAGCGCTTGGCATTGCCCTCTGGGCCGAAATCATATTGACGAAAATGGCCCGACTTATGTAGCTGACTCAAATGTATGGCCTGATGCGTGGAACAACTTGCCGGGTGTGTCTGAGAGATATTCGGCAGTAGGGACTACAAGCAAAGAACGTATTTTAATTTGTAAATGGATTAAGAGTAATTCAATTCATACTATATTTAAGTAGGACGAATAACCGCCACCAATGGCGAAGAGTACAAAGGCACACATGGAAGGACTGGCCGCAGGACTGCTACAGTCATCCACACGTAAAACCGTGCGAAAGAACGGTTGCTGTAGAAACGCCGTATCGCCGACTAGAGGATCTAGCCATGAATAGTTACCCAAGATCGACGACATGTAACGAATCAGCTTAGAACGGACATTTTTCATGTAGCCTATGGGCGCCAGCATATGACCAGTTATCAGTTTTTCATTATAGCGGGGTTGTGTGGAGAGCAGCACGAACATTATGGCAGTGCCTTGAGAGTGGCCGACATAGTGGAGGGACGATTGTCCGGTTTCGTGGAGTATATAGTCCATGGTGGCGGGTAAGTCCAATGCACCGATTTCGTGCCAGGAAAAACGCCAAAATTTGCTGTCATTGGGCGATATGGACACATGACGACTGCCATAGGGTGTGCCTCGTGCATTGCCCAGCCAAACGTCGTAGCCAGCGTCCGCCAAATTAAAGGCCAAAGCATCTGACGGTCCAGCGATGATCCAACCGTCTGAGGAGCTAATCAAGCCATGCATCATAAGCACCACTGGTCTGGATGCTGTCTCATTGCCACCTGCCGCTGGAGTCTTTATGCGGAAGATGGTCAGATAATAACCATCTGCGGTGACAATGGTGTGCGTTTCACTGAAGTAGCCAAAACTGTGAATGCGATCAGCCTGCAGATTGATGGGGGGGGGGGTATACATTGTGTTGAACCGAGAAACCTATCGAAGATGCTACTTACAGTTGTCCTTTTAGCGATGCCGAAAACCCCAGACTCCTGATTGGCAATTAGGGCAATTAGTACGAGGAAGAAGAAGAGTGCAGTGGTGGTCATTTTTTTTAGGTCTTAACTAACTAAACAAACTGAATTAACTAAACGACAAAGCCATTCGGCTTTCTTGCATATGTGAAATGTAAAACATAATTAGGCATGTAAAATGTAAAATATATCGAAATAGGCCAAACTGGTTTTAAAGGTCAACAGCCAAAATAGCCAACGACCACCAAATAGAAACAAATGAAAGCTTGTCGAAATTTACATAAAGTTCGGCTTAGTAAATTTCAAAATAAAATGAAAACAATTAAAATAGAGCCCGACCGAAACGGAGATTTCAGGCCGAAGACGAATACATGATACGGCCGAAACCTAATACGAATATTCCCTATACATTAATTAATATAATTAACAAAATATTGGGTTTATTGACAATATTGTTGAAAGAGTTTGAAACTCAATCAGAAAAAAAGTGGAGTAATTTCATAGGAAGCATTTCTTCTCTTCGATTTCGTTGGAATTATATCCATGTAATGGCTATATGGCGAATAAAGCGGAATTTCCCAATTAAAAAAAAATAAAAAAAATGTAGACATTAGGTTGGATCGAACATTAAGTAATTTTATCACAAGGTAATTAAAAAAAACTTTTTTGTGGTATGATATAAAAATATCTATTTTTAAACCCTCCACCTCCAGGATGGGGGTAAACTAACTTTGTCATTCCGTTTGTAACACCGTGAAACCAGAGTTACAAGCCGTACCATAATTATCGGCGGCTCTACCCAAAATGGGTCGGCAGCGGCGGCTTTCGGCTGATTTACCGGCTCGTTCTGTCATTCGATCACCACTTTTGACCACACATCTTGAATATCATGATTCATAATCCTTCCAAAGAATGGTAAAGCTCTACCTACTTTGACACACTAAAGAAGCACAATTCCAATTCCAAAAGTGTCCGAACAGTGCAATGGTATTATAGTCGGAGTACAGTGCAACTTCAAGTCCAAAATATACATTAGGCTGGGTTACGAAAATAAATTGCTGCGGTCACCCCCAGAAGATTGATTGGATTGTTTAATGCTGATATTTCGTCACTGGGTCAAGCCAGTGCTCCTGATACCACCTCTAAAAATCATGTTTTTCCCGTGTAACTTGTATTTTTGCCCAAATTTTTTTTCTGATTTAATGGAGCAGTTTAAATAAAAAAATTTAATCTTGTCTTAGAATAACTCATTGGTTGTATTATTAGACACTTATATTATTTTTTTTGTGGTTTTCAAGGTGACAGCTAAAAACTCATATTTCTTGGAAACATTTTGTAAGAGTTGATATGAAAAATAAATAGAAGGAATTAATACCTTTCGAATGACACCTAAATGATGAATATCGGTGAAAAATGACGTCACTGAATTCATGTTTGTTAAATAATTTAATACAGGAGATGGATTTGCAGAGCAAACAAATTCAAACGTTTTGTTTACAAAAATGTGCGCAGCGGCGTCAATTTAATTCTGATTTTCATCATTTAGGCATAATTCGAAAGGTATTGACTGCCGCTATTTATTTTTTATAAAATACTAACACCAAATACGAAAAAATTTTCAGTTGTCACTGTGAAAATCAACAACAAATTACTATAAACGTCCAATAATTCGACCAATAAGTTTCTCTAAGACAAGAATCAAAATTTTTATTTAAAGTGCTTCCAAGGGTCTACTACTAGAAAAAAATTTGGGAAAAAATGTAACACAAAAAAATTACACCGGAAAAACACGATTTTTAGGGTTTTTTTCAGGAGCGTTTAACTCACAGATGGCTTGATCTAGGAATGTAAGCATAAAAGCATCATAAAAGCATCCAAACTTTATTTTCGTGGAACTTGTTTGTTTGAACTTGCGGCGGCTATTCGGCTCAAAATCGGTCGGCTTGTATATATAAAGTATATATCGTTACCAAAATATAAAAAAGACTTAACTAACATTATTTGCAAATCGAGATTTTTGGTTATTTTAACAAAACACATTATTATTATTAAAATAGTTATCCTTTATTCATGGTAATTTTGATTTATATACATTTTATGAGATTCTACAATATACGTATTACAGCAATTGATATCAGATTGGCTAGGCCCTATGTGTACAAAATAATATCACAGTTTAAGGAGAAAAAAATAGGTATGAAAAACCTTTGAGAGACACAGATATGTTAAAGAAATTTGTAAAAAAATATGCATAAACTACCTTTAGTTTAAAAAGAAGTAATACATAAATTTTAAAGTAAATTTCTTATGATGTTAAAGTTAGACATTCTGCATCGTTCATCGAATGACATTGTCAGATTACGCATTATCATGTTAATAGTTTTGTGGTCATAATGGCTATGTATATGATGTGTGGAATGTCTCCACCTAAGATTATGTATTATTTTTAAGTTCTTATTTTGAATAATCTGTAGTCTTTTAATGTGGCATGCTGCGGGTTTTCTGTACCATGCTTGACAAGCATATGTCATAATTGGAAGGATGCACATTCTGTACAACATAATTTTTTTATATTAAGTTTTGATCTTCTATTAAGTATCCCACAGATCCTTGAGGGAGTCCGCTGGAATACTTCTGGATGTTGATAAGGTGTTTTCGACCATTATTTAAGAAGTTGTGAATTAATTTTTGGATATAAACTGGGTATCCTAATTTGTTAAGTTTATAGGCCTTCTCTATGTCAACCAGTACAACACCAGTGCTTCGTCTAAGTGATTTGTTATTTTCTATAATATTGATGACTCTTTTAATCTGATGTACCGCCGAATGTTCCTTTCGAAATCCGAATTGCTTACAGTGTATTATGTTGCGATTTTCTGTATATACCATTATTCGATTATATATTACTTTTTCAAATAGTTTGTCCAGAGCGCTTAGTAAACTAATCGGCCTGTAACTGCTTGGGAGTTTGGGGTCCTTGCCATTCTTAGGTACAGGAATAACTTTTGCATTTTTAAAAACGTCTGGAAATATTCCTTTTGTAATGTAGGCGTTGAATACATTTGCAAGGGCATTGATGAAATGATACGACATATTTTTAAGAACCATATTGAACCCTGGGGTTTTATTATTTTTAAAACGGTACGGAATTTCTGCGAGTTCACATGCACTTGTTAGGATTCCTGGTTCCAAGAATTTTCTTAACTTTTAGATCCATCGAAGACTGAGTGTTAAGGGTAATATTATGAGCTTTTTCGAAAACGTCTGCTATTGCATCTGCTTTGATTGTACAAGTGAAAACATCGGCGCCATTCACGGACAAACTTGGAATGTTGATATATTTCGCAATTTTCCAAAACTTTTTGCTACCTGTAGGAAGTTTGGATATGAACTTCGAACAATTTGTATTTCTGTCAAGATTATAATTGTTTGTTCTATCAAGATTATAATCAATTAGTCTGTTGACCTGCTTTAATATATTTGAAAGAATATTTTTACGGTATAAGTCTGCACATCGTTGATATTTGCGAAGGTATTTCTAGCGCTGTTTGATTAATTTTAAGCTGGTTGAAGACAATTTTCTTTCAAAGTTTTTGGTTGCACCAGATGGTATTTTATCGCTCGCGCCCTAAATAATAGAAATAATGGAACAAAACACATCAACTTAGGTCATAATAAACAAAAAAAAATCGATTTGCAAAAAAATGTTAGCTGAGTCTTTTTTATATTTTGGTAACGATATTTTCTTGATCGTCATAAAATTCTAAGACGATCTAGCCACGTCCGTCCGTCTGTTGAAAGCACGCTAGCATTTAAACGAAAGTAGCTAGGACGTCCAAATTTTCCTTAAATGCGTCTTATCGTCTAGTAGATCAGTTGGGATTGAAACTGGGCGAAATCGGTCCAAAGCGAAAAAATTTTCCCTCACAAGCACTAAAAATACCCATAATATTCCCTAATATTTTAGAGTATTTAAGCACGTTTGTTCAATATGTCTGCTTGTACATACTTCATATTGGGTATGCGCATTCCCCCTATAATTGACCATTAAGTGATTTTTTGTCGTAGGGGGTGAAATGGGCCAATAAGGGATAAAAATGGTACAAATCAAACGACAACAGCTAGAAACACGAAATTCGGTGTGTACATTCATCTAGATGAGTAGATACATAATGTAAAAGTATTTTATCAAAATTCGTACTTTTAAGGGATGAAATGGGAATAGAGGGATAAAATGGTACCATCCAAACGACTACACCTAAATTAATGAAATTCGATGTATACATTCCTCTGATTGCGTAGACACGTAAAATAAGCGGATTTTTCGAATTTCGAACCTTTTGGGGTTAAAATGGAAAAAAGGGATGAAAATAGTGCCAACCAAATGATCGCAGCTAGATTCATGAAATTCGGAATATACATTCCCCTGACTGCGTAGAAACGAAAAATAAAAGTTTTTTTTTCAAATTTGTAATTTCAAGGGATACAATGGTACAGAGGGATAAAAATAGTGCCAACTAAACGACTTACTAGAATGATGAAATTCGTTGTATATATCCCTCTTATTGCGCAGAAGAGATTTTAGAAAGGCGTGCTCTTAAGAGGGTAAAATAGGAAAAATGGGATAAAAACCAATGGTACCAAATGGCCGCAGCTAGAATCATGGAATTCGGTGTATACATTCCCGCAAAATAAAAAGATTTTTCCAAATTCGTACTTTTTACTTTTACGGAAAAAAATCTTGAAGTTAGGTTATATTCGACTATGTACGTGAGATAATGGATTTTCAAAATTTGTACTTTTGGAATTAAAATAGAATGGAAATACACACAACTGTAGCTCCCACTATCCATCAATATTTATGGTATTTAAGCTTTTGAAAATATATAAATATAAGAATATTTATTATTTAGTGAAGTGTAATCGTATTGGCAGCCTTGCCTTATAAGCGCAGTTTGAAATAATAAAAATATTATATTTATTTACAAAATTATTTTTTCAATATTTGTATTTGTTTTGGTTTGGCTATATTAAAAAAATATATTTTCATATTACAGGAAAATATATTTTTTTAATATTTTGCACTTCTACGTAAATCGACATCCTCTGTGGAATGCACTCCATGGTGGAGGGTATATAAAGTTCGGCCCACCCGATCTTAACACCGTTTTTACTTGTTTTTTTATTTATTTATTTTATAAATAAAAAATAACTCTTTTGTAGTACGAGATACAACTACAATATATTTTTTAAAATTTTATAAAATATATTTTGTATTTTTTAAATTTAATATCCCCTGAAGCTGGCTAACGATGTTAGTCGAAATATTGGGCAAAAAAATAATTTAAAAAGAATATCATGCCTTTTTAAATTAGCAAGGATCTTGAGCCGAACTATAACATAGAAAATATCCCTATTAATATTTATTATAAAACCTTAGTGTAAGTCTGTCTGTCTGTTTGTTTGTTCCCAATCACGTGTAAACGGCTGAACCGATGTTGTTGAAATTTTCAGTACAGATAGATGCAGGTTTGGAAGGAACTATAGGCTACAGAATTTTTAAAAATTTGCTCTGTGGGCGGAGAGGGCGTGGCAATAGTGTTTTTGAGAGCTAGAAGGCTGAAAATTGGAACGTATATATTACTGACCACGAGAATGATAAATATGATGCCGAAATTTGGATTTTCATTTTGTGGGCGGAGTGGGCGAGGAAATAGTGTTTTTGAAAGCTAGAAGGCTGAAAATTGGAAAGTATTTATTACTGACCACGAGAAAGATAAAAATGATGCCGGATTTTGAATTTTCGTTACGTGGGTGGTGGGGGCTTGGCAAAAGTGTTTTTTAGTTAGAAGGCTGAAAATTGGAACGTATATATTACTGACCGCGAGAATGATAAATATGATGCAAAAATTAGGATTTTCATTTTGTGGACGGAGTGGGCGTGGTAATAGCGTTTCTGAGTGCTAGAAGGCTGAAAATTGGAACGTATATATTACTGACCACGAGAATGATAAATATGATGCCGAAATTTGGATTTTCGTTTTGTGGGCGGAGTGGGCGTGGCAATAGTGTTATTTGAGCTAGAAGGCTGAACATTTGAACGTATATATTACTGACCACGAGAAAGATAAAAATGATGCCGGATTTTGAATTTTCGTTACGTGGGTGGTGGGGGCTTGGCAAAAGTGTTTTTTAGTTAGAAGGCTGAAAATTGAAACGTATATATTACTGGCCACGATAATATCAATATGATAAGATCAATATGAAATTTTAATTTTACCATTTGTTTTTTGCCTGGCGAAGCGGGCGGGGTTCAGCTAGTAATTTTATAAAAAATTCTTACAGTTTTATAGATAATTGACATATCTTAAAAATATATATTTTTGATTTGAACTGGGATATTGTCCTGGCTCAAGACGATTTTGTATCTATATGAACTAGAATGCAAATTTATTTACAAATGGCATGGTGACATTTATTACTTGGCTGCAGACTACCACGATCATGATTTCGACCATATCAAAGGTCTTTTCAAGGAAAAGAAATGATTCTCACAAACGAACGAGAAGCACAACTCACTTGCCGAATTTGCGTTTAAAAAATCGCAACAAGTAATAAAGTACACATGCCATCTGAGAAGCATCTCATTGAGTTGCATATGTAAGTATGTGTATATGCAGGTATAGTTACCCAGCAATACTTCTGCGGTGCCAACTCATCATAATTGCTATAGTAAAATTGCTAAGGAAATCGAGGCTTTATTTTCGCCACATTTTAGTCGGGCGGTGAAGCCATGCCTTATCTGATCCTCTGTGCTACTTATTTGAATGTGCAAAGCATAGGTCGTTTTTCTTGTCGTGTTATTATTTTTTATTCTATTTTTCTGCCAGGTATGGTCGGTATTGAACTTCCATCATTGGATGAGATTTAGATATTGTCCACAAACAAGTACTCCTCCAATTTACACTATTACTGCTGTAGAGTCTACATTTTACGTTAAATCTTCATCAAATTTTCCACATCATGACATATTTCAACTAAAAACGCCTGTCATGATTGTGCTCTATATTCCTCCATATTTTTTGGTACAGCACTGTACAAATGTTCCCCTTATTTTTTACATCGGAAGCTGATAAAATATTCTAATTCATTCAATTTCATTAAATCGGTTTTATCAAATCGTGATTTGAAATCTGCACAAAAACATATTTCGAAGTGAGTGTTTTTTGAGATTTATTTTGTAAATCATTTGATTACTTCGTTATTTGTTAGGTTGCGCCGCAGCAGATATTCCGCTTTATTGATGCGCTCTACGATTCCTTTATTTATCACCTCCTTAACATTGCTGGCCCACAAAAAGTCCACATGAGCGAATTGCCTCAAGCGGATGAAATGATTTACGGTCTTATTGCCCAGAATGAGACTAAAATTCTCGACATCAGTTTTCGAAGACAACTCATCGTAATCGCTGTAGTAGAAATGTAAAGGGAAGCGAGGATTTATATTCGATACTCGATAGTCGGGAGGTGACGAGTGAGAATAGCGCAGAATATTGCCCCACAGACCGTAGTCATAGGGACGAAAGCGGCCGGAAAGGTGCAGCTGCATCAAGTGAATTGCCTGATGGGTGGAACAACTGGCCGGATGGGTGGTAAATATTTCCGGCAGCAGGGACTGTAAAAAAATAATTAATTTATATAAAAATTAAATTACTCCACCAGCTTACATTATTCAAATAAGCCGAGTAACCGCCACCGATTGAGAACAACAGGAAGGCACAGTATTCGGCAGAGGCTGAAGGACTCCGACAGCGGTCTATGTTAAAGAGGTCGCGCACAAATGTCTGCTGCAAAAAAGGCATATCACCGAACAGAGGATCCAGCAGAGAATAGCGGCCCAGCAAAGCAGCCAGATAATGAATTGACAGCGAGCGAACATTCTTCATGTAGGCTATGGGCGCCAACATGTGACTGGTCTTCAGTTTTTTATTGTATTTCGGCTGTTCGGAGAGCAGCACGAACATTATGGCAGTGCCCTGAGAGTGGCCCACATAGTGAAGCGATGGCTGGCCGCTCACTTTCAGGATGTAATCTATGGTTGAGGGTAAATCGTGGATGCCAATCTCATGCCAGGAGAAACGCCAAAACTGTTTATCGCTGGGGGACAAGAACAGATGACGACTGCCATAGGGTGTGCCGCGACCATTACCCAGCCACACATCGTAGCCAGCATCCGCAAAATTAAAGGCCAAAGCATCCGAAGGGCCATTGAGGACCCAACAGTCCGAAGAGCTAACCAAGCCGTGCATCATAAGCACCACCGGCTTCCCTATGAGGGGTTCACTGGCATTGCCCGCAGAGGTGGAATTCATCAGGCGAAATATGGTCAGGACATAGCCATCTTTGGTAACCACTGTGTGGGTTTCACTCGAGTAGCCAAAACTTTGTATGCGATCAGCCTGTAGAATGAACAATAAACTGAAGCCTCTCGAATATATTTTGGGATACTTACTTACCGTTGTCCTTGTAGCGACTAAGCCGATAACTACTTGCTCCAGATTAAGAATTATAACTATTATCACTATAATGCCTCGCATTGTCTAAGCCGTTGCGTCTGGACAAATCGAGCACTACCAGCAAAATGCCAATGCTACTGGGCATTTGTCTAGAATATCTATGAAAAACTATTAATCTGTTCGCATTCCTTCGTGTAAATGATGGTGGGAACGTGCTTGTTTTTGTTAATCATTTACGAGAAGGTGACAATATGGTAACGTATCGCATCGTATCTTCCTCTATTAACATTTTATTTGCAATATCTATCGTATGCACCCTACACAGGCAGGCATGCCTGCATTACAATTGCATGGGCGACGACTGTGTTTTGTCGGGCAATCAGCGAGGCTCGGCGGCCGGCAACACAAACTTGGGACAGATTCAATTTAAGTCAAAATGTTAATTAACAAGTATTTAATGAAGCTTTAAACAACGATGTATGAAAATTACACTATGCAACAAAAAAGAAAACAATTTGTGTCCGAGACCTCAAAATTAAAATTCGTATAAAATCTACTCAAAAACAATTATGATTTTTTTTAATTTTTGTACTAAATTTCCTATTTTCGTTGAAGACATCTTATACGTGCGCTCACAACCGTTTATATGCTCAACTAGCAAATACCCGCTACTTCGTACGCGGAAAAATGGTATGGTATTGAAAGTAGTTTGTATCGGTATTCAAACTGTTTTTTTTTATATTTTGAAATTGCCTTAGTGTAAGGATATCACTTTCAGCGTAAATCGTTTGTAAACGCTCACAACTTTTGAAGAATCGCTACTTATTCAGAGGTATATTTACACTAACTTTTCGCTACGATTTAAACACCTTGTACAAATTAAAAAATCCATTTATACGTAGTCAATAGTTTAATTTATAGGCACAAAATGGAAACAATTTTTCTACAAAATGGGGGATATTGATATACACCTAGGGTTTGGGGTCCGGGAATTCCCGAATCGTCCAAATTTTTCCGGGAATTCCCGGGAAAATTTTTTCAATTTCCCGGGAATACGGGAAATATTAAAATAATAATTTATTTATTATGTTGATCAATAATTTAATGTTACTATATAAATTGGAATTTTTAGATGTATTTCAAATTCATATATGTATTTACATTACTGACCATAATGAGTATTTATCGAGTATTTGTTTATATTATATTACTTATATTACTATGGGAATAACAACTTTTTGTGAGGCTATTTGCAGGATCTTTATTGTGAAATAAAAATATCATGTCGACAATACCATGGCATACATAATGTAAATTTTCTTGTTTTCCTAGAAGAATCTAGGTGAACATATTCTTCAAGAACAATTTATTTTACATATGTAGCCAGAAATGGCCTAAAAATAGGAATACAATACAAATTGTTCGCCTGGAAACTTTCAAGACAAATCTAATAGGAATATAAATATATGCTACGGTGTATTTCAATGGCCATTTGACCAGAATTAATGACTGGACTATTTCAATATTTTATTTATTATTAATTTATTAAATTAATATTAATTTTTTATGTTTCAATTGTTTTTACAGTTTAGAATATTCCCCCTGTTTCTATAAAATATTTTTATCTCCAGACGAATGAATATTATAAATTAAATGTGTCATAACATTCTCCGTCATATGAGTTATTTGTTTCCTTAATCGTTTTCAATTTTGAATCTAGTGTAGGTGCCAGTCACTTCTAGACCTGCGATATAAATGTCCAATTCTGACCTTTTCAAGTTTGTAATGAGAAAATTTAATTTATAATCAGAATATGTAAGTTCATGATGAGAAATGTAAATCCATAACAGGAAATGTAAATTCATAATAGGAGCATGATAATTCAAAATCAGCCCTGTAAATTCGTAATTGAGAATAATAATAATCAAATTGATAATGAGAAAATATAAATTCTTATTCAGGAATATATATTCATAATCAGGAGCTCTAAAATTTATAATCGTACGTTTTTCTATGGATATTTTCGTAGAAACACATATTTTATCAATGTTCTCATTATAAATTTACATTTTCTCAATATGATTTTATATTTTCTCATTATGAATTCATATTTTCTGAATATGAAAACGTATTTTCTGATTATGAATTTGGATTTTCTGATTACAAACTTGTATATTTCATTATGAAATGGTATGTTCCCATTATGAATTAACTGTTCTCAATATAAATTAACAATTCTCATTATGAATTTATATTTCTCATTATGAATTAACATGTTCCTATTATAAATTTACATTACCCATTATGAATTTATATGTTCGGAATATAATATTGAAAAGGTGTAGAGTAAAATATTTGTAAAATGAAAAATAATTTGTAAAATATTTTGAAATAACATTCGTTTTTAATTTGTAATATGACAGTATTGAAAAAAACACACCAGTTATTAAACCATATTGGACATACCTATAAATAAATTACTTTTAACCGGGAAGTTTTTCATTCCCGTTTTCCCGGGAAATGAAAAAAGTCCGGGAAACCCCAAACCCTATATACACCTTACGGTACCGCGTAATTGACATAAGATGTCAAAATAAAACTGATATAACTTCCATACGTATGGTTGAAATTAGTTGCAATTCGAGATTTTAAAATGTTTTTATAATCACTTTAAACCTACAAAATATGTATGCTTTTTCGCGTCCTTTGTAGTCACTATCCAAGTGAAAATTAAAACCATAACTTCTATACCGGTGCGTCACTTGAAATCTGATCTTATAAATGGAACAGACATTTTGTATCTATCTTTTATTTTGCCGGGGATAATAAATATAATAATCATATAATAATGCCGTTTGTGCCCTTAAACATACAAATTTCGAAAAAATAATTTATGTACTCGGAGAAATGTACACACCGAATTTGTTTTCATATTCTAACTGAAAACTTTGGTTGGTACTATCTTTATCCCAAATCCCCAATTTTGGTTGGTATCATTTGCACCACTTTTGATCCACTTCCCCCTTTAAAGTAAACATTAGATACAATCCAATTGTATTGCAGTATCCATTTTAATCGCTTTTTTTCCAAGTTCAACTTAAAAGTATAAATATTGAAAATCAGTTAATGTTTCGCGTCTACACTGTCAGAGGAATATACACACCGAATTTCACGATTCTAGCTTCAGCCACCTTGTTGGTACCATATGGATATAAAAAGGTACGAATTTCGAAAAATATATTAATTTTGTGTTTCTATGCATGTGTATAAACCGAATTTCATGATTGGTACCGCTGTTATTCGTTTTTACCTAATTTCACACCTAAAAGTTTAAATTTATGAAGAATATTTTCGTGGTCGTATTCGCGTTATAAGAGTAATATGCGTTCCAAATTTCAAGATTCTAGGCCCAGTCTTTTGGTAAAATTTTTATCTTATTTAATCCCTTAAAAGTACAAATTCCTTGTTATTACTCATCTACACTGTAAGACGAATATGCGCACCGAATTTTATTATTGTAGCGTCATCCATGTTGTTGGCACATTTTTTATCCCGCTTTTCTCGTTTACCCTTTAAAAGTTTGAATTTCGAAAAATTCCTTCAATTTGCATTTTCATTTTATGTACACGCGGAATTTCATAATTCCAGCTCCGTCTGTTTGATTTGTACCATTTTGTATCCCTTTCTACCCAATTTCACTAACAAAAAGTACGAATTTTGAAAAATATTTTCTTGGTCGCATTCGTGCTATAAAAGTAATGCCTTTACGAATTTCAAGATTCTAGGCCCCGCCGTTTTGGTCAGGGCGGTGGTACAATTTTTATCCCATTTAATCCCTTAAATGTACAAATTTCGAAAAACGTTTTCTTATTAGTGATCTGCGCTGTAAAACGAATATACATACCGAATTTCATTATTGTAGCGTCATCCGTGTTGTTGGTACCTTTTTTATCCCCTTTTCCCTTTAAAAGTACAAATTTCGAACATTTTGCGGGATATACACACCAAATTTTATGGTTTCAGCTCCATCCATTTTATCCCTTTTTACCCGATTTCACCCCCAAAAAGTATGAATTTTGAAAAATATTTTCTTGGGGGCGTTGAAGCTATAAGAGGAATTTTTTACAAAATTCTAGTCCCAGCCGTTTGGTCATTGCGGTGGTACATTTTTATCCATCTTTAACCCATTTTATCCCTTAAAAGTACGAAAAACTCCCTTCAAATCTGATCTCTTCGCTGTAAGATAAATGTACATACCATATTTCATAATTCTTGCTTCAGCCATGTTGTTTGTACAATTTTAGTCCTTTTTTCCCATTTAACCCCCCAAAAGTATGAATTTTTAAAATGTCACTTTTTGGGATGTCTTCATGCCGCTAGAGGAATATCCATACCAAATTTCAAGATTATGGGCCCAGCTGTTTGGCCATTGCGGTGGTACTATTTTTATCCCTTTTTACCCGATTTCACCCCCAAAAAGTACGAATTTTGAAAAATATTTTCTAGGTGCGTTGAAGCTATAAGAGGAATTTTTGTACCAAATTTCAAGATTCTAGTCCCAGCCGTTTGTTCATTGCGGTGGTACATCTGTTATCCCTCTTTGCCCCTTAAAAGTACGAATTACGAAAAACTCCCTTCGAATCTGATCTCTTCGCTGTAAGATAAATGGACATACCAAATTGCATGACTCTTGCTTCAACCATGTTGTAGGTACCATTTTTGTCCCATTTAACCCCTCTACACTGTAAGAGAAATGTACACACCAAATTTCAGGATTCTAGCTCTAGCCGTTTGGTCTGGGGAGTGGTCAGTCAGTCACTCAACAAATGTAGCGATTACTACTTTCACATAGAAACAGTGGTGTCACCTTCGAAAAAAATCCTTTCTTTGCTGGCACAAAAAAAACGATAAAAAATAAAAAAATATATTTTGTTTTATTTTTAAATACCTACGAAGAAAACGATGTCTACATGTAAAAGATCTATGGATCTAATGTAGAGGTTGTGGCCATCTTTATGGACGCAAAAAATTATTTCGAAGCGGCCCAACAATATGTACTCGTATATGCATCATTCCATGTCAAGTGGTACAGTTTTTGACTTCGACTTGGATTGTTTCGAAAATATTGTGAATGTTTACTACGATGTGTCGCGAAAATAAATTACAGCGGTCACCCCTCAGAAATGAAGATTGTATTGTTTTGATGATCTACAAAATATTTCGTCACTGGGTCATCTGTGAGCTAAACGCTCCTGAAAACACATCTAAAAATCATGTTTTTCACGTGTAATTTGAAAATTTAAAAATTAATTCATTTCTGAAACACTTGAAACACTTTAAATAAAAAACTTGTATTCTTGTCTTAGAATAACTCATTGGTAGAATTTGTGGGGCGTTTATACTGATTTTTTGCGGAGTTTCAAGGTGACAGCCAAAAACTCATATTTCTTGGAAACATTTTGTAAGAGGTGTAATAAAAAAATAAATAGGAGGAATCAATACTTTTCGAATGATGCCTAAATGATTAATAACGGACGAAAAATGACGTCACTGACTCCACTTTTGTGAAATAATTTAGTGCAGGCTATGGTTTCCACAGCCAAAATGTTCAAACACTTTTTACAAAAATGAGCGTCAATTTCAGTCCGATGTTTATCATTTAGGCATCATTCGAAAGGTATTGACAGCAGCTATTTTTTATAAAATACTACCACCAAATACGAAAAAGTTTTCAGTAGTCACTGTGAAAATCCACAAAAAATTACTATAAACGTCCAATAATTCGACCAATAAGTTACTCTAAGACGAGAAACAAAATTTGTATTTAAAGTGCTTTCAAGGGTCTATTACTTCAGAGAAAAATTTTGGGAAAAATGCAACACAAAAAAAAAAATACCCCGGAAAAACATAATTTTTAGGGTTATTTTCAGGGGCGTTTAGCTCACAGATGGCTTGATCTAGTAACGAAATATTTTGCAAATCATTATTAAACAATAAAAACTTTATTTTCATGGGGTGACTGGAACACGTTTTTCCATTTGTATGAACGGCGACCCAGCCTATTGCATACATCTAATAAAAATATTTTATACGTATTTTGGAGAAAAAATTAGAAAAAAAATGTTCACGAGTTATTACCAATTTAGCAGTGGTAAAATTACGATTTTTTAAAAAGGCGTGTTAATTCCCTCCTGATATACTTGCCCGGAATGTTATATTCGTGTTAGATATTTTAAAGTTTTTAAATTGTTTGATTTGAACTGGGATATGCTGCTGGCTCAAGTCCAGTTTGCATATCTATTTTATTGAATGCAAATTTATTTGCAAATGGTATGGTGACATTACTTGGCTGATGACTGACCCGTGAAAGCATTTGTCAGGTGGCTTCGCAGCGACTTTTCAACAACATACCCGGCCTCTTTAGGTAAATGATTCTCACAAACGAATGAGAAACACAACTCACTTTCCGAATATTTGCTTAAAAAATCGCACCAACCCAGCGGCGAAAAAAGGACCTAGAAAGTCTTATAAAAGGCCTTCAAAAGTAGTCGGTATGTCTTCCCTTTGACTTCTTATGTTCCTATTAAAATAACATAGGGTGTCGTTGGAAGGCAAGGCCTTCCATTCCCCCTTATAAGAACATGCCTAATAGAAGGCCTTATGAATGGCTACAATATGAGGCCTTTCAGAAGTTTTCCCGTGGAAGTGCTTCAGAAGGTAGGAAAGAAAATAAGGCCTTCCGAAGGTATCCACATGCATGTCTTATATAAGGCCCACGAAATAAGGCATGTGGAATGACTAGATTGGAAGGCATTCTATAAGGTTTTCTATTTCCAGCCTTCGCAAGGCCTTATATCAAAATTAATGGGTACCACAATGGGCCTTTAAAGGCTTCAGAGTGAAACTCGCTACCAGCGGGCAACCCATTCAATCTAATCTAATCTTCATGATGGAGTTCTTGGTACTACCTCTAGCAAAATTATAAACTAGATTGCAGACGAAATTAATAATATTTAATAGAAATAATGAAAACAACTTACTTTCAAATGACTTCAAGATGATGTTCCTGGAATTACTATACAAGAGTTATATACGTGATTGCAGTCGTAAGTAGAATTATTTATAGGAAATAATAAAAACTGCATAAGTTTGCATCAAAGAAGTTGTGGATGTTCACGTCTAAAATGAATTATTGGTTAGTTTAATGCGTTGTCGCAAAATATGTTGACATTATCATCACTTATATTAAATATTTTCAATTTTAAATTTCGACAGCATCCACATTTATAATTGTTTCAGAGTAAGTATCAGGTTTCAGTTACCATCATGGAACTTTTGGAGCGTCCTTCTGACACTATTATCTCTTAATAACAATTATTTTACAAAAATCGAAGCTTCTTTGTTTATAAAATAAATTGAAAAATATATATAAGAAAAGAATACAAAATATATTTTTTTGAAAACTCACATTTCAGTTAATTAAGTACTTAATTGAGTTCTCTTTTTTCTACCAATAAACCAATAAATTTAGTAATTTTTGTATTTAATCGACCTTTTGGTAGTAAAATCTTTGGCAATGAATAATCAACAGTCCTCGAGCTTGACTATTCAGTAACAAAGAATAAAACCAGCAATGTTGTAATTCCATAATCGATCACATCAAGGTCGAGATTTTCAAAATATTTTTTTTTAATTTGTTTATCTATTAATCCATATCCCTACAACTTATCTGGATCACTCTGATGCAGCAACTCTTCTGCTTCGTTCATTGTTTTGAGAACAACCGGGTTGATAACGTCTTTAATATTGGAGCCCCATATAAAAGCGATATGAGCAAAATTCTTCAAGTCGATAAAATGATTTACGCTCCTATTGCCCAGAATGCGGCTGCATTTCTCAACATCAGTTTTCGATGCAAATTTATCGTAATCGCTGTAGTACAAATGTAGGGGGAAGCGAGGATTTATATTCGACACCGCATAATCGGGAGGTGAAGAGCTATTATAGCGCTGCAAGTTGCCTTCAGCCCCCAAGTCATACTGACAAAAACGACCCGAAAAATGAAGCTGCACCAAGTGAAAGGCTTGATGGCCAGAAGCTGTGGACGGGTGGCACTCAAATACTTCAGGCGTCAAAGACTGTAAATAAGCAATACATTTGAATAATGATATAATTCAATATTACTTTTTTTCTACAATTCCTACAGTATTGAAATAGTCCGAATAACCACCATAGATCAAAAAGAACACAAATTGGCAAAACTTTTGATTGGCCAACAGACTGCGGCATCTCTCGAACCCCAAGATTTTACGAACAATCCATTTATGCATGAAGGGAACATCTCCCAGTAGGGAATTTAACGGTGTATGTGTACCCAGGAAGTACTTAGTTAAATACAATATAGGCGACTGGGCTTGTGACATATAAACTATTGGCGCCATCATGTGGGCGGTTTTAAGCTTTGCATTGTACTCGGGTCGTGTGGAGAGCAGCACAAACATGATCGTTGTTCCCTGGGAGTGGCCCACATAGTGGAGAGCTGATTGGCGGGTCTCTGCGAGTACGTAGTCCATGATGGTGGGTAGATCGATGAGGCCGATTTCATGCCAAGAAAAACGCCAAAATTCCCCATCACGGGGGGACATGGACAAATGCCGTTTGCCATAAGTGTTACCTCGAGCATTGCCCAGCCAAACGTCGTAGCCTTTCTCGACCAGCTCAAAGGCCAGGGCATTTTTCAGGCCCCTGATAACAAAACTGTCCGAACTGCTGCCCAAACCGTGCATGAAAAGCACCACTGGTGCCGGAGTGGTGTCATCTGGCCGTGTGGCATTCTTTATACGAAATATCGTCAGGCCATAACCATCCTTGGTATAAATATTGTGGGTCTCACTGCCATAGCCTGCAAAGTGGATGCGATCGGTCTACAGATGAAGGATTTATATAGACGGTATGCCAGCAGTCAATGTATATATTCATACTTACAGTGTTCGTGTTCGTTAAGAGCACTGGCTCTTCCCGTAGATATGCGCACAGAAGAGCAATTATAATTGTGACTAAAAGCGCTTTCATTGTCTTGACCCAGCGAGCAGTAGGAATGTAATGACAATGAAATGAATGACTACCGCAGTACCAAACAATAAGCGAATGTGTGTATTTGTGGCATTAGGATCATTCGGGGGCGAATTTAATGGCCCATACACTTCGCAAAGTGGGCCAACAGTGGCGTCGGTTTCATAACTCACACTCATTAATACACTGAGGGAAATATGTAATGTTATATTGACTCCAGAATTATCTCAAGCTCCAAAATGGCTAACACAGTGCAACACGAAAAAAAATAACCATATACGGACACCGCTACATGATAAAAGACCAAAAAAAAGACCCGTGTTTTTTTTTCCCCAAAGTCATGCACTTTTTTTTTATGGGCCCCCAGAGATTTGAGGCCTCGGTGTAATTTTTGGAAAAAAGTGATCATATTTCTCAGGCTCATATCTTGCAAACCGTTCGGAATTTTGATTTACTCTCTGAGACAAAGTTCTAGCTCTTGTCATAAAGAACAAAAATTGTGAACATATAAAATCAAAAAATCAAATTCATCTTCAAGGTCAAAATCGCAAAAAACTTAAAAAAATTCGATTTTTTTTAACCTTTTTTCCCCTGTTCAGGTCCATAGGTAGCAAACCGTTGAAAATTCATGCACTTTTTTTTATGGGCCCCCAGAGATTTGAGGCCTCGGTGTAATTTTTGGAAAAAAGTGATCATATTTCTCAGGCTCATATCTTGCAAACCGTTCGGAATTTTGATTTACTCTCTGAGACAAAGTTCTAGCTCTTGTCATAAAGAACAAAAATTGTGAACATATAAAATCAAAAAATCAAATTCATCTTCAAGGTCAAAATCGCAAAAAACTTAAAAAAATTCGATTTTTTTAACCTTTTTTCCCCTGTTCAGGTCCATAGGTAGCAAACCGTTGAAAATTCAGGGAAACAATCAACTACAAAAATGTACCTAAGATCTCAATAAACAACTTTCTGGAACATATGAACTTCCTAGGAATTATTCTTAACACCGTTTAGGTAGCGCTTAGGTAGTCGCAAAATTGTGCTACATATGTGTTGTTAATGTTACCTAAGCGCTACATAAACGGTGTTAAGAATAATTCCTAGGAAGTTCATATGTTCTAGAAAGTTGTTTATTGAGATCTTAGGTACATTTTTGTAGTTGATTGTTTCCCTGAATTTTCAGCGGTTTGCTACCTATGGACCTGAACAGGGGAAAAAGGTTAAAAAAATTTTTTTAAGTTTTTTGCGATTTTGACCTTGAAGATGAAGTTTTTTTGATTTTATATGTTCACAACGGTTTGCAAGATATGAGCCTGAGAATATGATCACTTTTTTCCAAAAATTACACCGAGGCCTCAAATCTCTGGGGGCCCATAAAAAAAAGTGCATGACTTTGGGGGAAAAAAAAAACACGGGTCTTTTTTTTTTGGTCTTTTATCATGTAGCGGTGTCCGTATATGGTTATTTTGAAATGACTTCAAAAATGTTGCACAGTGTAATTTTACAGGAGAAGAATTTTGAAATATTTGCATAAAATGAAATATCTTTATCAACCTAACGAATGATTAGGGAAAATTGGCAATTTGTTTATTAGGGGCGTGATAGTGTTGCATGGGAATTTTAGGAGTTCGACTTGGAAACGCTAGAATGCCCTATTTTGTGAGGTTGGCAAAAACTATCATGTTCCAACAAATGGGAGTGGTGGGGTGAGAGTAAGATGGCGCTCATCGGGGTCGAAGGTGAGGGAATAGGGGTAAAAATACACAAAAAGCCCCAAAATTGTTCCGGAGTCGTCCTCAAAGGGATTAAATATAAGACCAACTCCCATTTATTTTCCCTCTCCAAAATTTTTTTCGAACACACATACCCCCTATCACCACGCTTTAGGGAGGGGCTTACAAATAAAAATTATTTTTTATAAAATTTGTGGGGTCAAATGTGTGACCGACCCCCAATAACCCCCATAAGGTGATCCCCATACGATTTTTTATTTTTTACAATTTTATGACAGTAAGGCCCAAAACTGTCCCGGAGACGCCCCTAGCTGGGTTAAATGTAAGACCGACCTCCACTAATTTTCCCTGCCCCATATTTTTTCCGAACAAGCTTACCCCCTATCCCCACTCCTTAATGGGCTTCCATTCAAAAACTAATATTTATAAAATTTGCTCCCATCACTCTATCTGTCCCAAGGAGGCCAAATATATTTTCAGTTCCAATATTTTCTCAAAACACACCTACCCACCAACTGCAAACCTTAAGGTAGTCCCCATACATATTCCTATTTTTATATTTATATTTTATTTTATATTTTTATGAAAGAAAGCCCCAAAACTGCCCCCGAAGTAACCCCTAGATGGGAGATATGTAAAAACATACCTATCCCCAGTCACCTCTCCTTAAGGGAAAAGTTGATACAACTTCCTATAATGATTAAGGGGGATCCCTTACGAAATCAAAATTTGCTCCCACCACTCTAGGGGAGTCTAATGTACCAAATGTTACGGCACAGCATGCGAACAAGCTTTAGATGGACAGCAGACGGACGGACGGACAGACATTGTTAAATCTTCAAAGCCGATCGGTATACTTAGAAGTGGGTCTAATTCGATTCTTGCTTGGTGTTACAAACATTTGGCGAAAACTAACTTATAATACCCTATTCCACGCAGTGGTGTAGGGTATAAAAAGTAAAATTTGTGTACAAAAAATATTTTTTCTGGAAAGTACTTAAAAACAAATATATTACAAGAATGTATTACAAATATATTACAAGAACGAGTAATCAGAAAAAAACTCAAAATATAACAGGATGCGTTTTTCAATGGGTACTAAAAAATATAAAAAATTGAGGAAATCAAAAATATTTTTTTCTAAACTCTTCGTTGTGATGTGAAATGCCCCATATATATTATAATTATATAGAAAATATCTTCTTGTTATACAGAAAATTGTTAAATCTTAAAAAATATATTTTCTTATTTTTTTCTTATTTATTTTATAAACAAACTGCAATTATATTGCGACCAAATTTACCGACTTCAACTGCAATACTTAAATTGTTACAATTTGTATCATTTGTTGTCCCGCTCACCCCTTATAAGTACAAATTTCGAAAAATCCATTTATGTTGCAAGTCTACGTTGTCAGAGAAATGTAAATACCGATGTTCACGAATATAGCTTGAATACTTAAATTGGTACCATTATCCCTTTTAGTCTCTTTCCTCCCTTAAAAGTACAAAATTTGAAAATCGCTTTTTATACCCTCCACCTCCAGGATGGGGGTATACTAACTTTGTCATTCCGTTTGTAACACCTTGAAATATCGACCTGAGACCCTAAAAAGTATATATATTCTTGATCGTCATAAAATTCTAAGACGATCTAGCCATATCCGTCCGTCCATCTGTTGAAAGCACGCTATCGTCTAAACGAAAGGAGCTAGACCGTTCAAATTTTCCATAAATGCGTCTTATAGTTGTAGATCGGTTGGGATTGAAATGGGGCGAAATCGGCCCAAAGGGAAAAATTTTTCCCTCACAAGGACTAAAAATACCCATAATAATCCCTAATATTTTAGCGTATTTAAGCATGTTTTTTGAATATGTCTGTTTATATTTGCTTGATATTTGGTGTGCGTATTACCCTTATAGCAAAAAACTGCACCATAAAGTGATTCTTATTTGTAGGGGGTGAAATGGGGCAAAAAAGGGATAAAAATGGTACATATTAAACGACAACAGCTAGAAACACGAAATTCGGTGTGTACATTCCTCTAATTGAGTAGATACATAATATAAAAGTATTTTATCCAAATTCGTACTTTTAAGGGGTAAAATGGGAAAAGAGGGATAAAAATGGTACCAACCTAACGGCTGTACCTAGAATAATGAAATTCGGTGTATACATTCCTCTGATTGCATAGACAAGTAAAATACACGGATTTTTCAAAATTCGTACTTTTTGGGGTTAATATGAAAAAAGGGGATAAAAATAGTACCAATCAAATGACCGCAGCTAGAGTCATGAAATTCGGAGTATACATTCCTCTGACTGTGTACACACGGAAAATAAACTGATTTTTCGAAATTCGTACTTTTTGGGGACAAAATAGAAAAAGGGGATAAAAATAGTACCAACCAAATGACCGCAGCTAGAGTATACATTCCTCTGATTGAGTAGGAATCGGAAAATAAACGAATTTTTCGAAATTCTTACTTTCAAGGGATACAATGGTACAGAGGGATAAAAATAGTACCAACTAAATGACTACAGCTAGAATGATGAAATTCTAATTGCGTAGAAACGTCAAGGGGGTAAAAATGGTACCAACCACATGGTCGCAGCTGGAATTATGTAATTCGGTGTATACATTCCTCTGCCTGCATAGACACGCAAAATAAAAAGTTTTTTTTCCAAATTTGTACCTTTTCTATTAAGGCAAAAATTGGTTGAATCATGAATGTATTTTTTGTACTTTTTCATAGAATGAAAATACAACCAACTGTAGCTCCCACTATCTACCAATATTTATGGTATTTAAGCTTTTTGAAAATATAAATATAAGAATATTTATTTTTTGATTTGAAATAAATAATGGTTTGAAATAATTAAAATATTATATTTATTTATAAAAATATTTCTTCAATATTTGTTTTGGTTTGCCTATATTAAAAAAATATAATTTCCTGTAATATTTATTACTGCACTTCTACGAAAACTGACAACCTCTGTGGAATGCAATCCATGGTGGAGGGTACATAAAGTTCGGCCCGGCCGAACTTAACGCCGTTTTTACTTGTTTTTATATATAAAGATGTAACATAAAATGAAATTATTTAATAGGTAAATACTAATGTCAATATAAATTTTCTAGACCCACAACCTGTAAATATATATATATATATATATATATATATATATACATATAGCTGCGGTCAAAAAAGTAGCAGCGACGAGATAAAAAAATGTCGACAAAAAAATATCAGTTTTACTTCGGAAATCCTAAAAGTTTTTACGGTGATTGAAAGGTGGTATTGTGTCATTCTTAATATGGCTTTAAATAAAAAATTAAGTTTTTGTAATTTTGAGATTAGGCCTTTAGAACTATTTATGTCAAAAATGAGACCAGTCCAAAAAATAGCAGCGTTAATAAAAACTAAAAATATTTTGTTTCAATTCACTTTAATTGAAAACTTTTTTTGAATAATTACTTAAATAACGACATTGTCTTGAATTTAACACTTAGTTGTACTGATTTTAATGCTAAATATTGCTATAAACGCCGTTTCTTGGCTAGTATTTTGCACCTTTCATGCAGTATTTTTGACCATGCCTCTGTAATTTCGTGTCAAATATCGTTATTGTCTTTCAGTATTGCATTTTAGTCAGCACACTTCAAATTTTTGATTATATTGAGATGTGGTGTCTGCCCGACCATTCCACAACATCGATATTATTGACTTCAAACCACCTTTTGCAAGTCGGCTGGTGTTTTCGGGATAATTGACCTGCGAGAAGAGTCATTTAAGTGGCATTCCATATGCTGCATACGTAAGCATAATACTAGGTAGTATTTTGATGTACTGGGTAGAGTCCATAGTAGTTCTGGGCCAATGTATTGACCTAACTCCATAATATGAAAAACACGCCCAAGCCATTATACTTCATCCTCCCTATTTAACAGTTTTGGTACTATACCTGGAGATGTATTCCGTATTCTGTGGACGTCTTACAAACTGTCGAGGGACTGTCCCACCATATATAATTCTTGATTCAATTGACCATAAAACGTGCACCCACTTTTTGGTTGGCTACTGCAAGTGTGTTTTTGCGAATTGCAATTTTATTGTGACATGCCTTTCAGTTTTTAAGTGGGACTTTTCTCGGACTTCTGGCTTACAGATTCTGTTTTCTTATTATTCTACGAACATTTTAAACTCTCAATGATGGACAAACATTTTTTTTATTTCGGTGGCGGGCGTAATTGGGTTTTTTGTACTAGACGTTACTATTCGGTGAATGGTTGGTTGCAGGTGATATAAACGGATTTTTTCGACGAGTTTTTGTTTTTTCTTCTTATAATATCGAATTTCTGATCATTTTAATGGAACACTGGAAAAAAATCGAACTTCACTATATGATTTAACCTCAGATTTCAAACTTTTTATATGAACTCGATTTTGTTCTCCACAATGTTCTCCTCGCCCTACTTATGAGGAAAATTAAAACAATAACATTTCAGAAATAGGGTACATTTCATAATATCTTAATTATAACATCAAATCGAATTGAAAAATTAGATAAAATTCATTTTTCTTGAGATTTTTTCAATGCTACTATTATTTTGACCGGTTCAAAATGTCGAATAATCCAAAAAATTTTAAATTTCTTAAACATTTAAAATCATATCACCAAATAAACAATTATTTTGTGTTTGTAACCTCAAAACACAGCATTTAATGCAGTAGTAGCAATAAAAAAATTATCACACAAATAAATATGTGAAAATGTATATTAAGCTGTGGTGCGCTGCTATTATTTTGACCGCAACTGTATATATATATATAATTTTTTTTAATAAAATATTTTGTGTTTTCTTTAATTTTTGGTAAGGAAATATAACTTTTGCGAAAAACTTACAAATTTTGTTTGTTAATTTTTTCAATTTTGAGAAGAATGAAAGTGGTCTAAGTCAGTACATCCCTTGAAAGTAGTGGTTCCATTAGAGGTACCAACGTTGTTGATTTTTTATAAAAGTTCGATATAGTAGTAGGACATTCTGAGAAAAAAATGTTGTGCTTCGGTGGAAATATAATTTTCAATTGACTCAGACATAAAGCATTGCATATCTCAGAACGGATAAAGTGTGACTTATAAAAATAATTGTATTTATTTATAAAATTATTTTTTTCAATTGGTTTGGTTTGGCTATATTAAAAAATTACATTTTCCTGTAATGTTACTGCACTTCTACGAAAATCGTCTCTGTGGAATACAATCGATTGTGGATAGTACCGGCTTAACTTTACTCCGGTTTTACTTGTTATTGTATAGAAATATTGATGGAGAGATCATTGTATATATATTTTTTCGGGGCTCTATAATTTTTCTAAATGAAAACTAACATTTCAATTCAAATAAATACATGGAAGAGTTCACATTCTACGATAGAGTAACAAGAATATGGCTGTTTTTCTTTAAGACTGGATAACTAAGCTGCGATAACAAAAATTTAAATAAAATGTGAAAATTTCACTCAAAATAAAAAATTATTTTTTAAAATTGTCGCCAAAAGCAATATCAATGTGTGTGTGAAAACAAATTTTGAAAAAATAATTTTGTGTTAAAATTTGTTGACTTAGCCTGGATAATTATCCAGTGTAAGTCAAAATGATGGATATCGAGGCTAAGTCCAATAAAGTCGACACAAAATATTTTTTTTGGAAATTTCTTTTGATACATATATTTATATTGTAGTTGGCGGCAATGTGAAAAAATAATTTTTTATTTTGAGCAAAAAAATAAATTTTTATTAACGTTATTGTTATCGCAGCTTGTTATACCGGCTTAAAGAAAAACAGCCCTAACAAATAGGTAATTCCATAATCAATCACATCAAGACGAGTCACTTTTTGGAAACTTGTTTACATTTTGTTAACATATGATTTTAATAACTAAAATACCATGAATGTTTCTAAAGGGTGTTTTTTATTGGGGTATAGAACTTTAACTTGGCATCATTTTTTAACTGGCGGCCATTTTGTCAGCTGTCAAGTGATTAATATTTAGTTTGGTTTGCCATTTCATCATGAACAGGTTGACAAAAGAACAACGCTTGCAAATCGTGCAAATTTATTTCGAAAGTAATGGTTCAGTTCGCGAAGTTCACCGCAAGCTCCGTCCATTTTATGGTCGACATAATCGTCCATCAGAGCAATTAATTCGGTTAACCATGGATCGTTTTCGCACTACGTTTACTCTATGTGATAATACGCATCCGCAGAGACGTCGAACAGTGCGCACCGAAGAAACAATTGCCGCTGTAGAGCAAAGTGTTGAAGAGGACCCGAATGAATCGATTCGCCACCGTGCACAGCAATTGGAGCTTTGTCCATCAACCTGGAAATTGGACCTGTAGAATTGGCTATATTCGAGCCAGCCGCGGCGGCCACATGCCCGAAATAATATTTAAACATTAATGGCATAAAATTATCCTTCCAATAAAGCCAAATTGATGGACATTAAAACGATTTTCTTGTGTTTTATTTCAATTCGAAGTTCTATACCTCAATAAAAAACGCCCTTTATAAGACCATATCTATATATCCCCATATCCCTATAACTTATCTGAAGCACTTTGTTGCAGCATCTCTTCTGCTTCGTTCATTATCTTGAGGACAACCGAATTGACGACGTCCTTAACATTGGAGGCCCAAAAGAAGTCAATATGAGCAAAATCCTTCAAGTCGATAAAATGATTTACGCTCCTATTGCCCAGAATGCGGCTAAATTTCTCAACATCAGTTTTCGATGCAAATTTATCGTAGTCGCTGTAGTAGAAATGCAATGGAAAGCGAGGATTTATATTCGACACCGCATAGTCGGGAGGTGAAGAGCTATTATAGCGCTGCAAGTTGCCTTCAGCCCCCAAGTCATACTGACAAAAACGACCCGAAACATGAAGCTGCGCCAAGTGAAAGGCTTGATGGCCAGAAGCTGTGGCCGGGTGGCACTCAAATGCTTCCGGCAACAAAGACTGTAATTAATGGAAAAGTTTTCAATAATGACAACAATATTAATATTGTTGATTTCTTACAGTATTGAAATAGCCCGAATAACCGCCATAGATCAAAAAGAAAATAAATTCACAAAACTTTTGATTGGCCAACGGACTGCGGCATCTCTCGAAACCCAATATTTTACGAACAATCCATTGCTGCATGAAGGGAGCATCTCCCAGTAGGGAATTTAACGGTGTATGTGTACCCAGGAAGTACTTAGTTAAATACAATACAGGCGACTGGGCTTGAGACATATAAACTATTGGCGCCATCATGTGGACGGTTTTAAGCTTTGCATTGTATTCGGGCTGTGTGGAGAGCAGCATAAACATGATCGCTGTTCCCTGGGAGTGGCCCACATAGTGGAGTGCTGATTGACGCGTCTCTGCGAGGATGTAGTCCATGATGGTGGGCAGATCGATAACGCCGATTTCATGCCAAGAAAAACGCCAAAATTCCCCATCATGGGGGGACATGGACAAATGCCGTTTGCCATAGGTGTTACCTCGAGCATTGCCCAGCCAAACGTCGTAGCCTTTGTCGACCAGCTCAAAAGCGAGTTTTTCAGACCTCTTATGACAAAACCGTCCGAACTGCTGGTCAAACCGTTCATGAAAAGCACCACTGGTGCCGGAATGGCGGCATCTGGCCGTGTGGCATTCTTTATGCGAAATATCGTCAGGCCATAACCATCCTTGGTAAGAATATTGTGGGTCTCACTGTCGTAGCCAGCAAAGTGGATGCGATCGGCCTGCACATGAAGGATTTATATAGAAGTTATGCCAACAGCCAATGTATATATTCACACTTACAGTGTTCGTAGCAAGCACTGGCTCTTCCTGTAGATATACATACACTAGAGCAATTAGAATTGTGACTATTACCGCTCTCATTGTCTTGACCCGGCGGAAATAAAGCTTGTTTATAATAAATGTTTTAAAAATACCTGCATTTGAAAAAAAAAACATAAATTTGAAACGTAATGTCGGTTTCCTCTTAAGATCTGAATAGAATACATATTTAGAAAGTTTGAAGGGTTTCCCATTTCTGCATGGTAACCTCTGCCTACACAAATTTGTATACTTACAAGATAGGGTACATTTAGTGCAAAAATATAGTTTTTTAGTTCTAAAATGTGAATTACGATTAATTCCATTTGAAAATGACCAAAAAAACATAGATTTGGATATTCAACCACTTCGACTGTGGCACGTACATTGTACTAGTGATTGCGAATAACACAGTGCGAAAATTTTACAATTACTTTATTGGACCGTATGTAGAACAAGTAAGTAAGCTTCAGTCGGCTAAACCGACTTATATATACCCGCACTCTCAGAGAACATATGGAAGTTTTAAGGAATTAAATTTAACGTAGGGCAGGATAATTTCTGTGGAAGGTACTAAAGGGTGATTTTTTAAGAGCTTGATAACTTTTTTTAAAAAAAAAACGCATAAAATTTGCAAAATCTCATCGGTTCTTTATTTGAAACGTTAGATTGGTCCATGACATTTACTTTTTGAAGATAATTTCATTTAAATGTTGACCGCGGCTGCGTCTTAGGTGGTCCATCCGCTTAGTCCAATTTTGGCATTTCCACGTTTTTGAGTAACAGAGACCCAATTGGTGCGAACGGCGACGAATCGAAAATTGGTGGTCATCATTAACACTGGCCGATACAGCTGCGATATTTTCTTCAGTTCGCACTCTACGTAAGCGTGTTGGTGGTTTAATGTCCAACAATGTAAATTTGGTGCGAAATTTAGTCACAATAGCCCGAATAGCCGCTTCAGTGGGTCGATTAAACTGACCATAAAATGGAAGCGCGCAATGAACTTTCTTAACAGAGCACGCATTTTGATAATAAAATTCAATAATTTGCAAGCGTTGTTCGTTTGTAAGACGATTCATGATGAAATGTCAAAGCATACTAAGCATCTTTCTCTTTGATACCATGTCTGAAATCCCACGTGATCTGTCAAATACTAATGCATGAAAATCCTAACCTCAAAAAAATCACTCTTTAGAAGGGGCGTGGCTAGAGCGTAAATATTTTTTAAGTTTAAAGTGATTATAAAAACATTTTTAAATATCAAATTTCAAATGATTTTGACTGCCCGTATGGATGTCGGTTTTATTGGACCAAAGATTATGCCACTTTGTGTAGGTGGTACCAGAAGGGGTGAGGCAATATCACCCATATTCCACACGAATGTAACCTCTATAAAAGCATTTCTAAATATAAAAAATATAAATATATAATCAGTATGGAAGTTAAAACAGCTTTAGTTTTGCGTAGTTTTGCGTGATTTGTGTGGGAGGTACTGGAGAGGCGTGGCGAAACCCGTCATATTTAGTACACTTAAGGTGATTATAAAAATATAAGCAAATACTAAAATATAGCTGATTCCCAATATCCGTGTGGAAGTTATATGGATTTTAATTTAACATTGAAATATAGGCCTTTTGTGTGGGAGGTACCAAAAGGGAGTGACAATTTCGCCCATCTTCGAACTTAAAGTAAGTTTGCAAAAATATTACCATGTGCAAAGTTTGAATCGATTCCATAACTCCTTTCTAGAGCCAGACAGACGGACGGACATGGCTCAAACACCTTTAAAAGTCGTGAAACGGATTTGGTCCAAACATACTTAGGGTCTTAATGCGTTACACTTTTTTTCTATTCCAAATGATATATAACCTCCTACTCTGTAGAGTGAGGGTATAAAAACTGTTTACTCAATTTTTCATTTAGTGATCCTTTCTTTTAATTTACAAAGGATCTAGATGTTTAAATAATTTATTTACATACTTTAACTAGTCTGCTTTCAACAGACGTACGGACAGACATGGCTAGATGATCGTCTTCGATTTTTTGACGTTCACGAATATATATAATTTATAGGGTCTCAGGTCGATATTTCAAGGTGTTACAAACGGAATGGCAAAGTTAGTATACCACCATCCTGGAGATGGAGGGTATAAAAATTAACCTAAAGTTGACTACTTTTGCTACTTATCTATTTAAAAGAAAATTAAAATTTTTATTTATATGTTTTTTATATATATGGTGGGCCATGTAACATTTTAAATGTGAACCAACCTTGTTTTTATTTTTATTTTTATTTTTATTTTTATTTTTATTTTTATTTTTATTTTTATTTTTACTTTTATTTTTATTTTTATTTTTATTTTTATTTTTATTTTTATTTTTATTTTTATTTTTATTTTTATTTTTATTTTTATTTTTATTTTTATTTTTATTTTTATTTTTATTTTTATTTTTATTTTTATTTTTATTTTTATTTTTATTTTTATTTTTATTTTTATTTTTATTTTTATTTTTATTTTTATTTTTATTTTTATTTTTATTTTTATTTTTATTTTTATTTTTATTTTTATTTTTATTTTTATTTTTATTTTTATTTTTATTTTTATTTTTATTTTTATTTTTATTTTTATTTTTATTTTTATTTTTATTTTTATTTTTATTTTTATTTTTATTTTTATTTTTATTTTTATTTTTATTTTTATTTTTATTTTTATTTTTATTTTTATTTTTATTTTTATTTTTATTTTTATTTTTATTTTTATTTTTATTTTTATTTTTATTTTTATTTTTATTTTTATTTTTATTTTTATTTTTATTTTTATTTTTATTTTTATTTTTATTTTTATTTTTATTTTTATTTTTTTTATTTTTATTTTTATTTTTATTTTTATTTTTATTTTTATTTTTATTTTTATTTTTATTTTTATTTTTATTTTTATTTTTATTTTTATTTTTATTTTTATTTTTATTTTTATTTTTATTTTTATTTTTATTTTTATTTTTATTTTTATTTTTATTTTTATTTTTATTTTTATTTTTATTTTTATTTTTATTTTTATTTTTATTTTTATTTTTATTTTTATTTTTATTTTTATTTTTATTTTTATTTTTATTTTTATTTTTATTTTTATTTTTATTTTTATTTTTATTTTTATTTTTATTTTTATTTTTATTTTTATTTTTATTTTTATTTTTATTTTTATTTTTATTTTTATTTTTATTTTTATTTTTATTTTTATTTTTATTTTTATTTTTATTTTTATTTTTATTTTTATTTTTATTTTTATTTTTATTTTTATTTTTATTTTTATTTTTATTTTTATTTTTATTTTTATTTTTATTTTTATTTTTATTTTTATTTTTATTTTTATTTTTATTTTTATTTTTATTTTTATTTTTATTTTTATTTTTATTTTTATTTTTATTTTTATTTTTATTTTTATTTTTATTTTTATTTTTATTTTTATTTTTATTTTTATTTTTATTTTATTTTTATTTTTATTTTTATTTTTATTTTTATTTTTATTTTTATTTTTATTTTTATTTTTATTTTTATTTTTATTTTTATTTTTATTTCCAGAGGGAAATTTGAAGGTGTTACAAGAATGGCGAATATTCGAAAATGCATCGTATTCCATGGCATAGGTTGCGTCCATAACAATTTGTTTACATTTCATTGTATCAACAGGTTAAAATTGATTACGACAATTAATTATAACTATTGTTATTTCCCGGTGTACGCTCATTAAGGCCCGATTAGTCTATCTTACAAATCAAACGATTTTTGATGAAAGGAAAAAATCGTAAAACATAAACAACAATGCCTATCACATTGAAATGAAGAGTTATTGTTGACAATTCAAATCAATGTGTTCAATTCGTTTTGTTTATTGTACTATTTTGAATTTATTTTACTATTTATCGCAATTTTTTTTTTAAATCAAAAGAATTAAAAGTCAAAATTTGCATTTGCTTCCCTTCTACTCGTGGTCAGATTATGCGATCTTTATTTTAGACACATACTTTTTCACAGATCTAACGACTAGGACAGTCTAATCTGGCCTTTAGTAAAATGCACTAACGCACAGTGCACAACGGCCATCGGATGGAAAGTGTGGTATAAAATGATTAGATTAAAGGTCGATTAGACATTAGGTGGAGAATATTAAATCATTTTTGTTTCCCTTTCTACGCCACGAATGGAATATTTTGAATCGTAGCACATATTGAAAAATAACATAGGGCGGATTCTGGGCATTATTAGAATGGTTATAGTTATTTAATTTAACAACATTTTACGTATACATAAGCTAGACACACTATAAATAATTATGACACTCTTACGATTCTGCGCATTCTAGCTGTTTCTGTTTGATTGGTACCATTTTTATCCCGTTTTACCCCATCTCACTACAGCCTAAGGTATGAATTTTGCATAAATCACAGTTAGGCTAGAGTTGGCAAACCTCCCAAAATATGGCAAGGAAATTTAATTTATTTTTGAAAAATAAATTTAATTTATTTTTGAAAAACAGTCTTTATTTGAAATAAAGCAAACTTTGTAGGACAAAGTTTACAACAAGAAAATGTGTTTATTTCAAAATTAACAGGTATGTCGAGTAAATTAAAAATATAAAAATAATATGCGGACAGTATACAATGAAACTAGAAGATGAGAGAGTGAGAGAACTGTACTGAGTGTGGCAAGTAGACTAAACACGATCATGTAATATATACAAAGCTGTATAAACGTCAGTATTCATTTGTCTCTGAGTGTTATTTTTGATATGTTGATGTTATAGTTAGACAATAACTGCAACTGATTAAAGCAAAGCTTGTCAAACTTGATCAGTTGACAGAGTTGCACGAAACTATGAATTTTCAATAGTGTTACTGAATAATATAATACAAAAAGACAATAATACAAATAATCCAACCGATAACATTTTATTCGATTTATCGAATAATTTTTGTCAAATATATGTTCGAATAATGAAAAAATCATGATTTGCGAATATCGAATAATTCGAATAAATTGTCCCAAATAATCGACTAATCTATATTATAAGTTTTGTCTTAAAAAAAAATAATGAAATCGTCGTCTGCTTTGTATGATAAATTGATTTTTAATAGCCAGTTTGCTCACTTTTTGGTAAAAAACTATAAAACACCAAATATAAAATCCAATAACAATTATTTTTTCGATTGTTTTAAATGTATGCTCCACAAATATTAAAATAACTCGGGTACGATTTATCCGATTTCATTTAAAAAATAGCAACAACTGACCAATAGCTTCGGAATTATTTAAAATTTAAGGAACAATAAATTCATAGAAAAGTGATAATAGTATACAAAATTGCTGTTAACACCATGATAATAAAGTCAGTTCAGTTATAAATCACATGATCCATATTCGAAAGAATTCAATGGACAACTTCTGATATTTTGCTCAATTAAGGGAATGTTCTTTATTTTGACAAGGAATTAAGATTTTTGTTAACTTCTTTTGAATTCGTATTTGAAACTAAATTTTTTAAATAAAATCAGATACGTAATAAACGTTCAATATTTAGTTTATCTACCCGTTAACTGGCGGGTCTTGTCTATATAGCACTTATTAATTATCTTTTATTTAAGTGGACAATTGTTCGATTAATCGGTTAATCGAATAACTCTCGACGTCATTATTCGATTAATTGGAATTTTTTTGTTTTCAAATAAACGATTAATCGAATAACATAAAAGTCGGAGTAGTTGGATGCACCAATGCTAACGTATTACGATACGATAATTATAGGTCTAAATTAGCATAATAGAAACTTATGATTGCAACACCCAAATTTAAAGAAATAGTATATATAACCGACTTCTTGAGTAGAAAATCGATTATTGTAATTTCTTATGGAGGCTAAATGGAGACGTCAACACCTAATTTTAGATGAAATTTCAGACCCATCTGAAGACTGTCTCCTCCAATATCTAAGTATTAATAGCATTTAATAATGCATAGTTATTTAGTTATTTAGTTATTTAGTTATTTAGTTATTTAGTTATTTAGTTATTTAGTTATTTAGTTATTTAGTTATTTAGTTATTTAGTTATTTAGTTATTTAGTTATTTAGTTATTTAGTTATTTAGTTATTTAGTTATTTAGTTATTTAGTTATTTAGTTATTTAGTTATTTAGTTATTTAGTTATTTAGTTATTTAGTTATTTAGTTATTTAGTTATTTAGTTATTTAGTTATTTAGTTATTTAGTTATTTAGTTATTTAGTTATTTAGTTATTTAGTTATTTAGTTATTTAGTTATTTAGTTATTTAGTTATTTAGTTATTTAGTTATTTAGTTATTTAGTTATTTAGTTATTTAGTTATTTAGTTATTTAGTTATTTAGTTATTTAGTTATTTAGTTATTTAGTTATTTAGTTATTTAGTTATTTAGTTATTTAGTTATTTAGTTATTTAGTTATTTAGTTATTTAGTTATTTAGTTATTTAGTTATTTAGTTATTTAGTTATTTAGTTATTTAGTTATTTAGTTATTTAGTTATTTAGTTATTTAGTTATTTAGTTATTTAGTTATTTAGTTATTTAGTTATTTAGTTATTTAGTTATTTAGTTATTTAGTTATTTAGTTATTTAGTTATTTAGTTATTTAGTTATTTAGTTATTTAGTTATTTAGTTATTTAGTTATTTAGTTATTTAGTTATTTAGTTATTTAGTTATTTAGTTATTTAGTTATTTAGTTATTTAGTTATTTAGTTATTTAGTTATTTAGTTATTTAGTTATTTAGTTATTTAGTTATTTAGTTATTTAGTTATTTAGTTATTTAGTTATTTAGTTATTTAGTTATTTAGTTATTTAGTTATTTAGTTATTTAGTTATTTAGTTATTTAGTTATTTAGTTATTTAGTTATTTAGTTATTTAGTTATTTAGTTATTTAGTTATTTAGTTATTTAGTTATTTAGTTATTTAGTTATTTAGTTATTTAGTTATTTAGTTATTTAGTTATTTAGTTATTTAGTTATTTAGTTATTTAGTTATTTAGTTATTTAGTTATTTAGTTATTTAGTTATTTAGTTATTTAGTTATTTAGTTATTTAGTTATTTAGTTATTTAGTTATTTAGTTATTTAGTTATTTAGTTATTTAGTTATTTAGTTATTTAGTTATTTAGTTATTTAGTTATTTAGTTATTTAGTTATTTAGTTATTTAGTTATTTAGTTATTTAGTTATTTAGTTATTTAGTTATTTAGTTATTTAGTTATTTAGTTATTTAGTTATTTAGTTATTTAGTTATTTAGTTATTTAGTTATTTAGTTATTTAGTTATTTAGTTATTTAGTTATTTAGTTATTTAGTTATTTAGTTATTTAGTTATTTAGTTATTTAGTTATTTAGTTATTTAGTTATTTAGTTATTTAGTTATTTAGTTATTTAGTTATTTAGTTATTTAGTTATTTAGTTATTTAGTTATTTAGTTATTTAGTTATTTAGTTATTTAGTTATTTAGTTATTTAGTTATTTAGTTATTTAGTTATTTAGTTATTTAGTTATTTAGTTATTTAGTTATTTAGTTATTTAGTTATTTAGTTATTTAGTTATTTAGTTATTTAGTTATTTAGTTATTTAGTTATTTAGTTATTTAGTTATTTAGTTATTTAGTTATTTAGTTATTTAGTTATTTAGTTATTTAGTTATTTAGTTATTTAGTTATTTAGTTATTTAGTTATTTAGTTATTTAGTTATTTAGTTATTTAGTTATTTAGTTATTTAGTTATTTAGTTATTTAGTTATTTAGTTATTTAGTTATTTAGTTATTTAGTTATTTAGTTATTTAGTTATTTAGTTATTTAGTTATTTAGTTATTTAGTTATTTAGTTATTTAGTTATTTAGTTATTTAGTTATTTAGTTATTTAGTTATTTAGTTATTTAGTTATTTAGTTATTTAGTTATTTAGTTATTTAGTTATTTAGTTATTTAGTTATTTAGTTATTTAGTTATTTAGTTATTTAGTTATTTAGTTATTTAGTTATTTAGTTATTTAGTTATTTAGTTATTTAGTTATTTAGTTATTTAGTTATTTAGTTATTTAGTTATTTAGTTATTTAGTTATTTAGTTATTTAGTTATTTAGTTATTTAGTTATTTAGTTATTTAGTTATTTAGTTATTTAGTTATTTAGTTATTTAGTTATTTAGTTATTTAGTTATTTAGTTATTTAGTTATTTAGTTATTTAGTTATTTAGTTATTTAGTTATTTAGTTATTTAGTTATTTAGTTATTTAGTTATTTAGTTATTTAGTTATTTAGTTATTTAGTTATTTAGTTATTTAGTTATTTAGTTATTTAGTTATTTAGTTATTTAGTTATTTAGTTATTTAGTTATTTAGTTATTTAGTTATTTAGTTATTTAGTTATTTAGTTATTTAGTTATTTTCTTATTGTCTTAAATAGTAAGTATTTCTTAAATATGTAATCTTTTGATACTTATTTCAAGCATTTAAAACTTAAACTTGTCAGTATAATATCACTAAACATTAGAACTAATCTCCCAGCAAGATGATGGGAGTACTTCCGTATGAAGCAAACTTTAAAAGTCAATATCTCAAAGACGAAGTAATTGAAATTTAGTACACTTATAAACATCTATATGTACAGATGTTAAAAACCGACCCTCGGTTTGTTCTAAAATTCGCAATTTCAAAAAAACGGATTTCGTTTTTAAATTTTTACAAAACCGGTCAAACCGGTTTTTTAATATAGGCACACTCAAAAGAATTTGTTAGTAAAAGAAAGCAAAAATACTGCTGAAAAAAGCAGATTTTCTGCTGAAAAAGTGACAGCAGATTGTACCTGCTGAAATGGCAAACAGTTGTTTGCTGTTTTTTAGAACAAAATTATACTCATATTTTGAAAAGAAAATTATATCATGAAACTTTAAACATATGTATAGAAAAGTATGGTATATAAATATAAAGAAACGAAGAGCAATCCTTATTTTTAAAATTATTATGTTTATTTTTTAATTAAAAATTCCTATTCTTCCCCTTAAGCATCATTATCATAGCAGTATTTAACAAAAATACGCATTCAAATAACTCTTAAAATAGTTAACATCTATCTTCTATATATATAAAAGAGTTGCGTGATTTAGTGACTGACTGACTGACTGACTGATCACTCCCCAGACCAAACGGCTAATGCTAGAATCATGAAATTTGGTGTGTACATTTCTCTTACCGTGTAGAGGTGTGATAAGACGAGATTTTTCGAAATTCATAACTTTAAGGGGTAAAAAGGGATAAAAATGGTACCACCGCAATGACCAAACGGCTGGGCCTAGAATCTTGAAATTTGGTATGGACATTCCTTTTACAATATTAAGACATCTCAAAAAATGTTATTTGCAAAATTCGTATCTTTGGGAGGTCAAATGGGACTAAAGTTGTACCAACATCATGGCTGAAGCTAGAATCATGAAATTTGGGATGTACATTTCTCTTACAGCGAAGAGATCAGATTTGAACGCAGGTTTTCGTAATTCGTAAAGGGGTAAAATGGGTTAAAGAGGGATAAAAATTGTACCAAACGGCTGGGCTAGAATCTTGAAATTTGGTAAAAAAATCCTTTATAGCTTAAACGCGTCCAAGATTTTATTTTCAAAATCCGTACCTTTTGGGAGTGAAATCGGGTAAAAAGGGATAAAAATAGTACCAATTAAATGGACTGGGCCTAGGATCTTGAAATTTGGAACGGGCATTACTTTTATAGCACGAATGCGACCAAAAAATTTTTTTCAAAATTCGTACTTTTTGTGGGTGATATCGGGTAAAAAGGGATAAAAATGGTACCAATCAAACGAATGGAGCTGGAATAATAAATTTCGGTGTACATACATCAAAAACCTTAGAAAATGACACATTTTTTTTAAATTCGTACTTTTAATAGGTAAACGGGGAAAAGGGGATAAATAGGTACCAACAACACGGTACATAATGAAATTCGGTATGTATATTCGTTTTACAGCGCAAGTCACTGATAAGAAGGCATTTTTCGAAATTTGTAATTTTATGGGATTAAATGGGATAAAAATTGTACCACACCCCAGACCAAACAACTGGAATAATGAAATTCGGAACGGGCAATACAAACAGAAAACATTTTTCAAAATTGCGTACTTTTTGTGAGGGAAACTGGGTAGAAAGGGATATAAAATGGCACCAATCAAACAAACGGAGCTGGAATCATGAAATTCGGGGTCTGCATCCCTGAAAATGCTTACAAAAGCAAATTGAAGGAATTTTTCGAAATTCGTACTTTTAAAGAATAAACGGGAAAACGGGGATAAAAAAGGTACCAAGAACACGGTTGACGCTACCATCATGAAATTAGGTGTGCGATTTTTTCGAAAATGCTTACAAAAGCAAATTGAAGGAATTTTTCGAAATTCGTACTTTTAAAGAATAAACGGGAAAACGGGGATAAAAAAGGTACCAAGAACACGGTTGACGCTACAATCATGAAATTAGGTGTGCGATTTTTTCGAAATTTTTAAAATTAAATGGGATATAATTTGTACCACGGCTGAAGCTAGAATTGTGAAATTCGGTGTGTATATTCCTCTGGCTGTGTAGACGCGAAGCATCACCTCATTTGTAAATGTATACTTTTAAGTAGAAATCGGAACAACAAGTGATTAAAATGATACCCGCCAATGTATCAAATAAGGTATATATTACTCTGGCGTGCAATACAGAAGTATTGCATCAAACTCTGTACTGTACAAAAGTGATAAAAATCGAACAAACCAAATTGGGATAAAGATGGTACTAATCAAAGTTTTCAGCTGGAATATGAAAAGAATGTTAGATATTTGGTGTGTACATTTCTCCGAGTACGTAGATGCGCAACATAAAATAATATTTCTAAATGTGTACGTTTAAGTGGTAAACAAATTTTTCTATCCCAAATGCGTACTCCGTAGAGTAAGGGTATAATAATCTCAGATTTTTTTAAGACAATTGTTTCAATTTAAATTAATCACTTGACTGTGTATAAATTGATGGTATAATATAAATTATTTTTTGTTAAATTTGTAAAAGGGGGGCACAAATTCGGTGTATAAATTCCTTCAGCTACGTAGGATCTGGAATAGAGAATTTGGTGGTAATACGTAGTTGGGAAACATAAACCATGTTTTCAAATTTTGTGAGCAATTACAAGTGATTTACCCTGAAATAAATATCCTTACACCGCATACGAAGTAGCGTATAATATAAATTATCTCGAACAATACAAAATTCTACATTTTATACAATACTAACGATTATAATAATATTTTTTCAGAAATATCTATCACATATCGTATTTTTTATGATATCTTCGGGATATTGTGCACACATTAACCCACTGCAAGCCAAATGAACCAATTAGATATATGTGACCTGGTCTACGGAAAGGGGGCTTAGGTGTCAAAAAATCAATTTTCACTTTTTGGTTGATTCGGATGGAAGATGAGATGCTTTTTCACGTGGTGAAAAGCAGAAAGTTCTAACTTGCTTAGAAGTGTACTAAAAATGTAGAGAAGGAAGAGTAAAAATATATATATATATATACTTACACGATGAACTATAATAATATTCCGACCAACAACAACTCTTACTGGACGTCCGGCGCGGAGAACAATTAACGAGATAATGAGAAACTGACGAAACGAGTTGCTTACTTTTAACAGCTTTTTCACAGAAAACTAGTTTTCGCACGCTCCCTTTTCGTAGACCAGGTCACATATTAACAATACTTTTAGAAAGAAAATTATTACATGTAACTAATATTAATTGAAAGATATTTTTTATTATAGGCACATTGTCACGAGCTCATAGAAATTGAAGTTCCGTCAGACTGAATGACTTTTAACTCCAGAACGCTCATTCTGTATCTTATTTTTATATTTTAATTAACATCAGTAATTTTTAGCAGACTGCAAATTCTCCAGTAGTTTGAATGCTGAAATGCAGATATACTGCATAAAAACTGCAGATAAACTGTTGTTATAGCAGAAAAATTGCCTGCTGATAGGTAGCAAACAATCTCTGCTGTTAATAGCATACATTTTTTAGTGCAAAAATTTAATCTTTTGCAGTCGAACCTGGATAAGTGAGACCTGCATAAGTCGCAATCATCTATTAGTGGGACATTTTTTTGGTCCATGCTTATTTCACACAAAAAACTCTTTAAGTGGGAATTTAAACCACTTTAAATGGGATTGAGGTTTTCCATGAGAGGGACTTCGCATTCACTGTAAACCTCTATAAGTGGGATTTTTCAATTGCTTTACCGCTGTTAGTGGGATTTCATACTAGGAGAGATATTTCTTTGTCATTGTGGTCGTTTATTTTTATACCCTCCACCTCCAGGATGGGGATTTGTCATTCCATTTGTAACACCTTGTAATATCGACCTGAGACCCTATAAAGTACATATATGTTCTTGATCGCCATAAAATTCTAAGACGATCTAGTCACGCTAGCATCTAAACGAAAGGAGCTAGGGCGTTCAAATTTTCCATAAATGCGTCTTATAGTCGTAGATCGGTAAGGATTGAAACTGGGCGAAATCGGCGCAAAGGGAATTTTTTTCTCTCACAAGGGCTAAAAAACCCATAATAACCCCTAATATTTTAGAGTATTTTAGCATATTTGTTCAATATGTCTGCTTGTACTTACTTGATATTGGGTATGCGCATTCCTCCTATAACAAAAAAGTGCACCATAAAGTGATTTTTATTCGTAGGGAGTGAAATGGGACAAAAATGGTACACATCAAACCACAACAGCTAGAAACACGAAATTTGGTGTGTACTTCCCTCTAATTGAGGTACTTCCACTGTCGTTCAATTGCATAATAACCTGACGCTGCGCCTCAATGTACCATTTTCCTTTAGCAATGTCTAATTATAAATTTTGTTAAATAATAACTTCCATTTGAGTAAAAATTACCCATACATACCAATTAATTATTTTAAACGCAAGAAGAGACAGAAAATAACAACTTTTATCAAATGTGCTAAATTTGTGTCCAGCCCAGATTATGAATTACTTACAAAAACATGAGAGTACGAGAAAAAGACACAAAAGAATACAAAAAATATTATTGGGCTTACTGATCACAGCAAATTTCTACTTTTAAGGGAGGAAAGAGACGAAAAGGGATAGAAATGGTACCAATTTAAGTAATGCAGATATTAAAAGGTTTTTCATAAATTTAGTGTTTTTTTTCTTAATATGTATGAAAAAATCATAAATAAATTGAAATGTTTCATACAATTTTTTCATAAACATTGCATACTTCATAAAAGAAAATTGGTAAATTAGTGAAACTTAGCTTCATAAGATTAAAGAAGGATTTTATAGTATTAGCGAAACAATTCTTAAATATTAAGAATATTATATTATTAGGTGAAAGACATATTCATTGCAAAGACTCATGCAATGGTGGTATGTGTTGATTGGTTAGTCAACGAGTCAGACCTTTTTTGCTTTTTTGTTTATATTGGAAACTTCAATTATTACTATTTATTAGCTCTTTCATAAAATTAATGAAGTTTCTTCATAAAATCTATGAAAATTTTCATTTTATGACAAAAGTTCTTCGAATGAAGAACTGCATTTGATAGTTTCTGAGAAATGTTTCATAAATTCTACAGGGTTTTCCAACAAGAGGTGTTATTTTGAATCACCCGGTACATCGGTAGCTGTCACTTTTGAAGCTTTTATTCTTTGACATTTAACAAGTAGAAACTACGCCATTACTAAAAATGGAACGATACACGCTTAAACAACGCATTGAAATTATTAAAATTCATGAATGAAAATGATCCGGAATTCCATCGAAAAATCATCTTGACTGATGAGGCCGATTTCCACCTCGGTGGCTACGTCAACAGGCAAAATTGTCGCATCTGGGGCTCGGAAAACCCAAGTGTTATTGTTGAGAAGCCTATTCATCCTCATCGTTTGACTATTTGGTGCGGTTTATGGTCCGGCGGGGTCATTAGACCTTACTTTTTCGAAAATGAGGTTGGATCAACAGTTATGGTGAATGGATTGCGCTATCGAGAGATGATTAATGATTTTATATGGTCGGAGTTGGATGGTATTGATCTGGACAACGTTTACTTTCAACATGACGGCGCTACGTGCCACACAAGCAACGAAACCATTGCTCTTTTACCGGAAAGGTTTCCGGACCGTGTTATCTCTCGAAGAGGCGATCACAATTGGCCACCGAGATCTTGTGTTTTAACACCTTGCGACTTCTTCCTTTGGAGCCACGTGAAATAAAGAGTGATTTTTTTGAGGTTAGGATTTTCATGCATTAGTATTTGACAGATCACGTGGGATTTCAGACATGGTGTCAAAGAGAAAGATGCTCAGTATGCTTTGACATTTCATCATGAATCGTCTTACAAACGAACAACGCTTGCAAATTATTGAATTTTATTATCAAAATGCGTGCTCTGTTAAGAAAGTTCATTGCGCGCTTCCATTTTATGGTCAGTTTAATCGACCCACTGAAGCGGCTATTCGGGCTATTGTGACTAAATTTCGCACCAAATTTACATTGTTGGACATTAAACCACCAACACGCTTACGTAGAGTGCGAACTGAAGAAAATATCGCAGCTGTATCGGCCAGTGTTAATGATGACCACCAATTTTCGATTCGTCGCCGTTCGCACCAATTGGGTCTCTGTTACTCAAAAACGTGGAAATGCCAAAATTGGACTAAGCGGATGGACCACCTAAGACGCAGCCGCGGTCAACATTTAAATGAAATTATCTTCAAAAAGTAAATGTCATGGACCAATCTAACGTTTCAAATAAAGAACCGATGAGATTTTGCAAATTTTATGCGTTTTTTTAAAAAAAAAAGTTATCAAGCTCTTAAAAAATCACCCTTTATAAGGTCTACGCCAACAGTCCATCGTCGATTCAAGACCTCAAACATAGAATTCGTGAGGCTATCGAGGACATAGAGCAGCCACTTTGCGATTTGGTTATGGAAAATTTCATGAAAGGATTATGTCGTGTATGCGTGGTCTGATGTTGTTTTTCATTATTAACGTCATATAAACATCCGATCATTTATCTCAAAAAATGGATTTTCTCTTTGAATACCAAAATAACACCTCTTGTTGGAAAACCCTGTATTACACTTTTCATTGATTTGTGCTTTATGAAACATGTTTCATACATTTTATGAAATGTTTCTTTGGCGACTTTTTAATGCAAATAAATTTTCACTCAACATCATAAATATTATGAAGATAATTCTTTCAGTGATTTCCAAATTATTCTTTTAGATTTATCTAAAATTCAGTAAATACTATCCAAAAACTGAGATAAAACTGATAATGTTTCCGCGTGAGAAGTAGCCGGCACTGCTAGTTAAAATAAAAAAATAAAAGAAAATAATTTGTATTTCTTTTTAAATTAATTGTCGCCCAAGGAACTTTTAACTTCAATACTTGTACTATAATTTTGGAGGTATTCATTAGTCCGACCATGTCGATTTCTTCATAGATATGTTTCTTCTCTTCGATGCTAATTGTTAAAAAATGGAGCAAAATAATTTTTCTGTTTTTTTTCTATTATTTTTATGGGATTTTCGTGACAATAAAAAAACGATTTAAAAAATATTTGTTTATCAATTTTAAATCACAACTTTGACGTGAAGAAAATAAATAGTCATTATCCCTACTTGTATAGGGTGGGTCATTTAAAACTTTAACTTAGAATCGGCTAAAAAAAGGTACTGATTATTTTTCCTAATTTCTGGGTTTATTGGAAAGGTTGAACTTTGTCATTTAATAATGGAATTCAATATCATCCATATGACTACCACGACTGGCTTGGTACTTCTACCTCTTCCGATCAACCCAAATTTTCAGTACAGCCCAAATTACACAACAAACAGTGACTCATCGCTGTGGATGCACTGGCTTCTCAATAGTCACATGTGGGTTCTCTAAACCCCATATGAAGCAATTTTGCTTATTGACATTGCCACCGAGATGGAAATGAGCGTCATGAAGACTGAACTGAAGGCCGATTTCTTCGCGAAAATTTTCCACGTAAATTTCTTACAGTTTGCGTTAAGGACTCACTACTTTGGAATTAAGTTTTTAATATTTCCCACTTTTGTTGGAACGTATAGAGTCCCATTTTTGCAAATGACAAACATAAACCTGCAAATAAAAATGAATGGTATTCTAGCTTTCAAAGTCAAATTTAAAATTTTAAATGGAAGAGTTCATATTTTACGGCACAAAAATCAGGAAAAGAAGGAATTATCAAAATTAATATTTATATTAGTTAACAAATATTTTTAGCAACTAAAATGAGTCACTTTTCTAACAGACTCTTGCTTTATTACTTCAAATCCCTACAACTTATCTGCATCACTCTGTTGCAGCACCTCTTCTGCTTCGTTCATTGTTTTGAGAACAACCGGGTTGATAACGTCCTTAATATTGGAGGCCCATACAAAATCAATATGGGCAAAATTCTTCAAGTCAATAAAATGATTTACGCTTCTCTTGCCCAGAATGCGGCTGAATTTCTCGACATCAGTTTTCGAAGACAACTCATCGTAATCGCTGTAGTAGAAATGTAGTGGGAAACGAGGATTTATATTCGACACCGCATAGTCGGGAGGTGAAGAGCTATTATAGCGCTGCAAGTTGCCTTCAGCACCAAAATCGTACTGGCGAAAAAGACCCGAAACATGAAGCTGCGCCAAGTGAAGGGCTTGATGGCCAGAAGCTGTGGCCGGGTGGCACTCAAATGCTTCCGGCAGCAGAGACTGTAATTAAATGATACTTCTTTAATAATAACATCAATATTAATTTTATCTCCAATTCCTACAGTATTGAAATAGCCCGAATAACCGCCATAGATCAAAAAGAAAACAAATTCACAAAACTTTTGATTGGCCAACGGGCTGCGGCATCTCTCGAAACCCAAGATTTTACGATAAATCCATTGATGCAGGAAGGGAGCATCTCCCAGTAGAGCATTTAGTGGTGTGTGTGAACCAAAGATGAATTTAGTGAAGCGTATTAAAGGCGACTGGACATGCGACATATAGGCTATTGGCGCCATCATGTGGGCGGTTTTAAGCTTTGCATTGTATTCGGGCTGTGTGGAGAGCAGCACAAACATGATCGCTGTTCCCTGGGAGTGGCCCACATAGTGGAGAGCTGATTGGCGGGTCTCCCGGAGTATGTAGTCCATGATGGTGGGTAGATCGATGACACCGATTTCATGCCACGAATAACGCCAAAATTCTCCATTGTGGGGGGACATGGACACATGCCGTTTGCCATATGTGTTACCTCGATCATTGCCCAGCCAAACATCGTAGCCTTTGTCAACCAGCTCAAAGGCCAGGCTATTATTCAGGCCTCTGATGACCCAACCGTCCGAACTGCTGGTCAAACCGTGCATGAAAAGCACCACTGGCGCCGGGTCAGATGGGCCATCTGGCCTTGTGACATTCTTTATGCGAAATATGGTTATGCCATAACCGTCCTTGGTATAAATATTGTGGGTCTCACTGGCATAGCCAGCAAAGTGGATGCGATCGGCCTACAGTTGAAGGATTTATATGGATGGCATGTATCTCAGTGAATAGATAAATACTTACAGTGTTTGTGAAAAGGCCTGGCTCTTCCCGTAGATATACAAACACTACAGCAATTAGAATTGTGATTATGAGCGCTCTCATTGTCTTGACCAATCGAATGGTGGAATTGTTATGACAGCAAAACTTTCGTATTTCAGACAATAAGCGATAACGTTTAATACTGAGATTAAGATTGACCAATGCACTCTACACTTGGCAATGTAGTGTAATTTTGCAAAGTAATATGAAAATGATACGAAATCGTACAGCACAATTAATCTCAATTGGAGGACTTTGTGCAGCCAGGAACAGCCTGAAACAATACGAGAGCAAAACTTCTTGATATAATGTCAGACATTCACTCGGAACAAATCTAGAAGATATCGCCAAAATATATCCAGAAAGATAAAAAAGCTATATCACCAAATAAGCCATAAATTAAAAAAAAATATGCAATTTTCCATTTTTGTTTATATCTCAAATTAATCAAAATAAATTAATTAATAAAATTTAAAAAAAAAGGTTAAAAAAATCTGTGAATGGTTATCAGCCGATAATCATACAAAAGAAACCTATATGATATCACCAAAATATCTTCTTGAAGATAAAAAAGCGATATCACCAAATAACCACCATTTTTTCATATTCCAAGTTAAATAAATAAAATATTAAAATTAAAATATAATTAATTGATGTTTCTCCAAAACATTCAAATGAAATGTGACAATACGATAAGTATTTGCTTAAAATGTAAAAGATTGATATAAAATCAAATATTGCCTTGATAATTACACAGTGCAACAAAAAAAACTGAAATTTACATATCTGGGTAGCGCTATTATTCTTCTTCTGCCGGTTTAAAAAATCGCCAAAAATATTCTGGAAGATAAAAAAGCGGTAAAAAAATAATAAAATTTGCAAAGATTCCCCGATTCACACGAAATGTGACAACAAAATTTTCTTAAAAATTCATATTCAAAAATTTCTTTAAAATTAAAAAGGATGATATGAAAAAATATTATCTTGATGATTACACCGAGCACCAAAAAACTGAAGTAAACATACCTGAGAAGTGACTCACAATATCAACACAAAAATTATAAATATATATATTTTTAATTTTTCTAAAATTAAAATTTTCGTAATAGGTAAACAAAAATAAGATTTTTTAAAAAAATTGATTTAAAAAGGAAGAAAACAAGGTATTTTTATGAAAATCGGATTTATTCATAGAAGAAGTTATTGTGATCTAAAAAAACATGCTTTTTAAGGTATGATTTAAAAAATTATGATTTTTAAGAAATAAGATTTTTTAAAAGAAATTACAATTTAAAAAATACGATTACAAATACAATTTAAGAAAATATGATTTAAAAAAATACGATTTAAAAATAATACGATTATTTTAAAAATAGGATTTAAAAAAAATAGAATTTTTTAAAAAATCGTATTTTTACGATTTAAAAACAATACGATTTAAAAAAATAAGGTTTTTTAAAAAAATAAGGTTTTTTAAAAAAATCGATTTAAAAAATACGTTTTTAAAAAAATACGATTTAAAAAAAATAGGATTTAAAAAAATATTATGATTTAAAATAATTAAGATTTGTTTTAGTTTTTTCGTTTGTATTTTTTTGGTCTGTAATCAATATTTGATTTGAACTGGGATATTGTCCTGGCTCAAGACCATTTTGCATCTATATTTAATAGAATGCAAATTTATTTACAAATGGCATGGTAACATTTATTACTTGGCTGCAGACTACCACTATCATGATTTCCACCCTGTCTAAAGGTTTCATTCAGGTGGCTTCGCAGCGACTTTTCAACATCAAACCCGGCCTCTATAAGGAGATGATTTTCACAAACGAACGAGAATCCCAACTCACTTGCCGAATTTGCGTTTAAAAAATCGCACCAAGTAATAAAGCACACATGCCATCTTACAAGCATCTCATTGAGTTGCATATGTAAGTATGTGTATATGCAGGTATAGTTACCCAGCAATACTTCTGCCGTGCCAACGCTCATTTGTTTTAGTTTTTTCGTTTGTATTTTATGGGTCTGTAATCAATATTTGATTTGAACTGGGATATTGTCCTGGCTCAAGACCATTTTGCATATATATTTAATAGAATGCAAATTTATTTACAAAAAATTTGCATTCTATTAAATATAGATGCAAAATGGTCTTGAACCAGGACAATATCCCAGTTCAAAAATTAAAATTTTAAAAAGGATTATCACAACTTTTACATTTACCCATAGCCATTTTACATATAAACATTGTTTTTTTCTTTAGAATTTTAGCTAGTAAAATATAAAATAAAATATTTTTTTCTAATTTTTTTCCATTTTTTAAGACGTTTTCGTGCCAGCAAAATATTTTTTTCCAATTTGTTGAAGACTCAGTCGTGAACCACTGTTTGTATTTGACAGTGTAATTCTCAATATTTGCAGCCACCATGAGTACTTTTAATTTTACATATACCGGGGTGTTATCGGACTTATATTTCCAAAATGAGAGTATAAATATTTATTTAATTACATAAAAATTTTTTTTATATCGTTTTCGACCTTTTTCGAAAGCTAAAATACATCAGAAAATGTTATACATGATCCTTCGACATCAGTTTTGTTGCATAGTCTTAACAATTTTCCATCAGATTAAACATGAAGACTTTTCGATTATACTATGCAACAAAAAATATAAAAACGTTGTGTACGATTTTATTTTTATAAGCATCGAAGTATACTGATTCAAAATATCAACAGAAATAATTTTTATTTAATTTGTTAACTAATTCCAATTTTTGCGAAAGTACTTTTACTAATTTTACTACTTTTTTCTCATTTTGCAAATATATATCCGATCACTAATTTTGCTAATTTTGTTCCAACTAATAACAATGTAACGAAGGAAACAGTGTTTTCATATACAAGATCCGTGGTTAAATGTAGATATAACATCTATTAAATGTATTAAATTATGATTTTCCAAATTGATGCCTAAATATTGCGCAGATAACAAATTAGATAGCAGAATATTTTGTTTTACTAAACGAAGATATTTTTAACAAAAATAAATTTAAAAAAATATCAAAAAAATTGTTTAATATTGTTTAGAAATTTAGAAAGGTAAAATACACCAGAAAATCTTATACGTAGACCTTGGCACATTTTTTATTGCATAGTCAATTCATCCGGAAGAAATCTAGATGATATCGCTAAAATATCTCCTGGAAGATAAAAAAGCGATATCACCAGATAACCACCTAGAAAGCCAAAAATGCAACTTTACATGTTTTTCATATTTTAGTGTGATATCATCTGGAAGAAATCAAGACGATATCGCCAAAAAAATATCTCCTGGAAGATAAAAAAGCGATATCAGCAGAAGACAAAACTCAATTTTCTACGCTATTCATATTTTAATGTGAGATCATCCGGAAGAAATCTAGACGAATCAATGGAAGATAAAAATCGATATCACTAGATAACCATCTAGAAGCCAACGTATACATTTTCCATGATTTTTATATTTTATTGGAGCTTATCAATAAAATTTGAAAAAAATAGAAGCAGATTTCCAACAAAAGGACAATTTTCCTTTATTATTTCTACGAAACAATCAATCGAAATGCGACAACATAAACAATTTGTTGTCAGTATCGCCAATATGCCTTTAAAATTTTAAAAGAATGTTATGAGAAATATTATTTTGTTGATGATTTACAAAACGATCAACACTATCTTCTAGGCGACGTATCTTTCGAATGTTTTAGGAATACTGACTCAATAATCAAAACAAACATTTTTATGGATATATATTTGTTCTTACCTTTAATTTTATGTATAAACAAAAATGATCGAACTTACATTTCCAACATTATTGTACAATTATTAAAAATATCTCCGACAAATATTTAAATTTTACTTTTTGATTTTAATCTGTTGCAAACATTACGACAATTCGAACATGCTCCGCATTCGATGTGCCATAAATTGGGGCGATAATAATATGTTTACATTTCATTATGGCTGCAGGTCAAAACTAATTGCTGCAATTAATAATGACAATTGTTATTTCGCAAGTACACGCTCATTAGTAAAATGCAGTAACGCACAGAGCACAACGCTGCTATCACAGGGAAAGTGTGGAATAAAATGATTCAAAGGTTGCTAATCAGAAATTAGGTTGGATTAGGTGCATTAATTTTTTTGGTAATTCCCTTTGTTATGCCCCCCATTGAATATCCTAACAATTTCGTGTATTCTGAATCATAAAATATTTAGTTTAATTGCACACAGTGGGCTATATAAAAAGTATGGGAAATTATTATAATAATTCCACAGTTAAAGTGCTGAAATAAGTCGATACACTAAAAGTCTCACTTTGCCAATTCAATGTTATGACTGTACCCGCATCGCTCGCAACAATGCAAAGGTTCTTCGTAGATTTTTATACCCTCCACCTCCAGGATGGGGGTATACTAACTTTGCCATTCCGTTTGTAATACCTTGAAATATCGACCTGAGACCCTATAAAGTATATATATTCTTGATCGTCATAAAATTCGAAGACGATCTAGCCATGTCCGTCCGTCTGTTAAAGGCACGCTAGCATCTAAACGAAAGGAGCTACAACGTTCAAATTTTCCATAAATGTGTCATATAGTCGTAGATCGGGTGAGATTGAAACGGGGTGAAATCAGCCCAAAGGGAAAAGTTTTACCCTCACAAGGACTAAAAATACCGATAATAATACCTAATATTTTAGCGTATTTAAGCATTTTTTTGAATATATTTGCTTGATATTTGGTATGCGCATTCCTCTTATAGCGAAAACGTGCACCATAAAGTGATTATTATTTGTAGGGGGTGAAATGGGACAAAAAAAGGAATGAAAATGGTACATATTAAACGACAACAGCTAGAAACACGAAATTCGGTGTGTAAATTCCTCTAATTGAGTAGATACATAATATAAAAGTATTTTCCAAATTCGTACTTTTAAGTGGTAAAATGGGAATAGAGTGATAAAAATGGTACCAACCAAACGGCTGTACCTAGAATAATGAAATTCGGTGTATACATTCCTCTGATTGCATAGACAAGTAAAATACACGGATTTCGTACTTTTTGGGGTTAAAATGAAAAAAGGGGATAAAAATAGTACCAATCAAATGACAGCAGCTACAGTCATGAAATTCGGTGTATACATTCCTCTGATTGCGCAGACACTTAAAATAAACAGATTTGTCGAAATTCGTACTTTTGGGGTTAAAATGAAAAAGTGGATACAAATAGTACAAATCAAATGACCGCAGCTAGAGTCATGCAATTCGGTGTATACATTCCTCTGACTGCGTAGACACGGAAAATATGCGAGTTTTTCGAAATTCGTACTTTTTGGAGTTAATATGGTAAAAGGGGATACAAATAGTACCAACCAAATGACCGCAGCTAGAGTCATGCAATTCGGAGTATACACGTAGTCACGGAAAATAAACGGATTTTTCGAAATTCGTACTTTCAAGGGATACAATGGTACAGAGGGATAAAAATAGTACCAACTAAACGACTTACTAGAGTGATGAAATTCGATGTATACATCCCTCTTATTGCGTAGACACGTAAAATAAAGAGATTTTAGAAAGTAGTTTATTTTTAGTTTAGAAAGTCGTAAAATAGGAAAAATGGGATAAAAATGGGCGCAGTTGGAATCATGGAATTCGGTGTATACATTCCTCTGACTGCATAGACACGCAAAAGAAAAAGTTTTTTTTCCAAATTCGTACTTTTTCTTTTACGGCAAAAAATGGTTGAATCATGAAGTTAGGTTATTTTGCACTATGTTCGTCTGATAATGGATTTTCAAAATTTGTACTTTTGGAAATAAAATAGAATGAAATACAACCAACTGTAGCACCCACTATCTACCAATATTTATGACATTTAAGCTTTTTGAAAATATAAATATATATGAATATTTATTTTTTGACTTGAAATAAATAATGGTTTGAAATAATTAAAATATTATATTTATTTATAAAATTATTTTTTCAACATTTGTATCTGATTTGGTTTGGCTATATTAAAAAAAATTATATTTTCCTGTAATATTACTGCACTTCTACGAAAACCGACAAACTCTGTGGAATGCAATCCATGGTGGAGGGTATATAAAGTTCGGCCCGGCTTAACGCCGTTTTTACTTGTTTTACTCTTATACCGGTACCATAGGGTACGAAAAAATATTTAACTTTTTTATAAAGGTAATGCAAAATTACAAACGCTAATTGTCACCCAAAATGTTTCCGACCAAGGGCACCTTTCTTATGGGAGGTAAAATATATATTTTAAGTCCGTGTCCACATAAGAAATTGTCCGCTTAATGCATGTTCATTGCAATGAAAATTTTAAAATAAAACATGTTTTTTTAAAAAGTGTCCACATAAGACGTCTATCACACGGCTTAAGTGTAATATGGACTGCCGATGTCGGGCGATATGGACAATGATGCGCCTTTTCTTGATTATTTTTGATATTTTTTGGCCACTCCAGCCAAGTGAAACAAGAACAGCCTATCTTCTTTTACTCTTACTAATTTAAACAAATTTAACTTTTGTATTTTACCATAGATATTTTTTTAAATAGCCATTGTTAGCTTTATTATAACAAACAATAAAAATTTTCTGCCCGAAACCTAATTTTTTTTGAGTACATTGATGCATAGATCAACGCAAAAGAAATTGTAGATATTTTATTAATTAAAAAATGGAAACAAATTTTGTTTTTTTTTGCACTTTAATTTTTCTAAATTTTTAATAATTTTGTTTAAAAAATAAAACAAAATATCAATATTTATTCGGTAAAACATTTCTTGTAAAAAAATCGCAATATATTTCACACATAAACCCTCTTCAAACAAAATACGCAAAATTTTACAGAACCAAGGTTCGCACATTCTTCACATTTTTAAAAAATAATTTCATCTAACAAAACGTATTGTAATACCAAATCGGTAATCCTTCTCTCTCGCTGGCTTTATACTGAATTCATCCTAACAAGAATATTTTTTATATCTTCTTTTAAATTTAAAGTAATTATTATTGAATTGATTTTTAAGTAATTCAAAGCAGCATAATAATTTTATATCAATTTATTAAACATAATACGATTATGAATATGTATATCATATTATGATTATGTTGCGATCATATTATAATGGTTTTGGATCATATTATGATGACTTTGGGATCATGTCAACATAATTAAAATCTAGTGATTTCAGATGAATCAAATTTTAATTACATGTTCATCATTTTATGGTAATTTAAGGTAGTCTTATAAATATTTGGGATCATAACATGATCACGCTAACAATATTTTTTTAGTATACTTGAAACTTTATTTGCAATTTTTCACTGAACCAGCACTCAGGGTATGCCCCCAATAAAAGCTAGTTAAAATGCAAAAATTTTATGGATCAGCATAAAGTTTTTTTCATTCCAACAATGTCAAAAAAATGAAGGGCACTGAAGGGATTATAATATATTTGCACGCTGATCATATTATATTGAGTGGAATCATCATATGATAGCGGAGGAAAAATATTATGATTACGTGTAATCATTCAAAAGAATGAAGGGCACAGAAAATTTGGTTCTGCCGAAATTAACACCTTAAACTTCTATATATCGAATTATGATAGTTTAACGACCATAAGATAATTGAACGCTGCTCATGTTATGTTGGGTGGGATCATAATATGATTGCGGAGGGATTACAATATATTTGCACGCTGATCATATTATATTGAGTGGAATCATCATATGATAGCGGACGGAACATATTATGATTACTTGTAATCATTCAAAAGAATGAAGGGCACAGAAAATGTGGTTCAGCCGAAATTAACACCTTAAACTTCTGTAGATCATATTATGATAGTTTATCGACCATAAGGTAATTGAACGCTGCTCATGTTATGTTGGGTGGAATCATAATATGATTGCGGAGGGATTACAATATATTTGCACGCTGTTCATATTATATAGAGTGGAATCATAATATGATAGCGCAGGGAATATATTATGATTACGTGTAATCATTCAAAAGAATGAAGGGCACAGAAAATTTGGTTCTGCCGAAATGAACACCTTAAACTTCTATAGATCATATTATGATAGTTTAACGACCATAAGATAATTGAACGCTGCTCATGTTATGTTGGGTGGGATCATAATATGATTGCGGAGGGATTATAATATATTTGCACGCTGTTCATATTATATTGAATGGAATCATAATATGAAAGCGGAGGGAATATATTATGATTACGTGTAATCATTCAAAAGAATGAAGGGCACAGAAAATTTGGTTCTGCCGAAATTAACACCTTAAACTTCTATAGATCATATTATGATATTTTATCGACCATAATATAATTGAACTCTGCTCATGTTATGTTGGGTGGGATCATAATATGATTGCGGAGGGATTATAATATATTTGCACGCTGATCATATTATATTGAGTGGAATCATCATATGATAGCGGAGGGAACATATTATGATTACGTCATTCAATAGAATGAAGGGCACAGAAAATTTGGTTCAGCCGAAATTAACACCTTAAACGTCTGTAGATCATATTATGACAGTTCATCGACCATACGATAATTGAACGCTGCTCATGTTATGTTGAGTGGAATCATCATATGATAGCGGAGGGAACATATAATGATTACGTTTAATCATATTATGGTAATTTTTTTACTGTATTATGATTGAGTGGGGATAATATTATGATAATTGTATGATTGTGATAACTACATGGCAACTATAATATAATTGGCTCCAACCATAATCCCAATCATGCATGATACGCCAATCATATTTTTGCGTGTAGGTCTCACTGGATAATTATCATTTCAAATAAGAAATAAACCGGAAGATTGCAAATCTATACTACACCTTTTTAAATTGTAAGTCAAAAGACATCACTTGAAATCCAAAAGACACCTGTTGAAATTCAAATATTCCATTTGCAATTCAAAAAATCTCACTTGAAATTCAAAAATTCCATTTGAAATTAAAAAATGTCAATTGAAATTCAAAACTCTTAATTTGTAAAGAGTGATTTTTTTGAGGTTAGGATTTTCATGCATTAGTATTTGACAGATCACGTGGGATTTCAGACATGGTGTCAAAGAGAAAGATGCTCAGTATCATTTCATCATGAATCGTCTTGCAAACGAACAACGCTTGCAAATTATTGAATTTTATTATCAAAATGCGTGCTCTGTTAAGAAAGTTCATTGCGCGCTTCCATTTTATGGTCAGTTTAATCGACCCACTGAAGCGGCTATTCGGGCTATTGTGACTAAATTTCGCACCAAATTTACATTGTTGGACATTAATCCACCAACACGCTTACGTAGAGTGCGAACTGAAGAAAATATCGCAGCTGTATCGGCCAGTGTTAATGATGACCACCAATTTTCGATTCGTCGCCGTTCGCACCAATTGGGTCTCTGTTACTCAAAAACGTGGAAATGCCAAAATTGGACTAAGCGGATGGACCACCTAAGACGCAGCCGCGGTCAACATTTAAATGAAATTATCTTCAAAAAGTAAATGTCATGGACCAATCTAACGTTTCAAATAAAGAACCGATGAGATTTTGCAAATTTTATGCGTTTTTTTTAAAAAAAAAGTTATCAAGCTCTTAAAAAATCACCCTTTAATTCAAAACTTTTCATTTGTAATTCAAAAGCCATGACGACTTTTGAATTTCAAATGACGAGTTTTGTATTTCAAACGATGAGTTTTGAATTTCATATGTCGACTTTTGAATTTCAAATGGTGTATTTTGATTTCCAAATGGTGAGTTTTGAATTTCAAATGACGACTTTTGAATTACAAATGACGAGTTTTGACATTCAAACGATAAGTTTTGAATTTCAAATGATATTTTTTGAATTTCAAATGGAATATTTTAATTTCAAATTGTGTCTTTTGAATTACACCTGAAAATGGTGTAGAAACGATTGGCTAGATCCAAGATCTTAATTATAATCTTAGGGCAAAAATAAATCTAGACTTCACCGCACAATGTGCGATATAGTTTGTTTTTATTCAACATCCTCACAACGAATCCCACTCACTCCGCTGCAGCTCGCGCTCTGCATCATCCATTACTTGAAAAACTATCGGATTGATGACATCCTTAATATTGGAGGCCCAAAAGAAGTCGATATGAGCGAAATTCTTCAAACCGATGAAATGATTTACGCTCCTATTGCCCAAAATGCGACTAAGCTTCTCGACATCAGTTTTCGAAGCCAACTCATCGTCGTCGCTGTAGTAGAAATGCAACGGGAAGCGAGGATTTATATTCGACACCTCATAGTCGGGTGGTGTGGAGCGATTATAGCGCTGCAGATTGCCCTTAGTGCCGTAGTCGTATTGGCAAAAACGGCCCGAAACATGAAGCTGCACCAAGTGAATGGCTTGATGGCCAGAAGCGCTGTTTGGGTGGATATTAAAAGCTTCTGGCAACAGAGACTGTAAATGATAGATACACACATTCACATTATTAACAATTGTTAATGACATTAATAATATAAAGATTTCGTACGCACAGTATCGACGTAGGCCGAATATCCACCAAAGATCAAAAAGAAGACAAATGCACAAACATCTCGATTAGACGTTGGACTGCGACATCTCTCAAAACCCAAGAGCTGGTTATAAATCGGCTGTTGCAAGAGCGGAGCATCTCCCACTATAGGATCTAGCGGTGAATAGTTGCCCAACAGGCCTCTGGTGAGTTGAATGATAGGCGAACGGGCATATTTCATGTAGGCTATTGGCGCCATCATGTGGGCGGTTTTAAGCTTTGCATTGTACTCGGGCCGTGTGGAGAGCAGCACAAACATGATCGCTGTGCCCTGGGAGTGACCCAAATAGTGAAGAGATGGCTGGCGGGTCTCTTCGAGTATGTAGTCAATGGTTGTGGGCAGATCGCTGATGCCGATTTCATGCCACGAAAAACGCCAAAAGCTCCTGTCAATGGGGGACATGGTCTTGTGACGCAAGCCATAGCGGGTGCCTCGAGCATTGCCCAGCCAAACATCGTAGCCTCTGTCGGCCAATTCAAAGGCCAGAGAGTTCTTCAAGCCCCTGATGACAAAACCGTCCGAACAGCTCAACAAACCGTGCATGATAAGCACCACTGGTGCCGAGGCGGTATTATCTGATCTTGTGGTATTCTTGATGCGAAATATCGTCAGGCCATAGCCGTCTTTGGTAACAATATCGTGGGTCTCACTGGCATAGCCAGCGAAGTGGATGCGATCAGCCTGCAGATGAAGGATTTTGTGTTGTATGCATGTCAGTAATTATATTTATATTTACTTACAGTGTTGGCGGCAGCTGCATCTATTTTTTCCGAGTCTACAGCTGCAGCAAGACTTAGATAAAATAGATTTGCTATAACGATAAGAACGGCTCTCATTGTCTTGCCAAATCGAACACTACAATTGTAATGACAACAAAGTGTCTGGATTTTATACAACGAGCGAAAACAAGTAAAAAACGTCGATGAATGTGGTCGCACCGAATCATGTGTGTACCTTACACCACAAATGCGATATGTTATATACTAATGATAGTACTAATGAAGGAGAAATAACAGAAAAAACAGCCATCAACAATATCCAAATGTAGCAGCTTTAAAGCAAATGCTGAACATTTTTCAAAATAGCCCAACAATATCGCTTTAAAAATTCGATTCGATTAGATTTCTTGGTCCGATTTGTGATTTAAAGGGAACAAAAATGTGGATTTGATAAAAAGTGGTTCAAAAATATCACTAAAATAACTCAGCTCTAGCTCAAGAATGTACAGTGATAAAGCCAAAATAATTTGGGACAATGCACAAAACAAACGTCCATAAATTTCTTCGAAGCCAGCTTATAAAGGGAGATTTTTAAAAAGCTATAGGAAAGTTAAAAAAGAAACATAAAATTCAGAAAAATACATGAAATCTTTATTTGAATCGATAGTTCGGTCCATATAATTTAATGTTTGAAGAATATTTCATGCAAATGTTGACCTTGACTGCGCCTTAAATAGTCCATCCGCTCTTTCAATGTTGTCTTCAAATGCGTCAATTGAAGCGGGCTTGTCTGTATACACATGAGCTTTAACATAGCCCCACAAAAAATAGTCTAAAGGCGTTAAATCGCACGATCTAGGCGGCCAATTGACCGGTCCCGAACGTGAAATAAAATGTTCGCCGAACTCGCCTCTCAATAAGTCCATTGTTGCGCGTGCTGTGTGGCATGTGGCACCGTCTTGTTGAAACCACATGTCATGCAAGACAAGCTCTTGCATTTTGGGCCAAAAAAAAAAAGTTGGATATCATCTCACGGTAGCGCTCACCATTCACAGTTACGTTACGATTTGCATCATCTTTAAAGAAGTACGGCCCAATGATGCCACCAGCCCATAAACCGCACCAAACTCTGACTTTTTCTAGATGCATTGGTAGCTTTTGCAATGCTTCTGGCTGATATTCACTCCAAAATCGACAATTCTGTCTAATTACGTACCCATTGAGCCAAAAATGAGCTTCGTCGCTGAACACAATTTTTCGGTACGCATTTTGATAATAAAATTCAATAATTTGCAAGCGTTGTTCGTTTGTAAGACGATTCATGGTTAAATTATAGATCAAACTGAAGATGTTTGACAGTGAAACAAAACCGAAACGTTCGTCAGCTGTTTAAACCAGTGTTGCCAAAAAGATAATAGCTAAAAAATCACCCTTTAGTAGTTGTTTTAATTGTTTCTATATATATTTTGTGAGGTTATGTTATTAAATGTAAATCATATAAATTTCTGAGTTCTATACATGTCCTAAATGATTTTAGTGAATTTTAGGAATACAAATACAGTCGAACTTCCATAAGTCGCACTAAGCACATGTAGTGACAGTAGCACTAAAGAGGCAAATTAGCTTAAATTCTTCTTCTATAACTCGAACTTCCATAATTTGAATTTCTCTATAATTCGAAGAAAAACAATGGCAGCAACTTTCATAAGTCGAAGTTTTCGGGGAAATACAAAATTTGAAAATAAATTGTTTGTACTTTGGTCGATTGAGCGTCATTTAGGTTGATCGTTTATGAGTGTAAAATTGATTTTACTATTTTAGCTCGGGTAAGTCCCTAAGTTTAACTCTATCGATTTATGTTTCACTTTGTTTGATATGTTGCGAACAAAGTTCATTTAAAAACAAGAGAGTCATCATGGCATCGAAGTGTGTTTTGGAAACTTTGTCAATTGAAAAAAAATTAAGTTAATAAATGAGGTGGAAAATGGATCAAATGCAAAAACTTCGAAAATACGGGTAATGTTGAAAATAAGCCCAGAAGTGGGCGTCCAAAAAACTTAGTCGACGAGATGAAAGCTTTATTTTAAAAGAAGTTAATGAAAACCCGAAAGTGAATGCTACAATGTTGTCCAAACAACTCGCTGAAAGGTCGGATACAATTGTACATCCAAGAACAATTCAAAGAAGTCTGAATAATAATGGTTTCCGAAGCAGAACGCCACGCAAAAAAACTCTTATAAGTGAAAAGAATCGTAAGCTTCGCCTTGAATTCGCCCAGCAACACTTGGACAAGGGATTAGACTTCTGGAAGCGGGTTTTATTTACGGACGAGTCGAAGTATAATAAATTTGGAAGTGACGGGAGAGCCAAAGTATGGAGAAAAGCGAATACGGCAATGAATCCGAAGAATTTACTTGCTACGGTAAAGCATGGTGGTGGCAACGTAATGGTTTGGGGTGCCGTCGCGGCGTCTGGAGTTGGAAATCTTGCGTTTATTGAGGGTAACATGGATCGCTATCAATATAAATCCATATTGTAACAAAATCTGAAGGCATCGGTCGATAATTTAAACCTCGGAGAGCGCTGGATTTTCCAACAAGACAGCCCAATTTGTTAAAGATTGGCTGATTTACCATGCTCCAAGACAACTTTATTCGCCGCCAAAAAATCTTGGAGATTTTAATCTACCTTCAATAACGTGGAATCAATCCTTTGATTCAAATATTCTTGTTCCAGTTCTTGCAAATAATTGCGTTAACGATTGCGTTGGATCTTTGTTAAGTTATGGTCTCTTTCAGGTGAATAATGTATATAATGTATATGACAGGCTTTTGGATTTGATTTTTGTTAATCAGCCGTTGGAGGTTTCGCTGAACTCTTCTATTCCGGTTACATATCCCGTTGACCGCTTTCATCCTACCATAGATTTAAAAATATTGCTTCCTTCTATTCATCTTCTCAAACTTCACAAAATGTTAGATATGAAAAAGTTTACTGCTATTCTAGAACAGATTATTCAAAACTTAATTTACTTTTATCATCTATTAATTGGAATGATATTTTGTCGTCCAAAGTTTTAGATGATGTGATAAATAATTTCTACAGTGTGTTATATGATTGCATCTCAAAATCAGTTCCTAAAATTTTTAAACATGATACTATTGGCCCACCTTGGAACAATTTTCATTTAGCTAAATCGAAGAATAAGAAAAATAAATTATTTAAAAAATACAAAAAAACTGGTTCCTCTGCTGATTTTTCTAAATATTCGATTGCAAGAATTGCATACAAGAATTACATAATCACCATAAAAAATCAATTGAGAAATAACCCTAAATCTTTCTATAAGTTTGTAAATTCCAAACGCCGATCACGTAGTTTCCCTAACTCTTTAAAATTTGGTTCCATTTTAGCAGATGATGATTTATCAATTAGCAACTTATTTGCAGACTTTTTCTCATCGACCTACTCAAATAAAAAATTTGATCGTTCTATTCCTTATCCTTATAATATTGTTGAAGCTTCACCTATAAATGTTTCAATTATAAGCAGATATACAGTTTTGGAAAATTTGAAGGCATTAAATATCACATTTAATCCTGGTCCAGACGGGATCCCTAATAACATACTTAAATACTGTGCTGATACTTTATCATACCCTCTTTCAATAATCTTTAATAAATCAATAAGTTTTGGATATTTACCACCTTTATGGAAGGAATCATACATAATCCCCCTTTTTAAATCTGGTAGCAAAATTGAAGTATCAAATTACAGAGGCATTGCAAAATTAAGTGCCATTCCGAAGCTATTAGAAAAAATTATGACTGATATGTTATCGCACCAAGTTTCCTCATTGTTGTCGCCCTGCCAACATGGATTCCGTAAATGTCGATCAACTATAACGAATGTTTTGGAACTCACTACAGTTATAAATGATGGTTTTTCCATTTATACAGACTTTTGCAAGGCTTTTGATAAAGTAAATCACAACCTTCTGCTAATGAAAATAGATATGATGGGCTTTAGTAAAACATTATTATCGTGGTTAAAATGTTATTTAGATGGTCGAATTCAAAGAGTAAAATTTGGAAAAGCTCTCTCCCGAAATATAGTTGTATCTTCCGGTGTACCTCAAGGAAGTCATCTTGGTCCGATTCTATTTATAATATTTATTAATGATCTTCCCTCTGTAGTTCGTCATTCTAATATTCTATTGTATGCTGATGATGTAAAAATATTTCGATCCTTTAAAGATCCCACTGAACAATGTTTTCTACAGTCTGATCTTAATAGTTTTCATGAGTGGTGTAAAATTAATTTAATGGAACTAAATATGTTGAAATGCAAACATATGTCATTTTCTAGAGCTAGAAATTTAGAAACTAATTATTTCTTTGGTGATCATAAACTCGAGTCTGTGGTTTCCTTTTTGGATCTTGGAATTCTATTGGATCAACGTTTGAACTTCAGGTCTCACATTTCTATGGTAGTAAACAAAGCTTATGGTGCTCTTGGTTTTATGAAACGTTGGAGTAAGGAGTTTTCCGATCCTTCTGTCACTAAACACTTATATACCTCTTTGGTAAGGTGCATTCTTGAATATGGTTCAGTAATATGGGACCCATCCTATACTATTCATAGTAATCTTTTGGAATCTGTCCAGAAACAATTCCTTTTATTTTGTCTGCGTGGGAGAGGATGGAACTTCCGTACACTGCCTTCATATGAACTTAGGCTTGGCCTTATCAAGTTACCTTCTTTGAAGAGTCGACGTACTATGTTGAACATTACTTTTCTTATGAATGTTATCCAGGGCAACATCCATTCCGAGCTTATTCTGAGTAGAATGATGATAAATATTCCGACAAGACCAACTAGATATTTTCAGTTGATCCACTATAATTATTTCCGTTCAAACTATGCCGATAATGATCCTTTGCGCCGCCTGTTTGTTCAATTTTATAAATTCTATCACATTATTGAATTATCAGAAAACAAAAACTCTATTAAAAGAAAAATTATCTTGTATTTAAATACTTAATTTGTAGTATCTAAGTGTATATATGTATATGTTTTTAGTCTGTAAGGATATTTGTATCTATAGACTTAATAATAAAAAAAAAAAAGCCCCGACCTGAATATTATTGAACATGTGTGGGAGATTCTGCAACGCAGGATCCGAAAACATCACATAACTAGCGCCCAAACGCTAAAAAACAAGCTGGAAGAGGAATGGCGACAAATATCAGCTGCGGAATTGGAAAACGTAGTTGCATCAATGCCCAGACGATTGCTGGCTGTTGTAGATGCTCATGGTGGACCAACAAAATATTAAATTATATAATAGTATCATTTTGTCACGTTAAATTGCATTTTTTTATGTCTCATCTCAAACCGTATGTAGACTTTTGTCAAGGTTTTTTCTGCGTATTCTGTTAATATCTTTTGTGTTTATATTGCATTACTTCAATATTGTTATTGTTATATGAATAAAACACGATTTCAAACAAAACCGCATCATTACTTTTTTCAAATATGTTTTGGAACTCGCTAAATCGCAAAAATGTGGGTCGTATGTTGACTTTTGTCGGCCACTGTAAAAGTAACACAAAGGTTTGGATGACAGGACAATTATTTGAAGAATGGATGCTGAAATTAGATCAGCAATTTTTGAAAGCAGGGCAAAAACTTGTATTCTTTGTTGATAATTGTCCGGCACATCCAAAAGACTTACAGAGTAAACTGAAATCCATTCAATTGAAGTATTGTGATAAAACATTGAAGGAGTGAACGCTAATGTGGGTTTATCTTACATTTTATCCGGCCGCACTATTGGCGGAAATGGGAAAATGTGGTCAAAAGTCTGTAAAATCCACAAAAATGGATGAAATTTGGAATTAATACAAATAACATGTCCTTGATTCATATCCCGTTATAAAAACAATGCAGCGTTTTTTCAATTAAAAGTTATGTGGGGTCAAATCTGACATAATTGAATTTTGGAGTATGTATGTAAGTTCTGCGACCAATTTAACAGTGAATAAATACTGCCTTTTTCAAAAGGTGTGTTCATTCAAACACCTGTAACTCCTGGAATACTTTACCGATTTTAATGTGTTATACCTTGTTTTGAAGGTAATTTCAACTACTTTAAAAAAATTGACGTGGTGTGTGGTGTGTTATAGCAGGGTTAGATTTTTTAAAGTTTTTGTAATTTTAATTATTTTTTTTATTTTCGAAATGATTGCACTAATCCATTTTGTTGAAATTTTAAAATAGTATGCATAGGTCTATGTACAGGAAATGATGGCTTCTATTTTTTAAGAAATTTTCGATTTTTTTACAAATCAACCAGAAATACAGTGAAAAATCACCAAAATTATAATTTTTCATTGGTTCAAAAACACAAGTTATAAAAACAATGAAAAATTCAAGAAAAAATAGGTTATGGAAAAATATTTTTTTTTTTAATTTTTCCGATGGTGCAATCTCATAATACAAAAAAATTAAAAAAAAAATTGTATATATACATATTATATAGTTTTTCCATAACCTATTGTAGTATACTATTTTAGTAGTATTTTTTTCACTGTTAAATTCTTAAAAAATAGAAGCCATCATTTCCTATGCATACTATGTTAAAATTTCAACAAAATGGATTAGTGTAATCATTTCTAAAATCAAAGTAAAGGAATTAAAATTGCAAAAACTTTAAAAAATCTAACCCTGATATTGCCTTCAAAACAAGGTATAACACATTAAAATCGGTAAAGTATTTCAGGAGTTACAGGCGATTGAATGAACCCACCTTTTTGAAAAAGTAGTATTTTTTGCACGGTTAAATTGCTCATAAATCGTGAAAAAAAAATTAAAATGTTTTTCCAAAAATACGTATACAATATTTTTATGAGAAGAATACACACACACTCTTTCAAAATAATAGCAGCCATCGAGGTCAAAAACCGTACCGCTTGACATGGAATGACTCATATATGTTTATATTTGAAATATTTTTTGAAAAATGTATCCATTGAGACTTTGTAATCCAGTAAACAAGATGAGAATATGAAAAATTAAACGGTGTCAATTAACTTCAATTTGCCTACAGTTTTAGTACGTATAATATGGACTGTAAGGCGGTGATATCAAAATTACGCCTTTGAGCTTAAAGATAATTTTATACTTCCAAAGTAGTGAGTCTTTAACGCAAACTGTAAGAAATGTACGTGGAAAATGTTCGAGAAGGGATCGACCTTCAGTTCAGTTTGTGCGTCAATTTGTGAAGAGAGTTCATGAAAATGGATCATTATTGGACAAACCAATCCGTGTACGTTCTCGCGGCCAGGAACATCCATCAACATCAACTCGCCATCATTCTCAGGAACTCAACATTGCTCACACTTCTATAAGAAGAATTTTGCATAAAGACCCCGGTATGAAGGCTTGCAAAGTTCAATTTGTCCAACAACTGAACCCTCATGACCATTTGATGAGTTTTCGCTTCGCTCAATGGGCTGAAGATTGTTTGGCAGGAGATAAAAAAACTTTGCCGATAAATCGTGTTTTCAGATGAAGCTCATTTTTATCTCGGTGGCTATGTCAATAAGCAAAATTGCCGCATGTGGGGTGCAGAGAACACACACATGACTATTGAGAAGCCAATACATCCACAACGAGTCACTGTTTGGTATGGTTTTTGGGCTGTACTGAAAAATTGGGTTGAGCCAGTCGTGGTAGTCATATGAATGATATTGTGTTACATTATTAAATGACAAAGTTCAGCCTTTCGTGAAAAAATTATCAGTACTTTTTTCATAGCTATTCAAATTTAAAAATACTATTCTAATTCTATAAGTTTCTAGACGAACAACCTGTAAATATTTATATATATATTTTGAATTTTTTTTTAACTATAATATTTTGTGTTTCTTTCATTTTTGGTAAGGAAATATTACTTTTGCAAATAATATTAAAAATCTTGTTTGTTTAATTTTTTCAATTTTGAGAAAAATGAAAGTGGTTTAGTCAGTATAGCCTCTGAAAGTAGTTGTTCCTTAGAGGACCCATGTTGTCGATTTTTTCATAAAAGTTGGATATTTTAAGAAAAAAAGTGCTTAGGTGGAAATATATTTTTCAATTGACTCAAACATAAACCATTGCATATCTCAGAACGTATAAAGTATGACTTAGACCACTATCATTCTAACTGGCACATTTTATACTCATATATATTAGTATGGGTCACGAAAATAAATTACAGCGGTCACCCCCCAGAAATGAGGAACGAAACATTTTGCAGATAATCAGTAAACAATCCAAACTTTATTTTGGACTGGACTGGAAATAGTTTTCCCATTTGTATGACCCAGCCTGATATATAAGTCCGGGACCTAATTACGATATACGGTTGTATCGAAAGCTCAAATAAGAATATGTTAAAAAAATTGTGCCTGGGATTATTTTTTTGTTCCCATAAATTTAACACTTTTTTATATTCAAATATCAATATTTTCCAATTTTTCTATCATTTTGGGAGTATAAGTCCGATTACATTAGCTTTCACGTATAAACAGGAACAGGACCAAAAAATTGATAAATATTTAAATGTTTCTAAATCGTTTCATTTGCTGTCGCGCATTCATTTCAAAAATAAAAAAAAACAATTCTTAGTTAACAGTAATATAGCAATGCAAGTTTAGAACATATTTGTAGATGTATGAGAATTTCTGAGAATCAGATATTTGATTGTGTTACAAACCTTACGGCAAAATGAATATGCACTCCATCCAATGGTGTAGGATGCAGCGATACTAATATGTTTACACTTTATAGTGGATGCAATTAAAAGGTGATTGCTTTTATTAATCACCACAACGTATAGCAATTGTTAATTATATCAATTTTTATACCGCACGTTTTGATTTTTTTCTTTCTAATTTTCCACTAAGCTAGTAATACTTGAAGTTTATACAGACAACACTATTAGACGTGTGTACCCATTCATGTCGCTCACTCTATAAATAATATATGATATGGATTAGTGAAGATAGATATTGACTGACGGATAGTTATGATTTGTGGTTTAGCACAGTGCCTAGGTAACACTTGTCGACAGTAAATATATTTGTTTTTTTAGTTTTGGGAAATTCAAAAGGTAAACAAAGACATCGCTAGAATAAACAGGGGTTTATATGAGATCTGATTCTTACAGATATGATAGATTTAAATTACACCAGAATTATCCAAAAACAATAAAGGATGTTTTTAGACGTTTGAAGTGAAATAAAATGATGATAATAATTATATAATAAAATGATGATAATTATGATATTATGTAGTAAAAAGTATGCCATTATAAGAAAGACAATTTCATGACATGAGTCTTTAAGTATAACTTGCTTGGGAACTGGCTCGGAAGTGACGCATTCTTAAAGATCACTTACTTCGATCATTTCCTCATGTAATGGATGCCGTATCACGGCAATGCGTCTTCCAATGCGTCTAAAATGACCGGTTTGTTAACATAAACCAATAATTTCAGGCCTCCCCACCGTAAATAATCCAGAGGCGTTTATTTTTAATAGTTGCCATATATCTATCTTGTTGACCAGTGCTTACAATAGAGTCATAAACTAATTGATGGCATTTTATATTTGGACGTACTAATAACTACTCGACTAATATCCAATTATTTCTACATATTCTCCCATGATGACGCAGTGTTGTTGTTACACATTTTTATGTGATTTTCTAGTTTGTTTTTCAATAAATATTGGAATTGTTGTTTATTTGTTGTCAGTTTTGTTGAGTCTCAAAAAACCGCATTTTTCCGTCATGGATATCATAACAGGAGTATAATAGTATTTTAGTTGTACTTACAAAATGTTAATATTAATATAATCCGATGTATATATGTGAATATTATTCGAGTAGAGTAAGGAAAAATTACCTGGAAAGACAAAGAAAATGTAAAGAAATTAATTTAGAGGGTAGTATTTAATTTAATAGAAATCTTCGTATTAATATAATAATATTTTAAAAACGATGCTAAATTTAGCGCACAGACATAATTAAGATCGAATTATGCTGGGCCCAAGAAAAATCACCTAAAAATTGTGAAAATTACCCGAAAAGAACATACAAAAATGAGTGACATTTCATTTGAAAAATCTTCGAAAAATGTGAATAAATATTCATAATTAGTGGGCAATATTACACTTTTGCCAAAAATTAAATATCTCTCATTGCTGTGGACATACTCGAAATGAGAAAATCATTAAGTTAGTCCGAATTTGGGCAGATGAGAATATATTTAACCCAGGCCGAAGGGCGGTAACGCTTAAAACCTTTGCCCTGTCTAGCCGGATTTGGACATATTTCAGATGATATATTTTTGGGCGAATTTTGATATAAAAAATTGCCAAAATTTTTGGGCGATTTTAGTATGAACAAGTAAGGAAAGGCTAAAGTCGGGCGGGACCGACTATATGATACACTCCACTCACATCCGAATACAATTGAACTTGGTAAAAAAGTGAAAACGGGAAGAATTTTTGCATGTTTCCTAATCATAGGCTAATACAGGGTGGCCCAGAAAGACCGAAGTGGTGTGAATTGTTTTGTTTATAACTTTTTATTTAAGAGATATTTTTTTAATTTTTTTTTTTAAATACATTAAATTTATGGGGAATATTTTTGGATTAGTTATTAAAAATGATATCCCGCAAGTGGTGGCCATATTCTGCTTCGCACAAATGTGCTCTTTCCAACACATTTTCCATGACCTTTCGCAAAACTTCCGGTGGTATGTTGTTAATTTCTTCTCGAATATTGGTTTTTAACTCCTCAATAGTCCTAGGCTTATTAACATAAACTTTTCCTTTTAAATAGCCCCAAAGAAAACAGTCTGGAGCGGTTAAATCCCCGCACATTAAATTGACGACGGTATGCACGCTGAGTCAACACAATGGACCGTTGATTTGAAAAGTAAATTTCAACAATATGGGCACGTTGTTCACTTGTGTATTGCTCCATTATAAATTATCCAAGTCTTCTTTACAAAATACTGAAAAGAAAAGAAAAAAAATTATAATAAAAAAGTTATAAGGAATTCACACCACTTCGGTCTGTCTGGGCCACCCTGTATTACCTGGTCCAATTTGTCAAAACGGATATACTTTTAATCGGTGCTATATCCAAACATGGAATATAGTGACTAACTTTCACAATAAGTTCATTCAGTTCAAATATAACGTGTTAAGCTCATTTTGTGAGAATTCCTGCTTTCTGGTGCGGAAAAAGTCTATCCGAAATTTATATGGGAGCTATATGTAAATCTGAACCGATGACCCATTTTCACAATGGGTGATTCCAGTTGAAATATGAGATATTTTGAAAGATTTGAAGAAGACCTGTTAAAATATGTGGTTTATAGAGTGGAAAAGTGAAATCGGGAGTGAAATTTGTGTGGGAGCTATATATAAATCTGAACCGATCTGACCCATTTGCGCCATGGCTGTTTATAGAACAAATATAAGATATTTCGCCTAATTTGATGAGAATCTGTTAAAATATGTGGCTTGCAGAGCAGAAAAAGTCAAATCGGGAGCGAAATTTTAATGGGAGCTATATATAAATCTGAACCGATCTGGCCTATATTCACCATGGTTGTTTCTAGCGGAAATATAAGATGCTTTGCCAAATCCGAAGACCATCTGATGCAATATGTGGTTTCTAGAGCGGAAAAAGTCAAATCGGGAGCGAAATTTGTATGGGGGCCATATCTAAATCTGAACCGATTTAGTCCATTTTCAACACAGAAGTTTCTAGTAGAATTTTAAGGTAATTTGAAACAAATCAAGTAAAAGATGTGGTCTCTAGAGCGGTAAAAGTCAAATCGGGAGCGAAATTTGTATGGGATCTATATATAAATCTGAACCGATCTGACCTATTTTCTCCATAGGTGTTCCTAGTTTAAATATGAGATGTTTTGCCAAATCTGAAGATAATCTGATATAATTTGTGGTTTCTGGAGCAGAAAAAGTCAAATCGGGAGCGAAATTTGTATGGGATCTATATATAAATCTGAACCGATCTAACACATTTTTACCACAGGTGTTTCTAGTTAAAATATAAAATGTTTTGCCAATTTTAAAGAAAATTTGTTGTAATATGTGTAATCTAGAGTGAAAAAAGTCAAATGGGGAGTGAAATTCGTAGGGGGGCTATATCTAAATCTGAACCGATTTTCTAAAATAGATAGATTTTTCTTAAATAGCGTTCGTCCTTATCCCATAAAACTTCGTTATGCAAAGTTTCATTTAGTTCTAACCACAATTGCGACCTGGGCTTTGATTACAAGAATAGATGGACAGACGGACGGACGGACATTGATAAATCGACTCAAAAAGTGATTCTAAGTCGATTGGTATAATTAACAATGGGTCTATCTCGTTTCCTTTTGGGTGTTACAAACAAATGCACAAAGACATAATACTCTCGTGTATAAAAATTACTCAATATTTTATTTGTAATTTGGGTGATTTTTCAATTATTTTTGAGCAAAATTTTATTTTCGGTTTTGGGCATTTTAAATTTTCGAAATTCTTCGAAATTTCGCATAACAAAGTGATTAAAAATGAAAAATTATCCAAAAAAGTAATAAAAAATGGGCCTTAAGTTCATAAAAAGTTGATAAAAAAATGTATCGGACCACCTTAAGAGTTGAAGGTAGCGGGTAGGTCTGTTCTGAGAAATATTGACTCTAATATTGACTTACTAAATTGACTAAATTTTATACAAAATAATTTTTGTATTGCAGCTCATTAAGGAGCGGAGATAGGGGTAAGTGTGTTCGGCAAAGATGTTTTGTGAGGGAAAATTATTGGAGGTCAGTATTACATTTTAGCCAGCTAGGGTCGACTCCGGGACAGTATTGGACAAAAACAAATTATATAAAATTTATATACAAATGATATGCGACGAGATAAATAATATTTTCAATGGAAACTTAAATTGTTAGTCCTTATACCAATATTTCTGCTTGTGTTCGTGAAAATGCACTGGAAAATGGGGATGACAGGGAGGGCTATTGTGAAGATAGCTTGGATGAAGTTTTATTTCATTAATAATCTCAAGACCATTTTGCGCCTTTTTAAAAAAATGAAGGGCTAAATAACCCGTCGATATTTTTTAGGGCGGGAAACGTGTGTCAAAAGGGCATATGATTTAAGATTTTTAAGATGTCGATTGCGAATTTGTTATTGCCATATCTATGTTAAAATCACCCACAAATAGACAAGCTTCTGACGCAAACGTTTCCAATATTTCTTCCATTTTATTAAAAAACAGTTGAACATTGCATTTTTGAGATCTATATAAGCTGATGAATGTTAAAGGTTTTCCGGTTAGTTTTATTTCTGGCAGTGAAATACTTATATAATCAATTAATTGAGTGCTTTCCTTGATTAAAACCTCATATTTTAAATTACTTGACACGTAAATACTCGTTCCCCCATATCCATCGCTTCTGCAGCAATGAACTGCTTCATAGCCTGGAATTTTGTATAACTGAATGCAATCCTCACTAAACCACGACTCCTGAATTGCTAAAATATCAGGTAACTTTGAAAATTTGCTTATTTCACATTTAAATTTATTAAACTTTGACAAGGAAGAAACACTTCTGTTATTTACAGATAAAGGGTGTTTTTTATTGGGGTATAGAACTTTAAGTTGGCATCACTTTTTTAACTGGCGGCCATTTTGTCAGCTGTCAAGTGATTAATATTTAGTTTGGTTTGCCATTTCATCATGAACAGGTTGACAAAAGAACAACGCTTGCGAATCGTGCAAATTTATTTCGAAAGTAATGGTTCAGTTCGCGAAGTTCATTTATGGTCGACATAATCGTCCATCAGAGCAATTAATTCGGTTAACCGCATAATTTCGCGGAATGGACCTGTCAATTGGCCACCAAGATCGTGTGATTTGACACCATTGAATTATTTTCTTTGGGGATATGTGAAGTCGCTCGTCTACGCCAACAAACCAGAAACGTTAGGGGACTTGGAAGCCAACATTCGTGGCGTTATTGCCAACATACGGCCCCATATGCTGGCTATATTCGAGCCAGCCGCGGCGGCCACATGCCCGAAATCATATTTAAACATTAATGGCATAAAATTATCCTTCCAATAAAGCCAAATTGATGGACATTAAAACGATTTTCTTGTGTTTTATTTCAATTCGAAGTTCTATACCTCAATAAAAAACACCCTTTATAATTTGTATAAAATCAGTACGAAATGTATTTATGTATTCATTATATAATTTTAACTAAGAAAAATATTGATTATTCATAAGAAAAATAACGAAAATAATGCAGTTTTAAATTTCGATGCATCGTACTCTGTTTAAAGATATAAAAGCAGTTTCCTCATCATCATTTGAACTCTCATCAGGTGGCATGATCAAACGAGCACGGTTGCTTGTAGTTCCAATAGCAGCCGAATTCAATAATAATTTATCAACATCTTTCTTCCTTTTGATCCAAAATGCACGAGAATTCTCATTTTTCTTAACAAAGACTTTACAACCTTTGCAGAAAATGAACTTAAAACCGGCAGCTTTGGTTGACTTCGCATAATTAAATAGTTCTAGGCTTTCTTTTGACAAATAATCATTCACATAAATGTCTTTCATTTCATTGTTTTCTTTCAGTTTAGCTTTTCGATCCATAAACATTTTCTTGCTTTTTTGATTGGAAAACTTAACCACAATGGTTTTGCTTTTGTTTGATTCTTGATTTCTGCCAATAAAATATGCATCTTCAATTTGATTTTCAGTTATAGGAGATTTAATTTTAGTTGCAATGTCTAAAACTACTTTAACGGCAGGTTCAGCAGTTTTAACACCTCTTATAACACAATCATTTTGAACTCTTGCATCGTTTAAGAATTTTACAGACGATTTTAAATGCATAACTTCATCATTCAGTGTTTTATTTTCTTTTTCTAATTTTTCTATTTTCTTTTTGTTTGTTTTGACTCCTTTCAGTATATCATCATATTGAGATGACATGTATTTTATTGCTTTGTTTATTTCGTCCAGCTGACTAACTTTCTCCTTTATTGATGACAGATCACTTTGAACCGACGGCACGCATATATGACATTTGAAATCGAGAGAGTCATCGTTGAGAAGTGTTTCGAATTCTCTTTTGTCCAGCTTCGTACATTGTGGATGATATGTTCTCTCACAACAATCGCACTGAATAGAACCGTCAATCTCTAAAACTTCCAATTTGCATTGCCCACAAACTATTTTCTTATTTTTGATGCTGCGACGATTTTTATTGCTCATCTTTCGTTATGTTTGAAACAACAAGTACGCCAAGAAATTCGTTTGTCACTTTTTGTACCACGAAATCGACTGTTTATATTTTTATTTTTTATTTTGTATATGCAAATCACACTTGTGGAGTTTTATACGTCTGTGCACTTCAGGGTTGCCAACCCTTTTTCGGTTTTGACATCTCTAATTTCATGTTTTTTTTCGAATATTTCTGATTATATTTACATGCTATTTGGTAGGCACATTCTCCTTATGACATGGGACTCTTATTTGTAGGGTGTGAAATGGGGCAAAAGGCGATAAAAATGGTACCTACAAAATGACAACAACTAGTAAACGGAAACTCGGTGTGTATATCCTTGTAATCGCATGTACACATAAAATAAAGTTATTTTCAAAATTCGTACTTTTAAGGGAGAAATTTGTGGAAAAAGGGATAAAATTGGAACCGACTAAATTGCAGCAGCTAGAATCTAAAATTCGGCATGTACATTCCTGTAATTATGTAGAATCGCAACATAAACTATTTTTTTGAAAAAATTGTACTTTTAGGGAAAGAAATGGTATACAAATGATACCAACCAAACGGAAAAATGAAATTATATTTTAAAATTTTTCTTGCTTTGTAAACGCGCAAAATAAAAGATTTTCTACAAACAGAAATATACAGATATTATAGCGATAGATCTTTATAACGATATAGTCTCCATACAAATGCCAATTCCAATTGATTGATTGATCGCTCTATAAAAAACCCGTGACAAAAAAAGCTTCAGCCCCCAATGAAATCTTATATTGGAAATATAGGACACGGTAGTTTTGGCACAGTTTCCTAAAGGTTGTACTTTGATTCATAAGAAATAACATTTCAATATAGGTTCCAAAGATTTCGAATGCGTCCGTCGATAAACTTTCACATATACTTTAAAACATTATTTATTGCCAATCCTAGAGATTCGTAATAAATAAATTGTAGTGGGGTAGAAAGTGAAGGGTATTAACCAGTAACGTCCAACTTTAGCCTCTCCTTAATTGTTTTATCGACTAATTGAACGTTATGTTCAGCCGGTTCGAATCTTACACGGAAAAAACGGAAGCATAGATTTAATTAAAATACTAATAACGCCAATTAAAATCACATTGAACTAATTGAATTAATTATTTAATTAATATTTTAATTAAAAAATAGACTCATTTTTTTCTGTGTGTCTATTATAGGCTGGAGTGTGGAGCTCCACAGTATTACGGATGCAAAAAAGAGCTTCGATATAACGAACACGTAAAGTAGACTGGGTCACGAAAAAAGAGCAAACGAGGTTGCAAAAATCAAAATTTTCATGAGCGCCGACGAAGTTTTGAATAAACCCATGTTATAGGAAACTTTTCAACGATTTCAAATCTGCCACTCTTAATAATATCACATTTTTAGTTTAGAAGATATAGCCGTTCAAAGTTGGCCGACTTTCGGTTTTCAAAAAAAACACACAATTTTTAGTGATTTTGTTGCGATTTCAGGTGTAATATCACGAAAAATAGGTAACGAATCGCCTTATTTTTTGTTTGTATTGATTGATGTATTTATTAAATGTATAATGATAAAAAATTAACTGTTTGCTTTGTGTTTCTCCTGGTAAATCACTATTTAAAAACTATCCGTTTTTTTACTATTTTTCAACTTTGACGGAAAATAAAAAAAATCTATATTTTTCTATATTTGCCATATTTGCAAAACCTGTTCATTGATTATTCCTTTACATAATTCAAAAATTTTTATTATTTTTTCTAGGGGTAAAAAAGGTTAAAAAGACATGGTTGCAGAAATTGTATGGCGTCCATCCCTTATATGTTTTGACTGACAGTAGTTTGATCTAATAGTTTGAAAAAAACTACTCATTGAAATTAGCAGGTACGTACTTCACTTAAACAATACTTTGGCGTACAAATGGTCAAGAACAATATTGACTTATGGTCCCTACAGGTAGGCACAAATCTTATTTGGACACGTGCATAATATCAAAATTGCATTATTCAGCCTAAATCCATATGTATGCAGGGAACAGGTAAATTTTTCGGCATGGTAGCATAAGCCTATATATTGCAAATGGTCAAGAACAATATTGACTTATGGTCCCTATTTTTATTTTTTATTTTTAGTCATGGTAGCATAAGCCTATATATTGCAAAATAAGGATAATGCCTGGATTACTCTACGACTGAAAGTTGGCGCAACAATTACTGAAACCATTAAACAATTTAAGTACTGAAAACATGGCGTTGAACAATTTTAAATTATTTGAACTGTTTAGAAAGTCAACCACACCAAATTTTTTCACGGAAGCTGCTTTAAATCTAATCGAACCATTCAGAACTTCAACTCCAAATACGAGGACTGGCTTAATGAAGACACCATCCTGGATATATTGGCAGTAGATAAACCCACCACATCAACCAGAGGAGCAAAAGGAAGGTAAAAAAAGTATTGAGGAGTGTTCAATTTTCACAAGGAAGAGGAAACTTGCCGATGCCACCAATGACTTGACCACGAAGCAATTAACGGACGCGCTGTCTATTAAATTTACAAAGGATAGTGAAAGAGTTAGGTCGCAGATAACCAAATCTGTTGATGATGCAAGCCCACTGTGACTAAAAAGGATTAAGGAAAGCATTCCCACGCCCACAAACGCACACATTAAAAAGTATGGATCCGAAGAAGCCTTGGCCTTGTTTATGGACTTAGAACTTTCCAAAGATAAATATGAGAAACTACGGACATCTTTAACGCGACACGGCGCTGACGTTTTACCCGGACACAAGCATATTACGCAAGCCAAAATAAATTCACGACCACTGCATACGGAGTTTACGGAAGTCTCTGCAAAAGCCAATCTGCAGGATCTCATGGGCCATACAGCAAAACGGTTGTTGGAGAGTCTTCCTGAAAATGAGGTTAAAATTCTTCCTGAGAAGTTGACATTGATCAGCAAATGGGGCTGCGATGGATCATCCGGACAAAAAAAAAAATAAATAATAATAAATAAATAAATTAAAAAAAAATATTTTTTTTTTAATTTGTTGGGTAATAATTTAAAACATAAAACCCTAAAGAAAAAAAATAAAAACAATCTAAAAATGTAAAAATAATTTTTTTAGTTACCATAAAATTGATTTTTCTACTAATTTTAACTTTGATAACCCATAATTAGGCCCCTACAGAGCATAGCACCCTTTCCAAACGCTCATTTCATAGGCTGAACAGTTATCTATCATATGCTGTTTAAACTGAACTTATTCGGTTCAAAAGATATGATTTTTGCAACGAAAAAAACTCAAATGGCGCCACTGTGCGCCGTCCAGAATTAAAGTTTGAATTGTTTAATGATGCTTTGGAAAATATTTTGTGACTGGGAAAGAAGTATTTTTCTTTCCATACAAAATACGTAAATTCCCCAAATGGGGATAATATGTTCCAAAATTTGTGATTTTTACTAAAACGGTCGCTATTTCTTTATTTAACGCAGGGATGTGTTAATACTTTCTGAGTAAGAAGTCAACATATGGGATTAGAAAATATAATAAACATGGGGACAAAACAATCCAATCTCTACGTTTGGGTAGTATCTGAAAATTATTGTTGAATTGTATGGTGCGCGACCCAGCCTAACGTACATTATCATATGAGTAAAATTACAATGTTTAAACAATTGTTTACGTTTTCCAATTACTACACACGCTTACAGGGAGAAGGGTCATAACTTATACATTTATGCACTGATATAGTATTTAATAGGCACGTTTTCTTTATTAGAATGCCAGTTTTTAATGTGACTCCGTTTAGGGGGGTTCTCCGACATATATTTATTTGATTGTGTTGTATTCAATAGTGTAGGATGCAGCGATATGTTTGCACTACGTAGTAGTTGCAATTAAAATTGTATTGTTCTTGTTAATCACAACAATCTATAACAATTGTTAATTACTTCAATTTTTATATCGCACGTTTTGATTTTTTAAGTTGCCACTAAACTATCAATACTTGCAGTTTATATAGATACGCAAAACAGTATTAGACGGGTGAACCCATTCATGTCGCTCACTGTATAAATTACATATGATATGGATTAACGAAAATTGCTATTGACTGATGAATAACTCTGATTTGTGGTTTGTCAGAGTGGCTGAGTAACCTTTGTCGACAGCAAATATGTTTTTCTTAGTTCAGAAAATTCCACAATTGTAGTGAGAAAAACGTCTTCAAAAAGTAAATAAAGACAGAGTTATATGTCGTGCTAGCGATAATAAACATATGGGATCTAAATCTTACAGATATGACAGATTGAAATAATACCAGAATTATTCATAATATAAACGATGATTTTATGTCTATGTTTTAGTCTAGATTTCGCTTGGATTCACTCCAAGCAAGCTTGACAGATAACAAAAAAGTTTTTGTTTTTATTTCAAAAACTTTTTTTATTTCAAAACTTTGATTCGTCGACAATCACGGAATATTTATTGAGGGACTAACCACTTTGTACACTTGTAGTACATTTCGTTCCATAAAATTATTGGCGTACAACGGGGTGGCAGATCTTTGAAAAAAACGGTTTTTTACTTTCTGATATTGATTGTACTTTATTGCTCATATTTATACCATAAATAAAGGTGATCATACAATAAAGAATGATTAATTTAATATGTAATCAATGAACATTAAATAACTAAAAATTGCCAAAAGATCAATTTTATGTCGTTATCTTTAGTAGGTTCCCAGCAAAAAAAAATGGAAGTACTTCACTAAGAAGCACATTCTAATCGCATCTCAAAACCCAAATGTGCATTTTCCACGCTTTTGAGGAAGTTCTTTTAAACAACTTCCAAAAATGTAGATAATATGTTAATATTCCGTAACATTTTATGAATAACATTTTCACGACTGAATGGGGACGTCTTTTTAGTATAGTCTTGGGTTCAAATTGTGACTGGGGAAAAAAATGTTTAATATTGTATAATTTTAACAGGACAATATCCCAGTTCAAATCAAATATTGATTACAGACCAAAAAAATTTAAACGAAAAAAAACTAAAACAAAGCGTTGGCACGGCAGAAGTATTGCTGCATATACACATACTTACATATGCAACTCAATGAGATGCTTGTAAGATGGCATGTGTACTTTATTACTTTGTGCGATTTTTTAAACGCAAATTCGGCAAGTGAGTTGTGCTTCTCGTTCGTTTGTGAGAATCATATCCTTATAGAGTCCGGGTTTGATGTTGAAAAGTCGCAGCGAAGCCACTTGAAAAGACTTTTGACATGGTCGAAATCATGATCGTGGTAGTCTGCAGCCAAGTGATAAATGTCATCATGCCATTTGTAAATAAATTTGCATTCTATTAAATATAGATGCAAAATGGTCTTGAGCCAGGACAATATCCCAGTTCAAATCTAATTTTAACAATTTAAACATTTTTGCTTAAAAAATACAAATTTGTTGCTTTTTTAATGTACTTAAAATATTTCATATTTTTATTAATTAATACTACATAATATCAGTAAAATTAAGTACTGTCAATTTATATATATTAGTTCATATTAAATAAATATTTTGTTAAGTTTCCTATTGTCAGTTCTACCGAACTAAATGGTTCGTTTTAGTTATTCACCACTCACAACAGAGGATAGCTGAGGTGGTTAGAGTGCCGTAGTAGAAAACGGAAGTTCGTTACTACCGGGGTAATAACGACGGATCTTTAAAACATAAATGGAAATAAGTAAAAATGTGGTTCCTTTGCAACACTATTAAGTATTTCAAAATGAAGGACATCCCTCCTATGACAACTACATGTTTAATTCATTGGAGAAGATCCCAATTTTCACTACTTCCGAATAACAAGATGAACATCGTTTTCACTTCTTTGCTGGGGCAACGTATATAACTCTAAGGGTATTCACTTATGTGTTATTGCTTATTATTAGTAAATTTATTTACTATTTCATTATTGTATCTCTTGAAAGCCCGACTTTGGTAAAACTCCTTTTATTTTTCGTGTCTACGCAGTCAGAGGAATGTAAACTCTTAATTTCATGACACTAGCTGCCTCAATTTGATTGGTACAATTTTTATGCCCTTTTTCCATTTTACCCCCTAAAAGTGCAAAAATCCATCTATTTTAAACCATTTTGACCCAGTGTTCGATTAATCGAACAGTAGACAGTAAGAAACAGCAAAAAATAATTTTGGCTGGGCTTTAATGGGTTAAGTGTCTACGCAATCAGAGGAATTTTTACACAGAATTTCATTATTTTAGGTGCAGTCGTTTGGTTGGTACCAATTTTATCCCTCTATTCCCCAGGGGGTGGCCCTACGAATAAGAATCATTTTATGGCGAACGTTTTTGTTATAGGGGGAATGTGTATAGCCAATGTCAAGTAAGTACTAGCAGACATATTGAAGAAAAAACAAGTAAAAACGGCGTTTTATACCATACACAGAGGTTGTCGATTTTCGTAGAAGTGCAGTATTATTACAGGAAAATATAATTTTTTCAATAAATATATCCAAACCAAAACAAATAAAAATAATGAAAAAATAAATTTATAAACAAATATAAAATTTTTATTATTTCAAAACACGCTTATAAGGCAAGGCTACGCTATATATATCGAAATAATACTTGAAGTCCAATTCAAAAAATAAATCTTTTTATATTTAGATTTTAAAAAAAGCTTAAATACCATAAATATTAGTATGTAGTGGTGCTACAGTTGGTTGTATTTCCATTATATTTTAATTCCAAAAGTCAACTTTTGAAAATACATTATCTCACGTGCATAGAGCAAAATAAATTAACTTCATGATTCAACCAATAGTTGCCGTAAAATTACGAATTTGGAAAAAAACCTTTTATTTTTCGTGTCTACGCAGTCAGTGGAATATATACTCCGAATTTCATGACTCTAGCTGCGGTCATTTGGTTGGTACTATTTTTATCCCCTTTTTTCCATTTGACCCCAAAAAGTACGAATATCGAAAAATCCTTCTATTTTACTGCGTATACGCGTAATCAGAGGAATTTTTACACCGAATTTCATTATTTTAGGTGCAGTCGTTTGCTTGGTACCAATTTTATCCCTCTATTTCAATGTAACCCCTTAAAAGTACGAATTTGGAAAAAATAGTTTTATATTATTTATCTACTCAATCCGTTTCACTATTTTTTAAGCCATTAGCGCCATGTCTCTCCGCCTGTCTGGCTGGTATACACGATAAGGCGTTAATGAATCTATTCAAACTTTGCACATGGTAATAAAGGGTGATTTTTCAAAAGCTACAGGAAAGTTTTTCAAAAAAAAATCAGAAAAATGCATGAAATCTTTATTTGAATCGATAGTACGGTCCATATAATTTAATGTTTGAAGATTATTTCATGCAAATGTTGACCTTGACTGCGCCTCAAATGCTTCATCTGCTTAGTCCAATTTTGGCATTTCCACGTTTTTGAGTAACAGAGGCCCAATTGCTGCGAACGGCGGCGAATCGATAATTGATGGTCATCATTAACACTGGCCGATACAGCTGCGATATTTTCTTCAGTTCGCACTCTACGTAAGCGTGTTGGTGGTTTAATGTCCAACAATGTAAATTTGGTCACAATAGCCCGAATAGCCGCTTCAGTGGGTCGATTAAACTGACCATAAAATGGAAGAAGCGCGCGATGAACTTTCTTACAGAGCACGCATTTTGATAATAAAACTCAATAATTTGCAAGCGTTGTTCGTTTGTAAGACGATTCATGGTTAAATTATAGACCAAACTGAAGCGCCATTTATCTCCGCCTGTCTGGCTGGTATACACGATAACTTTCGAAAGGCGTTAATGAATCTATTCAAACTTTGCAAATGGTAATAGTTTTCCCAAACTTAGTTTAAGTTCGAAGATGGGCGAAATTGATTCAATGAATAAATTTAGAAGTCATGACCATCTCTGTAGAGGTATGAAGGATAATTAAAAAATAATTGTTAAAAAATATAATTGTTTAAATTTGCTTATATTTGACTCCGTTTAGGGGAATTTTATTATGCTCCAAACATTAAGGCAGCATGAATATGCACTCAATCCAATGCTGTATGATGTAGTGATACTAATATGTTTACACTTCATAGTAGATGCAATTAAAATCTTATTGTTATTATTAATCACAATTGTTAATTGCATAAATTTTTATACCGCACCTATACCGACAACAGCATCCCGGCAAAAAATTGGAAGTACTTCCGTAGGAAGCACATTTTATTCGCATCTCAAAATCCAAATGTGCATTTTTTGCCGCTTTTGAGGAAGGTCCTTTTAACAACTTCCAAAAAAGTCGATAATAGCGCTGTTTTTTAAGCCGGGATAACAAGCTGCGATAACAAAAACGTTAATAAAAATTTATGGATAATTATCCAGGCTAAGTTAAAAATTGTTAACACAAATTTTTTTTTTCAACTTTTTTATTTTGAGTGCAATTTTAACATTTTATTTAGATTTTTGTTATCGCAGTTTAGTTATCCAGTCTTAAAGAAAAACAGCCATAATATGTAACATTTTACGAATAGCATTTACAAGTGATTGGGAACGAATTTTTAGTATGAGGTCAGAGAGGTAAAGTGTTCGCTTTGCACCCAGAAGGTCTCGAGTTCGAATCGTGGCTCGGGAAAAATACTTTTCCTGTTTTTCATTACTTTTTTTATATAAACAATGTTTATTTTTGTATAACTTTAACAAAACAAATAAATCATTTTTGCTTAAGAAAGAAAAATAAATGATTATTTATCAATGTACTTCAAATATTTTATTTGTTGCTAATTATTAATAAAACATAAGATCAGTAAAATTATGTATTGTTAATTTGTTTAATGCTAATTTTATATTAATTTGCATTATATATTAACTCATACTAAATAAATAGTTTGTTAGGTTTCCTATTGTCAGTTCCAACGAATAAAATGGTTTGCTTTAGATATTCAGCACTCACAACATAGGATAGTTGATAGTTGGTTAGTGTGCCGTAGTAGCAACCAGAAGGTCCGATGTTCTAACCCCGTTAGCGACGGATTTTTTAAAACAGATATGGAAACTAGTGAAAAAGTGGTTCTTTTGCAACTTTTAAAATAACTTATAAGTTTTTAAAATATTTCCATACAAAATGCATTGGTGAAGATCCCAATTTTCACTACTTGCGGCTACAAATACTGAAAAAACTATGGCGCTTACGATATAAGTTTTTTCGATTAAACCTCGAAATTTTAGTAAAAAAAAACAATTTAAAAAAAATATTAAAACAACATAATAAAATAGATAACACTACTTTTATAAAGGGAAAATGAACAGAAAAGTAATACAAATCGTTAATAAAAAACTATTTTAGACACATTTGAATTTCTATGATTAATAGCTAAATTTCATATAAAAGTTTTTAGGTAATATCGATATTGAATATTACTTTGAACGAATAATTAAATTAATATTCATTTCATCCACCCTACTATCTGCAAATTTAAATTGTGCTTAAAATTTTATTTAAATGTTTGGTGGTAGAAATGCTGTAGAAAATGAATTCCAGTTCTTAAAATCTAAATGATTTAGTAAAATACTTTCATAACACTTCGGTATCGTGTGGGAATTTGTAATTATGGTCGGCCACGTAGAAGGGGTCAAAATTATTCTTCCTGTACAAAATGATTCAATGATATAGAATCAACTGGCATCATTGTATATAACCAGGAAGTAAAAATGTTATGTTAACGTTCTTAACGAAAACTGAAGTTTGTATACCCTCCACCTCCATGATGGGGTTATACTATTTCAGGGTGCTACATTCCGTTTGTAACACCTTGAAATGTCGACAAAGTATATATATTATTGATCGTCATTTAATTCTAAGACGATCTGGCCATGTCCGTCCATTCGACCGTCTGTCCGTCTGATGAAAGCACGTCTAAACGAAAGGAGCTAAGACGTTCAAATTTCCCATAAATGTAGTAGATCGGTTGGGATTGAAACGACCCAAAGGGAAAACATTTTCCCTCACAAGGACTAAAAATACCCAAAATACCTAAAAATAACCTCTAATATTATAGCACATTTTATTTAAGCACATTTTTTCAATATGTCTGCTTGTCCTTACTTGATATTGAGCATGCGCATTCCACATATAACAAAAAGTGCACCATAAAGTGATTCTTATTCGTAGGGGGGGGGGGGCAAAAAAGGAGAAAAATGGTACCTATTAAACGACAACAGCTATAAGCACGATATTCGGTGTGTACATTCCTTTAATAGATACATAATATAAAAGTTATTTTTCCAAATTCGCACTTTAAGGGGTAAAATGGAAATAGAGGAATAAAAATTGTACCAACCAAACCGCTGCATCTAGAGTAACAAAATTCGGTGTATACATTTCTCTGATTGCGTAGACACGTATTTTACGTTTTTTTATTTTTCGAAGGATTTTACTTTTTGGGGTTAAAATGTAGTGTAGACATGACAAATAAAAGGTTTTTTTCCAAATTTATACTTTCAAGGGATATAATGGGTACAGTGGGATAAAAATAGTACCAACTAAACGGCTACAGCTAGAATGATGGCGGTTTGTACATACCCCTAAATGCGTAGACACGTAAAATAAAGAGATTTTAGAAAGTCGTACTCTTAAGGGGGATAAAAATGGTACCAACCAAATGGCTTATGCTATAATCATGGAATTCGGTATATACATTGCTCTGACTGCATAGACAAGCAAAATAAAAAGATTTTTCAAAATTTTAACTTTTTTACTTTTACGTCAAAAATTGGTTAGGTTATTTTGTACTATGTGCGTGAGATAATGGATTTTCATAATTTGGAATTAAAATATAATGGAAATACAATAATGCTAAGTTGTAGCATCCATTATCAATATTTATGGTATGTAAGCTTTTTTGAAAATCCTTTGAAATATCTTATATTTCTATATTCAAAAAAGCTTACGTACTATTTATTTATTTATTTTTTAAATTGGCTTGAAGTATTATTTCATTATACATAGTGTAAACATATTGGTAGCCTTGCCTAATAAGCGTGCTTTGAAATAATAAAAATATTGTATTTATTTATAAAATTAGTTCGTTCGTAACCTATGACACTTTCAACCAACAGACGTGCACTTCATTCTATGACCGAGGGTATAAAAATACTTATTATTGCATCAATATATTGATAGACCTATCTAAAACATTTAGAAATATCTCTTACATTATCTGACAGTTTTTGCCTAAATTCATAAACTGTCGCTTACGATAAAACTGCTTTCTTTGAAAATTTTATATAAACGTTAACAATTTTGTCATTTTGACAATTTTTATTTATGTATCAGCCCATAAAATTTTAAATTCAACAATAAAAAATATTTTCAGAAAATGTCGCTTACGATAATTCCGCGCTAAGGGCTCGATATATTGACTGACGGATAGCTTCAATTTGTGGTTTAGCACACTGGTTACTAGTTCAAAATATTCCACAATTGTAGAGAGAAAAGCGACAATCAATATATGGGATCTAAATCTTACAGATATCGACAGATTTATAAATTACATCAGAATTATTAAAAATATAAAGGAAGTTCTTATTGCTATATTTTAGTCTAAAGGTTGGTTTAATGGTCTTTCTGCTAACCCACGAATTTAGTGATTACGACAAAGAATATGAAAATTGTGCTCAGGCGATTGAATTATTTTTTAAATAAAGCCACTTTCATTAATATTAGAAAAAATTGTCTGTGTTTTATTTAAATTTATTTCGCCCCTAAAATTTTAAAATCAAGTAATACTGACTTGTGGCACAAAAAAAAATAATATTTCCTATTTTTGTAATATTGATAAATAGTTTGAAAAACTAATCGAGTTTCATAAAATTTGCTTAGTTTTTGGATAAATGTTCTAAGCGAATCCTCCCTATATTTTCCCCATTTTAATAGCAATACTACATGGATGACCTTCTCTTAACCTATAGGATGTGCTTGGCATCGTTTACTCTTTACTTATTTTGTCGCAACATCTCCTCCCCCTCATTCATCCTCTGTACTATACCCTGATTGAGAACCTCCTTGACATTGGTGGCGGCCAGAAAATCAAGATGAGCAAATTTCTTCAGATCGATAAAATGATTGACACTCTTATTGCCCAAAATACGACTGAAATGCTCGACATCAGTTTTCGAGGACAACTCATCGTAGTCGCTGTAGTAGAAATGTAAAGGAAGCCGAGGATTGATATTCTCCACCTCATAGTCGGGCGGTGTAGGACGATTGTAGCGCTTCTGATTGCCCTTGGAGCCGAAATCATACTGGCGAAAATGGCCCGAGACATGCAGCTGTACCAAATGTATGGCCTGATGGGTGGAACAACTGGCCGGATGAGTTTCGAAGATCTCCGGCAGCAGAGACTGTAAACACACATGAAATATATAGAATTTGTTTAAGAAGAAGAATTTACGGGTACTCTGGCTTACATTATTGAAATAATTCGAAGCTCCACCAAAGACCGAGAAGACAATGTAGGCACAAGTCTTGGCATCGGCCAAGGGATCGCGACATTTTTCAAAGCCCAATATCTGGCGCAAAAACTTTTGCTGCAGAAAGGCTTCGTCGCCCAGCGCAGAATCCAGCGGACCATAGGTACCCAGCAGCGGTGCCATATCACTAATCAGCGCCGATCGAGCATACTTCATATAGGCTATGGGTGCCAGCATGTGGGCCGTCTTCAGCTTTCGATTATACTGCGGCTGGGTGGAAAGCAAAACAAACATTACCGTAGTGCCTTGAGAGTGGCCGACATAGTGCAGCGCCGATTGGCCGGTCTCCCCCAGGATGTAGTCTATGGTTGTGGGTAGATCGCTGACACCGATTTCATGCCACGAGAAACGCCAAAATCGTTTCTCCTTGGGCGTCATAGACACATGACGCTTGCTGTATGGATTGCCGCGGCTGTTGCCCAGCCAAACATCGTAGCCACTGCCCAACAAGTTGAAAGCCAAGGCATCTGTGGCTCCATTGAGGACCCAACAGTCCGAAGAGCTAGTCAAACCGTGCATCAGTAGAGCCACAGGGGGCGTATGTTGTCCTCCTCTTCCTCCTCCTCTGGTGGCATTCTTTATGCGAAACATTGTCAAGACATAGCCATCGGGGGTAGTAACACTATGAGTCTCACTCGAATATCCCAGACTTTCAATGCGATCGGCCTGTTGAAGGAACAGTGTAACAAGAGCAGTGTGTAATCCATGAAAAGAGTAGGAAACTTACAGTTGTCCTGCTGGCGGCCCCTATTACCCCTTGTTGTTCCAGATTAACATTAAGAATCAATAGAAATACACTTAAAGCGGATTTCATTGTCTCCAAAGCGTCTTGGCAAATCGCTTGCCACAAATGTAATGCAATCAACAATGCTTCCGCATTAATGAAATACTAGACAATTGCCGGCTTGTATTCCTTTGGAACAGTGATCGATACGTGATTGTTTTAGTTAATTACAGGTAATAAATTAATGAATAGCATGACAGTTTTCCCAATATGTGCACGCTACACTGTCAGGTGTGCGTGCATTAGAATGTGCCGAGACGGAACTTCGTACACTTGTGACTTAGCACTTGGCGGTGCATACATGTCAACACCTAGGTTCAGACACTCTATGGCAAATGGCAAAACGTTTTTTGTTCACAAAAATTCTTAATGACAATGCACTTTAAGCCAGCTGATGAGTCATTGCCTTATAAGCTACGAGAGCCGTTGTAGAATTAATTCTGCTTGTTCCAGTCCGTAGCTGTGCTCTATTGGAACTTTCCTCTGAGACGGCTAATATATGTTCTGTCCTAACAATCGCAAGAAACGGATTCCCATTTGGCACGCAGATTTCTATTGATTTGAGTATTAGCCATAGCAATAGCGATTACTCTATATAATCCGAAATACCCTTGGTACTATGAATAGGATACACACAATATAGCTGGTCTGGTATGAAGACTACTTCATCTTCTGCTCTAAAAGTCGAACGAACCATAATATGATGATCTTCAAATCTGCCTGTAAGTACCACATGTCTTCTGTGTATGATCAGACTTCGCAAGATGACTAATATCAGTTGGACTTCATAAAGATCGTACGCAAACTCTCAATCGCACTTAATTCATACACCAGACTTCTAAGATGCACCAACTTGCTGAACATATCCTACCCAACACCTGATTTGACCTGGCTATAAACATTGATCTTGATGATTTCTCACAAACGATAGGTTACACTCCAACCCATAAATCACTTCAACATTCACACTACTATTCCATCTTCACTGACATTTAGCTCCGTTAAGCTCATGTCATGCACCCTAGAATCATTCGAAATGTAAGTATGACAGCAATAACATCTACGCAGGTAACATATGTAGGAAGGAAAAAAATCTTGCTGATTTTCCCGACTAAAATGAAGGATTGATTTGTTTTATGTGTTCTCCTAAAATATTTCGCTTGTATCATTGTCCGTTCGTGAGCTGGACGCGTTCAAAATAACCTCCATAAATCATGTTTTTCGTGAAAAGAATTCACGATGTGAATGGCATTGAGAAAAAACCCGCTAGAAATTAAAATCCGACCCGAGCCTTATTCAACCATATTAAAAACTTGCAATATGACCCAGTACAAAGGACAGATTTACACTATTTTAGTGCAATTAAAGTTTGTGGGTTTGTTTGTTCTTTATAGCACACTAAACTACTGGACCGATCTTCACAGTATGTCCATGCTGAACCGGTGGTGAAAATAGGCTATATAATTTTTTTTATATTTTCAGTGGGCGTGGCACCTCCTACACAAATTGGGGATTTATTCGCTAGTGTCTTGGATTTTTGTGAAAGTTCACTAATTGTTAGTCTGCACAGTTTTGCCAAAAATGGGCGGGATTAGACAAATGGGCGTGGTACCTCCCACACAAAGTTAAAACCTATTATTGAATATTGCCAGTTCTATGACATCTAGAGTGCTGAAATTTTGTGTAAGTGCATATAGCATCAATTTGCGTAGTTGTGCCAAAAATGGGCGGTATTGGAAAAGTGGGCGTGACACCTCCCATACGAAGTTATAACCCATTTTCGAATATGTTCAATTCTATGACAGATACAATACTGAAATTTTGTGTAATTGTATATATCATCAATGTGCGTAGTTGTGCCAAAATGGGCGGTATTGAAAAGTGGGAGTGGCACCTCCCATACGAAGTTATAACCCATTTTCGAATATGTTCAATTCTATGACAGATACAATACTGAAATTTTGTGTAATTGTATATATCATCAATGTGCATAGTTGTGCAAAAATAGGCGGTATTGGAAAAGTGGGCGTGGTACCTCCCACACAAAGTTAAAACCTATTATTGAATATTGTCACTTCAATGAAACCTATAGTGCTGAAATTTTGTGTAAGTCCATCTAGCATCAATGTGCGTAGTTGTGCCAAAAATGGGCGGGATTGGACAAATGGGAGTGGTACCTCCCACATAAAGTTAAAACCTATTATTGAATATTGTCAGTTCTATGACAGTTATAGTAAGTGCATCTAGCACCAATGTGCGTAGTTGTGCCAAAAATGGGCAATATTGGAGAAGTGGGTGTGGCACCTCCCATTTTCGAATATATTCAGTTCTATGACAGATACAATACTGAAATTTTGTGTGAGTACATGTATGGGTAGTTGTGTCAAAAATTTGCGGTATTGGAAAAGTGGGCGTGCTACCTCACATACAAACTTAAAAACTATTATTGAATATATTCAGTTTTATAACAGCTACAATACTGAATTTTTTGTGAGTGCAACTAGCATAAACCTTCGTAGCTGTACCAAAAATGGGCGGTATTGGGATAGTGGGCGTGGTACCTCACATACGAAGTTAAAACCTATTATTGAATATTGTCAGTTCTATAAAACCTAGAGTGCTGAAAAATTGTCTGAATAGATCCAGTATAAATAGTTGTGCAAATTTGGGCGGAAAGTGGGCGTGGCCCTTCCCATATGAAATTAAACCCGGTTTTAGAGTATATTCGACACCGAGATTCCTATATTGTTATACAAATGGGCGGGATTTGAAAGATGGGGAGTTTTTGATTTGAATTTTGTAAAATTACAAGTTTCTTTGGATTTTCTTAGCATAATAGCAAAGAAAGATTACAAAAAATAGAAATCTCGCCAAAAGCCGACATAAGTCAAGAAAACGGAAATTATATTAATTTTTTAGTTTTTGTGTTGTTTGAATAGTGAACAATTTGATTGACTTTCTATGTGTTTTGAATTTAGTACATCCGAATTCCAGCTATTCGATTAGGTAAGTTCTTCTTACGTAGGAAGTTTTTTGTTTTGGTAATGGAAAGGAAGAGAATCAATCTCAACCTAAAATTTTATTGTTGACATTTCTTCCTTTATTCGCCGTACTTCAATATTTTCCATGGATCATATCCATTTCTTTTGTATCTCAGGGAAGTTATTATAAGTGGTACATATAATACCGATCACAAGTATAAACAATATAATTTTTATTTCCGTTTGTTTTTCTGCCTGGCGAAGCGGGACGGGGTTCAGCTAGTTTTTTATAAAAACCGCATTAACTTCCACATTTTTAGTACGATTTATGTTTTTAGGGGCTTGTTGGAGAGGTATTGATAACCAACTGCAATTTTTAGAATTTTCAAACCCATTAAGGACTGCAATTTTTTTTACTGTTAATACTCAGTGTGTTAAATGTGAAGTAAAAACTGAAATAAAAGTCCTGTAAAAAAGAAAAACGACCACGAAATAAAAAACTGAGTATGAGTTTTCCTATTAGAGACCTATAGTTTCACTTCTATATAATCTCATTCTTGGGAGGGAAATCAAGTCGCACGCTTTTATTGTAACATCTTATTTGAAGTTTTCCTCCTAATTTATCCATGGAAAGACCAAAATTGCATATGTTTTTTACGATGTGTGTGTTTACGATGCAAATACCCCCATATTTCAGTTTTTACATCACATTTAACCCACTGAGAACCATGAGTAAGGAAAAATTTGTCGGCCCTTAATGGGTTAGGAAGTTCTAAAAGTTGCATTTGGTGATAAATACCTCTTCAACGATACAACAAAAACACAAATCGAACTAAAAACGTAGAAGTTATTGCTGTTTTTATCAAAAATGCAACAAAAATGTTAAAATTCTACCCTCTATTCTGGGTTAAAATGCAAGTTTGATAAGGCTCGGACCCGATTTCAATTTCTAGCTGTTGTAAACACCATTCTCACCGTGAATTTTATTGAAGAAAAACCTGATTTATAGAGGTTATTTTGAACCCGTCCAGCTTACGAACGGACAATGATAAAAGCGAAATATTTTTGGAGAACACATAAAACAAACCATTCTTTCTTTTTAGTCGGGAACATCCACAACTTTTATTTTGAAGCCACTCTAATTTATATAAGGACATAGTAATGATTTTAGGTTTCTTTAATTGGTTGAGTTAAAGTGAACTGTGAGAATTAGATAATAAATAATAATTAATTCATTCTTTAGTAACATAATTAATCGGCTATTGCAGAACATTGGTTCCTGCCTCCGAACGTGGAATAGATTTCCAAGCGCTTCGATCTTCTGCGCTTCTTCTCTAATTTATGTCACCAAGTTTCGTCATGTCTTCCTCCATCTGATCTTTCCATCAAACTTTTAGTTTTCCTCTTCTGCGTGAACCGTAGCTGGAGCAACTTCATTCTTTCTAACCAACGTCTATCCTATGATAGTCTGCATTGAAATCACCGTGTCCGGATGACTTATGCAAGTGCTCTTCGAATCTAGCTCGTACACTTCGCAATCCCCAACAAACTTTCTTACCGAGCAGTGGTCTTTCTAGCGCATTGAAGGATTACGATCGTTCAGGCAATCCCAAAAAATTGTGAAGCTAAAAATCCCGATGGCGATTTGCTCTGCGCTCTCCAAGGTTATGGAGAGTATGGTTAATCACCATCTTGTGACGTATTTTGGTCTGATGATCTACGGGAGACCTGATGACGTTTCGGTTGTAGTGGATCCATCCACCAGTTTGGCAAGAGTGAGGTCGTTGCTCCAGAAATCTCCTTCGACCGAGTCTGGCATGGAGCACTCATATCACTTGATCTGATCTTTATTTATATCGAGCTTCCTCAGATCGCTCTAGACGTGTTAATCCGATGAGCATAGAATAAAATCTGGACTGTCACAGGGCCCTATTCTATCTCCCCCTATTTTTCTTATTGTCATTGACGACTTTTTGGATTGGATTTTGAGTCGAATCTACTCATTCGCCGAAGACAATAACCTCTATCATTCATATTCATTCGACCAAATCTTCGAATTGAGGACAAATGGTGATTCCGGGACGAGACACTTAATCAGGATTTACTGGCCATTTCCGAATGGGTCGAATTAATAGAGTAGATTTGAATACACATAAGACTCCTTATACTTCTTATTGTCTCACTAGGTGGGCGATTTCTATGAAGTGTGTAGTTATTGAGAAATCAAACGCTCTGATGTAATGTATACATTCCTATCTATCCTATAAGGATCACAGGACCTCAGAAAAATGGTTGAATATAATTCTATTTTATGCCGTTCTTGTTCACCATGCTTAGTTCGTTGGGTAGGCTTTCATATTCCAGAATATATGGATGAGTGGGTGGATTATGTTAGCACTTGTATATGAGTCTACTTTTAATAACTCCGCTGACATATACGCCTGGTGACTTATCTTGATGTTCTGGGCATAAAGAAACTATGTGATTACAGTTGGGCAAAAAATATGTTTGAAGTGGAAGAACTCAAGTGTCTAGGCTTTCAAAAGCGCTATAAGGTACTTCATTCCTTCTGGACTTCTTAATATCTACAACTACACCTATATCAGACCAAAAATGGAAGAGACCTCTCATATATGGTCTGGAGCTCCAAGATCTTCCTTGTAGCTACTTTACCGTGTTCAAAAGAGGGCGATGGTAGGATATTTAATTCTATTGTCGCTCTTGAACATGGTCGTAATGTGGGATGTTTATCGTTGTTCCTTCGACAAATTCATGGTCTTTAATAAGAAAGAAATACTTCACTTCTTCTGATCTTCAGAATATCTACATCACATACATTAGGGTTGGGATAATGCACGAGTTTCGAAAAAAATTCATCAACCAAAAAACGGGAATGGTGGTGTGAGTGTAAGTGGGCGCTCATCGGGATGAATGGTGAGGGAAAAGGGTTAGAAATACACAAATAGCCCCAAAACTACCTCGGAGTCGCCCCAGAGGGTTTAAAAGTAAGACCAACCCCCATTAATTTTCCCTCCCCAACATTTTTGTCAAACACACATACCCTCTATCACCACTACTTAAGGAGGCTCCCACAAAAAATTTAAATTTTTTAGAAAATTTTCTCCCACCGCTCTTACTGGCCCAAGGAGGCCGCTAGTGGAGTCAAATGTATGAACGACCATCAATATTTTTTCAAACCCCTCATTTTCTCACAACATATCTACCTTCTATGTTCAACCCTTCACCATACATTTTTTTATTTTTTTAATTTTTGGATGAATGAACGACCCGAAACTGCCCGGAGTCACCCATAGAGGCGAGATATATAAGACTGGCCCACATTAAATTTCCCTCCCAACATTTTCTCCAAACATACCTGCCACCTATCACCACTACTTAAGGGGACTCTCATACAAAAACAAAATTTTTATAAAATTTGATCCCTCCGCTCTAACTGGCCCAAGTAGGCCGCTAGTGGAGTCAAGTGTATGACCGACCCCAAAAATTTTTTCATTTTCTCTGAACATACCTACGTCCTATCTTCAACCCTTAATAATAAAATATATTTTTTTTAAGAAAGACCAAAACTGTCACAAATTCGCCCCTAGCTGGGTTAAATGTAAGACCCCCAACATTTTTTCCGAACAAACCTACCCCATGTCCCTACTCATTAATGGGGCTCCCATACAAAAACTAATTTTTAAACTAACTATCTCAAGGAGGCCCCTATAAGGGGGACATGTAAGACTGACCCCCATTAATTTTATCATTTTCTCCTAACATACCTGTCTCTTATATCCACTCCTTAAGGGTGTCACCATACAAAATCAATTTTTTATTAAATTAGCTCCCGCGGCTCTAACTGCCTCAAGGAGTCAAATGTATGATCAATCTCCAATATTTTTTCAGTTTCAATATTTTCTCAGAGCATTGCTACCATCTATACTTAAGATGGTCCCCATACGATTTTTTTAATTTTTATTTTTTTTATGAAGGAAAGGCCCAAAACTGTCCCCTATTCACCCCTAGAGGGAAGACATGTAAGACTGGCCCCATTAATTTTCTCTCCCCAAAATTGTCCCCAAACATACCCACCCCCTATTACCACTCCTTAAGGGGGCTCCCAAACTAAAGTTTTATAAAATTTGCTCCCACCACTCCAACATCCGCAACGAGGCCCCTAGTGCAGTCAAAGGTATTTTTTCAGTCCCAATATTATCAAAGAACATTGCTACCCCCTATGTGCAACCCTTAAGGTGAACCCCATACATTTGCTTATTTCTTTATAAATTTATTTATGAAAGAAAGGCCCAAAACTGCCTAGCATTAGCCCATAGAGGGGGGCGTGTAAGACGACCCCATTTATTTGCAATCCCAACATTTTTCCCAAACATACGTTCCCCCTTATCACTCCTCGTTAAGGGGGTAAGTTAAGATACTTCCCTTTATTGCTTAAGGGGGGCTCCCATACAAAAGCAAAATGTTGTATAATTCTTATATCCTTTTTCAGAGAATGATCAGCATTGACTAAGAGATAATGTGTGAAATATATTTCTGAAGGATATATATGTCAGTCAAGACGTTCACTGGGCATATTGGTAACTCTCACAGCTGTTCAGATGATCTCCAGCAAATAAAACACACACACCCCCACATATTTCATAAATAACAACCAGTAACTTAATTTATTTCATATTTCTTACAGAATATTATAATACGTTTGTCTTATGAGCTAACTTATTTTAAAAAAAAATCTTAAGAAAAATGTTAATACGTTCGCTGCTGCCGCGGGCGCTGCAGCAAAATCTCTACCTTTTGCATGTTGCGCAATATACCCCGGTTGATGACGTCCTTGACATTGGAAGCCCACAGAAAATCAAAATGGGCAAACTGCTTCAATTTGATGAAATGTTTTACGCTCCTATTGCCCAAAGCACGTGCCAAACGCTCGACATCGAGTTTCGACGACAGCACATCGTAGTCGCTGTAGTAGAGATTCAACGGGAAACGAGGATTTATATTCGCGAGTTTATAGTCCGGCGGTGTAGTGCGGTTGTAGCGCTGCAGATTACCCTGCACTCCGTGGTCGTATGGACGAAAATGACCCGACACATGAAGCTGAACAAAATGAATAAACTGATGGGTGGAACAGGTGGCCGGGTGTGTATTATATATCTCCGGTAACAAGGACTGAAAGCAATGCAAACATTTTGAGATTTTCGAATTTTACCTTTAATCGGAGACCTTACATTGGGTATATGGGCGGAGAATCCACTGGCAATCGACAGGAAGAAGGCACACAAGTCGGGAGGGGCGTGGGGACTGCGGCACTTGTAGATACCAAATAACTTCTTCAAAATCGGATGCTGGAAGAAGGCCTTGTCACCGAAGATGGGATCCAGCAGAGTATAAGTTCCCAGCAGTGGCTCCAGATACTCGACCAGCACTGAACGGGCATGTGTCATGTAGGCCACTGGTGCCAGCATATGACTGCTCCTCAGCCTTTTGTTATACTTCGGCTGGATGGTCAGTAAAGCCATCATTATCGCCGTGCCTTGAGAGTGGCCCACATAGTGTAGGGATGGCTGACGCGCCACTTTGAGGATGTAGTCTATGGTTGCGGGTAAATCGATGGCGGCCATTTTATCCCATGAAAAACGCCAGAAAGCCCTATCTCTGGTCGTCAGCGACAAATGACGACTGCTGTAGGGATTGCCGCGACTGTTGCCCAGCCAAACGTCGTAGCCACTGTCGACCAGATTGAAGGCCAAAGCATTGGACGGCCCATTGATAACCCAACAGTCGGAGGAGCCGGTCAAACCGTGCATCATGAGCACGACTGGTCTGGGTCGGGCATGTGCCTGTCTCGATTTCGAGATTCGAAATAAGGATAGAACATAACCATCGTGGGTGACAAGGGTGTGAGTCTCACTGTGGTAGCCGAAACTTCGAACGCGATCAGCCTGTATAGATGGATATATATGGAGATGGATATATATGGATAGATAGCTCAGATAGCTTCGTGGTTTAATTCCAATTAAAAAAAAATTAATTGAACAAATTAAGACAACAGTTGAATTAATTATTTGAGGAGTGCCGCTACATATTCAAAATTAATTACTTTATTGAGCTGATTAATTGTTTAATTGAATAAATGAGTATAATTAATATTATTAATTATCCTAATTAATTAATATTATTTAAATGACGTTAAATAATATTAATTCATTTTTTGAAATGATTAATTTATTTAATTGAATCTTATTTGAAAAAATTAAGATAGCATTTGAGTTTATTAATATATTATTTGATTGTCATAAATTAATTGTTTCGTTGGGATGATTAATTTATGAATTGCAAAAAACTCTAGTTAATTAATATATATACCGTATATACCGAATACCGTTACAGATTAAAAATCAATTATTTTTTTTTTGATGATAATTTTTTAATTGAACAAAGACGACACTTGAGTGAATTAATATATTTTTGAGTGCCGTTAAAGGTTCAAAAACAATTAATTGTTTTATTGAGATGATTATTTTTTAATTGAAACTAAATTGCACAAATAAAAATAGCACCGGAAATAATTAATATATTACTTGAGGAACGTTACAGATTCAAAAACAATTAATTTAAATTTTGGATGATTAATTTGTCAATTGAACAAATTAAGATAACACTTGAGTTAATTAATATATTATTTAAGTAACGTTACAGATTCAAAATCAATTATTTACTTTTTGAGATGATTAATTTTTTTAAATGAACAAATTAAGACAACACTTGAATCAATTAATATATTATTTGTGTGTAGCTGCAAAATCAAAATCAATTAATTGTTTTATTGAGATGATTAAATTTTTAATTGAAATTATTTTTTCTGTGTCGCTCGAAGCAAATACTTACAGTTGTCCGACTGGTGGCGACTTTATTTAAACCATCCGCTCGATTAAAAGTTAGAATTAGAAATAATGGAATAATGATGGTCATTAGCCTCATGATGAAGTTGCTGTTCGTTTGGCTTTTATCTTAGGTGCGTGGATGGTATGATTTCTTTATCATTTATGGAGTGAGATTAGAAGTAAAACTAGCTACAGGTAAGAGGGATTTTTAAAAATTAAATCATTAAAGTATTAAAATTATTTTTTAGAGTATTGTCCACTGTACAAATATATTGTATAATGGTTTAGAAATTAATTTAACAAATAAAACACACGAGGACAGTGCAAGAGCTACCCGATATATCAAAGAACGCGGAATTACGTTCGGAAATATCAACAGGGTATCACTTTCATATAGGGTTAATGTATAATAAAAACACTATACAACAAAAATTAAAAAATTGATGGATATTTTCTTTTTCAATTTTTTACTAAAATTCAAATTTTCGACATTTTGGTCCAATCACAACTGCTTATATGACCAATTAAAGTTAATTATGATCGCCAAAAATGTTGGATACTTCACTTTTACATAGAAACAGTGGTTTAGGAACAACATCCAGAGTGGGGGTATACTAACATTGCCATTCCGTTTGTAACACCTTGAAATATACACCTGAGACCCTATAAAGTATATATATATTCTTGATCGTGATAAAATTCTAAGACGATCTAGCCATGTCCGTCTGTTGAAAGCACGCTAGCATCTAAACGAAAGGAGCTACAACGTCCAAATTTTTTCATAAATACGTGTTATAGTCGTAGATCGGTTGGGATTGAAACTGGGCGAAATCGGCCCAAAGGGAAAATTTTTTCCCTCACAAGGACTAAAAATACCCATAATAATCCCCAATATTTTATAGTATTTAAGCATATTTTTCAATATCTCTGCATGTACTTACTTGATATTGGGTATGCGCATTCCCCTATAACAAAAAAGTACTCCATAAAGTGATTTTTATTCGTAGGGGGTGAAATGGGACAAAAAGGGATAAAAATGGTACCTATCAAACGACAACAGCTAGAAACACGAAAATCGGTGTGAACATTCCTCTAATTGAATAGATACATAATATAAAAGTATTTTTTTAAATTCGTACTTTCAAGGGGTAAAATGGGAATAGAGGGATAAAAATGGTACAAACTGGGCTGCACCTAGAATAATGAAATTCACGGTATACACGTAAAATAAATGGATTTTTCGAAATTAGTACTTTTTGGTGTTAAAATGACAAAAAAGGGATAAAAATAGTACCAACCAAATGACCGCAGCTAGAGTCATGGAATTCGGTGTATACATTCTTCTGACTGCATAGCCACGCAAAATAAATTGATTTTTCCATATTCGTACTTTTTTACTTTTACGACAAAAATTTGTTGAATCATGAAGTTAGGTTGTTTTGCACTATGTACGTGAGATAATGTAATTTCAAAATTTGTACTTTTGGAGTTACAATAGAATGGAAATACACCCAACTGTAGCACCCACTATCTACCAATATTTAAGGTATTTAAGCTTTTTTGAAAAAATGTTTATAAGAATATTTTTTTTTTTTTTTTGAATTAACTTGAAGTATTATTTCGATATATATAGTGTAAACGTATTGGTAGCCTTGTCTTATAAGCGTGCTTTGAAATAATAAAAATATTATATTTATTTATAAATTATTTTTTTTTTTAATATTTGTATTTGTTTTGCTATATTAAAAAATTTATATTTTCCTGTAATATTACTGCACTTCTACGAAAATCGACAGCCTCTGTGGAATGCAATCCAAGGTGGAGGGTATATAAAGTTCGGTCTGGCCGAACTTTTCTCAGTTTTTACTTGTTTTTGCTGACACGAAAGAAAACATAAAAAATAAACAATATTTAGTTCTTTTTCTCCCAGGGAAGTAAGAGCTTTTGGTCGTCTGTAAGAAGGGTAAAGGATAACTCCTCATCTAACCCAACTCTTTTTAAATATGATCAGATATTAACTAACCCGGTTGACAAAGCTAACCTATTGGCTGAAACAATTACAATCCCCGAGATTGAAAATGATTCTAGTTCCATAACTCATATGTTTTTTCGAACAAGTGGAGTTAATAGGGTTGTCGAAAATCTCGACGTAAATAAACCTTCGGGCCCGGATGACATCCCAGCACTTGTCCTATGTAAGTACTCTTCAACGCTTGCCCATCCACTTTGCAATCTTTTCAACCTTGTATACCGTGCGGATGAGTCTTCCCAACGAATACACAGTCTATACTCAAAAAAGTGAGACTAAAAACCTTACCGCCCGGTTGCGATTTGCTTTGCGCTCTCGAAGGTTATGGAGAGTATGGTAGACCACCATCTTGTGAGGTATTTAGAAGCCAATGACTTTCTGAATGGCTTCCGTGGGAATCGATCTACGGTGACCAGACGACGCTGCTGTTCGAAAAGTGGAATCGATCCATCAACCAGTTTGGCGAGAGACAATAAGGAGCACTCTCACCAAACTGATAATATAAGTTGAAATACAACTCCCATATATGGCCAGGTGCTGTCATATCTTCATGACGGTGTTCAGAGAAGGGCGATGGTGTTGATAGCTGACGGTAATTTGTATTGTCTCCCTTCTTTACTGTCGTAATGTGGGATGTGTTTTTTTCGCTGGACACTCAGGTGATATCCCCTATAAATTTCAATGGAATTCAGCAAGACGTTGAAGCCCTTAGCTGGTGAGGCAGAATGGCCGATATGAAAACTGAAGTTTAGGGATCTTCTAGATTTCTACGAGGGAGCTCTAGATACATATATAGAAGATTACAAAGCCAGAAACCATAGCAGAAGGTGCTATAGATGCTGTAGTAAGAGAACAAAAAACTCGCAGTGATTTCTACAGAAAAGCCAACAGCTATGCGAAGAGTCTAATCACAAGTACAATATCTGAGGAGATATATGTGAAAGTAATGGATAAGGAATCTGCCCTAGACATTTGGTTAGCATTACATCAACTATTCATCACCTAAGGATCAGTTGCATAAGATGTGCGCGGATCTATTTTCGTCTGAGTGGACTGCGGATGGTGATGTTTCTACGCACATCGTAAATGATAGGAGAACATACATTGCCAGATATGTTACCAATTTATAAAATTCTTCATGTTTTGCCAAGCTTCTATGAAATGTTCATGTCAAGTTGGATGATGTTAACTAGAGATGAAGACAAATCATTGGATGAACGGGTAATGTAGCTTTATTTTATTTTGATTTTTATTCGTAGGGGGTGAAATGGGGCAAAAAGGGTTCAAAACTGTACCTATCAAACGGCAACAACTAGAAAGACGAAATACGGTGTATATATTCCTCTAATTGAGTAGATACATAATATAAAAGTATTTTTTTCCAAATTTGTACTTTTAAGGGATAAAATGGCAATAGAGGGATAAACATGGTATCGACCTAAAGGCTATACCTAGAGTAATGAAATTCGATGTATACATTCCTCTGATGGATTTTTCGAAATTAGTACTTTTTGGGTTTAAAATGAAAAAAAAAGGATAAAATAGTGCCAACCAAATGACCATAGCTAGAGCCATGAATTTCGGAATGTGCATTCCTCTGACTGCGTAGACAAGAAAAATAAAAGATTTTTTACAAATTCGTACTTCCAATAGATGCAATGGATAGAGGGATACAAATAGTACCAACTAAACGACTTACTAGAATGATGAAATTCGGTGTGTACATGCCTCTTAGAAAGTCATACTCTTAAGGGGGTAAATAGGAAAAAGGGAATAAAAATGGTACCAACCAATCATGGAATTCGTCTGACTGCATAGACACGCAAAACAAAAAGATTTTTCGAAATTTGTACTTTTTACTTTTACGTCAAAAATTAGTTGAATCATGAAGTTAGGTTATTTTGCACTATGTACGTGAGCTAATAGATTTTCAAAATTTACTGCCTGGCCCACGATGTCGAACGTTAACGTTCGCATGCCTTTCATGCGACAAACAGCTGATTTGGGACCCACTAACAGGCACTAGAACGACAAAGCGAACGAAAATCTATGCGAACGAAAACGTAAGCATTTCAGTACAAAATCGGGGGCCACTAACTATTTTTTCTGTTATCTGTGCGAATGAAAATGTCAAAAGCACTCACCTGTGTTTTGTCTGTCGTTTTCATAAATAAATAAAAAAACACAAAATAAATTTAATTTATATTTGTGTTGCTATCCTCTCTACTTCATCCCCTTCTTCCTCTGAGTACCGGAGAACACATCTCGCATTTAAACATTCTGTTGCTCCGTGCACTGGGTCTTTCAACCACGTTCCTTGTATTCATAAAGGGGTATTTTCATGTAAAATAAGTATTTCCATGTAAAATAAGAATACACTTATTGGTTTTTGGTCATCTCATGAATATTAGAGATGAGCAGTAGCTACCCACGTGGATGTCGAAATGAACATTCCTCCAAAAAATGTGCGAGTTGGAAAAATTTATATTTTTCGACGACACACAAAAACAACTCCAAATATTGATTGTTTACATATTTTTTTTTTTTTTGAATTTTGTTTTCAGTTATTTCAGCTGAGAAAAAGTTGTGTCAACTTTTTTTTTAAAAGTTAGAATTTGGATATTTAACGCTTTTTTCTTGGCATATTTGCGATTATTTGAGGATTTTTTGATCTGGCAACATTTTCATTCACTCACAACACGTAAGGCTATGCGAACGAAAAGTCAGAAGATAGTGGGTCGCTTTTTAAAGCGAAAGTGAGTAACTGGCTTTCGTTCGCATATATTTTCGTTCGACATTGTGGGTCAGCCAGTTATATTTTTGGAATTAAAATAGAATGGAAATACACCCAACTGTAGCACTCACTATCTACCAATATTTATTAAAGCTTTTTTGAAGACATAAAAATATTAATTTTTTTTGAATTGACTTGAACTATTATTTCGATATATAGTGTTAACGTATTGGTAACCTTGCCCTGTAAACGTGGTTTGAAACTATAAAAATATAATATTTATTTTTAAAATTATTTTTTTTTAATTTGTTTTGCTTTGGCTATATTAAAAAAAATATATTTTCCTGTAATATTACAACACTTCTAAGAAAATCGACAGCCTCTGTAGAATGCTATCCATGGTGGAGGGTATAAAGTTCGGCCCGGCCGAACTTAACGTCGTTTTTACTTGTTTTAAATCTTTGTTTTGCAAAAATTTCCCCATGCGTGCATTCCAACATCTAGGGGCTTGCTTTAGCCCATAGAGACTTATTTTCAAAAGTCAAACTCTATTTGTGCCATTATTGAATCCGTCAGGTTGTTTTATAAAAATGGTCTCATTCAACTCACCATATAAAAATGCTGTTGACTCATCAAATTGTGTTACATGGAGTCCTTCAGTAGCAGCCGTACTTAGGATCGATCGAATAGCTGACTTGCCACTGGACTAAAACTTTGATCATAGTCAACACCTTTTTTCTGATTGAAACCTTTCATGACAAGTCTAGCTTTCTACTTAGCAATGCTACCGTCAGGCTTTGCTTTTATGCGGTAAACCCATTTGGCTAGAAGTGCCTTATACCCTTTTGAAAGATCCGTAAGCCCCTAAGATTGGTTTTCCATTATGTAGATATTGAGATGATCAGAGGGAGTGAAGTATTTCTTACACCGCTTTAAAAAGCCTAGACACTTGAATGCTTTTTACGACACATCCAATACATGTTTTGACCAGCGAACATGATGTTCTATCAAGAGAATCTGATTGCTCAATACACCGTTCATTGAAATCGACGTAACACGGAAGAGATCATGATTTTTTAAATTTCGATATTTGAAGTTGTTACAAATGGATTACAAACTTATGTTGAGGGTATATAAATCGATTTTGCCTACGTCTAGTCATACATATTACATTTTATAAATCTGTATCATTAAATGAGAGAGTCTCGCAAAATTTTCAATAGGCAAATTGAATAATTTAGCAAAAATATTTTTCACAGAAATACACCAAGTAAGATCATTAGCAATGACTAAAACATTGTGATGTCATAGGAGAGATATTCGTTAATTTGTAAGCTCAATAGTTAGTTTTCGGGTTTTCAACACAATTTTATTTAAAAAAATCCACTTATTTTCGAATGTGATAAATAAAATATTGTCAGCCTTATGTGAGACTAATTCCTTTAATTTATTTTTGTCGCAATATTTATTTCAAAGTAAAGTAGAAAGTAAACAAAAAATAGCTGATCAGATAGTAGACCACCAAAGTTGTACTGTTTTCAACATCAATGCAGCTGCAGCTGTTGTACATATTTAACACATACGTCTAATTAATATTGAATTAAATTAATTAATACTATATATACCATATACGCATGGATATTATGGTGCTTTTCTGACATGGAGTGACTCATGGAAGCAAAGAACAAAAAATGTATGATTTGCAAAAAATATTGCAATTATGCCACCTAATACGAATACTTCAAAACATAATTAGTGTATGCACTATGGGGTTTTTCAGAAACATTGTTGTCAATTTGGTAAATTTGTGTTTTTCCCATTTGTGATTTATTATCTTTTTCTTTTGCATCTGCACCTGATGAAGAGGAGTCCGTTCAAAAAAGAAAAAGAATAGCAACTAATTAAATATTCACCATACATATTTAATGTGTTGCAGCACATCAATTGCGTCATCGACATCTCTATATAATTATAAAAGCTGGCACAAAACATAACTAAATTGTGTACTGAATAAATTTATTTATGTGGTCAAGTTAACGATTCAAATGAATTTTTCCTAAATATGTTTGGACCAAGTAATAAATGTCACCATGCCATTTGTAAAACATAAATTTGCATTCTATTAAATATAGATGCAAAATGGTCTTGAGCCAGGGCAATATCCCAGTTCAAATCAAATATTGATTTCAGACCAAAATACAAACAAACGAAAAAACTAAAAAAATAATTTATTTAACTAGAGTACGCAGTCAGAGAAATGTAAGTTAAAAAACATTACTTTAAAAAAAAATGTTTTACAAATAACATATCAGAATAAATTATTTTGTTATAGCTGGTATCTTAACAATAAATACCAGGTCTAGTTGGAGAAAAGTCTATGGATAAATGTAGAAGTTATGGTCCTTATTGTAAGAATAAGTGAATTTCAAAAAATCGTTTCTTGCTTTATTTTGGATTTAGTCATCTGCGAAGACGACGTGAACTTCTACAAAAAAGGTCATAACGTCTATATTTATCCATAGATTTTTCTCCAACTAGACCTTGTTTTGTTCGTTAACAAACCAGCTACTACAAATGCAATAAAATATTCTATTATTTAATCTGTAAAGGATTTTTCACGCAATTTTTTAAATTAAAAAAAATCGGCTACAATGTGTGTCATAACTTCTACATTTATTCAAAGATCTTTTGCATATTGTTTTCTTCGTTAGAATGTTAGCTATAAAAAAATAAAACATTTTTTTTCCTTTTTTGTCTCTATTTTTATGGGTTTTCTTTCGTTTTCGGTGTTCAACATAATACGAAGCGTAGAACACGTTTTTGTATGTGTTAATAAAATCCTAGGTAGTTAATATTTCATTTCCGTGGATTTGTCAAATATATTTGACAATTCATATAGTGGCTACTTAACAAAGATGTAATAAATTTTTATAAATATTTTTACGATTCTAAGGATACGCTACGTAAAAAATATTTATTTTGATTCAAAATTCTTACGTTTGGTAGCTTATTTGTGTTTGTCCAATATATTTGATATTGATTTAAAAAATCTATATCTTATAAACAATAAGCTTGTCACCAAAATAAATATTTCTCCCATCATTATCGGGCCGTATTAACTTATATACAGGGTGGCGCTGAATGAGCTATATGGTTTGAATTCTTTATAACTTTATTAATTGTTATTCTTTCTTTGTTTTTTTCAGCATTTTGTGAAGGAGACCTGGGGAATTAATTATGAATCATTACACGATCGAACAACGTACAAATACTGCAGGTTCCTCAATAGGACATATTCGGCGAACAGATTATTTCGCGCACCAGCCAATTTAAGTGGCCCCACGTTCACCAGATTTAACAGCTCCTAACCGATTTGAAAGAAAGAGTGTACGTTAGCAAAGCAAGAACCATATTTCCAACTAAAAACCAAAATTCGGAATGAAATCATGGCCATTACACCCGAAATTTTGCGAAAAGTTATGGAAAATATGCTAAAAATAGCACATATGTGCGAATCAGAAAATGGACATCACTTACAGGATATAATTTTTCAAAGCTAATTGCAAAATATTCCCCAATAATATACCGCATTTAAAATATATTTTAAATTATAATAATATATATATTTTAATTTAAATTATAATAATGGCATAAATAAAAAAGTTATAAACCATATAGCTCATTCTGCGCCCCCCTGTACAAAGTATCATGTATTTTGATTTCCATAAAATTATTTCGATATGGAAAGGGCTAAATTAAAATATGAGTCAAATAGTTTAGATTTTCTGACATTCGAATTTTTGACTATTTTTTTTAATTTTTTACTTTTTTGGCCAAAATGTACCATATGAATCACATACTTACTACTGTCAGCTTTATTTTAATATTGTCCAGCTTGTTCGAAAGGTAATTCAACAAAGATTTTTAGATTATGTACCACTTCAAGTAGCAATAATTTTGTCAACTTTAAAAAATTGTTTTTTTTTTCTCCTTTAGAAAACAGTTTCCAATATTAAGGTTTTCTGTGCCTTCCATTTACGCGGTTCAATACCCTCCAAATTTCGTTTATGCTATTTTCAGGCGGAATGGAAAAAATAAGTCCAATTCAAACATTGAGAATGCATTTTGTGCAATTTTTTTCTACACTTAAGCGCTTACCGGCTTTTATTTCTAAAACAAATAAAACCATACAAATATAAACTCATAATCACTTTATGACACTAAATGACCGTAAGGACTCTAGTGGCTAAAGTGAATCTGAGAACGAGCAATGTCGATTTATCACGTACTCGGGCCAGATAATAATATTCATATCACCCCTAAATATAATTTATTACAAATTAAAATATATTTTCTATTTTTTTTTTCGTAGCAGCATAAAGGATTTTTCCAAACAATATTTTTTCTAAATTGGCGACGCACAATGGCTCAGAATCAAATTCCATCGGCCAAAATTCAATTGTTCCAATCAACAGTTTTGAGTTCTGTAAAAAACCAAAATTAGACAAGGACCCAAGGATTGCTTTGATTTCGTATTATTTATTCGTATTTTTTCGATTTTTAAGAAAATTACAATTTCTATTTTTTTGTTTCTATTTTTTAAACAAAATTTCAAGTTTTAATGTATTACAGACTTTCACGCTTGTCTGGTTTTGAAAAAACATAATTACAGTTTTCATGCAGTTGGTTTTAGGACATATTTCCAGCAAATGAACTCCGTTTGTTATAAAATTTAGCATGAGGATAAAGAAAATGTACTCTTCTTTTTATCTGCGTACCTGCTTTTCAGAAGTTAATGAGACGAAAAGGACTAAATTGCATTTGGGAACTAAAAAATCAGACTTTTTGCACTAAATGTATCTTTCTTCCACTTTCGTGAAGGCAAAAGGCAAACAACGAGAAACCCTGCAACCTTTCTAAATATGTATATATTTCGTTAAAGGCTTTTGAAGAAAATAGTTGTGTTGGTTCAAAGTCAGATATTTGTTAAAAAATGATATTTATTACAATATTCATTACAACCAAACTATATTTGGCACAAACATAGTTTTGGATTTATAATAAAGCTAAGAAACCACAATTTCTAATAAAAACAAGTTAAAACGGCGTTAACTTTATATACCCTTCACCATGGATTGCATTCCACAGAGGTTGTCGGTTTTCGTAGAAGTGCAGTAATATTACAGGAAAATATAAATTTTTTAATATAGCCAAACCAAAACAAATACAAATATTGAAAAAAAAAAAATTATAAATAAATATAATATTTTAATTATTTCAAACCATTATTTATTTCTAATCAAAAAATTAATATTCTTATATTTTTATTTTCAAAAAGCTCAAATACCATAAATGTTGGTAGATAGTGGGTGCTACAGTTGGTTGTAAAGAGTGATTTTTTTGAGGTTAGGATTTTCATGCATTAGTATTTAACAGATCACGTGGGATTTCAGACATGGTGTCAAAGAGAAAGATGCTCAGTATGCTTTGACATTTCATCATGAATCGTCTTACAAACGAACAACGCTTGCAAATTATTGAATTTTATTATCAAAATGCGTGCTCTGTTAAGAAAGTTCATTGCGCGCTTCCATTTTATGGTCAGTTTAATCGACCCACTGAAGCGGCTATTCGGGCTATTGTGACTAAATTTCGCACCAAATTTACATTGTTGGACATTAAACCACCAACACGCTTACGTAGAGTGCGAACTGAAGAAAATATCGCAGCTGTATCGGCCAGTGTTAATGATGACCACCAATTTTCGATTCGTCGCCGTTCGCACCAATTGGGTCTCTGTTACTCAAAAACGTGGAAATGCCAAAATTGGACTAAGCGGATGGACCACCTAAGACGCAGCCGCGGTCAACATTTAAATGAAATTATCTTCAAAAAGTAAATGTCATGGACCAATCTAACGTTTCAAATAAAGAACCGATGAGATTTTGCAAATTTTATGCGTTTTTTTAAAAAAAAAGTTATCAAGCTCTTAAAAAATCACCCTTTATTTCCATTCTATTTTAATTCCAAATGTACAAATTTTGAAAATCCATTATCAGACGTACGTAGTCCAAAATAACCTAACTTCATGATACAACCAATTTTTGCCGTAATAGAAAAGGTACGAATTTGGAAAAAAAACTTTCTATTTTGCGTGTATATGCATTCAGAGGAATGTATACACCGAATTTCATTATTCCAGGTGTAGCCTTTTGGTTGGTACCATTTTTATCCCTCCGTACCCATTGTATCCCTTGAAAGTACGAATTTGGAAAAAAAAACTTTTATTTATCATGTCTACGTAGTCAAAGGAATGCATACTCCGAATTTCATGACTCTAGCTGTGGTCATTTGGTTGTACTATTTTTATCCCTTTTTTCTATTTTGACCCCAAAAAGTACGAATTTTGAAAAATCAATTTATTTTCCGTGTATACACAGTCAGAGGAATGTATACTCCAAATTTCATAACTCTAGCTGCGGTCATTTGATTGGTACTATTTTTATCCCCTATTTTCATTTTAACCCCAAAAAGTACGAATTTTGAAAAATCCGTGTATTTTACTTGTCTATGCAGTCAGAGGAAAGTATACTCCGAATTTCATGACTCTAGCTGCGGTCATTTGATTTTTTGTATCCCTCTATTCCCATTTTACCCCTTAAAAGTACGAATTTGGAAAAAATACTTTTATATTATGTTTCTACTCTGTTAGAGGAATGTACACACCGAATTTCGTGTTTCTAGCTGTTGTCGTTTAATATGTACCATTTTTATCCCTTTTTTGCCCCATTTCACCCCCTACAAATAAGAATCACTTTATGGTGCACGTTTTTGCTATAAGGGGAATATCCATACCAAATATCAAGCAAATATAAACAGACATATTCAAAAAAACATGCTTAAATACGCTCAAATATTAGGGATTATTATGGGTATTTTTAGTCTTTGTGAGGGAAATTTTTTTCCCTTTGGGCCGATTTCGCCCCGTTTCAATCCCAACCGATCTACGACTATAAGACGCATTTATGGAAAATTTGAACGTTCTAGCTCCTTTCGTTTAGATGCTAGCGTGCTTTCAACAGACGGACAGTCCATATTTCAAGGTGTTACAAACGGAATGACAAAGTTAGTATACCCCCATCCTGGAGGTGGAGGGTATAAAAATGAGTGAAAATCTGTTAAAATGTGTGAGGAACAGTTCGACAAATTCAAAAAAGAAATTATGTTTTTTCGATTTTCGAAATCTGAAAAACATGAAAATCTATAATACAAAAAAAAATTAAATGTTTTCTTCGCATTATGAACAAATACGTAAAAATATGTTAAAAAACATAAAAACAAAAAATAAAAATTTTAATTTTCTTTAAAATCGAAAAATACGAAAAGTAGTCAACTTTGGGTCGATTTCTAAAATATATCCGATTTTTAATGTTAATATATCAAAATAATCCTTGGGTCCTTGTCTAATTTTGTTTTTTTTTTTTACAGAACCAAAAAAACGTTTATTAGAACTAAAGTTACTGAATTTTGATTCTGAACACTGTGCGACGTCTCTAAACCACTATTTCTGTGTGAAAGTGAAAGTAACAGGATTATGGTGCAAAAAATTTGAATTATTGTAAATTAAAAAATATCAACAATTTTGGCCTTGATTTGCCACAATGATTACAAAAAATAATGTTTAGGTCACGGACACAAATTTGTTTCACTTTCGATTGCATAGTGTTATTTATGAATTTTCATTAATATTAATGAAACATTCTCCGAATATATAAAGACATACATATTTATGAAATTGCTTCATATATATACATATTTCCCTGTCAAGGGTTCTTCACTCTAATCCTCAAGACTTTTGTTGATTTCTTTTTTCTTCTTATTCACTTATTCTTAGTTACAATAATCACTTGTGGTTGAACAATTTCCAATCTCACTCCCTACTTACGAGAAAGTCTTTATATTATTTTTGTTTGTTTTTCTTGAAGTTTTGATAATTATTATTATTATTATTTATTTCACACTAAATTCGCGCTGATTAGAAGATCGATGGCAGACGACCATTGGATCAGTTTCAAGTTCAAAACAGAACTAATCATATTCCAGCAACTCCATTTACGAAATATACCGAATCGCAGAATCAAAACAATCACAAACACAATGGATGAATGGATTTATGTATCATTAGAATGAACGAAAAAAAAAACTAACAAAATTAAAAATTCACGATTACGATTGGATGGGATTGGAATCGTTGGTTCTTTGGCTCGCGGGAAAGACCAGTTTAAATGTTGTTAACCAAAACCAAAACTATGAGCGACTACTTTAAGAATTTTTGGCACACTAATCGAAGGTTTCATTGTGTTGACATCACACAGCAGACAAGTGGCGAAACGACGAAAATTTCTTCCGAATTGGACATCATCCATGATCAAGTCGTCGGTGGTTCAAATGAACTCTCGACCTTGGAAACGGTCAAAGCAAAATCTGAGAAGAAAGCGATAAAACGAAACGATTGAATATTGGAGGCGTTCACAGACAACTCTCCATACATGCCATGGTGGTTTGAAACAGCATCGTCATCGCCATCATCGATGTAATAAAATGATTAACAAGATATTTGTGGTAATTCTTTTATGTTACCGTTTAGCCCTTGCCTCAAAAACAATTTTATGTTTATGAATTCATTTCAAAATGACGCTTGAGTGTTCAAGTGTTTCGCGTGCTCGCTGTTCTGCTCGTATGCTACTGGGTGGGTCAAAAGCACACACCCAACTTTATTTCAAAATAAACTAAATGTCTAATTTCTTAATATTTCTTTGTGTCTTTGTGTAATTGGTTGCAACATTCAGGAAACCATAACCGTAGGCCCATAGTTTATTATACCGCACAGTGGTTACCAATCAAACATTTTTAACTTTTTTGTGGTATAAGATTCAAAATATATATTTTTAATTTCAAGAAAAATTATTTCTAGTTTAGAATAATATCAGTGTCGACAGGGATGTCAAAAACCGACCCTTTTCAGGAAACCGGTATTCGGTTTGTTCGAAAATTCACAATTTCAAAAAACCGGGTTTCGGTTTTTAAACTTTTACAAACCGGTGAAATATAGGCACAAATGTAATTTTTCGTAAACTTAATAAATAAAATGTGAACTTAATGAATAAACTTAAATAAAATGTAAACTTAATGAATAAAAAACAAGTAAAAATGTCGTTAAGTTCGGCCGGGCCGAACTTTATATACCCTCCACCATGGTTTGCATTCCACAGAGGTTGTCGGTTTTGTTAGAAGTGCAGTAATATTACAGGAAAATATATTTTTTTTAATATAGCCAAACCAAAACAAATACAAATATTGAAAAATTAATTTTATAAATAAATATAATATTTAATTATTTCAAACCACGCTTATAAGGTAATGCTACCAATACGTCAATTCAAAATAAATATTCTTATATTTATATTTTCAAAGCCATAAATATTGGTAGATAGTGGGTGCTACAGTTGGTTGTATTTCCATTCTATTTCAATTCCAAAAGTAAAAAATTTGAAAATCCATTATCATAGTGCAAAATGACCTAACTTCATGATTCAACCAATTTTTGCCGTAAAAAAAAAATTAAGAATTTGAAAAAAAACTTTTTATTTTGAGTGTCTATGCAGTCAGAGGAATGTATACACCGAATTCCATGATTCCAGCTGCGTCCATTTGGTTGGTACTATTTGTATCCCCTTGGCGTTTCTACGCAATTAGAATTTCATCATTCTAGTTGTAGTCGTTTAGTTGATACTATTTTTATCCCTCTGTACCGTTGTATCACTTGAAAGTACGAATTTCGAAAAATCCGTTTATTTTCCGTGTCTACGCAGTCAGACGAATGTATACTCCGAATTGCATGACTCTAGCTGCGGTCATTTGGTTGGTACTATTTTTATCCCCTTTTTCATTTTAAACCCAAAAAGTACGAATTTCGAAAAAATCTGTTTGTTTTAAATGTCTACGCAATCAGAGGAATGTATACACCGAAATTCATTATTCCAAGTGTAGCCGTTTGGTTGGTACCATTTTTATCCCTCCGTACCCATTGTATGACTTGAAAGTACGAATTTGGAAAAAAAAACTTTTATTTTTCATGTCTACGTAGTCAAAGGATGGTACACTCCGAATTTCATGACTCTAGTTGCGGTCATTTGGTTGGTACTATTTTTATCCCCTTTTTCTATTTTGATCCCAAAAAGTACGAATTTCGAAAAATCGGTTTATTTTCCGTGTCTACACAGTCAGAGGAATGTATACTCCGAATTTCATGACTCTAGCTGCGGTCATTTTGTCATTGGTACTATCCCCTTTTTCATTTTAACCCCAAAAGCACGAATTTTGAAAAATCCGTGTATTTTACTTGTCTATGCAATCAGAGGAATGTATACACCGAATTTCATTATTCTGGGTACAACCGTTTGGTTGGTACCATTTTTATCCCCCTATTCCCATTTTACCACTTAAAAGTACGAATTTGGAAAAAATTCTTTTATGTTATGTATCAGTTAGAGAAATCTACCCACACCGAATTTCGTGTTCTTAAAATGTACCATTTTTATCCCTTTTTTGCCCCATTTCACACCCTACAAATAAGAATCACTTTATGGTGCACGTTTTTGCTATGAGGGGAATGCGCATACCAAATATAAACAGACATATTGAAAAAAACATGCTTAAATACGCTAAAATATTAGTGATTAATGTGGGTATATTTAGTCCTTGTGAGGGAAAAATTTTTCCCTTTGGACCGATTTCGCCCCGTTTCAATCCCAACCGATCTACGACTAAAAGACGCATTTATGGAACGTTCTAGCTCCTTTCGTTTAGATGCTAGCGTGCTTTCAACAGACGGACGGACATGGCTAGATCGTCTTAGAATATTATGACGATCAAGAATATATATACTTTATAGGGTCTCAGGTCGCTATTTCAAGGTGTTACAAACGGAATGACAAAGTTAGTATACCCCGATCCTGGAGGTGGAGGGTATAATAATATTAATATTGGTCGAGTTTTCTATTATAGTATTTTCTATTTATAGTATTTTCAATGGAAACTGAAAATAAGTATTTCAGTTCGTGATCGTGAAACTGCAACTGGAAAATGGGAATAACAGCTCTTTAAATAACCAAATGACAAAATGACTTATGATTTAAATTTAGATTATAAACGTTGCATATGATGGACCACGTAACATTTTAAATTAGAATTAAAAAAATACTGATTATTTATTCAAATTTCTGGTTTTATTGGAAAAGTTGAACTTTGGAAATTTAATAATGGAACACAATATCATTCAAATGATTACCTCGGCAGTACCTCATCCGATCAACCCCATTTTTAAGTACATGGCCCAATGATACCGCCAGCCCAAAATCCGCACCAAACAGTGACTTGTTGTGGATGCATTGGCTTCTCAATAGCCACGTGTGTATTCTCTGAACTCCATATGCGGCAATTTTGCTTATTGACATAGCCACCGTGATGAAAATGAGCTTCATGAAGGTTGAACTGAAGCCCGATCTCTTCTCCAACATTTTCCATGTCAATTTCTTACAGATAGCGTTAAAGACTCAATGCTTTGGAAGTAAGTTTTTAATATTTGCCAATTTTGTTTAAGCGTATAGCGTCCCATTTTGCAAATGCCAAACATAAACCCGAAAATAAAAATGCTTTAAAGAGCAGTGGTTTGTAAACAAAACTAACAAACACATACCATCAAACGTACAGTGGATACTCTCTCTAGGTCCAAAACACGCATTACCTACCACAACCACAACATTTCCACTGTTTAAATGTATTGCCGAAGGAGAGGATTGTATACAGACGATTGCAAGTGGGGAAGAGCAAGAGATCTCAAGAGCAAAGCTAGTCTCACTAATCGACGACCACTTATACAAATGCAAACTAAGCCAAAGAGATAAAGCAATACTGGACACAGTGGGAGAAACGAGAAAATATTTGAAGGACAATGATGACATACTAATATTAAGTGCGGACAAAGGCGGAAAAACTGTAGCTATGGACAAGGAAGATTATAAACAGAAAATGGGCATAATTCTACGGGACATGATTACATATAAACGAATAAAAAGAGACCCAACGTCAAGTCTGCAAATTAAAAACTACCGTTTAGTGGAAAAATTATTTAACAAAAATCTTATTGACTTAATAGAAAAGAATAAATTGACCAATAAAATCGCCACAGCCCCTAGAATCTACGGATTACCCAAAATCCACAAGGAGGGAACGCCATTACGGCCCATCTGTTCATCAATAAATGCACCTGCGTATGGACTCTGCAAATATCTACTTGACATTTTGAAAAACTTGACGACCAGATCCAAGTACAATGTCAAAGACGCTAGAGACTTCAAAGCCAGGATAAGCAACATGACGATAAATAATGACGAAATATTGATCTCATTTGACGTGGTTTCTTTGTTCCCAAGTATTCCCATAAACTTAGCCATAATGACAATAGATAAGAAATGGAATCAAATTGAACAACATGCAAGAATACCTCGGGACCTCTTCATAGAATTATTGACCTTCTGCATTAAAGGGACACGCTATTTCAAGTACGAAGACAAGGTGTATGAACAGAAAAAGGGGATGCCAATGGGGTCACCAGCCTCACCTGTAATTGCTGACATCATTATGGAAGAACTGCTGGACGCCACGATGGAAAAGATAAAAGAAAAACCAAGAATACTGACCAAATATGTAGACGACTTATTCGCAATTGTAAAGCGTAGTGAAGTAGAAGCCATACTTAACGCATTAAATTCTTTCAACCGACAAATACAATTTACGATGGAAAAAGAATTGGACAATAAACTACCATATTTGGATTCGGTGATAATTAGACAAGGGAATCTGCTGAAAGTTGACTGGTACCAAAAGCAAACGGCTTCCGGACGTCTAATTAATTTCTAGTCTAAGCACCCAAGACGAACAATCATAAACACCGCGACGAATTTTATAAACAGGGTGCTACAAACCAGTGATAAGGAATTTCACGAAACAAACAAATCCAAAATTAGAAATATACTGCGTATGAACGACTTTCCCGAAAAAATAATAAATAATCTAATCAAGCGAACGACGGAAGAAAAACTTAACAAAAATGACGAAAGACCAAGCAAAATTTATAAATCCACAACATACATTCCGAAAGACTAAAACATTCTAATATTTACGACAAAGAAAAATTTGAGTTGGCATATAAAACACACAGGACCGTCAACCAACTATTTAGTAGGACAAAATCAAAAATCAAGAAAGAGGAGAAACCAAACGTCGTGTACAAAATAAAATGCAATGGTGACAAGTCCGACATATGCCAGAAGGTATATGTCGGCACTACGAAAAACAAACTGAAAACCAGACTTTCATCACACAAAACCGAACACAAATCTCTTGACAAACCCATTGAGCAAAAAACTGCCCTTGCAGCCCACTGTACCTTGACGGGACATAAACCAAACTTTAATGACGTCGAAATATTAGCGGAAGAGAATAATTATACAAGGAGATACACTTTGGAAATGCTAAATATAATTGACGTCTCCCCTGGAAAAAGGCTTAATTATAAGAGAGACACAGACGGTTGTGCTCAAATATATAGGAACACGGTGGAAAAACATAGACGACAAATTAGACAGTAGTTGACAAAAGCTTGCAGAGAGTGGCAGGAGAATTTTCCTATTGTGAAAAACTTTTTAAATATGTAAATATAAATTTGTGATATTTTTTGATTGTTAATGCTTGTAACTTGTAATTGAATAATTTGTGTTTTTTGTAATAGACCCCTGAAGATGACCAACGGAGTTGGTCGAAATATCGGGAAATAAAAAACAAGAAAATAATAAAATATTCATTTTTGTTTTATTATTTGAAAAAACTGACCTCAAGCCGAACAAAATACAAAACGCAACACATCAAAAGGTTAACCATACATACCACTAACAATGAATGTTATTCTAACTTTCAAAGTCAAAGTCATCGGTAGTTCAAATTTAAAATGTTAAATGGCCCACCCCTATATAACATTAACTAATAGTTTTAGACTTTTTAAACTCGAAAATGAGTTATTAATTTCATGTGATTTCATTGATGAAAATTTCCAAATAAATACTTTTCTATATGGCGAATAAAGCTGGATTTTCACATTTTCAAAAAATATGATCGATCGATACTAAAGTATATTTGTTATAAATTAATTTTAAATTTTTAAAATTTTTGTGGAATGAGATTCAAAATATATATTTTTAATTTCAAGCAAATTACTTCTAGTTTATGAAAAATATTTTTTAATTTTTGTCACATTTATTTTTATGTTTTTAGAAAAAAACCTTCGATTTTTGTAAAAAAATAATAATAAAAAAATAAAAATATTGTATGCGTATTTTGGAAAAAAATCACGATTTAAGACCAATTCAACAGTGGAAAACATACTAATTTTTGAAAAGGTGTGTTCATTCAATCGCCTGTAACTCTTGAAAGACTTTACCGATTTTAATGTGTTATACCTCGTTTTGAAGGTAATTCCCATTACTTTGAAAATAGCTGTGTGGGAGCTGTGTTACAGCAGGGTTAGATTTTTTAAAGTTTTTCCAATTTCAATTCTTTTATTTTGATTTTCGAAATGATTACACCAATCCATTTTGTTGACATTTTTAAGTAGTCTATTTTGAAACGACTGTGTGAGTTTGAAAGTGGTGAAATGATAGCTTCTATTTTTTATGAATTTTTTCATTGATATTAAAAATAAATGGAAAAAATATATTTTGTTTTTAAGATTTGATAATATGTAGAAGAAATTTGCTTGAAATAAGAAAAATGTAATATTTATAGCAAATGCCACATAATATTAGCAATCTTGTTTAAATAACCTTAGGGCAAAAATACTTTATTTTCGATCCTAGTGATAGTGTATACACTTTAATTTTTCGAAATGTGAGAAATGCTGCATTATTTACCATATAGAAAAGTACATATTAGGTAGAATTTTCATCAAAATCAGAGAGAAAATAAATATTTGTATGATCGATTCACAAGAAACTACTCTTTGTATCATTGAGGTGTGTTAATTCAATCGCTTGTAACTCCTCAAAAACTTGACCCATCTTAATGGGCTATTGCATGTTTGTTTTTTTTTTTGAAATTTTAAAGTTATGTTCTTAGATTTATTTTTTAGTGATTGCGAGGTTGGAAGTTCTGAAATGATGGGTTCTAAATTTATGATCAACCAAAATTTCAGTCGAAAAACATCAGAACGATAATATCTGCATTAGTTTATTTTTATTAGTTCATTGAAAGCAATAAAAATCTAGGAAATCACGAAGTTGATTAAAACGTTATAAATAGCGCTCTAAATTTCAGTCATTTAATTCCGCAAAGAAAAAACAAATTATAAAACAAAATAAACAGGCGGAAAGATATTAAAGCGCTAATCGAGAAATTTCAAATATGTTTGCAATGTGTTGGAAATTAAACAAAAAATGTTGTCCGGTCGAATCTTATATGCCCTCAATCTTTGAGTGCATTCCACAGTATTGTCGACAGATTATTAATTCTAAACTAATACAAAAAAAACTAATACATATATTGTACTCTTTAAATTGATACTTATACCGGTATGATAGGGTGCGAATAAGTATAAGTTAAAATAATTTTTTGAAAATTTGTATCCTTTGGAATTTTGTAGTTCTGTGAAGGGGAAACAGGGCGAAGAAAGCACCAATAAACTGTATTTTGCATATATTTTTCGACGTACATTATCGGCTTGAAGTGTAAAATGGACGCTGTCGGACGTTGAACTCCAAGCTGAATATTAAGGACTTCACGTCGAATACTAGGGAAATTATGATATTCTTATTCTATATAAATTCTGATGTCTCCTCATTATAATTATGAATTAAAATAAACAATATCAAAGACGCTAGTGAATTTAAAAAGAAAATTAACAACACACATATTGATGACGACGAAATAATAATATCATTTGACGTTGTGTCCCTTTTCCCAAGTATACCAGTCAACCTCGCCATAAGGACAATTGAAGACAAATGGGACATAATATAATAATTCACCACGATACCAAAGGATTTATTTATAGAGATATTGACTTTCTGCATCAAAGACACAAGATATTTTAAGTACGACGACAAATTATATGAGCAAAGAAAAGGAATGCCAATGGGCTCTCCTGCATCACCAATAATTGCGGACTTAATTATAGAACAACTTCGTGACACAGCAATTGAGAAAATGACCAGAAAACCTAGGTTCTTGACAAAATACGTTGACGATCTCTTCGCAATTTTGAAGGAAAATGATGTTGATGAGACGATCAAAATACTAACTGGATACAACAGACAGAATCAATTCACGATGGAAGAAGAAAAGGACAACAAATTACCATATCTGGATTCTATAGTACACAGACAAGGCAACATCATAAAACTAGACTGGTATCAAAAACCCACATCTTCAGGCCGATTAATTAACTTTTATTCGAAACACCCAAGAAGGACAATTTTCAACACCGCGACCAATTTTATCAGAAGAGTACTAGACATAAGTGATGAGTACTTCCACAAAAAAAAAAACATAGAGAAAATTCAAAATATTTGAAGAAGAAATGACTTTCCCATAAAAGCAATAAGACAATTAATTAGAAATGTACGAAATTCCAAAAGCCACATAGAAAAACTAACAAAGCTGTACAAGGATATAACATATATACCCGGATTCTCGGAAAGATTCAAAAACTCAGACAAAGAAAAATATGAATTTACAATTTATTCAGCAAGACAAAATCAAAAATAAAAATGAAGACAGAACGGACGTAGTATATAAAATTAAGTGTAATGGCGGCACGTCCAACTTATGCAATAAAGTATATGTTGGTACTACAAAAACAAAATTAAAAACTAGACTTTCTTCTCATAAAAAAACACTTGACAAACCATTAGAGCAAAAAACTGCACTTGCAGCCCACTGTGCACTGACTGAGTATGCAAATATGTATTCTATAGCGTGATAGCTTAACTATAGTCAAGACTTGACTATAGTCAATATATATATCAACATAATACTTCAAATATATTCAAAAAGGCAGTAATCTTAAAAACAGTATGTTTAAATACCGTATTTTCATTCGCCGATTGGTTGGTACCATTTTTATCCCTCTATTCCTATTATCGAAATTCGTAATTTTTAGGGGGGGAGGGGGGGGGGTTTAAAAAAGGGATAAATTTGGTACCGACCAAAAGGCTACAGCTAGAATAACGAAATTCGGTATTTACGTTCCTAGTATTTCTATACACTTCTGTGCATAATCAACGAAATTTTCGAAATTTGTACTTTCATGGAAAAAAATTGGGGATCAAATTAGCACCAATAAAACCTTTGCAGCTAGAATAATGGAAATCATTGAAAATCCTGCTGCGTAGATTCGAAATATAATGATCTTTTGACACTGGTACTTTTAGGGTCAAAAATGGACAAAAAGGGATACAATTGGTGCCGATCAAATGGCTGTAGTTGGAGTCATAAAACAAGTAAGAAGGCGTTAAGTTCGGCCGGGCCGAATCTTATATACCCTCCACCACGGAGTGCATTCCACAGTACTACCAGCAGATTAAAGGATGTCGACTTTACATAGAAGCACAGTACCATATTACGAAAATTGTGATATTTGTATGCACATTAATATATTTGTTTACTATTTCAAACTATAATGTATACTTATGCGCACTGTTTAAAATCAACTACTATATATAAATAAAATGCTGAAATTGTGAAAGTGAACATGACTAAATATTAGGCGATTGTCAGTCACCATTTGAAAGAAGCATTTTCAGATACAGACAAAGTGATAAGAAAAGTATAAATTTTAAAGATATCCCCATTCACCCCATTCTCCGCCCAAAGGTACAAATTTCGAAAAACCCCTTTTTCGAGTCTTCATAGTCAGAATGTATACACCGAATTTCATGATTTCAACTTCAGCGGTTTGGTAGGTCCCATTTGTATGCCTCTTTTTAATTATACCCCTTAAATGTACAAATTTCGAAAAACTCCCTTAATTTTACGTGTCTATGCAATTAGAGGGATGTACACACCGAATTCCATGATTCTAGCTGTTGTCGTATCATTGGTACCATATTTTATCCATTTATGTCACATTTCGCCAGCTAAAACTTTTTTTGTGTTGCTTCCAAGCTACAAGAGGAATGTCCGCAAAAAATTCCAAATGTATGAAAATAAGAAATTTAATTAATCAGTCAAGGCTACCAATATTTATATACTATGTATATATATATATAATGGATATAATACTTCAATTCATAAAGTAAATATAAGGGAGCAATCATAAATACCCTAAATATTGGGGGATAGAGAGCGTATTTTCAGCTACAGTCGATTGGTTGGTTGTATTTCCATCCTATTTTAATTTCAAAAGTATAAATTTTGAAAATACCTTATCTCTCACGTACGCAGTGTAAGACAACTTCATGATTCTACCATTTTTTGTCTTAAAGGCAACAACATAAAGTACGAACTTGAAAAAAAAAATATTTTACGTGGCTATGCAGTCAGAGGAATGTATACACCGAATTCCATGATTCTATCAGCGGTCATTTTGTTGGTACCATTTTAATCCCCTTTTTCCAATTTTGCCCCCTCAAGAGTACGACTATCTAAAATCTCTTTATTTTACGTATCTACACAATTAGAGGGTTGTACACACTGAATTTCATAATTCTAGCTGTATTTGTTTAGTTGGTACTATTTTTATCCCCTGTAGCCATTGTATCCCTTGAAAGTACGAATTTGGAAAAAACGTTTTATTTTTCGTGTCTACACAGTCAGAGGAATGTATACTCCGAATTTCATGATTCTAGCTGCTGTCATTTGGTAGGTACTATTTTTATCCCCTTTTTCCATTTGAACCCCAAAAAGTACGAATTTTGGAAAGTTCTTTTATTTTACGTGTCTACGCAATCAGAGGAATGTATATATCGAATTTCACTATTCTAGGTGCAGCCGGTAGGTTGGTACTATTTTTATCCCTTTAGCCCCATTTAACCCCTTAAAAGTACGAATTTAGAAAAAATACTTTTATATTATTTATCTACTCTATTAGAGGAATGTTCACGCCAAATTTCGTGTTTCTATCTGTTGTCGTTTGATAGGTACCATTTTTATCCCTTTTTGTCCCATTTCGCCCCCAAAAAATAAAAATCACTCTATGGTGCCCTTCTATGCTATAAAGGGAATGCGCATTGCAAATATCAAGTAAATACAAGCTAATATGTTCAAAAAACATGCTGAAATACTCTAAATATTAGGGGTATTTTCAGTCCTTGTGAGGGAAAAATTTTTCCCTCTGGGCCGATTTCGTCCACTTTCAATCCCAACCGATCTACAACCATAAGATACATTTAGGAAAAATTTGAACCTCCTAGCTCATTTCGTTCGGTCGCTATCGTGCTTTCAACAGACAGACAGACAGACAGACAGACAGACAGACAGACAGACAGACGGACAGACGGACAGACGGACATGGCTATATCGTCTTAGAATTTTACCACGACCCAGAATATATATACTTTATGGGGTCTCCGATGAATATTTCAAGGTGTTACAAACGGAATGACAAAGTGAATATACCCCCATCCTGGAGGTGGAGGGTATAATTAAGCGTGTACATTCCTCTGATTGTGTACATGCACAACATAAAAAATGTTATGGAAATATATATTTTTAAGGAAACTGAGCGACTGGGGATAAAACTGGTATAAATGGCTCGGCTGAACTTGAAGTCCTTTTAATTGTTTTTTACGCTATCGAAATATTCACTTTATGTCAAAAAATCACGATATTCAAGAAAAACATGGACACGATCAAATTATAACAGAACATATCCTATACTTAAAATATAGGGATCACAAGTTTTCCTATACCGAATGTGCAAAAGTGGGAAATAGGGTCCTTCTTATTTTCGAAAAATTTTCATTTTGTTTCATATGTTATTGTTATAATTTGTATATTGTTATTGTTATAATACTTTCCTGCTCGAAAAATTGCCATACTAAGGCATTCTGGGGAGTTCTCTATTTCTGTCGGTGAACAAAAAATAAGGTTTGATTACGTAAAATTTTCGGAAATTTTGGATAATACATTACCTTTGCTAAATAATGTTAACGGTTCCACCGAATTATGCCAAGGTCTAATACAAACTCTAACTGTCGCAGCTTCCCAAAGTACAACTATTACATCTAAATCTATAGAGATTGGTAAAAAAATTGCACCGTGGATGACGGATAACTTATATGCTCTAATAAGCTACAAAAACAAGCTTTTAAAATTGAGAAGAAAAAGTAGGAACAAGGACAGTTTTACTGGGCATCTGAAACGTATAAGCAAAGTTATAAAAATTTGTAACAGGAAACTAATGGACGACTACTACATGTATAACTTGAGAACGTACTCAGGTGATATTAAAAAAACATGGAAATTTCTAAATAAAGAATTTGGACGCTGTAATAAACCAATTAAAGAAATTTTGGATGAAGATGCTAACAGTATAATATCTGATGAAGAAAAAGCTGTCGTATTCAACAATTACTTCTACGATTCCGTAAATAACCTCAAGATGAATATGCTGCAATACACTGGAGATAATATAAATATGTTCAGAACATTAATTCCCGGAAGCAGTCGCTTTAGTATGCGAAATGTAAATATTGCAGAAGTAGAAAGGAAAATGGATTCTTTGAATGTTAAAAAAAGTCCTGGGTATGATAATATTACCCCTAAAATGTTACTTGCAAGGAAATCTCAAATTGCTGAAGTTCTGGTAAACATTTTTAATAATATGATTGCAACGCAAAAATATCCAAATGCATTAAAGATTCATAAAGTTATACCCATACCTAAGAAAAATTGCTCCAGATCTGTAGTTGATTTTAGGCCAATATCTATTTTGTCGACTATTGACAAAGTATTTGAAAAATTAATGTTTGATCAACTGTCAAATTACATTCATGAGAATAATATATTATATGAATGTCAATACGGATTCAAAAAAGGAGCAGGTACAGGAGAAGCTTTGGTGAACGTTGTGGAAAGTATTTGTGGTGGAATTGATGATGGTTATAAGGGAGTAGCTGGTGTATTTTTTGACTTTTCCAAAGCATTTGACTTGGTCCATCATGATATTTTGCTAAGCAAGTTAAGTAATATTGGAATTACGGTTGAAACCCTAGCATTATTTAAGGATTACCTACAAAATAGATTGCAGTACGTCCAAGTTGGGTCGTCGAGTAGTTCCATGTTGCCAGTTGCACATGGTGTCCCTCAGGGGAGCGTTTTAGGTCCATTGTTATTTAAGATTTATATAAATGACTTAAAAAATATAAATTTTAATGGAAAGCTGTTTTTATTTGCTGATGATGTATGCCTTATCTATAAGTATAAATACGAAAAAGTTCTTCAAACCCAAATCGAGTACGATGCTGCAATTTTGGCTGAATTTTCTCGCATTAATAAATTAGTTCTAAATGCCGGAAAAACAAAATTTATAAGATTCAAGCCTTACATTAGCTCAAATGATGGTGAAATGGTAATTCATGTGGAGGGAACACCAATTGCTGAGTCCCAGAGCGTGAAATATTTGGGCATGCATTTAAATCATAATTTGTTATGGGATCTTCATATAAAGGACATTAATGCAAAGATATCATCAGCTGTAGGAATTCTGCATAAATTTAAACATAAGTTGAGTACTGGCGTTAAGATGATTATATATCAATCACTTGTTCACTCGCATCTTACATACTTGCCTATGATATATGGATCTGCATCTCACAACTCATTGAAATCCTTACAATCAGCTCAAAACAAAGCCTTAAAGATAGTACATAATTTGCCTGTGCGTTACTCATCAATTGACCTATACAAATATAAAGCAAAACAGACATTGCCGGTCCGTGGTTTGTATAAACAACACATTTTGATGTACATGTTTAAGTGTCTAAGAGGCATAGGTGCAAGAACAATTACATTTAATAGAAATATAGTCCGAACTGGACGGAATACTAGACAGTCGGAGAACATTCAGGTCTCAAGATGCCGATTGGAATTGACTAAGCAACGCATTACGTACGCTGGACCATTTGAATACAATCGGTTGCCTGCCTATTTAAGAAATATATCAACAATTTCGACTTTTAAACAAGAGCTAAAACTTTACCTTTTGCAAAATATAGAAACACTTCTAATATGAACAAATCTAAATTACTATAAATGTAATCTTAATTTTGAAATGTACGTATATAAATAATTAATATTGATTGTTATTAAGTTGCCTTTTTAGCCTCTATAAAGCCTACAAGGCGCTGGGGCTTCTAATGTATATAATTGTGTATAAAAACTTGAAATAAACAATATAATTAAAAAAAAAAAAAAAAAAAAAAAAAACTACATAAGAAACAGAAAGCAATTTGTTAAAATTAAGTTTATGGTGGAACTGGTAAGGTTGAACATAGAACACCTCAAGGTAGCGTTTAAGGACCATTACTTTTCGCAATGTAAATACTTGAATGATATCACCAAGCTTAAAGTGCATTATGTATGTCGATGATATTTCTCTATTTTATATTCGATAATTCGGAATACTTGAACAATCCATTCTCATGATCTTCTCTTCAATATTAAAATTTGAGAAACACAAATTTATGAATCCCTGTCGTGAAAATGATGGAAATTCATTCGCAAAACAATATATCAGGGAATTTCCATATTAAAGAGTTACAAACTAAAATAACAGCAGTCAATAGAATGATGTACAAATATGAAAATAAGTTCGGTATTATAACAAAGCTACTCATTTACAATTGTTTAGTCCGAAGTCATCTCAATTATAAAATGATATGTTATGTTGAAATCAGTTAGAAACCTCGGTCCGCTAGCGATTGTATTTCAATCCGAGAAATAGAACAATTTTGAGAATCACAAAACATGTCGTCTTGAAATAACTAAACAAAGAATAGAACACAATAGTTGATCTGAATCGTGCAACCACTGTGCGATCGAAACTAACGGTGCTTCTTTTTTGTCATTTGTTTTGTTTCTTCTTCCATCTACGTACATTGTTTTAACATAATTATTCATTTGTCAAATTTAATTTGCTTTAAAATTATGATTGTGAATATATTTGAAAGGGAAAAGCTAGACAGCGACAAAATCTATTCATAAAACTTGTTCACCGTTTAAAATTAACAAAAAATGTAACGTAACCATCAAAAAGAGAAAACATGCGAGTGAATGTGTGGTGCAAAAAATAGATCGTGCGTGAGTCAACTCGGGTTGACAGAATGTGCTACTGCGTTGCCGTTTAGATAATGTTTGATCTTTCGAATAAACCAATGATATGATGATTTTTTATTTATTTTAAAAAGAAACTTGGATGTGGATAGTACACATACACAGAAAGGTATGTACCTTCGAGGAGAGTATGAGGCCCGAGGCCCCACGAGCTGACTACAATTTTGGGTCGCTTAGTCATCGAACTATCTGTTAAAGTTGGAATGATCGATTTTTTCCTCCCAGTAGGCTCAAAATAGGAAATTAGAAATTGAAATTGGTAATCGATATCGTCCATAATTATTGATTGTGGAAATTTGATCAAAAATGTGTGTATTTTCATGCAAAAATATATTAATAATTAGTGGTATACAAATTTATTTATTTTTAATCAAATTAGCTCAAAATAATAATAAAAAAATAAAAAATCTATTTTTTTATTTCGATTTTTTCATTTCTTCTCTCTTTTACATTGAGTCAATTTTACCAAAAAATGTTTTTTTTTGATTTTGCAAACTTTAATTTTCGATAACTGTGAGAAATATCGAAAACATGTTCACCAACAATGTACAATTTTCCGGTTATTATTACATTTTCTATAAAAATATTTTTTGATATTTTTGGTTTCGATAACACAACATTTTAATAGATTTTTTGCTATATTTTATCGAAAAAAACTGAAAAAGTTTTATATTTTCAGTCCCTTTTATATTAAACTTGTTGACCAAAAATTTAAATTTTGTCGATTTTTCAAACTTTGGCTTCCGATATCTCAATAACTATGCGAGATATCGGTAACATGTTCACCAACAATAAGGAATTTCATTGTTATCGCAAAAACTGTGTTGCATCTTTTCTATCAGTTTTATGATATTTGTGGTTTCGATAACAAAAAAGTTATAGAAAAATTGTGATCGATTTTGTTTGCTATTTTTCATTCAAATAGGCCTATAATGCAAAAACTAAAAATTCGATTTTTATAAATTTCGATAACTAAGTTAGTCATCTACTAATTTTATTTTTTTTCGTTTTTTTTATTGTTATCGCAAAAACTGTGCTGTATCTTTTCTATCAGTTTTATGATATTTTTGGTTTCGATAACAAAAAAGTTATAGAAAAATTGTAATCGATTTGTTGGCTATTTTTCATTCAAATAAGCCTATAATGCAAAAATTAAAAATTTGATTTTTATAAATTTCGATAACTAAGTTTGTCATCGATCAATTTTATTTTATTTTTTTTTTTCGTTTATACGGACGTTTTTTACCAAAAAATATTATTTTTTTATTTAATGTCCGATAAATCGATAACTGAGAGAGATGTCGACAATATGTCCACCACTATTATACAAATTTTTCGGGTTGTTATTATATATCCCGATAACTATGACAGTTATCGAAAAAATTTACTCTTCTTAAATATAATAATTTTTCTAGAAAAAAAGAGTTTCGACATTTTTGGTTTCGATGACACGAAAATATCGAAAATTTTAATCGATAACTAAGTTAGTATCGACAAATTTTATTTTATTTTTTTCAGTTTTTTATACTGAGCTTATTTTACCACAAAAAATATTTTTTCGATTTAACGTCCAATAACTACGAAAGATTTCGATAACATGCCCACCAATATTGTATAATTTTTCTAGTTGTTATTATATACTTTACTTTATGTTTTTTACTTATTCTGTTTTCTATAAAAATATTTTTATTTTTGTTTTCGATGACACAAAAGTTATTTCAAAAAATTTTATTCCATTTTGCAAGCTTTAATTTCCGATAATTCGATAAGTATGAGAAACATGGATAACATGTTCACCAACATTGTATAATTTTCGTGTTGTTTCTATATACTTTATTTTATGTTGTATGCTACTTAATATCAATATTGTTTGGATTTTTTTGGTTTCGATAACACAAAATGTATCGAAAATGTTTTATCGATTTTATTTGCTTTTTTCATTCAACAGAGCTCAAAATAATTAAAAAATTAAAAAATCGATTCTTTTTACTTTGATATTTCCAGCGAAAATTTTCATTTTATATTTTCCGTTATTTTTATATTGAACTTGTTTACCAAAAAATATAAATTTTCACGATTTTTGAAACTTTGGCTTCCGATATCTCAATTACTATGCGAGATATCGATAACACGTTCACCAATATCATTATCGCAAAAATTGTACTGTATCTTTTCTATCAGTTTTTTGCTTTCGATAAAACAAAAGTTATAGAAAATTTGTAATCGCTTTTTTGCTACTTTTTAACCAAATGAGCTCAAAATAAAGAAAAAAAGTAAAAAATCGATTCTTTTTTTTTAATTTTAGTAATCGAAAATGTTTATTTTTTTCCGAGCTTATATTTACCAAGAAAAAATATTTTTTCGATTGAACGTCCGATAACTTGATAAATATGAGAGATGTCGATAACACGCCCACCAATATTGTACACTTTTTCAGGTTGTTATTACACATATATCTCGATAACTATAATAGTTATCGAAAAAACACTTTACTTTTCTTAAATATTATAAGTTTTCTATGAAAATCAGTTTTCGATATTTTCGATGTTAATCGATTTTATTTGCTATTTTTGTTTAAATGTGCTTAAAATAACAAAAAGAGTAAATTTCGATAACAAAGATAGTTAACGAAAAAAAATATTTTATTTTTTTTTCCATTTTACCAAAAAAAAATATTTTTTTCTATTTTTAAACTTTAAAGTCCGATATCAAGCTCTGTAAAATTTATCGGTTTGTTATTGTATATCTTTCTGTCTTTACTTTTCCTGTCTATAATTAAATATTCTATGAAAATCTGTTTTTCTATACTTTTGGTTTAGATAACTCGAAAGTTATCGAAAATTTTAACGATTTTGGTTGCTATTTTTTTAAATAAAGAAGATTACAATAATAAAAAAGTAGAATTAAATTTCGATAACTAAGATAATTATCGAAAAAAATAGTTCATTTTTTCCATTTTACAAAAAACTGTTTTCTTCGATTTTTCATCTTTAAAGTCTAATATAACTATCATTCATATCATTGTAAAAATGTTGGGGTTGTTATTGTATATATCTCTGTATTTATTTTCCCTACATATTAATAAATATTTTATAAAAATCTGTTTTTTCGATATTTTTGTTTGTTTGTGTTAAAGTTATCGAAAAATGTTAATCGATTTGTTCGATAGTTTTCATTCAAATGAGGAATAATAAACATATTTTTTATTTTAAATTTAAATTTCGATAGCTAACTTAGTTATTTTTCCACAAAATTTTATTTTTTCAATTTTTAACTTAAGATAATGAGCTCTAAATAATCAAAATAAACAATTGAGTTTAAAAAGAACCCGCTACTTGATTCACCCTTTATATAAGAAGAGTGTGAAACAGTGGAGAGCATCTAATTTTGTATTTCATTATAAAACTATATGTTATTTATAAAACATAGCTTCTAACGACATATATGAGTATATTTTTGACACTTTATGAAGACAAATAAAAACTTGGGCGAGTCTTCATTTAAATTTAGTATTTGACATTGACTAACTGATGGTAGGCCTCAGTTTATGTTAATTGGACAATTTGTTGTTTTTGTTTATTCTATGCCAAAAATTTGAAGCGAATGCGAATTTTTTGCCGAAACACCTGCTGACAACCACTCACGAGTGAATTTTAAATAAGATGGGAGAAGCTATCACTCCATGGCAACTAGAACAGCCAACATAAATAATAGCTCGGATTTTGCTAAAGATATAATCACTAATTTAACGATAAATATGCATATAAGCATTTGAAATACATCTACATATGAGTCTTCTCATGTCAAACGGTACGAGTGATTACATCACTAGCTTGATTTGTTTCCAAATTTTGTGTACACAGAAAAAAAATATTGGCCGTTTATTTTATTTTTTACTTATTATTATTATGGCTTATCGAAATAATTTCAATAACCATATCCAGAGAGCTTCCAAAGTGACAAAATGCTAATCTCGAGAGTCAGACGTTTTGATAATTGGGCTCTTCTCCAATGAATTTAACATGAGGTTGTCATAAGAAGGATTCTCTTTATTTTGAAAGACTTATAAGTTAATTTTAAGCTCTGGCAAAAAATCTTCTATTTCACTACCTTCCATTTAGTATTCCGACCATCCGTATAGAATTTAATTTTACTTAGTTTAAGGTGATTTGTGATGGGGTGGGGGTGTATCTGGAACGGGTGTTGCAACACTCGTCATACTTTTTAGGCTTAAAATGATTGTAACAATTTTATCATATATCAAAATATAGATTATTACGAATATCCGTCTGAGAGTGACTTGGCTTTGATTTAACTTAGGAATATGTGTCATTTGTGCGGGAGGTACCAGATCCAATTTCGCCCATCTTCGAATTTAAACTAAGTTTGAAGAAGACTACCTTGGCTTTCACGTGAGTTGTCTAGCATGAGGAATTCGAGAAGTAGACTTTTTAAGAAATTCCGTTGCTAGGTCGAAATATAGCATTGAGTCTCAGAGATGTTATAGGATCTACTTGGAAAAACTAAGGAATGATTTTAGGAAGAACCCTAGATCTTTGTGAATTTGAAACTTAGATCCACAACTAAGCCGACAAGGATTAGAATGGATGGCTTAGAGTTTGGTGATGATCAGGCGATTGCTGATTGTTTTGCAAAATTTTTTGCGACGACATACTCAGAGCGATCTTATGGGTCGAGTGACGCCTATCCTTATAATATTTCTGCATTGAGTCAATTAGAAATCCCTGTTATTGATTTACCCTTAGTTTGGTCGAGTTTGAATAATCTCAAATCCACAAATAGTGTTGGCCCTGATGAGGTGCCAAGTATAATTTTGAAATTCTGTGCTAGTGGTTTGGCTATTCCGCTAACATCATTATTTAATACTTCATTGAGTTTTGGATATTTCCCTTGGGCTTGGAGGAGTGCATTCATTGATCCCCTCCATAAGTCTGGCAGTCTAATTGATGTTTCAAACTATACAGGGATAGCTAAGTTGAGTGCTATTCCGAAGCTATTTGAGAAATTGGTTACTGAGGTTGTATCTCATAGAGTTTCTTCTATATTGAGTCCATATCAACATGGATTTCGTAAGGGCTTTTCTACTGTGACAAATTTGATTCAGTTTACTTCTCACGTTATTGATGAATTTGTTCAGGGTAATCAGACTGATGTCATCTTTTGTTATATAAATTAGATCGTATAGGTTTTAGCTGTAACTTCTTGAAGTGGATATCTTCGTATCTTTCAAATCGCTCTCAGATTGTCAAATTTGGTAATTCTTATTCCAGACCAATTCTGATTCCATCAGGTGTTCCTCAGGGTAGTCATCTAGGACCGTTTTTTTTCTTATTATTCATAAATGACCTTCCGGGGTCTATCATCAATTCTCGACTTCTAATGTATGCAGATGATGTAAAAATATTTTTTTCTTATAATTGGCCAGAATCCATTGCAGGATGTAGATAGTTTTGGACGCTGGTGTGACATGAATTGTATGGAACTCAACCTAAGGAAATGCAGACACATGCGTTTCTTTAGATCGAATCCAAGATTTGTCAGATACAATATTAGAGGAACTGAGTTAGAGTTAGTTGATTCTTTTGTAGACCTTGGTATTCTAATGAATTCCAAACTGAATTTCAACAATCATATTATTACTATGGTTAACAAAGCATATGTTGTTCTTGGCTTCATTAGGCGATGGGCTAAGGAGTTCTCCGATCCTTACGTAACGAATCAGCTATTTACATCACTTCTCAGACCTGTTCTGGAATATGGTTCCGTAGTGTGGGATCCTCAGTATGGTATCTATATTGATAGAATTGAGTCAGTTCAGAAACAATTTTTGATTTTTTCACTAAGACACTTACATTGGAATAGTGATTTTGTTCTTCCCCCTTATACTAGTAGATTGAAGTTGAGTTAAGGTTATAAATGGTGATTTCTCTTCTGACTATAATTTCTAGGATTAAGTTTAACGTGCCATTTAGACATTCTAGATACTATCAATTCATCCATATTGAATTTCAGCGTACGAATTATGCTTCCGTAGAGCCCATTTATTATCTTCCTCGTACACACCTAATTTTACGATTCTAGATGCAGTCATTTGGTCGGTGCCAAATGTATCCCCTTAAGAATTAAAAAAAGTCCCTTTATTTGAGGGATGTACAACATACCGAATTTCAGGTTACTATATATTGTCGTTTGATTGGTACCATTTTTGTCGCATTTTACTCCCTGGATCAATTTATTGTGTCTGATCGCGCTTTAAAATGGTTGAACTTACTAAATATTAAGGAAATTCGAAAAATAAATCTCTGAAATACTCTTGTGAAGGAAAATACTTTGCAAATGGAACAACGCTCATTTTCAATTCCAACCGATCTAGGTATATTACGCTCAGAAAAAAGTGAACCCTATAATGTCTTAAAATAAACTAATATTTAGGAAAATTGAACTTTGTATAACGCTAAAGCAATATTTCCTTATATCAAGTTCAAACTTTTCCCTGAAAGTAGTACATGCTTCAAACTTGATTCTAGTTCAATTTTAATCAAACCAAGTAAATATTTACTCAAACTGAGGAAAAGTAAGTTTTTCCTCAAACCAAGTAAATATTTACTAAATCTAAGTAAAATTTTGCTGAAATTTTCCTAAATCTAAGTAAATTATTCCTAAAACTAAATAAACTTTTACTAAATTTAATTAAAATTTTCCTAAAACTAAGTAAATTTTTACTAAATCTTAGTAAAATTTTGCTGAAATTTTCTTAAAAGTAAGTATTTTTTTTACTAAAATCAAGTAAATATTTACTTAAACTAAGGGTAATTTTGCTGATTTTTATACCCTACACCAGTTCGTGGACTAGGGTATTATAAGTTAGTTTTCCGCCAAATGTTTGTAACACCAAGAAATAATCGAGCTAGACCCACCTTTAAGTATACGGATCGGCTTAGAATCACCACCTGAATCGATTTAACGATGTCTATCTAAGCTTGTTCGCACTCTACAGGTCGCAATTGTTGACCGATTATCATGAAATTTGCCAGAAGTTCCTTTTTTGGGCCAAGGACGATAGGTCTTGAATTTGGAGGAAATCGGTTCAGATTTAGATATAGTCCCCATACAAATGTCGCTCCCGATTTGACTTTTTCCGTTCTGGAAACCACATATTGTACCCGATTTTCTATAAATTTGGCACAACATCTTATAATCCAACTAGAAAAACCTATGCAAAAATTGGGTAAGATCGGTTCAGATTTAGATATAGCCTCCATACAAATGTCGCTCCCGATTTGACTTTTTTCGCTTTAGAAACCACATATTGTACCCGATTTTCTTTAAAATTGACACAACATTTTATAATCCAACAAAAAGCACCTATGCTGAAAGTGGGTATGATCGGTTCAGATTTAGATATAGCCCCCATACAAATGTCGCTCCCGATTTCACTTTTTCCGCTTTAGAAACCACATATTGTACCCGATTTTCATTAAAATTGGCACAACATCTAAAAATCCAACTAAAATCCTATGGTGAAAGTGGGTAAGATCGGTTCAGATTTAGATATAGCCGTCATACAAATGTTGCTCCCGAATGTTTAACCGATTTTGGCCAAACTTTACATATTATACTTCACTAATAAACATACATGGTGAAAGCGGGTCACATCGTTCCAGGTATCAATATACCCTCATACAAATGTCCTTTCCGATTTAACATTTTTTGTGAAATACATACATTTACAGGATGCAAAAACCCTTCCCGATTTCACTTTTTTACCGGACCGACATTTAAGAAGAATACCTACTTTGAAAGTGATAAGGAACCACTTTTAATGTAGATCCCTTACAAATGGCCCCATTTTAATTTTACCCCTCAAGAACAAATTTTACTTCGGATTTATTTTCAGATTTTGCTGATTATATTATATTTCAACTAAGAATACAAAGCCAAATATATGTGTCTATACTAGGGTTTGGGGTCCGGGAATTCCCGAATCGTTTTTCCCGGGAATTCCCGGCCAAATTTTTTCGGGAATTCCCGGGAAAAAATTTCAAATTTCCCGGGAATACGGGAAATATTAAAAAATACTTTATTGAATAATTTGAGTACTAATTCAGTTGTACTTTATAAATGACAAACTGTAGATCTATTTTAAATTCATTAATTGCATTACTGGCAAAAATAATCAATATTTATAGACAAATTTTTTATTACAAATAAAACTTGTTTTAATTTCAATCTATTATAGTAAAATATTTTTCCTTTCCATTTCGTTTATAAATGTTGCTCATTTATAAAGTAGAGATTTATGATTAAAATTTATGGCGAAACGAATTTAGTTTAATTTTACTATATTTTCGTATTTGAGCAAAATGAATTCTACAAATATCAATTAAAAATGCTCAATGTAGAACATTTGGAAAAAAACTATTTTGTCAGAAATAATTCTATTAATTTCCCAAGAAGGATCGACAAATTCAAAGCTGGAAATCTTCTCAAAGAAGAATTTACCTCACATATGAAAACATTAAAACTGTTCAGTTGTAAAAACAGAAATCAAATGGCAGTAGAAATATAGTAAAATGTTTATATAAGTGAAACTAATTTGTATTTTTAATAAATAATGACTGAAACTTTTTCAATCTTTTTTGAATTATTATTTGTATTCAAGGGATACTAACAATAAGTTTATAACTACTTATATTCCATTCCATTGATAAAATCAAATTTAATTTTTTTCACAGTTTCAAATATTTTCCTCCTGTTTCGTTAAGTTATTTTCGTCTCTAGACGAGCGAATCTTTTAAATTAAAGACGTCATAACAGTCTCTATCACTCGAGCTCTTTGTTTTAGATATACGAGTACCTTATTTCCTTAAACATGTTTTACACTATGTGATAGCTGTATGTGCTATTCATTAGTGCATGTAATTTGGAAGTCATATTTTATGACATTTTTAATTCTGACAATTCTAGAAACAAAATAATATACAAAAGCAATTTTTTTAATTTGTAAATTGTCAGTAGTTAAAAAGCCACATAATCTACTAAATGTTTATACTTTGAACAAGGAATACATACATATAAGGAATTAAATTTATTCCCGGGAATTCCCGGGATTCCCGGGAATGAAGTTTTCCATTCCCGTTTTCCCGGGAATGAAAAAAGTCCGGGAAACCCCAAACCCTAGTCTATACTTTGGAATAACCCAAATGGGGCCCCCATTCTACTCTAATACAGCTCTAGAAACTACGTCTTACATCGGATCATGATATATTTTAACTTTGAATACCAACGGTGAATGAGAAATATATAGGCCCATATTTTGGACCAAGTGTTGTTATAGGCCTTCTTTCAAATGTCGGTCCGGTTCATGCTATTACTACTGTATAATTTGCATTTGTCTGCCGGAAAATTGTGTCTATTATTTACCATATTTGTTAAATCTGACTAAAGATGAATCTATACTGTATAATTTATATGAACTGCATAAAATTGTTCCCATGAAACACCTGGGTTTAGTAATAAAAGCGGGGTGTATACGCAGGGAGTGGTGTAGGGTATTATATAGTCGGCCGCGCCCGACTTTAGCCTTTCCTTACTTTTTTTCTGTGATATTATTATAATCTATCTTGAAAGTTCTAAAGAAAATTCAAATATTTGTTGTCGTTCACCAGATAGGCGGACGGCTAAAGAGTTAACAAAATTATTTATCCAAATACTACACCCAATTCCCAAAGCTACTGAATCTCAGTAGCCTAGGGCTAATGAACAAAAAAGAAACATTACGACTACAATTACATTGTCAGCGTGTAAAGACAGTGTTTCACTTTTTAAATCTTGTTTTCGTTTTTTTTTCTTTGCAGTCGTTGTCAGTGTCCAATGACCTTTAAGGTTAATTCACTTTTTCCTCCGACGAACACAACACTGACAATCACCAGTCATCCAAACAACCGACCGTCAATGGCAGCCGAACGCAAGTCAAAAACATTACAAAAATATTCAAATCAAATCAACCCAAACACAAAGCCATTGAACCGAAAATTAAAAGCGGTTAAGGTGCCTGCCTCTCAGCTCCAAATTCAAATTTAAATTCAATCCCAAATGATCTCGGTTTGTAACGACTTGGCCTGATTTCGATTTGTCTCATTTTTTATTTGTTCGGTTGAGGCAAATTTGAATTCAAACAAAAACGAAACCAAAACTAAATGCAAATGATCCATTTACGTGTGGGCGGACTTTACCTGAGTAGGACAAGTACAAGAGAAAAATAATTGAACAAACTGTTCAGAGACGTTTGAATTGACTCTGGTCTTACAAGGAAAACTTTTTTGTTCATTGGGCGGAGGGAGGGGATTTCAATTCATTTGCCATAAACTGCAATTCATTATAATTCATTTAAAATGATTTCGTTATAGTTTCTGTTTCAGGCCAACAATTTTCAATTGTTGTTAGTTGTGGCTGCATGATAATGATTGTCTGAAACTCATTAGGGTTCGACCCATGAAAAATTGGGAATACATACAGAGCTAGAGAGGAGAGTATGGACAGAGACTACTTTTCCTATATAAAGTGGTATCTGTTAAATGTTCATTTGATTTAAATTGAAATTATTTGAGGTGAGGAATGGCGAAGGTCTGATAGTGGCGACTGTATTTTAATATCCATCACTCTCTACCCTTTTTTTAAAAAAAATTAAAATATCAGTGAAAATGCCTTAGAAATACTTTTATTATTTATTATTATTAATTATTATTTTATAAATTTAACCATGTCTCGTTGGAGATAACCAACGATTATAGAAGTCAAATTCCATACATACTGACAACTGGCGGTTAGTTCTCACTTAAGGTTAACAAGTCGTGGTAAAAATGGAGATATCGTATTAATGATGGGAGATTTTAATGCCCGACTTGGAGCAGATAAAACGAGTGTAGAGAGCACAATGAGCTCTAGGGGTGGGATATTGTTGTATGGGAATTTAAGTAATTCGATTTCGATACGCTATAATCCCGTAATTTGTGAGGTTATCAAAGAAGTTCATGAGCCAAAAAATGTCGGTGGTTGGGTGTGTGCAAGTGGGCTCTCATTGGGGTCAAAGATGAGGGAAAAGGGGTAAATACACACAAAAAGCCCCAAAACTGCCTCGGAGTCGCCCCCAGAGAGGTTATATGTAAGACCGATCCCTTCCCAAAATTGTTTTGATCAGACATACTCCCTATCCCCGCTCCTTAAAGGGGCTCCCATATAAAACAAAACTTTTATAAAATTTGCTCCCACCGCTCTAACTGTACCAAGGAGGCGCCTAGTGGAGTCAAATGTATGACCGACCCCGCATTTCCTCTGAACATACCTACAATATATCCCCTATCTCCATTTATAACGGGGGCTCCCATACAAAAACTACATTTTTTTAAAAATTAACCCCACCGCTCTAACCGCCCTAAGGAGTCAAATGTAACACCAACTCCCAATATTTGTTTAGCCCCAATATTTTCTCACAACATACCTACCCTCTATCTGCAAACTTAATGTTTCCCCCATAGATTTTTTATTTTTTTTATGAAAGAAAGGCTCTAAATTGCTCCCGAATCAGCCCTGGAGGGGAGTCGAGTTAGATAGGTCCCCATTAATTTTCTATCCCCAAACATATCCCCTATCATCACTCCTTAAGGGGAAAAGTTGATAAAGGGTGGTTTTAAAAAAAAAAAAACAAATAAAATTTAGAAAAATGCATGAAATCTTTATTTGAATCGATAGTAGGTCCATATAATTTAATGTTTGAAGATTATTTCATGCAAATGTTGACCTTGACTGCGCCTCAAATGGTCCATCCGCTTAGTCCAATTTTGGCATACTCTCACGATAAATGCTTCAATGTTGTCTTCCAATGCGTCATTTGAAGCGGGCTTGTATGTATAGACATGAGCTTTAACATAGCCCCACAATAATAGCCCCAATTGACCGGTCCCGAACGTGAAATAAAATGTTCTCCGAACTCGTCTTTCAATAAGTCCATTGTTGCGCGTGCTGTGTGGCATGTGGCACCGTCTTGTTGAAACCACATGTCATGCAAGTCAAGCTCTTGCATTTTGGGCAAAAAAAAGTTGAATATCATCTCACGGTAGCGCTCACCATTCACAGTGACGTTACGATTCGCATCATCTATGAAGAAGTGTGGTCCAATGATGCCACCAGCCCATAAACCGCACCAAACTGTGACTTTTTCTGGATGCATTGGTAGCTCTTGCAATGCTTCTGGCTGATATTCACTCAAAAATCGACAATTCTTACTATGTACGTACCCATTGAGCCAAAAGTGAGCTTCGTCGCTGAACACAATTTTTCGGTAAAAAAGTGGATCTTCGGACAACTTTCCAAGAGCCCATTCACCAACCATCAACCAAATCAATCAACCAAAATTTCATTGAAAAATCTTCAGAATGATATTTTCAGTAGTTTATTAACACAAGTTTTATATACAATGAAAATCCAAGAATAAGAAGATAATGGGAATAAATATATATTGTTATTTTTCTGAAACAAAAAAAAAAGAAATCAAATTGTTCGTCAACTATTTTTTTAGATTTTTTATTGTTTTTATACATTATTTTAATAAAGTAATGAAAAAAGTATAATTTTGAAATTCGAATATCAAAATAAAATTGTAAAAACTTTCAAAAGTATAAGGCGGACTACTCCACTTCATAGAAGTAGCTGAAATTGCCTCCAAAATAAGGTACATCATCAAGTATATCTGGAGTTACAGGCGATTGAATGAACACAACTTTTTGAAAAAATTGTATTATTTCACAGTTAAATTGGTCATAACTCGTTAAAACCAAATTTCTAATTGTTTTCCAGAAATATGTGTAAGAAGAATACATACACAAACTTTCAAAACAATCGCAGCTATAGAGGTCAAAAATCGTACCACTTGACATGGAAATATTCATATTCTCCAACCTGAAGTACATTCCACAACATTACTCTGTACGACAGTCTTGCTCTTTGTGAGACTCAGGTGTGTGAGGGTTCTGATCCACAGGATTCTCACGTACCTGGGTATTACACCCTGTCCCTCTTTATTCCCCACAGAGGTCTTGTGGTTTACGTACGCAACGACATAGTGTTCCAGCGCCAGCAAGACTTAAACTCGGAAAATCCAGAATTTAACTCCCTTTGGGTTAAATTCAAGGTTGGAACACACGTATTACATTTCAGATTTGTGTATAGAAGTCCAAACGCGGAAAGGGAGGTGTCCCTAAATGGCTTTGTCGCCCTTTCCGATTCAATTACAAAAATTTTAGAGGATTGTCCTGACAGTGAAATTGTGGTTGCTGGCGATTTCAATGTCCATAATTCCTCTTGGCTTGCCTCAGAGATCGCACTATACGTGTTGTTGTAGATGGGTTCTCATCCGATGAGCATAGGTTAACCGCAGGAGTACCACAGGGCTCTGTCCTTTCCCCCTCCCTTTTTCTTATTTTCATCGACGACCTCTTGGATCGGACTGTGAATCCAATATACTCATTCGCGGATGACAGCAACTTCTGTCATTAATACTCATTCGATCATAGACCAAGTCGTCAAGAAATTGAGGATAAAAGGCGATTGATGGATGAGTCACTTAGCCAGGATTTGATGGCCATTTCTGAATGGGGTCGAGAGAATAGAGTAGATTTTAATGCACGTAAGTCGTCGTCGATTTTAATGAACGGTTTAGATATTGAGCAATCAGATGCTCTCGATGTTCTTGGCATAAAAATACAACGTGATGTTCGTTGGACAAAACATGTATTTGATGTGTCGAAAGATGCCTTCAAATGTATAGGCTTTTTAAAAAGATGTAAGAAATATTTCACACCCTCTGATCTTCTCAATATCTACACTACCTACATCATACCAAAGATGGAATATAACTCCCATATATGGTCGGGTGCTCCAGCTTCATCACTGGAGCTACTTGACCGTGTTCACAGGAGAGCGATGGTGTTGATTGGCGACGGTAGGATATCCAATTCTATTGTCTCCCTTGAACACCGTCGTAATGTTGGTTGTGTGTCATTGTTCTATCGATACTTTCATGGAGTTTGTTCTTCGGAAATTCGTGATCTTATACCGCCCGTGAGAACGTTCGGTAGAGATACGCGACTCTCCATGAACGCTCACCCATTTGTTGTCGATTGGACAACCGACCGCTATATACACTGCATTTATAGGGGACATCCCCTGAGTGTTGGTTCAGTGAAAAAAAACTATCTTATTTTATCTTATCTTATTGGAGTATTTTCTGTCCAAACATCCCGATGACATGAGGCTCACTAAGTACACACCTAATAATTCCCATTGACATGGCTAGCTCGTAACTATGTGAGTATAAGGAATATATAGACTTTAAATCGTTTCGTCGATCGATATGTGTTGCAAAGGAAACTACAAACCTAAAACCCAAGAAACCTAAAACCCTCTGTCCTAAACCTGCTTTTGAAACGCACTGTAGCCACATCTGCAACTGCATGTTTTGTGTGTGAATGTCTTTAATGAAAATTTGATGACGAAACATCTGAAGCTACTCTCTGTTCTCTGTGTGGTGAGGAGGACGGACGACAATGATTATGATGACGATGACAACTGCCATAAAAAAGACGACGGCCTAAACGTTTCGGTCACTCAACCCAAACAAAAAACAGCAAAATAATCATTAGCATATACGGGAACACAAATTATCTATCGTTTACTTATTGGAAAGAAGGACAAAAAAACTAATTAATAGATTAATAAAGAGTCACCGAAGATATTGAGAAGAAGAAGATGGAAAATGGATGAAATATGAACATCATCTTTGTGAGATTGAGATGAAGGAAATTTGCTCGTTTTTGTGTGACTTCTTTACTTTCACGTGGGCTGGATGAAAATGAGGAAAGGTTGTGAAAGACCGTATACAGCACCATGATGATGTGGGCTTTCAAACGTTTCTTTTTTGTTAAGAGGGAGCTGAAAAATAATGAAGATGAGGGTTTACTCACAGATGGATCAATTAATGATGGATGCATTTTATGATGGTAATTACTGTCAGTTTTTCTTTTTAAATAAAATTAACTTCCTAGTGACTGATTTGCTTGATCCCAGCGATTGTAATACATATCAACAAGTAAAAAGGGCATTAAGTTCGGCCGGGCCGAATCTTATATACCCGCCAATATGGAGAGCATTTCACAGTATTACAGGCAGATTAAAGGCTATCGACTTTACATAGATGTGATGTAACATCTTAGGAAAATTGTGATCTTTTGTACCACTACCCCAAAAGTATAAATTTTGAAAAATCTTTTTATTCGTGATTCTGGCGGTAGTCGTTTGTTTGGTACTATTTTTATCTCCTCCCTAAGCTCACTGATTTCGAAAAATTATTATGTTGGGCGAAGAAAGTCAATATAAGAAACCAAATTTGTGTATGGATGACACAGAACTTGTTACAACTTATGAGTTATTAACAAATGCTCTTAAAAGAAAGGTGGAAAAATATATTAGACCAAAACTCTTTCAGACTCAAGAATAATAACTTCGTCTCAATGTTTACTTTTCCAATGTTACTCAAATTATGGGGATAAGCGTATTAGTAAACATTAACTTATTTCGATTGTTGGTTCCATGTTAAGACATCTTCCCTTTCCAGTACACATATTGAAAGTGTTTTGGATAATCTGTAAACAAGGCGCCTGGTTATCATAAAATTACGACAAAAAAAGTTATTAACGAAAAAAAAAACGCCAATAAACAAAGTAATTGCAAATATTTTCAACAATCGGCCTGTTCGATTGGGCTTACTACCTTAAAATTAATAGACTTGATAAGGTGGCTACATTTTTATCCATTGGCATTACTTAAATAAATCAGAGATAAAAATCTGACACCACCTTACTCGGTAACAAAACGAGAGCAGTAAGCTACTTTCTTGTTAAGCGAGTAAATTCCATAAAAATATTAAGCTAATAAGCCCAATCGAACAGGCCTAATATGACAGAGAAATACAAGCATCCCGATGTGTTAAAAATACAGTCGAAATCGCTTATGACGACATTTGTCATATAAATAAACAAAATTTGCGATAAAGGATACAAAAAGTTAAAATGTGTTGAGTTTGTTTTGAATTTTATAATTCATAATTAAGACTAGCAGTACCAGCTACTTCGCACGCGAAAGGCCAGTTATGTGTCATTAGTTTTATCCGCCTCTGTTTTTGGATAGTATTTATTTGATTTTCTTTTGGTGGATATAGATAATCTAAAATAGTTTTGATGGCGCTTCTACATGGTCAAGAAATTTACATGCTAAATTTTACGATTCTGGCTGTAATACTAAAGTTGGTACCATTTTTATGCCCTTTTGACCCGCTCGCTCATTAATAGTACAAATTTCTAAAAATCCATTTATGTTGCAAGTCTACGTTGTCAGAGGAATTTACACAACAATTTCAGAACTATAGCTGTAATACTTCAGTTGGTACTATTTTTATCCCTTGTTGTCCCGCTCACCCACTATAAGTACAAATATAGAAAAATTAATTTAAATTTGCGCTTTTACGATGTCAGAGGAATTTACACACCAAATTCCACAACTATAGCTGCAATACCTTAGTTGGTACCATTTGTATCCCTTTTGATCCCGCTCTCACCTTATAAGTAAAAATTTCGAAAAAAAATCAATTTAGATTGGGCTTCTACGTTGTCAAAGCTGTAATACTTAAATTAGTACTATTTTTATCCCTCGCAACCTTTAAAAGTACCAATTTTGAAAATTCCAATTTTAATGCGCTTATACATTGTCAGAGGAATTTTCATACCAAATTTCACGATTCTAGCTGTAATACTTTAGTTGGTACAATTTGTATCCCATTTTTGTGCCGCTCGCCCCTTATAAGTACAAATTTTGAAAAATCCATTTATGTTGCAAGTCTATGTTGTCAGAGAAATGCAGATACCGATTTTCACAAATATTGCCACAATACTTAAATTGGTACCATTTTTATCCCTTTCCTCCCTAGTAAAAATTTCGTTAACTCTATATTTGTAGCTCCTCTGCATGACTATTGCAAGGTACACGCGGAATTTCATGTTTCTAGCTACTGCCGTTTAGTCAGAAAGAAGGTTAGATGATTATCCCTTTTTGTCCCATTCTAACCCCTAAAAGAACGACTTTCGTAAAATCCTTTCTTAGTCGACATGTACGTCATATTTGTGAACTACCCTGAAAATTCCATGACCCATGGCTTCAGCCGTTTGGTCTGGGGGTCAATGATGGTCAATGATAAGTCAGTCAGTAACGCAACTCTTATATATATATCGAAATAAGTTGGTTGTATTTCCATCCTTTTTTAATTCCAAATGTACCATCATTCTAGCTGTAGCCGTTTAATTTTTATCTCTCTGTCCCCATTGTATCCATTGAAAAACTTTTTTATTATTCATGTTTACGCAGTCGTCGGAATGTATACTCCGAATTTCATGACTCTATCTGTGGTCATTTGGTTGGTACTATTTTTATCCTTTTTTAATTTTAACCCCCAAAAGGTACGAATTTCGAAAAATCCGTTTATTTTCCATGTCTACACAGTCATAGGAATGTATACTCCGAATTTCATGACTCTAGCTGCGGTCATTTGATTGGTACTTTTTTACTTTTTATCCCCTTTTTATCATATTAACCCCAAAAAATCCCTTTATTTTACGAATCCCTTTATTTTACGTATCTACGCAATCAGAAGAATGTATATTTAATTATTTTAGGTAAAGCCGTTTCGTTGGTACCATTTGTATCCCCTTATTCCTATTTTACCCCTTAAAAGTATGAATTTGGAAAAAATACTTTTATATTATGTATCTACTCAATTAAGGAATATACACACCAAATTTCGTGTTTCTAGCTGTTGTCGTTTGGTACCATTTTTATCCCTTTTTTGACTCATTTCGCCCCCTACTAAGAACATTTTATGGTGCACGTTTTTGTTATAGGGGGATCGCGCATACCCAATATCGAACAGACATATTGAATAATATATTTAAATACTCTAAAATGTTAGGGGTTATTATGGGTATTTTCAGTCCTTGCGAGGGAAAAAATTTACAAATTTAAAAATTTACAATCCCAACCGATCTCTGACTATAAGGACGTCCTATCTCCTTTCATTTAGATGCTAGCGTGATTTCAACAGACGGACCGACGGACATGGCTAGATCGTCTTAGAATTTGCTGACGATCAAGAATATATAGACTTGATAGGGTCTCAGGTCGATATTTCATTGTTTTACAAACGGAATGACAAAGTTAGTATGCCCCCATCCTGGAGGTCGAGGGTATGAAAAGTACCTTTAAAAAAACCCGCGCAACTTTCTACCATATGAAGAATACCAAAATATTGTTTGTAATATTATTGCTGACTAAATAGGGAATATTTGTGACAGAATTGTTTCACAAACCAAGATTGAGAAAGTTTAAATAAATGCAATTGCAACCGGGAATTGTAGATTTTTGCAACAATTGCAGCTTTTTTCGCGATATATATATACATATATATTACAAGCGATATTGGTTCAACAAATTCAATTCGAGCAAAAAAATTAGCCGGATCCGTTGAATAGATCGCGAGAAAATTACAAAACAAAATTGTCATGCATACATAATCGTTAGAGCCACATCCCCCGCGAAAGTGAAAAAATTGCAATAATATTCAATTTGTATTTTTTGTTAACAATGCTCTACCGATACACCCACATTATTTGATGCGTGTGAAGATAAATTCGGAATTTAACTAGCGGAGACACAAACCACCTCTTTTAACAGTGGACTGTTAACGGTTTAACAGAACTATGTTAAATATGGACGTACACCTTATAATATATTGTTTACTGCTTTTGACAATATATATAATCAAAATTTACAAATCATGCACAAAAAGCATAACCCTTGACATATATATTACGAATCTACTCAAAATATTTAGAGAATCTACGTATATGGCAGGTATAGAGATGAAAATTATTTTTAAAGATTTACATCCACTGTGTCCGTATGAACAATTCACAAAAGTTCAACAGAATTCTGAAAATATCCAATTTTGGATTTTTTTTGGAAGAAGTGCGTCCAGTGGCCATTTCTAACAATTCTCCCACTATATTCATGTATGTCGCAAGAAAGCCCTCGATGTGTACTTTCCGAATATGCAAAAAGTTCACTAGAATTCTAAAATATCGAATTTTCTAAATTTTTTGGTAGTTCCATAGTCAAATAATCAAAAAGACAATAATAAAATATTTACATATTTAAATAGTCAAATAAACAAATAGTCAATTAGGCCAATAATATAATAGTTAAATAATATAATAGTTACATAGTAAAATAGCAAATTGTCAAATAATTGAATAGTCAAACTAGTCACACAATCGAACAGTTATATATTAAAATAGTCAAAAGTTTAAATATCAAAATAGACAAACCATCATATAGTTACAGAGTAAAATAGTCAAAATTCAAATAGTAAAATAGTCAATCAATAAAATAAATAATTAAATAGTGGAATAGTTACATAGTCTACTAGAAAATAGTCAAATAATGGAATAGTCACATAGTTAAATAGTCAAACGATCGAATAAATATTAAATCAGCCAAATAGAAAAAAATTAAAATTATATTGCGGAAGTAGAAAACAATCGAATAGACAGATAATAACATAGTCAAATAGGCAACTAGTCAAAAATTAAAATATTTATATAGTCAAATAATAACAATGTTACGTAGTCAAATAGTTAAATAAGCCAAATAGTTATAGTCAAAATTCAAATATTAAAATAGTCAAACAATAAAATAAATAACCAATTGTTTGAATATTAGAATAGTTACATATTCAAATAGAAAATAGTGAAATATTTGAATAGTCACATAATTACAGTAAAATGATAAAATAGTTGCATAGTCAACTAGTTAAATAGTCAAACAGTTACACAGTCAAATAGCAAATTGTCATATAGTTAAAAAGTTAGCTAGTCAGTTAGTTAAATTTGAATAAAAATATTCAAATACAAATAGTTAAAATTCAAATAGTTAAATAGTTAATCAATAAACTAAACAATCAAATAGTCGAATAGTTACATAGCCGATTATAAAATTGTCAAATAATCTAATATTCACATAATTACATAGTCAATTAGGCACATAGAATCACATAATCAAATCGTTACATAGTCAATCAATAAATAAAATTAAATGGTTGAATAATTACATAGTCAAAAAGTCACATAGTCAAATAGTTAGGTAGTCAATTAGTCAAATATTCAAATAGTCAAATATTCAAACAGTCAAATAGTCAAATAGTGAATGCTTAAATAGTCAAATAACAAAGTGCAACAAGATGTGATAAAAGAGCAAAAAAGACCCATATATCCCAGTATTGCCTTTTTTATGGGCCCCAAAGATTTGGGGTCTCTGTGTCATTTTTGCAAGAAGTGATCGTTTTCTCAGGATCATATCTTGCAAACCGTTTGGAATTTTCATTTACTCTCTGAGCCAAAGTTGTAGCTCTTGTCACAAAGAACAAAAATTGTAAACACATAAAAAATGCAAAAGAAACACATAAAAATTCTTCAAGGTCAAAATCGCAAAAAACTTAAAAAATTCGATTTTTCAGGTCCATAGGTAGCAAACAGTTAAAAATTCAAGGAAACAATCAACTACAAAAATGTATTCAGATCACAATTACTCTATTACCCAACTCATTATAACACTCCTCGTAACATGCCCTCCACCACCGACAATATGAGTGTTTGTGTTTTGCATTTCAAATGAATATGCAAAACTTTGTTGTTTGGAACAATTTCAACAACAACAACAAAAAAACGGCAACTTTATTTGCAACTTGTGTGTCTTTGGTGACCCCCACTGACTTTTTAAGGCAAATATTTCCGTAGAACATTCAATTCCTTAAATATCATTTTGAAAGGACTTTTTTGATTTTCTCGAAAAAAGGGGACAGATTGATCCCTAAAGAGATCAAGATCTTGCACAAAAATAATCCTCATAAAATTCCACAATATAGATCTGACTATAAGAATTCTCTCAGGCATTACCTTACAACACTTTTTTCGCTTAGAATAATAATAGTGCTCCCTTCGACCAAAAAATGAAAACTTTGACCCGCTGTAAAACAAAACGCAGAAACTTTATTCTACATAAATGATCTACACGACATGTCCTTTCAGAATTAACGCGACTCTGTTCCAAAAATGATGTTGGACAGTACATAATATCAGTAAAATTAAGTAGTGTTAATTTATTAAATGCTAATTTAATGTGTTGTCATTTATTTTGGTTCAAGATCAAAGGTTGTGCTGAAGTCTTCAACAGAACACAAAATTAGCAAAAAGGCAAAGTGAGACCTTTATTGTTGCAGCTAAAAGTTGACTGCGCAGTTTCGATGGGCGCTACCCCATCTCGTCAGAACTTTCGCAACGAATGTATGTCTTTGACTTAAATCAGGGTTCATATTAGTACCAACGGTCACATATGTCAAATGAGAAGCGCTGATAAACAAAATATTCCACCGAACTAAGTCGACACACTAAATTAAATTTTTAATTTTAGAATTTAATTTAATATTAATTTGCGTTATTATTAATTCAAACTAAATAAATATTTTGTTATATTTCCTATTGTCAGTTCTAACGAACAAAATACTTTGCTATTCAGTACTCACAACAGAGGATAGCTGAGAGAGTTAGAGTGCTGAAGTGCCGCTGTTCTACCCCCCGTAGCGGCGGATTTCTTAAAACAGATATGGAAACTAGTGAAAAAGTGTTTCCTTAGCAACTACTTCAAAGTAACTTTTAAGTCTTCTTAAATAAAGGACATGACATGTTAAATTCATTGGTAAAGATCCCAATTTTCGCTACTACCGAATCACATCATGAACATCTTTTTCACTTCTTTTGGGTGCTCTCTTTTTGCTGGGTCTTTGCACCGATGAAAAAGAACAACAACGAAATAAAAATTTCATATCATGTGAGCTATAAATAATTTGTTCGTCTTCTGATACTCAATCGAAATTAACGAATGGCAGATATTTTCATAATTTTTTTTTTGAGATTTTTCCCCGCTTTGGGAATTGTGGGATTTTTATATGAGTTATCAAAAAAGGCTTTTCAAAATGCGTTTGCAAAATCTTTTTTGTTTTCAAAAACAGTTTTTGTGATACCGCATATAAAAAATCCCACAATTCCCATAACGGGGAAAATAAATCCCAAAAAATATATAAATTCGTCACGATATCGCTTTCCGCTCAAAAGTTACAGAATTAATTGAAACAAATCGGATAAAATCAAAATGGGAACCACTGTGCATTGTTCGTAGGAAATATGGTGGAGCACGTATATTGACGAAAAGCTTCTAGATTTCTGTGATTGACGAGTACATGACATTTTTGGACGTTGACTTTAAATCGTTCTTCTCCAAAGCTGTCCCAAAGACACATTTTCCAACTGAGAGCTTGTCACATAACACAACATCAATACTAAATTCTCGACCTTGTGGGGAGACATTACCACCTCTAGGCAGCAGCTTTATTAATAAGGTCGTGACACTCGATTAATCTACTCTGAGGATATTCCTGTTGAAAGTTTCTCATATCCAACAAGGACAGCCGACTAAAGCAGTGTTATTAAGTAATTAGCAAAATTAGCCCATCGAAGCGGCTATTCGCTTTGAAATTGAGGTAATTTCAATGCGGATTCATGCCCTCCACCTTCCCTACGAAATCAAATAATGTACATAAACATTATTTGATTTACAGATATTTAGGTTTCAACGGACAACAAAAACAAAATGCAACTCTTCAATCCATACATCAGCCGAAAGTTTTAACACGCATGCGTGCATTCAGGCAGACAGTCAGACGGACAGACAGACATACATACATATGCATGAAGAGAACAAGAGGCGCAAAGAATCACGGTGAATGCGATTAAATAAATTTTCAATTTGCATTTTAAGCATAAATTCCCTTTCATTTTGCAGGCCACAGGAGAAATATAAGAGATGAAAACAAAGACCAGAACAGACGCACAGCGATGCAAAGCTTGTGTTCTGGAATGGGATGCGTTGCAATAAATGGAATGGAATGGATTTAACCTATAAAGCCCAAGAAATAAATGGTTGTTTAATGAATTTAAGAACGCACAGCCGAGTGCGTGTATCCACATCCCCCCATGCTCAGATCAGAATTAATGCTCAGCCAGAATTTCGCCAGAACAAGCATGTGTTAATGGTGGGGATATAGGGACAGACGGATGGATGGACGGGCAGACAGAGCCTGCTCGTTCGCTCCACACACACACACACACACTACTGATGATGCTAAATCAAAATATGATTCTTGGAAACAATTTGTTTCTTCTCCACTTACGTTATGTTTTTTCTGGATTTTTAATCGGAGGAGATTCGAAACAATTGTTTATGGTTAAGGGATTATGTTCGTCTTTTTGGCCGTTGCTGCTGCCGCTGCTGCTGATTTCTTTTATGTTGTGATAAATGAGAATTTTATGCAAACACAACGAATTTTAATGTAACCCCCATCCAACGTTTCACGTTTTGTAAAACAAAACAACAAAAACCTATAGTCTCTGTGAACTTTTAGCTGTGAATGCAACAACAGCGTGCAACTAAAACAAAAACAAAAAGAGAACAAGAATTGAAAAGTATTATTAAATAACAATAAAGCACCGATGAAGCAATAATCATAACTATAATTTTCATTGTCATCGCGGTGAAAAATCTAACAGCGTGCTTGTTACAGCCCTCCATTCCATTCATTTTTTTTATTGCGCCGACATCAGTTTTGCCAAACACACAGTGGGACAGAAGAGAAATATTTTAGGCGGCAAGAATTCAAATCGAACGGGACAAATGGGTCATTCGACTCGGGTCTATATCACAACATGTGATGCGATGTGGCCCACATTTACTAAAGGTGGTCCTGGGTATAATATTATCGTATACACAAAATCTCATCAAAATAGGTTATAATATAAATAATAACCGGATACTATTCAATAACAATTCCTATTTGTTTTTATTTATTTTAGGAAATAATATATAAATATAGTAAGATCAGGTTACATCCAAAGAAATATTATTTTTTCACATATTTTTTATACTTTGGTAGTTTAATAAATCCTCAATAAATTTCATTTAAAGGTAAATATCATCACTGTATTGATAATTAAAAAATATATTTATTTGGAAAATACTGTTTAACGATTTCTGTTACAATTTTCGATAATTGTGAGATGCCATGACTTTATTTGCAGTTGAAAGTAAACACAAAGTAAAGTAAAGTTGAAGTAAACAAAAAAGTAAATTGGGCTACTTTGAGATAAGAAAATAATTAAATAAATCTCCAGGCCCGAATGGCATTTCAGCACTGGTCCTATGTAAGTGCTCTTCGACGCTTGCCCGTCCCCTTCGTAATCTTTTCAACCTTGCATACCGTGCAGGGGTTTTCCCAGCGCGTTGGAAGATTGCGAACATCCAGCCCATCCCTAAAAAAGGTGAGGCTAATAATCCTGCTAACTATCGACCGATCGCGATTTGCTCAGCGCTTTCGAAGGTTATGGAGAGTATGGTTAACCACCATCTTGTGAGGTATTTAGAAACTAAAGACTTACTTAATGATCGACAGTGTGGCTTCCGTAGGAATCGATCTACGGCAGACCTGATGACACTGCTATCCGAAAAGTGGAATCGACCTATTCACCAGCTTGGTGAGAGTAAGGTCGTTGCTCTAGATATCTCTAAGGCATTTGATAGAGTTTGGCACGGCGCACTCATATCAAAGCTTATCGCTTTTGGTGTTGGTAGTGACTTCTCTCGATTTATATCGAGCTTCCTCAGAGATCGCACTATACGTGTTGTTGTAGATGGGTTCTCATCCGATGAGCATAGGTTAACCGCAGGAGTACCACAGGGCTTTGTCCTTTCCCCCTCCCTTTTTCTTATTTTCATCGTCGACCTCTTGGATCGGACTTTGAATCCAATATACTCATTCGCGGATGACAGCAACCTCTGCCATTCATACTCATTCGTTCATAGACCAAGTCGTCAAGAAATTGAGGATAAAAGGCGATTGATGTATGAGTCACTTAGCCAGGATTTGCTGCCCATTTCTGAATGGAGTCGAGTGAATAGTGTAGATTTTAATGCACGTAAGACCCAGTGCTCCTTGTTGTCTCACAAGCGATTCACTGATCCAACGGTGTCGTCGATTTTAATGAACGGTGTAGGTATTGAGCAATCAGATGCTCTCGAAGTTCTTGGCATGAAAATACAACGTGATGTTTGTTGGACAAAACATGTATTTGATGTGTCGAAAGATGCCTTCAAATGTTTAGGCTTTTTAAAAAGATGTAAGAAATATTTCACACCAAAGATGGAACACAACTCCCACAGATGGTCGGGTGCTCCAGCTTGATCACTGGAACTACTTGACCGTGTCCAGAGGAGGGCGATGGTGTTGATAGGTGACGGTAGGATATCCAATTCTATTGTCTCCCTTGAACACCGTCGTAATGTTGGTTGTGTGTCATTGTTCTATCGATACTTTCATGGTGTTTGTTCTTCGAAAATTCGTGATCTTATACCGCCCGTGAGAACGTTCGGTAGAGATACGCGACTCTCCAGGAACGCTCACCCATTTGTTGTCGATTGGACAACCGGCCGCACTACACATTACAGAATAAATTCGTTCTTCGCCCGTACTATCCGTGTGTGGAATCGACTTCCGGCAAATATCTTTCCCCCCAATTACGACATTCACAGATTCAAAACAGATGTCAACAGACACTACTCCCTCTTTCCTCCTTCCAATACCTGATCTTCCTTCCGCCAACGCAATGCACTGCATTTATAGGGGACATCCCCTGAGTGTTGGTTCAGTGAAAAAAAATATCATTCGTCCGTTTGACTGTTGAACCCACGCCAGCAACTAAACTAAAGGAGCTAGAAGTTCCAAAATTTCCAACATGATGTCCAATAGTTGAAGATCGGTTGGGATTGAAATGGGCGAAATCCCTAACAGGGACAGAAAATACCCTCAAATTTCGAGTATTTAAGCAACAGTTTTTGAAAAATACATATCTGAAATTTGATTTGAACTGGGATATTGTCATGATGTCGTGGTAGTCTGCAGCTAAGTAATAAATGTCACCATGACATTTGTAAATAAATTTACATTCTATTAAAAATTTAGATGCAAAATGGTCTTGAGCCAGGACAATATCCCAGTTCAAATCAAATGTTGATTACAGACCAAAAAAATACAAACGAAAAACTAAAATATCTGAAATGTTTATATTTTTGATAAATGGCAGAAATAGGGGATGAAATGGGATATAAATTTTACCAATTAATCGAAATTTGTACTTTTAAGGACAAAAGAAATAAAATTTGTACCGACAAAATGGATGCAGCCAGAGTTGCCAAAGTTTTGGGGGTTATATTTTTTGGGTTTGGGATCTGCAGATTTTTGATTCAGTTTCGATAAATTAAAAAAAAAAAATATATAAAAATATACATAAGAAATTATTGTTTTTTCCGAGCTTAGTGGGACAGTAATAACAGTATATCAGGTTAATTTATTATATTGTTCTTGATGTTCGGACTGTTTTACGCCACTAAAATAACAAAAATGTAAAAAACAAAGTAAGGAAAGTCTAAAGTCAGCGGGCCGACTATATGCTACCCTTCACTTTCTACGCCATTCAATTCATGTCGATGAGGATTTTGGGAAAGTTTCCTTTATCATGGAACGATGATACTCTCATTCACATCTCTCATACAATATTCACACATCTTTTAACAAATCTGTTAAAATATGTGTTTTCTAGAGTAAAGTCGGCACCGATTTTCACCATAGATGTTTCTACATTCAAAAATTCCATTTGCAATTCAAAAAATATCGCTTGAAATTCAAAAATTCCATTTGAAATTCAAAAAATGTTAATTGAAATTCAAAACTCGTCATTTGTAATTCAAAAGATATCATTTGAAATTCAAAAGACATCATTTGAAATTCAAAAGACATCATTTGAAATTCAAAAGACATCATTTGAAATTCAAAGACATCATTTGAAATTCAAAAGACATCATTTGAAATGCACAACTCTTCCTTTGTAATTCAAAACTCGTCATAAGTAATTCAGAAGACACCATTTGAAGTTTTCATTTGAAATTCAAAAATTATTCCATTTGAAATTCAAAAATTATTCCATTTGCAATTCAAAAAGGGTAAACAAAATTATTTAAGCAAAATATACATTAGGTTGGTAGCATTTATTTATTTCTGTAAACTTTAATATTCTGCTGTTCAGAAAACAGATTTATATATCTCTCACGCAAATCACTCTTACCTATTTAAATTTAAAAATTTTATAACTTCTATAAGGACGATCGGAATACTCTGAAATTTGGCCATTGTTAATGTTTTCATTGACGTTATATACACCGATATTACAAGACTTCTCACACAAATTGGCATAAGCTTTGGTTAAAATAAAACTGATCAGTAACAATTTAATATTGGAAATGGTTTTACAATCAATTTATACCTGTAAAAAAGTTATCATTTGCTGTACCTCCCACACAAATAATCCAAACCCAAGTAAAATGCAAGTCATTATAAAGTATATGCAGATGCTCCCTGAGCTGGTGAAGGTCATAAACTATATATGAAATTACCGAAATTTTACATCATTATAAATATTAGTTGCTTATCATATTATTAAATCTGTTTCCAAAACTGCAGAATATCCAAATTTGCAGAAAAAATAAGTGCTATCCCACCTAATGTATATTATTCTTAAATAAGTTTGTTTACATTTTTGAATTTCAAATGGAATCTTTTTCAAATGGAATAATTTTTGAATTTCAAATGAAAACTTTTGAATTTCAAATGGTGTATTTTGAATTACAAATGACGCGTTTTGAATTACAAATGAAGAGTTTTGAAATTCATATGACGACTTTTGAATTTCAAATGGTGTATTTTGAATTACAAATCACGAGTTTTGAATTTCAAATGATTAGTTTTGAATTTCAAATGATATTTTTTGAATTTCAATTGATATTTTTTGAATTTCAAATGGAATTTTTGAATTTCAAAAGGTGTCTTTTGAATTACACTTGATAATGGTGTAGAAATTGGATAGGTTACGAGTTTTGAATTACAAATGACATTTTTTGAAATTCAAATGGAATTTTTGAAGCATCCTGATTCTTTGAGTCTTATAGCGCTCCTGGCAGCAATCATCTCTGTAAAGTGGTCCAGAGATGGGTGATGCAGAATTACATCCATTGCTGCTTGTGAAGTGCTTTTTATGGCTCCCGTAATGCTCAGTCCTGCTAGCCTTTGCGTTTTCATTAATTTTGTCCGGAGTCTACTCATTCTCATTGCACCCCACCATACCAGACATCGATAAGTAATAATGGGTCTAACAACCGATCGGTAGATCCAGTCTACAACTTTTGGTTTCAGACCCCAGCTCTTGCCTATGGAGTTCCTGCACATGTAGAGTGCATTTAGACCTTTCCTCAGTGTTCCTATTCCAATTCAACTTCCGGTTTAGGATGACACCAAGGTATTTGGCCTCATGAGAGAGGTTGAGCTCCGTTCCATCAAGGATTAGCTTCCTAAATGGTTCTATGTTATATCTCCTTGTAAATAGGACTAGCTCAGTTTTCCTAGGATTAATGCCCAGGCCACTGTCTCTAGCCCAATCAGATAATTTCTTCAGTGCTCCTTGCAACAGATCGCTGATTGTTGGTAGAAATTTTCCTCCTACCAATATAACAACGTCATCTGCATACGCAACTACATTGTTACCCTCATCAGAAAGGGAAGAGGAGATAAAATTCCCCCCTGTGGCGTTCCCCTGGTCACCAATTTCCTTATAGTTCCAGCTCCCAAGCTTGAATTTATAACTCGATGTCGTAGCATCGAGTCAATCCATTCAGACAGGAAGTTTGGAACATGTAGATCCCTTAATGAATTACTAATTGTGTTGGCCTCAATGTTATTGAATGCTCCTTCTATGTCTAGAAACGCTGCAAGAGTATAATCCTTACATTCCAGGTTCCTCTCTATGTAACCAACGACCTCATGAAGAGCGCTCTAGGTAGATTTGCCTTTGAGATAGGCATGCTGAGCGTCGGTTATAAGATTGTTGTCTATGGTTCCTCTTAGATAAATGTCTAAGATTCGTTACATTGTCTTAAGGAGGAAGGATGACAGACTGATTGGTCTAAAATCCTTGGTGGATGAATGATTTGGTTTGCCTGCTTTGGGTATGAAGACTACCCGCACCTACCTCCAGCTCGTTGGTATAAATTTTAGGCGCATACATGCTTTGAAAACACAGACTAGATGTGAAACAATTACATCTGTAGTATGTTGTAGCATGGCTGGGAATACACCATCCATTCCCAGAGATTTATAGGGTTGGAATGTATCAATTGCCCATTTGACTCTATCTTCACTGACTATGTTATCTATAATAGCTTCATCAAAAAGGGAAGAATTGGATGCTATGGATAAACTGTTTACTAAAATTAGAATAATTTTTTATCTTGATGAAAACTTTTTCTTAAATATTTCAATAATTTAAAAAAAAATCACTGAAATTATCGCACCGCAGTGGCCCACTGTGCACCCCAACATTAAGCAATTATTTGCAATGTTATGAGAATTTGTTTGTGTGAGTGTGAATACAACTGCAAGCTGGCAATAGCTGAACAAAGAAATAAATAAATAATAAATCGATGTAAACAAAATTAACAAATGTGCATAAAACCTAACAACAGCAAAGATCAATACAATAGTCGTAAGAAATCGTAATGAAATAAAAAGCTAAATTTGAAAATATCGAACAATACGACGATCACAATACCGTCCACCGTCCACCGTCCTCCTCCCATCTTCAAGGCAATGATCATAAACAGAAGAAGTCACAACTGGGTTTAGTGGAACAAGCAACGGTACTTGTTGCAAAAGTCTAACAATGAAGAGCAAACGTTGAATCTACTCCGGAAAAATCTATCTTTGCAAGGCTAAAATACAGACAGAACAACAACAATAACACGCAGTTCAAGAAACATTACAAGATTAAGTGTGACCACATTATTGCGGATGCAACATGTTACCCAGTCGTCCATCCATCCAACCATTCATTCATTTCTAGCCATTCTTACGTCCGTCCTTCAATCCGTCCATCATCCATCAACCATCCATCAGTCAGTGACTCAAGTTGTGCGTAAAAACAATTGCTTGAGAACGAACTAAATGATGGACTGACAGACAGACAGACTGGTTGGTAGGTTTACATGCGATATGAGTAATAGGGTGGAACTTACCTGTGCATATGTTGGATAGGAGTCTCAAATGAATGATGAAATCCTAAAAAACAAAAAATAAAAATATATTTGGAAATTATGTTTCAGAAGGTTCAAATTTATAGGTGATTTTTTATTCTAAAACAAGTATTATTTTTTATTTTTAGTTTTACGAAAATGTCTTGAATCGTGAAATGTTGAAATCTTGAAATCTTGAAATCTTGAAATCTTGAAATCTTGAAATCTTGAAATCTTGAAATCTTGAAATCTTGAAATCTTGAAATCTTGAAATCTTGAAATCTTGAAATCTTGAAATCTTGAAATCTTGAAATCTTGAAATCTTGAATTCTAGAACTCTTGAGGTCTTCATGTCCTGAATTCTTGTTTATTATCCAACCATAGAACAATTATTTGTAATCCACTATCCACCCTAATACATACCTAGAGCAGTATGAAGAAAATGTGTTGTTGCCAGTGGCGTTAGAGTAATTTGATATGAAACTGATATCGATCAGATTCAATAAAAATCATTCGCAACACTTTTTGAAAGTAACATACATCCAGGTGACGTAAAAACATAGCGTGTCATAAATTGGAGTTGTACCCAGACCAGAACAGACCAGTGCTATGCAAGTTGAAACAATGGGTGGCTAGAAAATACGATGGGATTTTAATAAAACGTATGAGATAGAAACTTTCATTAAAAAATAATAATAATCCCTTTAACAAAATAATTTAAATTAATTCCAAACATATAGCTCATAAATTGAACGTCAATAACAATTCGTAGCAGATTGAAGAAGATTCAAAAATTACTTTGATTCATCTATATACTATTTAAAGTTATTAAAATTAAGTAACAAACCCCATTGACTATTCCAATAGACATCGTATAAAAGTTGAAAATTCGCGGCGCTTCAATACTGAACATTACTTTATATAGCACGATACAAATCGTATACCAGTGTGTAGACAAATGTTTCTATCAACTTTAGGGTTATCTGAAAAAATTGTTGCACAAGTTCCAGTGACTCAAATATGCCAAAGCAACCAACATGCTATTAGGAGTTAGATGACGAAAGGAAAGAAGTTGGAGCCACACTATAGTGGCCGAACTTTATATACTGATTGGTGTGGCTGCTTGGTTGGAATTTCGCAGGTCTAAGAGCTTTCATATATATAAATGCCAGCCATGATAAAATGGTGTAAATGCTACCCATTTTCTGCAATCTTAAAAGTCGCAGGGGGGGGGGCAAAGCCACCCCCGAAGCTTTGCCATACATGCAGATTACCTTAAAGTTGATAGAAACATTTGTCTACACACTGGTATACGATTTATATCGTGCTTTATAAAGTAATGTTTAGTATTGAAGTGCGTGAATTTTCATCTTTTATACGCTGTCTATTGGAATAGTCAATGAGGTTCGTTACATGTAATTTTAATAACTTTTTAAAATATATAATATTACGTTTGTATTGTGTCTAAATAGTATATTGACGAATCAAAGTTATTTTTGAATCTTTTTCAATTGTTGTTGACATTCAATTTATGAGCGATATGATTGGAATTAATTTAAATTATTTTGTTAAAGGGATTATTATTATTATTTTTTAATGAACAAAATCTTAAAACCTTTCTATCTCATACGTTTTATTAAAATCCCATCGTATTTTCTAGCCACTCATTGTTTCAACTAGCATTTCAATTTTTCAATTTCAATTTTTCTGCACGTTTCCCAGAAACTACTAAAACGTTCAAATTTTTTGTCAAATGTTGCCATCTGAAAGTGGAAATTCCCGAAAATAACATCACTGTATTTAACACTGTAATCTTCATACACTCCTATCCTATTGATAGATAAATCCCCAGCTGATATTCTGAAGAAGCAAAGAAAATCAAAGCCCTGTGCCTTTACCCAAAAAACACTCATAAATGACAATTTCCCGTCAGTTAATCACTGCGTTATTGTGTTATGAGAGAAGAAAGAACCCATCATTAAGTCCATAAACTATGCCGCAGGCAGGTGTTGGTATTCTTCAGAGGAGTTGATTTTGTGTATGCGACCCTTAATTCGAAAATCCCAAGAGTTGTGTGATCGAGGTGTTAGACAACAATCGACCATTAAACAGTAGACTCGGCTCACAAAGGGGATTAGAATGACTGATGGCTCTGATAAGATACCTGAGCGAAGACAGAGACGGCTCAGCACCAGACGTTGTTCTTGCGTCGTTGTAATTGACCCTTCTGGCTTTGTTGGCAGTTTCTTTCCTTTCCAATTCCAATTTCCATTCACATTCACGAGTTGTAACAGATTAGGCCGCCTTATCGTTGATATGTTAGAAAATACATCAAAAATTAATTAATGGCGCTTAGCTCAGAAATGTGTGCGTGTGTGTGGTTAGTTTCATAATTTACCCGAAGAGATCAATGACCTTTTTTAAAGATTTTAACTTCTAATAGTGTTGTATGTATTCGAAAATGATTATTTTTTAGGTAAATCAAAATTCAAAAATAATTCTAGGCTGTGATTGTTGCATTGGTCAGTACGGCGGCAAGCCACATTTGAATTAAATGTTGACTGCTGGGGATGATTAAAAATGACCGGATTTGGGATACGATCAAACTTAAACGGTCTACCCAGAAATCTTAAAAGCGACGTTAACTGTCATTGGCCAGTCAGAGTATTTCATTAAAAAATTGCTTTCCCCACAACCACTATGGGAGGGATATACTTTATTTTGAAAGACTTAAAAGATATTTTAAAGTGGTGCAAAGGAACCCCGCCAACGGGGGGTAAAACAGCGGACCTTCTGGTTGCTATTACGGCACTTTAACCATCTCAGCTATCATCTGTCGTGAGTGGTGAATAACTAAAGTAAGCCATTTTGTGCGTTAGAACTGACAATAGGAAACTTAATAAAATATTTATTTGATATGAATTAATATACATGGTTTTCCAACAAGAGGTGTTATTTTGAATCACCCGGCATTTCGGTAGCTGCCACTTTTATTCTTTGACATTTGACAAGTAGAAACTGTGCCATTATGTAGAAGTCACAAGATGTTAAATCACAAGATCTCGGTGGCCAATTGTGATCACCTCTTCGAGAGATAACACGATCCGGAAACTTTTCCCGTAAAAGAGCAATGGTTTCGTTGCTTGTGTGGTACGTAGCGCCATCTTGTTGAAAGTAAACGTTGTCCAGATCAATACCATTCAACTCCGACCATAAAAAATCATTAATCATCTCTCGATAGCGCAATCCATTCACCGTAACTGTAGATCCAACCTCATTTTCGAAAAAGTAAGGTCCAACGACCCAGCCGGACCATAAACCGCGCCAAACAGTCACACGATGAGGATGGAGATGCTTCTCAACAATAACTCTTGGGGTTTCCGAGCCCCAGATCCGAGATTTCCACCTAGGTGGAAATAGTGAATGGTAAATCGATTCCGATTCTAATCGAGAATCGATTCTGAGGGCTCAAAAACGATTCTTTTGGAATCGATTACATGTGTCCAACTTTATACTGGAATCGATTATCGATACTTGGGAATCGAAATTTAATTTAATGAAAAACACCCAAAAAGTATGTACTAACTTTATACGTACTTTTGGTGGTAACAAGTTGTGAAATTTAAAAGATGCAATTTTATTAATTAAACAAAAGGAAATGACACTAAGTGTGGAATTGATATAAAAAATTGACAGTGGTATAAAGGTTAGGAGCTTAATATGTACCAAACACTGGGGTTTTCGTACCTCCAAACAGTCCAAGCATTTGGAAAAATTAAATTATTGCGTAAAAATACATCCCAATGCTAGATAGACGCTTGTAATGAAAATATCGGATAAAGTAGTAGACGATAATGATTTAACATATTATACAAAATATGCATAAATAAAACTGCCGATGGAAAAAGTATTTTTAAGTGCTTATGGAAATATTATTTGTACAGAATTGATCCATGTAGAAAGTTTTATTCAAAATGGTGAGAGCGGCCACGTAAACCAAGAGTTTTCTATTATTTTTTATATTATTTATATTTCGTGAAATAAAGTATTATATGTCAGATAAACACGAATTTTTAGTAACACCAATAAAAAATCTAACATATACTGAAAATACGGTGAATTAGTTCAGTCGATTTTTTCTTTATCATTGCTCACTACCGACAATACAATTTCCTGAACTTTTGGATATCATTTACATTTTAATATCAAGATCTTCGAGAAAATCAGATATATTCATAATCGCATTTGACTAATGAAACTATCATTAGAACAACTTTTTATAGTTGTTCTCATGTTAGTGTTAATTAGAAAGTATTAGTTTTGATGAAATATTACGCAAAACTTCATCGAATTCATCAGTACTTAAAAGACCTCAAAATAAATGAAAAAATTCAAAACATAGTCTAGGCGAAAAAAAAGGAGAAACTAACTTTAAAATTCAATATCTCAGACAACTTTCTTCTAAAAATATTAAAAAATAAAAGTGTCCGCAGATTTCGAAATGTTAAATTTTTTTTTAATTCCTAAAAGTAAAGGTGAACATTAAATTATTTATTTTTGCGATAGTATCATTCAATAGATCGGAAAACATCTATAAGAAAAACGTTTTCCAAAAACTATATATATTATAGATTATTCAGAATAGTCGATTAAGGAAGAGCACCTTAGTGTAAAACAATTAAAAAGGCGTAAAGTTCGGCCATGGCGATTCTTATATACTCTCCACCATGGATTGGAGATATCTTTCTGAAAATTTAAATAAATTTATCGTCCACTCTCGCTTGTAGGGAGAGGCTATCAAAACATTTGGACAGCGTGTATATCGTTCTTAAGTACCCTAACATTGTTATTGTGGTAATTTTCTGTACTAGTTAGTTAAAATTATACCTCTCGAGTTTTGTGGTTAAACATTTCTACCGATTCCGATTAAGAATCGATTCTCAGGTCCGATTCTTCGATTCTAAGAATCGGATTCAAAAATAGTTGATCGGGAATCTAGAGTCGATTCTTGTCCTTGATTACCATTCACTAGGTGGAAATGGGCTTCATCAGTCAATATGAAATTTCGATGGAATTCCGGATCATTCTCATTCATGAATTTTAATAATTTCAATGCGCTGTTGAAGCGTGTATCGTTCCATTTTAGTAATGGCGTAGTTTCTACTTGTCAAATGTCAAAGAATAAAAGCTTCAAAAGTGAAAGCTACCGAAATACCGGATGATTCAAAATAAAACCTCTTGTTGGAAACCCTGTATATCTCTTGTCTAAGTTCAAATTTTATAAAAGGATGTGTTTTTGCATACAAAAACTATTTTCCTACTACGAAACTAAAAAATAAAAATATGGAAATTCCAAAACCTATATGTGTCAGAATGTCTTCTCATTCGAGTTTAGTGATGGCCTTCTCTCTGTCACATTTCTTCTTAAAACTTTCATTTTCTCCGCAAACCAAAAATCTTTTTTCGAACAAAGCTTTCAAGTAAGCCAGCAAGCTGAGATGCAACGATCATTTTTGTGCCGCCCGTGATGCCATCTTATCCAACTACGTATGTATGTCTGACTGCCATTGTATACTACTAACATGTTTGCTACCTAAATTTCAATTTAAATAACATCTAATCCACGACAACATCACTTCATCGCAGCAATCAACCAAGCAACCACTTACAAATTCTGATAAAGTACATTTAAGGTGAAATTGCTTCCGTTACTACGACGACTACTACCTACTACTACTCAGACATCTTCTTTTGAAGCTACGCTCCACGTTCCATAGAAAAGTCCTTAAGGTTAAATACCAGTACATACATGCATACATACTTGTGTGTTTCAACTCTGCAAGACTAAAAGCGAAAACACTAAAAAAACCCAACTTAATTCCAGGCACGTCAAAAAACCTTTTAAACATTTTAATTTTCAAACGACCAACGAGAGATGCGATTTGTTAGAAAACCAGGCAACAAAAAACGGAGGAAAAAGTATCAACAACCACAGCCCATGAAGAAACGTTGACTTTGGCGGACATGTTAATGTGAAATTATACTTAAGCAACAACTACAACAAGAACAAAAGCTCTCGAACAACATTTTAACAATTTTCTTCTAAACAAAGGTCTATTTGTAATTTAGCCATCCGACATCCGACAAACAACACATAATACCCACCGGGTGTTTGTCATCATCCATCTAACGATGCCGGCAACAGCAGCGACGACGGTGCACAGTGTTGGGATTTCGCATAAGCGTTGATCAAAAAATGCCAGAAGTTCGTCCTTGATCTGAACAGGGTAGGCATCTCAACAGGCTGTGTGGATTACATTTTTGAATGAATGTTTGCATATGATAAAAACATGTGGGGGAGCGGACTAAAAATCTTCTGAGTATCACCTTCAAATGGAAGAAGTAACGGGTGATTCATCGTGAGGTTTGATTTATAATGTAAAATAAAACACATAAATTTGAAAGTGAACTTTGAAAATCATATTATGTAAACGTTGGCCACGATTACGTCTGAGGTGGTCCATTCGAAGGTTCCAATTTTGGGCGAGTCGTTCGAACATCCACTGAAAAAACATGCAAAATTAAGTCGCCTGGCTTCAATTCCAATATCCTTACATAAAATACGCCAAGTTGTCGCATACGACAAGTCAAGCGCTGTTGTGGTGTGAGTCTTTCCATAACGACTTGCCAAACGATACCGAACAAAAATTACAAAGCAATTGGATATGAGTCACGTGTGAGCTGTGAAAAAAGCCAAATTAAAAATCAAACTTCATGAATCACCCGATAGTTTTGGACCAGTCACAAAAAAATATATTTTTTGGGAAGTGCTAATGTTTTGTTGGCATAAAAAACTTAAATTCCTTTGTTAATAGCAAGCACCATACATAAGTAGACAATGTTATATATATTAGGCTGGGTCGCAGTCCATACAAATGGAAAAACTATTTCAGTGATGTCCGATATTCATCATTTAGACATCATTCGAAAGGTATTGATTCATTCTATTTATTTTTCATAACACCTCTTACAAAATGACTCCAAGAAATCTGACTTTTTAGCTGTCACTGAAAACCAAAAAAAAAAAAATCAATCTATATGTCCAATACCACAGTGTAGAAAACTCTGGGGAGTGATAGTATTTTTGTGGTAGGTATTGTCGAGTAGAACAGGAATCTGTATTTGAAATTTTCCAGACAACCAACCAGTTTTCCGTACCTTTGCACACTTATAAGCCTGTAACTTATTTGGTTATCAACCGATTTTAACTTTCTCTACGAATTTGAAAAGAAGAAACATTTCAATCGATATATAGCTTATTTAAGAAATTTTTCAAATTAGGCAATGTTTTTGCACATTATTTTGTTTGGTGTACAAGTTTACTGTACAACAAGTAAACTTGTTTAAGTAACACACTTAGTAAGGAGTAAAACGCCTCTTTGTCTTAAAAAATTTTTAAATTGTCTTAAATTTTTATAAAGAACAAATTTGTGCATTCCAGTTCATAACTCTTATTATTTTACGAAATGAAGTCCAAAAAAATTTTACCAAAAATTATGGTATGTCATTAACCATTTTCAGTAAAGTTGATTTATTTAATAATTTTGAGAGGGGATTTTCTATTTTGTAATAATATTCATTAATAGTTTGGCAGTATTAACGCCCTGAAAAACAACAATTGCTGAAAATACATACATACTCAAATTTATGTGAAAAAATATTTAGTTCGCTAAATGAGGGATTCTATATTTGGGTTCAATTATTTTTATATAAAGTTCTTTATTTCTCCGTGTACGTCGCGAAGATTGTCAACAATAGTCATCAGAACGGCTATGAAGCTGTTTTTAACTGGACTTTATATAAAAGCTCCAAGAGAAAGTAAAAGTAGTGTCTTTAATGTGTTCTTAGGTTGATGTTCTGCATCCGAAATTTCACGAAGAATATTGAGGCGATTTCAGAGGTATTTAGTAAGGAATAAAATATGGGAACTCTCATACTTTATTCCTTACTTCATATATATATATATATATATATATATATATATATATATATATATATATATATATATATATATATATATAGAAAATAATTCCTAATATCTTTAGAGTATTGACTTGACTGTCAGGGTGGTGTAGCCCCTTAAGGGTACTCTTTTTTTAATTTATGTGAATTTGAAAAGGTTGATATACATTAGGATGGGTCAGGATGAAGAATGGATTATTTAATATTAAAGCCACCTGTGAACTAAACGCTCCTTAAAACACCTCTAAAATCATGTTTTTCCCGTGTAATTTGTTAATGTCGCATTTTTATCCAAACTTTTTTTCTGAATTAGTAGACACTTGGAAGCACTTTAAATATACATTTTTGTTATTGTCTTAGAATAACTGATTGGTCGTATTATTGGACGTTTATATAAATAAATAAATTTATAAATTTGTTATTGTTTTTAAAGAGACAGTTAAAAACTCAAATTTCTTGGAAACATTTTGTAAAAGATGTTATAAAAAATAAATAGAAGGAATCAATATATTTCGAATGATGTCAAAATGATGAGTATAGGATGAAAAATGAAGTCAGATTTTTTTGAAATTTACCAAAATGAGCAGCGGCATCAATTTCCTTCCAATGTCCATCATTTTGGCGTCATTCGAAAGGTATTGGATGCAGCTATTTATTTTTATATCCTCCACCTCCAGGAGGGGGTATACTAACTTTGTCATTCCGATTGTAACATCTTAAAATATCGACCTGAGACCGTATAAAGTATATAAATTCTTGATCGTCATAAAATTCTAAGACGATCTAGTCATGTCCGTCAGTCCGTCTGTTTAAAGAACACTATCATCTAAACGAAAGGAGCTAGGAGGTCAAAAATTTGCATAAATACGTCTTATACGTAGATCGGTTGCGATTGAAACTGGGCGAAATCGGCCCAAAGGGAAAAATTTTTCCCTCACAAGGACTGAAAAAAACCATTATTTTAGAGTATTTAGAATATTTTTCAATATGTCTGCATGTACTTACTTGATATTGGGTATGCGCATTCCCCCTATAACAAAAACGTGCTCCATAGAGTGATTTTTTTCGTAGAGGGTGAAATGGGGCAAAAAGCGATAAAAATGGTACCTATCGAACGACAACAGCTAGAAACGCGAAATTCGGTGTGTACATTCCTCTAATTGAGTAGATACATAATATGAAATTATTTTTTCCAAATTCGTACGGATAAGGAATAAAATGGGAATAGAGGGATAAAAATGGTACCAACCAAACGGCTGCACCTACAATAATGAAATTCGCTGTATACATTCCTCTGATTACGTAGACACGTAAAATGGAATTTTTCGAAATTCGTACTTTTTGGGGTTCAAATGGAAAAAAGGGGATAAAATTAGTACCAACCAAATAACCGCAGCTGGAGTTATGAAATTCGGAGTATACATTCCTCAGACTGTGTAGACACGAATAATAAAAAGTTTTTTCCAAATTCGTACTTTCAAGGGATATAATGGGTACAGAGGGATACAAATAGTACCAACAAAACGAATACAGCTAGAATGATGAAATTCAGTGTGTACATCCCTCTAATAGCGTAGACACGTATAATAAAGAGATTTTAGATAGTCGTACTCTTAAGGGGTTAAAATAGGAAAAAGGGGATAAAAATGGTATCAACCAAATGGCCGTAGCTAGAATCATGGAATTCGGTGTATACATTCCTCTGACTGCATAGACATGCAAAATAAAAAGATTTTTGCAAATTCGTACTTTTTACTTTTACGACAAAAAAATGGTTGAATCATGAAGTTAGGTTATTTTGCACTATGTACGTGAGATAATGGATTTTTGGAATTAAAATAGAATGGAAATACAAACAACTGTAGCACCCACTACCTACCAATGTTTATGGTATTTAAGCTTTTTTGAAAATATAAATACAAGAATATTTATTTTTTGAATTGCTTGAAGTATTGTTTCGATATATATAGTGTCGTGTTTTGAAATAATTAAAATATTATATTTATTTATAAAATTATTTTTTCAATATTTGAACTTGTTTTGGTTTGGCTATATTAAAAAATATATATTTTCCTGTAATATTACTGCACTTCTACGAAAATCGACAGCCTCTGTGGAATGCAATACATGGTGGAGGGTATATAAAGTTCGGCCGAACTTAACTCCGTTTTCACTTGTTTTATAATATTACCATCAAATATAAAAAAATTGTCAGTTGTCACTATGGAAAAAAACTCAATAAAATACTGTAAACGATCAATAATTCGACCAATACGTTACTCTAAGACAAGAATCAAAATTTATATTTAAAGTGCTTAAAATGGTCTATTATTTCATTATTCAAATTTTGGGCAAAAAAGCAACATGAACAAAATTACACGGGAAAAGCTTGATTTTTAGGAGCATTTTCAGGAGTGTTTAGCACAAAGACGGTTTGATCTAGGAACGAAATCATGTTTTTCGCGTGTAATTTTTTACGTTGCACATTTGTCCACATTTTTTTCTGTATTAATAGACCCTCGGAAGCACTTTAAATATAAATTTTGATTCTCGTCTTACAGTTGCTTATTGGTCGAATAATTGGACCTTTATACTATTTTTTGAAAATAAATAGTTGCAGTCAAGACCTTTCGAATGATGCCTAAATGGTGAACATCGGATTGAAATTGACGCCGCAGCGCTCATTTTTGCAAAAAGAGTTTGAAAATGTTGGCTCTGAAAATCCATCACCTGTATTAAATTATTTTACAAACATAGTGTCAGTGACGTCATTTCTTGTCCGATATCCTCATCATTTAGACATCATTAGAAAGGTATTGCTTCCTTCTAGTTATTTTTCATAATATATCTTACAAAATGTTTCCAATAAATATGAGTTTTTTAGCTGTCACATTGAAAAACCACAAAAAATCAATATAATACGACCAATGAGTAATTCCAAAACAAGAATAATTTTTTTTATTGAAAGTGCTTCCAAGGGTCTATTAATTAAAAAAAAAAATTTGGACAAAAGTGCAACATAAAAAAATTTACACGGGAAAAACATGATTTTTAGAGGTGTTCTCAGGAGCGTTTAGCTCACAGATGGCTTGACCCAGTGACGAAATATTTTGCAGCTCATCATTAAACAATCCGATCTTCATTTCTGAGGGTGACCGCTACAATTTATTTTCGTGACTCATCCTACTATACATATGCTCGATACGATTTGTTCGATTTTATTCATAAAAATATTAGAAATTTTTTATAGTAGATATTTACTACCGACCGACTGCAGCTAGAATCATAAAATTAGGTATATACATTCCTCTGACTATGTGGATCCGCAATATAAAGGGATTTTTGCAATCTTTAACAATCAAATGACTGCAGTTACAATATTTCAATTCGGTGTTTATATTCGAGTAACTGTGTAGACGTACAAAATAAAATGATTTTTCAAAATTCGTTCTTTTATGGTCAAAATTGAATTCGAAATTCGTACATTTATGATCAAAATGGGATAAATATAGTACCAATCGAACGGCTGAAGCTGGAATCATGAAAATCGGTATGTACACTCCTCTGACACTGTATCGTCTTGATACAACCAAATGATAAATATTAATCCACAGATTGGCAGTAAATCTCAGCCATGATGGAAAAACTTCTGAGTTACTTGATGGAATATTCAAAAAAAAAAAATAGAAAAAATATTTCCGAGACCAAAAACATATTTTTGTGAGTATTGAGGCTTACGTACCATAAAAATGTACTTTCTTTTCAAATTTTATTAAAATTCCAAAATTTCCCACATGAGAGTACATACCCAGCAAAAACTCGGTAATGCCACGCCATTATAATTTCCATTACCTAGTAAGGACAGCCCATTACGCCCTGCATTATTTTGAAGTATGAAATGATGGACTCCTTGTAATGGCTTAAAAAAGTAGTTATTGGTAACAGCACATCCATGTTTAGCTACACATAGAGCTGTATGTAGCTTTCTATGTTGCCGCGATCGTCACTCGAAGATATTTCCGATTGATGAAGTGTGCACATGTTTCGCGGAATGCGAGTTATTTATTTGCAGAATCATAAAGTTAACTGCTAGAACAATATTGGAATTAAAAAAATGTTTTATTTTATTGCTAAAATAGTATTATAATACTATCTTAACATAACAACAATAACAATAAGAAGAAAGGAAAATACATTTCCCATTCTTCTTCTTCTTACCTTTTGTTACGACAACAAAACTGTACTTTTTGTGTATATGTTCGCTTGCCGAGATGTGGTTGTTCATCATACACATTTTTAACTTTTTGTAAGCGTGCGTGGAAATACTTACTTCTCAACTTTTTGTAAGCGTGCGTGGAAGTACTTATTTTGTTACCATCCATTTATAAAAATAATTAGAAACGGATCCGAAAAATAAGTAGTGAAGGTTTTGGCTTTGCCTTATTCCCCACATTACTTGGTAATGAGAGTTTTTGTTGGGTATATTAAAAGAACCTTAGCTTTTAATATATGTACTCTCATTTGGGAGATATAAGTCCAACCACGTCAGTTTATATGCTAAATTAAAGGTAATTATGATGGCTTCAAGTGCTGCGAATTTCACTTTCACATGGAAACAGTCTCCAAAAAACTGAGAAAATATGATTTTAAAACAAAATCTTGATCGAAAAACCCTCTAAGAAAAAGAGAAAAATCAGAGCAAATTATTTAGTTTTAATCTATCTATATATATAATAATGAATGTTTGTCTGTCTGTATGTATGTATGTCCTTTATAGAATCGTAAACTATGCATTTGATCATGTGATGATCTTCAGCAAAGTTGTTGTGCATGAGCCCGCAAAGGTTTCTGAGTTGGTACGACCAATTTTCGTCAGATGGCGCCATCGTTATCCCCCAAAAATCGCTCTGACGACATTTCTAATAGACCCATTGTTATGAATATTTCACAATGTGGCACTGATAACCGAAATTTTCACAGAATGTTGCAGCGTGGTAGGTGGTGAAAATTGGGTACTTGAATTATTGATATATAATGCCCGCCCATTGGATTCTATTTTTGAAAACGCAATATCTGGAGGACTGTTTCACCAATCGCCTTGAAAATTTGTGTGAATGCATTTGGCAGGAAAATACATGACCCAACAAAAAAATTGCGGGATCGAATCAGTGGGCGTGGCATACAACTTGAAACTTCAAACGGCTGTATCTCATGAACTATCAGAGGAATGAAGATGATATTTGGTATATAAGGGTGGCTGATGAATACTGCTACCATGCTACTTATTGCTGTTGTTAAAGGACTTATTCTTTGCAGAACTGCATCGAAAGTGAATCCCTTTCAACACTGTGTGGTTTCAACAGGATGATGCGACTTTGTCACATAGCCAGGTCCTGCTATGAGAGAGAATCTATCTTTTTCTTGTGGGGTTATTTCATCTGGAAGTTTACAAACCAAATCAAAAAAAATGGATGATTTAAAGCAATGCATTCGAACAACAATTGAGACAATTCTTACTGCAACTCTGCAGGATGTAATGAATAATGAATTTTGCACATACGTCACCGGCTATTTTAAAAGGTTTAATAAAAAAAATAAAGGTTTAATAAAAATGTATCGGTTGTCAAATGAACAAAGAAAAAGTAATTTACATGAATTAAACAAAAAGTTATTTTAGTTTCTTAATGTAGTGTCATTCATCAGTCACCCTGTATGTTGTTATTACAGTATGAATTACAGCCAGATTAGAAGTGGGCGATGCCACGGCCATTTGAAAAGAAACCGTTTAACATTCACAATAATAGTTTTATCGTACTGAAAATTTAACAGTATGGTACATTTGGCCTAGAGATATGAACAGGTTATTTGGAATCAAGTTGGCAAGAAGGACCGTATGACAGAATTATGCATGCAATCACAGAACAAAGCGGTGGACTGTTTTTCATAGATGCGCCCGGTGGTACAGGCAAGACTTTTCTTCTTTCACTCATTTTGGCAACCATACGATCACAAAATAATATTGCACTGGCCATTGCATCATCTGGAATTGCGGCAACTCTTTTGGATGGTGGCCGAACAGCGCATTCAGCATTGAAACTGCCGTTGAATTTACAAAACACTGAGGCACCAACATGCAACATCAGCAAACATTCGTGTCAAATTATCATATGGGACGAATGTACAATGTCTCACAAGAAAGCATTGGAAGCGCTTGATCGAACACTGCGAGATTTTAGAGGAAACGCACGGATCTTCGTCTTGATTCACGATACTGTGGTGAATCAAGACGAAGTTGTCAACTATCCTACTGAATTCTTGAATTCGCTTGATTTGCCAGGTATACCACCGCAAGTTCTTACATTGAAAATTGGCGTACCAATCATTCTTCTTCGAAATATAAATCCACCACGACTTTGTAACGGAATGAGACTTTCAGTCAAGAAAATGATGAACAATGTTATCGAGGCAACAATTTTGACTGGGAAATTCAGAGGTGAAGACGTATTGTTGCCACGTATCCCAATGATTCCGACAGATACGTCGTTCGAATTCAAACGTTTGCAGTTCTCGGTGCGACTCGCTTTCGCAATAACAATCAACAAAGCACAAGGACAATCGTTGCAAGTGTGTGGATTAAATTTGGAGAATCCATGCTTCTCACATGGGCAGCTCTATGTGGCCTGCAAGCGTCGGAAAACCTTCTGATTTATTCGTTTACGCACCAGATTGAAAAACAAGAAATGTTGTGTATCCCACAGCACTTCAATAAATATCGAATAGAAACAAAACGCTGCAATGTCACATTTTTTCGAAATGAACAAAATCAATAAAATGATCCAAACTGAATTCAATATTTGTAAAATGTCTGTCTTTCAAATTAATTTTAGTTGGTAGCGTAGCAACACGCGCAGTGTCCATCGTTAATAAAAAATTTATTATTTTTGCTCCGGTTAACGGTATTTGAACAACAATTGGTATGTCGGTTCTGTGCACCTATCATTCTTCTTCAAAATATCACCATTACTTTGCAACTTTCAGTGAAAATACAATTTGAAGGCAAAACAACGTTTGCCGGGTCAGCTAGTTCTTAATAAATAACATATGAGGGAAGAAAAAATCACACAGGTAAGGTGTCCGCTTTGTTCCAGAAGGGTATGGGTTCAATTTGCAGCTTGGAAAAAATCATGTTTGTTTTTTATTATTTTTATACCCTCCACCTAAGGATGGAAGTATATTCACTTTGCCATTCCGTTTAAAACACCTTGAAATATTCATCGGAAACTCCACAAAGTATATATATTCTGGGTTGTGGTAAAATTCTAAGACGATTTAGCCATGCCCGTCTGACTGTCTGTTGAAAGCACGATCGAAATGAGCTAGTAGGTTCAAATTTTCCATAAATGTGTCTTCTGGTTGCAGATTGCTTGAGATTGAAAATGGGCGAAATCGGCCCAGAGGGAAAATTTTTTCCCTAACAAGGACTAAAAATACCATCTAATATTTACATAAATTAAGCAATTTTTTTAATTTCTGCTTTTTATGCACTTGAAGTTTGTTGCGCGCATTCCTCTAGTAACATGAAAATACCAAAAACTATAAAAAAGATGTAGCGAGTGAAATGGGGGAAAAAGGGATAAAAATGGTACCAATGATACGACAACAGCTAGAAACGTGAAATTCGGTGTGTACATCCCCATTACGTAGACACGTCAAGTAGAGGTATTTCGTAATCCGTACTTTTAAGAGATACAATTGGAAAAGCGGGATAAAAATGGTACCAACCAAACCACTGAAGTTGAAATCATGAAATATTTAAATTTGATTTGAAATTGATTAAAACCTCATTTACCCATCCATTCAATTTACCTACCTGTTCAATCGAAACACACATTTCAAAGTGTTTAATGCATTTTTACGACTCTCAGAACTACAAAAATAATGTACGCATAATCGTTTGTCCGCCGACACTGTGCGGCGTCAACAACTGTCGACGAAGAAGAAGACATCATCCCAACAACAGTGCAACATCGCAGTAATACTTAAAAACGTAGCAACTTCATTTTAAAGAGATTTTCCAGGAATTTCGCAGTGTTTTTGTCTCTTTCTTTTTGTTGTTTTTGTCCAACTAACAACTCTAAACGACTAGATTTAGTTGTTCAAAAGCGAAGAAAACAAAAACCGCCACCGATGAAATGGAAGAGAGATGGACGGACGGCGGCTGGCGTTAGAAATTTATTAAAAGTATTGTTTGAATTTTTGAGAAAAATCCAAGAAAGATTTTTGTCAGTAGATTAAGAAGACATCATTAAAGGTAATTTGGGCACATTAAAACGTGGAAATGTTGAGAATTTAAATGTTGTTCTCTATGCGCACAGATATTTCTTTTGGGATTTTATTTTCTTTTTTTTTTGGGTAAATAACAAGCAGGAAACATGACATGAATTTAGATGTAGCAGATGGGGAAACTCATACCAAGCGGGCATGGTGAGTTAGAATAGATAGTTAATAGGTAACGATGTTCCCTTAATAAAATCGCTAGTAAACTAGTCTTATTTATTTTGTGAAATGAATTGTGGCAAATATTGCCCTTTATCTGAGAAAAAGCGGATCTTTAAGGAAATTAACTACATTAGATCGGTATCATTCTTTGAATGCTGGTTCTTATATATCTCTACTAGTATTTATTCAATGAAAATAAGCCCTCTATGTTCAAATTCCCGCTACTCCTCTTAATTGTAAAACGTCCACTCGAATTTATTGAAAACAAAAATATTAACTGAACTTGACCTGTATTTTATCACAAAAAAAAAACACAAAAAACAAAACAAAATAAATAAATAAAATTGTACAAAGTATGTATGTGTGTTGTGAGTTCAGCGTTTAGTTCATTCACTTTAAAGTGTTTGCCCAACACGTCCGAGCGTGTGATGCCAACTACAAAAATTTTGTAATTTATCAAAAATTTAAACGCCCCATTAAGCGACGATGCACAGTGGTTGGTAGCAAATGGAATAAATGTACATTTCAATAGCTTGGAATTTTAGATCAGTGAGATTGAAACTACACTAAGGATCGACTGTGCACTAGGGGTGGGATTTCGATAAGCTAAAATACCTATTTTTTTGGGGTACGGCAAAAATTTCACGAGCCAAAAAATGGCGTTGGTGGGGTGAGAGCAAGTGGTCGCTCCTCGACTTAAAATGTGGGTGTCAGTCTTACGCGTCTTCTCTCTAGGAGCTACTGCGGACAGTTTAGGCCCTTCTTTCATAACAAAATTACAAAAAAATAAAAAAAATATATGTGGGCCTCCTTAATGGTTGAAAATAGATGATAGGTATGTTCTGAAAAAATATTGGGGTTGGTCATACATTTGACTCCACTAGGGGCCTCCTTGGACAAGTTAGAGCGATGAAAGTAAATTCTATAAAAATATAAATTTTTGTATGGGAGACCATTAAGGAGAGAGGATACGGGGTATGCTTGTTCGAAAAAAATTTTGAGGAGGGAAACTTAACGGGATCGGTCTTACAGCACTGGAGCGACTCCGAGTCAGTTTTGGGGCTTTTTGTGTAGTTTTTCCCTTACATTTGACCACGATGAGCGCCAGTACTCTCACAATCACCTCAATTTTTTGGCTCAAGCATTTTTTCGAACCTTACAAAATAGGGATTTTTACACCATTTTCAAGTGTAATTCAAAAGACACCATTTGAAATTCAAAAATTCCATTTGAAATTCCAAAAATATCAATTGAAATTCAAAAATTCCATTTCAAATTCAAAAAAAATCATTTGAAATTCAAAAAATATCATTTGAAATTCAAAACACATCATTTGAAATTCAAAAGACACCATTTGAAATTCAAAACTCGTCATTTGTAATTAAAAACTTGTCATTTGTAATTCAAAAGACACCATTTGAAATTCAAAACTCGTCATTTGTAATTCAAAATACACCATTTGAAATTCAAAAGTTTTCATTTGAAATTCAAAAATTATTCCATTTGAAATTCAAAAATGTAAACAAACTTATTTAAGAAAAATATACATTAGGTGGGGTAGCATTTATTTTTTCTGCAAATTTGGATATTCTGTAGTTTTGAAAACAGATTTAATAAAATAATAATCAACTAATAATTATAATGATGTAAAATGTCGGTAATTTCATATATAGTTTATAACCTTCACCAGCTCAGAGAGCATCTGCATATAATTTATAATGACTTGCATTTTACTTAGGGTTGGATTATTTGTGTGGGAGGTCCAACAAATCATAACTATTTTACAGGTATAAAGTGATTGTAAAACCATTTCCAATATTAAATTATTACTGATCAGTTTTATTTTAACCAAAGCTCATGCCAATTTGTGTGAAAGGTCTTGCAATATCGCTCATATTGCAGGTGTATATAAAGTCTATGAAAACATTACAAATGACCAAATTTCATAGTATTCCGATCGTCCGTATAGAAGTTATAAAATCTTTAAATTTAAATAGGTTAGAGTGATTTGCGTGAGAGATAGGTAAATCTGTTTTCTGAACAGCAGAATACTAAAGTTTACAGAAATAAATAAATGCTACCCAACCTAATGTATACTTAGCTTAAATAATTTTGTTTACCCTTTTTGAATTGCAAATGGAATAATTTTTGAATTACAAATGGAATAAAATGAAAACTTTTGAATTTCAAATGGTGTCTTTTGATTTACTTATGACGAGTTTTGAATTACAAATGAAGAGTTTTGAATTTCAAATGATGTCTTTTGAATTACAAATGACGAGTTTTGAATTTAATTGACATTTTTTGAATTTCAAGAATAGAAAAAGGTGTAGTGTTTCCAATTCTAATTTCTAAAATCCCATACAACTATATCCCACCCCTATTATACACGCATAGAAAAAAATCGTTACACACATACGCAAACTTAGACAAAAGAACATGGTTTGTCGCAAACGATTTATGTTTATCCCAAAGCCTAACGTTTGTAGCAAACGGTTACTGTGTTTGTCGCAATCGATATGATTACTAAATCCGGGATTATTGGGGGGCAATTTTATGCTGTCCATATAAATTATCCAGTAATAAGTCAAATTTGAAGAAAATCTGTTTCAATGTGGAAAAATAAACGAGATGTTGGATGTGGTCGACAAATCGGAAGCGACATATGAGTGGGGGCTATAGAATTGCCTTGTGATTCACATGACCTGGAAAATTGTATCAAGCTCCAATGTTAGATGTGGATTCTATAGGAGTGCTGAGTAAAGCGGAGGGATATTCGTAAGGGGCTGTATCTAAATATGATGCGATTTTCTGCGATATTCAATACTGACCGTCCCTGTCAGAAAGCAGTCACTCATCATCGGTTTAAGAAGTCACACCTGTTTTAGATGGACAGATGCACGGATTCTAAGCCGATGGGTATACTATCGGCTTATATATCTTTAATATTTATCTTTGCAGCATTAATTTTTGGCATAATTTAATTTATTTTCTTTTTTAATTTTTACCCCACTTTTTGATGTCCCAGATGTTGAAAATGTCATTTTCGAATTTCGAAAGAACTTAAAATGTGCTGAAATGGGCTAGGTTTGTGTCAAATTGTGCCGTAAAAAGTTTTTCGAAGAATTGAAAATTTACCGGGATATTGCGAAAAATTGTTTTCAAAAAAAAAATCGTTGGGATTGCCATTTCATTTTTTTGCAAAAACAAAAGTTGTGCTTAATTGTTCTAGCGGAGTATATAAATGTATCGTTTTAAAAAAGTTCTATCTCAAGCCCTTTCCAAAAAAATCGAAATTTTCCTAAAATTGTCATTTTGTTTTTTTTTCGCAGTTTTTCGAAAAAAAATGAAAATTTGCAAAACAAAATCCAAAAAAATCTACGAAATTTTTATTTTATTTCGAATTTCGAAAAAACTTAAGTTGTGCCGAATTGGGCTAGGTTTGTGCCCAATTGTGTCGTAAAAAGTTTTTCGAAGAATTGAAAATTAACCGGGATATTGCGAAAAACTTTTTGCAAAAAAAATCGCTGGGATTGCCATTTAATTTTTGTGTGCCAGCGGAGTATATAAATGTGCCGTTTATTTTTTTCGCAAAGTTTTTCGAAAAAATGAAAATTTGCAAAAAAAAAGATTTTTCAAAAAATCGCCGAAATTTTCATTTTAAGTTTTTCGGGCAGCAAATTTTATGCTAGGTTCTTCTAGAGGAGAGTGTTATTGTGTCGTTTCAAGCTAAGACGGATAGAACGTTTTCGAGATAATCGCTAATCCAACACAATTTTTGGATTTTTTAAATTCGAGTTCTATGCAAAGTTATACGGGAAATTGCTAAAAAAAATGGCGATTATTTTGTTAACCATTGAAATTAGCACTTTTTGATGTATGGTGGAAAAAATTGTGCGATTTTAACAGAATTATAGCATTTTTTTGAAAAAATTTCGAAAAACTAGAGGAAAGCGTTATTGTGTCGTTTCAAGCTAGGACGGATATAACGTTTTCGAGAAAATCGCTAATCCAACACAACTTTTGGATTATTGAAATTCCCGTTTTTTGCAAAGTTATATGGAAAATTGCTAACAAAAATGGCGATTATTTTGTTAACCATTGAAATTAGCACTTTGTGATTGAATTCAGGCGAGCATAATCGAGATTTTAACAAAATTATAGCATGTTTTTGAAAAATTTTCAAAATTTTAATTAGCGATTTTCTCGAAAACGGTTTGAGATAGAACTTTGCTTGAAACGGCACAAATTTTGCTGTCCAAAAAAAATTAAAATGAAAATTTCGGCGATTTTTTTTTAAAAATATTTCCGTCAATTTTAATTTTTTTTTCGAAAAACTTTTTGCGGCACAATTTTTTTTGCAAAAAAAAAACAAAATGGCAATTCTAGGATTTTTCGGCCTCCGAAGGCCGGCAACCGATTTTTCATATTGCAAATTAATTAATTTTTTGTGTGGATTTTAATTTGACTGATTTTTAATTTATTTGTGGGGATTTTTTATTTTTTGGCCCAAGTTTTGTTTTGGGGCATTTTTCATTTATTTTTTAGGCGATTTTTCATGTGGCCAAAAATTGTTTAAAAAAATGCCCATAAATTTGATTTTGTATAAACTTAACTTCTTCTCCATAAAAACCCTCCCACTTGATACTGTATATTTATATATATGTTTGTTGTTTACTAGAGCCACTGTGCAAAATATACATCGAGTATGGAGCAACTACCCCCAACGAATTATATTCCACCGCCACACAAAATCAGTGACTCCAGAGTGGAGGAAATAAGGGGGTCATCGGCAACCATAAGCGGCGATTTTCACATTATAGCCGAACATACAACGGCCAACAATGAACGACCCAAACTTAGCTTTAGACATTAAAGTTTTCATTTCGTTTAAAGGCTTTAATTAAAACAGTATTCAAATTAATTAAAAAGCATTTCTTTTTAGTGTGTTTTTCAATTTATTTCACCTTTCCTCCCTCTTTGCTGTGTGAAATAATTTTATAATCACCAACCAAAGGCAGAAAGAAATTATGCAATTTCCCTGAAATGATGTTGTGCAGCAGTTGATATTTTCCATCCTTCGGAGAGTTTTATGATTGTTTTCTGAATGAAATCTTTAGAGTTTTGTAAACACTCTGAAATGAACTGAGTGTGAGATTGTTTTATGATTCATTAAAAATATGTTTGTAGATTTTTTATTTTTTTATTATTATTTTATTTATTATACCACAGGGCGTACCTTTTTGACCGTCCATCAACTTTGAGACGAATTTCACTCACCTGTTGACTGAAAACGACGACGACGTAATTTCTCATCTCGTCTGCGCCTGCGTTATAGACTCAACACGAACAGAAAGTCTGTTTATGGAGCAAACAATAATCAGCGAATTCGCTGCGGTCGAAATTTGTGAATGAGATTTTTTCGTTTATTCTTTTTGTTAATACGACGAAATGTGTCAAACGGTTGTTAATGACGTTTTGGTATCAATTAAAATATTAGTTATGCTAGCAAACCAATTTGATTGAAAACTAATTTTCTCAAACTGGCTTTGAGTGGGATTATTTTGGTTGGTTGTTATTTAAGCGTGGCTACTAGAAATGGTCAATAGTTGTATTAAACATTGCGAAAAAATAGGAATACAACAATATCGGTTGCAACTGTGATAATAGGCGAATTTTATTTTAACTGTGAGTGATAACCAACTTTGATAAAATAATAAAAAAAAATAAATCCCCAGAGCTTGCCACTGAAACGCATTGACTTTTATTACAGGGTTCTTTGATTCTGATGACCACATCAATTTCTTCAATCGTTTTCTGTTATGGGCCCTTAGCTTCACTGGGCTCGGCTTAGGTTATTCTACTACCTTGGGGTTTCCATTCAGTTGCCATCTTAGCTACGTATTCATGAGTTCTTCTCGAAACATGACCACTCCAATTTCTCTTCGATGTCAACGAGGGTTAGCCATTCGTCCGGAATATTTTAAGTAGATTCCACAAAGAAAGATTGATGGATACTTGTAATGATTGAAGGCATTTAGTTGAGGCGTTCAATGTTTGATTTTTAAATGGTTTTCAGGAGATTCCCATATCCTTTGAAGTTCTCCAATGCCTTTATAATGGGGTCTACAATATCCTCTCGAGAGCTAGCTGATGAAGCTATGACGCTACCCAAGTACAAATGAAGATGAGAAGTTTCAAACTCTATATCGCTCTACTTTAAGGAAGTGGTATTTAGATGTACGGTGTGTACAATACAGATGCGTTGCAATATTGTGACGAACACTGGCGTCAACATCTGCTCTGATAGTCATCAAATCAATTGACTTGGTAATCCTAAATTATACAACAGTCCAATACTGTCAATCATCTCTCCGCGAGATGGGTAAATAGTTCGCTATTTACCTTATTTGAGTAACAGGGAACCTCAAAGTTGGCAAGCTTGCCAAATTATGAACGACTCTACCACTGGCATTTGCCTCTAGAAACTGGCATCAGATCCATGGACTTGGTGACCCTAAATTCAAGTCAAGCAGTATAGGGACATCGAAGGGAAGAAGTAAAACTGGATTATGCTTCTATAGGCGATCCTTCTATAGGCGATCCTCCGTCGGCGTATTAGTATTAGTATTAGTATTAGTATTAGTATTAGTATTAGTATTAGTATTAGTATTAGTATTAGTATTAGTATTAGTATTAGTATTAGTATTAGTATTAGTATTAGTATTAGTATTAGTATTAGTATTAGTATTAGTATTAGTATTAGTATTAGTATTAGTATTAGTATTAGTATTAGTATTAGTATTAGTATTAGTATTAGTATTAGTATTAGTATTAGTATTAGTATTAGTATTAGTATTAGTATTAGTATTAGTATTAGTATTAGTATTAGTATTAGTATTAGTATTAGTATTAGTATTAGTATTAGTATTAGTATTAGTATTAGTATTAGTATTAGTATTAGTATTAGTATTAGTATTAGTATTAGTATTAGTATTAGTATTAGTATTAGTATTAGTATTAGTATTAGTATTAGTATTAGTATTAGTATTAGTATTAGTATTAGTATTAGTATTAGTATTAGTATTAGTATTAGTATTAGTATTAGTATTAGTATTAGTATTAGTATTAGTATTAGTATTAGTATTAGTATTAGTATTAGTATTAGTATTAGTATTAGTATTAGTATTAGTATTAGTATTAGTATTAGTATTAGTATTAGTATTAGTATTAGTATTAGTATTAGTATTAGTATTAGTATTAGTATTAGTATTAGTATTAGTATTAGTATTAGTATTAGTATTAGTATTAGTATTAGTATTAGTATTAGTATTAGTATTAGTATTAGTATTAGTATTAGTATTAGTATTAGTATTAGTATTAGTATTAGTATTAGTATTAGTATTAGTATTAGTATTAGTATTAGTATTAGTATTAGTATTAGTATTAGTATTAGTATTAGTATTAGTATTAGTATTAGTATTAGTATTAGTATTAGTATTAGTATTAGTATTAGTATTAGTATTAGTATTAGTATTAGTATTAGTATTAGTATTAGTATTAGTATTAGTATTAGTATTAGTATTAGTATTAGTATTAGTATTAGTATTAGTATTAGTATTAGTATTAGTATTAGTATTAGTATTAGTATTAGTATTAGTATTAGTATTAGTATTAGTATTAGTATTAGTATTAGTATTAGTATTAGTATTAGTATTAGTATTAGTATTAGTATTAGTATTAGTATTAGTATTAGTATTAGTATTAGTATTAGTATTAGTATTAGTATTAGTATTAGTATTAGTATTAGTATTAGTATTAGTATTAGTATTAGTATTAGTATTAGTATTAGTATTAGTATTAGTATTAGTATTAGTATTAGTATTAGTATTAGTATTAGTATTAGTATTAGTATTAGTATTAGTATTAGTATTAGTATTAGTATTAGTATTAGTATTAGTATTAGTATTAGTATTAGTATTAGTATTAGTATTAGTATTAGTATTAGTATTAGTATTAGTATTAGTATTAGTATTAGTATTAGTATTAGTATTAGTATTAGTATTAGTATTAGTATTAGTATTAGTATTAGTATTAGTATTAGTATTAGTATTAGTATTAGTATTAGTATTAGTATTAGTATTAGTATTAGTATTAGTATTAGTATTAGTATTAGTATTAGTATTAGTATTAGTATTAGTATTAGTATTAGTATTTCGGTCGTCTTCGTTCATCTATTAGATAGGTAGGTCTTATCCGAAATACATTTTTCACGTTTATCCTGCTTGAGGCCAATTTGTTTTTGGCGCTATCAGTAAAGACATCGTTTATTGTCTGCTACTGTCTTCGGTCATAATTCGATACCGTATCATATCGTCTTCTTCTAGTTTCAGTGAAGCATTCCCGTACTTCTGTAAGTTGTATTTCGATTACATTGGCATATATTCCGTATTTTTTCGGTGGATTGCCTGTTGCGTACATCTAAACAGCGAACCCCGTCACTTTCTGCGCTCTGCGGATTATTTGTGTCTCTGTTCGATGGTAATAAGACACCCTTGTCAATTTATGTATCCTACGGTGGGAATATTGTTCATCCGATGGTGATCTTCACAATATTAGTGCATAGTGTTCGGACCAGGGACCATGTTGGTCCATCACTGATTCCAAATTCATTCTTTTCCTCTATTGGCGTAAAATTGTCCGAATGAGGATTTTGGCAACACGCTGGACTTGCCCGATTAGAGTAAGGTGGAATTGTCGGCGTTGGCTATCATACCATTGGCTCAAATAGACTAAGGAAAAGTAAGTTGTACTGATTAAACTCTCCACATATTTATAGCAGTCTCGATATCTCCAGAAGCCTTCTTATTCCACGTGTCTTTGATCTAAAACTCAATACTGTCATCAGTTGGGGATCAGTTCTGTAATCGCACAGAAAAAAATGTTGCCTCTAAAATGTTAATCACTAATTTTATTGCAGAAATATAAAAAGCTTATTACAAATGTAATTGGAACAGTTAAAACTTTCATTGAATTCATTCCGTATATTTCAATCACAACTTCCACAGAGAATAAGGGTGTCCCAAGAAGAGCGCAATTTTTTAATTTTAAATAAAACACAGATATTTAAGAAAAAATCGTGAAACTTTATTATATCGTAAAGTAGACAGAATGAGGTTATGTATGGAACAATATATCGTGCAGATGGCCGCCGCGGCATTGCTGGCATGCACGCGATCTTTTAATGAAATTTTCAATGACCGTTTTGCATGAATGCTGCGGTATTTCATTAATGCAGCGTCCAATTTCGTCTTTTAAGGCTTGAGTCGTCGTCGGCTTATTCGCGTAAACCATCGACTTCAAAAAACCCCAAAGAAAAAATCTAATGGTGTTAAATCGCACGATCTAGGCGGCCAATTGTGATCTCCAAAACGCGAAATAACACGACCGGAAAATGACTGATGCAGCAATTGAATTGTTTCTCTGGCTGTATGACATGTGGCGCCGTCTTGTTGGAACCACATGCCCTCCACATACATTTCTTCAATTCTAGGCAAGAAAAAACTGGTTATCATTTCACGATACCGAACACCATTGACTGTTTGCGCTTGACCTGCCTCATTTTCATAAAAAAAGGTCCAATGATTCCTCCAGCCCAAAAACCACACCACACAGTGACACGTTGAGGATGCATTTGCTTCTCGTGAATCACTCGAGGATTTTCCGCACCCCAAATGCGACAATTCTGCCTATTGACGAAGCCATCAAGATGAAAATGGGCCTCGTCACTGAAGATGATTTTATCGGCAAAATCAGCATTTTCATGTTGTCTCTCCAATACCCAATTAACGAACTCCATTCGCTGTCCATGGTCAGTTGGCTTCAGTTCCTGAGTCAATTGAACTTTGTATGCATGAAGATGCAAATCTTTCGTCAAAATTCGCTGCAAAGTGGATTTGGAGACACCAATTTGCTGAGCTCGGTGTCGAATTGAGGTGGATGGAGTTTGAGCGACATCATCACGTACAGCTGCGACATTTTCGGTCGATCGACCTGGTCGATGGCGCGTTGTTGTCTTTACATCACTAACAGACCCAGTTTCGGCAAATTTATCCATTAATCTCTTTACAGTTGACTCTTTTGGATCATTATTGTGACCCCAAATTGATCGCAATTTGCGAACTGTAGCCGCAAAACTTTCACCATTTTGGTAAAACAATTTCACAATGAGAATGCGTTGTTCATTCGTGTAGCGCTCCATTTTTACTAACCTCGTACCTTCTACTAACAAACAATAACAATTGTTCAAATGTCAAACAATGACACTTCGAATGTTGCCAGATTTAAAAATTGCGTTCTTCTTGGGACACCCTTTATAAAAAAACTGATTAAAACAGTGATCGGAACAATGAAAATGATTTTTTTTGTTTTCCTTTTATTTTTATTATTTCTTAGAAAGAAGTCGTTTTCTCAAACGACAAAGATGTTATATTTTAATGTTTCTCAAATTCTATTGAAAATATATATATATATGTACATATATAGGTTTTTATTTTTTCGTATGTTTTATTTCGGTATATAATCAACATTTGATTTGAACTATTTTTGAGTGAGATCATTATTGCTGCAGCTAAAAGTTGACTACGCTGCAACAATAAAGGTCTCACTTGTCTTTTTGTTAATTTTGGGTTCTGCTGAAGACTTCAGCACAACCTATGATCTTAAACCAAAATAAATGACAGCACAACAACAATACACACGAGTTACCGTGAAGACGGACCATACCGTACAACAACAACATTTGCATTGGCAAAGTGAGACTTTTAGTGTGTCGACTTAGTTCGGTGGAATATTTTGTTTATCAGCGCTTCTCATTTGTCATATGTGAACGCTGGTACTAATATGAACCCTGATTTAAGTCAAAGACACGCATTCGTTGCGAAAGTTCTGACGAGATGGGGTAGCCATCCCATCGAAATTGTGCAGTCTACTTTTAGCTGCAACTGTAAAGGTCTCACTTGCCTTTTTGCTAATTTTGGGTTCTGCTGAAGAATTCAGACAATGTCGACGAATGGTTTATTTCACTAAATTGAATAACTTTTAAATCAATATAACAATACAATTCATTAAACAATTTCAGAAAAAACAACGACTGCTGTAATCGAGTCAGCAACTTTGTTGATTGAATACTATTGAAAAAAATCAATGATTGCTGTAATCGAATCAGCAACTTCTTTGATGGAAATTTTTTGAAAAAATCAATCACTGCTTAATTCAATATATATATTTTTTAACTATTTTTTTTTTCAATAACTCCAGCTACAATTTTAGTAATTGGTTTTACAATTTTCGTGATTGAAACTGATTTCTATTTTTTCTGTGCGATTGGGTTTAAGAGGAATTGGCGATTCGAAATCCGAAACAACGCTAGTCTCCCTGGGCAGACTTTCTTTTATGTTAGCCAAATCTGGGGGACTGCATTTTCGCAGTTTGCACAGTGTTCCTATGAGTACAGTTTAAGGCTGTCTGTAGGATTGATGATCTAATGGTTCTCTCTTATACCGCCGAACCTCCATTTCCAGGTCTCAAAGATATCTCCTGATATGTCTAGGTCGGAAGAAAGTTCGGATGCTCCCTCCGATGACATCCCAGCCGGAAGTGTATGGACAACATCATGTTGTGTTCCCAAACCGAAAGAATCTTCGCCTCCTCATGTAGATGGGTCATGAGGAGATAGCCCGTTTTTTCATATTGGCGCTGCATAGTTAGCCACCGTCCGGTCTAAGGCTTTATATGTAGCAAGCAAGTTCTGCCGGCAAGTGACTTGAGGACCTTGATCCTACTGTGCAGCTTGTTGTATGTAACGGTGGGATTTGGTAATTATGAGAAGACTATTCAACGTGGCCTCAATAATCTTGGGATGATTGGTGGGCGGAATTGTTTCGCCGCCGACTGTCACATTAAGGACAAGTCTCACTTCTCTCGTCCAGTTGATAGTGAGTGTGGCGAAGACTCCGCAAACTTTGGACGCATCCAGTAGCATTTCAACTGGTGCTACTCGATCAGCCAATATGTAGTTTCACATATTTGATGGTATTTATAGGCCAGGCGAAAAAACAAATGCGTATATCGCTATTCGATTTAGATTTTTACCAGTCGAATACATTCATTGCGAGCATACCTCGATAAGCTAATGTTCTGTGAGTAAATGTCAATATTTGATCGATGAATTATTATTTGAAAGATAATTACAAGAATAAAAGCAACCTACTTCATCGCGTAAAAATTTCCAGGGCGAAACGTCAGTCTGCTTTATATGAACTAATGCAGCGAATCAATCAAACAGCTGACAATTGAAGCATGGAGACCGGATGACAATTGCACTTGCACTTGCGATATTAGTGTGACCACACTCAGCAACCCCCAGAGATTGATACCAGAACTAAAACTCAATACTTCGATGGATTATTCACAGACCTCACCAATAACCTATCACCGGCCAGTTAAACAAATGATAGCATATTTAAATAGAATCTGCTATTAAGTGCTACTCCCTCCACTGACATCATCATTAGACAACTTCATGTGACTACCAAATCAAGGTTTTCTTTGTGATTCGCATAATACGAGTGGGCCTCTTCAGGAAAACGTTTTATTGGCCGCTTTGCATTTTTTGCATTAACCCATCAGAAGCTATTTTTATTTTTTTAGCAGCAAAACAATATTTAATTAAATATTATTGCAGTTGCTGATTGCGATAGCGATAACTAAAAAGGAAATTGTCAATTGCTCGATGGTTTTGATAGATAAAATGAAGGCTGATCTCTATACAAAATAATGAATAATGAAATCAAACATTACGTGTAGTGAAGCTAGTTCCAAGATAGTTGCACGAATGCAAGAAATAAAAATAGTACTTGAAACAAACACTTGAACTAAAATAAAGTACTTGAGTGGCTGAATGTTTTCTCTTTACTGAAATAGTTGCTCTGCATTACCTCAACTATGCATCGACTAGTTCGGTGGTTAAACTAACTAAATTCAATGCTTGATAAAAATATTTTGTTATTTCGCTTTGGTGTGACAATTTCTTTATTTTGATAATCCAATAGCCCGTAGTCTTTGGCTTTCGACTTTCACTATCACTCTCCGATAGGCATCTAGCATGAGTGCCATACTTTGGGTGCACTTCTTCAGTCATGATGGTCTGATAACATGCGATGATATGGAACAGTTAAATTATTATTCAAAAAATATAGAGGCAGCCGTCGCTTTTCGAACAAATCAGTCCTTCGAATACAGCTAACACAATAAGACGATTGAAAAAAAGAATGAAACGGATTAAAAGTTCCAAATAATAGTGCTTCAGAAAAGTGTGCATATGAGAGATTTTCCTTAATTTAAAAGTATTATTATAGACGTATAACGCAAATACTCCGCGATGTTACCAACTGCCTCCAGCTGGCGCAACAAGCCTCAGACGAATGCAACCCTACCAGGTGATTTAAAGGACGATGTAAAAATATTGCCTTTGATAAGATCATGTCCTGGTATACTTTTATAGAGCTCGATTGTGGTTTTAGAAAAATCTAATTTATTTAATGAATGAAGAAAATCGAAAAAAAAAACGAAAAGGATGAAAATTGTTTTTGTGTACAGCAATTTATTACGATGTGTTTGACCGATTTTCAGTGTTTTTGCAGTCAAAATAATATACTAGTTGCTAACTTTTTCCAGCTTGGAAGTTTTGTTATCTAAACGCGATATAGATGATGCGGCTGAAATGATTGAAAATATTATCTTGATTGGAATGAAGTCATTTATCACAACCAAAGTTATTTCGGATAAACCATCTTATAGAAGTTGATTTAACCAGACATACAAGACTGCTGTCAGATCCAAAGAGGAAGCGTTCAGAAAATGGTGTTTGAATAAACATGGCACCACACAAGCAGACAAGAACCATGTGAGCCAGGGTACTTAGACGTGAAAAGCTTCTGTACGAACAACGTCTTCGTGCCACAGTTCTTTCTTTTCCCAGGGGAAGTAAGAGCTTTTGGTCATTTCTAAGAAACGTAAAGGATAACTCCTCATCTATCCCAACTCTTGTTAAAGATGACTAGATATACAGTAACCCGGTTGCCACAGCTAACCTATTGGCTGAAATGTTTGCATGGAATTCCATCCATGCCCGAAATCAATCAACCTTCCCCCCCCCCCCCTTGATCGATAATATATCTAGTTCCATGCCTCAGATATAGAGGGTTTTTCAACAAGAGCTGATATTTTGGTATTCAAAGAAAAATGCCATTTTTTAGATAAATAATAGGATGTTCATTTCATAATAAAGAGGAAGGTATGCCGTTAATAATAAAAAACAACATCAGCCAAATGACCACCACGACCACGCTTACAGGACCATATCCTTTTCATGAAATTTACCATATCCAAATCGCAAAGTGGCTGCCCTATGTCCTCGATAGCCTCACGAATTCTATCTTTGAGGTCTTGAATCGACGCTGGGCTGTTGGCGTAGACCTTATCTTTCACGTGGCCCCAAAGGAAGAAGTCGCAATGTGTTAAATCACAAGATCTCGGTGGCCAATTGTAATCACCTCTTCGAGAGATAACACGGTCCGGAAACCTTTCCCATAAAAGCGCAATGATTTCGTTGCTTGTGTGGCACGTAGAGCCGTCTTGTTGAAAGTAAACGTTGTCCAGATCAATACCATCCAACTCCGACCATAACAAATCAGTAATCATCTCTCGATAGCGCAATCCATTCACCGTAACTGTCGATCCAAGCTCATTTTCGAAAAAGTAAGGTCCAATGACCCCGCGGGACCATAAACCGCACCAAACAGTCACACGATGAGGATGGAGAGGCTTCTCAACAATAACTCTTGGGTTTTCCGAGCCCCAGATGCGACAATTTTGCTTGTTGACGTAGCCACCGAGGTGGAAATGGACGACCCAAAAACGCTTTAGTTTTGAGAACTGTGACTGCAAGATTGTCACCATTTTTTTAGTGAATTTTAATAATTTCAATGCGTAGTTGAAGCGTGTATCGTTTCATTTTCAGTAATGGCGTAGTTTCTACTTGTAAAATGTTAAAGAATAAAAGCTTCAAAAGTGACAGCTACCGAAATACCGAGTGATTCAAAATAGCACCTCTTGTTGGAAAACCCTGTATTTTCGAACACGTGGAGTTAAAAGGGTTCTCGACGTACATAAGTCTCCGGCCCCGGATGGCATTTCAGCACTTGTCCTAAGTGCTCTACTACTTCGCAACCTTCAATACCCTGCAGAGGTCTGTCCAGCGTGTTCGAAGGTTGCTAACATCCAGCCCATCCCTAAAAAGCTTAGGTTAATAACCCTGCTAACTACTGCCCGATTGCGAATTGCTCTGCGCTCTCGAAGGTGGTTAAACACCATCTTATGAGTTATTTAGATCTGAATGACCTACTTAATGATCGAGTCGATCTACGGAAGACCGATAAGTGGAATCGATCCATCCACCAGTTTGTTGAGAGTGAGGTCGTTGCTCTAGATATTTCCATGGCCTTGGATAGAGTCTGGCACTCGCATTGATATCTATGCTCATCGCTTTTGGTGTTGGAGTTGTGACTTCTTTCGGTTCATATCGAGCTTCCTAAGAGATCGCACCTTGTTGTCGACGGCAGACCTGATGACGCTGCTATCTGAGAAGTGGAATCGATCCATCCACCAGCTTGGTCGATCATTGCTCCACCAGTTATCTCCAAGGGCTTTGATAGAGATCATTGCTCCACCAGTTATCTCCCAGGCCTTTGATAGAGTCTGGCACGGCGCACTCATATCTAAGCTCATCTCATTTGGCGTTAGTAGTGACTTGTCTCGATTTATATCGAACTTCCTCAGAGATCGCACTATACACCTTGTTATAGATGGCGTTTCATCTGACAAGCATAGCATGAACGCAGGTGTATCACAGGGCTCTGCCCTTTCCCCGCTTCTTTTTTCTTATTTTCATCGACAACCTCTTGGATCGGACTTCGAATCTAATCTACTCATTTGCGGATGACCACAACCTCTGTCATTCATACTCATTCGACCATAGACCAAATCGTCAAGAAATTGAGGAAAAAATGATATTGATGGATGAGTCACTCAGCCAGGATTTACTGGCCATTTCCGAATGGGGTCAAGAGAATAGAGTGTATTTTAATTCAAGTAAAAACCTGTGATTCTTTTTGTCGCACAAACACTGTCGTTAATTTCAATGAACGATGTTGAGCAATCGGATGTTCTAGGCATGACAAAAAATGTATTTGATGTGTCGAAAGAAGCATTCAAGTGTCTAGGCTTTTTAAAGCGGTGTAAGAAATACTTCACTCTATCCAATATTCTCCATATATACAATGCCTACATCGGACCGACCAAAGATGGAATACAACTCTCACATATGATCGGGTGCTCCAGGATCCTCCCTGCAGCTTCTTCACCGTGTCCAGGTTAGGTTAGGTTGAAAAAGAGAAGTCATCATAATGGTATACACCTAGGCCAAAAAGTCGGCATGTTGTGCGCTCTCAAAAGAAACCGGAAGGGTCGTGTTTGGTCAATCATTTTCCCTATTTCAGAAATTCCGAGTCGATTTTGAAATTCCTTAGTTTCGACCATTCTGTGCCCTTGAGGTGCTCCAGGTTAGGTAATATCGACCCTGAGAGATGATGGGCTCTTAGACTCGAGAAAGCAGGACAGTGACAAATAAAGTGTTCCACTGTTTCAGTGTCCTCCTCGCATGCCCGGCATACATCAGAGTCCGACCGCCCAGTGGGGCGTAGATGCGATCTCAGGGGTAAGTGACCAGTGAGAAGCTCCATCGTGCAACTAAGTTCGATTTTGCTCAGCCTCATCAGTCGTCCGGTTTCGCTTTTATTGGGACCACCCCAGATTAATCAATGGGCTGCAGTTGCCCACTTCCCTAGCTCAATTTCCGTTGCCTGGAATGGCTTGGCGCCTTCCATGTTGACAGATTCGAGGTCTGATCCTCCTCTGGCCAGTTCAACGGCCTTTTCACGACCTTCGATCATAGTGTCCAGGATCCCATGTGATTTCTAGTTGCCCATTGGTGCAGAATTTTTCTATCTCTTCCTTACATTCTAATATTGTTCGTGATTTCACCATGGGTTTTGTGATCGCTTTAATCGCAGCTTGACTATCCGTGCAGATTCTTACATTCCCGTCTCTGCCCTGCTCATTTAACCATTTTACATACTCCGTTTTCGCCCTAATTTCAGTTTGAAATGCCGTGTTATGGTCTGGGAGGCGGTATGATATCGAAGGATATGTATTCAATATAGATCCCTAATCCTGCTTTTCCGTCCATCTTAGATCCGTCTGTTTAGCTTTTACTAGAGAACCATTAGCCCAGGAATCTCTGGAAGGAATTCTTGTGTTACAGTTCGTGAAGACTGTTTTCTCTGGGATTCTGTCAGTTATGTACTCTGATTCTGAGAAACCTATTAGTCTACCCAGTATCTTTCGATGATTCGAAATGAAATCCGATCTCCTTAACATCTGCTTGAAATACAGTGGTCTGGAAGGCAGTATGAATTTTCGAAGGATATGTATTCAATATAGATCCCTAATCCTGATTTTCCGTCCATCTTAGATCCGTCTGCTTAGCTTTCACTAGGGAACCATTAGCCCAGGAATCTCTGGACGGAATTCTTGTGTTACAGTTCGTGAAGACTCTTCTCTCTGGGATTCTGTCGGTTATGTACTCTGATTCTGAGAAACCTATTAGTCTGCCCAGTATCTTTTGATGATTCGAAATGAAATCCGAATCACCTACCGCCTGCAAGCGTTTGGTCGAGATAGCCGCCTCATACTTAACTTGTATCTCTATTGGGCGCAGTGACAATATAGTCTCCATTGCCCTCATGTATGTTGTTCTAATGGCTCCGCTGATACCGAGGCAGCACATTCGTTGAACTTTCTGCAGTATTTTTATTTTGTTGCACTTAGTTTCCATCGATGTCCACCAGACTACAGAGACATAAGTCATGATAGGCCTGATTACGCAGGTGTAGAGCCAGTGTGCCTTTTTGGGGTTAGGTCACGGTAGGATAACTAACACTGTGCAACATTTTTGAAGTCATTTCAAAATAACCATATACGGAAACCGCTACATGATAAAAGACCAAAAAAAAAAAGACCCGTGTTTTTTTTCCCCCAAAGACATGCACTTTTTTTTTATGGGCCCCCAGAGATTTGAGGCCTCGGTGTAATTTTTGGAAAAAAGTGATCATATTCTCAGGCTCATATCTTGCAAACCGTTCGGAATTTTGATTTACTCTCTAGCTCTTGTCATAAAGAACAAAAATTGTGAACATATAAAATCAAAAAAACTTCATCTTCAAGGTCAAAATCGCAAAAAACTTAAAAAAAATCGATTTTTTTAACCTTTTTTCCCCTGTTCAGGTCGATAGGTAGCAAACCGTTGAAAATTCAGGGAAACAATCAACTACAAAAATGTACCTAAGATCTCAATAAACAACTTTCTAGAACATATGAACTTTCTAGGAATTATTCTTAACACCGTTTAGGTAGCGCTTAGGTAGCCGCAAATGTGAAAAATTTTCCAAAAATTAGATTTTTTTCCTTTTTTGCCCTGTTCAGGTCCATAGGTAGCAAACCGTTAAAAATTCAAGGAAACAATCAACAACAAAAATGTACTTAAGAAATCTTTTAGAATTTTGTTTTCTGATTTGATGACCGCAAACGTAGCAAAATAAATCAAAATAGTTTATTGTTTCCCTGAATTTTCAACGGTTTGCTACCTATGGACCTGAACAGGGGAAAAAAGGTTAAAAAAAATCGATTTTTTTTACGATTGCGATTTTGACCTTGAAGATGAAGTTTTTTTGATTTTATATGTTCACAATTTTTGTTCTTTATGACAAGAGCTAGAACTTTGCCTCAGAGAGTAAATCAAAATTCCGAACGGTTTGCAAGATATGAGCCTGAGAATATGATCACTTTTTTCCAAAAATTACACCGAGGCCTCAAATCTCTGGGGGCCAATAAAAAAAAAAGTGCATGACTTTGGGGAAAAAAAAACACGGGTCTTTTATCATGTAGCGGTGTCCGTATATGGTTATTTTTTTTTTCGTGTTGCACTGTGTAATTCTATTGATCCTTTGAACACCGTCGTAATGAGGGCTGTGTGTCGTTGTTCTATCGATATTTTCATGGTGTTTGTTGTTGTCCATTATGGGCTGCTGTAAGATCCAGACGGAGAAACGATAACGAAACCGGAGGGATCTTGTAAGCGAATACTGAGAGGTCTTTATGGAAAATTCGGTGCATGAAATGTTCAGTTGTTGAGATAGCTGGCGAGTCGGTGTTGCAGGACTGAGTCGCATACTCTAGGCTATGGTAGCCACATTCTCGCCAGTGCGCACAGAGCGATGGCGGAGACCGTGAGTGTTGTCCCCCAGCATTCCAGTCTCACGATCATTTTGCAAAGCAGTTTCAAGTGGGTGTGATCATTGGTAAAATATTCAGCAGAAATCCCTCGTGATCCCGCACAAAATTCCGGCGATACAGGAAATAGAAAAAAATGCAAATTGTCCAGATTGTTTCCCGCGGAAAATCCCGGCATGACAACTTCGAATGGAATATCACAAAAATACTGTGTTCTTTTAGTTTGATCCGAGGTTTTCTATCTTCTTCTTCTTAGGGATGTTATTGTTAATGTTGCCACCTACTTATTGCACCTGGTATTACAACATCGTTAATTTTGATCTCTCCCTATTTTCAGGTGCCATTATGTTCTTCTCGGCCGGCATGAATTTGGCCTTCAGCGTGGGTTGGGCTAAACTCAGTATGCTGGACCACACACGGCACTTTTGTTATTCGTGGTTTATTGGGGTGATTGCGGGCACTGTAATGTCAGTGCCGCTGAGAAATTTAGTCACCAAAAAAATTCTTATAGTTCGTATAGCAATCGAGTATTTTCAAAAAAATGGAACATCCTAACAATGTCTCTCTCTCTTTCCTCCCACAATAGCTACTTGCCTCCATGTTCATACTGAGTGGCGGCATCATTTTCACCATAGTGCCCAGCAACTACGATGCTTTGCTGGCGGGACGCTATCTCAATGGCATTGGTGTGGGTTTGGCCACCATGCCCTATCTCCTGCATGCCAGTGAAATTGCGATCGATGGTCATCGCGGCCGTTGCCTGGCCATGGAACAACATTCTGTGACGCTGGGCGTGGCCGTCCAGATGATCTACACTTCCAATTGGGGTTCGACGAGAAGTTTCTCGACGTACAGTTTACACGGCATCATCGATATTGTAGTGGCGATTTTGGCTTTCTCCTCGCTCATGTTCTTTATCGAGTCGCCGATTTATCACATACGTCGGGGCAACGATGAGGCTGCCCTGAAATGTGTAACGCGCCTGCTGCGCGATGGCAATCCCAAGGAGGCCCACATGACGCTCGAACAAATACAAGATTATGTTCGCGAAGAGGAGAGTCTATCGGTGGCGAGATGCTTCTATCGCAGTATGTTGCCATTGCTGAAGATGGTGTTGTTCCGTAGCTTGGTGCTGGCTCTGAGTTTCTCGCTGCCCCTGAATGCTGCCTTCCAGTACAGCGTAAGCAAAAACTCCAGCGACTGGGTGCCCACGGTGGCCGCCTGCTTTCGCATACTGGGTGCTTTTGTTGCCCTCTTCCTGATGAACGATGTCAGCCGTAAACTATCCTCGCTGTTGTCGATGGTCATCATCGGGGGCCTGATGTTGGGCCTAGCGCCACTCTTCAGTAATCTTAGCATCGAGGTGGATCCACCGAATATGGCCACAGCCACCTATCTGTACACGTGTATGCAGTTTGCGGTGGGCTACTTTACACCCTTCACCTCGGTCTATCTGGGCGAGGCATTTCCCTTGAGAGCTAAGCCCTATTTTATGGCCGCCTGCCTGATTGCCGAGCAGATAGTGCACACGCTGTTGATAAGAACCATCTCGACGAGCATTCAAGAGAACCTCATGGCTCAGGGCATAGTGATATTGGTGGTGTTTGTGGTAATGTGCCCGACTATGCCGGAGACCCTGAGCACATCGTTGGACGAGGCCCAGAATAGATTTAGAAAGTTATTTAATATAAAGATTGATTGATGATGTGTGGAAATGAATTAAATTTAATTAAATCGATCGGTGTATTATTGAAGGTATGTATATGCTTCCTTCGACGAACATCAGGGAAAGTTTTTATGGGATCCCTTTATGGGATTTTTTTTGAAGAATTAGGGGCAACACTTAGCAATAACCTATTTATGTTTGTAGTTGTAGAATGAGCAAGCAGTCGAGAAACGATCGCCACCATGTCACGTTCTTCACATTCATATGTATAAATATTATGATGACCATATTATGACCAATGATGCCTAGCGATGCCATCTGGATATAATAGCCGAATGGTGGTGGGGGGAGTTTCTATAAAAACACAGCGGTGGACAATGCTCTCTATGACCAAATACATTGTTTTCCAATTTGTTGCAATTAGTCAGCAAAGCGACAAATTTTCAGTATAGTTGTGAAAGGTATTGAGCGAGGTACAAATTAATACTATAGTCGTCCAGTGTTTTTGTCTAAATATATATAAGTTAAAAACAATGTTGTGATGGATAATCACGATAATGGTAAGTATTTTAATTATTACCTTTAAACAAGTTCACAATAATTATACCCTCCTCCTCCAGGATGGGGTATAATAACCTTGTCATTCCGTTTGTAACACCTTGAAATATCGACCTGGGACCCTATAAAGTATATATATTCTTGATCGTGATCAAATTCTAAGACGATCTAGCCATGGCCGTCCGTCCGTTTGTTGAAAGCACGCTAGAATCTAAACGAAAGAAACTAGGGGACGTCTAAATTGTCCATAAATGCGTCTTATAGTCGTAGATTGGTTGGTATTGCAACTAGGCGAAATTGATCGATCGAATCGAAATGTGGTGTGTACATTCCTCTAATTGAGTAGATACCCAGCAAAAACTCTCCTTACCAAGTAATGTGGGAAATAAGGCAAAACCAAAATCTTTCACTACTTATTTTTCGGATCCGTTTCTAATTACTTTTATAAAGGGATTGTAAAAAAATAATTACTTCCACGCACGCTTACAAAAAGTTGAGAAATAAGTACTTCTAAACGAGTTGTAAAATAAGTGGTATCAGGAAGATACAAAATATCTCATTATTGATATCTAGCCAAATAATGTATTTATTATCAATAATGGGCTAAATAAGTTGTATTGATTTTTTAACAATCTGAATACAGAATTTAGGGATGTTTCTCTTCAAGCCTGAATAACTACAATAACAACAGCACTGCTATTCTCTGACTCACCACAAAAATGTAGAAAATTATTTTTTAAAATCTGAAGTTCTATGAAATTTAACTTACCAATAACTACTTATTTAAACCATTATAAGGAAGTAATTATTTCATACTTCAAAATAATGCAGGGCGTAACAAGCTGTCATTACTAGGTAATGCTAAAAATAATGAGGTGTCATTAGCAAGTTTTTGCTGGGTATATAACATAAAAGTATTTTTCCCAAATTCGTACTTTTAAGGGGTAAAATGAGAAAAGGGGATAAAAATGGTACCAACCAAACAGCTGCACCTTAAATAATGAAATTCGGTGTATACATTCCCCTGATTGCGCAGACACGTAAAATAGTGGGATTTTTCGAAATTCGCAGTTTTTGGGGTTAAAATGGAAAAGGAGGATAAAAATTGTATCACCCAAGCGACAGCAGCTAGAGTCATTATGGTTTGGTTATAATGAACAGAATGCGCCTGCATTCTGGACACCCGGAGACACAATAGTGCACATCCTTTGCTCCTGAAAGTAAATAAGGTTAGAGGAAAGGGATAGGGAGTAGTGATATTGGGAGGAAGTAAGTGGTGGGGCGAGATGAAGAGGGAAGGAAGTACGGGGTGAGAGGGAAGAACGTGAGGTTTACAACAGATTAATATTCGGAAGGAATAGAAGCCGAGGAAAGTTTGCAAGAGAAAAGACACTCATTATTCTATGTGATAATAAAGGGTGATTGTTTAACCATTATCTTTTTTTGACAACACCGGTTTAAACAGCTGACGCACGTTTCGTGTTTTGTTTCACTGTCAAACACCTTCAGTTTGGTCTATAATTTAACCATGAATCGTCTTACAAACGAACAACACTTGCAAATTATTGAATTTTATTATCAAAATGCGTGCTCTGTTAAGAAAGTTCATCGCGCGCTTCCATTTTATGATCAGTTTAATTGACCCACTGAAGCGGCTATTCGGGCTATTGTGACTAAATTTCGCACCAAATTTACATTGTTGGACATTAAACCACCAACACGCTTACGTAGAGAGCGCACTGAAGAAAATATCGCAGCTGCATCGGCCAGTGTTAATGATGACCATCAATTATCGATTCTTCGCCGTTCGCAGCAATTGGGCCTCTGTTACTCAACAACGTGGAAAATTTTGCGAAAGGATTTAGGTGTGATGCCTTTCAAAATACAGCTGGTGCAAGAATTGAAGTCGAACGACCTACCGCAACGTAAAATTGTTGGTGAATGGGCTCTTGAAAAGTTGGCCGAAGCTCCACTTTTTTTTACCGAAAAATTGTGTTCAGCGACGAAGCTCATTTTTGGCTCAATGGGTACGTAAATAGGCAGAATTGTCGATTTTGGAGTGAATATCAGGTGCAGTCAAGGTCAACATTTGCATGAAATAATCTTCAAACATTAAATTATATGGACCGTACTATCGATTCAAATAAAGATTTCAAGCATTTTTCAGAATTTTATGTGTTTTTTTTTTTGTGAAAAACTTTCCTATAGCTTTTAAAAAATCACCCTTTAGTTGATAACTTGTGAAATAAAGTCGAGAGCCATACGGTATACTGTTGATGGTATGTTGATGATGGTAAATTGGGGAAAAGGGCATAAAAAGGTGCCAATGAAATGGCCTTAGAATGAGCTAGACACGCAAAATCAAAAGATTTTTTAAATTCGTACTTTTTTTACTTTTACGGCAAAGTTTGGTTGAATCATGAAGTTAGGTTATCTTGCACTGTGTACGTGAAAGATAATGGATTTTCAAATTTGTACTTTTGGAATTAAAATATGATGTAAATTCAATCAAATAAATAAATTCAATCAAATAAAGATTTCAAGCATTTTTCAGAATTTTATGTGTTTTTTTTTTGTGTGAAAAACTTTCCTATAGCTTTTCAAAAATCACCCTTTAGTTGATAACTTGTTAAATAAAGTCGAGAGCCATCCGGTATACTGTTGATGGTCTGTTGATGATGGTAAATTGGGGAAAAGGGCATAAAAAGGTGCCAATTAAATGGCCTTAGAATGAGCTAGACACGCAAAATCAAAAGATTTTTCTAAATTCGTACTTTTTTTACTTTTACGGCAAAGTTTGGTGGAATCCTGAAGTTAGACTATCTTGCACGGTTTATGTGAAAGATAATGGATTTTCAAATTTGTACTTTTGGAATTAAAATATGATGTAAATTGAATCAATTAACCGGTTATAGCTGGAAATGCACACACTATCCCTCAATATTTATGGTATTTAAGCTTTTTAGCTGTCTTATATTTACTTTTTGAATTGACTTTCTATATATAAACATAATGGTAGCCTTATAAACGTTATTTAAAATAATTAAAAAATTATATTTATTAATAATATTATTTTTTAATGTTTTTATTTCTTTTGGTTAGGTTATGTTAAAATTAAAATTTTCCGTAGCTTCTTTGGAATGCAATCCATGGTGGGGGGTATATAAAGTTCGGCCCGGCCGAACTTATCACCGTTTTTATTTGTTTTTTAACTAGAATGTATATTGAAATTTATATCAATAGTAGCTGACACAGACAGGCCTTTGATAGTGTCTGGGTACGGAGCCCAAATCTCAACTTTATTGATTGAATTTTGCAAAGAACATTCCTATTAAGCATATTCGAAAAGATTTTGCCAATTTCGCGGTTAATTTTAGCTGTGTGAATGTTCATAAATGCTAAAATAGTTGCAAATTTTATCGGAAGAGAGGTAATTTTATTGGGATGTATAGCGGAAACCATGTATCGTACTGAATTTTCGTTTAGTTCGTTGAAAAAAGGAGCACTTGAGGTGTTCTTTTGCATTTAAAAAAGTGTAATTACGTTTTTGTTCCAGTGCTTTACCTGAAAGTTGTATTTATTCAGAATTGTTAATTTTCTACAGCAGAAAACTATATTCGCGAGGCCGACCGATACCTCGCTATTTACAAATATTGTTAAACTATTGTCTTATTTATTCATTTTAAAAAGAATATTCTACTTATAGTTGCCAACATCGATTTAATTACTGAAATGGTAAAACCTTCTAAGCCAAAAATGAAGCAATACTTTCTTCGTTGTTCTCTGTTAATGTATTTAGGGAAATTTATTTAAAGCATACTTTAGGGATGTAAGGTTTTGTAGCATGACTATCAATATCAAATTGGTTTTATCACGCTTTTGTAGAGCAGTAACGTATTTTCGAGATTTAGTTTCGAGTTAAATTAATTTGAGTTCTTTTTGTTTCATGTGTCTTCACCACATCAACCGGAGGTCCACATGGATACTCACATATCTAACATAGTCAGAATAGCTTTTTCGACAAAAAGTGGATAATTGGATAGTTATTAGTTATTTAGTTATTTAGTTATTTAGTTATTTAGTTATTTAGTTATTTAGTTATTTAGTTATTTAGTTATTTAGTTATTTAGTTATTTAGTTATTTAGTTATTTAGTTATTTAGTTATTTAGTTATTTAGTTATTTAGTTATTTAGTTATTTAGTTATTTAGTTATTTAGTTATTTAGTTATTTAGTTATTTAGTTATTTAGTTATTTAGTTATTTAGTTATTTAGTTATTTAGTTATTTAGTTATTTAGTTATTTAGTTATTTAGTTATTTAGTTATTTAGTTATTTAGTTATTTAGTTATTTAGTTATTTAGTTATTTAGTTATTTAGTTATTTAGTTATTTAGTTATTTAGTTATTTAGTTATTTAGTTATTTAGTTATTTAGTTATTTAGTTATTTAGTTATTTAGTTATTTAGTTATTTAGTTATTTAGTTATTTAGTTATTTAGTTATTTAGTTATTTAGTTATTTAGTTATTTAGTTATTTAGTTATTTAGTTATTTAGTTATTTAGTTATTTAGTTATTTAGTTATTTAGTTATTTAGTTATTTAGTTATTTAGTTATTTAGTTATTTAGTTATTTAGTTATTTAGTTATTTAGTTATTTAGTTATTTAGTTATTTAGTTATTTAGTTATTTAGTTATTTAGTTATTTAGTTATTTAGTTATTTAGTTATTTAGTTATTTAGTTATTTAGTTATTTAGTTATTTAGTTATTTAGTTATTTAGTTATTTAGTTATTTAGTTATTTAGTTATTTAGTTATTTAGTTATTTAGTTATTTAGTTATTTAGTTATTTAGTTATTTAGTTATTTAGTTATTTAGTTATTTAGTTATTTAGTTATTTAGTTATTTAGTTATTTAGTTATTTAGTTATTTAGTTATTTAGTTATTTAGTTATTTAGTTATTTAGTTATTTAGTTATTTAGTTATTTAGTTATTTAGTTATTTAGTTATTTAGTTATTTAGTTATTTAGTTATTTAGTTATTTAGTTATTTAGTTATTTAGTTATTTAGTTATTTAGTTATTTAGTTATTTAGTTATTTAGTTATTTAGTTATTTAGTTATTTAGTTATTTAGTTATTTAGTTATTTAGTTATTTAGTTATTTAGTTATTTAGTTATTTAGTTATTTAGTTATTTAGTTATTTAGTTATTTAGTTATTTAGTTATTTAGTTATTTAGTTATTTAGTTATTTAGTTATTTAGTTATTTAGTTATTTAGTTATTTAGTTATTTAGTTATTTAGTTATTTAGTTATTTAGTTATTTAGTTATTTAGTTATTTAGTTATTTAGTTATTTAGTTATTTAGTTATTTAGTTATTTAGTTATTTAGTTATTTAGTTATTTAGTTATTTAGTTATTTAGTTATTTAGTTATTTAGTTATTTAGTTATTTAGTTATTTAGTTATTTAGTTATTTAGTTATTTAGTTATTTAGTTATTTAGTTATTTAGTTATTTAGTTATTTAGTTATTTAGTTATTTAGTTATTTAGTTATTTAGTTATTTAGTTATTTAGTTATTTAGTTATTTAGTTATTTAGTTATTTAGTTATTTAGTTATTTAGTTATTTAGTTATTTAGTTATTTAGTTATTTAGTTATTTAGTTATTTAGTTATTTAGTTATTTAGTTATTTAGTTATTTAGTTATTTAGTTATTTAGTTATTTAGTTATTTAGTTATTTAGTTATTTAGTTATTTAGTTATTTAGTTATTTAGTTATTTAGTTATTTAGTTATTTAGTTATTTAGTTATTTAGTTATTTAGTTATTTAGTTATTTAGTTATTTAGTTATTTAGTTATTTAGTTATTTAGTTATTTAGTTATTTAGTTATTCAGTTATTTAGTTATTTAGTTATTTAGTTAATAAAGTGTAATCATCTTGTTATCTTATGGCTGACTCATTTCTGAATTAAAAATTAATATTATCACAAGAGGAAATGTCTACAATCGATATTTTGTTTGATAGTGATTTTTTTACTTATTGCAGCCTACTTAGAAAATAACCCCAGATAAGAATATTCCAGCGAAACCAGTTTTGTGATATATAGCTATTATATTTACTTGGCAACACTCAATTTGGCAGCGCATACGACTGTGTTCTTGATGAAGTAAGAGAATTTCAAGTAATCATATATCATAGTTAATCACTTTTCAAATGATGTTTTTGCTTAAATTGATTTCGGAAATTTATTTCCATACAATAGATTTATGTGACACTATTTCACAGAAAACTTTTGAAGAGGTGGGCCATGTAACATTTTATATTAGAATCGACTATAAAAAAGTACTGATTATTTTTTAAAATTTCTGGTTTTATTGGAAAGGTTGAACTTTGTCATTTAATGGAATGGAACACAATATCATTCATATGACTACCGAGACTGGCTCATTCGATCATGCCAAGTTTTCAGTACAGTCCAAATCCAAATAGTGACTGGTTGTTGAAAATGAGCTTCATCTGAAAACATGAATTTTCGGTAAAAATTCTTAATCTCCTGTTAAATAATCTTCAGCCCATTGGGCGAAGCGAAAGCGCATCGGGCGCGTCCGATTTTACAAATGTCAAACCTAAACCTGAAAATAAAAATGAATGTTATACTACCTTACAAAGTCAAAGTAATCGGTAGTTCTAATTTTAAATGGCCCACCGTGTATATAAAAGAGTTGCGTTACTGACTAACTGACTTATCATTGACCAGCGCCCAGACCAAACGGTTGAAGCCACCAGTGCAATGAAATTGTCAGGGTAGTTCGCAACTATGACGGAGGCGCGGACTAAAAAAGGGTTTTACGTCTTGGATTTTTCGAAATTTCTACTTTTAAGGGGTGCGCGGTACAAAAAGGGATACTAATAGTATACAACCCTCTAATTACGTAAACTGGGAATATACACATTTCAAAAGTTGTAAAAGGGTGATTTTTTAGCTATTATCTTTTTGGCAACACTGGTTTGAACAGCTGACGCACGTTTCGTGTTTTGTTTCACTCTCAAACATCTTCTGTTTGGTCTATAATTTAACCATGAATCGTCTTGCAAACGAACAACGCTTGCAAATTATTGAATTTTATTATCAAAATGCGAGCTCTGTTAAGAAAGTTCATCGCGCGCTTCCATTTTATGGTCAGTTTAATCGACCCACTGAAGCGGCTATTCGGGCTATTGTGACTAAATTTCGCACCAAATTTACATTGTTGGACATTAAACCACCAACACGCTTACGTAGAGTGCGAACTGAAGAAAATATCGCCAGTGTTAATGATGACCATCAATTATCTATTCATCGCCGTTCGTAGCAATTCGGCCTCTGTTACTCCAAAACGTGGAAATGCTAAAATTGGACTAAGCGGATGGACCATTTGAGGCGCAGTCAAGGTCAACATTTGCATGGGCCGTACTATAGATTCAAATAAAGATTTCATGAATCTTTCTGAATTTTATGCGTTTTTTTTTTTGAAAAACTTTCCTATAGCTTTTAAAAAATCACCCTTTATAACTCGTATACAAATTTGCAAAAAAGTATATACGGCATATATGGTAAGGAAAGCACTTTATACAGAAGTTCCACTGATGACTTATCCCCTCATATGATACGAAATACGTACGGCTCTCCTCCTTTCCATTACCAAAACATAAATTTCTTTCGTAAGAAGAAAAAACACCACAAAACCAACAAAATATTTTTCCAATTTTTTAAAGGATTTTCCGTGCCAACAAAAAACGATTCAAAAAAATATTTGTTTTCTCAAATTTGCATATAAGCGGGCGTGATCGAATTGACATTCAATAAAACTAAAATAAAAAATACTTATAAATATTAAGTATTGAAATAAAAATACTTATTTTATTTTGACGAAAATTGGAATTTTAATAGAAAATAAAAATATGTATTTATAAAAAAATTAAGTGTTGATTTTATGGAATAGTATACCCCAGTGCACAAAAAATATTTGCGGGTCAATAATACAATTTGTTTGTTGCACTTTGTAATCGGTGAGATATTCGCGTTCAGAATGACTCATTTCTGAATTAAAAATCAATATTTTCAAAAGTAGAAAATGATAAGAATTAATCGATAGATTAGAAATAATTAGAAAATACCCGCAGAAAAAAATGTTCCAGGGAATTTTTTGGGCTATATTTTTACGTTGAAACACTCAATTTACCAGACTGTGACTGCATTTATCAAGTATTTCATACGTCTTAATAATTTTTTTTTTTTGGATTTGCCCAATGTAGTAAAATAGTAAATAAGCCATACCATACCAATAGTTTGGATTGTTTTGAAAAAATTTACATATGTATACCATTTTTCTTCTCATAAACATACTTTAAAAGTATTTTGAGGAAAAAAATAAAAAAGGTAATTTCAATTACTTTTACGTAATTGAAGTGGTACGTAATCGCCCTGTTAATTTTTTTAATGTTTTTACAAATTTTTATTTCTTTTATTTTGATATTCGAAATGTTACATCAATCGATTTTTTTGAAATTTTAATGTAGTGTACTTAGACGTATTTTTTAGCGACAGTGTGAGTTTTGAAATGGTGAAGTGATGGGTTCTATTGTTTTCGATTTTTTTTTTTCAAAATATTTTTTGAAAATCAACCAAATTTCAATGAAAAATAGTTTTTTTTTTTTCAAAACTACGTATAAAATATTTTTATGAGAGAAATACGTAACCAATTTCCAAACCAACCGAAGCTATGGAGGTCAATAATCGTACCGCTTGGCATGGAATGACTCAACTACAATAGTAGCCGCAAGAAATGTTACGAAACTAAATTTGTCTACAGCAATATTTTACTATATGAGTCATTCCATATCAAGCGGTACGGGTTTTGACCTCGATAGCTTAGGTCATTTTTAAGCGACTGTGTGAGTTTGAAAGTGGTGAAACGATGGATTCTACTTTTACGATTTTTTTCGATTTTTCTTTTACAAAATCAACCAGAATTACATTGAAAAATCATCAAAATTATACTTTTCTCATTAGTTCATAAATACTAGGTAAATAACCAAGAACAATCCATGATTAAATTGGTAATGGAAAATATATTTGTCCACTACAAAAAATTACAAAATATTTCGTTAGTTAAAATATTTCGGGAGTTACTGGCGATTGAATGAGCACACCTTTTAAAAAAAGTAGTACTTTTTTCACTGTTAAATTGGTCATAACTCGTGAAAAAAATTTTTTCAATTTTTTTTTTCCAAAAATATGTATACAATATTTTTATGAGAAGAATACATACACAAACTTTCAAAACAATCGCAGCTTTCGAGGTCAAAAACCATACTGCTCGACTTGGAATTTTATATTTCATTTTTTTATATTCCCGGTGTCGTCTCAATATCTTGATAGTTTTATTATATCATTTTCAGCCTGTAACTTAGTTGAGTTATGCTCATTTTCTACCTTTGTAAAATGAGAGCGAATTCAAAATCAAGAATAGGATTTTTATTTTGAATTTTGTAAATTTACGCGTTTTCATTGAAATTTCTTGGCAATATCGTTATATTTCTGCAATCAAACGTAACTAAGCTCAAATGGATTTTCTATTCGATCAATTCCCCCTCCTCCAAAATAAGTTTTGGCTAAGGGTATTGGGTTTCGAAAGATGACGCAATTCTGCAACTCATCACCTACTGTGCAATATTATTTTCACCGTGTTAAGTGGCGGTTTTTCGGGCCATTTAAATAATATACGTTGAAAGTGAGAGGAAATCTATTTTGTCGATCCTAAAATAATTAATCCTATAATTTTAGTCCCTGATACCGGAAATATTTGAGATCTTTCCGGCCAGTTGCTCTACCCAACAAGCCCTGCATTTCATACAGATTCACATGGCGGCTCAATTTCGCCAGTATGACTTTGGTACCGGGGAAAATCTGCAGCGCTATAACCGCTGCTATGAATTGTCGAATATAAATCCGCGATTGCCTATACATTTGTACTACAGTGATTATGATGGGTTTTCATAGAAAGCTGATGTCGAGTTGTTTAGTCGCACATTGGGCAATAAGAGTGTAAATCATTTTATCGATTTGAAACAATTTGCTCATGTTGATTTTTTGTGGTCCAGCAATCTTAAGGATGTTATAAATCGAGATGCGTTACGGATAATACAAGAAGCGGAGGAGATTCTGCAAGGGCACAACTTAAACTAGTGTGCAACGGACCAAAATTCGTGTAGTTATAGGGGATTTTATAAAGAATGCATTAGCACTAAAATAGAAAATAAACAGTTTAGATCACAAATGTACAGTGGTTAAACTAAAATATTTAACGACGACGCAATAAACCCCATAAAACAACTTTTCTGAATCCAACTGAAAGTAAGTTGTATTCATTATTTATATTAAATATTTTTAATTTCAAGTTTATAATTGTTGTAGAGTAAGTAGGAAAAACTTCATCGTGAAACTTATGGAGCGTCTCACTGACGCTATTATCTGTTAATAAAAAACAAACTTTAAAAAAATCCGTTTCATTTCATTTTCATTTATTAAGTCAATGGACAATAAAGTTCCTTGCCGACTAGCAGTATACAAATATAATAATAAATTTAATTAATTAAGTTACTTAAGAATATTTTGAGCTTAAAAGTAGGAAAACTTAAATCGATTGATTCACTAATGAGGGCGTTATTGTAAAAATGTTTATTGATATGAAATGGCATATGAGTCATTTCATGTCAAGCGGTACGCTCTTTAACCTCAAAAGCAGCGATTATTTTGAAATTTTGTGTATACATTTTTCTCATAGAAATATTGTATATGTATTTTTGAAAAAACATTAGACAATTTTTGTCGCGAGTAACAGTGAAAAAAATATTTTTTTCTAAAAAGTGTGTTCATTCAGTCGCATATAACTCGTGAAATCCTTGGCCGATTTTAATGTAATATACCTTATATACTCGTGATAAAAATTGTCTAATCTTTTTCATTTTTTTTTAATATTGAAGCGTTATGTTTTTTAAATTTGTTACAATTTTATTTCTTTTTTATTTTGATTTACGAAAAGAACGCATCAATTCACCACTTTCAAACTTACATAGTCGCTAAAAAGACATCTATTGGCGTTTTACTTTAAAATTTCAAAAAATGGATAAATGTAATCATTTCGTTAATCAAAATAAAAGAAATAAAATTGTAAAAACTATTAAAGTGCATCGCGGAGGGGGAGGAGTGTGTTCAGACAATAGAGAACAGAGAAGAGCAAGAGATCTCTAGAGCGAAACTAATATCACTCATTAACGACCACTTATACACAACCAAACTTAATCAAAGAGATAGGATTATTCTTGGCACAGTGGGACAGACGCGGAAATTTCTGAACGAAAATGACGACATACTAATTTTGAGCGCTGACAAATTATATAGATTATAAGTCAAAAATGAACAATATTATAAGGAACATTTGCACATATCGACGATTAAACAACGACGATAAACGACGATCAATGCAAAATTAACAGACTTGTTGAAAAACTATTTATTAGAAACCTTGCTGGCGCAGTGCAAAAAAACAAAATGACAGACAAAAGATGCAATATAAAGGGTGATTTTTTAAAAGCTATAGGAAAGTTTTTCAAAAAAAAAAACACATAAAATTCAGAAAAATGCATGAAATCTTTATTTGAATCGATAGTGCGGTCCATATAATTTAAGGTTTGGAGATTATTTCATGCAAATGTTGACCTTGACTGCGCCTCAAATGGTCCATCCGCTTAGTCAAATTTTGGCATTTCCACGTTTTTGAGTAACAGAGGCCCAATTGCTGCGAACGGCGACGAATCGATAATTGATGGTCATCATTAACACTGGCCGATACAGCTGCGATATTTTCTTCAGTTCACACTCTACGTAAGCGTGTTGGTGGTTTAATGTCCAACAATGTAAATTTGGTGCGAAATTTAGTCACAATAGCCGGCCATAAAATGGAAGCGCGCGATGAACTTTCTTAACAGAGCACGCATTTTGATAATAAAATTCAATAATTGCAACCGTTGTTCGTTTGTAAGACGATTCATGGTTAAATTATAGACCAAACTGAAGATGTTTGACAGTGAAACAAAACACGAAACGTGCGTCAGCTGTTTAAACCAGTGTTGCCAAAAAGGTAATAGCTAAAAATCACCCTTTATAACGTATAAGACAATTGAAAATAACGAAATATTAATATCATTTGACGTGGTATCATTGCTTCCGAGCATACCCATAAACATAGCCCTGAGGACAATAGAAAAGAAGTGGAGTCTAATGGAAAAATTCACCCCAATACCGAAACAACTTTTTATAGAAATATTGACATTTTGTATTAAGGAGACACGCACGAAGACAAACTATATGAGCAAAAAAAGGAATGCCGATGGGATCTCCTGCATCTCCAGTAATAGCTGATATAGTATACAAGAAAAAAACGAAAAATCTTGACAAAATATGTAGATGACTTGTTTGGAATTATAAAGAAAACCTCATTGAACAGCATGATTAACGTATTTTACAGTCAAATACAATTCTCGATGGAAGAGGAAAATTACCTTACTTAGACACGGTAGTCATACGACAAGGAAACACGCTCAAAATAGACTTGTATCAGAAACCAACAGCATCACGACGACTAATAACTTCTTATTTCAAACATCCTAGAATTTCATTAACAGAGTTCTACAAATTAGCAACAATGAGTTTCATAGAATAAACAAAAAAAAAGACGACACTACAGAACACAATCAAAGACCTAATAAAACGTCAATCAACAACAACAATCAAAATTCGTAGAAAAGAGGACAATGATGAACCGCAGAAAATCTATAAATCCATGACGTATGTACTAGGACTCTCTGAAAGATTGCAACACTCCGATATTTAAAGTATGAATTGGCCCATAAGACTCACAATACGGTAGCGCAAGCCGAAAAGACAAAAGGTATATGTTGGTACGACAAAAATAAAAATGAAAACTAGACTTTCTTCCCACAAATCAGACCAAAGAGCAATAGACAAGCCAATGGAGCAAATAACCGCACTCGCATCCCACTGTAACTTGACTGGGCATAAACCTAACTTTGACGATATGTTGAGATATTAGTGGAAGAGAGAAATTATGCGAGAAGATGTACGTAAGAAATGCTACATTTTACTGACGCCGCACAGTGGGGCCTTTTGCCTTTTTTCGCTGCAAATATCATAACTTTTAAACTAGTGAATAAGAGTAAAATTTTGTTGCACACACACAGAAAAAAATAAAATTTGGATTCAATTAAAAAATTCACGAATTAAAATGAAATATTATTCAAAACTGGTGTGATAAAGAAATTCATAGAGTCAATGAAGAAATTTGTAAGCTGCTTATTGAAAATATTTTTCATATTCAGTCAATAAATAAATTCACATATTGATTTAAAAAAGTTGTTTATTGAAAAAAAAAAAATAAACAGAAGCAATTATCGAACCGAAGATGTTAGATTTGTAGTCGCGAATTCCTGCCATCGCACCAAGCTCGTTGTACGGGGAATTAAGTTAAAGTTGAATATTAGGCGATGAAGCTCAAGTCGTTGCGATTTTGTCAATTCCATGAAGTTCCAGCAAATAATTTCCAACTAAGTGTGTAATTATGAAGTGTTGTGTGTTTGACTAAAGTTTTAGTCAAACGTTTTAATTGAGTGTTATTTTAGGAGTTTCTAAATTTGGCTAATCTTTTCAACAATAAAATATTAATTACAGACCAAAAAATACAAACGAAAAAAACTAAAACAAATGAGAGTTGGCACGGCAGAAGTATTGCTGGGTAACTATACCTGCATATACACATACTTACATATGCAACTCAATGAGAAGCTCGTAAGGTGGCATGTGTGCTTTATTACTTGGTGCGATTTTTTAAACGCAAATTGTAAAGTGAGTTGTGCTTCTCGTTCGTTTGTCAGAATCATCTCCTTATATAGGTCGGGTTTGATGTTGAAAAGTCGCTGCGAAGCCACCTGAACGAAACCTTTAGACAGGGTGGAAATCATGATAGTGGTAGTCTGCAGCCAAGTAATAAATGTCACCATGCCATTTGTAAATAAATTTGCATTCTATTAAATATAGATGCAAAATGGTCTTGAGCCAGGACAATATCCCAGTTCAACTCAAATATTGATTACAGACCAAAAAAATACAAACGAAAAAACGAAGAATTCAAATAAATGTTTGTTCGAATATTTTTGTTTTACTGTGACAACTTTTTTCGTTGATATTATCTATCAGGTGTACTGTTTTTCTGTGCGGAAGACATCATAAGCTTTAAAATGACAATACAAGACTTACGGGGAGCTTCAAAAGCAGGCGTGTAATATAGTGTTTATTTCTTTTCAAAAACATTATATTTCTAGTTGGTTTACTTTTACTTTTTTGTTGCCAAACTAATCATTTTTCATTTATTTTTGCTCTAACACAACATATATTCATATATTTAGCAACATAATTATAGTTAACTAACTGAACGCCGCCCGCTTCTCCAGACAAAAAACAAATACCGAAAAATCAAAATTCGGGTTTATATTATTTTTTTATACCGTTTGTAACACCTTGAAATATCGACATGAGACCCTCTAAAGTATATATATAATTGATCGTCATAAAATTCTAAGACGATTTAGACATGTCCGTCCGTCTGTTGAAAGCACGCTAGCATCTAATCGAAAGGAGCTAGGAGGCCCAAATGTTGCATAAACACGTCTTATAGTCGTAGATCGGTTGGGATTGAATCGGGGCGTAATCGGCGCAAAGGGAAAAATATTTCCCATACAAGGACTAAAAATACCCAAAATAATCCCTAATATTTTAGCGTATTTAACCCTGCACCGTCATCCTTCGTCAAAATGACGACGCGCAGTGTACAAACGTTAGTGTACAAAAAATAAGGATGACTTTCTAGGGTTAAGGATGTTTTTTGAATATGTCTGTTTATATTTGCTTGATATTTGGTATGCTCATTCCCCTTATAGCAGAAACGTGCACCATAAAGTGATTCTTATTTGTAGGGGGTGAAATGGGGCAAAAAGGGATAAAATGGTACATATTAAACGACAACAGCTAGAAACACGAAATTCTGTGTGTACATTCCTCTAATTGAGTAGATACATAATATAAAAGTATTTTTCCAAATTCGTACTTTTAAGGGGTAAAATGGGAATAGAGGGATAAAAATGGTACCAACCAAACGGCTGTAGCTAGAATAATGAAATTCGGTGTATACATTCCTCTGATTGCATAGACACGTCAAATAGAAGGATTTTCCGAAATTCGTACTTTTTGGTGTTCAAATGGAAAAAGGGGATAAAAATAGTACCAACCAAATGAAATTCGGAGTATACATTCCTCTGACTGTGTAGACGCGAAAAATAAAAGGTTTTTTCCAAATTCATACTTTCAAGGGATAAAATGGGTACAGAGGGATAAAAATATTACCAACTAAATGACTACAGCTAGAATGATGAAATTCCGTGTGTACATCCCTCTAATTACGTAGACACGTAAACTAAAGAGATTTTAGATAGTCGTACTCTTTAGGGGGTAAAATTGGAAAAAGGGGATAAAAATGGTACCAACCAAATGACCGCAGCTAGAATCATGAAATTCGGTGTGTACATTCCTCTGACTGCAAAGACACGCAAAATAAAAAGATTTTTCCAAATTCGTAAAAAAACTGAAAAGCCAAGTTACTTATATGATGCCTTGATGACTGTTAGCGCTACATCAACACTTAGCGACCGTGTTTTTCCACGTCAAGCTTTATCAAAAACAAACAAACAAAAAATCGCTTACAAAATGATCACTTGAATTGTAGACTGGTATTGCGATATTATTATAAGAAGGATTCTACGTAAACATTTTATATTCAAGTTTTCGTACGTAAAAATATGAATGAATTATTTTATAGAATTGATTTTATTTTAAAATGATCTCAAGCTAAAAAATGCTACTGAAGTTCCTTATGTACCTTTACTACAAATGAACTGTATTTACTTTCGTAATAAAAATTTTAATTTTACTATTTTCGTAGTTCGATTTAAAAAACCGGTTATAACCAGTTTAACCGGTTTTGTAAAAAAAATATAACCGAAAACCGGTTTTAAAAAAAAATGAATTTTCGGTTAAACCGAAAACCGTCTTTCTAAAATAAACGATTTTTGGACACCATATTCAGAACTCTGAATGTCATAGAAATGATGTTTGATATGCGGTATCACGCCCCTTTTCCAATTCCGCCCATTTGTTGCGCAACGGTCCAAATTAATTTCAAAAAATTGAATTTGATTAAAAAAAACGGTTTACCCGGTTTTGTAAAATAACTATAACCGAAAACCGGGTTTTTTAAAAATTGAATTTTCGGTTAAACCGAAAAACGTCCTTCTAAAATAACCAGTTTTTGGACACCATATTCAGAACTCTCAATGTCATAGAAATGATGCTTGATAGGAGGTACCACGTCCCCTTTTCCAATTCCGCCCTTTTTTGCGCAACGGTCCAAATTAATACCCCAGCAAAAACTTGGCAATGGCACCTCATTATTTTTAGCATTACCTAGTAATGACAGCTCAATACGCCCTGCATTATTTTGAAGTATGAAATAATTACTTCCTTATAATGGCTTAAATAAGTAGTTATTGGTAAATTAAATTTCGTAGAACTTCACATTCTAAAAATTAATTTTCTACATTTTTGTGGTGGGTCAGAGAATAGCAGTGCTGTTGTTATCGCAGCTTAGTTATCCAGGCTTAAAGAAAAATATTCCTAAATTCTCTATTCAGATTGTTAACAAGTCGATAAATGTGAAAAAATAAATTTGTGTTGGAGGATCCACACTTTTATTGTAATAACATGCGAATAGGCAGCCAACTTTAATTAAATGCGACAGAGTAAAGAGTACTAAATCACCTAAAAGTAATATCTTCCAAAACTAATCAAAACTTTTTTAGTTATATTCCAACAAAGTTGAAAAATGTGGTTTTTGGTTTTGTTTATTTATGTAATTATTGTTGTTATAAGTTTAAATGTGATTTTTTGATATTCGCCCTATATTTTTAAATAATTATTAAAATATTGAAAATTCAATTGGCCTCGAGCTTGAATTTTCATTATTTAAATAATAAATTATTGTTGTTATATATAAATATGTCAAATCTATAGTTTCTATACCCTCCACCACCAGGATGGAGGTATACTAACTTTGTCATTCCGTTTGTAACACCTTGAAATATCGACCTGAGACCCTATAAAGTATATATATTCTTGATCGCCATAAAATTCTAAGACGATCTAGCCATGTCCGTCCGTCCGTCTGTCCGTCTGTTGAAAGCACGCTAGCATCGAAACGAAAGGAGCTAAAACGTTCAAATTTTCCATAAATGCGTCTTATAGTCGTAGATCGGTTGGGAATGAAATGGGGCGAAATCGGCCCAAAACGGAAAAATTGTTCCCTCACAAGGACTAAAAATACCCATAATAATCCCTAATATTTTAGAGTAATTAAGCATATTTTTTCAATATGTCTGCTTGTACTTACTTGATTACGTGCACCATAAAATGACGCTTATTTTTAGGGGGTGAAATGGTACAAAAAAAGGGATAAAAATGGTACATATTAAACGAAAACAGCTAGAAGCACGAAATTCAGTGTGTATATTCCTCTAATAGAGTAGATACATAATATAAAAGTTTTTTTTCCAAATTAGTACTTTTAAGAGGTAAAATGGGAATAAACGGATACAAATGGTACCAACCAAAAGGCTGCCCCTAGAATAATGAAATTCGGTGTATACATTCCTCTTATAGCGTAGACACGTAAAATAAACGGATTTTTCGAAATTCTTACTTTTTGGGGTTAAAATGAAAAAAGGGGATAAAAATAGTACCAATCAAATGACTGCAGCTAGAGTCATGAAATTCGGAGTATAAATTCCTCTGAGTGTGTATACACGGAAAATAAACTGATTTTTCAAAATTCGAACTTTTTGGGGTCAAAATAGAAAAAGGGGATAAAAATAGTACCAACCAAATGACCGCAACTAGAGTCATGAAATTCGAAGTATACATTCCTCTGACTGCGTAGACACGGAAAATAAAAGGTTTTTTCAAATTCGTACTTTCAAGTGATACAATAGGTACAGAGGGATAAAAATGGTACCAACAAAACGGCTACACCTAGAATAATGAAATTAGGTGAATACATTCCTCTGATAGCGTAGACACGTAAAATAAACGGATTTTTCGAAATTCGTACTTTTTGGAGTTCGAATGAAAAAGGGGGTACTAATAGAACCAACCAAATGGTCGCAGCTGGAATCATCGAATTCCTCTGACTGCATAAACACGCAAAATAAAAAGTTTTTTTCGAAATTCGTACCTTTTCTTTTACGGCAAAAAATTTTACGGTTGAATCATTAAATTGGATTTTCAAAATTTGTACTTTTGGAATTAAAATAGAATGAAAACACAACAAAATGAAGCACCCACTATCAACCAATATTTATGGTATTCAAGCTTTTTGAAAATATAAATAGAAGAATATTTATTTTTTGAATTGACGTATCGGTAGCCTTGCCTTATAAGCGTGGTTGGAAATAATTAAAATATTATATTAATTTATAAAATTATTTTTTTAATATTTGTATTTGTTTTCATTGCTATATATTTATAAAATTATATTATTTTTTATTTTTTTATTTATTATTATTTTTTATTTTTTATAAAATTATTTTTTTAATGTTTGTATTTGTTTTGGTTTGGCTATATTAAAACAATTTTTATTTTGTAATATTACTGCACTTCTACGAAAATCGACATCGTCTGTGGAATGCAATCAATGGTGGAGGGTATATAAAGTTCGGTCCGGCCGAACTTAACGCCGTTTTTACTTGTTTTTTGTTTCTGCTGTGTTTATTTGTATATATCCCTGAGGATGACCAACGACGTTGGTCGATATATTGGAATTTTGATATAAAAACAACAAATCAAAAGAAAAACGTTACTCTTTTAATTCTATGACCTATAGCCGAAGAAAAACAAGGAATAAACAACTTATTAGAAAATTATTTTTTGGTGCAAAAATAAAAAATAGAAAAAAAGTGGAAATAATTATTTTGTTTTATTTCTTATTAGCTAACATTTTAGTGAAAAAATCAATGTAAAGAAGAAAAATATATGTAAAAGATCTATGGATAAATGCAGAAATGGAGAAATGGAAAGACTCACACCATACCAGCATCTCCAAAGTCTTCGGCTGTATTATTATATGTTCTAATTAGAAAAATATCTGCGATTTTCGATGAATCCACCAGCAAATTCGAATTAATCAAACTCAGCGAATGGCACTGGTAAAGCCGTTTTGGGGGACATACCGTCATAGTTTGCAGCGAGCAACTCTCTGGCATTTTATTAATCTAAACATTCGTTATCGTTGACAGTGACAACTTTTGTTATCAATTTCTGTTAAAATGTACCCGAGAGCCTGCCGTGGGTTGGTAAATCACCAACCAATTTTCGATATTTATCACTAAATTCGAGCAACAGATAATGGCGTTGGTTGACATTTGTTGTCCTTAGCATTCAATATAACATTCAATACAAATAATGGCCAGTTCAGTTATACGAAAACATTTGCGGCGACAACAAGTCACTTGCAATCGAACGAAAAGAATTGGAATTTCACAGCAGAATCTTTAAATTTCTCAAAAAGCAGAAAAGTGTTTGTTTTGTGTTTTTTGAAATTCTCACACAGCACTCAATCATTTGGAATTATTCTCAAAAGTGTGGAGTGGAGTAGTAGATAAACGGAAGAGCAGTGATGTCTTATCCAGTGCAACAGGGCCCACCGACTGTGATTTATGTCACAACAACACCCCAGCCAGCTCCACCTATAGTAGGCCCACCGGTACAAGCCAAGACTTCGTGGCGCAACAAACCACAATCGAATGCAACGGCAGCAGGTGATTTGAATTTTCCTTTAGATGTTTTTCTTACGAAGACAATTTTGTATGTTGGTATTGGAAAGGAGGGGGCAGGCATATACGCATACGTGTATTCAGTGTGGGGATAACTTATCAGTGGAATTTTCTGTATAGAGTGCTTGTGTGGCCATATTGTCACGAATTTTCAAATTTGTATATATATATGGGGGGAGAGAACATTATTGGGGGCCAGTCTTACATGTCTACCCTCTCTAGGGGGGGGGCAAGTTTTGTGGCTTTCCTTATTAAAAAAATTAAGAAAAATGTGTGGGAGCCACTTTAAGGATTGAAGATGGAGGATAGGAACGATCTGAGAAAATATTTGATCTGAAAAATGTTGGGAGTTGGTCATACATCGGGCCTCCTTGGGGCCGTTAGAGTGGTGGGTGCCAAATTTGATAAAAATTAGTCTTTGTATGGGAGTCCCTTTAAGGAGTGGGGATAAGGGGGAATGTTTGTTCGGAAAAAATATTGGGGAGGATAAATTAGTGAAGGTCGGTCATACATTTTACCCAGCTAGGGGCGACTCCAGGGCAGTTTTGGGCCTTACAGTCATAACAAAAATTATGAAAAATAAAAAAATCCTATGAGGACCACCGCAAGGATTGAAGATGGAGGGTAGGTACGTTCTGAGAAAATATTGGGGGTTGGTCATAAATTTGACTCTCCTTGGGGCCACCTTGGGGTAGTTAGGGTGGTGGGGGACAAATTTTATAAAAATTAGTCGTTGTATGGGAGCCCCTTTAAGGAATGGCGATGGGGGGTATGTGTGTTCGAACAAAATGTTAGAGAGGGCATATTAATGGGGGTCGGTCTTACGTTTAACCCCTCTGGGGGCGACTCCGGGGCAGTTTTGTGCCTTACAGTCATAACAAACATAAAAAAATCGTATGAGAACCACCTTAAGGATTGAAGATGGAAGGTATGTACGTTCTGAGAAAATATTGAGGCTGAAAAATATTGGGGGTTGGTCATACATTTAACTCCACTAGGGGCCTCCTTGCGGCAGTTAGGGTGGCGGGGGGAAATTTTATAAAAAGTAGTCTTTGTATGGCTCCTTTAAGGAATGGCGATGGGGGGTATGTGTGTTCGAACAAAATGTTAAGGAGGGCATATTAATGGGGGTCGGTCTTACGTTTAACCCCTCTGGGGGGACTCCGGGGCAGTTTTGTGCCTTACTGGCATAGTAAAAATTATAAAAAATAAAAAAATCGTATGGGGACCACCCTAAGGGTTGACGATAGGAGGTAAGTATGTTCAGAGAAAATGTGGTGGTTGAAAAAATATGGGGGGTGGTCATACATTTAACTCCACTAGCGGCCTCCTTGGGCCGTTAGAGTGGTGGGAGCAAATTTCATAAAAAATAGTCTTTGTATGGGAGCCCCTTTAAGAAGTGGGGATAGGGGGTATGTGTGTTCAAACAAAATGTTAGGGAGGGCATATTAATGGGGGCGGTCTTAAGTTTAACCCCTCTGGGGGCGACTCCGGGGCAGTTTTGGTGCTTTTTGTGTATTTTTACCCATTTCCCCTCACCTTTGACCACGATGAGCGCCCACTTACACTCATACCACGACCTCATTTTTTGGCTCATGAATTTTCTTTCCAAACCTCACAATATTAGCGGTTCTAGCATAACAAAATCGAAAAGTCGTGCACTATCCCACCCCTAATATACACACGAAAAGCTCAGCACAATGGGTTTTGAAGAGTATTTGAAGAGTATCTACGATCTGAAACGTTTCGCTTATCGGCTGATGGGTTTAGAGCACGATACAGCTCCCTCCCCACCACGAAGAAGTCATCGATAATTCATATTTATTCTTATGAGTGTTAGATTCCCCATAACACTTCATATATTTGAATACTATTATTATTAATATCTTTTAATTATTTCAGGTGGCATTATCTTCTTATCGGGCGGCATGAATATGGCCCTAAGTGTGGGCTGGTCTCAGTACAGTTTATTTGGAGCGCTGCAACATTTTTGCTATTCATGGTTTATCGCGGTGATCATTGGCAACGTTTTGTCCATGCCTCTAAGACATTTCATACCCAAGAAGTTTATAATGGTTTGTATTCGATCGAGATGATTAGATAACGAATTAGTGATATTCTCCTAATTAAATTACAGGCCACTTCCGCAGTGCTTATTCTCATCGGAGGCATCTTGTTCACCAGCAATCCCAATAGCTACGATACTTTATTGGCGGGCCGCTATATCAACGGCATTGCCATCGGCTTGGCCATCGTGCCGTTTCTGATGAACGCCAGTGAAATAGCCGACGATTCATATCGCGGCACCTGCCTGTCCATCGAACAGTACTCGATGTCCTTTGGCATAGCCATCCAAATGATTTATACCTCATATTGGAGTGCAAACGTGTACTTTCCCGCCAATCGCTTACATGGCATCTTGGATATTATTTATGGCATTATGGCCCTGAGCTCTCTGGTCTATTTCGTCGAATCCCCCCTGGAGCATATACGCAAGGACAACGAGGCGGCGGCCTTGGAGTGTTTGGCCCGTCTGCGGCGACCACAGGGTGTTACCACGGAAACAACGGCCTTGCTCGAGCAGCAGAAGGCCTATGTACGGGAAGAGGAGCGTTTGACGGTGGGACAAAGTCTCGGCCGGGGTTTCTTGCCATTGCTGAAGATGCTGATCGTGCGCAGCCTGATGTTGACCTTCTGCTTCTCGATGCCCCTTAATGTGGCGCTGCAGTACAGTATGATTAGAACCGTCAGCCAATGGGCCCCCACTGTGTCCGGTGTTTTACGCATGATTGGCAGTTTACTGGCCATTTTCATGGTAGATAAAGTTGCCCGCAAAGTGCCTACGGTTCTTTCGATGGCCCTCATCGGATGCATGCTTATTGGCCTCGGTTCACTCTTTCAATATCTTAGCAATATTTTGATCTTTGAAAAGATGAATACAGCCATGTCCTTGTACATGGTTTTGCAACTATTCGCTGGCTTATATGCACCCTACACCTCCATCTACATGGGGGAGGCATTCCCACTGCTCGTGAAACCCTATCTAATGGATGTGGTGGTGATTGCCGAGCAGATACTTCAGATCATATTTATCACCACCATCCGCATATATGTGGGGGACAATCTGTTGGCTCAGGGTATTATTACACTGGTGACCTTTGTGCTGATGTGCCTAACCCTGCCCGAGACGAGGAACACATCATTGGCGGAGGCTCAGAGACGTTTTAGGAAACTGCTGAACTTGGGGTTGAACTGAGTGAGCAGTGTGAGACGACAAAGATATGTTTGCATGTATCTGTAGTATATATTGTAATATAGTTTATTTAAATAGTGTCATATATAATTAATAAATTTTTCATTAAAATCGCCAACTAATACTATTTATTTTATTTGTACTGCAAAAATTAGGTTAGGTTGAAAAGAGATTGACTCATAACCCAGGGGGTATGAAATTAAAGAATGGCTGTTATTATTCTAAAAAATCGCATTTTTTCGATTCATTTATTCATTATAGTAAAAAATAAATTTTGGGATTTATTTTCCCCATTTTAGGAATTTATGTTTCAGAGTGACTCATACTTAAGGTGTATGAAATTAATGAATGACGGTAATTTTTCTACAAAAAAATCACATTTTTGGGATATATTTATTCATTATAGTAAAAAAATGTGGAATTTATTTACCCCGTTTTAGGTATTTAGGTTTGAGGGTGGCTCATACCCAGGGACTTTGAAATTAAAGAAAGAAGGTAATTTTTGTAAAAAAATCACATTTTTGTATTTATAGTAAAAAATAAATTTAGGGATTTATTTTCCCCGTTTTAAGAATTTATGTTTGAGAGTGACTCATACCAAGAGAGTATGAAATTAAGGAATAACGGTAATTTTTCTACTAAAAACACATTTTTAGATTTATTTATTCATTATAGTAAAACATAAATTTTGGGATTTATTTTCCCCGTTTTAGGAATTTAGGTTTCAGAGTGACTCATGTATGAAATTAAAGAATGAAGGTAATTTTTCTAAAAAACACATTTTTTGATTTATTTATTCATTACAGTAAAAAATAAATTTTGGGATTAATTTTCCCCGTTTTAGGAATTTAGGTTTGAGAGTGACTCATACCCAGGGACTATGAAATTAAGGAATGGCAGTCATTCTTTTAAAAAAATCACATTTTTTGTTTATTTTTTCTTACATTTAGGAATTTAGGTTTCAGAGTGACTCATACTGAGGGTGTATGAAATTAAGGAATGACGGTATTTTTCTACAAAAAAACCCATTTTTGCGACTCATTTATTCATTATAGTAAAAAAAACAAAGTTTTGGGAGTTATTTACCCCGTTTTAGGAATTTAGATTTGAGAGTGACTCATACCCAGGGTGTATGAAATTAAGGAATGACGATAATTTTTCTACAAAAAAATCATATTTTTGCGATTCATTTATTCATTATAGTAAAATTAAATTTTGGGATTTATTTTCCCCGTTTTAGGAATTGTGGGATTTTTATATATGGGGTATCACAAAATAATACAATTACAAATTCTTGAATTTTTGGCAAAAAAAAAAACAACAATTTTATGATACCTCACATAAAATCCCACAATTCCTAAAACGGGGTAAATAAATCCCTGAATTTATTTTTTACTATAATCAACAAATAAATCCCAAAAAATTGATTTTTCCCAAAAAAAGTCTTAATTTCAAAATTAATTCCAAAATTTAATTTTCACTATAATAACCGCTATTTCTTCATTTCGTTCGTGGATCAGAAGAAAAATAAATTTAATATATATTTGTAATTGTATTTCCGGCAATAATTTCAAAATCGAAAGCATCTTCTGAAATTTTGTCAAAATATCTTTTTCCGTTCAAAAGTTACAGAAATATAGGCTGTGACGTGACATATCACGCATGATTCATATCAAACTGCTTTGTCATTTTTAAAGGTAATTCTGATGGCTACAAATGTTGTAAAACTTCACTTTCACATGGAAACAGTGTTTCAGAAACAGTTAAAAAAAATTGATTTGAAAAAATCTTTTTTTGCTGGCACGAAAAAAGGCTTAAAAAATAGAAAAAAATCGGATGAACTATTTTTATAGCTATTATTATAAAGAACAAGTAAAACCAACTGCGACCATTTGGTTGGTACAATTTTTATCCCCTTTTTCATATTTTACCCCCTTAAGAGTACGACTTTCTAAATTCTCTTTATTGTACATGTCTACGCAATTAGAGGGATGTACACACCGAATTTCATCACTCTAGCTGTACTCGTTTAGTTGGTACTATTTGTCCCTTGAAAGTACGAATTTGGAAAAAACCTTTTATTTTACGTGGCTACGCAATCAGAAGAATGTATACACCGAATTTCAAAATTCTAGGTGTAGCCGTTTGGTTGGTACCATTTTTATCCCTCTATTCCCATTTTATCTCTTAAAATTATTATTATCATTATTATTATTATCTTACTTAATCAGAGATGTGCACAGCGAATTTCGTGTTTCTAACTGTTGTCGTTTGATTTGTACCATTTTTATCCCTTTTTGTCCCATTTCACCCTCTACGAATAAAAATCATTTTATGTACAAGCAGACATATTGAAAAACTGTGCTTAAATACTCTAAAATATTGGGGGTTATTATGGGTATTTTTAGTCCTTGTGAGGGAAACATTTTTCCCCTTGGGCCGATTTCGCCCAGTTTCAATCCCGATCTACGACTATAAGAGGCATTTATGGAAAATTTGGTCGTCTTAGCGTGCTTTCAACAGACGGACGGACATGGCTAGATCGTCTTCGAATTTTATGACGATCGATATATTCTTATAAAGGGCGGTTAAATTGTAAGGGCCGATGTTGAATGTGAACCACACCTAAACTTCAAGTTTTTTTTCTGCATTTCATTTGACATTTCTCAATTTCAGACTAACTCAATTGACTGTTTGGTGCGGTTTATGGGCTGGCGGCATCATCGGGCCGTATTTTTTCCAAAAAGAGGCCGGTCAGGCAGTAACTGTGAATAATCTTCGCTATCGTGAGATGATAACGCACTTTTTATGGCCCGAATTGGAAGATATGGGTGTGGACGATATGTGCTTTCAACAGTTATCTGTGTGCCACTTGCCACACAGATAACGTGACAATGGCTCTTTTGCGCGACATATTCAATGGTTATTTAGTTATTTAGTTATTTAGTTATTTAGTTATTTAGTTATTTAGTTATTTAGTTATTTAGTTATTTAGTTATTTAGTTATTTAGTTATTTAGTTATTTAGTTATTTAGTTATTTAGTTATTTAGTTATTTAGTTATTTAGTTATTTAGTTATTTAGTTATTTAGTTATTTAGTTATTTAGTTATTTAGTTATTTAGTTATTTAGTTATTTAGTTATTTAGTTATTTAGTTATTTAGTTATTTAGTTATTTAGTTATTTAGTTATTTAGTTATTTAGTTATTTAGTTATTTAGTTATTTAGTTATTTAGTTATTTAGTTATTTAGTTATTTAGTTATTTAGTTATTTAGTTATTTAGTTATTTAGTTATTTAGTTATTTAGTTATTTAGTTATTTAGTTATTTAGTTATTTAGTTATTTAGTTATTTAGTTATTTAGTTATTTAGTTATTTAGTTATTTAGTTATTTAGTTATTTAGTTATTTAGTTATTTAGTTATTTAGTTATTTAGTTATTTAGTTATTTAGTTATTTAGTTATTTAGTTATTTAGTTATTTAGTTATTTAGTTATTTAGTTATTTAGTTATTTAGTTATTTAGTTATTTAGTAATTTAGTTATCTCATGTGGTGGTGATGTCAATTGGCCGTCAAGATCAGGTGATTTGACACTTTTGGAGTTCTTTCTTTGGGGTTATTGAAAGAAAAGGTGTACGTCGATAAGCCAGCAACAATTCAAGAGCTAAAGGATGAGATAATTCGGCTCATTAACGGCATAGAATCTCCGCGTCACCGAAAATTTGAACCATCGAATGGAGGTGTGCCGTAGAGGTCGCGGCGGTCATTTGGCCGATATTTTGTACCATACATAATTGAACCATACCAATATTATCATAATAAAAATAAATGACAATAATTTCCTAAATAATTTGTGTTTTATTCAAAATCAACATCGGCCCTTAAAATTTAACCACCCTTTAGATGGGCTTTTGCCAGAGCCCTTCTAGAAGGCCTGCGAATAGAAGCGAGAGGGAAGTCCTAGCTCACCAATCTTACCCTGTGTTCATTTTAAATGAGTATAGAATGCAGCAAGCATGCCTTGTGGCTCCCTGAGAAGGCCTTGCGTACGCTCGCTTTTTCCCGCTAGGATTATTTGCTTGTTGATTCAAATATATTTTTTATTATTATTTTCATTAATTGATATCAATTTGCTCTAATGAAGCTAAAAATATATGAAAAAATATTCAGACATTCGAAAATTCTCGGAATTTATTAAAAAATATAAAGACGCTTCATAAATATTGCGAATAAAAGTTGTTCTAGATTATTTTAATTTTTTATTTGGGATGTCATTTCGTGGGGGGGCCAATTACCGGCCGCCAACACAGTTTTATTGGCATTATGATATGATAGGACCCCACACCATAATTTGCTTTCCTTTTCAGACAGAGGTTTATCTGAAGGTTGAGTATTGTTAATTTTCTACAGCAGAAAACTATATTCGCGAGGCCGACCGATGCCTCGGCATTTACATATATTGTTTAACAATTGTCTTATTTATGCATTTTAAAAAGAATATTCTGCTTATAGCTGCCAAAATCGATTTAATTACTGAAATGGTAAAACCTTCTAAGCCAAAAATGAAGCAATACTTTCCTCGTTGTTCTCTGTTAATGTATTTTGGAAAATTTATTTAAAGCATACTTTAGGGATGTATGGTTTTAAGGCATGCGAGCGCATGAAATATTGGGCTGATATTAATTTGAAGTTTTTTATTAAGTTATAATAGAAGAATAAAAATAAATAATAAAATAATTTTTATCAAAAATTTCGAAAATCGTAAAAAAATAAAAATTTTTTTTGGACAATTTTCATTTAATTGTGGACTCAAATGAAATCACTGGCAATGATTTGTATCAACTCATATATTAAAATAAGAAATTTATGACGTTTTTCAATTTTCACTTACTTGGGAGGTAGGCGTGGTTGTGGGCGGATTAAAACAAAAAAATTGTTTTTGATCTAATTTGACGACAAAAATGATGTGTGCGAAATTTCAAGGTACTAGCTCTATTCCTTTTATTTTTTTGGCGGCAGCTTGTGTGAAGATATTCCACTGTGCGGCACTCGTATAGCCACCTTAGGGGACATGCCATCACAACTCTTGCATTTTTTTCACATCAAAACAATCGTTATCATTGGCAGCAAATAATAATTTGTTATCAAATTCTGAGAATGCTGTTTTCTTTTGCACCTGAGAGCCCGAATATGTGTGCGGCGATAAGCCAATCCATAGCTTAGGTAAACCACCGACCATTTTCTATACAATTATCACTGATAATAGCCAACTCTGTCAGTCAGTTGCATTCAACAGGGCAATATATATTCCATATAGAATATACCAGCATATTGCTCTTTGAGTGTCGTATAGTTTTGTTTCGACAGCGACAGCAGTTCAGTCATACGAAAACATTAGTGGCGTCAACAAGTCACTTCTCAAATCAAATCAAACGAAACGAATCGAAACAGAATCTCGAAATTGCACAAACGGAAAAACGAAACTGAAAATAAGAAAAGTGATTGTTTTGTTTCCAAATTCTCATAGCATTCAATTATTTGGCATTTTACGAAAGTGTGAGAAGTAGTAGATGAACGGAAGTGCAGCGATGTCTTATCCGGCGAAACAGGGCCCACCGACTGTGATTTATGTCACAACAACACCCCAGCCAGCCCCACCGGTAATAGCCCCAGCCAACACTAAGTGGCGCAACAAACCGCAAACGAATGCAACGGCAGCAGGTGAATTGAAATTATATTAAAATTAAAAATATAAAAATTTCTAAACAAATATTACTTTATTCGGCATTTCGTCTGTATTATAAAAATTTTAAATTAAACACTTCGTCTTTCAACGTGAGACGTCCTCACGATAATTAAAATAAATCACTAAAGCTAATATAGTTCCGTATAATAATAATATATTATTATATGGAACTATATTAATATAGTTTTGAAGTGCCAATCTAATTTTTTTTATATATACTGTTGTGGTCAAAATAATAGCAGCACACCACATTTTATTGCTACTTCTGCATTAAGTGCTGCGTTATGAGGTTGCAAAAACAAAGTAATTGTTTATTTGATGATATGCTATTAATTACTTAAGAAATTTCACATTTTTTGGATTATTCGACACTTTGGACCAGTCAAAATAATAGCAGTGTTCAAAAAATCTTAAGAAAAAGGAATTTTATCTCAATTTTTCAATTTCATTTTATAAATAAGATATTATGAAATGTACACTACTTCTGAAAGGTTATTGTATCACTAAACCCTCCACCTTCAGGATGGGGGTATACCAACTTTGTCGTTCCGTTTGTAACACCGTGAAATATCGACCTGAGACCCTATAAAGTAAAGAGTGATTTTTTTGAGGTTAGGATTTTCATGCATTAGTATTTGACAGATCACGTGGGATTTCAGACATGGTGTCAAAGAGAAAGATGCTCAGTATGCTTTGACATTTCATCATGAATAGACTTACTAACGAGCAACGCTTGCAAATCATTGAATTTTATTATCAAAATGCGTGCTCTGTTAAGAAAGTTCAGAAAGAAAGAAATTGTGTTCAGCGACGAAGCTCATTTTTGGCTCAATGGGTACGTAAATAGGCAGAATTGTCGATTTTGGAGTGAATATCAGCCAGAAGCATTGCAAGAGCTACCAATGCATCCAGAAAAAGTCACAGTTTGGTGCGGTTTATGGGCTGGTGGCATCATTGGACCGTACCTCTTCAAAGATGATGCGAATCGTAACGTAACTGTGAATGGTGAGCGCTACCGTGAGATGATATCCAACTTTTTTTTTGCCCAAAATGGAAGAACTGAACTTGGTTGACATGTGGTTTCAACAAGATGGCGCTACATGCCACACAGCTCGCGATTCTATGGCCATTTTGAGGGAAAACTTCGGAGAACAATTCATCTCAAGAAATGGACCGGTAAGTTGGCCACCAAGATCATGCGATTTGACGCCTTTAGACTATTTTTTGTGGGGCTACGTCAAGTCTAAAGTCTACAGAAATAAGCCAGCAACTATTCCAGCTTTGGAAGACAACATTTCCGAAGAAATTCGGGCTATTCCGGCCGAAATGCTCGAAAAAGTTGCCCAAAATTGGACTTTCCGAATGGACCACCTAAGACGCAGCCGCGGTCAACATTTAAATGAAATTATCTTCAAAAAGTAAATGTCATGGACCAATCTAACGTTTCAAATAAAGAACCGATGAGATTTTGCAAATTTTATGCGTTTTTTTTTAAAAAAAAGTTATCAAGCTCTTAAAAAATCACCCTTTATTTGCTTGATATTTGGTATGCACACTCCACTTATAGCAAAAACGTGCACCATAAAGTGATTCTTATTTGTAGGGGGTGAAATGGGGCAAAAAAGGGATAAAAATGGTACATATTAAACGACAACAGCTTGAAACACGAAATTCGCTGTGTGCATTCCTCTAATTGAGTAGATACATAATATCAAAGTATTTTTTCCAAATTCGTACTTTTAAGGGGTAAAATGGGAATAGAGGGATAAAAATGGTACCAACCAAACGGCTGTACCTAGAATAATGAAATTCGGTGTATATTCGGTATATACGTCTGATTGCATAGACAAGTAAAATACACGGATTTTTCAAAATTCGTACTTTTAGGGGTTAAAATGAAAAAGGGGATAAAAATAGTACCAATCAAATGACCGCAGCTAGAGTCATGAAATTCGGAGTAGACATTCCTCTGACTGCGTAGACACGGAGAATAGAAGAATTTTTCGAAATTTGTACTTTTTGGGATCCGGAAAAAAGTCCCACTTAAAAATACAAGACATGGCACAAAAAAAATACAATTCGCTAAAATACACCTGGTGTAGCCAAATAAGAAGTGGGTGCACATTTTATGGTCAATTGAACAAACAAAATTGTTTTGTATGGTGGGATAGTCCCTCGACGTTAGTTTGGAAGACGTCCACAGAACACGTAGTCCATCTCCAGGTATGGTACCAAAACAGTCAAATATGGAGGATCAATCGTAATGGCTTGGGCTTTTTTTTTTCATATTATGGAATTGGGTCAATACATTGGCCCAGAACTACCATGGACTCTGTACAGTACATCAAATACTGCGTAGACACGGAAAATAAACGGATTTTTCGAAATTCGTACATTTTGGGGTTAAAATGGAAAAAGGCGATACAAATAGTACCAACCAAATGACAGCAGCTAGAGTCATGCAATTCGGTGTGTACATTTCGCTGACTGCGTAGACACGGAAAATAAACGGATTTTTCGAAATTCGTACTTTCAAGGGATACAAGGGTACAGAGGGATAAAAATAGTACGACTACAGCTAGAATGATGAAATTCTAATTGCGTAGAAACGACGGCATGGGGGTAAATATGGTACCGACCAAATGGGCGCAGCTGGAATAATTGAATTCGGTGTTCCTTACATTCCTCTGACTGCATAGACACACAAAATAAAAGGATTTTTTCCAAATTCGTACTTTTTCTTTTACGGCAAAAATTGGTTAATCATTGCACTATGTACTACGCGTGATAATGGATTTTCAAAATTTGTACTTTTGGAATTAAAATAGAATGGAAATACAACCAACTGTAGCACCCGCTATGTACCCATATTTATGGTATTTAAGCTTTTTGAAAATATAAATATAAGAATATTTATTTTTTGATTTGAAATAGATAATGGTTTGAAATAATTAAAATATTATATTTATTTATATAATTATTTTTTCAATATTTGTATTTGTTTTGGTTTGGATATATTTAAAAAAAAATATATTTTCCTGTAATATTACTGCACTTCTACGAAAACCGACAACCTCTGTGGAATGCAATCCATGGTGGAGGGTATATAAAGTTCGGGCCGGCCGAACTTGACGCCTTTTTCCTTTTTTCTTCAGAAGTAGGGCGAGGAGAGCATTTTGGAGAAGAAAATCGAGTTCATATAAAAAAATGATTAAAACAGTGATCGGAAAAATGAAAATGATTATTGTTTTCGTTTCATTTTTATCATTTCTTAGAAAGAAGTCGTGGTTAACGCGAGTTGTCAACAACTCAAATCGAAGACGCCTTTTAGAGTGTCGACTTAGTTCGGTGGCATATTTTGTTTATCAGCGCTTCTCATTTGTCATATGTGAACGCTGGTACTAATATGAACTCTGATTTAAGTCAAAGACAAACATACGTTGCGAAAGTTCTGACGAGATGGGGTAGCCCCATCCCATCGAAATTGTGCAGTCAACTTTTAGCTGCAACAATAAAGGTCTCACTTTGCCTTTTTGCTAATTTTGGACCATGCCGACGACGAATGGTTTATTTCACTAAATCCAATAACTTTTTCAATAACAATACAATTCATTAAACATTTTCAGAAAAATCAACGACTGCTGTAATCGAATCGGCAACTTTCATGATTGAATATTTTCGAAAAAAATCAGTGATTGCTTTAATTCAATATATAATTTTTTAACTATTTTATTTTTCAATAACTCCAGTTACAATTTTAGTAATTGATTTTACAATTTTTGTCATAACAGGAAAACTAAAGAAAAAAGTTATCAAATATACAATTTTCGTGATTGAAACTTATTTCTATTTTTTCCGGTGAAGGCAGTGCAACCAAGTGTTAAATTCAAGAAAATATCTAATTATTCAGAAAAGTTTTCATTTAAAGTGAATTGAAACAAAATATTTTTACTTTTTATATCGCTGCTACACTGGTCTCATTTTTGACATAAATGGTTCTAAAGGCATAATCTCAAAATTACCAAAACCTATTTTTTATTTAAAGCCAGATTAAGAATGGCACTGTACCACCTTTTAATCACCGTAAAAACTTTTAGGATTTTCGAAGTAAACCTGACATTTTTCTTTGTCGACATTTTTTATCTCGTCGCTGCTATTTTTTTTTTGACCGCAGCTGTATATGAGTCATTCCATGTCAAGCGGTGAGGGTTTTGACCTTGATAGCTGCGATTGTTTTGAAAGTTTGTGTATGTATTCTGCTAATAAAAACATTGTATACGTATTTTTGGAAAAAAAAAATTGAAAATTTTTTTTTCAAAAAGGTATGTTCATTCAATCTCACGTAACTCCTGAAATATTTTACCGATTTAAATGTTGTACTCCTTGTTTTGAAGGTGATTTCGATTACTTTTAAAATATTGCTGTGGTTATAGCAGGGTTAGATTTTTTTTGCTTTTGCAATTTTAATTATTTTATTTTGATTTGCGAAATGATTACCTTAATCCATTTTGTTGCAACTTTTATATAGTGTGCTTAGGTCTATTTTTAAGCGACTGTGTGAGTTTGAAAGTGGTGAAATGATGGCTTCTATTTTTTACGAATTTTTGTTTCGATTTTTTTCTGCAAAATCAACCAAAATTACAGTGAAAAATCGTCAAAATTATAATATTTGCATTAGTTCATAAAAAAGGTATTAAAACAATGAAAAATCCAAGAAAAAATAGGTTATGGAAAAATTTATTTTTTTTTCATTTTTTTGTAGAAAAAAATTGAGAAAAAATATTTTAAATTAAAATTGCAAAAACTTTAAAAAATCTAACCCTGCTATAACACACCACATCAATGTTTTATAAGTAATTGAAATTACCTTCAAAAAAGGCATAAAACATTTAAATCGGTAAAATATTTCAGGAGTTACGGGCGATTGAATGAACACACCTTTTTGAAAAAGTAGTACTTTTACTGTTAAATAGGTCATACTCGTAAAAAAATCTCGATTTTTTTTTTTCAAAAAAGTATACAATATTTTTATGAGAAGAATACATACACAAACTTTCAAGACAATCGCAGCTATCGAGGTCAAAAACCGTACCGGTTGGCATGGATTGACTCATATGTTTCAAATAATCGAACTGGTCTAAGTTTTATAAAATTATTAATTTTTAGAACTTAAAATTTATACATACGGCAAATGTTTGTAAACCCAGAAATAATCGAACTAGGCTGATCGGTTTAGACAGATCGACTTAGAATCATTCTATTTTTTACTAAAATTCCAATTTTCGTAGGGTGGGCCATTTAAAACTTTTTATTGGAATCGGCTATATAAAGAAAGTACTGAATATTTTTTAAAATTTCTGGTTTTATTGGAAAGGTTGAACTTTGTCATTTAATGAAATTGAACACAATATCGTTCATATGACTACAACGACTGGATCGGCAGTACATCATCCGATCAACGCTATATTTCAGTACAGCCCAAAATCCACACCAAACAGTAATTGGCTTCTCAATAGTCGAGAGTGGGTTCTCTGAACCCCATATGCGGCAATTTCGCTTATTGACCAGCCACCGCACATGAAAATGAGCTTCATGAAGGCTGAACTGAAGGCCGATCTCTTCTCGAATAATTTCTACGTAAATTTCGTACAGTTTGCGTTAAAGACTCACTACTTTGGCAGTAAGTCTTTAATATTTTCCAATTTTGTTCACTTCCCAGAGTTTTCTACTTCATTATATTTTTAGCATAGTGGTATTTAGAGAACACAGCTGTATATTAGGGCGGTTATATGAGATTTTTAGCAATTCGATTTTGATACGCTAAAACCCCCTATTTTGCAAGTTTGACGGAAAAACTTCATGAGCCAAAAAATGCGAGTAGTTGTATGGGTGCAAGCGGGCGCTCATCGGAATCATAGGTGGGGAAAAGGTGTCTCGGAGTCGCCCCAGAGGGTTCAGATGTAAAACCGACCCCCATTAATTGTCCCTACTCAGCATTTTGTTTAAGGGAATTTCCATATAAATTTTTTTTTATAAAATTTCCTCTCACCGCTCTTATCGGCCGCTAGGAGGAGGCAGCTAGTGGAGTCAAATTTATAGCTGACCCCCAATATTTTCCAACCCCCCCCCCGCATTTTTTTCTGAACATACCTACCATCAATCTTCAAACCTTAACTCGTTCCCTAATCGAATTCTTTACTTTTTATTTATATTTATTAGCTGGGTTAAATGTAAGATAGACCCCCATTAGTTTTCCTTCCCCAACATTTTTAACGAACAAACTTATCCCCACTCCTTAATGGGTCTCCCTTACAAAAACTGCCCAATAACTGCCCCAAGGGGTGTGAAATGTAAAACCAACCCCCAATATTTTTTCAGTCCCAATATTTTCTCAGAACCTCTCTCTTCAACCCTTAAGGTGGTCCCCACACATTTTTTTAATTTTTTATAATTTTTTCATGAAGGAAAGTTTCAAAACTGTCACTCCTACAGAAAAGACATATAAGACTGGCCCCGATTAATTTTTTCTTCCCAACATTTTTCCCAAACATACCTGTCGCCTATATCCACTACATAATGGGGGGGGTCCCACACAAAAATTATTTTATAAAAAAATTTACTCTTACTGCCCCAAGGAAGCACCTAGGGGATGGTCATATGTATGGCCAACCCCTAATATTAGTCAACACCAATATTTTCTCATAACATACCATACCTACCATATATCTTCAACCCTTAATCCCAAAACATTTGTTTTTATAATTTTTTATAAAAGAAAGACCCAAAACTGCCACCGAGTCAGACTAAGAGGGGGTCGACATATAAGACCGACCCCCCTTTAATCTTCCCTCCGAGACATTTTCCCTAAACATACCTACCCTACCCTAACACCACTCCTTAAGGGGAAAAGTTGATAGAACTCCATACAAAATCAAATTTTTCATAAAATTTAAACCAACAATTCTTCATGCAACAAATCGGAAGACCTTTCAACCGTATTTCATTGGTTTTACATCAGGAAATTCCTCACATTTCGTAGTAAAGAAATCTTCAAAATGTGTGTTTAGACAGATTAAAGTGTTTGTCGGTCTATCATTGTATGTCCACGTGTTCCATGTTTTATGTCGTATTGTGTGCCGCTGTTAAATTAAAACAAAATGACATGAGTCATTCCAGGTCCAGCGGTATGTTTTTTGACCTCGATAGCTGCGATTGCATTGAAAGTGTGTGTATGTATTCTTCTCACAAAAATGTACACATATTTTGGGGAAAAAATTAGATCTGTTTTCACGAATTATGACCAAATTAAAAAATCGTACGCTTGGCATGGAATAACTCATATGCGAATAAAAAATAAATAACAAAAACATCCAGTGGAAGCATTATAGATACAAAATGATCAGTTCAAATCAGAAATAGCCCAACGCACTACTTGACGCTGAGCGGCAAATGTCTCTTCCACCTAGGCTTGCCAGATCCAATTTGCCAAAAAGCTTGACATTGACAAAAAAAACTTGATTTTGACAAAAAAAACTTGACAAATAAAAACACTCATACTATTGGTTTTTATTTAATTTTTTATTATTTTATTTTTCATAAAAATTATTAGAATAAAAACAAATATATCACAAAAAGTAAAAATAACAGAAACAATGTAAAAGAAACAAAAAACAATATAACAATAAAAATTCAATCGTTATATATTTTAAAGAAAACTTAGGCGTTATTTAAAAAAAATATAGGTAATAACTTAAGAAAAAAAATATAGGTTCTATTTATTTTGCCACATATATTTCGTATTCTTAGATACAGAATTAATTAATTCTATACCATCGGGTGTTGTTAAAAAATTTTGAAAGTTTTTGCAATCCTCATTAAAATTTATTCTTATTAATAGTTCGGCTTTTATTAGATCGAAGGACATTCTATTCCTATCTTTGGTATATAAATTATTTAGCACACTAAATGCTTTTTCACAAAAGGCATTGCTTATTGGGATAGAAAACACAAATGAGATCAACTTTTTTAAATTTTGAAGATTGCTTTCTGCACACTTTTTTAAAAAGTATGACCATATTCTATCATTTGGTAAAATATCGTAAACTTCTCGAAGAACACAGTAATCGGCATACAGTTTATCATTGTCAATGTCATTTGAAATACCTAATAATTTCGGAAGCTCTAACAGCTTATTCCAAGTCAGAAGGGACTTTTTTATATTTAAACAGGAAATTTGATTGTATATTGATGTTTCTCCAAAATCATACCGTTCAGCTAAATAACTGGTAGCTCTCTTAAGAAACTCATTTGCTTCGAAATTGAAAGTACTTATTTCATCAGGGGAAAGGGATTTCATAATTGTAGCAACTTTGCTTCCATAAAAATGATCATTCATACGGCTTTGAATACTGTACATAAGATTGGCCAATACGTTATGTAGTTCTACAATTGTGCAGGAGTCACTTTCTAAAACTAATATAGCAGCTTGGAACTCGTGCATCACATTATGAATGAAATATAAATATAATATATACGGATAAACCTTCAATTGTGCATTCATCATCTTCATTTGTAAGTTCTATGTCGGAAATTGCATGTGCTACGAATTCCCAAAGAACTTTTCGACAATTTTCCTTGCCTTTTTGTAGAAAATATCTTTTTACTGCCGGCCAACAATATAACAAACGGTCAATTGCAGGCAGAAGTGAAAGCCATCTTGTAGGAACATGTCGAAGGAGATTTTTGTACTCGATGTTTGCAAATTCAAAACATTGTTTTAATTTTTTTGTAGTCTTAGCCGAAGAGCTAAATTCATTATATATTTTGATTACAATGTCTTCGACGTCAACAGTTAAAGCGTTAAGAGCATTTTTTATACAATTATTAATTACATGGCAATTGCAATTCGCTTTTATAATTTGGCTATTTTCATTTTTAAGTTTTTGAAATACAGAATTATATAAACCGTAATTAACATTTGCGTTATCAGCACTATACGATGTAATTTGTTCAATTTTTAATTTATTAACATTTGTAATTCTAATAATATTACCAAATATATCCTTAGATGCTTCATCAGGATCTTCGTAAAAATCTAAAATTTGTTTACGTATCCCAGTTTCGGGATCAAAATATTGTACAGCATACGGATAGGTTTTTACGTTACCGATATTTGAAGCATCGCTACTTACGGAATAATACCAACATTCTTTTAAGGCTTTAGCAACTTTTTCCTGCGAATATGGACCCAAAACATTTCTTGTTATAGCTGCTGATTTTGTACGTCCACATGTTATTTTGTTGGCAATTTTACTGTCGGAGTATATAGTAGAACTCATTTTCATTTGGCAATCTAAGCTGTTATAGCTGAGGCCGTGTAATACGTTATGAAATACACATAATAGTTCAGCCCGTGCAATTTGTGTTTCAATTGTAGTATCTGCTGAAACAGTGAAATTCGAAATGCTCCGGGACATTTTTTGCGACAATACGATTTTGGCATGTTTTTTAGTTTTCATATGTCTATTTAACGCCCAGCTCCCTTCATATTTTATTGAAATTTCTGTCTGACATAATTTACACAATGCAGTGTATTGATCTTTCTTTTGTATCCAATTGGAATATTCTGGTGCCACATGCCATCTATCCAAGTAAACAGTATATCTTGGTTTTTTTGATGGTCCAGCATCTTCGTTACCTTCTAGCATTTTTGTTATATTTTCACTAATCCAACGTATCACAATAGAATATTCTGCAAGTAATATACTCGTTAAAACAAATTAACAAACAAAAATATAAACTCACTTTTTATTTCCAAAAACTTCAATGTACGTATTGCAACTCAGCTGTTCAATGTTGTCAATTTACCAGTGTTGAGTAATGGGGTAAATATCAGTGTTGGCACTTTTATTATAATTGTACATACCTAAAGAGAACTATATTTTTTGTATGTATCATATTAGTCCTCAGTTGTATTGATATTAAAAATATGCTCTTTCGATGTGTTTTTTAGAAATATAAACTTACTTTTTTTAAGTATTATTACATATGTAGCTAGAATAAATTTGAGAAAAAAATTAACTTACAAAAAACATTGACAAATCACTTTTTCACTTGACACTTGACGCGCATTAAAAAACTTGACAATCAGGCCAAATCAGGCCCGTCTGGCAACCCTACTTCCACCCCCCATCGCATTCGTGTAATCTAGTTGTTACTCTTGTCGTTGTTCGTACAATGCTTAAGGCGGCTAACACTAATTGGTCCTTAGTTTTCGAGTTATCGTGTTAAAATCAATCAAAAATCATTTGTGAAAATTCGATAAAAATTAAAAATTTTTGAATTCTCATGTTCTGCCAACATCAACATTGGCAACAGTGTCCCATGAACGAGCTGAACGATTTCATCAAATACGAGCGCCTATTGTAGAACGCTATATAGAGGCAAGAGTATTCATTATCGTATAGCAGCCATATGCTTGGCACGGCTAGATAACGCTGCAGAATTACCAAAAACTAAAAGAAAAGTTTAATAAATAATTTCTTGATTAAATACCAAAATTGGTACGGATATATCATTTATAAATATTATATATTATTATAATTATATTATATATTATTACATTATATATTATTTATATACATGAAATTTGATGTTAAATATTTTTTCCATTCACACCATCTCCACCTAAAATTCAGTTTTATGGGACAGTTTATCACCACTTCGGAATAAGTACACAATTAACCCTAAAATGAATTTTAAGTTTATATTTATTTCTGGCATTTATGTTGAGTTTTTGACTGTTGGTGTTTTCAAAGACTTCTAGTAGAATTTTATAACAATATTTTTGTAGAACATTTTGACTCGGTAAACTCCTGTTTCAAGGGTGTTTTTACCCTTTTGAACAAAAAGGACCAAAAAGACCCCGATATTGAGTAGCTAGCTAGAGTGTTAAAATGCTGCATCATAAGAGTGCGCAATTCGGAAAAAGTACGAAATTAACCCTAAAATGAATTTTAGATTTTGAATTATTTGTAAAATTAATAATAAACGCATAGTAAAATTTTATGGCAAATATTTTAGTAAAACATTTTGACTCGTTAAATCCTTATTTTAAGGGCGTTTATTAATATTTTCCTCAAAAGGGACCAAAAAGACCCTTATATAGTGTAGCTAGAGGGTTAAAATGTTCCGGTCATAGTGTTTTAAGTAATATTGCTGAACACATCCTATACTCAAAATGTAAGGATCACAGGGTTTCATATGCCGTTGCGTGATAAGAATATACAAAAGGGGGAAATACTTTTTTTCACCCTTCGGAGCATACTCCTGCTCTTTTTACAAAAAAATCACTGAGATTGCCAGTTTTTATTCGCAAACAGTTATGCTGAATTGTGAAGTGGAGTTAATAATTTTGCAGTTTTATAAAAAACAGCTCTATCTCAAATTGTTATCGAAAAAATCCTAGAATAATATTTTGATTTTTCACAAAAACAAAAGATATGCTCAATTATGTCATAAAAAGCGAATACACTTTTTTCCAACAAAAATCGGTGAAATTGATATTTTCTGTTTTTTTCTTTTTGGAAAAAAAATCTTGTTCTTGGTTCTTCAGGAGAAGGACATAATTGCGATGTTCTAAGTTCTATCTCAACCTGTTTTTGAGAAATTATAATTTTAGAGATTTTTCAAAAAAAAAACAATAATTTTACTAAAATCGTGAATTTTGCAAAATGAAAAGTTCGGATTAAACAAAACTGAGTTCTAGCTCAAACCATTTTGGTGATTTTTGAAAAAATCAATTATTTTGCTGAAATCGCAAATTCGAAAAACCAAAAATTGAAAATGAAATTAGTTTGCAGAAATCGCGAAATTCGAAAATCAACCTATCATAATTTCTTCATCATACATCCACGCTATTTAAAATATTAGCGATTTTTTTAAAATAAAGTCTAAAATTTTACTGAAATCGCTTTTTCGAAAAAATTAAATTTTGGCGATTTTTCAAAAAAAAAAAAAAGAATTAAAATTTTATCGATTTGTTTTTCAAAAAATTTAAAATTTTACTGAAATCGCGTTTTCGAGAAAATTAAATTTTGGCGATTTAAAAAAAATCAATAACTTCACTAAAATCGCGAATTTCGCAAAATCAAAAGTTGCGCTAGGTAGGACAATCAGCCTAGACAATTTTATCGTTTCAAGCAAATTCGAAAAACCAAAAAGTGAAAAATGAAATTAGTTTACAGAAATCGCAAAATTCGAAATTCAACCTATCATAATTTCTTCATCATACATCCACGCTATTTAAAATTTTAGCGATTTTTTCAAAAAAATCTGGAATTTTATGCGTTTTCGAGAAAATAAAATTTTAACGATTTCTGAAAAAAATGCAATTATTTTATTGAAATCGTGAATTTCGAAAATCCAAAAATTTTACTCACCCGCCATAATTTTTTCATCATACATCCACGCTATTTAAGATTTTGGCGATTTTTTTTCAAAGAGTGCTATAATTTTACTAAAATTGCGATATTCAATAGAAAAAAGTGCTTGCTTATGCTCGCCTAGCACAATTTTGTCATCATAAATCAGAAAGTGCTATCTTCAAGTATTAACATTATCGCAAATTAGAATTTGGTTTGCTAAAATCAAGAAATTACCTATGATAATTTCTTCATCATACTATTTAAAATTTTGGCGATTTTTTTCAAAAAAATGTTGGTGATTTCTCAAAAAATCCAATTATTTTATTGAAATCGTGAATTTCGAAAATCCAAAATTTTCACTCAACTATTTTTTCAAAAGAAATCTGGAATTTTACGCTTTTTCGAAAAATAAAATTTTGGCGATTTCTGAAAAAATGAATTTTTTTTATTGAAATCGTGAATTTCAAAATGAGTTCTATCGTTTCTAGCTTTTAATGACTCCAATCCTACAGATTTTTTTTTTCAAATCATTTTGGCGGTTTTAAAAAAATCGATTATTTTGCTGAAATCGCAAAATTCGAAAAACCAAAAATTCAAAATAGAAATTATTTTGCAGAAATCGCGAAATTCGAAAATCAACCTATCACAACTTCTTCATCAGACATACACACTATTTAAAGTTTTAGCGATTTAAAAAATCTGAAATTTTACGCATTTTCGAGAAAACAAAATTTTGGCCTTTTCTCAAAAAATGCAATTATTTTATTGAAATCATGAATTTCGATAATCCAAAAAATTTACTCACCTATTTTTCAAAAAAAAAAAAATCTGAAATTTTACGCATTTTCGAGAAAACAAAATTTTGGCCTTTTCTCAAAAAATGCAATTATTTTATTGAAATCGTGAATTTCGAAAAACCAAAAATTTTTCCTCACCAATTTTCCTCAATTTTACGCGTTTTCGAGAAAATAAAATTTTGGCGATTTCTGAAAAAATGCATTTTTTATTGAAATCGTGAATTCCAAACTGAGTTCTATCGATTCTAGATTTTCATGACTCCAATCCTACAGAATTTTGTTCAAATCATTTTAATGGTTTTTAAAAAAAATCAATTATTCGAAAAACCAAAAATTCAAAATAGAAATTATTTTGCAGACATCGCGAAATTCGAAAATCAAACTATCATAATTTCTTCATTATACATCCACGCTATTTAAAATTTTAGCGATTTTTTTCAAAAAAATCTGGAATTCGATTTCTGAAAAAATTAAATTATTTTGTTGAATCCGTGAATTTCGAAAATCCAAAAATTTCACTCACCTATTTCTTAAAAAAAATTTACGCGTTTTCGAGAAAATAAAATTTTGGCGATTTCTGAAAAAATTCAATTATTTTATTGAAATCGTGAATTTCGAAAATTCAAAAATTTCGCTCACCTATTTTTTCAAAAGAAATGGAATTTTACGCGATTTCGAGAAAATAAAATTTTGGCGATTTCTCACAAAATGCAATTATTTTATTGAAATCGTGAATTTCGAAAATTCAAAAATTTCGCTCACATATTTTTTCAAAAGAAAACTGGAATTTTACGCGATTTCGAGAAAATAAAATTTTGGCGATTTCTCAAAAAATGTTTTTTTTATTGAAATCGTGAATTTCAAACTGAGTTCTATCGATTCTAGATTTTCATGACTTTTTTCATTACAAAATTTTTTTTTAAATCATTTTGGCGGTTTTTAAAAAAATCAATTATTATGCTGAAATCAAAATAGAAGTTATTTTGCAGAAATAGCGAAATTCGAATATCAACCTATCGTAATTTCTTCATCATACATCCACGCTATTTAAAATTTTAGCGATTTTTTCCAAAAAAAAATGTGGAATTTTACGCAAACAAATTTTTGGCGATGTCTCAAAAAATGCAATTATTTTATTGAAATCGTGAATTTCGAAAAACCAAAAATTTTAAATATTGTTTTTTTTTTCAAAAAGGGCTATATTTACTAAAATTGCGATTTTCGATAGAAAAAAGTGCTTGCTTATGCTCGCCTAGAACAATTTTGTCATCATAAATCAGAAAGTGCTAACTTCAAGTATTAACGTTATCGCAAATTAGAATTTCCTCCATTTTTCAAAAAAATTCTATAATTTTACTAAAATCTGGTTTTCAAGAAAATTAAAAATTTTACCGATTTTTCCAAAAAAAAAAAACAATAATTTTACAAAAATGGCAATTTTGGCAAAGTAGAAAAATGTACCGATTATGATCGCCTAGCACAATTTTTTCATCATTTTATTCATTGATGACCTTTTGGATCGGTCCTCGAACTCAAGCTGCTCATTCGCGGATGACAGTAACCTCTGTCATTCGTACTCATAGAATTAAGATTTCAATTGCACGCTTGTTTATAAATAATCAAATAATTTGCCCAATTTTATTTTTGATAAGAACAAGTTAAGGAACTCATAGCATTATGCTTAAAATGACTGTTATAGAAAGAAACAACAACAAAAATAATTTTTGCTAGCACAAGATTTTGATAAGCTTCTTTTGTCATAGGCTAGTATCGACAATGTTACGATGATTATACCACCACAAGAATTGAGCTAAAATATATATAAATAAGTAATAAGTTATTTGTTGATTAACCCATTAAGTTCCAAATATAATAACGCGTTAAATATGTTTCAATTGTCTCGTCTACTGCAAATACATTTAAGGAGCATCATATTATGGTTGAAAATTATGATTGTGGATGATTAACATACTATGAATGAATACTCCAACCATAATCCAAATCATAATATGATGCTCTTCGTATATGGTTGCAGCAATCATATCTCTTCTCTGAGTGGAGAGATCACGATTGTGTCATTAGAGAGTTTAGCTTGTTTTATGATAGATTTCCCATATCAACTATATATGTTTAAATACCTAAACTAATTGTCATCCTTTTTGTTATTATTTCAGGTGGCATGATTTTCCTTTCCGGCGGCATGAATATGGCCCTAAGTGTGGGCTGGTCTCAGTACAGTTCATTTGGCGGGATGGAACATTTTTGCTATTCGTGGTTTATCGCCGTGATCATTGGCACCATTTTATCCATGCCTCTAAGACAATTGATACCCAAGAAATTTGTAATGGTTTGTATTCGATCGATATGATTAGCCAACGAATTAGTAATATTCTCATAATTATTATAGGCCACTTCTGCAGTGCTTATTCTCATCGGAGGTATCTTATTCACAAGCCATCCCAATAGCTACGATGCTTTATTGGCGGGCCGCTATCTCAATGGCATTGCCATAGGTTTGGCCATCGTGCCGTTTCTGATGAACGCCAGTGAAATAGCCGACGATTCATATCGCGGCTCCTGCCTGGCCGTCGAACAGTATTCGATGTCCTTTGGCATGGCCATTAAAATGATGTATGCCACATATTGGAATATTACCCTGGACTTTCCCGTCAATCGTTTACATGGCATCTTTGATATTGTTTTTGCTGTAATGACTATGGCATCATCTCTGGTGTATTTCATCGAATCCCCCCTGGAGCATATACGCAAGGGCAACGAGGCGGCGGCCTTGGATTGTTTAGTCCGCCTGCGAAAACCACAAGTCCTTACCACGGAAACAACGGCCTTGCTCGAGCAACAAAAGGCCTATGTACGGGAAGAGGAGCGCTTGACGGTGGAACAAAGCCTCGGCCAGGGTTTCTGGCCATTGCTGAAACTGCTGATAGTGCGCAGCCTGATATTACCCTTCTGCTTCTCGATGCCCCTAAATGTGGCGCTGCAGTACAGTATGGGTAGAACCGGCAGCCAATGGGCTCCCACAGTGTCCGGTATTTTACGAATTGCTGGTAGTTTTATAGCCACTTTCCTGGTGGATAAAATTAGCCGTAAGTTGCCTTCTCTCCTTCCAGTGGCCTGCATCGGAGGCTTCCTCGTCGCTCTTGGTTCACAATTCCAATATCTTAGCAATATTTCGAACTACGACGATATGGCGACAGCCTTGTACTTGTACATGGCGTTGCAACTCTTCGCTGGATTATATGCACCCTACACGTCCATCTACATGGCGCAGGCATTTCCGCTGCTCGTGAAACCCTATCTAATGGATGTGGTGGTGATTGTCGAGCAGCTAATCCACATCATATTTATCACAACCATCCGAATATATGTGGGGGACAGTCTGATGGCTCAGGGTATTATTATGCTGGTGGCCTTTGTGCTGTTGTGCCTAACCCTGCCAGAGACAAGAAACACATCATTGGCCGAGGCTCAAAGACGTTTTAGGCAGTTGCTTAACTTGGGCGTGAACTGAGGCCAGTGAAACGATAAACATATGTGTGTATATTGTATATTTGTAATATAGTTTATTTATATAGAGTCAAGGTGTAATTAATAACTTCCAATTAAAAGCTTTGCCAAAGATTAATATAGATTCTTTGATTTCTAGTGTAAAAGTATGTGAGCATAACTTCTACAGTTATCCATAGATTTTCTTCAACTAGTCCTGGTTTTCTTCGTTAATATCACAGCTATTAAAAATTAATACCATCATCTCTCGTATCAAAATTGGACACACAATTTTTCTTTTTTTTTGTTGTATAGTGTATCAGCCATTAACGTGTAGGGGACCGCAGACATTCCAGGCCCACAGCCGATTTCGGAAGAAATGGCTCGGAGAGACCATTTATACATATTGAGTTTTTATGAGGTTTGTCAGTTTAGGTGGGATTCCTGTGGTTCTTAGAAGATTCTATATTTTGCAACTACAGTAGAATAGTCCACAATTTTTAAGTATATATGTATGTCAATGTACTCAACGCATAACCACATTTGCTCGGAAACCAGCTTGTTCCTTCCGTAGCTTTATTTCCATCGTTGCATCGTTTATTCGTATTATTCCAAAAGAGGATTCAGGTAACTATTTTGGATGGTACAGATAGAGACGAAATTCCTCTGTAATTTTTACACGGGACGATGTTCCCTTTCTTAGGCAAATTTATCAGGATGCCTTGCAACCAGTCGTCGTTGGACAACCTTTTAATATTTTCAGTGGAATACGCTCATATCCTCATACGGCCATATCCAGATAAACCATCTAATAATAGTTGGTTTTACCAGACATGCAGGATTGTTGTCGGATCCGAAGAGAAAGCGTCCAGGAAAGAACCATGTGTGCCAGGGTACTTAGACGTGAAAAGTTTCTGTACGAACAATTTCTTCGCGCCAAAGTTCATTCTTCTCCCAGTTGAAGTAAGAACTTTTGGTCATTTGTAAGCAGAGTAAAGGATAACTCCTCAGCTCTCACAACTCTTGTTAAAGATGACCAGATATTCACTAACTCGGTTGCCTAAGCTAACTTATTGGCTGAAATGTTTGCAAGGAACTAATCCTTGCCTGAAAGCAATCAACAACTCCACGTGATCGAAAATGTAACTAATTCTATGGCTCAGATATTTCCTCCAACACGTGGAGTTAAAAGTGTTCTTGCAAATCTGTACGTAAATAAGTCTCCGGGCCTGGATGACATTTCAGCACTTGTCCTATGTAAGTGCTCTTCGACGCTTGCCAGTCCAATTCGCAATCGCGAACATCCAGCCCATCCCTAAAAAGGTGAAGCTAATAACGCTGCTAATTACCGCCCGATTGCGATTTCCACTGCGTTCTCGAAGGTTATGAAGAGTGTGGTTAATCACCATCTTGTGAGCTATTTAAAGAATAATGACTTACTTAATGATCGACAGTATGGTCTCCGTAGGTATCGATCTACGGAGGACCTGATGACGCTGCTGTCAGAACAAGGGATCATTTTGGTGAGAGTAAGATCGTTGCTCTAAATATCTCCAAGGCTTTTGATAGAGTCTGGCGCAAGGCGCACTCATATCAAAGCTAATCGCTCTTGGTGATGATAGTGAATTCTCTCGAACTTCCTCAGAGATCGCAATATACGTGATGTTGTAGATCATCCAACGAACATAGGTTAAACGCAGGAGTACCACAGGGCTCAATCCTTTCCCCTCCCTTTTTCTTTTTTTCATCGACGACCTTTTGGATCGGAAATTAAGGACTAAAGGCGATTGATGGATGAGTTACTCATCCAGAATTTTCGGGCCATTTCCGAATGGGGTCAAGTGAATAGAGTATATTTTAATCCATAGTCTAGTCTAGTATAGAGTCTGGCGCAAGGCGCACTCATATCAAAGCTAATCGCTCTTGGTGATGATAGTGAATTCTCTCGATTTATATCGAACTTCCTCAGAGATCGCACTATACGTGATGTTGTAGATCATCCAACGAGCATGGGTTAAACGCAGGAGTACCATAGGGCTCAATCCTTTCCCCTCTCTTTTTCTTATTTTCATCGACGACCTTTTGGATCGGAAATTAAGGACCAAAGGCGATTGATGGATGAGTTACTCATCCAGGATTTTCTGGCCATTTCCGAATGGGGTCAAGTGAATAGAGTATATTTTAATCCAATTAAGATCCAGAGCTCCTTCTTGTCTTGTAGATACTGAGCAATTGGAGGCTCTTTATGTTCTGCGCCTGAAGATCCAATGTGTTGTAAGTTGAAGAGAACGTGTACAGGGTTTTCCAACAAGAGGTGTTATTTTGGTATTCAAAGAAAAATTCCATTTTTTAAGATAAATGATCGGATGTTTATTTCATAATAAAGAGGAAGGTATGCCGTTAATAATAAATAATAATTTTCCATAACCAAATCGCCCTATGTCCTCGATAGCCTCACGAATTCTATCTTTGAGGTCTTGAATCGATGCTGGGCTGTTGGCGTAGACCTTATCGTTCACGCTGAGAAGTTTCGTCATATTTCGGAAACAAGTCCATATTTGGTTATTCTTTTCACCCTCTAATAGGCCTTCGCTCAATATTCGGTCCTAATAACTTATATTTTGGGTGACTCATCATTATTCACTTCACCATATCAAGCCCTTAGCCCTTAGGGTTGCCCATATTCGACGGACCCATCTGGCAACGCCATAACTTTTGACAGATATGTCAGATCGCTTAATGACATACCGCGTTTGAAGCGTCAGTCCAAGCAGATTTTTACCATGCAACAATACACGCCACGCGAATTGAAATAGTCCTGAATAGCCCTGAAATAGTTGAAATTTACATTCAACAGAACAAGTCAATTGTGAAAACTCAACGTGCTTTTAAAATATTAAAAAATGTGAGAAGTGCGCCTTCTAAGAACACCATTAAGCGTTTATACGAAAAATTTTCGACTGGTAAGGCTCTTTCTAATCCGAAGAGGCCAAATAAAAGTCGACCAAGGCGATCGGCCGAGAATATCGCTGCCGTACGAGCCAGTGTTGAGAGGTCCCCAAGAACATCCCAAAAACGCCGTTCTCAGCAGTTGGGCATGGCTCGGTCCACTTTACAACGGATTATTCGCGTTGATTTGCATTTGTTCCCGTACAAAATTCAATTGACGCAAAGATTGTTGCCTGTGGACAAGCCTCGTCGATTGGAATGGGCCCAAAGAGTCATCGAAATGGCCGAAGATGACGAGCAATTTTGGAACAAAATTATCATGTCCGATGAAGCCCATTTCACATTGAATGGGACCGTAAATAAGCATAATTGCCGTATTTACGCCACTGAAAATCCTCAGGAGATTCAAGAAGTGCCTCTTCATGACGAAAAAGACACAGTTTGGTGCGGCGTTAGTGCGAAAACGGTCATTGGGCCGTTTTTCTTCCAAAATGAAAATGTCCATGCTGTTACCATCAACCAGGAGCGTTATCGCGACATGATGACCAATTTTGTGATGCCAATTATTCGTCGAAAGCGTATGAGGCAGTTCTGGTTTCAACAAGACGGCGCTCCACCGCACACAAGTCGCATAACAATCGATTTTCTGAAGAATTTGTTTCCGGGCCGTTTGATGTCGAAAAGTGGTGATTTGGACTGGCCACCGCGTTCGCCCGATTTGACGCCGCCTGACCTCTTCTTGTGGGGATATTTGAAGTCAAAGGTTTACGTTAACTAGCCAAGGACCGTAGAAGAGCTCAAGGACAACATTCGTGAAGAAATAGCCGCTATTCCGGCCGAAATGTTGGCGAAAACGATGGAAATTAAATGATTAAGATTGCCAACCGCCAAATTTTTATTTTTTTCTTTGATTTTTTTAAAAAAAACATGGGTCCGTCGAATATGGGCAACCCTGTATGTGGTATAAAACACCGCTAGTTTGGTATCCACTGTTACTTCTGAACAAAAATGAAATGGTTTATTCTGGGAGTGTTTAAGATTATCAGATGCTAATAACCAGGTCCTTGTCTGATTTTCCATCTTCACTTATTGCAACTCACCAAAATAACAGAAATGTTCTACTTGTCTCAGGGTTTCACATCCCATGTGTAGTTGGTGTGTTATTTTTAAGCACAAACACAAACCAGCAATAACTCTCATTACCAAGTAATGTTGGACATAATGCTGAAACTACTTATTTTTTTAATGGGATTGTAAAGAAATAAGTACTCCACGCACGCTAACAAAAAGTTAATATATAAGTACTGGTTGGTAAGCATGTTGGTGGACGTTGTTGTGTATAGTTGTTTGTAATATAGTTTATTTAAATAGATTTAGATCCAATTAATAAAATCTAATTAAAAGTTTTGGCGAAATTGAAATAGATTCTTTGATTTCTACTCGAAAAGTATGTTGTTCAAATTAAAATAAATAAAAAATAAATAGCTGGCCCCCAGAAAAGTGTCTGCAAGCGGTATCTAGCGATAAGTCCAACTTTCCTTCAGCGTATTCGATTTATGTGCACTCAGGGAATGGCACTAGCATAACCACTATAGGTGACACATCGCCATACTGGAAATGAGCAGCTTTTGGATTGTTTACATCAAACATTCCTTATCATTGACAGCAAATATTTTGTTGTTATCGTTTTTATTGCGAACGTAGTCTTCTTACTCACCTGAGAGCCTGCCTGCCTGCAGGTGTTAGCGGCGATAAGCCAAATCCATGGGTTGCTACAAAATCACCAACCAATTTTCCATCTTTATCGCTACATTTGGACTGATAATGTGCGTAGAATTCAACATACACTATACGCAGTATACAATATTTATTTTTTATATATTTTTCTTTTAATACTGGGTGATTTTTTAAGACTTGATAACTTTTTTTTAAAAAAAAACGCATAAAATTTGCAAAATCTCATCGGTTCTTTATTTGAAACGTTAGATTGGTCCATGACATTTACTTTTTGAAGATAATTTCATTTAAATGTTGACCGCGGCTGCGCCTCAAGTGGTCCATCCGCTTAGTCCAATTTTGGCATTTCCACGTTTTTGAGTAACAGAGGCCCAATTGCTGCGAACGGCGACGAATCGATAATTGATGGTCATCATTAACATTGGCCGATACAGCTGCGATATTTTCTTCAGTTCGTACTCTACGTCAGCGTCTTGGTGGTTTAATGTCCAACAATGTAAATTTGGTGCGAAATTTAGTCACAATAGCCCGAATAGCCGCTTCAGTGGGTCGATTAAACTGACCATAAAATGGAAGCGTGCGATGAACTTTCTTAACAGAGCACGCATTTTGATAATAAAATTCAATGATTTGCAAGCGTTGCTCGTTAGTAAGTCTATTCATGATGAAATGTCAAAGCATACTGAGCATCTTTCTCTTTGACACCATGTCTGAAATCCCACGTGATCTGTCAAATACTAATGCATGAAAATCCTAACCTCAAAAAAATCACTCTTTAGTTAGTTTGTATAGTTTCGATATGGACGACAATGATTAGTTATAGACAACTCAGTCTTTCGAAAACATTCGAGGCAACTAGTCAACGAATTGAAATTCCACAACAGATTCTCGAAATTTATCAAAAGGAAAACGAACTTCAAATTCTCACACAGCACTCAATTATCTGGAATTATTCTGAAAGTTTGAGAAAGGAACAGTAGATAAACGGAAGTGCAGTGATGTCTTATCCAGCGCAACAGGGCCCACCGACTGTGATTTATGTCACAACACCACCGGTGCCAGCCCCACCGGTGCCAGCCCCACCGGTGCCAGCCCCACCAATACAAGCCAACAGTGAATGGCGTAACAAACCGCAAACCCATGCGACGCTAGCAGGTGATTTGATTACGTTGATTTTTTTGTTTCACTGAACCGCAGCTCAGAGGATGTCCTCTATAAATGCAGTGCATTGCTTTGAGGGAGCGAAGATTAGGTACTGGAAGGAGGAAAGAAAACTGGTCGTAATAGGCGGGAAAGATATTTGCCCGAAGTCGATAGTACGAGCGGGGAACGAATACATGCTGGAATATGTTGTCAAATCGACAATAAATGGATGCGAGTTCCTTGAAAATCGCGTATCTCTACCAAAAGTCCTCACGTCCGGGATGAGATCACGAATATCTGAAGAACAAACACCATAAAAGTGTCGACAGAACAGCGACACACATCTCACATTATGAGGGTGATGAAGAGATACAATAAAGTTGGATAGTCACCTATCAACACCATCGCCCTCCTCTGAACACGGTCAAGTAGCTCCTGGAGTAGGATCCTGGAGCACCCGACCATAAAGGTGTAGATATTGTGAAGATCAGAGAGAGTGAAGTACTTCTTAGGCCGCTTTAAAAAGTCTAGACACTTGAATGCCTCCTTTGTCTTGTCCAACGAACATCGCAATGTATCTTCATGTCCAGAACATCAAGAGTGTGCGATTGCTCAATATTCACACTGTTCATTGAAATCGACGACATCATTGGTTGGATAGTCAGCTATCAACACCATCGCACTCCTCTGAACACGGTCAAGTAGCTCCTGGGAAGATCCTGGAGCACCCGACCATATAGGTAATGTAGATATTGTGAAGATCAGAGAGAGTGAAGTACTTCTTAGGCCGCTTTAAAAAGCCTAGACACTTGAATGCTTCCTTTGTTTTGTACAACGAACATCGCAATGTATCTTCATGCCCAGAACATCAAGAGTGTGCGATTGCTCAATATTCACACTGTTCATGAAAACACCATTGGATCAGTGAATCGCTTGTGAGTCAACAAGGAGCACAGAGTCTTACGTGCTCTATTCACTCGAACCCATTCGGAAATGGTTGAGGGACTCATCCATCAATCGCATTTTGTTCGCACTTTCTTGACGACTTGGTCCATGATCGAATGAGTATGGATGAGAGAGTTTAGAGAGTGGATTGGATTCGAAGTCTGATTCAAAAGGTCGTCGATGACAATCAGAAAATTGAAGGGGGAAAGGGCAGAGCCCTGTGGTACTCCTGCGATTAACCTATGCTCGTCGTATGATAAACCATCTACAACAACAAATATAGAGCGATCTCTGATATATCGACCTTCCGATACAAATCGAGAGACTTCACTCACTGCCAACACCAAAAGCGATACGCTTTGATATAAGTGCGCCGTGCCAGACTCTATCAAAGGCCTTGGAGATATTTAGAGTAACGATCTTACGCTCACCGAACTGTTGGATAGATCGACACCATTTTTCGGACAGCAGTGTCATCAGGTCTCCCGTAGATCACTTCCTATGGAAGTCGTCGATGAAAATAAGAATATTGATGGGGGAAGGACAGAGTCCTGTGGTATACAGTCGGTTAACCTATGCTCGTCGCATGAGAAACCATCTATAAGTGCGATCTCTGAGGAAGCTCGATAAAAATCTATCAAAAGCGATAAGTGCACCGTTCCAGACTCTATCAAAGGAATTGGAGATATTTAGAGCAACGATCTTACGCTCACCGAACTGTTGGAGAGATCGACACCATTTTTCGGATAGCACTGTCATCAGGCCCCCCATAGATCTATGCCTACGGAAGTCGTCGATGAAAATAAGAAAAATTAAGGGGGAAAGGACATAACCCTGTGGTACTCCTGCTAATAACTTATGCTCGTCGGATGGGAAACCATTTATAACAACACGTATTGTGTGATCTCTGAGGAAGCTCAATATAAATCCAGAGAAGTCACTCAATGCCACAACCAAAAGCGATAAGCTTTGATAAAGTGCGCCGTGCCAGACTCTATCAAAGGCCTTGGAGACATTTAGAACAATGACCTTACTCTCACCAAACTGGTGGATGGATCGATTTCACTTTTCGGACAGCAGCGTCATCAGGTCTCCCGTAGATCAATTCCTGTAGAAGTCGTCGATGAAAATAAGAAAAATGAACGGGGAAAGGACAGAACCCTGTGGTACTCCTGCTAATAACCTATGCTCGTCGGATGAGAAACCATTTATAACAACACATATTGTGCGATCTCTGAGGAAGCTCAATATAAATCCAGGGAAGTCACTATCAAAAGCGATGAGCTCTGATATGAGTGCACCGTCCCAGACTCTATCAAAGGCTTTGGAGATATCATGAGCAACGACCTTACTCTCACCGAACTGGTGGATGGATCGATTCCACTTTTCGGACAACAGCGTTATCAGGTCCCCCATAGTTCTGTGCCAACGGAATCCATATTGTCGATGATTAAGTAAGTCATTGTTCTCTGTATACCTCACAAGATGGTGGATAACAATACTCTACATAACTGTCGAGAGCGCAGAGCAAATCGCAATCGGGCGGTAGTTAGCAGGCCTACTAGCCTCACCTTTTTAGGGATGAGCTGTATGTTCGCAATCTTCCTACGCGGTGGGAAGTTACCTACACGGTATGCAAGGTTGACCAGTTTACGAAGTGGACGGGCAAGCTGAAATGCCATCCAGGCCCGGAGACTTATTTACGTCCAGATTTGCGAGAACCCTTTTAACTCCACGTGTTCGAGGAAATATCTGAGCCATGGAATTAGTTACATTTTCGTTCTCGTGGAGTGTTTGATTGTTGTTAGGCGGAGACTTATTTACGTCCAGATTTGCGAGAACCCTTTTAACTCCACGTGTTCGAGGAAATATCTGAGCCATGGAATTAGTTACATTTTCGATCACGTGGAGTGTTGGATTATTGTTAGGCAGTTAACTTTGGCAACCGGGCCATCTTTAACAAGAGTTGGGATATATGACCAAAAGCTCTTACTTTCCCTGAGAGGCGAGAGCTTTTCACGTCTAAATACCCTGGCTTACCCGGTTCTTGTCTGTTTGCGTAGCAAATCAGTGCTAGAATTTTTATTCAAACGATTTTCTGAACTTTTCTTCTGCAACTTTTGTTAGATGGTTGATCCGAAATAACTTTCGTTGAAATAAATGACTTCATTCCAATCAAGATATTTTCGATAATTTCAGCCGCAGCAAGTATATCGCAAAAAAAAGCAAAGCTTCCAATTGTAATGCTGCAAAAAGTTGTTGAGCTCGGCTCGCTTTAGGGATGGGGTCGAAGCGACGCCAAGAGCGGATACGAAAAGGATGTTGAAACAATATAATGATCGGAATTATCAAGAGGCGCTAGAAAATATAAGGATATTTAGATGTTGCACTTGGACACACGGAATGCGAGTCGGTACATTCACTAATTGTGTCAAATCATTATGCGCGGCAAAAAGCTCCGGAGTTGAGTGACTCGAATGGGCAAACCATGAGGAATTATGGACGTTGAAATCACCAGCAACCAAAATTTCTCTGCCAGGACAATCCTCTAAAATGTTAGTGGTTGGATCTGAAAGGGCGTCGAGCCATTAAGGGATGCCAAACGGTAGTTAGCTTCACCTGTTTTAGGGATGGTCAGTATATTCGCAATCTTCCAACGCGCTGGGAAGATCCCCGGTTTATCCGAAATAACTTTGGCTGGAATAAATGTCTCAAATAAGGATAGGAAAGAAGGAAGCTAAAGCTTCACTTAACTCCAGCAGAACTTGCTATAATAAAGAAATCTACCAAAGCCTGTATAGCCAACTTAATCGGAGAAGAAAAAGAAGCAACCGAAGATAGAAACGGAAGTGGATCAAGCAATAACATCGATCAGGAAGCGCCGGCAGCCGCCGAGACCTCTAACAAGCAACCAAGAAACTCACAAATATTAAAGTGAGAAGAACTTGTAGCAGCCCAAGAACAAACATTTCTATCGAGCCCCCGGAGTTGCAGAAATATGTTAATAAAATCATTAAAAATTAAAGGTTCCCCAAAAACTAATCGAAGGAATCATAGCAACAAACGATATTGAATTTTGGCTGATGGATTTTGATTCTGAACCACTGTGTGTGGTTCAAATGTGTCAAATAAAAGCAAGTGTGTTAATCCAATCAATGATATCACTTCCGCTGAAGCAGGTAGTGTCTCCAATAGAAGTCAACTGTGCAGGGCAGACGAAAATGACGGGTAACTAGAAAGACATGTTATGTTAGTTATGTTCTTCCGCGCCGAATCTTAAATAGCCTTCACCGTGGAGAGCATTCCTAAGTATTGCCGGCAGATTAGAGGCTGTCGACTGTATGTAGAAGTGATCATTTGAAACTTTGTGTTAGGAGCCAAGGTACGCTCCTAACACAAAGTTAGATTTTTGTTAGATTTTCAATTTTTAATTATCTTGTTTTTTATTATTATTTCAGGTGGCTTTATCTTCATATCCGGCGGCTTAAATATGGCCCTAAGTACGGGCCTATCTGGAACGCTGAAACATTTTTGCTATTCGTGGTTCATCGGTGTGATCATTGGAGCCATTTTATCCATCCCTCTGAGACATTTTATATCCAAGAAATTTATAATGGTTTGTATTCGGCCGAGCTTAGCTAAGGAATTAGTGATATTATAAGACCTCCCTTCTTTCCCATCAAATATTATAGGCCGCTTCGTCACTGCTTATCCTCGTGGGAGGCATCTTATTCATAAGCAATTCATACAACTACAATGTCTTATTGGCGGGGCGCTATATCAACGGCATTGCCATAGGTTTGTCCATCGTTCCGTTTCTGATGAACGCCAGTGAAATAGCCGACGATTCATATCGCGGCTCCTGCCTGGCCATCGAACAGTATTCGATGTCATTTGGCATAGCCATCCGTATGCTTTATACCTCATATTGGAGTGCAAACGTGAACTTTCCCGCCAATCGTTTACATGGCATTTTGGATATTTGTTTGGCAGTTGTAGCTGCCGGTTGTCTGGCACTCTTTGTCGAGTCCCCCATTGAGCAAATACGTAAGGGCAACGAGGCAGCGGCCTTGGAGAGTTTGGGCCGTCTGCGACGACCACAGGGTGTTACCACGGAAACAACGGCCTTGCTCGAGCAGCAAAAGGACTATATACGGGAAGAGGAGCGCCTGACGGTGGGACAAAGCCTCGGTCGGGGTTTCTTGCCATTGCTGAAAATGATTGTCGTGCGCAGCATGATGTTGGCCTTCTGCTTCTCGATGCCCCTAAATATGGCTTTTCAGTTCAGTATGATTAGAATCGGTAGACAACTATGGGCTCCTGCTTTGTCCGCTGGTTTACGAATGTTCGGTAGTTTAACTGCCATCGTTCTGGTGCAGAGATGCGGCCGAAAATTGCCTACTGTTTTGCCAGTGGCTCTCATCGCGAGCTGTTTCATTGGTCTTGGCTCAATATTTCGATATCTTACCAATATTTTGAACTATCAAAACATGAATGGAGCCATGGGTTTGTACATGGTTACGCATTTTTTCGCCGGATTATATGCACCCTACACCTCCGTCTACATGGGTGAGGCATTCCCATTGCGCGTGAAGCCCTATCTAATGGATGTGGTGGTGATTGTCGAGCAGTTACTTCAGATCATATTTATCGCGATATTCCGTTTAAAAATTGGCAACACTTTGATGACTCAGGGTATTATAATGCTGGTGACGTTTGTGCTGATGTGCTTAACCCTGCCAGAGACGAGAAACACATCATTGGCGGAGGCTCAGAGCCGTTTTAGGAAGTTACTAAACTTTGGCTCGAACTAATGGCAGTTAGGCTAAGATATGTTTGTGTGTATTGTATATTGTATATGCATAGTTTACTTAACTGAAAGATGTAGAGCATTGTTTATAATTGTCATGTGGATTTAATAAATTTTAGTTGAAACTCCAAGCGTTATTTGTCCAGGGTTTCTTGCATTATTGCACTGTGGAGACAATGGTTGCAATTGCTTTTGCAATTTTTTATCAGAACAAATTCATTCCTATCCCTATTTGCGGATATTTCTACGGCGCTCTTATGTAAACCCTCATCGATTTTCCTCGGAGATCATGGAATTCATTGCGACATCGTTGCTCTGGATACCTCCACGGCGCTATCATATCAAAGCTCATCGATCTTCCTCGGAGATCAGGGAATTCATTGCAAGATCGTTGTTCTAAATACTTCAAAGGCCTTTGAAAGAGTGTAGCAGGGCACCCTCTTATGAAACCTCCTCTGTTTTGGAGTCGGCAGTAGCTCCTATCGATCTTCCTCGGAAATCAGGAGATTAATTGCAAGATCCTTGCACGTCTAGCACGGCCGTCTCATATCAAGCCTTATCGATCGGCAGTAGCTTATATCGACCTTCCACGGAAATCAGTAGATTCATTGCCAGACCATTGCTCTGGATATATCCATGGCATTTGATAGAGTCTAGCACGGCGCTCTCATATCAAACCTCATTGGTTTTGGTTTCGGCAGTGTCTTATATCGATCTTCCTCGCAGATCAGGGAATTCATTCAAGATTCTTGCTCTGGATATCTCCACGGCCTTTGATACAGTCTAGCACGGCGATCTCATATCGAACCTTATCGGTTTTGGTGTCGGTAGTGGCTTCTATTCATCTATGTCGGCATTAGGTTATATCGATCTACCTAGGGGTTACAGATCGTAACTCTTGATATCTGCACGGCCTTTGATAGAGTCTAGCACGGCGCTCTCATAACAAACCTCATCGGTTTTGGTGTCGGCAGTGGCTTTTATCAATCTTCCTCGTATATCAGGGAATTGATTGCAAGATTGTTGCTCTGGATATCTCCACGGTCTTTGATAGAGTCTAGCACGGTGGTTCTCATTTTGTTGCTCATTTTGTTGTCGGCAGTGGCTTCTGTCGATCTTCCTCGGAGATCAGGGAATTCATTTCATTGCCGTTGCACTGGATAACTCCGCGGCCTTTGATAGTCCAGAACGGCGCTCTCATATCAACCTCATTGACTCTGGTGTTGACAGTGGCTTCTATCGATCTTCCTCGGAGATCAGGTAGTTCATTTCGTGGCCGTTGCTCTGGATATCTCCACGGCTTTTGATAGAGTCTAGCACGGCGCTCTCATAACAAACCTCATCGGTTTTGGTGTCGGCAGTGGCTTCTGTCGATCTTCCTCGGAGATCAGGGAATTCATTTCATTGCCGTTGCACTGGATAACTCCGCGGCCTTTGATAGTCTAGCACGGCGCTCTCATATCAACCTCACCGACTCTGGTGTTGACAGTGGCTTCTATCGATCTTCCTCGGAGATCAGGGAGTTCATTTCGTGGCCGTTGCTCTGGATATCTCCACGGTCTTTGATAGAGTCTAGCACGGCGCTCTCTTAACAAACCTCATAGGTTTTGGTTTCGGCACTGGCTTTTATCGATCTTCCTCGGAGATCAGGGAATTCATTTCATTGCCGTTGCACTGGATAACTCAGCGGCCTTTGATAGTCTAGAACGGCGCTCTCATATCAACCTCATCGACTCTGGTGTTGACAGTGGCTTCTATCGATCTTCCTCGGAGATCTGGAAGTTCATTTTGTGGCCGTTGCTCTGGATATCTCTGGATATCTCCACAAACCTCATCGGTTTTGGTGTCGGCAGTGGCTTTTATCGATCTTCCTCGGTGATCAGGGAATTCATTTTATGGCCGCTGCACTGGATATCTCCACAGCCTTTGATAGAGTCTAGCACGGCGCTCTCATATCAATCTCATCGACTCTGGTGTAGGCAATGGCTTCATGCAGGATATCTCCACGTATCGGCAGTGACTTCTATCGCTCTCATATCAAACCTCATCGGTTTTGATTATTTTCGTGTCTTTTATGTAGCCGTGAGAATCTCCTCATGTCAAGTTGGCATTATCTACCAACTGGTATCAGAACTGGTGTGTTTGCCAAACATTTCAGGTACTTATTGCCACCTGAAATGCCATATTATGTTTGACAAACACATTTGCTTACCGGCAGCAGCTTTTCTAGTTCAAGATTGTATTTGCAAAGGAAGAAAGTATGGATATAAATCTCCATGGCGTCTAATCGGATATATTTTCTTCACTAATCTAACTTAAGTGTTGTTGGCATTTAATCTCTCCGACAGATATGGATTATGGACGAATGAGTAAAAATGTAAGAATGTGAATACTCTTATCGGCGAATACCCTTATCAAAGTTTGACCCAAAGCTAAAAATGAGGTTGTCAACCTATGCTCGTCGGACAAGAACTCATATATATATATATATATATATATATATATATATATATATATATATATATATATATATATATATATATATATAACGTATAGTGTGATCTTTAAGGAAGATCGACCAGACTCTATCTAGAGCACTCTCACCAAACTGATGGATGAATCGTCTCCAACGGTCGGACAGCAGAGACATAAAGTCTCCCGTACATCAATTCCTACGGAAGCCATACTGTCGATCATTAAGTAGGTCATAGATCTCTATATACCTTGCAAAGTGGTGATTACGCTCAATGGAATTGGAGAGCATAGAGCAACTCGCCAACGGACGGTAGTACGTTAGCGTTCTCTAGCTGATAAAACCTCCGAATGGGTTGGAATATTGACACGATGGCGGACTGAAGGGCTAGTATCGAAGATCGCTTACAGAGTACAATTGCTGAAATTCCAGTCAATTCCTACGGAAGCCATATCTTTGGTATCTTTCTCCATAATCTTGGGGAAAGCACATTACAATCGGCTCCCAACACGCCGACAAGACGCTTTGGGGATTCCGTGAAATGTATTCCATTATTATGTACGATTGCTTCCGATTTGTATTGGGCATTGTACTTGACTTAAAGTTCGTCATATTCTATCGTAAATGCTTACACTTGTCTTATTGAATTTGCCCATCATAACACTGTTATCGGCGACAAGAAATACTTTTAATGCCAACTTCTGATAAAAGTATTGTCACACGCCTGCTGGCACCTCAAAGCTTATATGTGCGCTGCCGCTTACTCGATAACATAGAATAAGTCAATAATGTACCTACAAATACGAGGGAGGATCTGAGACACGGGGACCATCAAAAAACTGTTGAAGATAATAGTTAATCTGCCAAAAATGGAGAGACGATGTTCCACGAGGTGATGAGTTGATAGCACTATTTGAGAAGAGAAGAAGAAGAGACGATGTTCCACGAGGTGATGAGTTTATAAGGTACATGTATCGAATGGATAGCATTATTTGAGAAGAGAGAATGCATCTCATCTTAAAATGTAAGTTTTCCTATTCATCATAATAATGAGAGAAATGTGGGGACTCGAAATAAGTGAGTAATATCATTTTTGGAAAATACTTCGCGGACTTTGTGGGTCTTTCTTATATATTTTCACCCCGCTGTTTCATTGGGGATTTTTTCTACACTGGGATTTTTTCTTTATCTTCTCCACATCGTTCATCCGGGGAAGTTTGTGGCTCACTACTTCTGTGTTTATCGTAATTTGCGGTTGGCATTTTTTCTGCACTCCTCCCTCGTATAGTTGCACCAAATGACCGGCGGCTTCTGTGTTTATCGGCTATATCGGTTTAAATTGATAGCATGGTTTGCCATGGAGGAGACATTTAAATAGGTCGTTACTTCACGTCGACACGATATACACATGTAATTATGACGGCAAACTCAGTCTTGCGAAAACGTTTGCTGTGATTGAAACAAAAAGGAATCGGTTGTGGAAAGTCTGTAGAAGTCGAACACGGAAACATTTCAATTTGATTTCCATTCTGCGACGAGAATAGTTTTTAAATATAAATCATAAATTTGTGAAATATTTTGTGTGTGGTGTGTTTAATATGAAAGTTTAGCAAATTATCGACAGCGTAATTAATCAGCGCTGTCACAAGCAGGCGATAATCAACAGCCCCACCAACTGTGATAACAACAACAACGTCATGGTGGCGGAGCTACCACCACCACAACCTGAAACGCCCAGTAAACCACACTCGATATCAACGGCAGCAGGTGATTAAATTAGTCGATAATGTGAAATTAGTGGGTTCCCCCGACGTATAGAATAAACAAAAAACGGAAAGCTTGAGATAAATATCCCGATGCGTACCTTTTGACTGTAATATAGTGAAAATTGTAGTGAAACATTCAAACAAAATTCCTAAATCTGTGAAAAATCCCTACTCCAATTTTGTGCGACAAATTTAGGTAAACTAGTTGAGGTAAACTTTTTTTAAAAGTGGAAAACTTAACTAAGTATGAGTAAATTTTCCTTTTTCAAAGTCATTTATTTGAAATAGAGTAGTAGAAAACTCTTTGAATCTATAAGAAAATCTTACCTTTCAATGGTAAACGAAGTAGCAATTTTCGATCGTTTGCTGAGGCTTATTTGAAAAATACTTCAACTACTAGTCATCGCAGAAGAAATGGAGTTATACCTCAACTCCTTATGGCAGAAGTATCATGAATAGTTTGAGAATTAATTCATGCTGTCATTATACACTCCACGAGAGTATTATGTCATTGTGAATTTGTTTTTAACACCCAAAAGGAAATGAGTTAGACCCATCGGCTTAGAATCACTTTCTGAGTCGATTTAGCAATGTCCGTCTGTCCGTCTGTCTGCGCGTCTGTCCATCTATTGCTGTAATCAAATTACAGGTCGCAATTATAGTCCGATCTTAACAAATAATGGCACAACTAAGTTTTGTGGATCAAAGATGAACGCTATTTAATTTGAGGCAAATCGGTTCAGATTTAGATATAACCCCCATACAAATGTAGCTCCCGATTTGACATTTTCTGCTCTAGAAACCACATATTGTACTCGATTTTCTTTAAATTTGGCACAACATCTTATAATCAAACTAGATATACCTGTGGCGAAAGCGGGTTAGATCGGTTCAGATTTAGATATAGCCCCCATACAAATGACGCTCCCGATTTAACATTTTCCGCTCTAGAAACCACATATTGTACTAGATTTTCTTTAAATTTGGCACAACATATTATAATCCAACTAGAAACACCTATAGTGAAATTGGGTAAGATCGGTTCAGATTTAAATATAGCCCCCATACAAATCTCGCTCCCGATTTGACATTTTCCTAGAAACCTAGAAACCAATATGTGGTACTCGATTTTCTTTAAATTTGGCACAAAATCTTATAATCCAACTAGAAACAACTGTGCTGAAATTGGATAAGATCGGTTCAGATTTAGATATAGCCCCCATACAAATGTCGCTCCCGATTTGACATTTTCCGCTCTAGAAACCACATATTGTACCCGATTTTCTTCAAAATTGGCACAATATTTTATAGTCCAACTAAACAAAACTTCGGTGAAAGTGGGTAAGATCGGTTCAGATTTAAATATAGACCAAATACAAATGTTGTTCCTAAAAGTTTAACCGATTTTGGCCAAACTATACATTTTATATTTCACGTATTTCGTTCCAGGTTTCAATATAACCTCATACAAATGTCCTTTCCGATTTAACATGTTTAGTCAAACACATTTATTTACAGGATACAAAAATCCTTCCTGTTATCACTTTTTCACCGAATTGAATTGTATTCGGATAGAAAGTGGAGTGTATCATAGAGTCGGCGCCGCACGACTTTAGCCTTTCCTTACTTGTTTTTATATGAGTTTGGCATACTCTTGCTACAGATGCTACACTTAAAAAAAAGTGTTCTAAATTCCAGTAAAAATTAACTAAAATCAAGGAAATTGTTATCTGTTTGGCACCCAGTATGACCTTACTCAATTTAAGTTTTTAATTGAACGCCGTATCTACGTACTCAAATCAAGTAAAATTTACTCAATTAAATTGAGTCCATTTCTGAGAATCAATTTTAGTATGATTCAGTATCAAATTTTTTTTTTCAGTGTACAATCATTTATTTTTAAGGAATATTTCCTCGGATCTAATTCAATTGAAGTTAATAAATTTCCGTAAAATGTTCCCCAGATTTTGGGAAAACTTACAAAAATCTTTCTACATTTAAGTAAATAGTTACTTGTTTTGAGGAAATTTTAAGAAGAATCTCGTTCAGAGCTAATGAAAAATAATAAAAACAATTAAAAACGGCGTTAAGTTCGGCCGGCCGAAGTCAGATACAATTTGATCTAAATATAAATTACAATTCTGTTGTCTCAGTTCGTTTAAATTAACATCTGTGGGGAAACTACATTTCTATGGTTTTTGAAACATCAAAACTTTTACAAATATTTGAAAAATTAAATATATTTAGTAATCAATGTAAAATCTTTTCCGTCTTTTGTTCTGCACCATATTTGCCATTCATGTGGGCATCACCCAAAAAAGGTCTACCAAAAAACTGAAATCAGACCACACTAATAGCTTTCAACTTTAGTATACCCTTCACCTCCAGTATGCGGGTATACTAACTTTGTCATTCCGTTTGTAACACCTTGAAATATCGACCAGAGACCCTATTAAGTACATATATATTCTTGATCGTCATAAAATTCTAAGACGATCTAGCCATGTCCGTCCGTCCGTCCGTCCGTCTGTCTGTTGAAAGCACGCTAGCATCTAAACGAAAGGAGCTAGAACGTTCAAATTTTCCATAAATGCGTCTTTTAGTCGTAGATCGATTGGGATTGAAACGGACCGAAATCGGCCCAAAAGGAAAATTTTTTCCCTCACAAGGACTAAAATACCCATAATAATCCCTAATATTTTATCATATTTAAACATGTTTTTTAAATATGTCCGTTTATATTTGCTTGATATTTGATATGCGCATTCCCCTTATAGCCAAAACGTGCACCATAAAGTGATTCTTATTTGTAGGGGGTGAAATGGGGCAAAAAAGGGATAAAAATGGTACATATTAAACGACAACAGCTAGAAACACGAAATTCGGTGTGTACATTCCTCTAACAGAGTAGAAACATAATATAAAAGTATTTTTTATAAATTCGTACTTATAAGGGGTTAAATGGGGATAGAGGGATAAAAATAGTACCAACTTAACGTCTGCACCTAGCATAATGAAATTCGATGTATACATTCCTCTGATTGCGTAGACACGTAAAATAAAAGAACTTTCCAAAATTCGTACTTTTTGGTGTTCAAATGGAAAAAGGGGATAAAAGTAGTGCCTACCAAATGACCGCAGCTAGAATCATGAAAACGGGTATTTCCAAATTCGTACTATCAATGGATACAATGGCTACAGGGGATAAAAATAGTACCAACTAAACGAATACAGCTAGAATGATGAAATTCGATGTGTACATCCCTCTAATTGTGTAGATACGTAAAATAAAGAGATTTTTTTCAAAATTCGTACTTTTAGGGGGTAAACTGGGAATAGAGGGATCACAATGGTACCAAGGCTGCACCTAGAATAATGAAATTCGGTGTATACATTCCTCTGATTGCGTTGACACGTAAAATAAACGTATTTTTCGAAATTCGTACTTTTTGGGGTAAAAATGGAAAAAGGGGATAAAAGTAGTACCAACCAAATGGCCGCAGCTAGAATCATGGAATTCGGTGTATACATTACCCTGACTGCGTAGACACAAAAAATAAAAGTTTTTTTTTTCAAATTCGTACTTTCAATGGGTACAATTGGTACAGAGGGATAAAATAGTACCAAATAAACGACTACAGCTAGAATGATAAAATTCGTTGTGGACCTCCCTCTAATTGCGTAGACACGTAAAATAAAGAGATTTTAGAAAGTCGTACTTTTTTGGGTCAAAATAGGAAAAAGGGCATAAAAATAGTACCAACCAAATGGCCGCAGCTAGAATCATGGAATTCGGTGTATACATTCCTTTGACTGCATAGACACGCAAAATAAAAAGATTTATCCAAATTCGTACTTTTACGCAAAAATTGGTTGAATCATGAAGATAAGTTATTTTGCACTGTGTACGTGAGATAATGGATTTTCAAAATGTGTACTTTTGAAATTAAAATATATTGGAAATAGAACCAACTGTAGTACCCTTTTTTGAAAATATAAATATATAGGAATATTTATTTTATGAATTGACTTGAAGTATTGTTTCGATATATTGGCGAAGTTTACGCCGAAGTTTATGGCGTGCGAATGTCGCGTCCGTGCCACTTTGAGATGCCTATATACGTTTTCGAAAATTGTTTTCACGCTGCGATTTTTTAATAACCAGGAAGGGGCCAATTCTATATTTCAATACTTTTTCTTCTTGCAAAAAAATAAATTGAAAACCTACCAAATTTAGCCTACCATCCTACCAAACGAAAAATAACCTACTACCTAGGAAAAGCCCAACAACACTGCTAATGACAGCATTTTTTTAAAGAAAAATGGTCCAAACTCCCCACAAAACTACTATCTCTCCTCTCTCTGAAGATGGCATCTCTCAAGTGCGAAATTTCTGATCGCCAGATCCTACAGTTTTGCTTAGATGAGATGAAAATACGTTTTGTCAGAAAACAAGTAAAAACGGCGTTAAATTCGGCCGGGCCGAAATTAATATACCCTCCACCATGGATTGCATTCCACAGAGGTTGTCGGTTTTCGTAGAAGTGCAGTAATATTACAGGAAAATATCACTTTTTTAATATTTCCAAACCAAAACAAATAAAAATATTGAAAAAATAATTTTATAAATTAATATAATATTTTAATTATCTCAAACCACGCTTATAAGGGAAGGCTACCAATACGTTTACATATCAAAATAATACTTCAAGTCAATTTAAAAAATAAATGTTCTTATATTTTCAAAAGGTTTAAATACCATAAATATTGGTAGATAGTGGGCGCTACAGTTGGTTGTATTTCCATTCTATTTTAATTCCAAAAGTACAAATTTTGAAAATCCATTATCAGACGTACATAGTGCAAAATAACCCAACTTCATGATTCAACCAATTTTTGCCGTAAAAGAAAAGAAGTACGAATTTGAAAAAAAAAACTTTTTATTTTGCGTGTCTATGCAGTCAGAGGAATGTATACACCGAATTCCATGATTCTAGGTACAGCCGTTTGGTTGGTACCATTTTTATCCCTCTATTCCCATTTTACCCCTTAAAAGTACGAATTTGGAAAAATACTTTTATATTATGTATCTACTCAATTAGAGGAATGTACACACCGAATTTCGTGTTTCTAGCTGTTGTCGTTTAATATGTACCATTTTTATCCCTTTTTGCCCCATTTCACCCCCTACAAATAAGAATCACTTTATGGTGCACGTTTTGGCTATAAGGGAATACGCATACCAAATATCAAGCAAATATAAACAGACATATTCAAAAAACATGCTTAAATACGCTAAAATATTAGGGATTATTATGGGTATTTTTAGTCCTTGTGAGGGAATTTTTTTTCCCTTTGGGCCGATTTCGCCCCGTTTCAATGCCAACCAATCTACGACTATAAGACACATTTATGAACAATTTGAACGTTCTAGCTCCTTTCGTTTAGATGCTAGCGTGCTTTCAACAGACGGACGGACATGGTTAGATCGTCTTAGAATTTTATGACGATCAAGAATATCTATTCTTTATAGGGTCTCAGGTCGATATTTCAAGGTGTTACAAACGTAATGACAAAGTTAGTATACCCCCATCCTGGAGGTGGAGGGTATAAAAATGATGTTTCGACCAACGGGACATATACGACCTATGTGAATTTTCTTCGCTTTATCCATATTTGTCGGAGATATTTTGATCAGATTAATATTTTTTTAAAGAAATGTAGTTAATCGCTAAAAAATATTCTATGGAATTATTATCTCATACTGGCGGTAAATTTTCCTTATTTACTTATAGGGAAGATATTTTCCCTACTTTGGAAATTTTGATATTATGGCACATATCACTTTTTTGTACTCTAATTATATGGTGCAAAAATTAGATAGATTGGTTTTGATTCTGACATAGCCTTTATACATACATATGTATGTGTTTTCCATGATATGCGATGTTTTCAATGACAAAAATTGAGATATCTTAACGCAATTTTTGGAATTATGAAGGAAAACTAATGTATTAAAAGCTTTTCATTTTTGTCCAACACAATACCCAACATTTCCAAAGTGGGGAAAATATGTTTTTTTTTTGTTTTTTATTAAAATGGTCACCATTTCTTTGTTAACCGCAAAGATGTAGTAATGATTTGTGACAATGTTGACTTCTTTGTGAGGCTAAAAAATTTACTAAACATTTTCTAATCGGTGCTTTGCAGTTGGAAAATGTTTAAAAATATTGAACTACATTGACTTGGCGGGGAGGTCAGTTAATCAAAATTATACAGGAATGACATTAAACACATCTTAATTGTAAATGTATATTTTACTAAAAATAAAAGAAATTTGGACCTGCAGGAAGAAAATAAAAATTTAAAAGAGAAATAATGTAGCATCCTTTTAGAAAAAAAAACCATAAAATGGGACCTTTTTGGAAGATTTGTTTTAATCTGGAAAACAACTCTGTACTAGGCATATTAAATTTCATCACAATATATTTTCCTGTTCAAAAGTTGCAGAATTAATTTAATTAATTTTCAAAATACCCAAATTGATACTGATATTTTATTTATATGTATAATGTCTACAGCTTTCCTCTGTTCAGTGACTTATAGTGGAATTTGACGTAGAATATTTCCTTCAATATTTCCCATAAAATCTAGTTTTGTGAGAGAGTTTAGCACCAATTTGGAAAAAATACAAAATTAGCCTTAAAATGAATTTTAAGTTTTTTATTATTTCTGCCATTTAACTTGAGTTTTGAGGGTTGGTGTATTCAGAGAATTCGATGGCAAATATTTTTGTACAACATTTTGACCCGTTTAGGGTGTTTTTTACCCTCTTGTACAAAAGAGACCAAAAAGACCCCTATATGGAGGAGTTAGAAGGTTAAAATGTTCCTGGTAGTGTTTTAAATATTATTCACACCATTCTCCGTAAAATTCAGTTTTGTGGGAGAGTTTAGCACCAACAGAACGGAAAAAGTACGAAATTAACCCTAAAATGAATTTTAAGTTTTGTCTTATATCTGCCATTTAAGTTGAGTTTTGAGGATTGGTGTCTTCAAAGACATAAAGTAGAATTTTATGGCACATATTTTGGTAGAACATTTTGACCCGTTAAATCGCAGCTTTAGAAGTGTTTTTTACCCTTTTACATAAAAGGAACCAAAAAGTCCCCTGTATTGAGGAGTTAGAGGGTTAAAATATTCCACAAAAGTGTTCCTCATAATGTTTTCGGTAACACTGCTGAACACATCGTATACCAGAAATGTAAGGGTCATAAGATTTCCTATGACGATTCTTCATACAAATGTGTAAATTCATGTTTTAGGGTTTTTTACTTTTTTATACAAAAGGGACCAAAAGATCCCTATATTGAGGAGCTAGCGAGTTAAAATGTTCCACAAAAATTTTCCTCGTCGTGTTTTCGGTAACATTGCTGAACACATCCTGTACCAGAAATGTAAGGGTCATAAGGTTTCCTATGACGATTGATCATAAAAATTTGTAAATTCCTGTTTTAGGGTTTTTTTTACTTTTTTATACAAAAGGGACCAAAAGACCCCTATATTGAGGAGCTAGCGAGTCAAAATGTTCCACAAAAATTTTCCTCGTCGTGTTTTCGGTAACATTGCTGAACACATCCTGTACCAGAAATGTAAGGGTCATAAGGTTTCTTATGACGATTCATCATACAAATTTGTAAATTCCTGTTTTAGGGTTTTTTACTTTTTTATACAAAAGGGACCAAAAGACCCCTATATTGAGGAGCTAGCGAGTTAAAATTTTCCTCGTCGTGTTTTCGGCAACATTGCTGAACACATCCTGTAGCGGAAATGTAAGGGTCATAAGATTTCCTATGACGATTCTTCATACAAATGTGTAAATTCATGTTTTAGGGTTTTTTACTTTTTTATACAAAAGGGACCAAAAGACCCCTATATTGAGGAGCTAGCGAGTAAAAATGTTCCACAAAAAATTTCCTCGTCGTGTTTTCTGCAACATTGTTGAACACATCCTGTACCAGAAATGTAAGGGTCATAAGGTTTCATATGACAATTCATCATAAATATTTGTAAATTCCTGTTTTAGGGGTTTTTTACTTTTTTATACAAAATGGACCCAAAGGACCCCTAAATTGAGGAGCCAGCGAGTTAAAATGTTCCACAAAAATATCCGTCGTAGTGTTTTCGATAACATTGTTGAACACATCATGTTCCAGAAATGTAAGGTTCATAAGGTTTCCTATGACGATTCTTCATAAGAATGTGTAAATCCCTGTTTTAGGGATGTTTTTTACTTTTTTATACAAAAGGGACTAAAAGGTCCCTACACTGAGGAGCTAGAGGGTTTAAAAGTTCCACAAAAATTTCCTCCATAGTGTTTTCGATAACATTGTTGAACACATCCTGTATCAGAAATGTAAGGGTCATAAGGTTTCCTATGACAATTCATCATAAATATTTGTAAATTCCTGTTTTAGGGGTTTTTTACTTTTTTATACAAAATGGACCAAAAGACCCCTATATTGAGGAGCTAGCGAGTTAAAATGTTCCACAAAAATATCCGTCGTAGTGTTTTCGATAACATTGTTGAACACATCCTATACCTAAAATGTAAGAATTATAAGGTTTCATAGGACGATTCATCATAGGAATGTGTAAATTCCTGTTTTAGGTTTTTTTTTTACTTTTTTATACAAAAGGGACGAAAAGACCCCTATATAGAGGAGCTAGCGGGTTAAAATGTTCCACAAAAATTTTCCTCGTCGTGTTTTCGGTAACATTGCTGAACACATCCTATACCAGAAATGTAAGAATCATACGGTTTCATATGCTTATTTATAATAAGAAAATGCAAAAGGGGGTGATATTGACCCCTCACCACCCCGCTAAAATGACCACCATATGTAAACCTTCAAAACGTCCTTACCCCTCTATCAGAATCCGTAGTTTGAACTTTGTTATTTTTGAAAAGATTCCATTTGTGGTACAAAATTTATTTAATTATTTTTTTCAACCTTTCTTTCTCTTCTTTCTTCAGGTGGCATCATCTTCATATCGGCCGGCATGAGTATGGCCCTGGGCTTGGGCTGGTTTCAATACAGCCTCTTTGGCTCAACAAAACATTTTTGCTACTCATGGTTCATCGGTGTGATGATTGGATCCATTTTAACAGCACCTCTGATAAATTTCATGCCCAAGAAATTTATAATGGTAAATTACCCCCTTAACTCGAGGTTACCACAAATATATAATTAAATTCCTCCCTCCCCTCTCCCGTAAATAGGCCCTCTCTACACTGCTGATCCTAATCGAGGGCATTCTCTTCACCAGCCTGCCGCACAATTACGACACCCTACTGGCGGGACGTTATTTCAATGGCATTGCCATAGGCTTGGCCATCGTTCCGTATCTGGTGAATGCCAGTGAAATAGCGGCCGATACGAATCGCGGCGCCTGCCTGGCCATCGAGCAGTACAGCGTGACGCTGGGCATAGCTATCCAGATGATTTACGCCTCCAATTGGAGCTTTAAGGTGACCTTTCCGATCAATTGTGTGCATGGCATAATCGATATTGTGCTGGCCGTAGTGGCGGGCATTCTGCTCGTGTATTTCATTGAATCTCCCATCGATTTGCTGCGCAAGGGCGAAGATGAGGCTGCCCTCGAGTGCTTGGGCCGCTTACGGCTGCCCAAGGGTGTCACAACGGAGACACGCACCCTATTCGTGCAACACCGGGCCTATGTGCGGGAGCAGCAAAGCTGGTCGATGGGACAAAGCCTAAGGCAGGGTCTGCTGCCCTTGGGCAAGATGCTCTTGTTTCGCAGCATGATGTTGGCCTTCTGCTATTCGCTGCCCCTCAATGCAGCTCTGGAGTTTAGCATGATCATGAACAGCAACTCCTGGGCGCCGACTGTGGTCGCGTGTGTGCGCATTTTGGGCGCCGTCCTGGCCGTTTGCCTGGTCGATATTGTGGGTCGCAAATTGCCCTCCACATTTGCGGGCGTCATCATTGGCGGCTTAACGGTCTGCCTGGGCACCCTGTTCGAGGACTACATTGAGATTTTGAACGCCAAAGACATGACCAAAGCCATGATACTGTGCATAGTTATACAAGCGTTGGCTGGCTTTTATTCACCCTACACCTCGGTGTATCTGGGTGAGGCATTCCCGTTGCGCGTCAAGCCCTATCTAATTGTTGTGTGTGTGATTGTGGAACAGATTGTACAGATTGTGCTGATCGAAACGGCTTCACTGTACCTGGCGAAAAATCTGATAACGCAGGGCATCATCATTGTGGCGGTCTTTTTGATATTGTGCCTGTCCATGCCGGAGACGCGAAAGACGTCGTTGGCTAAGGCCCAAGGGCGGTTTAGGAAATGGTTCAACATGAAGCTCAAGTGATATTTGAATGTTTGATGAATTGTATAATATTTTTTGAAATATATATTATTAATTAATTAATTAAAATATTATTATATACATACATATAATATTTTGTTAAAAATGGAAGTCATTTAGTTGTAAGAAAATATAAAAATATAAAAATATACCAGATATTTGAAATTTACCTTGATTGTATTGAGAAGTCATTAGGAGCTTTCGGTGAATCTGAAAAAAAAATATAAATTGATTTTTAATTTTAGACAATTGTACAGAAATTATGAAAAGTTACAGTAGTGGTCAAAAACAGAGGTTATTTTATTGTTATGTATCTCGGAAACCATGTATCGTATTGAAATTTCTTTTAGTTCGTAGAAAATAGGAGCTCTTGAGGTGTTCTTTTGCATTTAAAAAAGTGTAATTACGTTTTTTGGTTTCCTTTTCTAACAGAGGTTGAGCTGAAGGTTGTATTTATTCAGAATTTTTAATTTTCTACAGTATAAAACTATATTCGCGAGGCCGACCGATACTTCGCTATTTACAAATATTGTTAAACTATTGTCTTATTTATGCATTTTAAATAGAATATTCTGCTTACAGCTGCCAACATCGATTTAATTACTGAAATGGTAAAACCTTCTAAGCCAAAAATGAAGCAATACTTTCTTCGTTGTTCTCTGTTAATGTATTTAGGGAAATTTATTTAAAGCATACTTTAGGGATGTAGGGATTTATGGCATGCGAACGCATGTTATTGGGTCGATATTAATCTTAAGTTAAGTATAAAGCTACAATAGCCGATTAAAAATAAAATAAGTTTTACACAAAATTTCGAAATTCGTAAAATACCAAAAATTTTATTTGACTTTAACTTACAACACTTCTCTCACGTAGTATAATGCTCCTTTCGACCAAAAATGAAAACTTTGATCAACTGTAAAAAATAATTACAAAAATAATCTACTCAACATACTCTTTCAGAATTACAGATTTAAAGAAAACCAGTAAGGAAGGTTAAAATGTCTGGCTTGGCCAACTATATGATACCCTACACTTAGTCATTATACCCAATGGTGTAGGATATAAAAAGGGTCATTACATTTGAACCGGGTGATATACGATGCAGCTATAAGAGGAGAATATACAATAAATTACATACTTCTATCTGTATTTGTAAGAAAAATTGAACACAAACTATGAATGGGAGCTATATACAAATCTGAACCGATCTGACCTATGTTTAGCAAAGGTTTTCTAGTTGAAATATTAGAAACATTAGCTGATGTGCCGAATTAGAAGACAATCTGTTCAAATATGCTATTTCTAGAGCGGAAATAATCAATTCATATATATATATATATATATATATATATATATATATGACCCATTTTCACCAGAGATGTTTTTAGTTGAAATATAAGTTGTTTTGCTAAATTTGAAGAAAATATGTCAAAGTTTGTGGTTTCTAGAGCGTAAAGAATGAAATCGGAGGAGACATTTGTATGGGAACTATATATAAATCTGAACCGATCTATCCTATTTTTTTAGGAGGAAAATTTGTTGAAATATGTGGTTTACAGAGCGGAAAAAGTAAAATTTGAAGCAACATTTGTATGGGAGCTATATATAAATCTGAAACGATTTGCTTCAAATTAAATAGCGTTCGTCCTTATCCCATAAAACCTCGTTGTGCAAAGTTTCATTTAGTTCTAACAACAATTGCGACCTGGACTTTGATTACAAGAATAGATGGACAGACGGACGGACGGACATCGCTAAATCGACTCAAAAAGTGATTCTAAGTCGATCGGCATAATAAACGATGGGTCTATCTCGTTTCCTTTTGGGTGTTACAAACAAATGCACAAAGACATTATACCCTGCGGTGTAGGGTATAAAAACGAACATTAATAAAGTGTGACCAACGATCAGTACTTTGTATCTTGATGACTTTTTTCCGATTTCAAAGTGCAATCTGTGAGTAATATCTTATAAATGTAGGAGCAGTTTGAGTTCCGTGGGGAATTACAATGACTAATGCTAGACAACGGTGTTAATTAGCACAAATCTAATTTTGTGTCTCAGAAAATGGTGTATACCTCCTTCTTGAGGCGCTCTGATTCTATGGAATGTCGGCTTATCTATCACACTTTTTGTTGACAGCAGTGAATTGATTTTAGAATTTTATTTAAAATTCCGAAAAACAAACGACAAAACGACTAACAATAATCACAACAGACAGTTGCCTATGATGGACTACACTATGCAACAGAAGTTGAGTAGTGACAGGGTGTGAGTTGAAAAGTAACTATTGCCAAAAATGTATATGAGTCATACCATGTCAAGTGGTACGGTTTTTGACCTCGATAGCTGCGATTGTTTTGAAAGTTTGTATATGTATTCTTCCCATAAAAATATTTATACGTATTTTCGAAAAAAAAAATGAAAAATTTAGAGTTGAAAAGTCTCTGCGAAGCCTCCTGGACGAAATCTTTAGACAGGGTGGAAATCATGATAGTGGTAGTCGGCAAGTGAGGTGTGCTTCTCGTTCGTTTGTGAGAATCATTTCCTTAAAGAGGCCGGGTTTGATGTTGAAAAGTCGCTGCGAAGTCACCTGAACGAAACCTTTAGGCAGGGTGGATAGTGGTGATAGTGGTAGTCTGCAGCCAAGTAATAAATGTCACCATGCCATTTGTAAATAAATTTGCATTCTATTAAATATAGATGCAAAATGGTCTTGAGCCAGGACAATATCCCAGTTCAAATCAAATATTGAATACAGACCAAAAAAAATACAAACGAAAAAAATAAAAAAATTGAAAAAAAAAATTCACGAGTTATGACCAATTTAACAGTGAAAAAATACTACTTTTTCACTACTGTGTATATACAATCGCCTGTAACTCTTGAAATACTTTACCGATTTTAATTTGTTGTACATTGTTTTGAAGGTAATTTCAATTATTTTTTAAGTACTGATGTGATATGTTATAGCAGGGTTAGATTTTTTAAAGTTTTTGCAATTATAATTCTTTAATATTGATTTTGGAAATGATTGCACTAATCCATTTTGTTGACATTTTAAAGTAGTGTGCTTAGGTCTATTTTTAAGCGAAGGTGTGAGTTTGAAAGTGGTGAAATGATGGCTTCTATTTTCTACGATTTTTTTTTACAAAATCAACAAGAAATACAGTGAAAAATCATAAAAATTATAATTTTTTCATTAGTTTATAAACACAAGGTATAAACACAATGAAAAATCCAAGATAAAATAGGTTATAGAAAAATTTATTTTTCTTTCCATTTTTTTGTAGTGTGAGATTGCACCATCAGAAAAAATTTAAACAAAAATATATTTTCCATGACCTATTTTTCCTTGGACTTTTCACTGTTTTTATGCCTTGTGTTTATGAACTAATGAAAAAATTATAATCTTGATGATTTTTCACTGTAATTGTGGTTGATTTTGTAAAAAATAAATCGAAACAAATTTGTAAAAAATATAAGCCATCATTTCACCACTTTCAAACTCACACAGTCGCTTAAAAATAGACGTAAGCACACTACTTTAAAATTTCAACAAAACGGATTAGTGTAATCATTTCGAAAAACAAAATAAAAAAAATAAAATTGCAAAAACTTTGAAAAAAATCTAATTCTGCAATAACACACCACATCAACATTTTAAAAGTAATTGAAATTACTTTCAAAACAAGGCATAACACATTAAAATCGGTAAAGTATTTCAGGAGTTACAGGCGATTGAATGAACACACCTTGTGAAAAAAGTAGTATTTTTTCACCGTTAAATTGGTCATAACTCGTGAAAAAATTCTCAAATTTTTTTCCAAAAAACGTATACAATATTTTTATGAGAAGAATACATACACAAACTTTCAAAACAATCGGAGCTATCGAGGTAAAAAACCCTACCGCTTGACATGGAATGACTCATAAGTATGTAGTATATGTTTACATGTAAAACAAAGTAAATGTAAATAATTACTGTCGGATTTCAAAAAAAAGTGAAAAAGAATGTCCCGATGTAGGCCATCCCATTCCACGTTCAAAGATGATCACCACCCATTCTGATGGGTTGTGATTACTTGACTGACCAACACTAGTTTCCAAACATTTTGTCGAAGGACTGTGTATGACATATTCTGAAAATGATATTAATCTTACACTATGGAACAAAAACAAAAAAATTGTGCCCGAGACCTAAACAATTATTTGTGTGTATGTTCATTGAAGCATATTGATACACAAAATCAGCAGGAACAATTATTTATGGATTTCTTTTACTAAAATTCCTATTTTTTTGGTATCTTGGATATATAAGTCCGAACACAATCTATTATATGTTCATGATTACACGTAATTAAGATGTCTACAAATGTTGCGAATATCACTTTCATAAAGAACAGTCTCCACAAAATTAAAAAAAAATATTTTTTCCCCAAAAGGACTAAAAATACCCACAATTACACCCAATATTTTAGAGTATTTAAGCATGTTTTTCAATATGTCTGCAAAAACATGCACCATAAAGTAATGCTTATGGTGAAATGGGGCAAAAAGGGATACAAATGGTACCTATCAAACGAAAACAGTTAGAAACACACAATTCGGTGTGTACATTACTCTATAAGTAGATACATAATATAAAAGTATTTTTTTCCAAATTCGTACTTTTAAGGGGTAAAATGGGAAAAGAGGGATAAAAATAGTACCAACCAAACCGCTGCACCTAAAATAAAGAAATTCGGTGTATACATTCCTCTGATTGCATAGACTCGTAAAATCTAGGGATTTTTCGAAATTCGTACTTTTTGGGGTTAACATGGAAAAAGGGGATAAAAATTGTACCAATGAAATGACTGCAGCTAAAGTCATGAAATTCGGAGCATACAGTCCTCTGACTACGTAGACACGAAAAATAGCAAGGTTTTCCCAAATTCGTACTCTCAAGGGATACAATGGGAACAGAGGGATAAAAATGGTACCAACTAAACGGCTACAGATATAATGATAAAATTCGGTGTGTACATTCCTCTAATTTCGTACACAAGTAAAATAAAAAGCTTTTTGAAAGTCGTACTCTTAAGGCGTGAAATTTAAAAAAGGGATAAAAATGGTACCAACCAAATGACCGCAGCTAGAATCATGGAATACCATGTATACATTCCTCTGACTGCACGCAAAATAAAACGATTTTTCCAAATTCGTACTTTTTTACTTTTACGACAAAAAAAGGTTGACTCATGAAGTTAGGTCAGATAATGGATTTCAAACTTTGTACTTTTTGAATTAAAATAGAATGGAAATACAACCAACTGTAGCACCAACTATCTACCAATATTTATGGTATTTAAGCTGTTTTGAAGATTTCTGTCTTATATTTACTCTTTGAATTGACTTGAAGTATTATTTCGATATATATAGTGTAAACGTAACGTGGTACGGCAGAAGTATTGCTGGGTAACTATACCTGCATGTACACATACTTACACATGCAACTCAATGAGAGGTTTGTAAGATGGCATGTGTACTTTATTACTTGATGCGATTTTTTAAACACAAATTCGGCCAGTGAGTTGTGCTTCTCGTTCGTTTGTGAGAATCATCTCCTTATAGAGGCCGGGTTTGATGTTGAAGTCGCTGCGAAGCCACTCGAAAAGACATGGTCGAAATCATGATCGTGGTAGTCTGCAGCCAAGTAATAAATGTCACCATGCTATTTGTAAATAAATTTGCATTCTATTAAATGTAGATGCAAAATGGTCTTGAGCCAGGACACTGACCCAGTTCAAATCAAATATTGATTACAGACCAAAAAAATACAAACGAAAAAACTAAAATTTCCTGTAATCTTACTGCACTTCTACGAAAATCGACAACCTCTGTGGAATTCAATCCATGGTGAAGGGTATATTAAGTTCGGGCCGGCCGTTTTTACCTGTTTAATTTTATATTTGGGAATTATTTCATAATGAAATAACGCCCAAATGAAATTATCACCAAAAAATTTTTGGGATAGGTTCGTCGTATTTTTTCCTTTGGACGTTACTTTCAATTGTAATTCAAAAGACATCACTTGAAATTCAAAAGACATCACTTGAAATTCTAAAATTCCATTTGCAATTCAAAAATATCACTTGAAATTCAAAAATTCCATTTGAAATTCAAAAAAATTCAAAACTCGTCATTTGTAATTCAGAAGACAACATTTGATATTCAAAAGTCGTCATTTGTAATTCAGAAGACAACATTTGATATTCAAAAGTCGTCATTTGTAATTCAGAAGACAACATTTGATATTCAAAAGTCGTCATTTGTAATTCAAAAGACATCATTTGAAATACAAAACTCGCCATTTGCAATTCAAAACTCGTCATAAGTAATTCAAAAGACACCATTTGAAATTCAAAAGTTTTCATTTGAAATTCAAAAATTATTCCATTTGCAATTCAAAAAGGGTAAACAAAATTATTTAAGCAAAATATACATTAGGTTGGGTAGCATTTATATATTTCTGTAAACTTTAATCTTCTGCTGCTAAGAAAACAGATTTACGTATCTCTCACGCAAATCACTCTTACCTATTTAAATTTAAAGATTTTATAACTTCTATACGGACGATCGGAATACTCTGAAATTTGATCTTTGGTAATGTTTTCATATTTTTACGATTTTTTTTTCATTTTTATCACATTTTTCTTGCCAACAAATAAAGAGATTTTAAAAATCAATTTGTTCGCATCTATAGAAAATCAAAGGGGGTGAAGTGTGTGTGTGTGTACTTTGTACCTTTTTGAATTTACCCGATTTCAAACTGCAATCTATGAGTAATGTCGTATGAAAGAAGCGTAATTCACCCGTGGGAATTCCAATGACTAATGTTAAAAAGCGTGTTAATTAGCACAAATCTAATGTTGCATTTCAATAAAAATGATATCTACCTCCTTCCGATTCAATGGTATGCCTGCTTATCTCTGCATGTTCCAGCACACTTTTGTTGGCAACAAGCGATAATCAATTGAACAAATTTCACATGATTTTAGAATTTTATTTAACCATTCTGCAGTGTTCGAATTTATACCACACATATAGCGTTTTTGGGCCAATTTGACCCAACCATACTAAATCTATGATATATTAAATAATATGTTAGCAAAATAAATAAAATGTAGCTCAGATTTATTTATTAGACAGGACATACACAATATGTAAGGAATTTTGAAGTAAAGGCTATGTTTAATCTTTCACTGATCACTTGTGCGGCTGTGTTCTTTGTCAATGATTTCATAATTGGGTCATTTTGAACCAAACACTTCAGAAGGGTTAAAATACAATTCATACTCTATATGAAATATGGTGTGTGTATGAAAATTGTGAAAAACAATCGACTATCAAAAAAACAGGCAACAACGATGGACTACACTATGCAACAGAAGTTGAAATTTTCGTCGTGCTCAAGAGACCTCCTAACTCATTTCGATTAGATATTAATTAATAAAATTATTTTATACAAATAAATAATATTCAAAAAAAAAATAAATAAATTATATACAAAAAATATAATAAATTCTTCATCCTCCAAAACGCATGCCTTATGATGAAACTCCCACTCAAAAATGTCGGTGAAGTTTAGAAAAATGTATGAAAAAATAATTTTTGTTCGATTTGATATTAAAAAAGTAAAAAAGACGTTAAGTTCGATCGAACCGAATCTTATATACCCTCCACGGAGTGCATTCCACAGTATTACCGGTAGATTAGAGGCTGGTAACTTTACATAAAAGTGCACTATCATATTGAGAAAATTGTGATGCTTCATTATTATAACATTAATAGTCCTCTGCTATATTTAAATATAAAACTTCAAGAAGAGTACATTAGGCAGCAATCTTCAAAAATGTGCCCTAAATGTTATTAGATAGAAACAACTTCCCTCAAGCCGGATTTTCACCATTTGCAATTTCTTGATTCCATCTACAGCCTGAATGTCTGTACCCCATTTTGATAGGAAAATATTGAAGATCCAATATTTTTCAGAGTGGATTGTATACACCTAATTTCATGATTTTAGCTACAGCCGTTTGATTGGTATCAGTTTCACTCCTTTTTCCATTTTGAGCCTAAAAGTACGAATTTAGAAAATTTCGTACCTCTTATTTTCCACATCTACATAGACAGACGAGTGCAAATACTGCATATAATGATTCTAACTACAGCCGTTTGTTTGTAGCTAAACTTTATTCCATTTAGATCCTGATGGTACGAATATCGAAAGATATTTTCATTTTGCGCGTCACCGCAGTCAGAGATGTGTACACACTGAATTCCATTATTTTAGCTGCAACCATTTGGTTGGTACCATTTTTATCCCCATTCGCTCCATTCGGCCGATTTTCCGCCTAAAAGTGCTGATTTCGACAATATCCTTTTTATTTCGCATCTTCACAGTCAGATGAATGTACACACAGAATTCCATTATTTTATCTGCAGCCGTTTGGTTGGTACCATTTTTATCCCCATTCGCCCCATTTTTCGGCTTAATGTATCAATTTCGTAAAAATCCTTTTTTTTCGCACCTTCACAGTCAGAAGTATGTACACACCGAATTTCATTAATTCAACTTCAGCGGTTTGGTGGGTACCATTTTCATCCCTCTTTTCCAATTGTATCCCTTTAAAGCACGAATTTTGAAAAATCCCTCTATTTTAAGTAACTACGCAATTAGAAGAATGTACATTCCATATTTAATGTCTCTAGCTATTGTCCTATCATTGTTACTATTTTTATCCCCTTGGAACTATTTTTATCCACTTCGCCCGCTAAAGCGTTTATTTACTTTATGAGGCTTTGACGCTAAAATGGGGAATGTGTTTAAAAATAGGACATTTTCAAAAAAATAGTTAAATATTCTAAATATTAGGGAAATGTTAGGGAAATTTTTCCCTCTGTTCCGATTTCGCCCATTTTCAATCTCAACCGATCTACAACCATAAGACAAATTTAGTGAAAATTTGATTTCGTTCGGCCGCTATCGTGCTTTCAACAGACAGACGGACGGATCATCTTAGAATTTTACCACGACCCAGAATATATGGGGCATTCCACGACAAATCGGACAGTTTTTTTTTGATTTCCTATATTTTTTAGTACCCACTAAAAAACACCCCTGGTATACTTTGAGTTTTTTCTGATTACTCGCTAAAAAGATATAGCTTTTTTAATAATCGTTAAATATTTGTTCTTTTTTCAGTCTTTTGCTCATAACTTCGTCAATAATGGTCCGTATTGGATATTCTTTTTTTTGTTTTTGGACGTACTTTTCAGAAAAAATGTTGAAAAAAATATTCACAATGTTTTTGTATACAAATTTTATTTTTTTAAATTAAAACTTTATTTTTTGAATTGTTTGTACTCTTCGATTTTCTATATTTTTTATTTAAACATCTATTTATTCTGTAAATTTTGATGCTTGGTTGAAAGTGGGCCTATAATAATTAATATTTTTTTGAAAATTTGGAAAACCAAAAATAAGTTTAAACCTTATTTTGTTAATTGTTTGAACTGTCCGATTTTTCGTGGAATGTCCCATATATACTTTGTGGAGTGAATATACTACCCCCATCCTTAGGTGGAGGGTAAGATATTTTTTGTAAACTAGTGTAGTTAATATATTTTTGGCATTTTCTAATTTATTTATCTGTGGAGTGAATATACTACCCCCATCCTTAGGTGGAGGGTAAGATATTTTTTGTAAACTAGTGTATTTAATATATTTTTGGCATTTTCTAATTTATTTATCTGTGACATTGACGAGCTGATAATTGTAGTAGTCACATATACTGAAAAACAGAACAAATCAGTATTTATTAAGCGATTTTTGTCCGCTAATTTAGTCTATCGAAAACGCTGGCCACAGCACGGCTCCCGAACAAAAACGAAACGCATACAAATCATCATCAAATATACGAAACGAAGTCCTCAGGAAGTTGGCATACATTCAAACAATACAAATTGCATTGCACGCGGGTGTAATAAATAATAATAATACATACATACATAGATAAATAATAAATTTAAATAACCAGTGATGTCAGAGACAACAAAACAAGCAGCACCACCAACTGTAGTCTACGTCACAGCAACCAGTCCGTCAAGACAACCGCAGCTACCGAATGCCAGATGGCGCAATAAACCGCAAACGAATGCTACAGCTGCAGGTACGTACGTATTGAAAATGCGAGACAATGTGATGGCGGAAAATATATTTTAGTTTGTGCGCCAGATTTCACGATTCTGGTCGCCTCCCAAAAATAAAAAAAAATCGAAAAAAAAAATAAAAATTTGGTCGTCTACTCAGTTTGAGGAATGTACACACCAAATTCGTCCCTTTTTTCCGCATTCTCACCCTGAAGGTAAGAGTGTCAAACGATCTCTTATTTCATTATTTTAGTTGCATTTATTTGGTGGTACCAATTTTATCCACCTTCGTCTCTTGTTTTTCCATAAAAAATGGAAATCGCAAATCGTTCCGTTGTATATTACGTATCTCAGGGGTCAGGGAATATATACATCAAACAGTTAGTAAAATTTGATGTATATATTCTCTGACCTTTCGGGCTTGGTCAGGGAATATCGGGCTTGGTCAGGGTCGGTACCAAATTTATCCATTTTTTCTCCATAGTCAACCCAATAAGTACGAACGTGGAAATATCATTTATTGTTCGTGTCCACCCAGTCAGCGACTTATACACGGAGTTCCATTATTTCAATGGCATTCATTTGGCTGGTATCAATTTTATCCCCCTTCGATCCGCTATCCTTTAAAAATATAGAAAGTGAAAAATGTGTTTTATTAAGCGTCTGCTCGGTCAGGGGAATGTAAACATCAAATTTTAAGATTCTAACGCAGCCCGAATGGTCGGTACCATATTTATCCCTTTCTCACATTTGCATCCTAAAAGTACAAATGCCGAAAGATCTCTTATTTCTCGTGTCCACCCAGTCAGAGCGATGTAGACACCTAATATCATTATTTTATGATTCTAACTGCAGCCTGAATGGTCGGTACCAAATTTATCCCTTTTCCCCAACTTCACCCTAAAAGTGTAAATGTCGAAAGATATCTTATTTTCCATGTTCACCAAGTCAGAGCGATATATACACCGAATTTCATAACTTTGGCTGCACCAATTCGGTTGGTACCATTTTTATCCCCCTCCATCCCGTTATCCCTTAAAAATACAAATAGATAAACATTTGTATGTTGGTCGTCTATGCGGTTAGAGGAATGTTCATACCGAATTTTTAAATGCTAACGCAGCCCGAATGGTCGGTACAAAATTTATCCCTTTTTAACATTTGCATCCTAAAAGTAAAAATGACGAAATATCTCTTATTTTTCGTGTCCACCCAGTCAGAGCGACTTATACACCGAGTTCCATTATTTCAGTTACATCCATTTGTTTGGTACCAATTTTATCCCTCTTCGTCCGGTTTTTTCATTACAATACAATTACAAATACATATTGACCGCCTGCGCGGTCAGGGGAATGTTCACACCGAATTTGATTATTCTAACGCAGCCTGAATGGTCGGTACCAAATTTATCCCTTTTTTTCCCATTGTCACCCTAAAATTACGAATGTCGATGTTTCATTTTTCGTGTCCACCCAGTCACAGCGACTTATACACCGAGTTCCATTATTTCAGTTGCATCCATTTGGTTGGTACCAATTTTATCCCCCTTCGCCCCTTTATCCCTTAAAAAATACAAATAGTGAAAAGATATGTTGAGCGTCTGTACGGTCAGGGGAATGTATAGACCGAATTTTACGATTTGAACTGCAGCCAAATGTATTTAACTGGTACCAAATTTTCCCCACAATCAGCCTAAAATTACGAATGTCGAATAATGTCTTATTTTTCGTGTCCACCCAGTCAAAGCGACTTCTACATCGAGTTTCATTATTTCAGCTACATCCATTTGGTCGGTACTAATTCGTCCCCTTTTCCTTAAAAATACAAATAGCGAAAAATGTATTTATAATGAGCGCTTGCTGGGTCAGAGGAATGTCTACACCGAATTTCAAATTTGCACTTTTAGCCGCTTGGTTGTTACCATTTTTATCCCTCTTTTAATGTTTTACCCCAAAATAGTACGAATTTTGAAAAATTACTCATATTTTACGTATCTACTCAGTCAGAGTTACGTACGTTACGTTCATGTTATTAACTGTACTTTGATTGGTACCATTTTTATCCCTTTTCGTCCCATTTCATCCCCTAAAAGTATGAATCGTTATGTGATGCGTTTTGTCATACGTATCAAATATCAAGAAGAGAATGCAGAAATCTTCAAATTATTAATATAAAAACTCTAAATATTAGGTGTTATTGCGGGTATTTTATACCCCCCAACTCTGGAGGTCATTTTTAAGGGGGTGGTCAATATATCCCATCCCATTCTGCACATTCTTATGATGAATCGGCTTAAGAAACCTTCAGCAATATTAATTAAAACACTACGAGGAAAATTTTTTGACCTTCTAGCTCCTCAAAATAGGGGTCTTTTTAGTCCCTTTTGTTGAAAAGATTAAAAACGTTCTTAGAGCAGAGATTTAACGGGTCAAAATGGTCTACAAAAATATTTGACATAAACTTCTACTCTAAGTCTCTGAATATGGCAAAATCTAAAACTCAAGTGGAATGCCAGAAATAATTCAAAATTTAAAATTCATTTTAGGTTTAATTTCCGAGTTTCACATTCTTATGATGAATCGACATAGGGAACATTGTGATCCCGATATGTTAAGTATAGCACGCGTTCAGCAATATTACTTAAAACGTGGAATATTTTTGTGGAACATTTTAACCCTCTTGCTCCTCAGCGGAGGGGTCTTTTTGGTCCCTTTTGTTCAAAAGAGTAAAACCATCCCCACAAGCGGGAGTTTAACGGGCCGCAATGTTCTACAAATACATTTGCCATAAATTTCTACTATAAGTCTCTGAACACACTAAAATTCCAAAAATCACAACTTAAATGCCAGAAATAAGTCAAAATTTAAAACTAATTTTAGGGTTAATTTTGTACATTTTCCGAGTTTATGATGAATAGACACAGGAAACATTGTGACCATTACCTTTTAAGTATAGGACGTGTTCAGCAATACTACTTACAACACTACGAGGAACATTTTCGTGGAACATTTTAGCCCTCTTGCTCCTCAACAAAGGGGTCTTTTTGGTCTCTTTTGTTCAAAAGAGTAAAAATATCTCATAATCAGAGATTTATCGGGTCAAAATAAATTTCTACTATAAGTCTCTGAATACACCGACATTCAGAACCCAACTTAACTGCCAGAAATAAGTCAAAACAAACAACAACAAATTAATTTTAGGGTTAATTTCGTACTTTTTCCGAATTGCACATTCTTATGATGAATTGACATAGGAAACATTTTGATTCTTACATTTTAAGCATAGGATGTGTTCAGACATGAGACTTGAAACGCTACGAAGAACATTTTAACCCTCTAGCTCCACAATATAGAGGTCGTTTTGGCCCCTTTTGTGCAATAGGATAAAAACATACCTAAAAAAAAGCATTAGAGGAGTTAAGTACAACTTTCTAGCCAAACATCATTTCCCTACTGCCGTGAGACTTTGAAAAACTAGGTGGTCAACGGAAAGTATTTTTATACCCTCCACCTCCACGATGGGGTTATACTAACTTTGTCATTCCGTTGTAACACCTTGAAATATCGATCTGAGACCCTATAAAGTATATATATTCTTGATCGTCATTAAATTCTAAGACGATCTAGCCATGTCCGTCCGTCCGTCTGTCCGTCTGTTGAAAGCACGCTAGCTTCTAATCGAAAGGAGCTAGAACGTTCAAATTTTCCATAAATGCGTCTTATAGTCGTAGATCGGTTGGGGTTGAAATGGGGCGAAATCGGCCCAAAGGGAAAAATTTTTCCCTCACAAGGACTAAAAATACCCATAATAATCCATAATATTTTAGCGTATTTAAGCATGTTTTTTGAATATGTCTGTTTATATATGCTTGATATTTGGTATGCGCATTCCCTTTACAGCAAAAACGTGCACCATAAAGTGATTCTTATTTGTAGGGGGTTAAATGGGGCAAAAAAGGGATAAAAATGGTACACATTAAACGACAACAGCTAGAAACACGAAATTCGGTGTGTACATTCCTCTAATTGAGTAGATACATAATATAAAAGTATTTTTTCCAAATTCGTACTTTTAAGGGGTAAATGGGGATAGAGGGATACAAATGGTAGCAACCAAACGACTGTACCTAGAATAATGAAATTCGGTGTATACATTCCTCTGATTGCATAGATAAGTAAAATACACGGATTTTTCAAAATTCTTGCTTTTTGGGTTTAAAATGAAAAAGGGGATAAAAATAGTACCAATCTAATGACCGCAGCTAGAGTCATGAAATTCGGAGTATACATTCCTCTGAGTGTGTAGACACGGAAAATAAACTGAATTTCGAAATTCGTACTTTTTGGGGTTAAAATGAAAAAAGGGGATAAAAATAGTACCAATCAAATGACCGCAGCTAGAGTCATGAAATTCGGAATATACATTCCTCTGACTGCGGAAAATAGACGAATTTTTCGAAATTAGTACTTTCAAGGGATACAATGGTACAGAGGGATAAAAATAGTACCAACTAAACGACTACAGCTAGAATGATAAAATTCTAATTGCGTAGAAACGTCAAGGGGGTAAAAATGGTACCAACCAAATGGACGCAGCTGGAATCATGGAATTCGGTGTATACATTCCTCTGACTGCATAGACACGCAAAATATTTTTTTTTTCCAAATTCGTAATTTTTCTTTTACGACAAAAATTGGTTGAAACATGAAGTTAGGTTATTTTGCACTATGTACGTCTGATAATGGATTTTCAAAATGTTTACTTTTGGAATTCAAATAAAATGGAAATACAACCAACTGTAGCACCCACTATCTACCAATATTTATGGCCTTGAAAATATTTTTGAAAATATAAATATAAGAATGTTTATTTTTTGAATTGACGTATTGGTAGCATTACCTTATAAGCGTGGTTTGAAATAATTAAAATATTATATTTATTTATAAAATTAATTTTTCAATATTTGTATTTGTTTTGGTTTGGCTATATTAAAAAAATATATTTTCCTGTAATATTACAACACTTCTACGGAAACCAACAACCTCTGTGGAATGCAATCCATGGTGGAGGGTATATAAGGTTCGGCCCGGCCGAACTTAACGGCGTTTTTACTTGTTTTTGATTCTCCTGGATTACTTCGACAGGCATCAGTTGGCAACGGAGTGCGCTGAACAAGTTGTCACGATTTCATTAAAAGTGTGAGCCTAGGGGATTTCAAGAGTTAAAAAAAATAATAAAAACAAGTAAAAAGGTAATACTACTGAACACATCATATACCAGAAATGTAAGGCTCGTAAAATTTCCTATGACAATTCATCATAATTATGTGCAAATCTCTGTTTTAGGGGTATTTTTTACTTTTTTATACAAAATGGACCTAAAACACCCCTATATTGTGGAGCTAGAGAGTTACAATGTTTCACAAAAATGATCCTCTTAGTGTTTCGAATAAAATTGCTGAGCATATGCTATACTTAAAATGTCAGGATCACAAGATCACTGATTTTTATCACCGACAGTCCATATTATACGTGAACCAGATGATAGGCGTAATGATGATAAATGGCGTTTTCAGTTTTTTTCAGTCCTCATCCTGCTGACAAATTTCCAAAGGATACAATTTTTCAAAAATTATTTTATATACTTCGTCGCACCCTATGATACCGATGTAGATGTCAAATTAAAGAGGAGAATTTTCATTAAAATTTCGTTTTTAGTTTTTCATTTCCTCATTCTGTTTCCCATAAATTTCCAAAGGATACAATTTTTCAAAAAAATATTTTAAATACTTATTCGCACCCTATTATACCGATGTAGGCGTCAAACTAAAGGGAAGGATATCCCTTAAAAATAGTTAAAATTTCGTTTTTTATTTCCTCATTCTGTTGCCTCTTAAAAATGCCATAAATATCCAAAGGATACAATTTTTCAAAAAAATATTTTAAGTACTTTTCCGCACCCTTCTTACACCGATGTAGGTGTCAAGTTAAGGAGGAGGTTTTGCATTAAAAATACTTAAAATGTCATGCTTCTATATGTATTAGGTTGACATTTACAATTACTTCATGTTTCCCCCCACCCCCATTAAAAAATAAAACATGAATGAGGGGGACGCTTGAAATACCTGTTAATGCTAAACTAATACAGTTAGAAGCATTGAATTTGAAGTATTTTTAACAGGTTTTCTCCTCTTTAATTTGACACTAGTGTCGGTATCATAGGGTGCTAATAAGTATTTAAAATAATTGAGTTGAACTGGGATAAGTAGAATTAAAATTGAATAAAAAAATAAATAATTTTTTGAAAAAATGTATCATTTGAAATTTTGTAATCCTGCAACAAGATGAGGAAATGCACAAGTAGAAAGGGCGTTAAGTTCGGCAGGATTAAACTTTATATACCCTTCATCATGGATTGCATTCCACAGAGGCTGTTGATTTTCGTTGAAAAGCAGTAACATTACGGGAAAATGTTGATTTTTTAATATAGACAAACCAAAACAAATATTGAAAAAAAAAAAATGATTTTATAAATAAATATAAAATTTTTACTATTTCAAATCATGCTTATAAGGCAAGGCTACCAATACATTTACACTATACATATCGAAATAATAATTCAATTCAATTAAAAAAAATATTCTTATATTTTTATTTTCAAAAAGCTTAAATACTATAAATATTGGTAGATAGTGGGTGTTACAGTTGGTTGTATTTCCATTCTATTTTAATTCCAAAAGTAAAAGTTTTGAAAATCCATTATCTCACGTAGCTAGTGCAAAATAACTTAAATTCATGATTCAACTGAAAAAGTAAAAAGTACGAATTTGGAAAAATATTTTTATTTTGTGTGTCTATGAATGTATACACCGAATTCCATGATAAGAGCTGGTTGGTACCTTTTGTATACCCTTTTTCATAGTTTACCCCTTTAAGGGTACGACTTTCTAAAATCTCTTTATTTTACGTGTTTACGCAATGCATCCCTTTGCACACACAATTCATCATTGTAGCTGTAGTCATTTAGTTGGTACTATTTTTATCCCTCTGTACCCATTTTATCCCTTGAAGGTACGGAATGTATACCCCGAATTTCATGACTCTAGCTGCAACCATTTGGTGTGTGTTATTTTTATCCCATTTTTCAATTTTAATCCCAAAAAGTACGAATTTCGAAAATTCCGTTTAATTTATGTGTGTACGCAATCCGATGAATGTACACATTCATTCTGCATTATTCCAGATGCAGCCGTTTGGCTGGCACCATTTTTATTCCTCTATTTCCATTTTACCTCTTAAAAGTACGAATTTGGAAAAAATACCTTTTTATTATGGATCTACTCAATTAGAGGAATGTACACACCGAATTTCGTGTTTCTAGCTGTTGTCGTTTGATAGGTACCATTTTTATCCCCTTTTGCCCCATTTCACCCCAAACGAATAAAAATCACTTTATGGTGCTCGCTTTTGTTATAGGGGGAATGCCCATACCCAATATCAAGTAAGTACAAGCAAACATATTGAAAAAATATGCTTAAATTCTCTAAAATATTAGGGAATACTATAGGTATTTTCAGTCCTTGTGAGGGAAATTTTTATACCCTCCACCTCCAGGTGGGGGTATATTCACTTTGTCATTCCTTTTGTAACACCTTGAAATATTCATCGGAGACCCCATAAAGTATATATATTCTGGGTCGTGGTAAAATTCTAAGACGATGCCATGTCCTTCTGTCTGTCTGTTGAAAGCACGATAGCGGCCGAACAAAATGAGCTAGGAGGTTCAAATTTTTCCTAAATGTGTCTAATGGTTGTAGATCGATTGGTATTGAAAGTGGATGAAATCGGCCCAGAGGGAAACATTTTTCCCTCACAAGGACTGAAAATACCCCTAATATTAAGAGTATTTCAGCATGTTTTTTGAACATAATAGCTTGTATTTACTTGATATTTGCAATGCGCATTCCCTTTATAGCATAAAAGGGCACCATAGAGTGATTTTTATTTGTAGGGGGCGAAATGGGACAAAAAGGGATAAAAATTGTAGCTATCAAACGACAACAGATAAAAACACGAAATTTGGCGTGTACATTCCTCTAATAGAGTAGATACATGATATAAAAGTATTTTTTCTAAATTCGTACTTTTAAGGGGTTAAATGGGGATAGAGGGATAAAAATAGTACCAACCTAACGGCTGCACCTAGAATAATGAAATTTGATATATACATTCCTCTGATTGCGTAGACACGTAAAATAAAAGATCTTTCCAAAACTCGTACTTTTTGGGGTTTTGACTGCGTAGACACGAAAAATAAAACTTTTTTTCCAAAATTCGTACTTTTAGATATCGTACTCTTGGGGGGGGGGCAAAATTGGAAAAAGGGGATAAAAAATGGTACCGACAAAATGGCCGCTGATAGAATCATGGAATTCGGTGTATGCATTCTGACTATGAAGGGAAAAAGGTTTTTTTTCGAAATTTGTACATTTGGGCGGAGAATGGGGCGAATGTGGATATCATTAAAATTTATACTTTTCTTATCACTTTGTCTGTATCTGAAAATGCTTCTTTTTAATGGCGACTGACAATCGCCTAATATTTAGGCATGTTCACTTTCACAATTTCAGCATTTTATTTATATATAGTAGTCGATTCTAAACAGTGCGCATAAGTATACATTATAGTTAGAAATAGTAAACAAATATAGTAATGTGCATAAAAATATCACAATTTTCGTAATATGGTACAGTGCTTCTATGTAAAGTCGACATTTTTTAATCTGCTGGTAATACTGTGGAATGCACTCCGTGGTGGAGGGTATATAAGATTCGGCCCGGCCGAACTTAACGCCTCATTACTTGTTTTCCTTTGGGCCGATTTCGCCCAGTTTCAATCCCAACCGATCTACGACTATAAGACACATTTGTGGGAAATTTGAACGTTCTAGCTCCTTTCGTTTAGATGCTAGCTTGCTTTCAACAGACGGACGGACATGGCTAGATCGTCTTAGAATTTTATGACGATCAAGAATATATATACTTTATAGGGTGTCAGGTCGATATTTCAAGGTGTTAAAAACGGAATGACAAAGTTAGTATACGCCCATCGTGGTGGTGGAGGTTATAACAACTAAAAACGCCAATTAAAACCATTTTGCCTTTAGTTTCAAACGTATATCACCTTTTTCAAGTGTGACGACTTTTTTTATAAATTTTCGTACAGTGTAATTCGTTCGATTAAGTTTTGTACTTGTTATGAAAGAATTTTTCTATTTTTGATAATGGAAAGGAGGAGAACCACACTCAACAATACACACATATATATATTTCATATTGTGTGAGGGTATAACTCATCAGTGGCTTCTCTCTATAGAGTGCTTGTATTGTCATTTTTACAAATTTGTATATGTAAATTTACACAAAGAGCTTTTTGAGGAGTGTTATTATCTAACACACTTTTGGTCATACAAAGGCATTTCTGTGTGAGGATAACTCATCAGTGGAACTTTTGTAATTTTCTGTTGTTATTTACAATTATTTAATATTTTTTGGACAATAAAGAAAGTTCCCAGAGGTTGCTAGGTAGGGAAATTTTTTTATTTGTTTAAAAAAAAACTGTCACTAGTTTTTTTACATTTCACACAATACATATCTGGACGCAATCAAATCATTATTTATTAAATATACTATATATTTTTGGACAGACAAACATATTTATAATAATCAAAAATATTTCTCCGTACATATATGTTTGAAATATATGTCAATGTATGTATGTATATGAATTATTTCTTCTTATCTTTTGTTGACTGGCCTCAGTTTACTTATCAAATGTTAATTTTAAGCGCATAAAATAGAAAGTTATGCGATAAAATAATAAAAGGGGCAAAAGTACCCAGCAAATATAAAGGGGTATTTAGAAATACGATTGTGCTGGATGTTGTCCACCGTCTGTCTGCTATATTCTACGCATTTAACGATGCCTTAGACTCATTAATAGTTTATTACGACTTGAAATGAAAAAAGAGAAATTGTGTTAATTATGACCACTTGCACAATTCATTATGTATGTATATTGATTGATGTTTTTTAAGATTTTTTACATAAACATAATCGACTAATTCCTTGTGAAGCGGAATAAGAATTGTCTTTGGGTTCTCGGATTTTAAAGAAAGTTTCGTAGAAGTGTAGTAATATTACAGGAAAATATAAATTTTTTAATATAGCCAAACCAAAACAAATACAAAAATAATTTTAGCCCTATTAATATTATAAAACCTTACTGTAAGTCTGTCTGTGTGTTTGTTCCGCAATCACGTGTAAACGGCTGAACCGATGTTGTTGAAATTTTCAGTAATGATAGATGCAGGTCTGGAAGGAACTAAAGGCTATAGAATTTTTAAAAATTTGGCAAGTGTTTTTTGAGCTACATAGATGGCTGCAAATTGGAACGTATATATTACTGATCAAGAAAAAGATAAATATGATGCCTGATTTTGAATTTTCGTTTCGTGGGAGGTGGGAGGTGCCAAATGTAATTGTTTGAACTAGAAGGCTGAAAATTGGAACGTATATATTACTGACCACGATAAAAATCAATATGAAATCTGATTTTAATTTTACCATTTGTTTTTTTGCCTGGCGAAGCGGGCGGGGTTCAGCTAGTAAATAAATATAATAGTTTTAAAGAGTGATTTTTTGAGGTTAGGATTTTCATGCATTAGTATTTGACAGATCACGTGGGATTTCAGACATGGTGTCAAAGAGAAAGATGCTCAGTATGCTTTGACATTTCATCATGAATCGTCTTACAAACGAACAACGCTTGCAAATTATTGAATTTTATTATCAAAATGCGTGCTCTGTTAAGAAAGTTCATTGCGCGCTTCCATTTTATGGTCAGTTTAATCGACCCACTGAAGCGGCTATTCGGGCTATTGTGACTAAATTTCGCACCAAATTTACATTGTTGGACATTAAACCACCAACACGCTTACGTAGAGTGCGAACTGAAGAAAATATCGCAGCTGTATCGGCCAGTGTTAATGATGACCACCAATTTTCGATTCGTCGCCGTTCGCACCAATTGGGTCTCTGTTACTCAAAAACGTGGAAATGCCAAAATTGGACTAAGCGGATGGACCACCTAAGACGCAGCCGCTGTCAACATTTAAATGAAATTATCTTCAAAAAGTAAATGTCATGGACCAATCTAACGTTTCAAATAAAGAACCGATGAGATTTTGCAAATTTTATGCGTTTTTTTTTTTTAAAAAAAAGTTATCAAGCTCTTAAAAAATCACCCTTTATTATTTCAAAAAACTCTTATAAGGCAAGGTTACCGATGCGTTTACACTATATATATCGAAATAATACTTCAAAAAATACACATTATTATATTTATATTTAAATATAAGCTTAAATATAAATATAAAAACAATAAATATTGGCAGATAGTAGGTGCTACAGTTGGTTGTATTCTATTTTAATTCCAAAAGTACGAATTTGGAAAAATCTTCGTGTCTATGCAGTCAGAGGAATGTCTACACCGAATTCCATGATTCTAGCTGCGGCCATTTGGTTGGCAGCATTTGTATCCCATTTTTTCTATTTCATCCCCTTAAGAGTATGACCTTCTAAAATCTCTTTACTTTACGTGTCTACGCAATTAGAGGGATGTACATACCGAATTTCATCATTCTAGCTGTAGTCGTTTATTTGGTACTATTTTTATCCCTCTGTACCCATTGCTTTTTATTTTTCGTGTCTACGCAGTCAGAGGAATGTATACTCTTAATTTTATGATTCTGGCTGCGGTCATTTGGTGGTACTATTTTTATCCCCCTTTTCCATTGTAACCCCAAAAAGTACGAATTTCAAAAAATCCTTCTATTTTACGTCTCTACGCAATCAGAGGAATATACACCGAATTTCATTATTCTAGGTGCAGCCGTTTGGCTGGTACCATTCTTATCCCTCTATGCCCATTTTATCCCTTAAAAGTACGAATTTGAAAAATATTGTTTTCTATTATGGATCTATACTCAATTAGAGGAATGTACACACCGAATTTTGTGTTTCTAGCTGCTGTCGTTTGGCAGGTACCATTTTTATCCCTTTGAGCCCCATTTCACCCCCTACGAATAAAAATCACATTATATTGCTCCTTTTTGTTATAGGGGGAATGCGCATACCGAATATCAAATACAAGCAGACATATTGAAAAAATCTCTAAAAAACTCTAAAATATTAGACGTTATTATGGATATTTTTAGTCCTTGTGAGGGAAAATTTTTTCCCTTTAGGCCGATTTCGCCCAGTCTCAATCCCAAACGATCTACGACTATAAGACGTATTTATGGGAAGTTTGGACGTCCTAGATCTTTTCGTTTTGATGCTAGCGTGCTTTCAACAGACGGACGGACGAACATGGTTAGTTCGTCTTAGAATTTTATGACGATCAAGAATATATATATACTTTATAGCGTCTCAGGTCGATATTTCAAGGTGTTACAAACGGAATGACAAAGTTAGTATACCGCCATCCTGGAGGTGGAGGGTATAAAAATGAGTGTTATTCTACCTTTCAAAGTCAAAGTAATCGATGGTTCAAATTTAAAATTGTAAATGGACCACCGTATATATGGACTTGCTTTGCTTCAGTAAAAAAAAATGGAAAATTGTCTCACGGTGGTGGAATCGATGTTTTTCTGATTTCATAGATTTATGGTTTCAAAATGAAAGGTGGCATAAAAATGACATTCAGTTTGATGGGATCGACGTGCCACAAAAATAGTTCTGATTTTTCCCAAAGTTTAAAAATCTTACTTCCCCCTCCCCACCCTCTTGGAACTAACCTTAATATGAAATATTTTTGTATTTTTTTTTTTTGCAGGCGCCATGATCTTCTCATCGGCCGGCATGAATATGGCCCTGGGCTTGGGCTGGTCAAAATACAGTCTGTACAGTGCTGACAAGCATTTTGGCTATTCGTGGTTTATTGGCGTCATCATTGGAACAATTCTAGCGTTGCCGCTGCGCAATTTCCTAACCAAGAAATGGATCATGGTGGGTACAAAAACAACAACAACACACTTATTATTAGAAACACTTTTAACCGCAACACAAATATTACAAAAACGATAAGAAATAATAACGAAAAGCTTATTCTAGGCTGCGGCGGGAGTGCTCATACTCGTGGAAGGCCTCCTATACGTCAGCGTTCCGCACAACGTCGATGCCATGCTGGCCGGGCGTTATCTCAACGGCATTGCCGCCGGCTTGACCATTGTACCGTTCCTGATGAATGCCAGTGAAATAGCCATCGATTCGTATCGAGGCTCCTGCCTGGCCACCGAACAGTATTTCGTGTCCTTTGGCATAGCCATCCAAATGATATATGCCTCATATTGGACGCCCTCGCTGAACTACCCCGTCTATCTCATCCATGGCATATTCGATATTGTTTTTGGCGTGGCCACGGCCGGGTTCCTGCTGCTCTACATCGAATCGCCCATCGAGCTGCTGCGCCAGGGCAACGAGACAGCGGCCTTGGATTGCTTGGCCGGCCTACAGCTGCCCAAGGGCGTCACCATGGAGACGCGTGCCCTGTTCGAGCACCACAAGGCCTATGTTAGGGAACAGGAGAGCCTGACGGTGGGCGAAAGCCTGCGTCAGGGCGCTCTGCCTTTGCTGAAAATGCTCTTCTTTCGCAGCATGATGTTGGTCTTCTGCTGCTCGCTGCCACTCAATATCACGCTGAAGTACAGCATGCTCTTGAACGGCAACATCTGGGCTGCTACTGTGGCCGCTGCCTGTCGTATATTTGGTGCCTTCGCCACCTACTTCCTGGCCGATAGCATGAGTCGCAAGCTGCCCTCGATAATTTCAGCTTTGATAATTGGCAGCCTGCTCATTGGACTCGGCTCCCTATTCCGGAGTCTGGCAACGATTGTGAATTACAGCGATATGACCACAGCCATGGCACTGTACATCGTGGTGCAAGCAGTCGTCGGCTTTTATACACCCTTCACGTCGGTGTACCTGGGCGAGGCATTCCCCTTGCGCGTCAAGCCCTATCTAATGGCGGTGTGTGTGATTGTGGAACAGTTAATTCAGATAGTGTCGATAGAAACAATCTCCGTGTATATAGGCGATAATCTGATGACTCAGGGTATTATTGCAGTGGTGGTCTTTTTGCTGTTGGCCCTCAGCATGCCCGAGACGAGAAACACATCCCTGGGGGAGGCTCAACGACGTTTCAGGCAATTGTTGTATGTGAAGGTGAATTGATGAACGTTTGAAAATAAAATTTCCTTGAAAAAGAGAAATTAAAAATTTATATAATTTGTTTTTTTTATTATTATTGAAAAAGTGTTGCCTACAATGAGTTAAGATTAACTAAAATATAGGAAAAATTATTTTTTTAAATTACCAATCAAATTCGATTTGAAATTGGATATTGTGTAGGCTCAATACATTTTTACATTTATCTACACCTTTTTCAATTGTAATTCAAAAGACACCAGTTGAAATTCAAAAATTCCATTTGAAATTCAAAAAATGTCAATTGAAATTCAAAACTCGTCATTTGTAATTCAAAAGGCAACATTTGAAATTCACAAGTCGTCATTTGTAATTCAAAAGACATCATTTGAAATTCAAAAGACATCATTTGAAATTCAAAAGACATAATTTGAAATTCAAAAGACATCATTTGAAATTCAAAACTCGTCGTTTGCAATTGCAAACTGCAAATGAAATAATTTTTGAATTACAAATGGAATAATTTTTGAATTTCAAATGAAAACTATTGAATTTCAAATGATGAAAATGGTGTAGAGGGTGGTTAAATTTTAAGGACCGATGTTGATTTTGTATAAAACACAAATAATTTAGGAAATTATTGTCATTTTCTTTTTATTATGATAATATTGGTATGGTTCAATTTTGTATGGAACAAAATATCGGCCAAATGGCCGGCGCGACCCACATTGCCTAAATCGAGAAAATATTTTTTAAGAATTTTACAAATCATTTAGTGCAATTTAGTAGAAAACAGTCTAGACAAGAAAACTTCAAAAGAGTTTTGAAAATAAGTTATTTTTGTGTTGTCATTTATTTTGGTTCAAGACCAAAGGTTGTGCTGAAGTCTTCAGCAGAACCCAAAATTAGCAAAAAGGCAAAGTGAGACCTTTATTGTTGCAGCTAAAATTTTACTGTGCAGTTTCGATGGGAGCTACCCCATCTCGTCAGAACTATCGCAACGAATATATGTCTTTGACTTAAATCAGGGTTCATATTAGTACCAGCGCACAGTGGCGCCATTTGAGTTTTTTCGTTGCAAAAATCATATCTTTTGAACCGAATAAGATAATTGAACAGTTTAAACAGCATATGATAGATAACTGTTCAGCCTATGAAATGAGCGTTTGGAAAGGGTGCTATGCTCTGTAGGGGCCTAATTATGGGTTATCAAAGTTAAAATTAGTAGAAAAATCAATTTTATGGTAACTAAAAAAATTATTTTTACATTTTTAGATTGTTTTTATTTTTTTTCTTTAGGGTTTTATGTTTTAAATTATTACCCAACAAATTAAAAAAAAAAAATATTTTTTTTAAATTAATTTTTTCAATTTTCTGTAAAATATTCATCACAGTTCGTAAGAGAAGGTATATCTAAAAGACTAACCATTTTTAAACTATAATTATTTTCTAACTCTATTCTTGACTTCACATGCCGCAGGGAAGAAACAAGTGGATCGGAAGATGTTGCCAACATGTTGAAGAGGTTCTCATTTTGCCTTACCCTTGATGCTTTGAATGTGTTCTGCAATCTATATTTTTTATAAAATTTGTTAAGAGACTCCTGTGCTTCTTCAGAAAGCTCTCCAATTGCAAAGACTGGTACTCAATTATATCTTTGCCATGCGCCAATATTTTATGGACGGTCGGGGTCAACTTCTTCTGTGGATACATTTCTGCTAAAAGAGATGCAGTTTTCGACGCATATTCTCCATATTATGTAGAATTGACATTTTCTTTGCAGTTTAAAACATCTAAGATCGTTCCCAATCTTTTCACGATTTGATTGTCAATTCCAGTGATTCTAGTTACTGCCTCATCATTTTCAAAAAATCTCCTAGAAGTGTTTCCATCGTTTGGGTTACCGTATCCGTGCTTGGGACAGTCTACTTTTAGTCCAACTTGTTTCAAAAAAAGCATCCTGTATTTGCTTCTTTCTGATCCTTTCCTTATCCTTTATTGATGTATTTTCATCGAAGTTTTCCTCCTCTTGTAGTAGGGTATACGCCAGTTTTAGCAAGAATTCCGAAAAATTTACCTGTTCCCTGCATACATATGGATTTAGGCTGAATAATGCAATTTTGATATTATGCAAGTGTCCAAATAAGATTTGTGCCTACCTGTAGGGACCATAAGTCAATATTGTTCTTGACCATTTGTACGCCAAAGTATTGTTTAAGTGAGGTACGTACCTGTTAATTTCAATGAGTAGTTTTTTTTTTCAAACTATTAGATCAAACTACTGTCAGTCAAATCATATAAGGGATGGACGCCATACAATTTCTGCAACCATGTCTTTTTAACCTTTTTTACCTCTAGAAGCCAAACGGGCACGTACGGGCAGCTAAAATTGAAGCCAAACGGGCACGTACGGGCAGCTAAAATTTCTGAATTATGTAAAGAAATAATCAATGAACAGGTTTTGCAAATATGGTAAATATAGAAAAATATAGATTTTTTTATTTTCCGTCAAAGTTGAAAAATAGTGAAAAAAACGGATAGTTTTTAAATAGTGATTTACCAGGAGAAACACAAAGCAAACAGTTAATTTTTTATCATTATACAAATACATACATTATACAAATACATCAATCAATACAAACAAAAAATAAGGCGATTCGTTACCTATTTTTCGTGATATTACACCTGAAATCGCAACAAATTCACTAAAAATTGTGTGTTTTTTGAAAACCGAAAGTCGGTCAACTTTGAACGGCTATATCTTCTAAACTAAAAATGTGATATTATTAAGAGTGGCAGATTTGAAATCGTTGAAAAGTTTTCTATACATGGGTTTATTCAAAACTTCGTCGGCGCTCATGAAAATTTTGATTTTTGCAACCTCGTTTGCTCTACGGGCGCTACTGTGCAGCGGTCAAATATGACAAATGAGAAGCGCTGATAAACAAAATATTCCACCGAACTAAGTCGACACACTAAAAATCTCACTTTGCCAATGCAATGTTATGCATGTGCTCGCATCGCTCGCAACAATGCAAAGCAAACTGCGCAGTCAACTTTTAGCTGCATGAAGACTCAGCACAACCTTTGGTCTTGAACCAAAATAAATGACAACACATACAACGTAACAGACCAACAACAATAAATTATTTTTGTGGCAGCTATGATAGGCCAAAGATCGACTTTTAGTTACATATTTTAAAAGCAATAATTCTATAACAAAATAGTCACTATTAAAATGACTCAGTTATAATGAACAATTAAACATATATTAAAAACCTTCTCAACATAGTTCGTACGACTCATTGTAATGAAGAAAAAGTACTTGTTCAATTGTATAGGGTCCGCCAAATAACTTTTTTTTTTTTTGAAAATGCTATAAATGTGTATAAAAACCACGGTTTACAACAATGTGATGCAACCAGTAAAAATGACATGTAAAAGGAGTATTCCTGTAAGGAAACACCAATATAAAAGGAAATGGGTTTTTATGTCGACATGGTGAAGACTGAATATGGTTGGCGTAATGCTGTGAATACGACTAGAAGATTTCTTTGCCAATATCGACAATTCACCGACATTACTGGAAACTGACCCTAAAAATTAATAGAAAATCTTATTATTCCAAGTGGCTACACAACAAATATGATATTAATTCACGAATCAGATTTAATAAGAAACCCAATAAATGTAAATGGAATCCCACTCGGAGTAGGCGTGAAGCCATAAAATATTCCGAAAAACGCCAGTATCATTCATGAAAAAAAAACTTATGAATTAATAACAATAACGATTTAATTGAAATAATGGTTATACAATCCGAAGCAAAGCTGAATGTAAAGGGTGTCCCAAGAAGAGCGCAATTTTTTAATTTTAAATAAAACACAGATATTTAAGAAAAAATCGTGAAACTTTATTATATCGTAAAGTAGACAGAATGAGGTTATGTATGGAACAATATATCGTGCAGATGGCCGCCGCGGCTTTGCTGGCATGCAAGCGATCTTTTAATGAAATTTTCAATGACCGTTTTGCATGAATGCTGCGGTATTTCATTAATGCAGCGTCCAATTTCGTCTTTTAAGGCTTGAGTCGTCGTCGGCTTATTCGCGTAAACCATCGACTTCAAAAAACCCCAAAGAAAAAAATCTAATGGTGTTAAATCGCACGATCTAGGCGGCCAATTCTGATCTCCAAAACGCGAAATAACACGACCGGGAAATGACTGATGCAGCAATTGAATTGTTTCTCTGGCTGTATGACATGTGGCGCTGTCTTGTTGGAACCACATGCCCTCCACATTCATTTCTTCAATTCTAGGCAAGAAAAAACTGGTTATCATTTCACGATACCGAACACCATTGACTGTTTGCGCTTGACCTGCCTCATTTTCATAAAAAAAGGTCCAATGATTCCTCCAGCCCAAAAACCACACCACACAGTGACACGTTGAGGATGCATTTGCTTCTCGTGAATCACTCGAGGATTTTCCGCACCCCAAATGCGACAATTCTGCCTATTGACGAAGCCATCAAGATGAAAATGGGCCTCGTCACTGAAGATGATTTTATCGGCAAAATCAGCATTTTCATGTTGTCTCTCCAATACCCAATTAACGAACTCCCTTCGCTGTCCATGGTCAGTTGGCTTCAGTTCCTGAGTCAATTGAACTTTGTATGCATGAAGATGCAAATCTTTCGTCAAAATTCGCTGCAAAGTGGATTTGGAGACGAGACACCAATTTGCTGAGCTCGGTGTCGAATTGAGGTGGATGGAGTTTGAGCGACATCATCACGTACAGCTGCGACATTTTCGGTCGATCGACCTGGTCGATGGCGCGTTGTTGTCTTTACATCTCTAACAGACCCAGTTTCGGCAAATGTATCCATTAATCTCTTTACAGTTGACTCTTTTGGAGCATTATTGTGACCCCAAATTGATTGCAATTTGCGAACTGTAGCCGCAAAACTTTCACCATTTTGGTAAAACAATTTCACAATGAGAATGCGTTGTTCATTCGTGTAGCGCTCCATTTTTACTAACCTCGTACCTTCTACTAACAAACAATAACAATTGTTCAAATGTCAAACAATGACACTTCGAATGTTGCCAGATTTAAAAATTGCGTTCTTCTTGGGACACCCTTTACATGCATCAGTAGAATCGCTTATGAAAATTTAAGTCTAAATATGGCAAGAAAATAGTCATTTCAAAAACCAAATTGATGAAATGGAATTGAAACTGAACTAAAATAACTCTAACCGCAAATATTAAAAACATTATTTTTTCTGTAAACTCTCTTTTTTATAAATTCTAAATTCTCACACCAAATTTTCCTAAAAATTAAGGGAAAAAATGGGAAGCTATCTGTGTTGTTTATATTATTTCCTCTATAAGGAGATGATTTACACAAACGAACGAGAATCACAACTCACTTGCCGAATTTGCGTTTAAAAAATCGCACCAAGTAATAAAGTACACATGCCATCTTACAAGCATCTCATTGAGTTGCATATGTAAGTATGTGTATATGCAGGTATAGTTACCCAGCAATACTTCTGCCGTGCCAACGCTCATTTGTTTTAGTTTTTTCGTTTGCATTTTTTGGTCTGTAATAAATATTTGATTTGAAGTGGGATATTGTCCTGGCTCAAGACCATTTTGCTTCTATATTTAATAGAATGGAAATTTATTTACAAATGGCATGGTGACATTTATTACATGGCTGCAAACTTTCTTTTAAATCGTAAAACCCAAGTGAAATTTCATAATAGTCTAATTCTATTATGATTGTTTCATATATGATTCATCGTATCGGTATCGTGAAATACAGTTTTTTAATAGAACTAGCTAATAACAATGAGTGTAATGCAAAGTTAATTGAATGAGTAACCCATCGCCATTGGTGTATACATACAATTTGATAAATATGTAGTAAAATATTGGCTGTTAGGAAGTTCAATATTTAATTTTCGGAAAAAATGTAAATATTAAATAAATTAGTGTTGTTTTTATTATTATATCTAATGAAAATGCCGAAAAAACGAATAATAATAATAAAAAAATAAATAAACAATAAATAATAAAAAGAGAATACCTTCTATTGCTGGGATTCCCATATGAATCATAATGTTTTGATAGATGAAGGAAGAAAACCTTATCAAAAATGGGAGTTATCGTCAACGACTACAAAAAAGACATATGTCAAACAAACGAACATGGATATAAAATTATGAAAAGTGATGTTCTACACTTGTGCAGTGCAGATAACGATATATACAATTGCGGTCAAAATAATAGCAGCGCACCACAGCTTAGCATGTATTTTCATTTATTTATTTGTGTGATAATTTTTTTATTGCTACTACGGCATTAAATGCTGTGTTATGAGGTTACAAACACAAAATAATTGTTTATTTGTTTAAGAAATTTCACTTTTTTGGATTATTCGACATTCTGAACCGGTCAAAATAATTGTAGCATTCAAAAAATCTCAAGAAAAAGGACTTTTATCTAATTTTTTCAATTCGATTTGATGTTATAAATAAGATATTATGAAATGTACACTATTTCTGAAATGTTATTGTTTTAGTTTTCTTCATAAGTAGGGCGAGGAGAGCATTGTGGAGAACAAAATCGAGTTCATATAAAAAGGTTGAAATCTGAGGGAAAATCATATAGTGAAGTTCGATTAAAATGATCAGATCCATTAAAATGATCAGAAATTCGATATTATAAGAAGAAAAAACAAATACACGTAAAACAAGTAAGGAAAGGCAAAAGTCGGGCGGGGCCGACTATATAATACCCTACACCACTCCCTGCGTATGTACCTCGCTTTTATTACTAAACCCAGGTATTTCATGGGAGCAATTTTATGTAGTTCATACAAATTATATAAATTATATTCATATAATTTATATGCTATAAATTCATCTTTAGTCACATTTAACGAATATGGTAAATAATATGGTAATTGATCCAATTGTCCGACAGACAAATACAAATTATACAGTAGTTAACCAAAGTCATACCAAAGTATGGACATATGGGCATCACCCAAACAATTCTCATTGCAATTCAATTCGGTAAAAGAAATGAAATCGGGAAGGATTTTTGCATCCTGTAAATGTATGTGTTTGACAAAAAATGTTAAATCGGAAAGGACATTTGTATGGGGGTATATTGAAACCTGGAACGATGTGACCCGCTTTCACCATGTCTGTTTATTGGTGAAATAAAGAGTGATTTTTTTGAGGTTAGGATTTTCATGCATTAGTATTTGACAGATCACGTGGGATTTCAGACATGGTGTCAAAGAGAAAGATGCTCAGTATGCTTTGACATTTCATCATGAATAGACTTACTAACGAGCAACGCTTGCAAATCATTGAATTTTATTATCAAAATGCGTGCTTTGTTAAGAAAGTTCAGAAAGAAAGAAATTGTGTTCAGCGACGAAGCTCATTTTTGGCTCAATGGGTACGTAAATAGGCAGAATTGTCGATTTTGGAGTGAATATCAGCCAGAAGCATTGCAAGAGCTACCAATGCATCCAGAAGTCACAGTTTGGTGCGGTTTATGGGCTGGTGGCATCATTGGACCGTACTTCTTCAAAGATGATGCGAATCGTAACGTAACTGTGAATGGTGAGCGCTACCGTGAGATGATATCCAACTTTTTTTTGCCCAAAATGGAAGAACTGAACTTGGTTGACATGTGGTTTCAACAAGATGGCGCTACATGCCACACAGCTCGCGATTCTATGGCCATTTTGAGGGAAAACTTCGGAGAACAATTCATCTCAAGAAATGGACCGGTAAGTTGGCCACCAAGATCATGCGATTTGACGCCTTTAGACTATTTTTTGTGGGGCTACGTCAAGTCTAAAGTCTACAGAAATAAGCCAGCAACTATTCCAGCTTTGGAAGACAACATTTCCGAAGAAATTCGGGCTATTCCGAAATGCTCGAAAAAGTTGCCCAAAATTGGACTTTCCGAATGGACCACCTAAGACGCAGCCGCGGTCAACATTTAAATGTAATTATCTTCAAAAAGTAAATGTCATGGACCAATCTAACGTTTCAAATAAAGAACCGATGAGATTCTGCAAATTTTATGCGTTTTTTTAAAAAAAAAAGTTATCAAGCTCTTAAAAAATCACCCTTTATAATATGTAAAATTGGCCAAAATCGGTTAAACATTCGGGATCAACATTTGTATGAGGGCTATATCTAAATCTGGACCTATCTTACCCACTTTCACCATACATGTTTCTAGTTCGATTATAAGATGTTGTGTCAAATTTAAAGAAAATCGGGTACAATATGTCGATTCTAGAGCGGAAAAGGTCAAATCGGGAGCGACATTTGTATGGGGGCTATATCTAAATCTGAACCGATCTTACCCAATTTTTGCACACGTGTTTCTAGTTGGATTTTAAGATGTTGTGCCAAATTTAAAGAAAATCGGGTACAATATGTCGTTTCTAGAGCGGAAAATGTCAAATCGGGAGCGACATTTGTATGAGGGCTATATCTAAATCTGAACCGATCTTACCCAATTTTTGCACACGTGTTTCTAGTTGGATTATAAGATGTTCTGCAAAATTTAAAGAAAATCGGGTACAATATATCTTTTCTAGAGCGGAAAATGTCAAATCGGGAGCGACATTTGTATGGGGGCTATATCTAAATCTGAACCGATCTTACCCAATTTTTGCACACGTATTTCTAGTTCGATTATAAGATGTTCTGCAAAATTTAAAGAAAATCCGGTACAATATGTCGTTTCTAGAGCGGAAAAGGTCAAATCGGGAGCGACATTTGTATGGGGGCTATATCTAAATCTGAACCGATCTTACCCAATTTTTGCAATTTTTGTTGGATTATAAGATGTTCTGCCAAATTTAAAGAAAATCGGGTACAATATGTCTTTTCTAGAGCGGAAAATGTCAAATCGGGAGCGACATTTGTATGGGGGCTATATCTAAATCTGAACCGATCTTACCCAATTTTTGCAATTTTTGTTGGATTATAAGATGTTCTGCCAAATTTAAAGAAAATCGGGTACAATATGTCTTTTCTAGAGCGGAAAACGTCAAATCGGGAGCGACATTTGTATGGGGGCTATATCTAAATCTGAACCGATCTTACCCAATTTTTGCAATTTTTGTTGGATTATAAGATGTTCTGCCAAATTTAAAGAAAATCGGGTACAATATGTCGTTTCTAGAGCGGAAAAGGTCAAATCGGGAGCGACATTTGTATGGGGGCTATATCTAAATCTGAACCGATCTTACCCAATTTTTGCACACGTATTTCTAGTTCGATTATAAGATGTTCTGCAAAATTTAAAGAAAATCGGGTACAATATGTCGTTTCTAGAGCGGAAAAGGTCAAATAGGGAGCGACATTTGTATGGGGGCTATATCTAAATCTGAACCGATCTTACCCAATTTTTGCACACGTATTTCTAGTTCGATTATAAGATGTTCTGCAAAATTTAAAGAAAATCGGGTACAATATGTCGTTTCTAGAGCGGAAAAGGTCAAATCGGGAGCGACATTTGTATGGGGGCTATATCTAAATCTGAACCGATCTTACCCAATTTTTGCAATTTTTGTTGGATTATAAGATGTTCTGCCAAATTTAAAGAAAATCGGGTACAATATGTCTTTTCTAGAGCGGAAAAGGTCAAATCGGGAGCGACACTTGTATGGGGGCTATATCTAAATCTGAACCGATCTTACCCAATTTTTGCATACGTGTTTCTAGTTGGATTATAAGATGTTCTGCCAAATTTAAAGAAAATCGATTGTAATATGTCGTTTCTAGAGCGGAAAATGTCAAATCGGGAGCGACATTTGTATGGGGGCTATATCTAAATCTGAACCGATCTTACCCAATTTTTGCATAGGTGTTTCTAGTTGGATTATAAGATGCTGTGCCTATTTTAAAGAAAATCGGGTACAATATGTGGTTTCTAAAGCGGAAAAAGTGAAATAGGGAGCGACATTTGTATGGGGGCTATATCTAAAGCTGAACCGATCTTACCCAATTTTTGCATAGGTGTTTCTAGTTGGATTATAAGATGTTGTGCCAAATTTAAAGAAAATCGGGTACTATATGTGCTTTATAGGGCGGAAAAAGTCAAATCGGGAGCGACATTTGTATGGGGGCTATATCTAAATCTGAACCGATCTTACCCAATTTTTGCATACGTGTTTCTAGTTGGATTATAAGATGTTGTGCCAAATTTAAAGAAAATCGGGTACTATATGTGCTTTATAGGGCGGAAAAAGTCAAATCGGGAGCGACATTTGTATGGGGGCTATATCTAAATCTGAACCGATTTCCTCCAAATTCAATACCGATGGTCATTGGCCAGAAAAAATAACTTCTGCCAAGTTTCATGACAATCGGACAACAATTGTAGAGTGCGAACAAGCTTAGATGGACAGCAGACAGACGGACGGACAGACAGACAGACAGACATCGTTAAATCGACTCAGCTGGTGATTCTAAGCCGATCGGTATACTTAAAGGTGGGTCTAGCTCGATTATTCTTGGTGTTACAAACATTTGGCGCGAAACTAACTTATAATATCCTAGACCACGAAGTGGTGTAGTGTGCAAAAACACACCTGCAGTAGCCAACCAAAAAGTGGGTGCATGTTTTATGGTCAATTGAATCAAAAATTGTTTTATATGATGGGACAGACCTCGACAGCTTGTAAGACGTCCACAGAATATGGAATACATCTCCAGGTATAGTACCAAAACTGTCAAATAGGGAGGATCAAGCATAATGGCTTGGTCGTGTTTTTCATATTATGGAGTTAAGTCAATACATTAGCCTAGAACTACTATGGACTCTGCCCAGTACATCAAAATACTGCCTAGTATTATTCTTACGTGTGCAGAATATGGAATGCCCCTTAAATGAGTCTTCTAGCAGGTCAATTATACCGAAAACATCAGTCGACTCTGAAAAAGGAGGTTCGAAGTCAATAATATCGATGTTATGGAATGGTTCGGGCAGACACCGTATCTCAATATAATCAAGAATTTTAAGTGTGATGACTCAAAATGAGGACTCACTAGCAACACTGAAAGACAATAACGATATTTGACACGAAATTACAGAGGCATGGTCAAAAATACCGCATGAAAGGTCCAAAATACTAGTCGACTCCACGAAACGACGTTATGTAGCAATATTAAGCAATAAAATCAGTACTACTAAGCGATCAATTCAAGAAAATATCTTTATTTAAGTAATTATTCAAAAAAGATTTCAATTAAAGTGAATTGAAACAAAATATTTTTAGTTTTTATTAGCGCTGCTATTTTTTTGACTGGTCTCATTTTTGACATAAATGGTTCTAAAGGCCTAATCACAAAATTACAAAAACTTAATTTTTTATCTAAAGCCAGATTAAGAATGACATCCATACCATCTTTCAATCACCGTAAAAACTTTTAGGATTTTCGAAGTAAAACTGATATTTTTCTTTGTCGAAATTTTTTTTATCTCGTCGCTGCTATTTTTTGACCGCAGCTGTATATATGTGTGTGTGTGTGTGTCTTTCTGATATTCATGTTGTCCATCAAAGACAAGTTATTAGATTTACTAGTAGGGATGTCGATCATGATGTCTTTGCCTTTTTTGTGGTATTTAAAAAAATGGAATTTTTCACAATTGTTCAAGTTTGGCCTCTATCATTTGAAAAAAAAATATTTTTATACCCTCCACCTCCAGGATGGGGGTATACTAACTTTGTCATTCCGTTTGTAACACCTTGAAATATCGACCTGAGACCCTATAAAGTATATATATTCTTGATCGTCATAAAATTCTAAGACGATCTAGACATGTCCGTCCGTCCTTCCGTCCGTCCGTCTGTTGAAAGCACGCTAGCATCTAAACTAAAGGAGCTAGAACGTTCAAATTTTCCATAAATGCGTCTTATAGTCGTAGATCGGTTGGGATTGAAATGGGGCGAAATCGGCCCAAAGGGAAGGACTAAAAATACCCATAATAATCCCTAATATTTTAGCGTATTTAAGCATCTTTTTTGAATATGTCTGTTTATATTTGCTTGATATTTGGTATGCGCATTCCCCTTATAGCAAAAACGTGCACCACCAAGTGATTCTTATTTGTAGGGGGTAAAATGGGGCAAAAAAGGGATAAAAATGGTACATATTAAACGACAACAGCTAGAAACACGAAATTCGGTGTGTACATTCCTCTAATTGAGTAGATACATAATATAAAAGATTTTTTTCCAAATTCGTACTTTTAAGGGGTAAAATGGGAATAGAGGGATAAAAATAGTACCAACCAAATGGCTACACCTGGAATAATGGAATTCGGTGTATACATTCCTCTGATTGCGTAAACACTTAAAATAAACCGATTTTCCGAAATTCGTACTTTTTGGGGTTAAAAAGAAAAATGGGATAAAAATAGTACCAATCAAATGACCGCAGCTAGAGAGTGATGAAATTATAATTGCGTAGAAATGTCAAGGGGGTAAAAATGGTACCAACCAAATGCTCGCAGCTGGAATCATGGAATTCGGTGTATACATTCCTCTGACTGCATAGACACGCAAAATAAATTTTTTTTTCGTATTTTTTCTTTTACGGCAAAAATTGGTTGAATCATGAAGTTTTATAATGGAATGATGATAATGAATGGAAGTACAACCAACTGTAGCACCCACTATCTTCCAATATTTATGGTATTTAAGCTTTTTGAAAATATAATTATAAGAATATTTATTTTTTGATTTGAAATAGATAATGGTTTGATATAATTAAAATATTATATTTATTCATATAATTATTTTTTCAATATTTGAATTTGTTTTAGTTTAGCTATATTACAAAATTTATATTTTCCTATAATATTGCTGCACTTCTACGAAAACCGACAACCTCTGTGGAATACAATCCATGGTTGATGGTATATAAGGTTCGGCCCGGCCTAACTTAACGCCGTTTTTACTTGTTTGTTTATTAGATCTTCGCCAAATTATTATAACAAATAATTAGAATTTTAAACCATATATTTTCTTTGAAAAACGAGGAAAAATTACTAGATTTTCCTCTTTTCTAAAAAAAAAACCGAATTCCCAAAGTGGGGAAAATGTGTTCCAAAATTGGGGATTTTTTATTCAAATAGTCGCCGTGCTTTTTACCTTTTTTAAATGAATTTTATGTATTTTTATTGGACATCAATTCGAAAAATAATGATAAATGTAAACTGGAAGTTCGGCTGGGCCAAACTTTATATACCCTCCACCATGGATTGCATTCCACAGAGGCTGACGATTTTCGTAGAAGTGCAGTAACATTACAGGAAAGTGCATTTTTTTAATACAGCCAAACCACAACAAATAAAAAAATTGAAAAAATAATTTCTTAAATAAATATATTTTTTTATTTTTTCAAGCCACGCTTATAAGGTAAGGCTACTAATACGTGTATACATCGAAATAATACTTCATGTCGATTCAAAAAGTAAACAATCTTCAGGACAACTTAAATATCATAAATATTGGCAGATAGTGGGTGCTACAGTTGGTAGTTTTTTCATCTTTTTTAATCACAAAATTAAACATTTTGAAAATAAATTATAACCTAACTTCATGATTCAACCATTTTTTTGTTTCTGTTTGTCAAATGTCAAAGAATAAAAGCTTCAAAAGTGACAGCTACCGAAATACCGGGTGATTCAAAATAACACCTCTTGTTGGAAAATCCTCTATTAGACAGATATCGCCAACAAATCTGCTCTATTGGGAGTATTTTCAATCATTGTAAGGGAAACTTTTTTTGCCTCTGGACAGATTTGGCCCATTTTCAATACCAACCGATGTGCAACCATTAAACATATAAAGGGTGTCCCAAGAAGAACGCAATTTTTAAATCTGGCAACATTCGAAGTGTCATTGTTTGACATTTGAACAATTGTTATTGTTTGTTAGTAGAAGGTACGAGGTTAGTAAAAATGGAGCGCTACACGAATGAACAACGCATTCTCATTGTGAAATTGTTTTACCAAAATGGTGAAAGTTTTGCGGCTACAGTTCGCAAATTGCAATCAATTTGGGGTCACAATAATGCTCCAAAAGAGTCAACTGTAAAGAGATTAATGGATACATTTGCCGAAACTGGGTCTGTTAGAGATGTAAAGACAACAACGCGCCATCGACCAGGTCGATCGACCGAAAATGTCGCAGCTGTACGTGATGATGTCGCTCAAACTCCATCCACCTCAATTCGACACCGAGCTCAGCAAATTGGTGTCTCCAAATCCACTTTGCAGCGAATTTTGACGAAAGATTTGCATCTTCATACATACAAAGTTCAATTGACTCAGGAACTGAAGCCAACTGACCATGGACAGCGAAGGGAGTTCGTTAATTGGGTATTGGGGAGACAACATGAAAATGCTGATTTTGCCGATAAAATCATCTTCAGTGGCGAGGCCCATTTTCCTCATGATGGCTTCGTCAATAGGCAGAATTGTCGCATTTGGGGTGCGGAAAATCCTCGAGTGATTCACGAGAAGCAAATGCATCCTCAACGTGTCACTGTGTGGTGTGGTTTTGGGGCTGGAGGAATCATTGGACCTTTTTTTTATGAAAATGAGGCAGGTCAAGCGCAAACAGTCAATGGTGTTCGGTATCGTGAAATGATAACCAGTTTTTTCTTGCCTAGAATTGAAGAAATGAATGTGGAGGGCATGTGGTTCCAACAAGACAGCGCCACATGTCATACAGCCAGAGAAACAATTCAATTGCTGCATCAGTCATTTCCCGGTCGTGTTATTTCGCGTTTTGGAGATCAGAATTGGCCGCCTAGATCGTGCGATTTAACACCATTAGATTTTTTTCTTTGGGTTTTTTTGAAGTCGATGGTTTACGCGAATAAGCCGACGACGACTCAAGCCCTAAAAGACGAAATTGGACGCTGCATTAATGAAATACCGCAGCATTCATGCAAAACGGTCATTGAAAATTTCATTAAAAGATCGCGTGCATGCCAGCAAAGCCGCGGCGGCCATCTGCACGATATATTGTTCCATACATAACCTCATTCTGTCTACTTTACGATATAATAAAGTTTCACGATTTTTTCTTAAATATCTGTGTTTTATTTAAAATTAAAAAATTGCGCTCTTCTTGGGACACCCTTTATAAGGGAAATTTGAACCGCGTAGTTTATTTCATGCGGGTGTTTTTCTGTCTGCTTTTAGAAGACCGCCCGTCTGTCTGTTAGAATTTTACCACTACCCAAAATATTTACACTTTATGGGGTCTACGATGACTATTTCTAGGTTTTCCCAGCGGAATGGTTTTCTTTTTTGACGATACTATGCAAATTGGAAAAGTGCTGAAATCCCTGGGATTTTTGCTCAAGACCCCGCGACTATATATTCATTTACATACCTAGCCCATGAACGGCATATGTACAAATAGATATTCTAATTAGATATCGTTTTCATCGATACACATTGAAAAACGAATAACTAGAGTCGAAATATATTCGGTAAGAGTCATGACCACCAAAATCGACAGACATCGATTTCATATGAATTTTTATTCAAAGTGTAATTTTGGCCAACTGATAATAAGATATGCGTTGTCAACGAGGATTACTTTTTGTTTTAAATATAAAATCAATTATGTGCATACATATGTATGTACATTAACAAAAGTAATGGTGTTGCTCCAGTCAGTCTTTCACAAAATGTCGCTACAATAAGTTATTTGAAAAAAAAAAATACAAAATACGATACGAATCGAAATTGGATCAAAAAGAAAAGGAAAATAAAACAATTCATAGCAGCGAGTTCCCTGTAATCGAAAGTGTAATGATGTCTGAAACACAATATCAAAATCAATATCCTCCTGCACCACCACCTGGTGATGGTGCTCCAGCGACAGTGATATATGTCACAACGACTAATGCAGCAGCTCCTGCGCCAATACCTCCACAACAACAAGTGACTCGATGGCAAAATAATGCAACTGCAGCAGGTGAATTCTTTTTCTTTGTAATTTTCAGGACCATAAATGTCTTGCACTTAACATGCAGACGAGCTATAAAAAGGGATTTCTCGAAATTTGTGGTTTTAAGACAAAAAAAAACGGGATAAAAATGGTACCAATTTAAGGAATGCAGCTATATTCGTGAAAATCGGTATTTACAACGTAGACTTGCAACATAAATGGATTTTACGAAATGTGTACTTTAAAGAGTACAAAAAGGGATAAAAATGGTACCAACTAAAGTATCGTAAAAAAATTATATATAAATTCCTCTGATTACGTGGAAGTGCAGTAAAAGTGGACTTTTCGAAATTTGCACTTTTAAGGGGTGCGAGGAACAAAAAGGGATAAAAAATGTACCAAATAAAGTATTAAAGCTAGAATCGCGAAATTCGACGTGTACATTACTCCGGCCAAGTTGATGGGCAACGTAAATTGTTTTTTTTTGGAATTTGTACTATTAAAGAGTGAGCGGCACAAAAAAGGGATAAAAATGGTACCAATTTATTAAATGCAGTTATATTCGTGAAAAGTCGGTATTTACAAAGTAGACTTGCAACATTAATGGATTTTTCGAAATGTGTACTTTAAAGGGTACAAAAAGGGATACAAATGGTACCAACTAAAGTATCGTAAAATTTGATATGTAAATTCCTCTGATCACGTGGAAGTGCAGTAAAAGTGGATTTTTCGAAATTTGCACTTTTAAGGGGTACGAGGGACAAAAAGGGATAAAAAATGTACTAAATAAAGTATTAAAGCTAGAATCGTGAAATTCGACGTGTAAATTACTCCGGCCAAGTTGATGGGCAACGTAATTTTTTTTTTTTGGAATTTGTACTATTAAGGAGTGAGTGGTACAAAAAGGGATAAAAATGGTACTAACTAAAGTATTGCAGCTAGAATCGTGAAATTCGCCGTGTACTTTCTTCGGCCAAGTAGATGGGCATCATAAATTGATTTTTCGACATTTGTACTTTTAGGGGGCGAGCGGGACAAAAAGGGATAAAAATGGTACCGACTAAAGTATTGCATATCGTGACATTCAGTATGTAAATTCCTCTGACCACGTAGAAGTGCAGTAAAATTAGATTTTTCGAAATTTAACATTTAAATGGTGCCCGGGACAAAAAGGGATAAAAATAGTACCAATAAAATATTGCAGTTAGAATCGTGAAAATCGACGTGTACATTCCTCCGGTCAAATAGATGGCAACATAAATTGTGTGTTTTTTTTAATTTGTACTATTAAAGAGTGAGCGGGACAAAAAGGGATAAAAATGGTACCTACTAAAGTATTGCAGCTAGAATCGAGACATTCAGTAAGTAAATTCCTCTGACCACGTAAAAGTGCAGTAAAATTAGATTTTTCGAAATTTACACGTTTAAATGGTGCCCGGGACAAAAAGGGATAAAAATAGTACCAATTAAGGTATTGGTGATCGGCACTAAATGGGCTAAAAATGGTACCAACTAAAGTATTGCAGCTAGAACCGTGAAATTTGATATATAATTTCCTTTGGCCATGTAGAAGCGCATTAAAATTGGATTTGTCGAAGTTTGTACTTTTAAGGTGTGCGTGGGACAAAAAAAGAGATACAAATTATGTACAACCCTTTATTTGCGCAAACACGAACCATAAATGGATATTTCAAAATTTGTACTTATAAATAGGATGCAGGACGACAAGGGATAAATGTGGTACCAAATAACGTACATACAAGGGAGTTCAGCTAAAATAGTGCAATTCAACAAGCACATTCCTTTGACGGTGTATGAGTGCTATCGAAGTAGAGGTTTCCAAATTACTATTTGTGATTTACCTATATCCACCAAAAGCAAATACAATAAATAATATACAAAAACAGAGAAGAACTGGTAACAACTAACTGGTCTTTCCGCGTGTGAGCGGTAGCGGGCTCTGCTAGTATTCATATATTTATACTAAATTACTTAATGTACGAGTTTCACATTTAGCCACTGTATTTAATGGAAGAATTAATCAAAGTTTTGAAGTAAGTCAGTCAGGAAAATGTTATTTTTTTTTAATAAAGCCAAATCACAACAAATGTAAATATTGAAAAAAAAAAATAATTTACTTAAAGAGGCTGGGTATGTTGTTGAAAAGTCCCTGTGAAGCCTCCTGAGATAACCTTTGGCAGGGTGGAAATCATGATAGTCTGCAGCCAAGTAGTAAATGACACCATGACATTTATAAATGAATTTTCATTCTATTAAATATATATATAAGACAAAATCCCATTCAAAAAAATAATAATAATAATTTTATAAATAAATATAAATTTTGAATTACTTTAAACCACGCTTATACGGTAAGGCTACCAATATGTTTATACTATACATAGCGAAGTAATACTTTAATTTTATTAAAAATGTAAATACAGGGTTTTCCAACAGGAGGCGTTATTTTGATATCTATGATAGCTCTATTCCTATTGTATCCCTTGAAAGTACGAATTTGGGAAAAACACCGGTTTTTATAATTCTAGCTGTAGCCGTTTAGTGGGTACCGTTTTTATCCCTCTGTTCCCATTGTATCATTTAAAGTACGAATTTGAAAACCTTTTTATTATTGGTGTCTACGCAGTCAGAGAAATGTATACACCGAATGACCAACTGCGGCCATTTGGTTGGTACCATTTCCATCCCTCTATTCCCATTTTACACCCTAAAAGAATCAATTTCGAAAAAAGTCCCTTTATTTTATATGTCTTCGCAATCAGAGGAATGTATACACCGAGTGTCAGTATTCTGGGTGCAACCGTTTATTTGGTACCATTTTTATCCCTCTATTACCATTTTATCTTTAAACGTACGAATTTGCAAAAAAAAATCTTTTATATTATTTATCTACTCAATTGGAGGAACGTACACGCTGAATTTTGTATACATTCCTCTAACTGTTGTCTTTTGATAGGTACAATTTTTATCCCTTTTTGTCCCAATAATCCTACGAATTAGAATCACTTTATGGTGCGCGTTAATGTTATAAAAGGAATTCGCATTCTAAATAACAAGTAAATATAAGCTGACATATTAAAAAAAACAGGCTGAAGTATTATAAATATTAGGCTGGGTCGCTGTCCATACAAATGGAAAACCATTTTCCAGCCACCCCACGAACATAAAGTTTAGATTGTTTAATGATGATTTGCAAAATAGTTCGTCCCCTGATCAAGCCGTCATGTTTTTCCCGTGTGCTTTTTTAATGTTGGATTTTTGTCCATTTTTCTGAATTAATAGACCCTTCAAGTCAATTCAAAAAATAAATATTCTTATATTTATATTTTCTTAATACAAAATTTGAATTTTTTTAATACAAATTTTGAAAACCTAGCACAGGGTGGCTGATGAATACTGCTACCATGCTACTTAATGCTGTTGTTAAAGGACTTATTCTTTGCAGAACTGCATCGAAAGTGAATCCCTTTCAACACTGTGTGGTTTCAACAGGATGATGCGACTTTGTCACATAGCCAGGTCCTGCTATGAGAGAGAATTGCTGCGAAAGTTCCCCAAGAAGGTGATTTCTAGACACTCGACATTTCGTTGGCCCCCAAAGTCTCGTGACCTCACTGCACCTATCTTTTTCTTGTGGGGTTATTTCATCTGGAAGTTTACAAACCAAATCAAAAAAAATTGATGATTTAAAGCAATGCATTCGAACGACAATTGAGACAATTCTTACTGCAACTCTGCAGGATGTAATGAATAATGAATTTTGCACATACGTCACCGGCTATCGTCATGTCATTTAAATTCTTTTATTTTTAAACCCGTTAAAAAGGTTTAATAAAAATGTATCGGTTGTCAAATGAACAAAGAAAAAGTAATTTACATGAATTAAACTAAAGTTATTTTAGTTTCTTAATGTAGTGTCATTCATCAGCCACCCTGTATCTCATGTACATAGTGTAAAATAACTTAACTTCATGATTCAACCAATTTTTGCCTTAAAAATATGAATTTGGAAAAATCTTTTTATTTTACGTGTCTTTGAATGTCAGATGAATTTATACATGTACATGTGAGGGAAACATTTTTCCCTTTGGGCAGATTTCGCCCAGTTTCAATACCAACCGATCTACGACTATAAGACGTATTTATGCAAAATTTGGGCCTCCTAGCTCCTTTCGTTTAGATGGTAGCGTGCTTTCAACAGACGGACGGACATGTCTAGATAGTCTTAGAATTTTATGACGATCATAAATATATATACTTTATAGGGTCTCAGGTCGATATTTCAAGGAATGACAAAGTTAGTATACCCCCATCCTAGAGATGGAGGGTATAAAAAGAAGTACTGATTTGCATCTGCCAAGAATTTATCTACCCATAAAGATACAATAAATGTTCATGTGTAAACAGAACATTTATTGTACAGGGTTTTCCAACAAGAGGTGTTATTTTGGTATTCAAAGAAAAATGCCATTTTTTGAGATAAATGATCGGATGTTTATTTCATAATAAAGAGGGAAGGTACGCCGTTAATAATGATAAACAACATCAGTCAAATGGCCACCACGACCACGCTTACAGGACCATATTCGTGAAAATTTCTATAATCAAATCGCAAAGTGGATACCCTCACGAATTCTATCTTTGAGGTCTTGAATTGACGCTGGGCTGTTGGCGTAGACCTTATCTTTCACGTGGCCCCAAAGGAAGAAGTCGCAAGGTGTTAAATCACAAGATCTCGGTGGCCAATTGTGATCACCTCTTCGAGAGATAACACGGTCCGGCAACTTTTCCCGTAAAAGAGCAATGGTTTCGTTGATTGTGTGGCACGTAGCGCCGTCTTGTTGAAAGTAAACGTTGTCCAGATCAATACCATCCAACTCCGACCATAAAAAATCATTAATCATCTCTCGATAGCGCAATCCATTCACCGTTAGAAAAAGTAAGGTCCAATGACACCGCCGGAACATAAACCGAATCAAACAGTCGCACAATGAGGATGGAGAGGCTTCTCAATAATAACTCTTGGGTTTTCCGAGCCCCAGATGCGACAATTTTGCTTGTTGACGTAGCCACCGAGGTGGAAATGGGCCTCGTCAGTCAAGATGATTTTTCGATGGAATTCCGGATCATTTTCATTCATGAATTTTAATAATTTCAATGAGGATGATGTTGAAGCGTGTATCGATCCATTTTTAGTAATGGCGTAGTTTATACTTGTCAAATGTCAAAGAATAAAAGCTTTAAAAGTGACAGCTACCGAAATACCGGGTGATTCAACATAACACCTCTTGCTGGAAAACCATATACAACTTAAAATTTGATTCTATTACAATTTGATACTATTTGAAGAAAATTGTTTTTACTTCTAGTATATCTTATATCTTCTTTTGTAACTAAATAACTTATTTTTCATCAGAAAATGTCTAAATTTTTTTCTTTTGAAGTATATGCGCAAAAAAGGCGCATGTTTTGCATAGCAAGCATAATATGACTACTGCTAAGGCAATAGAAGGGCATCATATTATGTTTGAAAATTATGATTGTGAGTAATAATAACATATTAGTCATTAAACATGAAAACAGCCTCCTCAAACCAATCATAATGTGATGCTCTTCGTACAAGGTCCCCTCTCCCTCTCTCTCTGAATGTATGTGATATTATTTTGCTTGGAACGTGTAAGGATTTTGAAGTTATATTTGACTCTTTCCTTTTTGAAATTCTTGAACAATTTGCAACTTAACTGAGCTAAAGCTATTCCAGGAAATCTCACCTATAAAGGTCTACAATGAAAGCAAGAGGGTAAAGTATCCCATATCCCCAAAATGCCATCACACTTAAAGAGTTTTTTTTTTTGTGTGAAGTGTGCAGAGACCATAAAAATGCCCCACTAATAGAGGATGCCCGCTTATGCAGGCCCCACTGTATTTGCTTTGTAGCTGTTATCGAACGTTTGTTATCATACTGACCTAGGCAGTTACTGATCGATGTATAGGCATTGACTGAATGTTATTATTTATGTTTGTTAAAAATAAATAAATACCAGCTATCATCGATAAGCTATTAGATAAAGAAATAAAATGGCATTAAATTCGAAATTTTCGTAAGCGTTCTACATTGAGTGTAGAGCGGTGTGGAAAGTCGTTCGTTCATATGACGGGAATTTCTTCGAAGAACAGGGTCTCATAAATTAGTTTCAATCCAAAGAAAAAAGGGGTAAATTCTAGTTTAAAACGATAATCTCATTGAGGGACATTTTGCGAAATTTAGCATTTCCTTGAATTTATTAATTATTTTACATTCGTGTTGCGTTGTTAATGGAAATCGGAAAATTAAAATAAATTAGGATTTTTATGATTTTTTGGTCATCATAACCGCCCTTCTAAACGGACATAACGCCCAATTAGGTTTTTGGGCTCTGTTACCACATCGAAAATGGCCACAAAATCCCAATGATTTTTCGGACATAAAGCCCTGCGTTGGCTTTTGATATATTCCCCAGAGGAGACAATCTTTAAGCGGTAACCCGGTAATAAATAGGACACAGGGCCCAATGGCCTTTATGGTCGTTTCGAGATGTTCACAACGTCTAGAAAATATTGGGTATTGTGACTATTTGCAGGGCGGTCATAACCGCCTAACCAAGTATCGATCGAGTCATGTCCGTCTGTTGAAAGCACGCTAGCATCTAAATGAAAGGAGCTAGGACGTCCAAATTTTGCATGAATACGTCTTATAGTCGTAGATCGGTAGGGTTTGTAAATGGGCGAAATCGGCCAAAAAAAGGAAAACATTTTTCCTCAAAATGACTGAAAATAGCCCTAATATTTCAGCTCGTTTTTTTATTCGTACTTTTAAGGGGTAAAATGGGAATAAAATAAAAGGGATAAAAACATTATACATTCCTCCAATTGCGTAGACACGTAAAATAAACGGTTTTTTCGAAATGCGTACTTTTTTGGTTTCAAATGGAAAAAGGGGATAAAAATAGTACCTACCAAATGATCGCAGCTAGAGTCATGAAATTCGGTGTATAAATTCCTCTGACTGCGTACACACGAAAAATAAAAGGGGTTTTTTCCAAACTCGGATACAATGGGTACAGAGGGATAAACATAGTACCAACTAAACGACTACAGCTAGAATGATAAAATTCCATGTGTACATCCCTCGAATTGAGCAGAGACATGTAAAATAAAGAGATTTTCGAAATTTCCGTACTTTTAAGGGGATAAAATAGGAAAAGGGGGATAAAAATGGTACCGACCAAATGGTCACATTTTGAATCATGGAGTTCGATGTATACATTTCGTAGACAAGAAAAATAAAAAGACTTTCCAAATTCGTACTTTCAAGGGATACAATTGAAACAGAGGGATAAAAATTGCACCAACTAAAGGGCTACAGCTAGAATGATGACATTCGGCGAGTACATCCCTCTAATTGCGCAGAGACATGTAAAATAAAGAGATGTTTGCAAGTCGTTCTTCTAAGAGGGTAAAATGGGAAAAGGGGGATAAAAATGGTATCAACCAAATGGCCGCAGCTGAAATTGTGCAGTTCGATGTATACATTCCTTTGACTGCAAAGACTCGCAAAATAAAAAGGATACAAATGGTACCAACCAAATGGCCGCAGCTGGAATTATGGAGTTCGATGCATACATTTCTTTGACTGCAAAAACGCGCAAAATAAAAATATTTTTCCAAATTCGTATAACCATGAATTTAGGTTTTCTTACATTTATTCCAAAAATTCCAAAATTTATACTTTTGGAAATAAAAAAGGATGGACATACAACCAAGCAAACGGCTATAGATGAAAATGCACCCACTAACCCACAATATTTAGGGTATTTAAACTAAATATTGCTTCCTTCTATGAAGGAATATATATATATATATAAAAGAGTTGCGTTACTGACTGACTTATTATTGACCAGCCCCCAGACCAAACGCCTGAAAACAGGGTCCGACATTTTCAGGGTAGTTCCCAAATATGACGTAGACGTCGTCTAAGAAAGGGTTTTACGATAAACATCGAACCTTCGTCCTGACTAAACGGCAGTAGCTCGAAACATGAAATTCGGTGTGTTCCTTGCAATGACCATGAAGACGAGCTACAAATAGGGATTTTTTCGAAATTTGTAATTTTAAGGGAGGAAAGAGACAAAAAGGGATACAAATGGTACCAATTTAAGTATTGCAGCTATATTCATGAAAATCGGTATTTACATTTCTCTGACAACGTAGACTTGCAACATAAATGGATTTTTCGAAATTTGTACTTATAAGGGGTGAACGGGACAAAAAGGGATAAAAATGGTACCAACTAAAGTATTGTAGCTAGAATCGTGAAATTTGATATGTAAATTCCTCTGGCCATGTAGAAGCGCGTTAAAATCGGATTTTTCAAAATCTGTACTTTTAAGGGTTGCGAGGGGCAAAAATGGATGAAAATGGTAGTAATTTAAGTATTGCGGCTATAGTCGCGAAATTTGATGTGTAAATTCCTTTGAGAACGCAGAAGAGCTCTCTAAATGATTTTTTTTTTGAAATTTGTACTTATAAGGGTTGAGCGGGACCAAAAGGGATAAAAATGGTACGAACTATGCTAGAATCGTGAAATTTGGTATGTAAATTCCACTGACCATGTATAAGAGCATTAAAATAGGATTTCACAAAATCTGCACTTTTAAGGGCTGCAAGGGATAAAAATGGTACTAATTTAAGTACTGTAGTTATATTCGCGAAATTTGGTGTGTAAACTGCTGTATCAACGTAGAAGAGTAATCAAAATGGATTTATTCGAAATTTGTACTAATAATGGATGAGCGGGACCAAAGGGGATACAAATGGTACCAACTAAAGTATTGATGCTAGAATCGTGAAATTTGGTATGTAAATTCCTCTGACCATGTAGAAGCGCGTTAAAATCGGATTTTTCAAATTTTGTACTTTTAAGGGTTGCGAGGGACAAAAAGGGATGAAAATGGTACTAATTTAAGTATTGCAGCTAAATGGTGATTTTTTAAAAGCTATAGGAAAGTTTTTCAAAAAAAAAAACACATAAAATTCAGAAAAATGCATGAAATCTTTTTTTGAATCGTTAGTACGGTCCATATAATTTAATGTTTGAAAATTATTTCATGCAAATGTTGACCTTGACTGCGCCTCAAATGGTCCATCCGCTTAGTCCAATTTTGGCATTTCGACGTTGTTCAGTAACAGAGGCCCAATTGCTGCGAACGGCGAGGAATCGATAATTGATGGTCATCATTAAGCTGCGATATTTTCTTCAGTTCGCACTCTACGTAATCGTGTTGGTGGTTTAATGTCCAACAATGTAAATTTGGTGCGAAATTTAGTCACAATAGCCCGAATAGCCGCTTCAGTGGGTCGATTAAACTGACCATAAAATGGAAGCGCGCGATGAACTTTCTTAACAGAGCACGCATTTTGATAATAAAATTCATTCATTTGCAAGCGTTGTTCGTTTGTAAGACGTTTGTAAGATTCATGGTTAAATTATAGACCAAACTGAAGATGGTTGACGGTGAAACAAAACACGAAACGTGCGTCAGCTGGTTAAACCAGTGTTTCCAAAAATATAATAGCTAAAAAATCATCCTTTAGTTAAGATATGAGGTGTGGTACCAAATTTGATCAAAATAGCTTAAATTAGCAAAAAAAAGTCAAATCGGGTGCGACTAGGGTTTGGGGTTTCCCGGACTTTATTCATTTCCCGGGAAAACGGGAATGAAAATTTTCATTCCCGGAATAATTTATAGGTATTAATTTATTTATAGGTATGTTCAATATGGTTTAAAATATCAACATTTAATAACAGGTGTGTTTTTACAATACTGTACAAATTATTTTTCATTTTCCAAATATTTTACTCTACACTTTTCAAGATTATATTCGGAACATACAAATTTATATTGAGAAATGTAAATTTATATTAGGGACAAATAAATTCATAATGGGTAATGTAAATTTATAATAGGAACATGATAATTCATAATGAAATATAAAAGTTTGTAATCATAAAATCCAAATTCATAATCAGAAAGTTCGTTTTCATATTGAGAAAATATGAATTCATAATGAGAAAATATAAAATCATATTGAGAAAATGTAAATTTATAATGAGAACATTGATAAAATATGTGTTTCTACGAAAATATCCATAGAAAAACGTACGATTATAAATTTTAGAGCTCCTGATTATGAATATATATTCCTGAATAAGAATTTATATTTTCTCATTATCAATTTGGATTTTCTCATTTTGTATTTATATATCTCATTATCAATTTGTATGTTCTTATTATGATTTTATATTTCTCAATATGAATTTACATTTCACATTACGAATTTACAGTGCTGATTATGAATTATCATGCTCCTATTATGAATTTACATTTCTCATCGTAAACTTACATATTCCGATTATAAATTACATTTTCTCATTATAATCTTGAAAAGTTGTAGACTAATCGTCAGAATTGGACATTTATTTCGCAGATAGAAGTGACTGACACCTACACTAGATTCAACATTGAAAACTATTAAGGAAACAAATAACTAATTTACGAAGAATGTTATGACGCATTTATTATTTAGAATAGTCATTCGTCTGGAGATAAAAATATTTTATAGAAACAGGGGGGAATATTCTAAACTGTAAAAACAATACAAACATAAAAAATTAATATTATTTTAATAAATTCATAAAAAATAAAAATATTGAAATAGTCCAGTCATTAATTCTTACAAATGGTCATTGAAATACACCGTAGCATATATTTATATTCCTATTAGATTTCTCTTGAAACTTTCCAGGCGAACAATTTTTATTGTATTCCTATTTTTAGACCATTTCTTTCTGGCTGCATATGTAAAGTAAATTGTTCTTGAAGAATATATTCACCTCGATTCTTCTGGAAAAGAAGAAAAATTACATTATGTAAGCCATAGTATTGTCGGCATGATATTTTTATTTCACAATAATGATCCTGCAAATAGCCGCACAAAAAGTTGTTATTCCCCTAGCTGAGTTTCGCATAAAATGACTATTTAGCGAATTTAAAAAGTTTTGTTTGTAGTAATATAATATAAACAAATACTCAATAAATACTCATTATAGTCAGTAATGTAAATACATATATGAATTTGAAATACATCTAAAAATTCCAATTTATATAGTAACATTAAATTATTGATCAACATAATAAATAAATTATTTTTTAATATTTCCTGTATTCCCGGGAAATTGAAAATTCTTTTCCTGGGAATTCTCGTCCAAATTTTTCCGGGAATTCCCGGGAAAAACGATTCGGGAATCCCCCAAACCCTTAGGTGCGACATTTGCATGGGAGCTATATATAAATCTGAGCCGATTTGCTTCAAATTAGCATTCATAGCATCCGTCTTCGGCATCCAAAAATCGTTTGTGTTAAGTTTTGTTAGAATCGGACAATAACTGCGACCTGTATCGTGATTACTAGAATAGACAGACGGACATGAATTAAATAAAATCCAAAAAGTGATTCTACGTCGATCGGTATAATAAACTCAGAAGACCATCGCGCCTCCTTTTGGGTGTTACAAACAAATGCACAAAGACGTTCTACCCTGTGGTGTAGGGTATAAAAATTGCATTGGGAAATACATAAATTTTAGGGATATTTTCATGACCGTTTAGCTCACAGACGGCTTGATTTAGGGACGAAATATTTTGTAATATTTTTTTCCAATGTTTTTATTTACTCAGTCATTGAGTGTTTGCGACATTAATCTTGAAATCCACGCTCCTTGATCATCACAGACAGTTTCCGGTTTGGCTTACATCTGCCTTGACTATAAACAAATCACTAGGACAGTCATTGAGTGTTTGTGGAATTAATCTGAAAAATCCATGCTCATCGCACATTCGCAAGGTTAATAAAAAACACAAAGTGAGTCATTTAGTGTTTGTGGCATTAATCTTGAAAATCCACGCTCCTCGCAGACAGTTTCTGGTTTGACAATAACGAAGTCACAAAGGCAGTCAATGAGTGTTTGTGGCACTAATCTTGAAAATTCACGCTCTTCGCAGACAGTTTCTGGTTTGACAATAAGGGAGTCACAAAGGCAGTCAATGAGTGTTTGTGGCATTAATCTTAAAAATCCACGCTCCTCGCAGACAGTTTCTGGTTTGACACTAAATAAGTTACAAGGTAGCCATTGAGTGTTTGTGGCATTAAAAATGAAAAGTCATGCTACTCACGCAGACATTTTCCGGTGCACATTACACTCGCAATGATTATAAACAAATGACTAAGTCAGTCTTTGAGTGTTTGTGGCATTAATCTTGAAAATCCATGCTTCTCGCTCCCCCTGACATTTCGGCGAGCGACTTACATTTGCAATGACTATAAAAATGTCAAGGATCTTGAAAATCCACGCCAGTTTCCGGTTCGGCTTACATCTGCCTTGACTATAAACAAATCACTAGGACAGTCATTGAGTGTTTGTGGAATTAATCTGAAAAATCCATGCTCATCGCACATTCGCAAGGTTAATAAAAAACACAAAGTGAGTCATTTAGTGTTTGTGGCATTAATCTTGAAAATCCACGCTCCTCGCAGACAGTTTCTGGTTTGACAATAACGAAGTCACAAAGGCAGTCAATGAGTGTTTGTGGCACTAATCTTGAAAATTCACGCTCTTCGCAGACAGTTTCTGGTTTGACAATAAGGGAGTCACAAAGGCAGTCAATGAGTGTTTGTGGCATTAATCTTAAAAATCCACGCTCCTCGCAGACAGTTTCTGGTTTGACACTAAATAAGTTACAAGGTAGCCATTGAGTGTTTGTGGCATTAAAAATGAAAAGTCATGCTTCTCACGCAGACATTTTCCGGTGCACATTACACTCGCAATAATTATAAACAAATGACTAAGTCAGTCTTTGAATGTTTGTGGCATTAATCTGGAAAATCCATGCTTCTCGCTCCCCCTGACATTTCGGCGAGCGACTTACATTTGCAATGACTTTAAAAATGTCAAGGATCTTGAAAATCCACGCCAGTTTCCGGTTCGACTTACATCTGCAATGACTATAAACAAATCACTAGGACAGTCATTGAGTGTTTGTGGAATTAATCTTGAAAATCCATGCTCATCGCACATTCGCAAGGTTAATAAAAAACACAAAGTGAGTCATTTAGTGTTTGTGGCATTAATCTTAAAAATCCACGCTCCTCGCAGACAGTTTCTGGTTTGACAATGACGAAGTCACAAAGGCAGTCAATGAGTGTTTGTGGCACTAATCTTGAAAATTCACGCTCTTCGCAGACAGTTTCTGGTTTGACAATAAGGGAGTCACAAAGGCAGTCAATGAGTGTTTGTGGCATTAATCTTAAAAATCCACGCTCCTCGCAGACAGTTTCTGGTTTGACAATAAATAAGTTACAAGGTAGCCATTGAGTGTTTGTGGCATTAAAAATGAAAAGTCATGCTTCTCACGCAGACATTTTCCGGTGCGCATTACACTCGCAATGATTATAAACAAATGACTAAGTCAGTCTTTGAATGTTTGTGGTATTAATCTTGAAAATCCTTGCTTCTCGCTCCCAGGAGACAGTTTGGCGAGCGACTTCCACTTGCAATAACAATAAAAAAATAACAAGGACAGTCTTTGATATAACTTAACATTAACCATCTTTTTTATCTTATTCCAGGCTCCATTATTATGCTGTCGGCCGGCATGAACTTGGCCCTGAATGTGGGTTGGTCTGGCGGCAGTTTCTTTGCTGCCAGTTATTCCTGGTTTATCGGTGTGATTGCAGGCACCATTCTGTCAGCAGTCATGCAGATATTTATGGCCAAAAAAATCATATTGGTCTGTAGTAATGCAAATATTCTAGAAATTTAAGTTGTATCTAAATTCTCTCCCTCTCTCTATCACAGACAGCTTCAATTTTGCTAATTCTAATCGATGGCATTCTATTCACAAGTCTACCCTACAATGGCGATGCCATGTTGGCAGCCCGCTACCTCAATGGCATTGCCATAGGCCTGACCGTTGTGCCGTTCCTGAAGAACACCAGCGAAATAGCTGTATCGGTTAATCGTGGCTCCTGCCTCGCCCTGGAGCAGTTTTCGGTGTCGCTGGGCATAGCCATCCAAATGGTCTATGCCTCGTATTGGGGGTCCTCGTGGGAATTATCAGCCAATTGCGTGCATGGCATTTTCGATATAGTCTATGCGGTATTGGGTGGTGCCTTCGTCATACTTTTCGTTGAATCCCCCATCGATCAGTTGTGCAAGGACAATGAACAGGGCGCCTTGGATTCGCTAGTCAGTCTGCGACGGCCGCGAGTGATCACCGCGAACACAACCACCCTGTTGGAGAGACTAAAGGGCTATGTACGAAAACAGGAAAACCTAACGGTGGGCGAAAGTCTTAGCCAGGGATTGCTGCCCTTGGCGAAAATGTTGCTCTTCCGCAGCTTGTTGCTGGCCTTCTGTATGTCGATGCCGCTAACTTTTGCATTCGAGTATGCTGTGCTCGTGAACAACTCCTCATGGCCCGTAGATGTGGCCGCTGCAGCTCGCATATTGGGCTCCGTCATGGCCATCTGTATGATAGACAAAGTCAACCGTAAAGTGTCTTCTCTAATTGCCGTCTTCATCATCGGGCTTTTGCTCATTATCATCGGTTCACTTTCGCTCAGTTTTGCGGATCTTTTGAGTTACAACGATATGACCGCCCTCTCGATCATGTATATATTTTTACAATTTACGGCTGGCTTTTTTGCGCCCTACACCTCCGCCTGTCTGGGTGAGGCATTCCCCCTGCGCGTCAAGCCCTATCTCATGGATGTGTGTGTGATTGTCGAGCAGTTGATACAGATCATTTTGATAGCCGTCAGTTCGGGGAACCGCGGTGTCGGTCTCCTGGTGCAGGGCATTATTGCCGTAGTGGTTTGTTTGGTGCTATGCCTAACGATGCCGGAGACGAGAAACACAACTTTGACGGAGGCTCAAAAGCGTTTTAGGGTGGCCATATACAGAAAGATGACGTGATATTCAAATGTGGATAGTTAAGTTTTTTGTGTGTGTGTGTTTTTTTTTTTATAAAAACTGTTGTTTTTATTTTGCTATCTTCTCAATTAAATAATATAAAATAATAAAAATGAAATGATCGCATACCTTGAGAGCGGTTGGATGCATTTTTTTCTAACAAAATATTCTTAAAGGTACTAATATATGGCGGTCTTTGAGTGTTTGTGGCATTAATCTTGAAAATTCAGGCTCATCGCAGACGTTTTCTGGTTCGACAATAAACAAATCACAAAGGCAGTCATTGAGTGTTTGTGGCATTAATCTTGAAAATCTATGGTCCTCGTTCGATGGTTTTTGGTGTAGCTTACACTCGTAATAACATAAAAAATCACCAGGTCTTTGAGTGTTTGTGGAATTAATCTTGAAAATCCATGTCCCTCGCAGACTGTTTTGGGTGCATCGTACACTCGCAATGATTACAAACAAATCACAAAGAGCAGTCACTGAGTGTTTGTGGTATTAGGCAATAAAGAAATCACAAAGGGCAGTCATTGAGTGTTTGTGGCATTAATCTTGAAAATCCACACTCCTTGATCATCACAGACACTTTCCGGTTCGGCTTACATCTGCAATGACTATAAACAAATCACTAGGACAGTCATTTAGTGTTTGCGGCATTAATCTTGAAAATCCACGCTCCTCGCAGACAGTTTCTGGTTTGACAATAAAGAAGTCACAAAGGCAGTCATTGAGTGTTTGTGGCATTAACCTTGAAAATCAATGTCCCTCGCAGACAGTTTTCGTTTCGGCTTACATTTGCAATGAGAACAAACAAATCACAAGGGCAGTCATTGAGTGTTTTTGGTATTAATCTTGCAAATACATGCTCATCGCAGACAGTTTGCCGTACGGCTTACATTTGCGATGTAAATAGAGATAACATAAAGTCAGTCATTGAGTGTTTGAGGCATTAATCTTGAAAAGCCATGCGACTCGCTTCAAAAAACCGAATTTAACTTAAAAGGCCAAATATATTTTTTTCTAAATTCATTCTTAACATAGCTCTTAACTGCTCTGTTAACTTCATAACAGAGAACTGGAAAAATAAGTGGTTCTTCACACTTCCATTGTCTTCAATTGTTTAGACCGGTTGTACTCCTCTATAACTTTTCAGAAAAATTGGTTCAACTAAATAGAATTAGCGAGTGATTCTAGCAGATGTTTCACAATTTATATTTTGTTATTTAGATAAGCTAAGAATAATCATTACGAAACTGAAAATCCGTTTCTAGTGGTTTTATATCAAAAACAAAAATAAACCCGGTATGTATATCGGTTTAAAAACACAGTCCATCGCGATTGGATAACGCAATGATTATTCAAAGACCAAAAATATATGCATAGAACCATCTATTGTGGTGTTGTGGTTAATTCTAGAACATTGACAATTGTTATATTTATAAACTGATGATCTTGATCTTGAGTTCACATTAATCAAGCACACATCATGTTCACAGGGTTTCAGTCTTTCGTTCACATCTAAACTTAATAGACTTCAGACTTAGAAGACGGACGGATTAAATATATTTACAAGAAGTGAAAATAAAAAATAAATACAAAACAAACGTAGCAAGTGATTTATTTACTGACCTGTACACCTGTATATTAACAGACTGGATCATGGCTGAACCGCCAACTGTGAATCACAGCGCAGACATGAGTAGCACAAATCGGCCTCAACTTCACGGATGGTACAGCATCCATCAACTATGTTCGATGATAACGGGTAATGTATAACAGTAAAATTAAAGAAAATTTTAGTGAAATCGAATCGAAAGATCGAGTGCAGTAATATTACAGGAAAATATAATTTGTTTATATAGCCAAATCAAAACAAATATTGAAAAAATAATTTTATAAATAAATATAATATTCATATTATTTCAAACCACACTTACAAGGCAAGGCTACCAATACGTTTTCAATTACAAATTTACGTTTCGAATTACAAATTTACAAATTTTGAAAATCCATTATCAGACGTACATAGAGCAAAATAACCTAACTTCATGATTCAACCAATTTTTGCCGTAATGGAAAAATTACGAATTTGGAAAAAAAAACTTTTTTATTTTGCGTCAGAGGAATGTATACACCGAATTCCATGATTCCAACTGCGCCCATTTGGTTGGTACCATTTTTACCCCCTTGACGTTTCTACGCAATTAGAATTTTATCATTCTAGCTGTAGTCGTTTAATTGGTACTATTTTTATCCCTCTGTACCATTGTATCCCTTAAAAGTACGAATTTCGAAAAATCCGTTTATTTTCCGTGTCTACGCAGTCAGAGGAATGTATACACCGAATTTCATTATTACAGGTGTAGCCGTTTGGTTGCTACCATTTTTATCCCCCCGTACCCATTCTATCCCTTGAAAGTACGAATTTGGAAAAAAACCTTTTATTTTGCATGTGTACGTAGTCAAAGGCATGTAAACTCCGAATTTCATGACTCTAGCTGCGGTCATTTGGATGGTACTATTTTTATCCCCTTTTTTCATGTTAACCCCTAAAGTATACGACTATCTAAAATGTCTTTATTTTCCGTATCTACGCAGTCAGCGGAATGTATACTCCGAATTTCATGACTCTAGCTGTGGTTATTTGATTGGTACTATTTGTATCCCCTTTTTTATTTTGACGCCAAAAAGTACGAATTTCGAAAAATCAGTATATTTTCCGTGTCTACACAGTCAGAGGAATGTAGACTCCGAATTTCATGATTCTAGCTGCGTCATTTGATTGGTACTATTTTTATCCCCTTTTTCATTTTAACCCTAAAAAGTACTAATTTTGAAAAATTCGTGTATTTTACTTGCCTATGCAATCAGAGGAATGTATACACCGAATTTCATTATTCTAGGTGCAGCCGTTTGGTTGGTACCATTTTTATCCCTCTATTCATATTTGACCCCTTAAAAGTACGAATTTGGAAAAAATACTTTTATATTATGTATCTACAGAGGAATGGAGGAATTTGTTTAGAGGAATGTACACACCGAATTTCGTGTTTCTAGCTGTTGTCGTTTAATATGTACCATTTTTATCCATTTTTTGTCCCATTTCACCCCCTACAAATTACGTTTTTGCTATAAGGGGAATGCGCATACTAAATATCAAGGGAATATAAACAGCCATATTAAAAAAACATGCTTAAATACGCTAAAATATTAGGGATTATTATGGGTATTTTCTTTTTGAGGGAATTTTTTTCCCTTTGGGCCGATTTCGCCCCGTTTCAATCCCTACCGATCTACGACTATAAGACGCATTTATGGAAAATTTGTGCGTTCTAGCTTATTTCGTTTAGATGATAGCGTGCTTTCAACAGACGGACATGGCGATCAAGAATATATATACTTTATAGGGTCTCAGGTCGATATTTCAAGGTGTTACAAACGGAATGACAAAGTTAGTATACCCCCATCCTGGAGGTGGAGGGTATAGGTAATGCAACCAACTGCAGCACCTACTATCTACCAATACTTATGGTATTTAAGTTTTTTGAAGATATAAATATAAGAATATTTAATATTTGAATTGACTTGAAGTATAAACGTATTGGTAGTCTTGCCTTATAAGCATGGTTAGAAATAATCAAAATATTATATTAATTTATAAAATTATATTTTCAATATTTTTATTTGTTGTGCTTTGGTTTATTAAGAAATTTACATTTTCTTATAATATTACTGCACTTCTACGAAAATCGACAGCCTCTGTGGAATGCAATCCATGGTGGAGGGAGTATAAAATTCGGCCGGCCGAACGTTAACGCCGTTTTTACTTGTTTCTATTTTAATTTCAAATAAATTTCAATACATTAACAAAAATCAATTTTTTTTTTTGGAAAAATCAGCAATATTTTTTGATTTTTTTTTAATTGCAAAAAAATGGCAATATTTTTTACTAAAAATTTCAATATTTTTTTGAAAAATAATTATTACTTGGTGGTATTTTTTAAACGCAAATTCGGCAAGTGAGTTGTGCTTCTCGTTCGTTTGTGAGAATCATCTCCTTATAGAGGCCGGGTTTGATGCTGAAAAGTCGCTGCGAAGCCACTTGAAAAGACTTTTGACATGGTCGAAATCATGATCGTGGTAGTCTGCAGCCAAGTAATAAATGTCACCATGCCATTTGTAAATAAATTTGCATTCTATTAAATATAGATGCAGAATGGTCTTGAGCCAGGACAATATCCCAGTTCAAATCAAAAATATATATATATATATATTTTTTTTTTATTTAGAAAAATCATTTTATATGTGTCAACACCGAATCAAGACCTACATTTTTAATTTATTAAATAAAATGTAATTTATTAAATAAAATTTAATTTATTAAATTAAATATTAAAAATTCAAGCTCGAGGCCAATTTTGTTTTTTGTGTTCTTTATTTTAACCAATTTTTCTCACTTCTTTTTACAAACGTGACATGTATATATTGTTATATTTATTTTCTTTCTATGTTTTTTTAAAGAAAAATTATTTTTTTTAATTTACTTGCAATTCTTAACACTGTTTTCACTTTTTTTAATTTCAATACGTTTTTTAAAAAATTAGATTTTTTTGAAAACAAAAAATATCAATATTTTTTGCAAAAAAATCTTTTTAAAAAAAATTAAATTGTAATATTTAAAATATTCGAAAAGTCTATATTTAAAAAAATCAATTCAAATGTGTAAATGTCGAATATCAAGTCCGTTATTTTTAATCTATTTGTTAAATTAAATTTGTTATATTAAGAATTCAAGCTCGAGGCTAATTTTGTTTTTATACCCTCCACCTCCAGGATGGGGTATACTAACTTAGACATTCCGTTTGTAACACCTTGAAATATCGACCTGAGACCCTATAAAGAATATATATTCTTGATCGTCATAAAATTCTAAGACGATCTAGCCACGTCTGTCCGTCTGTTGAAAGCAGCTAAACGAAAGGAGCTAAGATGTCCAAATTTGGCATAAATACGTCTTATAGTCGTAGATCGGTTGGGATTAAAACTGGGCGAAATCGGCACAAAGGGAAAAAATTCCCTCACAAGGACTAAAAAAACCCATTATAACCCCTAATATTTTAGAGTATTTAAGCATATGTTTTCAATATGTCTGCTGGCACTTACTTGATATTGGGTATGCGCTTTCTCCCCCGATAACAAAAACATGCACCATAAAGCGATTTTTATTCATAGGGGTGAAATGGGGCAAAAAGGGATAAAAATGGTACCTATTAAACGTCAACAGCTAGAAACACGAAATTCGCTGTATACATTCCTCTAATTGAGTAGGTACATAATATGAAATTATTTTTTCCAATGGGAATAGAGGGATAAAAATGGTACAAACCAAACGGCTGTACCTAGAATAATGAAATTCGGTGTAAACATTTCTCTGATTGCGTAGACACGTAAAATAGAAGGATTTTTCGAAATTCGCACTTTTTGGGGTTCAAATGGAAAAAGGGGATAAAAATAGTACCAACCAAATGTTCGCAGCTAGAGTCATGAAATTCGGTGTATAAACTCCTCTGACTGCGCAGACACGAAAAATTTTTTTTCCAAATTCTTACTTTCAAGGGATACAATGGGAACAGAGGGATAAAAATAGTACCAACTAAACGGCTACAGCTAGAATGACGAAATTCGGAGTGTACATCCATCTAATTGCGTGGACACGTAAAATAAAGAGATTTTAGAATATTATATTTATTTAAAAAATTATTTTTTCAATATTTGTATTTGTTTTTGGTTTGGTTATATTCAAAATATATATAAAGGGTGATTTTTTAGCTATTATCTTTTTGTCAACACTGGTTTAAACAGGTGACGCACGTTTCGTGTTTTGTTTCACTGTCAAACATCTTCGGTTTGGTCTATAATTTGACCATGAATCGTCTTACAGACGAACAACGCTTACAAATTATTGAATTTTATTATCAAAATGCGTGCTCTGTTAAGAAAGTTCATCGCGCGCTTCTTCCATTTTATGGTCAGTTTAATCGACCCACTGAAGCGGCTATTCGGGCTATTGTGACTAAATTTCGCACCAAATTTACATTGTTGGACATTAAACCACCAACACGCTTACGTAGAGTGCGAACTGAAGAAAATATCGCAGCTGTATCGGCCAGTGTTAATGATGACCATCAATTATCGACTCGTCGCCGTTCGCAGCAATTGGGCCTCTGTTACTCAAAAACGTGGAAATGCCAAAATTGGACTAAACGGATGGACCATATGAGGCGCAATCAAGGTCAACATTTGCATGAAATAATCTTCAAACATTAAATTATATGGACCGTACTATCGATTCAAATAAAGATTTCATGCATTTTTCTGAATTTTATGTGTTTTTTTGAAAAACTTTCTTACAGCTTTTAAAAAATCACCCTTTATTTATATATTCCTGTAACATTACTGCACTTCTACGAAAATCGACGGCCTCTATGAAATGCAATCCATGGTGGAGGTTATAAAGAGTGATTTTTTTGAGGTTAGGATTTTCATGCATTAGTATTTGACAGATCACGTGGGATTTCAGACATGGTGTCAAAGAGAAAGATGCTCAGTATGCTTTGACATTTCATCATGAATCGTCTTACAAACGAACAACGCTTGCAAATTATTGAATTTTATTATCAAAATGCGTGCTCTGTTAAGAAAGTTCATTGCGCGCTTCCATTTTATGGTCAGTTTAATCGACCCACTGAAGCGGCTATTCGGGCTATTGTGACTAAATTTCGCACCAAATTTACATTGTTGGACATTAAACCACCAACACGCTTACGTAGAGTGCGAACTGAAGAAAATATCGCAGCTGTATCGGCCAGTGTTAATGATGACCACCAATTTTCGATTCGTCGCCGTTCGCACCAATTGGGTCTCTGTTACTCAAAAACGTGGAAATGCCAAAATTGGACTAAGCGGATGGACCACCTAAGACGCCGCCGCGGTCAACATTTAAATGAAATTATCTTCAAAAAGTAAATGTCATGGACCAATCTAACGTTTCAAATAAAGAACCGATGAGATTTTGCAAATTTTATGCGTTTTTTTTAAAAAAAAAGTTATCAAGCTCTTAAAAAATCACCCTTTATAAAGTTCGGCCCGGCCGAATTTAACGCCGTTTTTACATTTTTTGTGATCTTTCTTTTAACCAATATTTCGTTCTTCTTCCTTTTATATGTTTATGTTTTCTTTCTATTTGTAGTACAAAATATTGGTTAAAAGAAAGAACACAAAAAATGGGCTCTAGCCGAATATCAAAAATACACATTTGTTTTGTTTTTTTATGCATTTTTTTAATATTGACTTTTTTTAACATAATTCACAATTCACATATTCACAATTTTAATGCTTTTTCTAATTTGCTTGGAATTATTTTGCTTTTAATCCGAAATATTTTGGGACAGCGCATTAACTATCAATATTTTTTGAAAAAAAAAAAAAAAAAAAATATTTCAAATGTTCGAAAAAAAATCAATATTTTTTGCGAAAAATTGCAATAATTTTTTGAAAAAAAAAAAAATATTTAAAATGTTCAAAAAAAATCAATATTTTTTGCGAAAATTTTCAATATTAAAAAAAAATAAAATATTTTGCTTTTAATCCGAAATATTTTGGGACAGCGCATTAACTATCAATATTTTTTTGACAAAAAAAAAAAAAAAAAAAAAAAAAATATTTAAAATGTGCGGAAAAAAATCAATATTTTTGCGAAAAATTGCAATATTTATTTTTGAAAAAAAAAAATAAAATCTTTTGCTTTTAATCCGAAATATTTTGGGACAGCGCATTAACTATCAATTTTTTTTGAAAATCAAAAAATGTTTACAATGTTCCAAAATAAAATCAATATTTTTTGCGAAAATTTTAATTTTTTTTAATTAAAATCTTTTGCTTTTAATCCGAAATATTTTGGGACAGCACATTAACTAAAAAAATTTCAATATTTATTTTTGAAAAAAAAATAAAATCTTTTGTTTTTAATCCGAAATATTTTGGGACAGTGCATTAACTATCAATTTTTTTTGAAAATCAAAAAATGTTTAAAATGTTCCAAAATAAAATCAATATTTTTTGCGAAAATTTTAATTTTTTTTAATTAAAATCTTTTGCTTTTAATCCGAAATATTTTGGGACAGCACATTAACTAAAAAAATTTCAATATTTTTGAAAAAAAATAAAATCTTTTGCTTTTAATCCGAAATATTTTGGGACAGCGCATTAACTATCAATATTTTTTTGAAACAAAAAAATATTTAAAAGTGCGGAAAAAAAATAAATATTTTTGCGAAAAATTTCAATATTTTTTTTTGAAAAAAAAAAAAAATTAAAATCTTTTGCTTTTAATCCGAAATATTTTGGGACAGCGCATTAACTATCAATATTTTTTTGAAACAAAAAAAAAAAAACAAAAAAAATTAAAATGTTCGAAAAAAAACAATATTTTTGCGAAAAATTTCAATATTTAAAAAAAAAAAAAATAAAATCTTTTGCTTTTAATCCGAACTATTTTGGGACAGCGCCTTAACTATCAATTTTTTTCGAAAAACAAAAAATATTTAAAATGTTCCAAAATAAAATTCAATATTTTTTGCGAAAATTTTATTTTTTTTTAAATTAAAAACTTTTGCTTTTAATCCGAAATATTTTGGGACAGCGCATTAACTAAAAAAATTTCAATATTTATTTTTGAAAAAAAAAATCTTTTGCTTTTAATCGGACATATTTTGGGACAGCGCATTAACTATCAATTTTTTTTGAAAAACAAAAAATATTTAAAATGTTCCAAAATATAATCAATATTTTTTGCGAAAAGTAGTAAAAAAATAATAAAATCTTTTGCTTTTAATCCGAAATATTTTGGGACAGCGCATTAACTATCAATATTTTTTTGAAAAAAAAAAAAAGAATGTTCGAAAAAAAATCAATCAATCAAATCTTCACGTTCCGTCGCTTATTGGATTCTTACTGACTGATTCTTTTCTTGATCAGCATTCTGTAGCTCTGATCCAAGTTGTCCGTGTCTGTTTTAAAATCCGTACGTTGTTTTGGAATTTTTAATATTTAAATAATACCAAAATCAATATTAGAAATATATATACATTTTTTCTAAAAATTGTCTACTAAAAATTTGCCTAAAAAAGTTCGATCAAAACCGTTAACATATTCAACTAAATGTTCTTATGATGGCTACAAATGTGGCGAATTTCACTTTCACACAGAGTCGGTTCAGCAAAAAGTTGAGAAAAAAATATTTGTTTTAAAAAAAAAAACCGAATCAACTAAAGATTTTGTTTTTTTTTGTTATAATAAATGAGATCTTAACAAAGAAAACCAGAAATTTTTTAAAGAAAATCCATAAATGAATATAAAGTTACCCAGCAAAAACTTGGTAATGACACCTCATTATTTTTAGCATTACCTAGTAATGGCAGCTCGTTACGCCCTGCATTATTTTGAAGTATGAAATAATTACTTCCTTATAATGGTTTAAATAAGTAGTTATTGGTAAGTTAAATTTCATAGAACTTCAGATTTGAAAAATTAATTTTATACATTTTTGTGGTGAGTCAGAGAATAGCAGTGCTATTGTTATCGCAGCTTAGTTAGCCAGGCTAAAAGAAAAACAGCCCTAAATTCTGTATTCAGATTGTTAACAAGTCGATACAAAATATATAATTTAATAAAAATGTTGTTTTCATCACTTATTAAGCCCATTATTGATAATACATTATTTGGCTAGTTATCAATAATGACTTATTTTGTATCTTCCTGAGGCCAGTGATTTTACATCCCGTTTATAAGTACTTATTTATTAACTTTTCGTAAGCGTGCATGGAAGTACTTATTTTTGTACAATCCCTTTATAAAAATAATTAGAAACGTATCCGAAAAGTAAGTAGTGCATATTTTTGGTTTTGCCTTATTCCCCACATTACTTGGTAATTAGAGTTTTTGCTGGGTATGGCCCCTATTGTAGAAGTAAGAGAATTTCCAGAAATAATATCTTACGGATTTTTTTTGCTAAAATTGATTTAAGTTATAATATGGCCATAACTTCTATATTTCTGAATAGAATTTATTAAACTGGGCCTTGTTCTCTTCCTTAAGATGCTATTATAAAATATAATTCCAAAAATTATAATCGATATACTAAAATTAACAATAGCTAGATTATAGACAAACAAACTTAATTTAAAAATTACTTTCTTAATCATTTTATTGGCATCTTTCGTTTTCTTGCAGGTGCTCTGATCTTCTTGTCGGGTGGCATGAGCATGGCTCACGGCTTGCTCTGGACGGAATTCCGTGTCACAGGCTATATGAATCACTTCCACTATTGTTGGTTCATTGCGGTGATTGTGGGCACGATACTCTCTCTGCCCCTGATAAAGATCATACCCAAGAAATTTATAATGGTAAGTATGTGGTGAAAAGAAGAAGAAGAAGAAAAACGAAATTATTAATAACTGTCGCATTCCCCATTCCTTTAGGGCATTTCAACAATTCTAATTCTAGGCGGAGGCATAATATTCACCGGCAGCCCAAATACAAACAATGCCCTGGTGGCGGGTCGCTATCTCAACGGCCTAGCCGTAGGTCTGGCCATCGTACCCTATCTAATGCACTCGGGCGAAACAACTCGTGTTGGGTCGCGCGGCGCCTGTCTGGGCCTCGAACAGTATGCCCTGACATTGGGTATGGCCTACCAAATGATTGTGGCCTCACAGTGGGATGTGACCTCAACGTTCCCCGTCAATCGTTTACACGGTATTTTGGATATTTTATTTGGGCTGTTTGCGGCCGTTGCTCTCAAACATTTCGTCGAATCGCCAGTGGATTACCTGCGCATGGGTTCTGAGTCGGCCGCCTTGGATAGTTTGACGCGGCTGCAGCGGCCAGCGGCCGATGGCTCCGAAGCGAATGCCGCCATGGAGGAGCATAAGGCCTATCTGAGTGACCAGAACTTTACGAAGCTACAGCTGATCTTTAGCAGTATTGTGCCGCTGGTGAAAATGATATTCTTTCGCAGCATGATGTTGGCCTTCACCTTCTCCATGCCGCTGACCTTGGCGCTGCAATACAGCATGGGCATAACCTTCAGCACCTGGCCACCCATGTTGGCCGCCTGCCTGCGTATCTGTGGCGGTTTCTTTTCGCTGATCGTGGTGGACAAAATCGGTCGTAAATTGCCGGCATTGCTGTGCGCCCTCACCATAGGCGCCCTAATGATTGCCATCACCTGCATCAGCAACAAGAGCGCGAATCTGATCAGTCATCAGCAGATGTCGGTGGTGACCACGCTGTGTCTGATCATACAGCTGTTTGCTGGACTCTATGCACCGCTCACGTCCGCCTATATGGGTGAGGCTTTCCCACTCAAAGCCAAGCAGTATTGCATGGCCTTGTGCGTGATTGTGGAACAAGGCATTCAGATTATTGTCATCTGCAACACGAGCTCGATCGGCAACGATGGCACCTTTATGGCGGAGGGCATAATGATACTGGTGGCGAGTGTGTGCTTTGCGGCCTTTATGCCGGAGACCCGCAAGACTACGCTGAGGGAGGCGCAGCAGAGTTTCTGGCGATTCTTGAATTTCAAGATGCACTGATGAGGTGGTTGAGGTGGATGGACGTCCAAACAATGGACAATTAAAACTATGAATTTATTTCCAAACGTACATTGTGTGGAAAATATTTATTTAATCTTTATTTTACGAACAATAAAATGTTGAAGACTAAGAGCTTATAAAAAATCGTCAGAGCACTGTAAATACCGAATATAATGACTATGGGTGTAGGCGTATGGTTGGTACCAAAATTTTTTGAAGGTATGTGTGTACATAGTCGAAGGAATGTCCACACCGAGTTGTATAAGTGTAGTTGCAGCCCTTTGGTTGGTACTATTTTTATCCCTTTTTCCCACTTTCGTCCTACAAGTACGAATATCGTAAAATATATTCTTTTTCGCATCTACATAGTTAGAGTAATATATACACCGAAATTCATTATTCTAGCTGTATCCCTTTAATCGGTACCATTTTTATCCCCTTTCGTCCGTTTACCTCCTAAAACTACAAATTTCGCTAAATGCCTCTATGTAGCGCATGTACATTGACATTTAGGTTAGGTTAGGTTAGGTTGAGAGGGTTGCCCGCTGGTAGTATATACAACGTCATTGTATACGCAACCAAGCGAGTTCACTCGGAGACTATTCGTCCATTGTGCTACCCTTGATAGATGATTGTGGAAGAGATGTGTTAGTGAATAGAGGAGGAGGATTATAGTGGGAGAAGAGAATTTGATAGTAAGGAAAGTCCGAAGGGTTCGTTGTGGTGTCAGTCGTTATTAGATTGCCTGTTGTTTCTACTGGAGAACCAGCTGGCCTTGTCTATGAATTTATATAGGGGGTTTAGAGGAACATTTGCCACTTCTGCCAGACTGCTGAAGAACCTGCTTCCAAGATAATGTAGCCTGAGTTCCTGCAGTTTATGGCAAGAGCATAACAGATGTTCCACCGACTCCTCTTCTTCTTCGTCGAGGCAGCTCCTGCAGTAGTCCATATGAGGGATTCCCATACGCTCTGCCATACGGCCTATTGCGCAGTGCCCTGTAAGGACTCCAATGAGGATGCTTGTGTTTCTTTTGCCGAGCGTCAGTAGTTCCTTTGTTCTACTAGGGTTGATTTTCGGCCATAAGTTACGTGTTATTCTGCAGTTATGACCGGAGTCCCATCGCAACTTTGTTTCTCGGTCTGCTATTTCGTCTATTTGATTGAGTATTTCGACGAAAGGCGTGCGTATGTTCGTACTACATGGAGCTTCCGTCTCTTTGGAGCCTTTCCGTGCACATTCGTCTGCCATTTCGTTTCCAGGTACATCCGTGTGACCCGGTACCCATACGAGTGTGACGTCATGTATTTGGAGTCGGTCCACAGACTCTAAGCAGTCATGTACGCATCTTGATCTTATAGTCTTGGAGTTTAAGGCTTTAAGGGCTGTCATACTGTCCACATAAATTCTGAATTTCGACGGATCGATGTCCCGTTCCAGAATATTTTTCGCGGCTATGTTGATTGCATATACTTCTGCCTGAAAGACTGTGCATGTAGTTGGCAGTCGGACGGATATCTTAAGGTTTAAAGGTTCAGAAAAGACCCGTACCTGTCTCCATTTTTGAGCCATCAGTGAAGATTGAGATTTCCTCGTCGGTCATGACCATGTTGGATGCCCATTCTTCTCTGGTGGGTATTTCTAATTTGAAGTTCTTATGTAGGTGCATACTGGGCTTGAGAAAATCTGAATTTTTATCTAGCCTCCCGTATGGTTCAGTAGCTCCTAAAATGGAGTTGTGCCCAAGCGTGTCGTTTTTCAGCATACCGAGTTCTCTGATACGCAATGCTACCCTTGCTGCGCATCTCCTTACGAAAATGTCCACGGGTTGTATATTGAGTATAGTTTCTAGTCCGGTTTGAGGAGCTGATCTCATTGTCCCAGCAATGCCCAAGCATGCCATCCTCTGTACTTTATTGAGATTTGCTAGGAGTGATTTTATTTTTACGGCGCTCCACCAGACCAGTGCCCCGTATGTGAGTATTGGCCTTACTATTGCCGTGTACAGCCAGTGTATCATCTTTGGTTGTAGTCCCCATCTTTTCCCGAACATCTTCTACAGGTAAAAGGCGCAGAGTGCTTTCCTTCTTCTCTCTTCTATGTTTCCTTTCCAAGAAAGTTTCGATTCCAGGATTATGCCAAGGTATTTTCTTGTGAACAGAACCAACTCTGTTTTCCTTGGGTTAACTCCTAACCCGTTTCTTGTCGCCCATCTTAAGAGCTTCCTTAGTGATCTTTCCATGACCTCACTAATCGTTGGTAAGAATTTGCCTCGGACCAGCAGTACTAAGTCGTCGGCATATGCCGTCACCTTAATTCCGTCTCTGTTGAGGTCAAGTAGGATTTCATTTATCACCAGGTTCCAAAGCATCGGCGAGATCACACCTCCTTGCGGCGTGCCTCTTGTAACACGTTTCCTCACAACTTCCTCTCCCAATTTCGAGTTAATAATCCTGCTTTCCAGCATGCTGCCCGTCCATTGGGTTATGCCTTGGTTCATTTCCAGGCGTCCAAGAGCGGATGTGATGGATGTTATTTTGACGTTATTGAATGCGCCTTCTACGTCTAGAAAAGCTGCCATCGTGTAGTCTTTGTACAGCAAGGAGCTTTCAATATAGCCTACCACTTCATGTAATGCCGTTTCAACTGACCTTCCTTTAAGGTATGCGTGTTGTGCCTTGCTGAAGTTGTCTGGATTAAGTTTCTCCCTTACATGTAAGTCCATCAGTCTTTCCATGGTTTTTAGTAAAAACGATGATAGACTAATGGGTCTGTACTCTTTTGTCGTGTTGTGGTTTATTTTTCCCGCCTTAGGGATAAAGACCACCCTGACTTCTCTCCATGCCCTTGGTATGTAGGACCATCTCAGGCTAGCGGAGAAAATTAGTCGTAGCCATGGCAATATCCGGTCCAGGGAGACCTGCAGTTGTGCTGGTATTGTTTCATCTGGTCCTGCTGACTTGTATGGCCTAAAGGATCGTATGGCCCACATTATTTTTTCGTCATCAACTATTGTGTTGATGAACTCGTCCAAACTCCCTCCCCCGGAGGGAGGGGTTACTGTTTCTTCAATGCTGTCGTCATCGTCTTGGCATCCTGGGAAGTGTGTTTCCATAAGGAGTTCTACCGTTTCTGCACTGCTTTCTGTGAACAGTCCATCCGGTTTCATCAGAAATCCTGGAGTGCTGGGCTCCTTGGAGAGCGCTTTGCGAAATCTGGCGACCTCACTAGTACCTTCCAATTCCTCGCAGAAATTTGTCCAAGATTTCCATTTTGCTTTTTTGATCTGTTTTTTGAAGTCATTGAAGACCTCTTTATAGTCGTTCCAGCCTTCTGGAGTTTTCTCCCTTTTTGCTCTATTAAAGAGTCTCCTACTTTCCTTCCTGAGTGCCCTGATCTCTGGTGTCCACCAGGTTTGGTTGATTTTCCGAGGGGGGCGTCATTCCTGGCAGGATTTTTTGAAGGATTCTGAAAGGGAAGATGTCAGTTGATTCACTGCACCTTCCAGTTCATGCACGTCACTAATCTCTCTGTCCGGAGGAGGCAGTGACTGCATAAGATTACTGAAGAGGTTCCAGTTAGTCTTTTTGGGATTTCTGTAGGGTTTCCCCCTAATTATATCGTGCTCTATATTGAAAAGTATTCTAAAATGGTCGGAGAAGGAACATTCTGTAGATACCATCCAATTTGAGGCTCTAATCGTTTCACTATTTGATACTAAAGTTATATCTATAACCTGTTCCCTAGTTCTATTATAGAACGTCGGCCTATTGCCCTTGTTACATATAATTAGATCAGTGGAAATAATATAATCAAAAAGTGACTCACCTCTTTTGTTGATGTCAGTGCTGCCCCAAAGGGTGTGGTGCGCGTTTGCATCGCCACCGAGTACCAGATCGTGCCTCTTTCGTCTGCACCAATCTACCAGGGCCTGGACCTTGTCTGACGGGGGGTTGTCCACTTCATAGGGTAGGTACATGGAGCCTATTACCAGGGTTGGTTTGTTATGGCGTTCCATGGCCACCACTGTTAGGTCGCCATCGCTGTAATGAGATAGGAAGGAAGGTGACCTCAGTCCACGTACTCTGTTCCCTGTAATCCAGGGTTCTTGCACCAGAGCTACGTCCGTGCCCTCCTTCCCCATGTGTCGCAGCAGTTCGTCCGATGCTGCTTCGGAGTGGTGCAGATTAATTTGCACCAGCTTCATGCCTCTCCTGACGTCGGGCATTGGTTTCGTCCTCGGGGATAGTGATCTTCAGTCGGTTGAGACCATACCTGACGACCCATCTGAGAGACGAAGAAGACGGAGAGATTCCGATCCTATCCGGATCCATAGATCTTTTCCGTCTCCTTTGCCCCTCGCGCGTCCCCTGATGATCTTCCAGTCATCAGTGCCTAGCGGCTTGTTCTGCCTTTTTACCAGTGTAAGTATGGCTTCGTCCTCCAGGATTGGAGGAGGAACCCATACCTTCACTGTCGTCCAACAGGGGATCTGGTCGATAGGTACGATCTCTAACCGCATATCAGGCCATAGGGTATCAAGATCACCAACTGCAGCAGTAAGGAAGTCTAAAGCTTTCTTATTTCCACAGCAGACGATCTTCACACCCTTCTGCCACCCGGCTCTGTCGAACTCAGTAAAGGAGTCGTCTTCACTGGTTTTGAGGGCTTCAAGCAGAGATCGGAGTATCTGCTCCTCAACCAGTAGCCATCTGCCTGTCGTTATTCTACCTTCTGGGTTGCTGCGGTCTAGAATGGCGACTTGCAGTTCGGGTGCTGTCGTTAGGCAGGGTGTGGTTTTCGGTCGCTTGCCATCGGGGGCTTGAGCTTCTTTGGACCGCTGCCTTTTTATCCCAGTTTGGGTGCTGTGCGCCGGGAGGTTGACCCTGTTGGGGAGTTCCGCTACCGGTCTCTTGTGTCTATTGCAGATTGCGGGGCCTACACAAGGCTTGGTATCGGCTTTAACGACCTTGGACGGGTATGGTGCCGGTCTGCGCATTTCTCTGCTCGATGAAGGTCCAGCTTTATTCGGTGCTGGCTTGCTTTGTATACCAGAGTGGCCCCGAGGTCCAGTATTACCCGAGTTCATCAGATTGGCCTTGCTCTGGTTTGTGTCCGTAGTCCTAATTGTTTTAGTACCGTTTGTTTTAGTTGTGTCCTTTGTGTCTTTTGAGGTGGAGGGTTTGACCTCCACGACGGTCGTGTTCATCATTGACTCATACTTCCGTACGTGGTAGGTGCGCTTTCGGTATAATCGCTTGTCACGACCCGAAAAAGAAGACGGGTCTTTCGTATCCATCTTCTTAAGGAATCGTAACGAGCGCTTATACCCCGCCGCCCTCCTTTCCTCGTCCGTCTTGGTCCTGTTGTCGCCTAGGCACTTCCTCCGCTGCCGAGTCAGAAGCAACCATACGATTGTCTTCTTCATCGGTCTCATAGAGGAAGAGCTTGCCTATACCTGACAGACCGTCATTTGTGTCGTCACCTAGGGACGCGTCTGAGTCAATGTTTTGTTGTCGTTTGAGTGTTGCCGTTTTCGTTTGCGTAGTTGTTTCGTATTGTATGGGGTTTATGTGTGATTGTTGTTGTGGTGATGATGAGGTTGGTGCCTGCAAATATTTTGCACCTGCCAAAGAGCCATCCTCGGACGACTGTTTGGGTGGATTTCCAGGTCCAGCCTGGTGACCACTTGCAGAGTTTATATTAATATTTTTACTCATCATGGGTTTTGTCGGTGGGTAACTTTTAGTTCGGGATGTTCCGGGAAAGTCTCCGCTCTCTCCCTAGGAAGGACTCAAGTTCCTTTCTAGGTGACAGCAGCTACCCATCGGAACAGCCCTTAACCCCCCGCATCGCGTCAAGATTGTTACCCGCGACGGGTCGGTACTAATTTTATCCCTTTTAAACCATTTTCACCCTATAAGCACGAATATCAAAATATCTCATATTTTTTTGCATCTACACAGTCGGAGGAATGTAATATATACACCGAAGTTAATGATTCTGGGAGCAGGCATTTGGGTGGTACTAATTTTATCCCCTTTCGTCCGTTTACTCACTACAACAACAAATTTCGCAAAATGTCTCTATGTAGCGCATGTACATGGTCGGCGGAATGCACTCACCAAATTTTATGACTCTAGCTGCAGCCATTTGACATTTGGTCGGTACTAATTTTATCCCTTTTAACCCCTTTTCACCATATAGGCACGAATATCAAAATATCTTATATTTTTTTGCATCTACACAGTCGGAGGAATGTATATAACGAATTTCAAATACTGGCTGCAGCCGTTTGGTAGGTACCATTTTTATCCCCTTTCGCCCGTTTATCCCCCCAAAAATACGAATTTCGATAAATGACTCTATTCGGACATGAACATGGTCTGTGGAATGCACCCACCCAATTTTATGACTCTAGCAGCAGCCCTTTGGTTGGTACTATTGTTATCCCTTTTTTCCCCCATTTTCGTCCTACAGGTATGAATGTCGAAAAATATATTATTTTTCGTTTCTACACGATTAGGGTAATATACACAACGAATTTAATGATTCTGGGAGCAGGCATTTGGATGGTACTAATTTTATACCCTTTCGTCCGTTTACCCCCTACAACAACAAATTTCGCAAAATGCCTCTATGTGGCGCATGTACATGGTCTGCGTAATGCACTCAACGAATTTTATGACTGTAGTTGCAGCTATTTGACATTTGGTCGGTACTAATTTTATCCCTTTTAACCCATATTCACCCTATAATAATATCAAAAGATCACTTGTTTTTCGCGCCTACTCAGTCGGAGGAATGTATATAACGAATTTCAAATACTGGAAGCATGCGGTTTGGTAGGTACCATTTTTATCCCTTTTCGTCCCTTTATCCCCCAAAAATACGAATTTCGATAAATGCCTCAATTCGGACATGAACATGGTCTGTGGAATGCGCCCAACAAATGTTATGACTCTAGCAGCAGCCCTTTGGCTGGTACCATTTGTATCCTTTTTTTTTGATATTCGTACTTATAGGGTGCTATAAGTACGAATATCAAAATATCTCTTATTTTTCGAGTCTACACAGTCAGAGAGACATACACACAAAATTTAATTACTCATCCGTTTATTTGGTACCATTTTTTCGTCCCTTTATCCCCTAAAAATACTAATTTCGATAAATGCCTCTATGTAGCGCATGTACATTAAGATGGGTCGCGAAAATAAATTACAGCGGTCACCCCCCAGAAATGAAGATTGGATTGTTTAATGATGATCAGCAAATATTTTCAAAATATTTTAATATTTTCATTGGGTCAAGCCAGATGTGAGGTAAACGCTCCTGAAAACACCTCTAAAAATCATGTTTTCCCGTGCAATTTTTTTATGTTGCATTTTTGCCCAAAATTTTTTCCGAATTAATAGACCCTTGAAAGCACTTTAAATTAAAAAATCTATTCTTGTCTTAGAATAACTCATTGATAGAATTATTGGGCGTTTATATTGATTTGTTGAGGGGTTTCAAGGTGACAGCTTAAAACTCATATTTCTGGGAAACATTTTGTAAGAGGTGAAATGAAAAATAAATAGAAGCAATCAATACCTTTCGAATGATACCTAAATGATGAATATCGAGCGAAAAATGACTTCACTGACACCATATTGGTAAAATAATTTAATACAGGAGATGGATTTTCAGAGCCAAAATGTTCAAACTCTTTTTACAAAAATGAGCGCTGCGCCGGCAATTTCTTTCCGATTTTCATCATTTAGGCATCATTAGGCATTTTCTCCATTTTCACCCAATAAGTACGAATGTCAGAAGATATCTTATTGCTCGAGTCTACACAGTCATTAGATCGACGAATTTATGTATTCTATTTGATTGGTACTATTTTTGTCCCCTTTTCGTCCCATTTATCCCCTAAAGATGCGAATTTCGAAAAACGCAATAATTATGTTCTGACAACGGATTCCGATAGAGGGGCTAAAAACAATATACGTGCATCGGCATTTTAAAGTTAATGTATGGTGGTCATTTTACAGGGGTGGGGGTCAATATTTCACCCCTTTTGCACATTCAAAATGTTCTACAGAAATATTTGCCACTATAAATCTTTGAATATATCAAAACTCTGCTTAAATGCCATAAATAAGTCAAAACTTAAAACTCATTTTAGGGTTAATTTTGTACTTTTTCCGAAGTGCACATTCTTATGATGAATCGCCATAGGAAACCTTGTGATCCTTAAATTTTAAGTATAGCATGTGTTCATCAATATTACTCAAAACACTACGGAGAACTTTTTTGTGGAAGATATTAACACTCTAGCTACGCAATATAAAGGTCTTTTTGGTCCCTTTTGTGCAAAAGGGTAAGAAACGCCCAAAACATCGATTTAACGGGTCAAAATAGTCTATATTTGCCCAAAAATTCTACTATAAATCTCTGAATAAACCAAAGCTCAAAAATTAACTTAAATGCCAGAAAAAAGTTTAAACTTAAAATTCATTTTAGGGTTAATTTCGTAGCTTTTCGGAATTGCACATTCTTATGATGAATCGCCATAGGAAACCTTGTGATCCTTAAATTTTAAGTATAGCATGTTTTCATCAATATTACTTAAAACACTACGGGGAACATTTTTGTGGAACATTTTAATCCTCTAGCTCCGCTATAAAGGGGACTTTTTGATCCCTTTTGTGTAAAAGGTGATAAAACACTCCTAAGGCTGGGTTTTAACTGTTCAAAATGTTCTACAGAAATATGTGCCACTATAAGTCTTGGAATATATCAAAATTCAACTTAAATGGCACAAATAAGTTCAAATTGAAAATTAATTTTAAGGTTAATTTCGTACTTTTTCCGAATTGGTGCTAAACTGTCCCACAAAACTAAATTAAAAAATATATTTGAGAAAAATATTCCACATCAAATTTCGAACACTTATGATGTGATGAAATTTATTTGGGAAGCGGTAAAATATGAAGAGATCGTTATGTTTAATTTTCAATAGTTTTTTTTTTGACAGATCACGCTTGACTCATATCAAACTGCTTTGACATTTTTCTTCAGTATCGTTCAAGCAAGACATCATGGAAAGACTCACACCAAAGCAGCCTTCTGTTTGAAAGAAGACCGTGGCAAATCGATTCGTTGTTGTTCTCAGTAGCTTGGCTTGTATTCGACAACTTGACTTGATGTACAAAATTCAACTTGTGCTAGAATATGTGCGTGAAGATATATTCCGAATTTTAGCTAGCGGAGACACAAACCACCCATTTTAGCAGTGGCCTGTTAATGGGTTAACAGAGCTATGTTAATATTGATAGAGTATGATAATATATACACAAAATCGGATCGGGAGAAGATATATTATCCAAATTCAAAATCTGAATAGAAAACATAACAATTTCGACATATAAAGATAGAAAATATTAAATTTTGTATTGCACATTTGTATTTTTTGAACATAAAATTATTAATTTTTAACGCAGTAGATAAACGGCAAAGTCTGGGTCCATTTCACGTTTCCCACAAATAGGTCTTCCAATGAGCTTTCAGAATATATACACCACGTTTCCCACAGATAGGTCTTCCAATGAGCTTTCAGAATATATACACCACGTTTCCCACAGATAGGTCTTCCAATGAGCTTTCAGAATATATACACCACGTTTCCCACAGATAGGTCTTCCAATGAGCTTTCAGAATATATACACCACGTTTCCCACAGATATGTCTTCCAATGAGCTTTCAGAATATATACACCACGTTTCCCACAGATATGTCTTCCAATGAGCTTTCAGAATATCTACACCACGTTTCCCACAGATATGTCTTCCAATGAGCTTTCAGAATATATACACCACGTTTCCCACAGATAGGTCTTCCAATGAGCTTTCAGACTATATACACCACGTTTCCCACAGATAGGTCTTACAATGAGCTTTCAGAATATATACACCACGTTTCCCACAGATAGGTCTTCCAATGAGCTTTCAGAATATATACACCATGTTTCCCACAAATGTAGGTCTTCCAATGAACTTTCAGAATATATACACCACGTTTCCCACAGATGTAGGTCTTCCAATGAGCTTTCAGAATATATACACCACGTTTCCCACAGATAGGTCTTCCAATGAGCTTTCAGAATATATACACCACGTTTCTCACAGATAGGTCTTCCAATGAGCTTTCAGAATATATACACCACGTTCCCACAGATATGTCTTCCAATAAGCTTTCAGAATATATACACCACGTTTCCCACAGATATGTCTTCCAATAAGCTTTCAGAATATATACACCACGTTTCCCACAGATGTAGGTCTTCCAATGAGCTTTCAGAATATATACACCACGTTTCCCACAGATGTAGGTCTTCCAATGAGCTTTCAGAATATATACACCACGTTTCCCACAGATGTAGGTCTTCCAATGAGCTTTAAGAATATATACACCACGTTTCCCAGAGATAGGTCTTCCAATGAGCTTTCAGAATATATACACCACGTTTCCCACAGATATGTCTTCCAATGAGCTTTCAGAATATATACACCACGTTTCCCACAGATGTAGGTCTTCCAATGAGCTTTCAGAATATATACACCACGTTTCCTACAGATGTAGGTCTTCCTATGAGCTTTCAGAATATATACACCACGTTTCCCACAGATGTAGGTCTTCCAATGAGCTTTCAGAATATATACACCACGTTTCCCACAGATAGGTCTTCCAATGAGCTTTCACCACGTTTCCCAAAGCTAATTTTTATTATGAAAATATTCAGTAGCAAATCTAAATTCTGTTTTTATACAAATATATAACCCCACTGTGCGCAAACTACTGTATATTCTGAAAGCTCATTAGAAGACCTATTTTTTGGTAACCGAGTCATGGACCCAGACTTTGCCATTTATCCACTGCGTTAAAAATTAATAAAAAAATTTTATGTTGAATCCAATACAAAATTTAATATTTTTCGAAATTGATATGTTTTCTATTCAGATTTTGAATTTGGATAATATATCTTCTCCCGGTCCGATTTTGTGTATATATTATCATACTCAAGCAAGATTAACAAAGCTCTGTTAAACCATTAACAGCCCACTGTTAAAATTAATGGTTTGTGTCTCCGCTAATTAAATTCTGAATTTATCTTCACGCACATCCCAACCACTCCGATTTTTTGCCTCATGCATTTTTTCTCGAACCTCACAGAACAAGGAGTTCTAGCGTACTCAAATCGAATTCCTAAAAATCCCATACAACACTATACCACCCCTAACTGATATTAGCTGATAAAATTGAGCGACCCTATAGTTGCAGGAATAGGGGTTTGTGGCCCGATTTCACAATTTTGACACGTTCTATGTATTATTTAATTGATTATAAAGATATCCGCTAGGAGATATGTTCATATATATGCATCGATTGAGAGAGCGAGTGTATAATTTATTGGTTACCCCTGATAATGGCTACTGATAGAGTCGAGTCGAATGCTAGTTGTTGCTAGCCTTATCTTCTGCAGCAGAAATTTCCTAAAAACCGAAACAAGCATCAGTCTTTGGAAAACCTTGTAAGCAGTTGATCGGTTGGGGTGTAGAATCAAAAAATAATAAAAATTCCAAAATATATACACAGACATACATACATTGTATGTATTTGAGAATTTGAAAAAATCCAACAAAACCAATAATCTTATACATCATGTTGGAGTCGTCGACAACAAAACTGCAGCAGACGCCCACAAATGGCAAACTACGCTTGAGTTCACTGACCGCAGGTACCGCAGAGTAGCCCAATAATATTAATACGTATTAGTGTGACAGCGATATTATGGGATTTCAAAATTGGAAATCTGCCGAAGGTGAAATCAGGAAATTTGTGTTGTTATTTTAACCCCCGCATATAGTGGGTGCATTGGCAGCTACAGTTTTATTTCCATTTTTCTATTTTAATTCCAAAAGTACAAATTTTGAATATGCATTATCTCTCACTTACACATAGAGTGATCAAACCCGAAACTGGAAACCGGACCAACCGGGTTTTTCATCTCAGATCAACCGTCGGGTTTTTAGTAATCGCGGTTTTCGAAAAACCCAAAAAAAACACCAAGTGCACACCATTTTGCACCAGAATCCATATTTTTGGCAGAAATTAAAAAATAAATAAATTGAAAATAGTTAAATGTGTATATATTTTGTATGGCAACACTCCAAGCAATCAAGAAAATGTATTGGAGAAAACTAGGTGGTAACAACGCAAGCCTGAATGGTATTTAAAGTTTGCCGTCGAATCAAGTGCGGTTAATTCGGGTCTAAAACTGTTATACAAAATACTTAAAATTACGGTGTAAAAAGAAAATAATAAAGTGACTATATTCTTGAAATTGAAGGCATGTGGAAGTAGTGGAAAAATATATTTAATTCGGAAAAATATATTTAACCCTAGAAAGATAACCTACGTCTGAGAGACGTATGTCTTTTTAATTTTTCGCTCTCCCTCTCTCGAATGTTTGTGCAACACGTTGCTGTTTTTGTTTTTCTCAGTCGTCTACAGTAGCCAATAACGCATTTAAATAATAAAGAAATATATAAAGAATCCATGTAAGTACAAAAAAGGTAAAAAATATTTCCAAAAATGTTGTCACCATAAAGAAAAACTATGATACGTCCCACAGACGTATGGTTAACTTTTCCGTAGCTTCCAATAGGGTTATCTTTCTAGGGTTAATTAAAAATATATTTGATTCGTAGTGAACAAAAACCGAAAACTATATATATAATGCTCCCTTAATGCTCTATATAATGCTCCCTTCGACCAAAAAAAAATTAAAACTCAGACCAGCTGCACTATAAGTTTATTCTACAAAAATGTTCTACTCAACATGCCCATTCAGAATTCCAGGGTCGTTATTCTGTTACATAAAAAAATCTTTATTTGTTGGACACTGCTAATAATTCAAAGATAAAACTCCAAAAAAATGTCCCAATGAAATCGATCATTATACCCTCCACCTTCAGGATGTGGGTATACTAACTTTGTCATTCCGTTTGTAACACCTTGAAATATCGACCTGAGACCCTATAAAATATATATATTCTTGATCGTCATAAAATTCTAAGACGATCTAGCCATGTCCGTCCGTCCGTCTGTCCGTCTGTTGAAAGCACGCTAGCATCTAAACGAAGGGAGCTAGAACGTTCAAATTTTCCATAAATGCGTCTTATAGTCGTAGATCGGTTGGGATTGAAACGGGGCGAAATCGGCCCAAAGGGAAAATTTTTTCCCTCACAAGGACTAAAAATACCCATAATAATCCCTATTATTTTAGCGTATTTAAGCATGTTTTTTGAATATGTCTGTTTATATTTGCTTGATATTTGGTACGCACATTCCCCTTATAGCAAAAACGTGCACCATAAAGTGATTCTTATTTGTAGGGGGTGAAATGGGGCAAAAAAGGGATAAAAATGGTACATATTAAACGACAACAGCTAGAAACACGAAATTCGGTGTGTACATTCCTCTAATTGAGTAGATACATAATATAAAAGTATTTTTTCCAAATTCGTACTTTTAAGGAATAAATGGGGATAGAGGGATAAAAATGGTACCATCCAAACGGCTGTGCCTACAATAATGAAATTCGGTGGATATATTCCTCTGATTGCATAGACAAGTAAAACACACGGATTTTTCAAAATTCGTACTTTTTGGGGTTAAAATGGAAAAAGGGGATAAAGATAGTACCAATCAAGTGACCGCGGCTAGAGTCATGAAATTCGGAGTATACATTCCTCTGACTGTGTAGACACGGAAAATAAACTGATTTTTCGAAATTCGTACTGTTTGGGGTCAAAATAGAAAAAGGGGATAAAAATAGTACCAATCAAATGACCGCAGCTAGAGTCATGAAATTCGGAGTATACATTCCTTTGACTACGTAGACATGAAAAATAAAAGGTTTTTTCTAAATTCGTACAATTGGTACGGAGGGATAAAAATGGTACCAACCAAACGGCTACACCTAGAATAATGGAATTCGGTGTATACATTCCTCTGATTGCGTAGACACTTAAAATAAACAGATTTTTTCGAAATTCGTACTTTTTGGGGTTACAATTAAAAAAGGGGATAAAAATAGTACCAACCAAATGACCGCAGCTAGAGTCATGAAATTCGGAGTATACATTCCTCTGACTGCGTAGACACGGAAAATAAACAGATTTTTCGAAATTCGTACTGTTTGGGGTCAAAATAGAAAAAGGGGATAAAAATAGTACCAACCAAATGACCGCAGCTAGAGTCATGAAATTCGGAGTATACATTCCTCTGACTGCGTAGACACGGAAAATAGACTAATTTTTCGAAATTCGTACTTTCAAGGGATACAATGGTATAGAGGGATAAAAATAGTACCAACTAAACGACTACAGCTAGAATGATGAAATTCTAATTGCGTAGAAACGTCAAGGGGTAAATATGGTACCAACCAATGGGAGCTGACTGCATAGACACGCAAAATAAAAACGTTTTTTTTTTCAAATTCGTACTTTTTCTTTTACGGCAAAAATTGGTTGAATCATGAAGTTAGATTATTTTGCACAATGTACGTCTGATAACACTACTCAACAAAATGAAAAAAAATTCATGTACTCCGGATGCGATAATTTTTTCTGTGTAGATAACCTTGACATGAGCTCGAAAAACGCAATAAAAAATTTTTTTTCGTTTGGTTTTTGTTTTATTTATTTTTTTTTAATTTAAAAATTTTTTTTTAGTTAATTTGTTTCGTCCGGCATAACTCGGGAACCACTAGCCCGATTTAATTGAATTAAATTTTAAAAAATTTAAAATTACAATTCCCTTAATCTGTTCATATATTGTTTTCCTATACAAGCAACAGTTTCCAAGTTAAAAATGAATATATAAAGGAAAAAACTTATTTTTTGCCTAAAGATTTAAATTTTTTTTTAAAAATCCATAAAAAATCCAAAATGAAAAAAAATGTCAAATCTTATTACTTTTACGTAAAGTCACATAACCTATGAGCAAAATGAGACAAAGATCATGAAAATCGATGCACGCGTTTCGCTTTTATTCGCAATTGAGTAAAGGTATGAATTTCAAAAATTTGCTCGACATATGCACAACTTTGTCTATGGTAAGGTTTTTTCTTTTTTATTACAAAAAAAATTAAAATTTATATTGTTGTGGGTCTGTTTCTCTTATCAGGAACCAGATATAGTCCCCCATCATAGCTTCGTTCCAAAATCCTTGGTATCGGTGCTCAATTTCTTTCATTTGCTGATGAAAACGCTCACCATGCTCGTCACTCACATCGCCCAGGTTGTCCGGAAAGAAGTCCAAGTGCGAGTGTAGAAAATGTATCTTAAGCGACATATTTGCTCTAATTTTTTTATAATTTTGGAGTAGTTGTTCGACGATCTCTCTGTAATTTGAGCTTTTGTTGTTTCCAAGAAATCCGGAAACAATTTGCCGAAATGAGTTCCAAGCTGCAGCTTCATTTGGTGATAAAATGTGCTCAAACTGTTGGTCTTGCAACAACTTTTTAATTTGCGGACCGTCGAAAACGCCTTCCTTAATCTTTGCCGATGAAAGGTGAGGAAAAATGGTTTTTAAATAGGCGAACGCTTCGCCATCTTTGTTGATAGCTTTCACGAAGTTTTTTATGAGTCCGAGCTTTATGTGAAGAGGTGGGAGAAAAACATTTTCCTTTTTTATGAGTGGTGTATATTTCACGTTGTCGCTGCCGGGGATGAAGTTAACTCTTTCTGTCCAACTCCTCCTGGTGTAATGATGTTGACGATCGCGGCTGTCCCAAAGGCAGAGAAAACAACAGTACTTTGTGAATCCACCTTGTAATCCACAAAGGATACCGATAACCTTAAGGTCGGCACAAACTTTCCAATCGTGCCTCTCATAGTTAAGGCACTTTAGTAGATTGTCCATGACTTCGTATGTTTCCTTGGTGTCAACGGCATGAGCAATTGGAATCGAAGGTTTCTCGTTGCCGTTGTGCAGTAAAATTGCTTTAAGGCTCTGCTTGTTGCTGTCGATGAAAAGACGCCACTCTCCTGGATCGTAAGAGTACCCGAGTTCACCAAATAATCCGGGAATGTCCTTACAAAAACAGATGTTGTCTTTTTTTGTGTAGTACCTTGCGTATGGTTCATGACGCTTCCTGTAGATTGTTGTCACCACACCAGGAGCCAAGAAACCGAACTGTTGCATGCGCGATGCATGCAACTCTGCATCTTCCTTGGAGAGTTTCAATTCTCTAACCCAATCGTTCAGTTCTGCTTGGGAACATAAGCGTTGACCTCCATGCAATGTATATGTTGACTCGCATTCTGATGTGGTTTCTACTGTCTCCGGATCTGATGTTGGATGTATCGCCTCATTATTAGATGCCCATCTTGAAACGGACGGTTGCGGGTCCACTGGTTCTTCGGAAAATGGCACTGGAAAATTCACTGTTGAAACAGCAGCGTAAGTCCATCGTATATTTTTTCCCACGCCTGTTTTTTTGCTAAGACAGAAGTAGCAATCTGTTACATGGCAAAGCGGAGCTCTCCAAAGCATTGGCATGATGATTCTCGGCTGTCGTCTGAAAGAATTTCAATAATAAGTTATATATGTTCTTGAATTTCGTAATCTACACTTACCTTGAGTCAGCTAGCTGTACGTAGCACCTTGGACATAGAGCACTTGGTGTCCACCGCTCATCTATGTTTGAGACCTTTAAATTGAAGCTCTCTTCAAATGAATCTCTCAATTTAGGTGAAAAACAACGCTTGTTTTTTTCAGAAACGTATTCTCCGCACATGTAACAAAAATTACTTGGATTGGTATTGCATTCAAATCCTCGCGAACGTTTGCTCATTTTAACTATCGCGTTCGTCGACACTTGTTGAATGAGTAAAATCGATCAATGAAGACCTATTTATACTGTGTATTGTTTAGTATTTTACTGACAGGTACTTATAAATGGGTGTATATTTTTTTACGGTCGCTACATACCTGTTTCACCATGTGTGAGTCTTAAATTTTCCGAATAATGACCACCCTTAAATGTGGGTTGCATTAGCCAACGGAAAACCCAAATAATTAAAAAAGTCCCCTTTCCCTTTTTCCTTTTAATTGTTCACGCACATTTATTAGCGTTTATTACTTTGCTTACGCAATCATAAAAATTAAATAACCCTTTGTTTATTCCGTTTTGTTAATTCTGAGAATAAAAAAAAGAAAAAACCTTACCATAGACAAAGTTGTGCATATGTCGAGCAAATTTTTTAAATTCATACCTTTACTCAATTGCGAATAAAAGCGAAACGCGTGCATCGATTTTCATGATCTTTGTCTCATTTTGCTCATAGGTTATGTGACTTTACGTAAAAGTAATAAGATTTGACATTTTTTTCATTTTGGATTTTTTATGGATTAAAAAAAAATAAATCTTTAGGGAAAAAATAAGTTTTTTCCTTTATATATTCATTTTTAACTTGGAAACTGTTGCTTGTATAGGAAAACAATATATGAACAGATTAAGGGAATTGTAATTCTAAATTTTTTAAAATTTAATTCAATTAAATCGGGCTAGTGGTTCCCGAGGTATGCCGGACGAAACAAATTAACCAAAAAAAAATTTTTAAAATTAAAAAAAAAAAATAAAACAAAAACCAAACTAAAAAAAAAATTTAATTGCGTTTTTCGAGCTCATGTCAAGGTTATCTACACAGAAAAAATTATCGCATCCCGAGTACATTTTGACTGTTGACTAGTGTAATGGATTTTCAAAATTTGTACTTTTGGACTTAAAATAGAATTGAAATACAACCAACTGTAGCACCCACTATCCAACAATAGTGATTGTAATTAAGCTTTTTGAAAATACAAATATAAGAACATTTATTTTTTGAATTGACGTATTGGTAGCCTTGCCTTATAAGCGTGGTTTGATTAATAAATAATTAAAGTATTATATTTATTTATAAAATTATTTTTTCACTATTTGTATTTGTTTTGGTTTGGCTATATTAAAAAATTATATCTTCCTGTACTATTACTGCACTTCTACGAAAATCGACATCCTCTGTGGAATGCAGTTCATGGTGGAGGGTATATAAAGCTCGGCCCGGCCGAACTTAATGCCGTTTTTACTTGTTTTTCAATTCACTTGTAAATTTTTTTTTGTTCCTGCAGTTGCAAATTTATACTAATCGTAAAGAAGACATAATCCAGATGCCTTTAATACCCTCTTTGAGTCATTTTGGTTGAGGGACCTGCCCGGTAGATCCTCTACAAAATTGCCAAATTTTAAATACCAAAAAAAAATTATTTAAAAAATTCCCAAATTTTAAAGCAAATATTACAAAACTTGTATAACATTTTTATGGTCTCACTCTACAGTGTAGGGGGGGAGGGTGTAGGAGGGATTCAATCTTAGCACATGGTAATATTTTTCCCAAACTTAGTTTAAGTTCGAAGACGGGAGAAATTGTCACGCCCCTTTTGTTACCTCTCACACAAATGGTCCATATTCCAATGTTAAATTAAAACCCATATAACTTCCACCTCGATATTCGGAATTGGCTATATTGTGGTATTTGATAAAGTTTTTATAATCACTTTAAGTGTTCAGAATATGACGGCATTTGCCACGCCCCTTCCAGCAACTCCCACACAAATCACGCAAAACCACTCAAAATTAAAGCTGTTGATCAGATTACTGTGAAATTTGATATTTGCTTTTATAGTGGTTACATTCGCATGGATTATGGGCGATATTGCCACACCCCTTCTGGTACTTCTCACACAAAGTGGCATCAACTTTGGTTACAATAAAACCGACATAGCATCCATACGGGTAGTCCAAATCATTTGCAATTTGATGATAAAAAATGTTTTTTATAATCACTTTAAACCTAAACAATATTTACGCTTTAGTCACGCCCCTCCTCATACCTCCCACACAATTGTATCTATCCTAGGTAATATTAAATCCACTATGACTTGACATTTGATATATATATATGTAAATTTATTTTTCTGTTCCATTTCAAATTTCTCTTATTAGTCGTAGAGAAGACATAATCCATGCATGCCTTTAATGCCCTTTTTGAGTCATTTTGGTAGCGGAACTTCTCTTCAAAATTGCAATTTTTTAATACAAAAAAAAAATATTTCAAAATTTCTGAAATTCTAAAGCAAAGATTAGAAAACTTTTATAATATTTTTGTAAACCCATATGCTGATATATTACTAAGCAAGTATTACCACATCCATGCATTAATTAAAGAAGTGACATTGATTTGAGTAAAAAATCCAAAGTTTTGGAACATATTGTCATCGCTTTGGGAATTTAGTGGGTTTTTCGCACCAGCTTTGCAAAACCTGGAAAGCCATTATTTTCGCAGACACTTTTTCTATATAATCCCAAAGTTTCATTTAGATATCTCAATTTTTGAAGATTTTACGCAGTATTTAATAAGAACTCTTTTTTCTAAAAAAAAATAATTTTTGACCCACATTTGGTGGGTTTTTTGCACCGGAGCTGCAAAACCTGGAAAGCCATTATTTTCGGCGACATTTTTTCTACATAAATCCAAAATTTCATCAATTTCTCTAAATTTTGCCGATTTTACGCAGTCTTTAATAGGAATTGAGATTTTCTCTAAAATATATGTTTTTAAGAAATTTTTAGTTTTATGTGTAATGAAGTTCGAAAATTGCTTCTATATGAATTGTTTCTGACATATAAAGCCCTTGTTCTGACCTTTCCAAAATGGTATAATCTTTTTATAAAAAAGTGTAGTTTTCTGCTTCATATTTATAATAAGATTTAGCTCCCCTAGAAAAAAACGACGCACAGTGTCTTATCGGCGGCAAAAACTCCCAAAATGTATGCGTCCAAATCTCAAATTTACTGATTGAATTTTGCAAAGAACATTCATATTCTAAAATATTTTGCCAATATCGTGGATAATTTTAGCGTGAATGCATTTAAAGTTCATAAATGCTAAAATAGATGCAAATTCCATCATAAGAGAGTTTTTTTTGTTGGGATGTATCTCGGAAACAATGCATCGTACTGAAGTTCGTAGAAAATAGAAGCTCTAGAGGTGTTCTTTTGCATTTAAAAAAGTGTAATTACGTTGTTGTTTTCCTTTTCAGACAGAGATTTACCTGAAGGTTGTATTTATTTAGTATTTTTAATTTTCTACAGCAGAAAACTATATTCGCAAGGCCGACCGATGCCTCGGCATTTACAAATATTGTTAAACTATTGTCTTATTCATTCATATTAAAAAGCAAATTCTGCTTATAACTGCTAACATCGATTTAATTACTGATATGGTAAAACCTTCTAAACCAAAAATGAAGCAATACTTTCGTCGTTGTTCTCTGCTTAATGTATTTAGGGAAATTTATTTAAAGCATACTTTAGGGATGTACGGTTTTATGGCATGATATTGGGTCGATATTAATCTTAATTTACACAGTACAACACGAACAAAAATTACGGGGTTCTGAAAGAGGAGACCAAAAAAAAAAAATACACGTGTGTCGGCGTTTTTTTAGATCATACCTCTACTTCTCCCCTCTAGGGTCTACTACGGGGCAGTTTTGGGCCTTTCTTTCATAAAAAAGTATAAAAAATAGGCAAATGTATGGGGCCGCCTTAAGGGTTGCAGATGGAGGGTAGATGAGTTCTGAAAAAATATTTTGGCTGAAAAAATATAGGGGGTAGATCATACAGTTGACCCCACTAGCGGTCTCCTGGGACCAGTACAAGCGGTGGGGACAAATTTTATAAAAAATATTTTTTGTATTGGAGCCCCCCCCCCCCTTAACGAGTGGGGATAGAGGGTATGTTTGTTCGAAATAAATGTTGGGGAGGGAAAATTAATGGGGTCGGTCTTACATTTAACCCCTCTGGGGGCGACTCCGAGGCAGTTTTGGGACTTTTCCTGTATTTTTACCCCTTACCTTTGACCCCGATGAGCACCCACTTACACTCACCCCACCACTCCCATTTTTTGGCTCATGAATTTTATTTCCGAACGTCACAAAACAGGTGGTTCTAGCATATCAAAATCCAAAAGTCGTGCACTATCCCACCTCTACTGAACAATAACTAAATTAACCCTTAATGGGCAATCTTGAATTTGATTGTGTTAAGTGTTGGGTTTTGGTGTGTTTTGACATATATAGTCAAATTCTATGGCCAACATTTTTGTAGAACATTTCATCAGCCGCCCTTCACCCTTTTCGGCGTGTTTTTTACAATTTGTTAAAATAAAGCCAAAAAATGCCGTTATGAGGGGTAGTTAGAGGGTTAATATGTTCTACAAAAATATTCGCCATATCATTGTCTACAAAGTTGCTGAACATACCCTATGCCTCAGATGTAAAGAAAACATAGTTTTATACACCGATATGCTGCAAGAAGAGGCCAGAGTTGGGAAACTTTAATCGTCTATAAAATAAAATTCCGATGTGATCTGTCAAAACGCCGACATACGTATATTTTTTTAGTCTCCTCTTTAAGAATTTACTGTCAGAAAGCTGTAATTTTGGAAAAAGTTTGAAATTCTTGTACAGTGTTATTTATGAAGTTATAATAACCGTTTGTCACCGATTAAAAAATAAAATAATTTTTATCACAAATTTCGAAAATCGTAAAAAAAACAAAAACTATATGGGCGTGGCACTAACAATTTTCATTTAATTGTGGACTCAAATTAAATCTCTGGCAATGATTTGTTTTAACATATATATTAAAATAAGAAATTTATGACGTTTTTTTTATTTTAAATTACATGGGAGGTAGGCGTGGTTGTGGGCGGATTTAAACAAAAAATAGTTTTTGATCTGATTTGGCGATATAAGGGATGTGAGCGAAATTTCAAGGTCCTAGCTCTATTCCTTATAATTTTTGTTGCAGTTTGCATGAAAATATTCCACTGTGCGCCGCATACCATGGAAGACACTATGACTTGAGTCATTCCATGTCAAGCGGTACAATTGTTGACCTTGATAGCTGCCATTGTTTTGCAAGTTTGTGTATGTATTCTTCTCATAAAAATGTAGTATTTTTGGAAAAAAAAATTGAAATTTTTTCTCACGAAAGATGATGACCAATTTAACTGTGAAAAAAATATATATTTTTTTTTTAAAAAGGTGTGTTTATAAAAAGTGATTTTTTTGAGGTTAGGATTTTCATGCATTAGTATTTGACAGATCACGTGGGATTTCAGACATGGTGTCAAAGAGAAAGATGCTCAGTATGCTTTGACATTTCATCACGAATAGACTTACTAACGAGCAACGCTTGCAAATCATTGAATTTTATTACCAAAATCAGTGTTCGGTTCGAAATGTGTTTCGCGCTTTACGTCCGATTTATGGTCTACATAATCGACCAAGTGAGCAAACAATTAATGCGATTGTGACCAAGTTTCGCACTCAGTTTACTTTATTGGACATTAAACCAACCACACGAATGCGTACAGTGCGTACAGAAGAGAATATTGCGTCTGTTTCTGAGAGTGTTGCTGAAGACCGTGAAATGTCGATTCGTCGCCGTTCGCAGCAATTGGGTTTGTGTTATTCGACCACATGGAAGATTTTACGCAAAGATCTTGGTGTAAAACCGTATAAAATACAGCTCGTGCAAGAACTGAAGCCAAACGATCTGCCACAACGTCGAATTTTCAGTGAATGGGCCCTAGAAAAGTTGGCAGAAAATCCGCTTTTTTATCGACAAATTTTGTTCAGCGATGAGGCTCATTTCTGGTTGAATGGCTACGTAAATAAACAAAATTGCCGCATTTGGAGTGAAGAGCAACCAGAAGCCGTTCAAGAACTGCCCATGCATCCCGAAAAATGCACTGTTTGGTGTGGTTTGTACGCTGGTGGAATCATTGGACCGTATTTTTTCAAAGATGCTGTTGGACGCAACGTTACGGTGAATGGCGATCGCTATCGTTCGATGCTAACAAACTTTTTGTTGCCAAAAATGGAAGAACTGAACTTGGTTGACATGTGGTTTCAACAAGATGGCGCTACATGCCACACAGCTCGCGATTCTATGGCCATTTTGAGGGAAAACTTCGGAGAACAATTCATCTCAAGAAATGGACCGGTAAGTTGGCCACCAAGATCACGCGATTTGACGCCTTTAGACTATTCTTTGTGGGGCTACGTCAAGTCTAAAGTCTACAGAAATAAGCCAGCAACTATTCCAGCTTTGGAAGACAACATTTCCGAAGAAATTCGGGCTATTCCGGCCGAAATGCTCGAAAAAGTTGCCCAAAATTGGACTTTCCGAATGGACCACCTAAGACGCAGCCGCGGTCAACATTTAAATGAAATTATCCTCAAAAAGTAAATGTCATGGACCAATCTAAGGTTTCAAATAAAGAACCGATGAGATTTTGCAAATTTTATGCGTTTTTTTTTTAAAAAAAGTTATCAAGCTCTTAAAAAATCACCCTGTACAATGTCCTGTAGCTGCTGAAATACTTGTCCAATTTTTACGTACTATACCTCCTTGTGAAGGAAATTTCAATTACTTTTAAAATGTTGATGTGGACTGGTATAGCCGCGTTATATATTTAAGTTTTTACAGTTGTTTTAGTTTTTTTTTTTCGTTTGTTTCATTTTGATCTGTGATCAATATTTGATATGAACTGGGATATTCTCCAGGCTCAAGACCATTTTACAATTTCAATTCTTTTATTTTGGTTTTCGAAATGATTACATGAATTGATGTTTTTGAAACTTTAACGAGGTTCTCTTAGATGTCTTTTGTAGAAGCTGTGTCAGTTTGGAAGTGATGAAATGATGGTTTCTATTTTTTTTTGCAAAATCAATCAGAATTTTAGTGAAAATCTTCAGAATGATAATTTTTTCAGTACACTCAGAAAAATAGCATTCTTAAATCTGAGTAAAATCCATACTCCAATTTAGTTTAACAATTTTACTCCAGTTTAGGTAAAATTTCCTTACGAGAAGGAAAATTAAATAGACATGAGTACACTTTCCTTATTTCAAACCCAGAAAAATAGTAAAGATACTCAAAATAGGGTAGTAAATTTACTTAAAAACACTTTCTTGGATCTAGTAAAAACTTCTCACAATTAAGTATATTCATACTTGTGCGGAAGAAAATTTACTAGCGTCTAAGAAAGAAAATAATGCAGATTTTTTTGTATGGAAAAAATCCATTTAGGAAGTTTTTACTTAAAAATGTGTTTATTACTTCAAATAAAGTAAATAAATGTAATTAAATTTATGCCATGTTCCTCATACATTCAAGTACAAATGAACTTATAAACAATACTTCAGTGTGATTAGAAAAATACATGAATAGTAGTCTAAAAAGAAATTCTCGTTCGTTAGCCGAGACTTTCTTCATAAGTACTTCAGCCTCCTTCCTAGCCTCCGCAGCAGTCATTGTGAAATATCTCAACTCTTTATGGTATGAGTAAGATGAAACGTTTGAGAACTATAACATGTTGTCATATTTCATATGAGTGTTGCATACTCTGAAGCGAAATAATTTATTTCAATTATCATTATTGTCGTAGTCAGGCTGAATACAAATTTAGTTGGTTTAAGGAAAATTTTAGTCAGACTGAGTACAAATTTACTTGGTTTAAGGAAAAATTTTCAAAAATTTTCCTTAGATTGAGTATAAATTTACTTGGCTTGACTACAAATTTACTTAGTTTGAGTAACAATGTACTTGGATTGAGGGAAAAATCGGAATATTTTCCTCAGATTGAGTATAAATTTACTTGGCTTGAGTAAAAATTCTTAAAAATTTTCCTCAGATTAAGTAAAGATTTACTTGACTTGAAGAAATTTTTTCTCAGTTTTAGTAAATGTTACTTGCTTTGAGGAAAAGCATGTCATATTTGCAAGGAAAAGTTTGTACTTGATGTGAGAAATCACTGCCTTAGCGCTATACGAAGTTCAATTTTCTTCAGTTTTAGTACATATTTACTTAATCCGTGGCATACTTTTTTCTGAGTGTAGTTTATTAAGACAAGGTTTAAAAGTGATGCATTTTTGCACCAAATGTTTAGACAAATGATATGTCTAGATCAATTTAGCAATAGGGCGATAAATTGCACAGTGCAACACGAAAAAATATAGACGGATACCACTACGTGATAAAAGACCAAAAAAAGTCTCGGTTCTCCCAGTTTTGCTCAAAATCATGCACTTTTTATGGACCCCAAAGATTTGTGGCCTAGGTGTCATTTTTTGCAAAAAAGTGATAATTTTCTCAGGATCGTATCTTGCAAACAGTTTGGAATTTTGATTTACTCTCTGAGGCAAAGTTGTAGCTCTTGTCATAAAGAACAAAAACTGTGAACATATAAAATCAGAAAACTTCATATGCAAGGTCAAAATTTCAAGAAACTTAAAAAAAATGTTTTTTGACCTTTTTCCCCTGTTCAGGTCAATACAAAAATGTATCTAAGATGTCAATAAACAACTTTCCAGAACATATGAACTTCCTAGGAATGATTCTTAACGCCGTTTAGGTAGCCACAAAAGTGAAAAATTTCCCGAAAATTTTTTAATTCCATTTGTTTTTCTTTACTTCAACATAGAGATATTTCCTAAAAAAAACAGATTTGAACCTGATTTCCTTGGCATAGAATATACATATGAACAATAGGCTGGGCCACGAAAATAAATTGCAGCAGTCACCCCCCCAGAAATGAAGATTGAATTGTTTAATGATGATCTGCAAAATATTTCGTCACTGGGTGGTCAAGCCATTTGTGAGCTAAACGCTCCTGAAAACACCTCTAAAAATCATGTTTTTCCCGTGTAATTTTTTTATGATCCATGTTTGCCCATTTTTTTTCTGAATTAATAGACCATAGACTTTAAATAAAAATTTGTATTCTTGTCTTAGAATAACTCATTGGTAGTATTATTGGACGTTTATATTGATTTTTTTGTGGTTTTCAAGGTGACAGCTAAAAACTCATATTACTTAGAAACATTTTGTAAGAGTTAATATAAAAAATAAATAGAAGGAATTATTACCTTTCGAATGACACCTAAATGATGAATATCGGACGAAAAATGACGTCACTGACTCCTTGTTTGTAAAATAATTTAATACAGAAGATGGATTTTTAGAGCCACCATTTTCAAACTCTTCTTCAAAAATGAGCGCAGCGGCGTCAATTTAATTCCAATGTTCATCATTTAGGCATCATTCCAAAGGTTTTGACTGCCGATATTTATTTTTTATAAAATACTAACACCAAATACCAAAAATTTTTCAGTTGTCACTGTGAAAATCAACAAAAAAGTTCTATAAACATCCAATAATACGACCAATAAGTTACTCTAAGGCAAGAATCAAATTTTTTATTTAAAGTGCTTTCAAGGGTCTATTATTTCAGAGAAAAAAAATGATTTTTAGGGTTATTTTCAGGAGCGTTTAGCTCACAGATGGTTTGATCTTTGAGAACGTAATATTTTGTAAAACCTCATTAAACAATCCAAACTTTATTTTCGTGGGGTGACTGGAACTTGTTTTTCCATTTGTATGGACGGCGACCCAGCCTAATGTACATATTTTCCGAAAATTGACAAGAATGATGTGCCATTGAACGAACTACTATCTAAATGATTCATATTTTTTTTGGGGAGCCGATGGACGGGAAATAATCATTCAAAGAAAAAAAAACATGTCAACTCACACTATATCAATTTCATAACAACAACAAAACACGTGTCAAATAAAAATATTCTCTCAATGTTTTCAGTTGGCCCATGCCTAGATTTATGGCAATATTCCAACAAAACTCCCTACGATATTCGTTAGATTCAAATCTCTTGGCAACACAATCTACTCGAATACACAACAAATAAATAATCAAAATTTCTGTCAAAAATTGCCGATTACTACAGTGAATTCGAAATCGTAACGCGCAGAACTTTATCAATATATGCAGTGTGTTGATAAGAAAATAAATACGTTATCCTCCAGACCAATGCCCAGTTGACAAATGAAAGGGAATTTTTTAGAACACAATTCAAAAGATTTATTTAATATTTCCCATATTCTTTGGAATTTCTCAAAACAGGAAGAAATATATGTTCTTCAAATACCGTTTAAAATTAGTAAAGCCAATCACAAAGTGAAGTCATTGAGTGTTTGTGGCATTAATATTGCAAATCTATGATCCTCGCAGACAGTACCGGGTGCGGCTAACATGCACAGTGACAATAAATTATATCAAAAGGGCTGTCTTTAAATGTTTATGGCATTAATCCTGAGAATCCAAGCCCCTCGCTCCACACTTAGAGCTGTCGGTGCGGCTCTGAATTTTATCAACACACAAATTCAAAAAAAACCGCTTAAATTCTAAAAAAAAACAAAATATAAGTGGCAGTCTTTGAGTATTTGTGGCATTAATCTTGAAAAGCCATGTTCCTCGCTCCTCACAGACAGTACCCGGTGCGGCTTACACTCGCAATGTCAACAAACAAATCACGAGGAAAGTCTTTGAATGTTTATGGCAGTAATCTTGAGAATCCAATCTCCTCGTAGACAGTGACAATAAACATATCACAAAAGGCAGTCATTGAGTGTTTGTGGTATTAATCTTGAAAAACCATGCTCCTCGCTCCTCACTGAAAGTTTCCGGTGCAGCTCTTTGAATTTTTGCAATACACAAATTCAAATACCGCTTAAAATCAGAAAAACAAATCGTAAAGGGCAGTCATTGATTGTTTGTGGCATTAATCTTTAAAATACATGATCCTCGCTCCCCATTGACAGTTTCCGGTGCGTCTTACATTCGCATTGACAATAAACATATCACAAAGGGCAGTCATTGAGTGTTTGCGGCAGTAATCTTGAGAATCGGCTTAAACTCGCAGTGACAATAAACATATCACAAAAGGCGGTCATTGAGTGTTTGTGGCATTAATATTGAAAAAAAATGCCCCCACTGATAGTTTCCGGTGCGTCTTACACTCGCAATGACAATAAACATATCGCAAATGGCAGTCATTGAGTGTTTGTGGCATTAATCTTGAAAATCCATGCTCCTCAATGGAGGAGTTATCCTGGATCGAAAGCTAAGATGGAAGGACCACATCAACATCAGGGAAGAGAAGTTGGGTCTTATGCAGAAGGGCTATAGGGTCAAAATGGGGACTTAGTGTAAAAATGACAAACTGGCTTTACACAAGCATCAGATCAGACCCATTATGAGTTACGCGTCTGGTGTCATCGATGGAAACTAAGTGCAACATAAAAATACTCTAGAAAGTTCAACGAATGTGCTGCCTTGGTATCAGCGGAGCCATTCGAACGACATCAAGGAGGGCAATCGGATTTCACTTCGAATCATCAAAATATAGCGGGAAAACTTACGGGTTTCTCCGAATCGGAGTACACAACCGACAGAATCGCAGAGAGAACAGTTTTCACGAACTGTAATACAAACAGTCCGTCCAGAGATAGTTCTCTAGGTCGAGATAACCTCTGGACACACTATAGTTGCAGGAATCTCTTCTAATGCCGCCTCTCCCGAACCATAATGAAAGACAGAGGTTAAGACGGAGTGTCTGAAATGGTTAAAGGAACAAGAGCAGAGTCGGGAACGTGAGAATCTGCACGGATAGCCAAGCCGCGATTAAAGAGATCATACATCATACATATCATACATACGTTGAAATTACGAGCGATGTTAGAATGCAAGGAGAAAATAGATAAACTCTCCACCAAAGGGCAACTAGAGATCATATGGATGCCAGGACACTGTATGAACGAAGATAATGAAAGGGCTAATGAACTGGCCAGAGATGGATCAGGTCACGAATCGATCAACATGGAAGGCACAAAACCATTCCAGGCGGCGCAAATTGAACTAGGACAGCTACATCAACCTGAAAATCTTCAAAACCAAAGTCCTGTGGGGGGCGATCTCTCTGAGAGTGAAACCAGACGTCTAATGAGGTTCAATAAACTAGAACTCAGCAGCACTATGGGACTTTTCACAGGTCACTTATCCCTAGGTGCGCATCTATGCCGCTTCGGGTGATCGGACTCGGATTAGTGCCGGACATAAGGGGAGGGCACGCCGAAAGAGTAGAACACTTGCTCTATTACTGACTCCTCCTCTTCGAGGCTGAGAGCTCGTCACCTATCGGTATCGATATTACCTAACCTGGAGCACCTCAGGGGCACAGAATGGTCGAAATTAAGGAAGTTCATGGTCAGCACGGAAAAAATAGGTGAAATGATTGATTTTTTCCACTTCCCCCTTTCGGTTTTTTTTTATTGAGAGCGCTCAACAGGCCTAGGTGTACACCCCTGGGTGTGAGTCACCCTCAACCACCACGGTTAGCGTGACTCCTCCTTTTCAACCCAACCTCAACATCTGACTCACTCACAGACCAGTATAGGTCCATTGTGATATGACTGGTCTTTATGCGCCTCATCGGAACAAAACTAGTCCGACTATGAAATGCTTTATCCTGTCGACGTCTATACTGGCCAAGTCAGCCAAGTTTTCAAAAAAGCCGAATCCAGTGTCCAAGCAAAAATCTTCTAGCCATAGCTGGACAGAGACAGAGACGATGTTGGACGCTCTCATCCCAGCAAAACCAAACGTTCAGAAAACGGTCCGACATCATTACGAAAAACTTATGGAGTGGTTGACACGAATTCTGATCGGCCGGGCTGAGAGAAATCTGATATTTTTTGACGTCGTACTGACTTCCGACATTTTTCCGTAAGTCTGTAGAAATTCTGATGTTTCTGCCGACGCGTCCGCATTCGTTGAAACGAAACGAATAAATAAAACTTCCCTTCGATGAAGAATCGTACAGAAATCTATTAGAATGAAGTACGAATATGTCTGAAGAGTTCAGAGAATGTACAGACTTGGACCATTCTCGGATCATTTCTTTTGCCGGAAATCTCCCCGTCCTCACAGCTCCTACAAACACTATTTGATTCGATGTCCAGGTCCTGGGAATGCAAAGCTCCGTCAATGTGGCCAATTGAAATCTTTCGAGTGAAAACAAGTAGCTCGACCTCTTCATATCATACTTGGCTAGGCCATCTTCGTGAGTCTGCATGTGCTCACCTGCATTTCGTCAGTGACTGAGCTATGGAGCTTGTAGGGTTGGTTGATCCTTATATGACAAGTTCGTTAGCATTACAATTCTCTGGGATCTCCATGTGCCCTGGTACCTAAATAAACTGAATATCCAACTCCTTCATCATCTCCTGAAGAGATGAGTAACAATATTTGACTGTACTCGAATATACGATCACAAAGTTCATTGTTGGATCATTTGTTTAGCTGGAAATCTTCTCATCGTCCTCACAGCTCCTACAAACACTATTTGACTCGATGTCCAGGCCCTGGGCATGTAGAGCTCCGTCAATGTGGCCAATTGAAATCTTTCAAGTGAAAGCAAATAGCTCGACCTCTTCATATCTTACTTGGGCTAGGTCATCTTCGTGAGTCTGCACGTGTTCGCCTGCGTTTCGTCAGTGCCTGAGCTTCGTTAACATTACAGTTCCCTGGGATCTCCATGTGCCTGGCACCTAACTAAGAAGAATATCGAACTTCTTGCAAATCTCCTGAAGAGATACGTGGCAATGTTGAATATAGGATGACAAAGTTCGACGAGAGCTTGACTATCCAAGTCAGTATTTGCCACTACATAGCGGCGTAACCATTACACAAATTCTCTTGTTCGATAATGGTGATATCTAGGGTTAGTCTACTAGCGAATCAGTACCTTGCAGTGACGCCCACACCCCAGACTTGTGGTACTGTTGGTGTACACTGAAAGACAATTATGTATAACATCGCTGCTCTAGCTGCGGTATATCTGTCTTCTATATCGATCCATTCGAGGTTAGAGTGGGAAAGGAGATACCAAATTGTCGACGGTGAGACTTTGGATCCAAAATAGATTGTGGAGTTGGTTCCGGTGCCTTCTCCTACCCCGACTTCCTGACATCTGCGGCGTCTTTCAAGCGGAAATCTTCCCACTTAAGGAAGCCTGCAGTAAAGATTCCTATCTAGGCACACAAAGCTGCCCAATTTGTCTCTCAGATCTAACCGCATAACATCTACTCTAGTAGATCAGTACATTGAGGTACTGAGTTGTCTGTCTGAAGTCACTCTTATATGGATGCCGGGCCTCAGGTGCTTTTATGGGAACGAACGATCGGATGAGATGGTGAGGATGGGATCTATTTCGAGCACATTCCCTACGGAGTTGGTCGCAACACCAGAGAGGGTCTTCGACAAACTTGTCAGGCTCAGACTGCAGTCTTCGCAATTAATGAAGTATCCTCTTTTGACCCCGATGAGTGCGCTCTTATACTAACCCCCAACATCCATTTTTTGGCTCATGAACTTTTTTCCCGAACCTCAGAAAATAGGGGATTCTAGCGTATGCAAATCGAACTCCTAAACTTCCCATACAACACTAACCCACCCCTAATATACATACATTAGGATAAGGTCTCCTATGGAAATGCAAAGATTTTGCAAAGTTTATTATCATGTGTAACTAGCATCAATCAGCAAACTTTGTTTGAACGTATTTATAAGAAGAGAACCGCAAAAAGTTTGTTGTTACGGCAGAAACTTTGCTATAATAGCAGATTTTTGTTTGATTTAGAATTCTAATGCTCTGAATTTCTAATATTCCATCCACGATCTTACTTTCTTGCAGGCGCCTTGATCTTCATATCCGGCGGCATGAATCTGGCTCAAAGTATGGGTTGGTCGGACATCAGAGTGAGTTATTTTGTGGGTCACTTTCATTATTGCTGGTTCATAGCCGTGATTATTGGAACGGCGCTCTCCATGTCGTTGACAAATATGCTGCCCAAGAAATTCATAATGGTTTGTATGGTAGCCAAAAACTAATTATAATACAAATAATAGCTGTCTCTCTATTTCTTTCGCTTTAGATCACTTCCTCCATTCTAATACTGGCCGGGGGCATAATGTTCACCAAAGCCCCCAATAGTTTCGATGCTCTCGTCGCCGCTCGTTATCTTAATGGCATAGCCGTGGGCTTTGCCACGGTGCCCTTTCTAATGCAGGCCAGCGAAGTATCACGCAACCGATGGCGTGGTGCAAGTCTGGGCCTCGAACAGTTTGCCGTGACACTGGGCATAGCCATACAGATGATCAGCATTGGACAGTGGAATGTGTTGGCCAGCTTTTCGACCAATTGTCTGCATGGCATTTTGGATATCATTTTAGCGGTATTGGCTGTCGCCTCCCTCTACTATTTCGTTGAGTCGCCCGTGGTTTACATACGCCTGGGCAATGACGCAGCCGCCTTGGATAGCTTGCCATCGGATAGTGCCGTGGAATCGACTGCCCGGCTGCAGGAACTTACGGACTATGTCCGAGAGCAGGACAGCTACTCGCTGAAGGAGAGCGTAAAACGCAGCTGCTTGCCTCTGATCAAAATGATATTCTTGCGCAGCATGATGTTGGCCTTCATCTACAACTTGCCGCTGACATTGGCTCTCCAGTACGGCATGTTAATGGGCGGCTTCCAACATGCGCCTCTTTGGGCGGCATGTTTACGAGTGTTGGGCGGCTGCATAGCCCTGCTGTTGGTGGATAAATTGGGCCGAAAATTACAATCATTACTGGGCGCTCTCGTTGTGGGAGCTCTAATGGTCGGCGCTGCAGTCATAAACAGCAGCCGCGATAACTTGGAGAATGCTCACAAAATGGAGACGTTAGCATATATGTGTGTGTCGATGCAATTCTTTGCTGGACTTTTTGCTCCCAATACATCGGTGGGTATGGGTGAAGCTTTCCCCCTCAAAGCCAAGTCCTACTGCATGGCTCTCTGTGTGATCGTCGAGCAGATTATCCAGATTGTACTCATAAAGAAATCCGATTCTTTCGGCGAAGATGTCAGTCTAATGATTATGGGCATTATGATTCTAGGGGCATTTGTCGGCTTCTGCCTGATGGTGCCTGAGACAAAGCGGACTTCGCTGAAGGAGTGCCAAGCGCGTTTTGCTAATTTATTCAATTTGAAAATGTGTTAAATGTGTTATATATACCGAAAGGCCTTCAAGTGGGTTTGATCGATAAACTGGCAGGATTTTTGGAATTTAATAAAAACTTATTAATTTGGGAAATTTCTATAATTCGAAATTCGAGAAAATATTATTTTGCTTATTTTTACGCAAAATTTTTATAATAAAAATGTTAATTTAATCAGTTAAGTCTTTGCTGCAAGCAAAAATATTAATTTGAAAATTCGAAAGTCTGTAGACATATAAATGAAATGTGAATGCAAATGAATTTTATAAATTAAAAAATGAACAATTACTGTCCGTGATAAATAAAACATGTCTAATTTACTTAGGGATCAGAAATTGTTTTTTATGAACATTAGGGTGCCCACCAAAAAAAATAAAAGTTTTTTTTTTCAACTCATACCTCATTGTAGCCCGATAAATTTTCTATAGAAAATTGTTGCCGGATAAATTTTCTATAGAAAATTGTTGCCGGATAAATTTTCTATAGAAAATTGTTGCCGGATAAATTTTCTACAGAAAATTGTTGCCGGATAAATTTTCTATAGAAAATTGTTGCCGGATAAATTTTCTATAGAAAATTGTTGCCGGATAAATTTTCTATAGAAAATTGTTGCCGGATAAATTTTCTATAGAAAATTGTTGCCGGATAAATTTTCTATAGAAAATTGTTGCCGGATAAATTTTCTATAGAAAATTGTTGCCGGATAAATTTTCTATAGAAAATTGTTGCCGGATAAATTTTCTATAGAAAATTGTTGCCGGATAAATTTTCTATAGAAAATTGTTGCCGGATAAATTTTCTATAGAAAATTGTTGCCGGTTAAATTTTCTGTAGAAAATTGTTGCCGGATAAATTTTCTATAGAAAATTGTTGCCGGTTAAATTTTCTGTAGAAAATTGTTGCCGGTAAATTTTCTGTAGAAAATTGGTGCCGGTTAAATTTTCTATAGAAAATTGTTGCCAGTTAAATTTTCTATAGAAAATTGTTGCCGGTTAAATTTTCTATAGAAAATTGTTGCCAGTTAAATTTTCTATAGAAAATTGCTGCCGGATAAATTTTCTAGAGAAAATTGCTGCCAATTAAATTTTCTATAGAAAATTGCTGCCGGATAAATTTTCTAGAGAAAATTGCTGCCGGTTAAATTTTCTATAGAAAATTGCTGCCGGTTACATTTTCTATAGAAAAATGCTGCCGGATAAATTTTCTAGAGAAAATTGCTGCCGGATAAATTTTCTAGAGAAAATTGCTGCCGGATAAATTTTCTAGAGAAAATTGCTGCCGGATAAATTTTCTAGAGAAAATTGCTGCCGGTTAAATTTTCTAGAGAAAATTTCTGCCGGTTAAATTTTCTAGAGAAAATTTCTGCCGGATAAATTTTCTATAGAAAATTGCTGCCGGGGAGATTTTCTATTGTCTCGAGAAATTTTTCAATAGAAAATTGTCTCGAGAAATTTTTCAATAGAAAATTGCCTCGAGAAATTTTTCAATAGAAAATTGTCTCGAGAAATTTTTCAATAGAAAATTGTCTCGAGAAATTTTTCAATAGAAAATTGTCTCGAGAAATTTTTCAATAGAAAATTGTCTCGAGAAATTTTTCAATAGAAAATTGTCTCGAGAAATTTTTCAATAGAAAATTGTCTCGAGAAATTTTTCAATAGAAAATTGTCTCGAGAAATTTTTCGATAGAAAATTGTCTCGAGAAATTTTTCGATAGAAAATTGTCTCGAGAAATTTTTCAATAGAAAATTGTCTCGAGAAATTTTTCAATAGAAAATTGTCTCGAGAAATTTTTCAATAGAAAATTGTCTCGAGAAATTTTTCGATAGAAAATTGTCTCGAGAAATTTTTCGATAGAAAATTGTCTCGAGAAATTTTTCGATAGAAAATTGTCTCGAGAAATTTTTCGATAGAAAATTGTCTCGAGAAATTTTTCGATAGAAAATTGTCTCGAGAAATTTTCCAATAGAAAATTGTCTCGAGAAATTTTTCGATAGAAAATTGTCTCGAGAAATTTTCCAATAGAAAATTGTCTCGAGAAATTTTTCAATAGAAAATTGTCTCGAGAAATTTTTCAATAGAAAATTGTCTCGAGAAATTTTTCAATAGAAAATTGTCTCGAGAAATTTTCCAATAGAAAATTGTCTCGAGAAATTTTTCAATAGAAAATTGTCTCGAGAAATTTTCCGATAGAAAATTGTCTCGAGAAATTTTTCGATAGAAAATTGTCTCGAGAAATTTTTCAAAAGAAAATTGTCTCGAGAAATTTTTCAAAAGAAAATTGTCTCGAGAAATTTTTCAATAGAAAATTGTCTCGAGAAATTTTTCAATAGAAAATTGTCTCGAGAAATTTTTCAATAGAAAATTGTCTCGAGAAATTTTTCAATAGAAAATTGTCTCGAGAAATTTTTCAATAGAAAATTGTCTCGAGAAATTTTTCAATAGAAAATTGTCTCGAGAAATTTTTCAATAGAAAATTGTCTCGAGAAATTTTTCGATAGAAAATTGTCTCGAGAAATTTTTCAAAAGAAAATTGTCTCGAGAAATTTTTCAATAGAAAATTGCCGTCAATGGAATTTGCAATAGAAAATTGTCGTCAGTGGAATTTGCGATAGAAAATTCCTATAGTGGAGAAATTTTTCAATAGAAAATTGTCTCGAGAAATTTTTCGATAGAAAATTGTCTCGAGAAATTATTCAATAGAAAATTGTCTCGAGAAATTATTCAATAGAAAATTGTCGTCAGTGGAAATTTCTATAGAAAATTGTTGCCGCTGAGATTTTCGATAGAAAATTGTTGCCGCTGAGATTTTCGATAGAAAATTGTTGCCGCTGAGATTTTCGATAGAAAATTGTTGCCGCTGAGATTTTCTATAGAAAATTGTTGCCGCTGAGATTTTCTATAGAAAATTGTTGCCGCTGAGATTTTCTATAGAAAATTGTTGCCGCTGAGATTTTCTATAGAAAATTGTTGCCGCTGAGATTTTCTATAGAAAATTGTTGCCGCTGAGATTTTCTATAGAAAATTGTTGCCGCGGAGATTTTCTATAGAAAATTGTTGCCGCGGAGATTTTCTATGGAAAATTGTTGCCGCTGAGATTTTCTATAGAAAATTGTTGCCGCTGAGATTTTCCATAGAAAATTGTTGCCGCTGAGATTTTTTTTGTCTCGAGAAATTTTTCAATAGAAAATTGTCTCGAGAAATTTTTCAATAGAAAATTGTCTCGAGAAATTTTTCAATAGAAAATTGTCTCGAGAAATTTTTCAATAGAAAATTGTCTCGAGAAATTTTTCAATAGAAAATTGTCTCGAGAAATTTTTCGATAGAAAATTGTCTCGAGAAATTTTTCAAAAGAAAATTGTCTCGAGAAATTTTTCAATAGAAAATTGCCGTCAATGGAATTTGCGATAGAAAATTGTCGTCAGTGGAATTTGCGATAGAAAATTCCTATAGTGGAGAAATTTTTCAATAGAAAATTGTCTCGAGAAATTTTTCGATAGAAAATTGTCTCGAGAAATTATTCAATAGAAAATTGTCTCGAGAAATTATTCAATAGAAAATTGTCTCGAGAAATTATTCAATAGAAAATTGTCGTCAGTGGAAATTTCTATAGAAAATTGTTGCCGCTGAGATTTTCGATAGAAAATTGTTGCCGCTGAGATTTTCGATAGAAAATTGTTGCCGCTGAGATTTTCGATAGAAAATTGTTGCCGCTGAGATTTTCTATAGAAAATTGTTGCCGCTGAGATTTTCTATAGAAAATTGTTGCCGCTGAGATTTTCTATAGAAAATTGTTGCCGCTGAGATTTTCTATAGAAAATTGTTGCCGCTGAGATTTTCTATAGAAAATTGTTGCCGCGGAGATTTTCTATAGAAAATTGTTGCCGCGGAGATTTTCTATAGAAAATTGTTGCCGCGGAGATTTTCTATAGAAAATTGTTGCCGCGGAGATTTTCTATAGAAAATTGTTGCCGCGGAGATTTTCTATGGAAAATTGTTGCCGCTGAGATTTTCTATAGAAAATTGTTGCCGCTGAGATTTTCTATAGACAATTGTTGCCGCTGAGATTTTCTATAGACAATTGTTGCCGCTGAGATTTTCTATAGAAAATTGTTGCCGCTGAGATTTTCTATAGAAAATTGTTGCCGCTGAGATTTTCTATAGAAAATTGTTGCCGCTGAGATTTTCTATAGAAAATTGTTGCCGCTGAGATTTTCCATAGAAAATTGTTGCCGCTGAGATTTTTTTTGTCTCGAGAAATTTTTCAATAGAAAATTGTCTCGAGAAATTTTTCAATAGAAAATTGTCTCGAGAAATTTTTCAATAGAAAATTGTCTCGAGAAATTTTTCAATAGAAAATTGTCTCGAGAAATTTTCAATAGAAAATTTTCTCGAGAAATTTTTCAATAGAAAATTGTCTCGAGAAATTTTTCAATAGAAAATAGTCTCGAGAAATTTTTCAATAGAAAATTGTCTCAATAGAAAATTGTCTTCAGTGGAAATGTCTATAGAAAATTGTCGTCAGTGGCAATTTCGCCACTCTTCGAACTTAAACTAAGTTTGGGAAAAATATTACCATGTGCAAAGTTTGAATAAGTTCATTACCTCCTTTCGAAAGTTATCCTCTACACCAGACAGACGGACGGACGGACATGGCTCAAACCCCTTAAAATGTTGTGAAACGGATTTGGTGCAAACATACTTAGGGTCTTAAGTCACTCCGTCGATGTGTTACACTTTTTTTCTGTCCCAAATGATATATACCCTAGAGCGTACCAGGTTACAAGTAAAAAAAAAAAAGTTCGCCGTACACCTTCGAATATGAAGTATTATTGAAAGGTAGTTTCAAAAAAAATTTTTTTATTTTTTTATGCCGAACGTAGGGGTCGCGCTTTTACATTTTTCTATATAACTTCTGCATTTATAAACGGATTTTAAAGTGTGATACATCGATGTTTTTGTCCGATTTTTTTGTCTTTGAAGTCATTGAGCTCAAACATGATTCATGATTTTATGCGAGCTTTAATTTTCGATTATTAGAGTGGTACATTAGGGTAGTAGCAACTGAGAAATGATGGGTAAGTACCAGAAGGGGGTGCTTGAGCTCAATGACTTCAAAGACAAAAAAATCGGCCTCGTCGAGACAAAAACATCGATGTATCACACTTTAAAATCCGTTTATAAATACAAGTTATATAGAAAAATGTAAAAGCGCGACCCCTACGTTCGGCATAAAAAAATAAAAAAATTTTTTTTGAAACTACCTTTCAATAATACTTCATATTCGAAGGTGTACGGCGAACTTTTTTTTTGAGGTACGCCCTAATATACCCTCCTGCTCTGTTGAGTGAGAGTATAAAAAATGACCGACTTTATATTACGACATTATATTACGCTATAATATATTTATATCAATTTTGAAAAAGTCAAATTTTGTGGTACATTTTTATGGGAGCTATACCAAAATTTTGACCTATGACACTTTTAAAACATTTGTTTCTTAGCTAAATCTAGCATATGAATCCGAATCTCAACCAAATCCGTTGTTAAGCGATGATTTTAGAACGCTCCTTACTTAAATCGGATGGTACCTTCGTATGGGCGCTATATACAAATTTGAACCTATGAGGTTCACTTTTAAAGTATAAGTTTCTGAACCAAAAGTAGTACCTCATGTCAAATTTCATGCAAAAAACACATTTTAAGTTTTTTTTTCAGTTTTGGCCAATAAAAGGGGTTCGTCAGACCATTGTGCAATGTTTTGAAACTGGTCAGTCAACCAATTTCCCGCAACTAACAGACCTTTATGTGTTACGTTTACGTGTTTTTTATTTCTACTGGAAACTTATACTTCAAGATAATGAAGTTCTGTGTCACTCACTCTCTGTTTCACTATCACAGCGACACATATACGTGTCTACGTCAGATAAGACTGCAACAACCAAAAACAAATGTGTCCGAGACCTACAAATTTATTTTCCATACCCTATACAACTTCGTGGGTATTAGGGTATTATCAGTTAGTTTCACGTCAAGTAATTATTACGCCATGAAATAATCGAGCCGAGCTGAGTCGATTTATCGATGTCTGTCCGTCCATTTAAAACTTCCCAGCAAAAACTCTCATTAGAAAGTAATGTGGGGAATAAGGCAAAACCAAAAACCTTCACTACTTATTTTTCGGATCCGTTTCTAATTTTTTAATAAAGGGATGGTAAAAAATAAGTACTTCCACGCACGCTTACAAAAAGTTGAGAAACAAGTACTTCCACGCTCGCTTACGAGAAGTTAATAAATAAGTAGTTCTAAAGGAGTTGTAAAATAAGTGGCCTCAGGAAGGTGCAAAAGAAGACGTTATTTATAATTAGCCAAATAATGGGCTTAATAAGTGATGAAAACACCATTTTTGTTAAATTATATATTTTGTATCGACTTGTTAACAATCTGAATATAGAATTTAGGACTATTTTTCTTTAAGCCTGGATAACTATGCTGCGATAACAATAATACTGCTATTCTATGACTCACCACAAAAATGTAGAAAATTAAGTTTTAAAATCTGAAGTTCTACGAAATTTAATTTACCAATAACTACTTATTTAAACCATTATAAGGAAGTAATTATTTCATACTTCAAAATAATGCACGGCGTAACGAGCAGTCATCACTAGGTAATGCTAAAAATAATGAGGTATCATTACCAAGTTTTTGCTGGGTTGTTATTAAAGTACAGATCGCAATACGAAACAATTCGGGTCAGATTTAAATATAGTCCCCATACAGAGGAGACTCTCTTTATATCTCAAATATTCAACGGCTGATGCCGGGGTCATGAAGTTGTCAGGGTAGTTCCCACATATGAGACGCGGCGGACTAACCTTCGTCCTGGCTAAACGGCAGGAGCTAGAAACATATGTACCTTGCACTTACCATGCACACGAGCTACAAAAAGATATTTTTCGAGATTTGTGAGGAAAGTGAGGAAAGAGACAAAAAAGGATAAAAATGGTACCAATTTAAGTAATGCAGCTATATTAGTGAAAATCGTTATACACATTTCTCTGACGACGTAGACTTTTAAGGGGCGAACGGGACAAAAAGGGATAAAAATGGTATCCACTAAAGTATTGCAGCTATAATTCTGAAATTTAATATGTAAATTCCTCAGGATTTTTAGAAATTTGTACTTTAAGGGACGAGCGGCACAAAAAGGGATAAAAATGGTACCAACTAAATTTCTATAGCTTAAATCGTGAAATTCGGCGTGTACATTCCTCAGCACAGAGGCGCAATATAATTGCATTTTTCTACTTTTAAGGAGTGAGCGGAACAAAAAGGGATAAAAATGGTACCAACTGAAGTATAACAGCTAGAATCGTGAAATTTAGTATGTAAATTTCACAGGCCATGTTGAAGTGCAGAAAAATTGGATTTTTCGAAATTTTTTACTTTAAAGGGGCGAACGGGACAAAATGGGATGAAGTACTGTAGCCAGAATCGTGAAATTCGGCAGATGTATATTCCTCAGCATAGAAGCGCAATATAAGTGCATTTTTGTACCTTCAAGAGACGAGCGGGACAAAAAAAGGATAAATAATGTACCAATTTAAGTATTACAGCTATAGTCGCGGAATTTTGTGTGTAAATTCCTCTGACCATGTAGAAGCGCAGAAAAATTGTATTTTTTGAAATTTGTACTTTTAAGGGGTGCGCAGGACAAAAAGGGATAAAAATGGTACCAAATAAAGTATTGTAATCAGAACCGTGAACTTAGGCGTGTAAATTCCTCTGACAACGTCGAAGCACAATCTAAATGGATATTTCGAAGCGCGGTAAATTGGATTTTTCGAAATTTGTACTTTAAGGGGTGAGCGGGACAAAAAAGGGATAAAAATGGTACCAACTAAAGTATAACTGCTTGAATCTTGGAATTTATTATGTAAATTCCTCTCACGACATTGAAGTGCAATATAAATACATTGTTGTACTTTTAAGGGACGAGCGAGACAGAAAGGGATAAAAATGGTATCCACTAAAGTATTGCAGCTATAATTCTGAAATTTAAAATGTAAATTCCTCAGGATTTTTAGAAATTTGTACCTTAAGGGACGAGCGGCACAAAACGGGATAAAAATGGTACCAACTAAATTTCTATAGAAGTCGATACAGTCGAACGGGAGAAAATGGATAAAAATGGCACCAATCTAAGTATTGTAGCTATAGTCGTGAAATTCGACATGTAAATTCCTCCGGCCAACAAAAATGGATTCTTTGGAATCTATACTTTAAGGGGAGAGCGGGACAAACAGGGATAAAAATGGTACCAACTAAAGTATTGTAGCTAGAATCGTGAAGTTCGGCGAGTACATACCTCCGGCCAAGTAGACGGGCAACATAAATTGCTTTTTTGGATTTTGTACTCTTAAGGAGAATTCGGGATGATAAAGAATAAGCGTGGCACCAAATAAAGTAAATGTTCTTGGGAAAGAGGTGCAAAAAGTTATTTAAATGGACGGCTGCATCTAGAAACATGAGATCGAGGATATAAAATGCTCTGCGGGGTTGTGATGTTTTATTCGAAACCGGATAGAAAATGATAAGGGAGTTCAGCTAAAATAGTGCGACAAGCGACAAACACATTCCTTTGACTGTATATGAGTGGTATTTAATTGGAGGTTTCCAAGTTACTACTACGGACCAAAGATTCACTTTAGTGGGGAAGGCCCACAACTTTTTTGAAGCCAGCTTCAATTAAGTTATTTCAATTAAAGGGTCGTTAAATTGTAAGGGCCGATGTCGAATGTGAACCCCGCCTAAACGTCAAGTTTTTCTCTGCATTTCATTTGACATTTCTCAATTTCAGACTAACTCAATTTGAACCATGGAAAGGTACACAATCGAGCAACGCGTTAAAGTTATTCAGGCTTATTATGAAATGAAAATGGGCGTTCAAATCAAAATGCATATCGTGCACTTTGTGATTTTTTCGGTCAATTTAATCACACATTTTCACCTCAGTGGATTCGTGAATAAGCTGAATTGCCGCATTTGGGCGAATGATAATCCAAGAGTGATTGTCGAATGAGTGACTGTTTGGTGCGGTTTATGGGCTGGCGGCATCATCGGTAGAGTGATCAAAAACCCGGTTTTTCTGCAATGTCGGGTTTCCGGATTTTTCGAAAACCGTGATTTCAAAAAACCCGGTTGCCCGTTTTTCTTTTTGTAAAAAAACGGTCGAACCGGGCTTTTTCGTGTTTTCATGAAACAATAAAAAATGGGGAAATTATTCATTGCAGGGTAATTCCACAAAATGTTGACCCATTGTGCATACTCGTTCTTGGGGATAGGACAATTCTGATATCATAATCAGAAATCAGTGAAATCTTTCGAAAATGACTCTTAAACATTCCTGCCAGAATTAGGATCATTTTGGTCCATTGACGTTTTGCTAATTTTAGGTTCTGCTGAAGACTTCAGCACAACATTTGGTCTTGAACCAAAATAAATGACAACACGTACAACATAACAGACCAACAATACATACAAACAACAACAATACACACGAGGTACAGTGAAGACGGGACATACCGTACAACAACAACCTTTGCATTGTTGCGAGCGATGCGAGCACATGCATAAGATTGAATTGGCAAAGTGAGATTTTTAGTGTGTCGACTTAGTGCGGTGGAATATTTTGTTTATCAGCGCTTCTCATTTGTCATATGTGACCGCTGGTACTAATATGAACCCTGATTTAAGTCGTTGCGAAAGTTCTGACGAGATGGGGTAGCGCCCATCGAAACTGCGCAGTCAACTTTTAGCTGCAACCATAAAGGTCTCAATTTGCCTTTTTGCTAATTTTGGGTTCAGCTGAAGACTTCAGCACAACCTTTGGTCTTGAATAAATATTTTATTTTTTAATAATATGTCAACCCATCATTACTACTATTATTCCCAAAATATCAGTTTGGAACAGGTGTGGATACCGTAAAAACAAACATTTTGTCTTGCTGAAATCGTTTTGAAAATCAGATATTTTTGTCTGGACCAATTACCCCATTTTGCGATTCTGATAACTTGTAGAGAATAAAATAATCTAAAAAACAAGTAAGGAAAGGCTAAAGTCGGGCCGACTATATAATACCCTACACCACTCCCTGCGTATGTACCTCTCTTTGATTACTAAACCCAGGTATTTCATGGGAGCAATTTTATGTAGTTCATACAAATTATATAAATTATATTCATATAATTTATATGCTATAAATTCATCTTCAGTCAAATTTAACGAGTATGATAAATAATATTGTAATTGATCTAATTGTCCGACAGACAAATACAAATTATACAGTAGTAAACCAACGTCATTTCAAAGTATGGACATCACCCAAACAATTCTCATTGCAATTCAATTCGGTAAAAAAGTGAAATCGGGAAGGATTTTTGAATCCTGTAAATGTATGTGTTTGACAAAAAATGTTAAATCAGAAAGGACATTTGTATGGGGGTATATTGAAACCTGGAACGATGTGACCCGCTCTCACCATGTCTGTTTATTGGTGAAATATAATATGTAAAATTTGGCCAAAATCGGTTAAACATTCGGGAGCAACATTTGTATGAGGGCTATATCTAAATCTGAACCTATCTTACCCACTTTCATCATAGATGTTTCTAGTTCGATTATAAGATGTTGTGCCAATTTTAAAGAAAAACGTGTACAATGTGTGGATTTTAGAGCGGAAAAAGTGAAATCGGGAGCGACATTTGTATGGGGGCTATATCTAAATCTGAACCGATCTTACCCAATTTTTGCACACGTATTTCTAGTTGGATTATAAGATGTTTTGCACAGGTGTTTCTAGTTCGATTATAAGATGCTGTGCCAATTTTAAAGAAAATCGGGTACAATATGTGGTTTCTAAAGCGGAAAAAGTGAAATAGGGAGCGACATTAGCATGGGGCTATATCTAAATCTGAACCGATCTTACCCAATTTTTGCATACGTGTTTCTAGTTGGATTATAAGATGTTCTGCCAAATTTAAAGAAAATCGGGTACAATATGTCGTTTCTAGAGCGGAAAATGTCAAATCGGGAGCGACATTTGTATGGGGGCTATATCTAAATCTGAACCGATCATACCCAAGCAGATTAAAGGATGTCGACTTTACATAGAAGCACTGTACCATATTACGAAAATTGTGATATTTTTATGCACATTACTATAATTGTTTACTATTTCAAACTATAATGTATACTTATGCGCACTGTTTAAAATCGACTACTATATAAAGGGTGATTTTTTAAGAGCTTGATAACTTTTTTTTTAAAAAAAACGCATAAAATTTGCAAAATCTCATCGGTTCTTTATTTGAAACGTAACCATGACATTTACTTTTTGAAGATAATTTCATTTAAATGTTGACCGCGGCTGCGTCTTAGGTGGTCCATTCGGAAAGTCCAATTTTGGGCAACTTTTTCGAGCATTTCGGCCGGAATAGCCCGAATTTCTTCGGAAATGTTGTCTTCCAAAGCTGGAATAGTTGCTGGCTTATTTCTGTAGACTTTAGACTTGACGTAGCCCCACAAAAAATAGTCTAAAGGCGTCAAATCGCATGATCTTGGTGGCCAACTTACCGGTCCATTTCTTGAGATGAATTGTTCTCCGAAGTTTTCCCTCAAAATGGCCATAGAATCGCGAGCTGTGTGGCATGTAGCGCCATCTTGTTGAAACCACATGTCAACCAAGTTCAGTTCTTCCATTTTTGGCAACAAAAAGTTTGTTAGCATCGAACGATAGCGATCGCCATTCACCGTAACGTTGCGTCCAACAGCATCTTTGAAAAAATACGGTCCAATGATTCCACCAGCGTACAAACCACACCAAACAGTGCATTTTTCGGGATGCATGGGCAGTTCTTGAACGGCTTCTGGTTGCTCTTCACTCCAAATGCGGCAATTTTGTTTATTTACGTAGCCATTCAACCAGAAATGAGCCTTATCGCTGAACAAAATTTGTCGATAAAAAATTTCGAACCGAACACTGATTTTGGTAATAAAATTCAATGATTTGCAAGCGTTGCTCGTTAGTAAGTCTATTCATGATGAGATGTCAAAGCATACTGAGCATCTTTCTCTTTGACACCATGTCTGAAATCCCACGTGATCTGTCAAATACTAATGCATGAAAATCCTAACCTCAAAAAAATCACCCTTTATAAATAAAATGCTTCAATTGTGAAATATTAGGCGATTGTTAGTCGCCATTAGAAAAAAGCATTTTCAGATACAGACGAAGTGATAAGAAAAGTATAAATTTTAAAGATATCCCCATTCGCCCCATTCTCCGCCCAAATGTACAAATTTCGAAAAACCCCTTTTTCGAGTCTTCATAGTCAGAATGTATACACCGAATATCATTATTTCAACTTCAGCGGTTTGGTAGGCCCCATTGTTATCCAATGTTATCCAATTAGAGGGATGTACACACCGGATTTCTAGCTGTTATCGTATCATTGGTACCATATTTTATCCCTTTTTGTCCCATTTCGCCCGCTAAAACTTTTATTTTCTTCGTGGTGCTTCCAAGCTACTAGAGGAATGTCCGCAACAAATTGTAACTGTATGAAAATAAGAAATGTAATTAATAAGCCAAGGCTACCAATATTTGTATACTATGTATATATAAAGGAAATAATACAATCATAAATACCCTAAATACAATCATAAATACTCTAAATATTGGGGGATATAGAGAGCGTATTTTCAGCTACAGTCGTTTGGTTGGTTGTATTGCCATCCTATTTTAATTTCAAAAGTATAAATTTTGAAAATATCTTATCTCTCACGCACGCAACTTCATGATTCTAAAATTTTTTGTCGTAAAAGCAACAAAATAAAGTACGAATTTGGAAAAAAATATTTTACGTGGCTATGCAGTCAGAGGAATGTATACACCGAATTCCATGATTCTATCAGCGGCCATTTTGTTGGTACCATTTCTATCCCCTTTTTTCAATTTTCCTCCTCAAGAGTACGACTATCTAAAATCTCTTTATTATACGTATCTACACAATTAGAGGGATGTAAACACTGAATTTCATCATTCTAGCTGTGTTCGTTTAGTTGGTACTATTTTTATCCCCTGTAACAATTGTATCCCTTGAAAGTACGAGTTTGGAAAAAACGTAGGAACGTATACTCCGAATTTCATGATTCTAGCTGCTGTCAAAAAGTACGAATTTCGAAAAATTCTTTTAGTTTATGTGTCTACGCAATCAGAAGAATATATACACCGAATTTCATTATTCTAGGTGCAGATGGTACTATTTTTATCCCTCTATCCCCATTTAACCCCTTAAAAGTACGAATTTCGAAAAAATACTTTTATATTATGTATCTACTCTATACATACACGCCAAATTTCGTGTTTCTATCTGTTGTCGTTTGATAGGTATCATTTTTATCCCTTTTTGCCCCATTTCGCCCCCTACAAATAAAAATCACTCTATGGTGCCCTTTTAGGCTATAAAGGGAATGTGCATTGCATATTTCAAGTAAATAAAGAGTGATTTTTTTGAGGTTAGGATTTTCATGCATTAGTATTTGACAGATCACGTGGGATTTCAGACATGGTGTCAAAGAGAAAGATGCTCAGTATGCTTTGACATTTCATCATGAATCGTCTTACAACGCTTGCAAATTATTGAATTTTATTATCAAAATGCGTGCTCTGTTAAGAAAGTTCATTGCGCGCTTCCATTTTATGGTCAGTTTAATCGACCCACTGAAGCGGCTATTCGGGCTATTGTGACTAAATTTCGCACCAAATTTACATTGTTGGACATTAAACCACCAACACGCTTACGTAGAGTGCGAACTGAAGAAAATATCGCAGCTGTATCGGCCAGTGTTAATGATGACCACCAATTTTCGATTCGTCGCCGTTCGCACCAATTGGGTCTCTGTTACTCAAAAACGTGGAAATGCCAAAATTGGACTAAGCGGATGGACCACTTGAGGCGCAGCCGCGGTCAACATTTAAATGAAATTATCTTCAAAAAGTAAATGTCATGGACCAATCTAACGTTTCAAATAAAGAACCGATGAGATTTTGCAAATTTTATGCGTTTTTTTAAAAAAAAGTTATCAAGCTCTTAAAAAATCACCCTTTACAAGCTAATATGTTCAAAAACACGTTGATATACTCTACATATTAGGGGTATTTGCAGTCCTTGTGAGGGAAAATTTTTTTTCCCTCTGGGCCGATTTCGTCCACTTTCAATCCCAACCGATCTACAACCATAAGACACATTTAGGAAAAATTTGAACCTCCTAGCTCATTTCGTTCGGCCGCTATCGTGCTTTCAAAAGACAGACAGACGTACATGGCTATATCGTCTTTAAATTTTACCACGACCCAGAATATATATACTTTATGGGGTCTCCGATGAATATTTCAAGGTGTTACAAACGGAATACCCCCATCCTGGAAGTGGAGGGTAAACAAAATTATTTAAGCAAAATATACATTAGGTTGGGTAGCATTTATTTATTTCTGTAAATTTTAATATTCTGCTATTTAAAAAACAGATTTCCCCATTTAGATTGATAGATAGAAAGTGGTGTCTTTTGAAATTAAGAGTTTTGAATTTTAAATGTTGTCTTTTGAATTACAAATGACGAGTTTATAATTTCAATTGACATTTTTTGAATTTCAAATGGATTTTTTTAATTTCAAGAGATATTTTTTGAATTGTAAATGGAATTTTTGAATTTCTACTGGTGTCTTTTGAATTTCAAGTGATGTCTTTTGAATTACAATTGATAAAGGTGTAGAAACTAGAAATTAAAAAAGATAATTGTATTTGTATCTAATGTCAAAAAAAGTAAAAAAAACTTAATTACCTTATAACAAAAGTATTTTTCTTGTGATCCATCCTAGTGTCTAAAGAAATCAAAAGACAATCTTCACAAAAAATGCTAAATATTGACGGTATTTTCATCAATCCTTGTTGTGTGAAAGATTATCCCTCTCGCCCAATCATTTGCAAACCCAACCGTCCGCACAGTCAGAGGAGCCTACAAATTTAGAAAAAAATGTTTATAATGCCCGTGTGCACACCGAATTTGATGATTTCAAGCGTTTGATTGGTACCATTTGTATCCCTCTTTTAAACATTTTATCCCTTAAAAGCACGAATTTCAAAAATGCCTTTTTTACTAATAGAGTTTGTATCAGAGTTACAAGCCGAACCATTATTATCGGCGGCGGCGGCGCTACTCAAATTGCGGCTTTCGGCTGATTTGCCGGCTCGTTCTGCGATTCGATCACCCCTATTTATTTGACAATTTTGGGAAAATGGAAGGAACAATTTGTATTAGTTTTTTATACTGTTTCTTTTATTTTTTGGCAAGTAGTTCAATATTCGTTAATATTAGCCAATGTTCCCATAATTTAATATTTTTTCCCCATACAATCGTTTTTTGGGAGTGGGAATCCATTCCCAAAATTTATAATATGGATGAATTTAATAAATATATTTGCAATTGCAGCTTTTCATGTAAGGCATATTTGACCAGACATCTTGAATGGTAAAGCTCTACCTACTTTGACACACTAAAGAAGCGCAATAGGAGCTATTGTTTATTGTGTTTTATAGAAACATATGGCCACGCATACTGGAATTGACTTATATAAATGCGACTTTCAAATCAAAATACAATCTATAGCCGTCATCATATAGTGGAATATATTTCTCAGTGGAAGGTTGTCTAAGTCGACAGTTATATTTTCTTTTGTAATTTAAGTGGGTTGTCTATTTCGGTAGTAAGATTTGACTGAGTTAGAACTCTGTCAAGTCTCGGCGGGGTGATTGAAGTCGATATGAGTCGATGAAATCGGCGTCGTGGTTGAAGTCGATGTGAGCCGAAGAAATCGGCGCGGCTCGTGCAGAAACATGCGGCGGCGGCAGCTTAAAATCGGTCGGCTTGTATCTCTGTTTTGTATAGTTCTAATTGTATGTTGTTGTTTGATTCGTACTATTTTTATCCCTTTTGTGCCCTGTTTAGGGCATTCACAGTGTAAAAATAGTGTAAGCGTCAAATTCGAAAAGTCCCTTTTTTAGTCCCTTTTAGAGAAAGCAATCTGCCCTCAATTCCTATCGATCTGTTCATATATTTGTAAGGCTTACCAATACACCATAAGAATTTCGACTGTTTACAAGATAATCTCTTCGAATAGGTCATAAATTCTAATATAATATAAATTCCGGGAATTTTTTTCTCGGGTGAATTCCCTATTTCCCCGAACGAAGTAGAATTTCGATGGTAAATCCCCCACCCCACATTAACGATGCTCGAAGAGAGGTAGCATGACTAAGTCGGCCAGAGTGAAGACCGATTAAACGCGCAACACTTTGCAATTACTTTAGAATGAGGTGTGTATGGGGGGAAGATATATTGTTTGCTTTTGATAACGAAAACTAGCTGATACTGAAGGTGGGTGCCTTATCTTAACTACCCCCACCTAAAACGTAAAGTAACGAAGCTAGCATCAGTCTTGGAAAAGCAGCAGAAGCAATTAGTCTCGTATCGTGGGTATAGCAACGAAGTAGAATAATAATATTGCATTAAATAAACAAATAATCGAATATTGATCGAAATATGAAACAATCGGCGCCGAGTACAATTTATGCCACCGGTGCACCGGGGCCATCGAACCAGCAGCATCGACCACCGATAACCCTGCAGTTGAGTCCGCTGACAGCAGGTAAAGTGTAGCTTCAAAGAATTAAGTCGAGCGAAAGGTGTTCAAGTGAAAAGAAATCCAAAAAATATTTACAAGAACCTAGACTGAAAAAAATTGACGTCATACCTACGGTATACCATACACAGTAGGACGTATCGATTTTTGAATCGCTTTGGAAAAGCAAAAAAAGTAGGACGCATGTGTTTGTTGGGGGTGGTATATTTGGATACGCTAGAACCCCCTATTCTGTGAGATTTGGACAAAAAATGCATGAGCCAAAAATGGGGGTGGTGGGATGAGTGTAAGTTGGCAATAAGGGAAAAAGGTTGAAAATACACAAAAAGCCCCAAAACTGTCTCGGAGTCGTCCACAGAGGGGTTAAAGGTGAGACCGAACCCCATTAATTTTCTCCTACCGACAGTTTTTTGGGAACACACATATCCCCTATCTCCACTCGTTTAGGGGCTCCTAGTTTTATTATTATTTTTTTATAAAATTTGTTCCCACCACTCTTACTGACCCAAGGAGGCCGCTAGTAGAGTCAAATATACAACTGGCCCCCAATATTTTTGCAACCCCCGCATTTTTTCTCATGAATTTATTTCCGAACCTGACAAAACTAGGGGTTCTATCACATCGAAATTTTGCAAATTCAAAATCAAGATCAAAATTGCCAAAAAAAAACTTTAACAATTTCGGTTTTTATAACCTTGTTTCCCCTGTTCTGTTCCATAGGTGGCCAACCGTTCAAAATTAAAGGAAGCAATCAACTACAAAAATGTGCCTGAGATCTCAGTAAACAATGACGCTACCGAAAGAGCCGTTGCATTAATAGATGACTGTACAAAGTGGTGGGAGCAAATTTAATACAAATTGTATGGGAGCTCCCTTACGCATTATAGGGATTCTATCAACTTTTCCCTTAGGGAGTGGTGATAGGGGGTAGGTATGTTTAGGGAAAATGTTGAGGAGGGAAAATTAATGGGGGTCAGTCTTACACTTCCCCCCTCTAGGATCTACTGCGGGGTAGTTTTGGGCCTTTCTTTCATAAATAAATATTAAAAATAGGCAAATGTATGGGGGCCACCTTAAGGGTTGCAGTTGGAGGGTAGGTGTGTTCTGAGAAAATATTGGAACTGCAAAAATATTGGGTGTTAGTAACACATTTGACTTCGCTAGGGGCCTCCTTGGCCCACTTAGAGAGGTGGGTGGCAGCAAATTTTATAAAAATGTAGTTTTTGTATGGGAGTCCCATTAGGGAGTAAAGATAGGGGGCAGGTATGTTTGGGGAAAATGTTGGGGAGAGAAAATTAATGGGAGCCAGTCTTACATGTCTTCCCTCTGGGGGCGACTAGGGGCCAGTTTTGAGCGTTTCCTTCATTATAACAATTATAAACAAAATAAAGAAATGTGTAGGAACCATCTTAAGGGTTGCAGTTCGAGGGTAGGTGTGTTCTGAGAAAATATTGGGGTTGAAAAAATATTAGGGGTTGGTCATACATTTGACTCCACTGGGGTCTCCTTGGGGCAGTTAGAGTGGTGGGGGCAAATTTAATAAAAATTAGTTTTTGTATGGGAGCCCCATTAAGGAGTGAAGTTAGGGGGCAGGTATGTTTGGGGGGAGAAAATTGATTGGGGCCATTCTTACATGTCTTCCCTCTGGGGGTGACTAGCGACCAGTTTTGAGCGTTTCCTTCATTACAAAAATTATAAAAAAAATAAAAAAAATGTGGGGGAACAACCTTAAGGGTTGCAGTTCGAGGGTAGGTGTGTTCTGAGAAAATATTGGGGCTGAAAAAATATTAGGGGTTCATCATACATTTGACTCCACTGGGGCCTCCTTGGGGGGTAAATTTGATAAAAATTAGTTTTTGTATGGGAGCCCCATTAAGGAGTGGGGGTAAGGCGTAAGTTTGTTCGGAAAAAATGTCGGGGGAGGGTAAATTAGTGGAAGTTGGTCTTACGTTCAACCCAGCTAGGGGCGAGTCCATGGCAGTTTTGGCCCTTACTGTCATAACAAAAATTATAAAAAATAAAAAAAATCGTATGGGGACCACCCTAAGGGTTGACGAGGTAGGAGGTAAGTATGTTCGGTGAAAATGCGAGGGTTGAAAAAATATTGGGGGTCGGTCATACATTTAACTCCACTAGCGACCTCCATGGGCCAGTAAGAGCGGTGGGAGCAAATTGTATAAAAAATTATTTTTTGTATGGGAGCCCCCTAACAAGTGGAGATAGGGGTTATGTGTGTTCGAAAAAATGTTGGGGAGGAAAATTAATGGGAGTCTGTCTTACATTTAAGTGCTCTGGGTATGACTCCGAGGCAGTTTTGGGGCTTTCTGTGTATTTTTACCCCTTTTCGCTAACCTTTGACCCCGATGAGCGCCCTCTTACACTCACCCCACCACCCCCATTTTATGGCTCATTCATTTTTTCCGAACCTCACAAAATAGGGGGTTCGTTCCAGCATATCCAAATCGAACTCCGAAAAATTCCCATACAACACTATCCCACCCCTACTACACATGCCACCAACTTCCATTGCTATTCTAAAGGAAACAGAAACAATTCTTTTCATAATGGATACGCTCTACTACACAGGGTTTTGGACAAATTCTAATAATTTTAAAGACCAGTGTTTATACATCGCAATAGCCGCCTTCGGCTTGTATATCACTATTAGTGGAAGATAATAATTTTTCATTTCATTTATAAAGTCTATGGAAATAACTCCTTACAGACCAGCAATGTATTACAATTCAATAGCAATATTATAGTAATAACAATAATAAACTTAATTAATTATATTATTTAACAATTTTTTAAAAATAAGACTAGAAATAGTAAAATTTACAAATTCACAAATATTATTATAAAGTTTCATCGATCTAATTAAGGATTCATTAGAAGCATAATTAGAAAAATGTCTATCGATATGAAAAGGGTAGTAATGTCTCAAAGATCGTGACGGCGCACTAAACTGAATGAGAGAAAGTAACTCTGGACAATCCACAGAAGCATTAATAATAAATCCACAGAAGCATTAATAATAAACCAGTGAAGCTATATCTCTTATATATAACATCTACTTTCGTACGATGGAATTGGTGCAGAAAAATCTAAAGCAATCTTCATAAACGTTTTGTGAACTTTCTCAATACGATAACTATGTACTGAAACATTTGGGCTCCAAATTAAAGAAGCATATTCAATTTTTGACCGAACAAAAGAACAATATAAAACCTTTTTTGTATAAGGGTCTGAGAATTCAGCAATATTCCTACGTATGAAATACATAACTGAATAAGCCTTAGGGATAATATAATTTAGATGACTGAGGAAAGTTAACTTGTAGTCAAACAAAACACCTAAATCAAGCTTTTATTTATTTATTTCAGTCTATGGACATTATGATCCTTACAGAAGCTTAAATCTAAGAGTAAAATAAATCTAGTATTTCATTAAAATTTGACAGCGAAAAAGAAAAATCTAAATCGAATTTGTTATTTATATTATTGCATTCTTTTAGAGCACGCAAAATAAGTTCATTAAGAGCATAATTACATCTATACATAGGTATGTTAAAGTACTCCCAAGTACGCAAATCCCTAGCAGGGATATTGAAGCCAATACGACTAAGCAATAAAGGACAGTCTATTTTTCCAAAAATTAATTTGAAAATAAATAACACAGACATTTTGGAGCGCCGATTGGCTAATGTATCCAAATGTATGAGTAAACACCTGGATTCATAGGAATAGAAACAAAAGCAAAATTAATAAATTTCTTTTGTAGTCGTTCAATGCGGTTTATGTGATTAACATAAAGTTGACTCTAAACCATAGAAGCATATTCCAATTTTGATCTAACAAAAGTAACATAAAGCAATTTGCGAGTGTAAGGTTTTATAAAGTCCTTACTATTGCGCCTTATGAATGCCAGAACTGAATAAGCCCTGGGAATAACATAATCAATATATAACCTAAAACTCAATTTACTGTCAAAGACAGTTGGACCTAAGTCCAATTTACTATCAACTTTTGCCAATAACTCATGCATTGCATTAATATAGCATTTAGAGTTAATCATTTATACGCACCTTCCAAAAGGAAGGTGAAAACATTCAGCATTCAGCGGCAACATATTCACTTCACACCAAGTCAAAACACGATCAATGTCACACTGAAGAGACATGAAATCCTGAAGACTAGAAATCCCTGCGAACAATTTAATGTCATCGGCCTATAGGAGATAATTGCAGAATTGGAAACATGAGCATATATCATTAATGAATAAGGTGAAAAGAGGTGGACCTAGAATACTACCCTGAGGAACCCCAAAATCAGAGTTGCAATTATCAATTGAGACAAAAGAGCATCTGTTAGATAAGTAGGAACTCAACCAATTCAATAAAGAAGAGTGAATTCCAAATCTAGAAAGTTTCTTAACAAGTAAAGTATGAGAAACTCTATCGAAAGCCTTACTAAAATCTAAATAAATAGTGTCAACTTGGACACCAAATTCAAAATTAGTAATGCAATAATTTGTAAATATTAAAAGATTAGTGACAGTTGACCGATTCTTGATGAAACCATGTTGTGCTTCAGATAGAAAAGGATATACGGAGTAAAACAGTTTATGATATACAATATGCTCAAGTAATTTTGAAATATTAGTTAATTTCGAAATTGGTGTATAATTGCGGACATTACTTCTACTACCCGACTTAAAAATAGGCAGAACTGAAGCCACCTTCCAAACATCCAGAAAGACACCCAGCTTCAAAGATTGAATATATATTTTTTAATGGAAAACTGGCTGATATGCCATCTAAGTCTAACCTAGTAGACTCACTAAGTTGAGATAGAGCAAAAAGAATGTCGCCCTCCGCAAAATGCATTACTCAAAAGTCAATGACAGGCTCAGCAGTTTTCAAGAGACTTAAATCCAGTAAATGATCAGAGGAAATAAAATTGGACTTAAAAAATCAGCAAATAAATTCACCTGATCCTGCGTAGAATTTGCTTGCCAATAATCGAAATTCATTGATGATGGCAAATCACTGGAAGATTTCCGGGATTTAATAAAGTTCCAAAATGACATAGGGTTGTTATTAATTTTATTCTTAAACCCTAAAATGTACTGATTGTATAAAAATTTATTCAGAAAAGAAAACTATCTTGCACAGTGGTCATACTTTTGCTTGCTATCCAAGGAATTCGAGTTTTTGTATAGCTTGTAGAATTTGTTTCTCAAATGAGCTTCTTCTAACCAGGAGTGTGCCATGGTAATTTGTGAACTTTTGGCTTCCATCGTGGTACTTGGGTATCACAAATGTTTAAAATATTATTAATAAAGATAAAATAACAATTATCTTAGGATTTATCACTAAACAAATGCAACCAATCAACATTTGAAATACAATCATTCACTACATTAAAATCACAGCGATTAAAATCAAAAAGCATTGTTATGATAATTATTCTCACGAAACGTATAAAATTCAACATTTAGACTAACAGCGATATGATGCATATCAGGAATACTGATTGGATGATCACATTTTTGGATAGAAAATTTTAAATTTTTACTTATAAAAAGTAGATCTAAAACAATGTCCAAATTATGACTTGAAATATTGTATTGAGAAATTATTGGATTACGACATCTGTGGAAAGTCATATGTAGACATTTAGAATAGTTGACTGGAAGATCATTATAAGTAGGCCAAAGGGAAAATCTATCAATATCAACCCGCAATAATTGTATGTCACTAAAAGATTGAATAGCTCTGAAAATCTTAAGATCATCAGCATACATGAGATGCCTAGAATTAAAAAAAAAAAAAAAAAAACAGCAATCAATATCATTAACAAAAATATTGAACAACAACGGACCCAATACACTACCTTGAGGGATACCAGAAGTTGGAATATCAGTATCTGAATAGAAACCATCTAAAAATACCGAACAGTGTCTATTTATTAAATACGTTCGGAACCAATCAATAATTTCCGAACGAAAGCCAATTTTCATTAATTTATTATGAGGAACTCTGTCGAAAGCTTTGGAGAAATCAGAATATATAGTGTCCACTTGAACACCAATCTCAAAATTCGAAATGCAATATTTTGTAAAAACTGCTAAATTGCTAGTTGTAGACCTTCCATGGAAAAACCCATGTTGAGCAGGACTTATATAGCTCTTAAATCTAAAAGACAATTTATCACAAATTCAAATGTTCAAAAAGTTTGGCAATATTTGACAGTTTTGAAATGGGTCTATAATTAATTACATTATTTTTGTTGGCCAGATTTAAATATTGGAACAACTACAGTTTTTTTCCACTTTTGTATAAAATAGCCACGACATAAAGATTTCGTGAATATTATCTTATCTTATTATCGTTTATCCCTTTTTCCCATTTTGACTCTGAAAGTACGAATTTCTAAAAATTCCTTTATTTTACTTGGCTACGCAGTCAGAGGAATGTACACAGCGATTTTAAGGATTCTAGTTTCACCTGTTTAGCTGGTACGATTTTTATCCCTTTTTCCCATTTTGAGTTCTAAAAACTCATATTTTTAAATTAGACTGCACAGTCAGAAAAATGTCTGAATGTTTTCCGACTTCTAGTTTCACCCGTTTATTTGGTACGATTTTTATCCCTTTTTCCCATTTTGACTCTGAACTTACAAAATTCTAAAATTTTCTTTATTTTACTCTACTACACAGTCAGAGGAATGTACACTAGAGCGTACCAGGTTACAAGTAAAAAAAAAAAAGTTCGCCGTACACCTTCGAATATGAAGTATTATTGAAAGGTAGTTTCAAAAAAATTTTTTTTATTTTTTTTATGCCGAACGTAGGGGTCGCGCTTTTACATTTTTCTATATAACTTCTGCATTTATAAACGGATTTTAAAGTGTGATACATCGATGTTTTTGTCCGATTTTTTTGTCTTTGAAGTCATTGAGCTCAAACATGATTCATGATTTTATGCGAGCTTTAATTTTCGATTATTAGAGTGGTACATTAGGGTAGTAGCAACTGAGAAATGATGGGTAAGTACCAGAAGGGGGTGCTTGAGCTCAATGACTTCAAATACAAAAAAATCGGCCTCGTCGAGACAAAAACATCGATGTATCACACTTTAAAATCCGTTTATAAATACAAGTTATATAGAAAAATGTAAAAGCGCGACCCCTACGTTCGGCATAAAAAAATAAAAATTTTTTTTTGAAACTACCTTTCAATAATACTTCATATTCGAAGGTGTACGGCGAACTTTTTTTTGAGGTACGCCCTAATGTACACATCGATTTTCTAAATTCTTATTTCAACCGTTTGGTTGGTACAATTTTTATCCCTTTTTCGCATTTTACCCCTTAATGGTACGAATTTCGAATATATCAATTTATTTTACCTTCTTATTTTTAGCTGTCTATGTTTCGTACTTGTTTTATCCTTTCTCGGCCTATCTTGGCCTATCAGCTTTATGGGGAAATTTCGCTGTCAGAATTTTCTGTTGGAACAGGACTAGTTATGTGAGAAGTTGCATTATCTGTGTAAAAACCACACAGTGTGGAAAGGGATTCAATTTAGGCACAGTTCTGTGAAGAAAAATTCTGTCAACAACAGCCTTCATCAGCCACCCTGTGTTCTTGAACTCTCTAAATACTATAGGGTCTTTTAAGTCCGTACTCCAAATACTAGGGTGTACTTTCAGTCCTTGTTAGGGAAAATGTTTTCCCTCTGGTACTATTCTCTAACCCAACATATCTACAACTCTAAGACATATTCTTGGATATTTTAGACCTCCTAGCACCTTTCGTTTAGACATGCTAGAGTGTTTTCAGCTGACGATCAATCATGGCTAGATGGTCTTAGAATTTTATGACGATCCAGAATATCCGCTGAGGATATGACGAAATGAATGAATTCACTCCATCATATGGTGGATGGGGCAAACCAAACTACATTAGGGTTGGCTTTCATAGCAGATATTTTCTGAGATGCTCCTGAAAACATGAAAAGCATTTCATGATTTGATTCTCTCTTCCAGGTACCCTGCTCTTCATATCAGGTGGCATGAGCTTGGCTCAAAGTATGGGTTGGTCCGACCTGAGTGTGAGTGGACCTTTGGGCCACTTTCATTACTGCTGGTTCATAGCGGTGATAATTGGGACGATACTGTCCATACCATTGGCCACCATCCTACCCCGGAAATTCATGATGGTAAGTATTGTAAAGGATTTAACAAAAAATCGCATATTCATAGGATCATGCTCTCTCGTTTTAGGCCGTTTCATCGCTTCTAATTCTGGGCGGTGGCATAATGTTCGCCAGTGCTCCCACCAGCTTTGGCGTGCTCGTGGCGGGTCGTTATCTTAATGGCATAGCCGTGGGCTTGGTCACAGTGCCCTTCCTCATGCAGGCCAGCGAAATATCACGCAATCCTTGGCGTGGTTCAAGTCTGGGCTTGGAGCAGTTTGCCCTCACACTGGGCATAGGCCTGCAGATGATTTACACTTCACAGTGGAGTGTGACGTCCACGTTTTCGACCAATTGCCTCCATGGCATTTTGGACATCCTCTTAGCGGTATTTGCGGCCGGTTCCCTCTTTTATTTCATTGAGTCACCCGTGACTTACATACGGCTGGGCGATGATATGGCCGCTTTAGAGTGTCTGTCCTGGCTGCAGCGGCCTCCCGGCATTACCATGGAAACGAATGCCCGTCTGGAAGAACTTAAAGATTATGTGCGTGAACAGGAAAACTTTTCGCTGGGGGAGAGTGTGAAACGCAGCCTCTTGCCTTTGGTCAAAATGATATTCTTTCGCAGTATGATGGTGGCCTTCACCTACTCGATGATGCTGACAGTTATCCTCCAGTGGACCATGTTCGTTAATCACATCACCTGGACACCTGTTTTGAGCGCATGTTTGCGTATATTTGGCGCCGCCCTAACGCTGTTGATCGTGGATAAGTTGGGCCGCAAACTGCCCTCATTACTTTGGGCCCTTATTTTGGCTGGTCTTATGATTCCCATGACAATCGTGTCATCGAATACGTCGAACTTGATCAATTCCCATAAAATGTCCACGGTAGCATCGATTTGTGTGTCGATGCAATTCTTTGCTGGACTTTTTGCCGCCAATACGTCGGTGTATATGGGCGAAGCTTTCGCGCTGAAGGTCAAGCCTTATTGCATGGCTCTGTGCGTGATTGTGGAACAGATTGTGCAGATAATTGTCATTTGTACAGCTCAGCCCATGGGCTCCGATGGCAGTCTCATGGCCATGGGCGTTATGATACTTGTGGCATTTGTCGTCTTCTGCGTGACCCTGCCGGAGACAAAGAAGACTTCCCTGAAGGAGGCTCAAGCACGTTTCGCCAATTTGTTCAATTTTAAAATGTTCTAAGTATTAAATTTAAGTAATTTATTAATTTAATAATATTTTATATATACATACACACCTATTTTGTACAGTTCATATTATAAACGAAAAAATATATATTTTTACCATAAATTAACTTGTAATTAAATTTGGTTTATTTTCATCGCTCAACTGGCCCACTTCAGTGAATTGGAATGCATTTTTAGTATGGGGTCACAGAGGTAAGGTCTCGGGTTCGAATCGTGGACTCGGGAAAAAACTTATTTTGTTTTCTGTTTACTATTTTAATATGTTTAATTTTTTATAATTTTAACAATTTTAATTTTTTGCTTAAAAAAATACTAATTTATTGCTTTATTAATGTACTTGAAATATTTATTTATTTTATTATTATTGTTTATATTATTAATACTACATAATATCAGTAAAATTAAGTAGTGCTAATCTATTTATTGCTAATTTAATTTAATATTAATTTGTGTTATATATTAACTCAGACTAAGTAAATATTTTGTTAAGCTTCCTACGTACAAAATGGTTTGCTTTAGTTATTCAGCACTCACAACAGATGATAGCTGAGATGGTTAGAGTGTATCAGAGTAGCAACCAGAAGGTCCGCTGTTCTACTCCCGGGAGCGGCGGATTTTTTAAAACAGAAATAGAAACTACAACATTTTCAAGTGTAATTCAAAAGACACCATTTGAAATTCAAAAGATTCCATTTGAAATTTAAAAATTCCATTTGAAATTCAAAAAATCTCAATTGAAATTCAAAAAATATCATTTGAAATTTAAAACTCATCATTTGAAATTCAAAACTCGTCATTTGTAATTCAAAACTCGTCATTTGTAATTCAAAAGACACCGTTTGTAATTCAAAACTCGTCATTTGTAATTCAAAACTCATCATTTGTAATTCAAAACTCGTCATTTGTAATTCAAAAGACATCATTTGAAATTCAAAACTCGTCATTTGTAATTCAAAAGACACCATATGAAATTCAAAAGACACCATTTGAAATTCGAAAGTCGTCAAATGAAATTCAAAACTCGTCATTTATAATTCAAAAGACACCATTTGAAATTCAAATATTCCATTTGAAATTCAAAAAATATCAATTGAAATTCAAAAAATATCATTTGAAATTCAAAAGTCGTCATATGAAATTCAAAACTCGTCATTTGTAATTCAAAAGACACCATTTGAAATTCAAAAATATCAATTGATATTCAAAAAATATCATTTGAAATTCAAAACTCATCATTTGAAATTTAAAACTCGTCATTTGTAATTCAAAAGATACCATTTGAAATTCAAAAGTCGTCATATGAAATTCAAAACTCGTCATTTGTAATTCAAAAGACACCATTTGGAATTCAAAAAATATCAATTGAAATTCAAATATTCCATTTGAAATTCAAAAAATATTAATTGAAATTCAAAGAATATCATTTGAAATTCAAAACTCATCACTTGAAATTCAAAAGACACCATTTGAAATTCAAAAATTCCATTTGAAATTCAAAAAATATCAATTGAAATTCAAATATTCCATTTCAAATTCAAAAAATATCAATTGAAATTCAAAAAAATCATTTGAAATTCAAAACTTATTATTTGAAATTCAAAACACGTCATTTGTAATTCAAAAGACACCATTTGAAATTCAAAAATTTCCATTTGAAATTCAAAAGATTCTATTTGAAATTCAAAAATGTAAACAAACTTATTTATGAAAAATATACTTTAGGTGGGGTAGCATTTATTTTTTCTGCAAATCTGGATATTCTGCAGTTTTGGAAACAGATTTAATAAAATGATAAGCAACTAATAATTAAATGATGTAAAATGTCGGTAATTTCATGTATAGTTTATAACCTTCACCAGCTCAGGGAGCATCTGCATATAATTTATAATGACTTGCATTTTACTGAGGGTTGGATTATTTGTGTGGGAGGTACAACAAATCATAACTATTTTACAGGTATAAAGTAATTGTAAAACCATTTCCAATATTAAATTGTTACTGATCAGTTTTATTTTAACCAAAGCTTATACCCACTTTTGTGAGAGGTCTTGCAATATCGCTCATATTGCAGGTGTATATAACGTCTATGAAAACATTACCAATGACCAAGTTTCAGAGTATTCCGAACGTCCGTATAGAAGTTATAAAATCTTTAAATTTAAATAGGTTAGAGTGATTTGCGTGAGAGAAAGAGAAGAGAGAAATATGTTTTCTTAACAGCAGAATAGTAAAGTTTACAGAAATAAATAAATGCTACCCAACCTAATGTATATTTTCCATAAATAATTTTGTTTACCCTTTTTGAATTGCAAATGGAATAATTTTTGAATTACAAATGAAAACATTTGAATTTCAAATGGTGTCTTTTGAATTACTTATGACGAGTTTTGAATTGCAAATGACGAGTTTTGAATTTCAAATTATGTCTTTTGAATTTCAAATGATGTCTTTTGAATTACAAATTGTCTTTTTAATGAATTTCAATTGACATTTTTGGAATTCCAAATGGAATTTTTGAATTTCAAGTGATATTTTTTGAATTGCAAATTGAATTTTTGAATTTCAACTGGTGTCATTTGAATTTCAAGTGATGTCATTTGAATTACAGTTGCAAAAGGTGTAGTGAAAATGTGGTTCCATTGCAACACTTTAAAATAACTTTCAAGTCTTTCAAAATAACCCTACGGGAAAATGTACTGTCCCAGGATAAGTCCTAGAACTGGTCCCTGGTGGGTAAGGACCAGTCCTGGTTCTAACCCAAATGTATGAAGGGGACCGGTTCTTTTACCATGGTTTGTCACTGTCTAATATGTATTAGACAGGTCCGCTGTCTGTTCTAAACTACCAGTTAAAAACCGGTCTCAAAGGACATTACTTGGACTATACATTAAAATACGTGTCCTAGGATCAGTATCAAAGTACATGACTTCGCATCTACTTTTAATTAATATGCGATAATATATAGCATTGTATGTATAACAAGTAAAAACGGCGTTAAGTTCGGCCGGGCCGAACTTTATATACCCTCCACCATGGATTGCATTCCACAGAGGTTGTCGGTTTTCCTAGAAGTGCAGTTATATTACAGGAAAATATATTTTTGTTTAATATAGCCAAACCAAAACAAATACAAATATTGAAAAATTAATTTTATAAATAAATATAATATTTTAATTATTTCAAACCACGCTTATAAGGTAATGCTACCAATACGTCAATTCAAAATAAATATTCTTATATTTATATTTTCAAAAATATTTTCAAAGCCATAAATATTGGTAGATAGTGGGTGCTTCAGTTGGTTGTATTTCCATTCTATTTGAATTCCAAAAGTAAAAATTTTTAAAATCCATTATCAGACGTACATAGAGCAAAATAACCTAACTTCATGATTCACAATGTTTTTAGCGATCATAAGTACCTTCTAATGTTTATATAAGTATGAGTAATGATAGTAATAATATTAAAGACACCTTTGCCTTGGGTAAGTAATGAAAGGCTATAGTCGAGCGGGCCGAAAGTGGAGGTATTTCTACCCAAATACTACTCAATTCGGTAAAAGTGTGATATCGGGGAGGATTTTTGTATGTGTTCTAACCATAGATCGATGTGACCTGACCCACTTTGTCAAATCAAGAAGAATACTTGTATCGGGACTATATTCAAATATGGTACGAAGTGGCCCACTTTCACCATAGGTGCTTCCAGTTAAAGTAAAACGTGTTATGGACAATTTGAAGAAAATATTTGGCGGAAAATGTGAAGCTTGGAGATAAATTTGTATGGGAGTTATATATAAATCTGAACCGATTTGATCCATTCATAGGTGTTTCTAGTCGAAATATAAGATATGTTGCCAAATTTGAAGAAAATCTGTTAAAATATGTGGCATCTCGAGAGAGGAAAAAATCAAATTTGGAGCTTAATTTGTATGGCAGCTATATATAAATCTGAACCGATTTGACCCACTTTGTAAACAGATGTTTCTAGTTTAAATATAAAGCGTTCTGCCAAATTTGAAGAAAATCTGTTAAAATATGTGAGCGAAAAAAGTCAAGCCAGGAGCGAAATTTGTATGGGAGTTATATACATATCTGGACCGATTTAAGCCATTTTCACCATTGTTGTTTCTAGTTGAAATATAAGATAATTTAACAAATTTGAAGGAGATGTGGTAAAGTGATGTGGTTTCTAGGGCGGACAAAGTAAAGCCGGGAGCGAAATTTGTATGGCAGTTATATATAAATCTAAACCGTTTTGACCCATTTTCATCATCATCTTGTGGAAATATAAAGTATTTTGCAAGATTTGAAGAAAATCTGATAAAATATGTGCCATCTAGAGCGGAGATACTTAAATTAGGAGCGAAATTTGTATGGGAGCTATATATAAATCTCAACCGATCTGACCCATGGGTGTTTCTAGTGGAAATATAAGATATTTTGCCAAATTTGAAGAAAATCTGTTAAAATATGTGGCATCTTGAGCAGAGAAACTCAAATTAGGAGCGAAATTTGTATGGGAGCTATATATAAGTCTGAACCGATCTGACCCATTTTCATCATGGGTGTTTCTAGTGGAAATATAAGGTATTTTGCAAGATTTGAAGAAAATCTGATAAAATTTGTTGTTTCTAGAGCGGAGATACTCAAATTAGGAGCGAAATTTGTGTGGGAGCTATATATAAATCTGAACCGATCTAACACATTTTCACCACAGTTGTTTCGAATTGAAATATAAGACGTTTTGTCAATTTTGAAGAAAATCTGTTAAAATATGTGGCATCTAGAGCGGAGATACTCATATTAGGAGCGAAATTTGTATGGGAGCTATATATAAATCTGAACCGATATAACACATTTTTACCACAGTTGTTTCTAGTTGAAATATAATATGTTTTGCCAATTTTGAAGAAAATCTGTTAAAATATGTGGCATCTAGAGCGGAGATACTCATATTAGGAGCGAAATTTGTATGGGAGCTATATATAAATCTGAACCGATCTAACACATTTTTACCACCGGTTGTTTCTAGTTGAACTATAAGATGTTTTGCCAATTTTGAAGAAAATCTCTTAATATATGGGGTATCTAGAGTGAAAAGTCTCAAATCGGGAGCGAAATTCGTATGGGGGCTATATCTAAATCTGAACCGATTTTCTTCAAATTAAATAGCGTTCGTCCTTATCCCGAAAAACTTTGTTGTGCAAAGTTTCGTTTGGTTCTGGCTACAATTGCGACCTGTATCGTGATTACAAGAATAGATGGACAGATGGACGGACAGACAGACAGACGGACATTGGCTAAATCGATTTAAAAAGTTATTCTAAGTCGATCGGTATACTTAACAATGGGTCTATCTCTCTGCCTTTTGGGTGTTACAAACAAATGCGCAAAGACATAATACTCTCGTGTGGAGTGTATAATTATCCATCAAAATTTGTTTATATCGTTTTTGAGTTTAAAAAGCCAAAGTTTATCAGAAAATGTCCTTCGGCAAAGATTTTGTTGTGTCAATCAAGCCTCTACAAAAGCACCACTGATATGTTATCCCCATACCAATTTTTGCGATTAAAAAAACTGAATATCGCTACTCAAAAGCACGATTTATCGAATATTTTGAATTTGCTTCACTTAATGTACTCAAGAAGGAATATATATTTGGCTCTACCAAAAATGTCAGTATCCGCAAGACTCATTTCCATCCGAGTCATTCAGAGCTTCAGCAATGTGTGCTCTATGGAACTCTCTCTCTCAAAAATTGCAAAATCTCAAATCTAGATTATTAACCCGAATTCATATTTTTTTGCCGCTCAACCTGCATGCAAAGTATCGGGACAAAGGCAAGGTCATTTGAAATTCAGCGGTAGTCCAATCAAATCGTAGCTACCATCCCCCATGTGTTGTGGTACCGAACAATTTATTTTTGACTTGTGATAATGTCAACTGTTATAAATACTTCGAAATGCACTCATATCTTTACAACCATCACTCGATCGAACGCTTTGAACGGTTAAAATGAGCATCCGACTTTGGCAACAATTAGTCAATCGGTTTAGAAGAAACGAAATAGAACACAATAAACAACAAATTGTTAATGGAATATTATTGAGAATAATAAACACAAAGAAATGCTGGAATTTATGGAAGGAGTAGTCATTAAACATATTCACTGAATAGAAGTATCGCAAAAAAAATTAGTGGGTGAAATATGGCGAATTCCATTAATACGAATGTGATGAATCGTCCGCCACAGCGAGGATGGTGCTCCACTCCCTCTCCAATGACAGCAGGTGATGTAGCGTCACAATATATATATTCGTATGATAACAGAATGATGGACTTAGTCTTCGCATATTATAATAATTTTATAATATATAAAAAATCAAATATTTGGGATTTATCTTCCCCCTTTTGGGGATTGCGGGATTTTTTTTGTCTTCTGCTAAAAATATTTTCTTGTCTTCTGATCACCGAACAAAATTAATGAATGGCGGTTATTTATCTAAAAAAAGTAAGTTTTATTATTTTCCCCCTTTAGGGGATTGTGGGATTTTTTTTCTGCCTTCTGATCCCTGATCGAAATTAACGAATTTAAAAAAATATTGTTTTGAGAAATTTTTTCCTGTCTTCTGCTATAAATATTTTCTTGTCTTCTGATCGTCGATTAAAATTAACGAATGACGGTTAATTTTTTCTAAAAAAAAAAAAATCAAATTTTTGCCATTTATTTTCGCCATTTTTTGTCTTCTGCTCCACGACCGAAATTAACGAATGTAGGTTATTTAAAAAAATATCTTTTGGGATTTTTTCCCCGTTTTGGGAATTATGGGATATTTTTCTGTCATTCGCCAAAAAATATTTTTTGTCTTCTGATCTTCGATCAAAATTAACGACTGGCGGTTATTTTTCTACAAAAAAATGGGAATTATTTTCCCCGTTTTGGGAATTGAGGCATTTTTTCTATCTTCGGCTAAAAACATCTTTTTGTCTTCTGATCTTCGATCGAAATTAACGAATGGCGGTTATTTAAAAAAAATGGGATTTATTTTCCCCGTTTTGGGAATTGTGGGATTTTTTCTATCTTCGGCTAAAAATATTTTTTTGACTTCTGATCTTCGATCGAAATTAACGAATGGCGGTTATTTAAAAAAATGGGATTTATTTTCCCCTTTTTGGGAATTGTGGGATTTTTTCTGTCTTCTGATCTCTGATCGAAATTAACGAATGACGGTTATTTAAAAAAAATGGGAATTATTTTCCCCTTTTTGGGAATTGTGGGATTTTTTCTGTCTTCTGCCAAAAATATTTCTTATCTTCCATTGAAATTGACGCTTATTTTTCTACAAAAAAAAATAATTTTTTGGGATTTATTTTCCCATTTTGGGAATTGTGGGATTTTTTCTGTCTTATCATCTTCGATCGGAATAACGAACGACGGTTATTTTTCTAAAAAAAAATATATTTTTGGGATTTATTTTCCCCGTTTTGGGAATTATGGGATTTTTCTGCTAAAACTATTTTTTGTCTTCTGATCCTCGCTCGAAATTAATGAATGGCGGTTATTTTTTACAAAAAAAAAATGCTCCACTCCCTCCTCAATGACAGCAGGTGATGTAGCGTCACAATATATATTCGTATCATAACAGAATTATGGACTTAGTCTTCGCATATTATAATAATTTTATAATATTTTTGGGCAATTTTGGATATTCTAATGCAAATTCATATTTTCAAAAAAATACGTTTATAAGGAAATAAAAATAAAATTAAAAATTGTGAAAAATATGTTAATCATGGATTGAAAGATTACGAGGCTTTTGTGGCAAAAAATCAAGAATTGTGAACAAAATTTAATCTTCTAAAGAATGGGCATGTGTAGGACGACTGTAAGATTAAGTAGGACTGTTTGTTTAAGAACGACCGGTTGGTTTGTGTCTTCGCTAGTTATATGCCTGTATATCACGCACATCCCATCCAATTTGTATTTTGTTTTTCATTTGAAAGAAAAAAACATTTGAAAAGAAAAATACTTAATTAAAATCTTGTACAAATTATGGGACACCCTTTAAACAAATTTCAAATTTCTTCGAATATCTTTATCAGTCGATGTTGTCAAATACGTGAAAAAACACAGATTAAACCTTAAGCTATCAGCTAGCTATTTAGGTAATGCGATACCAATGGCCTTGTTGCCTAGTTGGTGGCGCTAATCGGCGGTGGAATTCGGAATTGAATTTTGTCCCACAATATTTAACAATCTCCATATCTTTGGAAAAAATCCCGGAAAAGTTGAGTATGTTAACATATCACAACATGAGGATCAACATGTTAAATCAATTTGAGTTTGATCACAATTACCGAGCAAGTTTTATTTGTACAGGCTGGTTCATGTATGTTGCTACGTTAAGAAACTCATAATCTCATCACAAATTATTTTATCTATGTTCTTTAAAAAACACTAATATGTGTTGTTAATAGCAGTGCCCGCTACTTCGCATGCGGAAAAGTCAGTTATCAGTTATATCCATCTCTGTTTTTTAGATACAACAGGGTTTTCCAACAAGAGGTGTTATTTTGGTATTCAAAGAAAAATGTAATTTTTTGAGATAAATGATCGGATGTTTATTTCATAATAAAGAGGAAGGTATGTAATTAATAAGAAAAAAACAACATCAGCCAAATGGCCACCACGACCACGCTTAAAGGACCATATCCATTTCATGAAATTTTCCATGACCAAATCGCAAGGTGGCTGCCCTATCTCCTCGATAGCCTCACGAAATCTATCTTTGAGGTCTTGAATCGACGTTGGGCTGTTGGCATAGACCTTATCTTTCACGTGGCCCCAAAGAAGAAGTTGCAAGGTGTTAAATCACAAGATCTCGGGGGCCAATTGTGATTACCTCTTCGAGAGATAACACGGCCCGGAAACTTTTCCCGTAAAAAAGCAATGGTTTCGTTGCTTGTGTGGCACGTAGCGCCGTCTTGTTGAAAGTAAACGTTGTCCAGATCAATACCATCCAACTCCGATCATAAAAAATCATTAATCATCTCTTGATAGCGCTATCCATTCACCGTAATTGTTGATCCAACCTCATTTTCGAAAATTTATGGTCCAATGACCCCGCCGGACCATAAACCGCACCAAATAGTCACACGGTGAGGATGGAGAGGCTTCTCAACAATTACTCTTGGGTTTTCCGAGCCCCAGACAATAACTTTTAGGCGTTTTCAACAATAACTCTTGGGGTTTCCGAGCCCCAGATGCGACAGTTTTGCTTGTTGATGTAGCCACCGAGGTGGAAATGGGCCTCATCAGTCAGGATGATTTTTCAATGGAATTCGTTTTAGGTAGATTATATAATTTTTTTTGGTATTCTGATCTTCGATAGAAATTAACGTATGACGGTTATTTTTCTAAAAAAAATGAAAAATTTTGGGATTTATTTTCCCCATTTGGGAATTGTGGGATTTTTTTCTGTCTTCTGCTAAAAATATTTTTTTTTATTTTTTGATGCTCGATCGAAATTAACTTCCAAAAAAGAACAATTTTTTGGGATTTATTTTTCCCGTTTTGGGAATTGTGGCATTTTTTTGTGTTCTGCAAAAAAATATATTTTTTTCTTCTGACCGTCAATCGAAATTGGATTGGGAATGAGGTCTACTCATCTCAAAAAAATCAAATATTTGGGATTTATCTTCCCCCTTTTGGGGATTGCGGGATTTTTTTTGTCTTCTGCTAAAAATATTTTCTTGTCTTCTGATCCTCGAACAAAATTAATGAATGGCGGTTATTTTGCTAAAAAAAATAAATTAAATTTTATGGATTTATTTTCCCCCTTTAGGGGATTGTGGGATTGTTTTTCTGTCTTCTGATCCCTGATCGAAATTAAGGAATTTAAAAAAATATTTTTTTTAGATTTATTTGGAATTTTTCCTGTCTTCTGCTATACATATTTTCTTGTCTTCTGATCCTCGATTAAAATTAATGAATGACGGTTATTTTTTCTAAAAAATCAAATTTTTGCCATTTAATTCCCCCACTTTGGGAATTATATTTTTTTTTTGCTAAAAATATTGTTTGTCTTCTGCTCCACGACCGTAATTAACGAATGTAGGTTATTTCAAAAAATATCTTTTGGTATTTTTCCCCCGTTTTGGGAATTATGGGATATTTTTCTGTCTTTCGTCAAAAATATTTCTTGTCCTCTGATCTTCGATCAAAATTAACGACTGGCGGTTACCTTTCTACAAAAAAAAATTGGGAATTATTTTTCCCGTTTTGGAAATTGTGAGATTTTTTTATCTTCGGCTAAAAATATTTTTTTTCTCTTCTGATCTTCGATCCAAATTAACGAATGGCGGTTATTTAAAAAAATGGGATTTATTTTCCCCTTTTTGGGAATTGTGGGATTTTTTCTGTCTTCTGCCAAAAATATTTCTGATCTTCCATTGAAATTATTTTATTTTTCTAAAAAAAAAAACAAATTTTTGGGATTTATTTTCCCCATTTTGGGAATTGTGGGATTTTTTCTGTCTTATCATCTTCGATCGGAATAACGAGCGATGGTTATTTTTCTAAAAAAAATAATTTTTAGGGATTTATTTTCCCTGTTTTGGGAATTATGGGATTTTTCTGCTAAAACTATTTTTTGTCTTCTGATCCTCGCTCGAAATGAATGACGGTTATTTTTTACAAGAAAAAATGGGATTTATTTTCCCCGTTTGGGAATTGTGGGATTTTTTCTGTCTTCTGCTAAAAATATTTTTTGTCTTCTGATCTTCCATTGAAATTAACGAATGGCGGTTATTTAAAAAAATGGGATTTATTTTCCCCTTTTTGGGAATTGTGGGATTTTTTCTGTCTTCTGCCAAAAATATTTCTGATCTTCCATTGAAGTTAACGATAGACGCTTATTTTTCTAAAAAAAAACAAATTTTTGGGATTTATTTTCCCCGTTTTGGGAGTTATGGAATTTTTCTGCTAAAACTATCTTCTGATCCTCGCTCGAAATTAATGAATTGCGGTTATTTTTTTTATCTTCTGCTAAAAATATTTTTTGTCTTCTGATCTTCCATTGAAAGTATCGATTGACGGTTATTTTTCTTAAAAAAACAAATTTTTGGGATTTATTTTCCCCATTTTGGGAATTGTGGAATTTTTTTCTGTCTTCTGATCTTCAATCGAAATTAAGGAATGGCGGTTATTTTTCTAAAAAAAAAAAAACAAATTTTTGGGATTTATTTTCCCCGTTTTGGGAATTGTGGGATTTTTGTATGAGGAATCACAAAAACTGCTTTTGAAACAAAAAATAACAATTGCTATCGTGTTTTTTTAGAAATATTTTTTGTGAGAGGTACCTCATTTAAAAATCCCACAATTCCCAAAACGGGGAAAAAAATCCCAAAAAGAAGATTTTTTAGAAAAAAAAATACCAAACATTTGATTTTTTAGAAAACTAACCGCCATTCGTTAATTTCGATCGAGGATCAGAAGACAGAAAAAAATCCCACAATTACCAAAACGGGAAAAATAAATCCCAAATATTTGATTTTTTAGAAATTTACTTTTTATTTTATTTTCTTGCAGAAAAAATCCCACAATTCCCAAAATGAGAAAAATAAATCCCAAATACTTGATTTTTTAGAAATATATTTTATTTTATTTTCTTGCAGAAAAAAATCCCACAATTCCCAAAATTGGGAAAATAAATCCCAAATATTTGATTTTTTAAGAAATATTTTTTATTTTATTTTCTTGCAGGTGCCCTCATCTTCGTATCAGGCGGCATGAAACTAGCTCAAGGATTGGGTTGGTCCAACCCCAGCATAACAGCTGAGGTGGGTCACTTCAATTACTCCTGGTTCATTGCGGTGATCGGCGGCACACTGCTCTCCATACCCTTGAGAGCTGTCCTACTGCAGAAATTCATATTGGTAAGCGCACGCAATCAAGTGTCCGCAACAATCCGCTAATAATAATACCTAGTCGTCCGCCGTTCTGCGTTAGACGATCTCATCACTTTTAATTCTTGCAGGCGGCTTTACATGCGTACATTCCCCCAGCAATCTAGGTGTTCATGTGGCGAGCCGCTATCTTAATGGCCTAGCCGTGGGCTTGGTCACAGTGCCCTTCCTGATACATGCCAGTGAAATAGCGCCAAGTTCAAGTCGTGGTGCCAGCCTGGGCTTGGAGCAGTTTGCCCTCACACTGGGCATAGGCATACAGATGATTTACATGTCACAGTGGGACAAGACGTCCACCCTGTCGGGCAATCGTTTACATGGCATATTGGACATTACACTGGCCTTGCTGTCAGCCGGTTCAAGGATATTTTTCATAGAATCACCCGTGGCGTATATACGCCTGCGCAATGAGACAGCTGCTCTGGATTGTTTGTCCCGTTTGCAGCGTCCACCCGGAGTTACCCTGGAAACTAATGCCCGACTGCTGGACTATAAAGTCTATGTGCGTGAAGAGGAGAGCCTTTCCGTGAGGGAATGTCTGAGACGCAGCCTCTTGCCTTTGGTCAAAATGCTATTCTTTCGCAGTATGATGGTGGCCTTCACCTACTCGCTACCCTTGAATGCAGCTCTGCGCTACAGCATGTACGTTTACGAGATCAGCTGGTCACCTGCTTTGGCTGCCGGCATGCGAATATTTGGCGGCTTCCTAACGCTGCTCAGCGTAGACAAAGTGGGTCGTAAACTGCCCTCATTACTTTGGACCCTCATAGTGGGGGCTCTAATGGTACCCATTGCAATCATAGCCAGTGGCGGTGGGACGATTATCATCAATTCTCATAAAATGTCCACGCTGACCTCTCTGTGTGTGTCGATGCAATTCTTTGGCGGCCTGTTTGCTCCTCACACATCCGTGTTTCTGGGCGAAGCATTCCCCCTGAAAGTCAAGTCGTATTGTATGGCAGTCTGTGTGATTGTGGAACAGATTATTCAGATTGTTGTCACTTGTAAGGCGGGCTCAATTGGCGCGGATGACAGTCTCATGGTCATGGGCATTATGATACTTGTGGCGTTTGTTGGTTTCTGCGTGACGATGCCTGAGACAAAGCAGACTTCCCTGAAGGAGGCCCAAAAGCGTTTGGCTAATCTCCTCAATTTGAAAATGTTTTAAATGGGACTCTATTTTTCAGATTTCGCGATAATCTATATACTCTGCTTAATATTTATTTGTAAGGATCATTTTGTTAAAATTAAATAATTTTTAATTAAATTAAAACTTAAATAATTTTTAATTAAATTAAAAATATACATTATAATAAATAAAAATAACATTCCCTCATAGTTTCTTTATATTTATATGTCTACTGTCCATGCACGCAAAGAAAAGCATGGCAAGGTCGTTTGTAGCAAACATAGTTTATTTGTCGAAAACATAGTTTATTTGTCGCAAACATTCTGCTGCTACAGTAACACAAATTTGGTCTCTTCTTTAAGATTTTGATTAAATTTTTCAAATATATACTTTTCTATATGTCGAGTAAAGCAGCAATTCCGGATTTTCGAAAAACAAAAAAAATATTGGATCTAAAACACAGTATTTATAACCTCCACTAGGGGAGGGTACAAACATTTGTTTTTAACACCCAAAAGGAAACGAGATAGACCCATCGTATATTATACAGATCGACTTAGAATCACTTTCTGAGTTGATTTAGTCAATGTCAGTCTTTCTGTTTGTCTGTCTATATGTCCATCCAACGAATCTTGTAATCAAAGTACAGGTCGCAATTATAGTCCGATCCTAACAAAAAGAAGCACAAGTAAGTTTTGCGGTTATATATAGTTATATATAGCTCCAATATAAATTATGCTGTGGATTTGACTTTTCCTTCTGTGGTGAAAGTGGGTCAGACCGGTTCAGATTTAGATATAGTTTCCATACAAATCTCATTCTGGATTTGATTTTTTCCGCTCTGGAGACCAACTATTTTAGCAGATTTTCATCAAATTTGCCACAGCACCTTATATTTCAGCTAGAAACATCTGTGCTGAAAGTGGGTCAGATCGGTTCAGATTTAGATATAGCTCCCTCCCATACAACTTTCGCTCTCGTTTTGACTTTTCCGCTCTAGAGGCCACACAGATTAATCGATCTGCTTCAAATTTGTTTCAACACCTTACATTTCAACTAGAAACATCTCTGTTCAGATCGGTCCAGATTTAGATATATTTCCTAGAGAGCACATATGTATATAGTTGTCATACAACAATCGTTCCCGATACAACTTTCCCTCGAATTAAATTGTAATGGGCTTGCCTTAGTTGCTTTGTCAGGAGACAATTAAAAAAAAAATTACTTCTTTATCCCAGCAAAAAAAAAATTGGAAGTACTTCCATAGGAAGCACATTTTAATCGCATCTCAAAATCCAAAGGTGCATTTTACCCGCTTTTGAGGAAATTCTTTTAGACAAATAATTAGATAATATGTAATTATCCCGTAACATTTTTAACGTAGCATTTTCACAAGTGAATGGGAACGAATTTTTAGTATGGGGTCAGAGGTAAGGTGTCCGCTTTGGACCCAGAAAGTCTCGGGTTCGAATCGTGGCTCGGGGGAAAAAACTTTTTTAAATTAACAATGTTTAATTTTGTATAATTCTAACAATTTAAAAATGTTTGCTTAAAAAATACAAATTTATTGTTATATTATTGTTCTTCAAATATTTAATTTTTTTATAAATTTCAATGAGCTGCTTGTAAGATGGCATGTTTACTTTATTACTTCTCGTTCGTTGAGTTGTGCTTCTCGTTCGTTTGTGAGAATCATCTCCTTATAGAGGCCGGGTTTGATGTTGAAAAGTCGCTGCGAAGCCACTTGAAAAGACTTTTGACATGGTCGAAATCATCATCGTGGTAGTCTACAGCCAAGTAATAAATGTCACCATGCCATTTGTAAATAAATTTGCATTCTATTAAATATAGATGCAAAATGGTCTTGAGCCAAAAAAAATTAATATCAGTAAAATTAGATAGTGTTAATTTATTTAATGCTATTATTTAATGTAATATTAATTTGCGTTATATTTAAGCTTCCTATTGTCAGTTCTAACGAACAAAATGGTTTGCTTTAGTTATTCAGCACCCACAACAGAGGATAGCTGAGATGATTAGAGTTCCATAGTAGCAATCAGAAGGTCCGCTGTTCTACCCGCGGTAGCGACGGATTTTTTAAAACAGAAATGATAAGATGTTCTTTGCAACACTTTACAATAAATTTTAAGTCTCTCAAAATAAAGGATATCCCTCCTATGACAACTCCGTGTAAAATTCATTGGTGAAGATCCCAATTATAGAAATATTTTGTTTTGTAATTTCAAGCGATCTTCTTCTAGTTTTACAGAAAATTGTCAAAAAAAATATATATTCAAAAAAAAAATATATTTTTTTTTAATTTTTTTTGACAATATAATAAAAATATAAATATAAAAAAATAAAAAAATATATTTAAAAAATATATTATTCTTATTTATTTTAATTTTATTCTTATTTATTTTATAAAATGGTCAAAAATAAATTAAAAATGTGTTTAAAAATACAAGTTCCTAAAAATAGAGGATATCCCTCCTATGACAATTCCATGTTAAATTCATTGGTGAAGATTCCAATTATAAAAATATTTTGTTTTGTAATTTCAAGCGATCTTCTTCTAGTTTTACAGAAAATTGTCAAAAAAAATATATATTCAAAAAAAATTATATATTTTTTAAATTTTTTTTTCACAATATAATAAAAATATAAATATAAAAAATATATTTAAAAGAATATGTAAAAAATATATTATTCTTATTTATTTTAATTTTATTCTTATTTATTTTATAAAATTGTCAAAAATAAATTAAAAATGTGTTTAAAAATACAAGTTCCTAAAAATAGAGGATATCCCTCCTATGGCAATTCCATGTTAAATTTATTGGTGAAGATTCCAATTATAAAAATATTTTGTTTTGTAATTTCAAGCGATCTTCTTCTAGTTTTACAGAAAATTGTCAAAAAAAAAATATATATTCAAAAAAAATTATATATTTTTTTAATTTTTTTTTTGACAATATAATAAAAATATAAATATAAAAAATATATTTAAAAGAATATGTAAAAAATATATTATTCTTATTTATTTTAATTTTATTCTTATTTATTTTATAAAATTGTCAAAAATAAATTAAAAATGTGTTTAAAAATACAAGTCTCTCAAAATAAAGGATATACCTCCTATGACAATTCCATGTTAAATGCATTGGTAAAGATCCCAATTATAGAAATATTTTGTTTTGTAATTTCAAGCGATCTTCTTCTAGTTTTACAGAAAATTGTCAAAAAAAAAAATAAAAAATATATTAAAAAAAAATAAAAAAGTTTATATATTTTTTTTATTATTTTTTGGCAATATAATAAAAATATAAAAAAATATTTAAAAATATATTATTCTTATTTATTTTATAAAATTGTCAAAAATAAATTAAAAAATGTGTTTAAAAATACAATGCATGCTCGATGATCGTAACAGCTCGTTGTTTGCAAAAAAATAAATAAATATTAGCATTGTAGTCTTTATAAGCGCAATTTATGGTCTCGATTATCGCAACTTCTATACAAAAGTTGTAATGTTCGTTTTCTATTTTCTGAATAGATGAAGATATTTTGATTTTAACCAAGGACGAAGCTGAATTAGAAGGACCGCTCATTAGTATGAACCATATAATCGTCCCAGCAGACTGGTATGTGTGGAAATTTACAGAGATATTTACTAGAATTGATGCTATCGAAATGATTATCATTGTGACTTCAATTGAAATCATCGATATATGGAACTTAAAATCAAGTATTTTCATTGGAGATTAGTGCAGGGTGTTAACTTCGACCAAATTGAAGTCAGTCCTTACAGTTTTTGCTTAGTTTGTTTCTTGCTTCATTATTGTAGATTGTTTACATACTACACTAATTGTCATGTAACCAATTTTTATACCCGCCACCTCCAGGACGAGGGTATACTAACTTCGTCATTCCGTTTGTAACACCTTGAAATATCGACATGAGACCCTATAAAGTATATATATTCTTGATCGTCATAAAAATCTAAGACGATCTAGCCATGTCCGTCCGTCCGTATGTTGAAAGCACGCTAGCATGGAGCTAGAACGTTCACATTTTCCATAAATACGTCTTATAGTCGTAGATCGGTTGGGATTGAAATGAGGCGAAATCGGCCCAAAGGGAAAAATTTTTCCCTCACAAGGACTAAAAATACACATAATAATCCCTAATATTTTAGCGTATTTAAGCATGTTTTTTGAATATGTCTGTTTATATTTTGCTTGATATTTGGTATGCACATTCCCCTTATAGCAAAAAAGTGCACCATAAAGTGATTGCTATTTGTAGAGGGTGAAATGGGGCAAAAAAGGGATAAACATGGTACATATTAAACGACAACAGCTAGAAACACGAAATTCGGTGTGTACATTCCTCTAATTGAGTAGATACATAATATAATAGTATTTTTTTCCAAATTCGTATTTTTAAGGGATACAATAGGTACGGAGGGATAAAAATGGTACCAACCAAACGGCTGTACGGCAGAAATTCGGTGTATACATTCCTCTGATTGCATAGACAAGTAAAATACACGGATTTTTCAAAATTCCTACTTTTTGGGGTTAAAATGAAAAAGGGGATAAAAATAGTACCAATCAAATGACCGCAGCTAGAGTCATGAAATTCGGAGTATACATTCCTCTGACTGCGTAGACATGGAAAATAAACTTATTTTTCGAAATTCATACTTTTTGGGGTCAAAATAGAAAAAGGGGATAAAAATAGTACCAACCAAATGACCGCAGCTAGAGTCATGAAATTCCTTTGACTACGTAGACATGAAAAATAAAATGATTTTTTTTTAATTCGTACTTTCAAGGGATACACTGGGTACGGAGGGATAAAAATGGTACAAACGGCTACACCTGGAATAATGAAATTTGGTGTATACATTCCTCTGATTGCGTAGACACTTAAAATAAACAGATTTTTCGAAATTCGTACTTTTTGGGGTTAAAATGAATAAAGGGGATAAAAATAGTACCAATACGTACTTTCAAGGGATAAAATGGGAACGGAAGGATAAAAATGGTACAAACGGCTACACCTAGAATAATGAAATTCGGTGTATACATTCCTCTGATTGCGTAGACACTTAAAATAAACAGTTTTTTCGAAATTCGTACTTTTTGGGGTTAATATGAATAAAGGGGATACAAATAGTACCAACCAAATGACCGCAGCTAGAGTCATGCAATTCGGAGTATACTTTCCTCTGACTGCGTAGACACGGATTTTTCGAAATTCGTACTTTCAAGGGATACAATGGATACGGAGGGATAAAAATGGTACCAACTAAACGACTACAGCTAGAATGATGAAATTCTAATTGCGTAGAAACGTCAAGGAAGTAAAAATGGTACCCAAATGGGCGCAGCTGGAATAGAAAGTTTTTTTTTCCAAATTCGTACCTTTTCTTTTACGGCAAAAATTGGTTGAATCATGAAGTTAGGTTATTTTGCACTATGTACGTCTGATAATGGATTTTCAAAATTTGTACTTTTGGAATTAAAATAGAATGGAAATACAACCAACTGTAGCACCCACTATCTACCAATATTTATGGTATTTAAGCTTTTTGAAAATATAAATATAAGAATATTTATTTTTTGATTTGAAATAAATAATGGTTTGAAATAATTAAAATATTATATTTATTTATAAAATTATTTTATTTTTTTTTTTCAATATTTGTATTTGTTTTATTTTGGCTATATTAAAAAATTTATATTTTCCTGTAATAATACTCACTTCTACGAAAAAAATGTGTAACGCATTGAAGGACTGACTTAAGACCCTAAGTTAGTTTGGACCAAATCCGTTTCACGACTTTTTAAGGTGTTTGAGCCATGTCCGTCCGTCCGTCTGGCTGGCTGGTGTACACGATAACTCTCGTGGTAATATTTTTCCCAAACTTAGTTTAAGTTCGAAGATGGGCGAAATTGCCACGCCCCTTCTGGAACCTCCCACACAAATGACCCATATTCCAATGTTAAATTAAACCCCATATAACTTCCACACGGATAATCGAAATCACCTATATTTTGGTATTTGATAATGTTTTTATAGTCACTTTAAGTATGACGGATTTTGCCACGCCCCTTCCTGTACCACCCACACAAATCACGCACAACTACGTAAAATTAAAGCTGTTATAACTTCTATACTGATGATCGGAATACTGTGAAATTGATATTTGACAATGCTTTTACAGAAGTTACATTCACATGGAATATGGGCGAAATTGCCACACACCTTCTGATAGCTCCCACACAAAGTGGCATAAACTTTGGTTACAATAAAACCTACATATCATCCATCATTTGCAACTTGGTATTTAAAAATGCTTTAACCACGTACCTCCTTGTACATCCCACACAATTGTCTCTATCCTAGGTGATATTAAATCCTACTAAATACTTACTTGATATCGGGTATACGCATACTGGTGCATGGAAACCACTATGACTTGATATTTGTGTTGATAACGTGTTTTTATAATCTATATATATAAAAGAGTTGCGTGATTGAGTGACTGAGTGACTGACTGATCACTCCCCAGACCAAACGGCTAGAGCTAGAATCATGAAATTTGGTGTGTACATTTCTCTTACATTGTAGAGGTGTGATAAGACTGGGTTTTTCGAAATTCGTACTTTTAAGGGGGAAAACGGGGTAAAAAGGGATAAAAATGGTACCACCGCAATGACCAAACGGCTGGGCCTAGAATCTTCAAATTTGGTATGGGCATTCCTCTTGCGGGATGAAGGTATCCCAAAAAGTGGCATTTGCAAAATTCGTACTTTTGGGGGGTAAAATGGGGCAAAAAGGGACAAAAATGGTACCACCTCAATGACCAAACGGCTGGGCCTAGAATCTTGAAATTTGGTGTGGACATTCCTCTTGCGGGATGAAGGTATCCCAAAAAGTGGCATTTGCAAAATTCGTACTTTTGGGGGGTAAACTGGGGCAAAGAGGGACAAAAATGGTACCAACAATACGGCTGAAGTTAGGATCATGATATTTCGTGTGCATATAGATCAGATATGAAGGAATTTTTTCGTAATTCGTACTTTTAAGGGTTAAAATGGGGTAAAGAGGGATAAAAATTGTACCACAGTAATGAACAAACGGCTGGGGCTAGAATCCTGAAATTTGGTATGGACATTCCTCTTGCGGCATGGAGGCATCCCAAAAAGTTGCATTTGCAAAATTCGTACTTTTGGGGGATTAAATGAGGCAAAAAGGGACAAAAATAGTACCAACAACATGACTGATGCTTGAATCATTAGATTTGGTGTGTACATTTCTCTTACAGCGTAGATATCAGATTTGAAGGGATTTTTTTCGTAATTCGTACTTTTAAAGGGTAAATGGGGTTTAAAGGGATAAAAATGGTACCACAGCAATAACCAAACGGTAAGGCCTAGAATCTTGAAATTTGGTATGGACATTCCTCTTGTGGAATGAAGGTATCACAAAAAGTGGCATTTGCAAAATTCGTACTGTTGGGGGGGGGGCGGTAAAATGGGGCAAAAAGTGACAAAAATGGTACCAACAATAGACTGAAGTTATAATCATGATATTTGGTGTGAACATTTCTCTTAGAGCATATAGATCAGATATGAAGGGATTTTTTCGTAATTCGTACTTTTAAGGGGTAAAATGGGGTTGAAAGGGATAGAAATGGTACCACAGCAATAACCAAACGTCTAGGGCTAGAATCTTGAAATTTGGTGCGCAAATTCATCATACAGCTTAAACGCGCCCAATAAAATATTTTTTAAAATTCGTACTATTTTGAGGGTGAAATCGGGTAAAAAGGGATACAAATGGTACCAATCAAACGGATGGAGTTGGAATCAAAAAATTCATTGTGTACATCCCTCAAAATGCCTTAAAACTCTATATGAACGAACTTTATGAAATCTGTACTTTTAAAGGATAAACGGGAAAGGGGGATAAAGAAGGTGCCAACGTCACAGATGACGCTACAATTATGAAATTCGGTATGTATATTCGTTTTACAGCACAGATCACTGATAAGAAAGCATTTTTCGAAATTTGCACTTTTAAGGGATTAAATGGGATAAAAATTGTACCACAGCCTACGTCAAACGAAAATGAAAATTAGGACGAAAATGGGTAAAAAAGGATAAAAATGGAACCAATAAAACAGACGAAGCTGGAATCGTGAAATTCAACGTGTATATATGTACCTCAAAATGCTTACAAACGCAAAATGAAGGAATTTTCTGAAATTCGTACTTTTAAAGGGTTAACGGGGAAAAGGGGATACAAACGTACCAACAACAAGGATGGCGCTACAATAATAAAATTCGCTGTGTATATTCGCTTTACAGCGAAGATCACTGATAAGAAGGAATTTTTCGAAATTTGTACTTTTAAGGGATGGGATAAAAATTGTACCATAGCCAGGATCAAACGGTTGAGCCTTGAATTTTTAAATTCGGATGGGCACTACTTTTACTGCAGGAATGCGACCAAGAAAATATTGTGCAAAATTCGTACCGTTTGTGGGTGGAATTGAGTAAAAAGGATAAAAATGGTACCAATCAAACAGACGAAGCTGGAATCATGAAATTCGGAGTTTGCAAATGCTTAAAAACGCAAAATGAAGGAATATATCGAAATTCGTACTTTTAAAGGGTAGACGAGAAGAGGGGATAAATAAGGTACCAAAAACGCGACTGACGGTGCAATCATAAAATTCGGTGTGAATATTCGCCTTACAGTGTAGATGAGTGATAACAAGGAATTTTCTGATATTTGTACTTCTAAAGGATTAAATGGGATAAAAATTGTACCAAAGCCCAGACCAAGCGGTTGAGCCTAAATTTTTTAAATTCGAACGGGCATTACTTTTACAGCATGAATTCGACCAAGAATATATTTTGCAAAATTCGTACTTTTGTGGATGGAGTTGGGCAAAAAGGGATAAAAATGGTACCAATCAAACAAAAGGAGCTGTAATCATTAAATTCGGCGTGTTCATTCCTCAAAATGCTTAGAAACGTAAAATCAAAGAATTTTTCAAAATTCGTACTTTTAAAAAGTAAACGGGAAAAACGGGATAACAAAGGTACCTACAACACCAATGGCTCTATAAGCATGTAATCAGTGTGTATATTCGTCTTACAGAGTAGATGCGAGATAAAAAGGAATTTTTCTAAATTTTTACTTTTAAGGGCTTAAAATGGATAACGATTGTACCACCGCGATTTCCAAAATTCGTACTTTTTGGGGGTGAAATTGGGTAAAAAGTGATAACCAATCATGAAATTCGATTTGTACGCCCCCCATTCATAGAAACACAAAATAAAGGGATTTTTTATGACCTCTAATGGATTTTTCAAAATTTATAGTTTTAAGTATGGTGATTAAAATGGTACCCACCAATGTATAGAATAAGGTATATACATAGTTACTCTAACGTGCAATACAAATATACTGTAAGTGTGTACTTTAGAGGTGGAAGCGTATCAAAAGTGATAAAAATCGAACAAACCAAATTGGGGAAATTGGGATATAGATGGTACCAACCAAAGTTTTCAGCTAGAATATGAAAAGACTATTAAACATTCGGAGTGTACATTTCTCCGAGTTCATAGACGCGCAAAATAAATGTTTTTTTTAGAAATTGGAGACAAAGAGAGATACAAATAGTACCTACCAAAATATTGCACTAGAATCGTGAAGTTATGTGCGAATATTATAGCCCCGTCGAAAAAAAATAAAATATATAAAGAATCTTTGATCTATTTATAAGTTCAGATTTCACGTCATGCACCGGTATAGAATTTTTGTATATGTAAAGGATTTAATTTTACAAAGGGCGTGACAAACGCATACATTGTTTGTAGGTTTAAAGTGATTATACAATTTTGTTTAGATCTAAAAATGCAGCTGATTTCTACCGGTGTGTGCATAGCATATATGAAAATATTGGCAAAGATCAAATTTCACATTATTCCGATCATCCGTATAGAAGTTGTAAATGGTTTAATTTTACGTAATGGCGATTAGTGTGGGAGGTACAAGAAAGGGGCGTGGCAAAATCCTCCATATTACGTACGCTCAAAATGATTATAAAAACTTCATCAAATATCAAAATACAACTGGTTCCGAATACTAGGAAAATTGACTATATCTGTGGGGTACCATAGTCAATTCAACCATCTCCAATTTTAAACTAAGTCTGGGAATAGAAATACTACGTTCAGAGTTTGAATAAATTCCTAAGTCCCTTTGAAAGTTATCCTGTACACCAGCCAGCCAGACAGACGAGAAAGGGATTTTAGACATAAGCCACTCCTTTAATGCGTTACACCTTTTTCTATCTCAACTGACATATACGCTACTACTTTGTTGAGAAGGACAAATATTTTTCTGCTTTATATGATTTTTTGTAAGAAAATTGTTTCAATGTTCGTGCCTACTTAAATTAAACTATTGACTACGTATAAATTGATTATGATGATTTGTACAAAGGGGACTAAAATTAATTCGGTGTATAAATTCCATCGGCAATGTAGGATCTGGAATGGACAATTTATGAATATATCTCTGAATACGTAGTTGTGCAAAATAAAATATTTTTTTAAGTTTTGAGCGTTTACAAGCGATTTACCCTGAAGAGTATATCCTTACACCGCATACGAAGTAGCGGGTATTTGCTAGTTGTTTTATAAATGTGATGCGATACGAACGTCCTGCACCTTCCACACAAATTATCCTGCCCTACATTAAATTGTATTTCTTATATACGTAAGTTATGTCCTCTGAGAGTGAGGGAAGCTTACTTACAAGTGTGCAAATTGCGATTTTGGTATGCGACTAAACTGTTCTTCAATTTTTTGCTGGGATATCTTTCAATACCAACAAATTTCATCAAAATCCGAAGACATTAGAAAATTCTCTCCGAGCGTCTTCGCATCGAAATAGTGGCATGTTTACTCGCCAAGCGTGAAACGTGTTTACTTTATTTGAACGATTGTGGCGCTACATGTTGTCAGATTGTAATTTTAGAAATGTCTGTGAAAACTTGTGTGATGTGATTAAGTATTTGTCACAACATAAACGGTCCTGTTCTGGCTTTAGCTTTTAATTCATAGTCCGAAAGTTTTGAAAAAATTAAAAAAAAAGATTTTCTTAAATGAATTGAAATCTATATAAATTAAGAGAGCATTTTGCTATAGCCAACTGTAAAAGGTGGAAATCTGACAGCCTTATCTTATCATACAAAGTTTCAGAACGCAATGTTCAAAAATTCCCCTTTGGATAAAGCCAAATACGAAACGTCTGTATTAGTTGTAAGCGTTTTTCGAAATCCCACACTACTGTGCGGTCTATCTGAACATGATGGATATGGGATCTACGCATGATTCACTTGAAATATATATATACATACATATAATTCCAAACACTCAGGGCGCTATCAGTGATAATTAAGAAAGTGAATAATGCAATGACTTTGGTTCGCTCAGGCTGATTCATATATGCCCGCCACAGTGCAAAGTGCAACACGGAGGCATGGACCATATAAGTATTTTGTTAGTTTGATTTGAACTTGGATATTGTTCTAGCTCAAGACATTTTTGGACCTATATTGAATACAATAATGCAAATTTATTTACAAATCGCAGTGCTATTTACCAACAAACCAAACAAAAATACCAGAAACTAATGTATCAAAACAGATCCGCGATCCTAAATCGTTACGAATTTGTATAGACATGACAGAGCAAAAAAAACGAAATTCTCTGAGACCATAACGTTTAGAAATCGTTCAGAGCTGACTCAACAAAATAAATTAAGCTTCCCTTCGACGAGTCGTACAGAATTCTCTGAAAAGTCTTCAAGAATATGTCTGAGGAGTTCAGAGAATGTGCAGACTTATCATCCAATTTGGTTAGCTGTGTATTACATCTTGGCTCCACACTACCTTTAACACGATTTCAGGCCCAAGGCCTGAAATATTGAATAAATTAAAATTAGCCAAAAATATATTTCTGGGATGGCCAAACATTGACTTTAATCTGGGTAAGCATTACTTTGTTGGCAATAACTATTACAATTATTGAGATTCCATCAGTGTTACCATTTCCCAGCAAAAACAAGTAAGAAGGCGTTAAGTTCGGCCGGGCCGAAGCATATATACCCGCCACCACGGAGTGCATTCCACAGTATCACCAGCAGATTATAGGATGTTCGCTTTACATAGAAGTACAGTACCATATTAGGAAAATTGTGATAGTTTTATGCGCATTACTATATTTGTTTACTATTTTAAACTATAATATATACTTATGCGCACTGTTTAGAAGCTACTACTATTTATATGTAAAGACAATGCTGTAATTGTGAAAGTGAACATGGCTTAATATTAGGCGATTATCAGTCGCCATTAGAGAGAAGCATTTTAAGATACAGACAAAGTGACTGTATTATTTTGATAAGAAAACTACAAATTTTAAATATTCGTTATGTTTCGCGCCTACATTGGTATACACACATTTAATTTCATGCATTTTTTTATTATTTTTTGGGAAAATACGCAGATAGACGAGTGTAAACACTGAATTTCATGATTCTAGCCACATCCGTATGCTTGGCACCAACTTTGTCCCGTTTTAATCCTAAAGGTACGAATATCGAAAGCTATCTTTCTTTTTCGCGCCTACGCCGTCAAAGCAATGTACACACCGAATTTCATTATTATAATTGCAGCCGTTTGGTTTGTAACATTTATATCCCCATTCCTTCTTTTTCAATTATATCCCTTAAAATCCTTCTATTTTATGTGTCTATGCAATTAGAGGGATGTACAGATCGAATTCCATCATTCTAGCTGTATTCGTTTAGTTGGTACTATTTTTATCCCTATGTACCCATTGTATCCCTTGAAAGTACGAATTTGGAAAAACCGTTTATTTTTCGTGTCAACGCAGTCAGTTTTTTCGCATCAATGATGGACGCTATTTAATTTGAAGAAAATCAGTTCAGATTTAGATTTATCTTCCATACAAATGTCACATCCGATTTGATTTTTTTCGCTCTAGATACCACATATTTTAACCGATATTGTTCAAATTTGGCACAACACGTTATATTTCACCTAGAAACATTTATGGTGAAAGTGGGTCACATCGGTTTAGGTTTAGGCATAGCTCCCATACAAATGTCGTTCCATTGTTTGGTAAAGCCCCCATACAAATGTCCCACCGAATTTGGTGACATTATTGGCATTAAACTGTTACAGAAATTTTTATTCATCTAGAATTGGTAGTAAATTACTTGAAATAGAGTAGAAGATGCAGGGTATCATATAGCCGGCATTACCCGACTGTACGCTTTCCGTACCTGTTATACCCTAAACCACTTCGATTTTATATAGGGATGTTTATAAGATTAAGATTTATTGCGCGACTTTGTGCCTCATTCTGCTTCTGTCAATGATTTTCATTAGAAATAATTGTTTCATTTAAGTGTTAAGTAAATAAAAAGACTTATTTTTCATTACAAAATATTAAATATTAAGTTTTCGTCATAATATAAATTCCAGTTGTACAATAAAACTGAATGTATAAGCACCCATAAAGAGTGACTATTTTCACAATTTATTTAATAAAATAAATTGGCGCAAAAACGCGCAACATGTAATTGCGGAATGTTGAAGATAACACATTGTAATTTAATTAGAAATTCACCATCTGGCGGTATGTTACAGAATTCACATTTAAAACTCCACATATATTTTGAAAATACCTTAAATTTAGACATATTTTCAACAATTTTTTTAAAATACTTCTACAATACTTTCGTTAAAACATTTTTTGTAAAAATACTCTAAAATAATTGAACTTGAAGATTTCATAATCAAAGTGTTACTTTTATCAATGGTCAAAAAGATATTAAACTTTAAAATATGTCAATTTGAACTTTTCATAACTGATCGCGAAAATATCAAAAATTTCTTGACTTTAAGGTAGTGCAACTGGGAAAGTAAATAACACATGTCATTGATATGTCATCGGTAGTGATGTAGAATTTTATATTCTTTAATCGTATAATAAAAATTTTTCAAAAATATAAATTTTGATTTTTGAATTAATCTCCATTTTTGGCGATTTCAACCCTCTGCGGGCCGTTTTCGCCAACTTTCAATACCAACCAATCTGCAACCATAAGACACATTTAGGGAAAATTTGAACCTCCTAGCTCATTTCGTTCGGAAGCTAGCGTGCTTTCAACAGACAGACGGACATGGATATATCGTCTTAGAATTTTACCACGACTCAGAATATATATACTTTATGGGGTCTCCGATGTATATTTTAAGGTGTTACAAACAAACCCTCCATCCTTAGGTGGAGGGTATACAAATGGAAGTACTTCCAGGGATTTTACTTAATGAAGTAAATCACACCTGTTATTTTATTATTTAAAAAATATCAAATTTGTTTAATATCTTGTAAGTACTTAAGATATATTGCAATTAAAATATAATAATAATAAAAAAATTAAAAAAATCTAGTACACACCGAATTTTATCATTCTAGCTGTAGTCGTTTAGTTGGTACTATTTTTATCCCTCTGCACCCATTGTATCCATTGAAAGTACGAATTTGGAAAAATCTTTTATTTTTTGTGCCTACGCAGTCTGGGGAATGTATACTCCGAATTTCATGACTCTGGCTGAGGTCATTTGGTTGGTACAATTTCTATCCCCTTTTCCCATTTTAACCCCAAAAAGTACGAATTTCGAAAAATCCGTTTATTTTACGTGTCTACGCATTCAGAGATGTATACACCGAATTTCATTATTCTAGGTACAGCCTTTTTGTTGGTACCATTTTTATACCCTCCACCTCCAGGATGGGGGTATATTCACTTTGTCATTCCGTTTGTAACACCTTAAAATATAGATCGGAGACCCCATAAAGTATATATATTCTGGGTCGTGGTAAAATTCTAAGACGATATAGCCATGTCCGTCTGTCTGTCTGTCTGTTGAAAGCACGATAGCGGCCGAACGAAATGAGCTAGGAGGTTTAAATTTTTCCTAAATGTGTCTTATGGTTGCAGATCGGTTGGGATTGAAAGTGAGCGAAATCGGCCCAGAGGGAAAAATTTTCCCTCACAAGGACTGAAAATACCCCTAATATTTAGAGTATTTCAGCATGTTTTTTGAACATATTAGCTTGTATTTAGTTGATATTTGCAATGCGCATTCCCTTTATAGCATAAAAGGGCACCATAGAGTGATTTTTATTTGTAGGGGGCGAAATGGGACGAAAAGGGATAAAAATAGCACCTATCAAACGACAACAGATAGAAACACGAAATTTGGCGTGTACATACCTCTAATAGAGTAGATACATAATATACAAGTATTGTTTCTAAATTTGCACTTTAAGGGGTTAAATGGGAATAGAGTGATAAAAATAGTACCAACCAAGCGGCTGCACCTAGAATAATGAAATTCATAAAATAGAGGAAATTTTCGAAATTCGTACTTTTAGTGTGTAACATGGAAAAAGGGGATGCAGCTAGAACCATGAAATTCGCGGTATACATTCCTCTGACTGAGTGACACGAAAAAAAAACGTTTTTCCAAATTCGTACTTTCAAGGGATTCAATGGGAGCAGAGGGATAAAAATGGTACCAACTAAAAGGCTACACCTAGAATGATGACATTTTCGAAAGTCGTACGTTTAAGGAGTAAAATTTATGAATTGAAGTATTATTTCCATTATATATAAACATAGTATAAAAATATTGGTAGACTTGGCTTATTAATTAAATTTCTGATTTTGACCGACTGACAATCGCCTAATATTTTCGGCACGTTCACTTTCACAATTACAGCATTGTATTTATTTATAGTAGTAGATTTTAAACAGTGCGCATAACTATACATTATAGTTTAAAATAGTAAACAAATGTAGTAATGTGCATAAACATATCACAATTTTCGTAATATGGTACTGTGTAAAGTCGACATCCTTTACCAGCAGGGTAATACTGTGGAATGCACTCCGTGGTGGAGGGTATATAAGATTCGGCCAGGCCAAACTTAACGCCTTCTTACTTATTATCCCTCTGTTCCCATTTTAAAGGGATAACAAAAGTAAGAATTTGGAAAAAATACTTTTATATTATGTCTCTATTCAGTTAGAGGAATGTACACACCGAATTTCGTGTTTCTAGCTGTTGTCGTTTAATAGGTACCATTTTTATCCCTTTTCGCCCCTTTTCACCCCCTACGAATAAAAATCATTTTGTGGTGCATGTTTTGTTATAGAGGGAATACGAATACCCAATACAAAGTAAGTACAAGCGGACATATTGAAAAAAATATGCTTAAATACTCTAAAATATTAGGGATTATTATGGGTATTTTTAGTCCTTTTGAGGGAAAAAAATTTCCCTTTAGGTCGATTTCGCCCAATCCGATATATGACTATTAGACGCATTTACGCAAACTTTGGGCCTCCTAGCTGCTTTCGTTTAGATGCCAGAGTGTTTTCAACAGAAGGACAGACGGACATTGCTAGATCGTCTTAGTTTTTTTGTGACGATCAAGAATATATATACTTTATAGGGTCTCAGGTCGATATTTCAAGGTGTTACAAACGGAATGACAAGGTTAGTATACATACCCCCATCCTGGAGGTGGAGGGTATAAAAAGTACAACATCCCACTTCATAGCGAATTTATTGAATACAGACCTAAATAAAACATAAGAAAAGAACAATTCAATTCCACAAAAAACATTGATATGATAATTCCTACGATAATTTTGAAATGTTTTATAAAAATATTTTTTTATTTAGTTCGTTATTAAAAATTCTAAATACCTGTATCTTGTCAACTCGGTTAAATTACAGATATTCGTGAAATTTCCTTAGATGAGTTAGTCATCTCCGTGTGTTAGTTGCTAATACGATACAACGATGCACAGTGGTATTTTGCTGGCAAAAAGACAGTTTTCGACAATTAATATTTCAAAATCTAATAATGCAGTTCAATAGAAAAATGTTTCATTAAGAAAAATGCATAATTTGGTTTAGTAAAAATTAATATTTTGACTTGGAAAATGCATTGAAGTCACTTAATTATTGTAACACAAGACCTGATGAACATTTTCATGCAACTCAGTAGTTTATGTATTCCAGCTATTTCATACTGTTATCATTTTAATGTTGGTTTTATTGAAAGTCAGTACTTTGGTCAAATTTGGCAAAATGTCATATATATCTGCTAGAAAAATCTACGGTGAAAGTGGATGAGATCGATTCAGATTTTTTATCGCTCCCAAACAAATTTCGATTCCAATTAGAGATGGGCGCGACTCATGCGATTTGCGTGAATCACGCGTGATCGTGAGCGAAATTTATTTTACTCAAATGAGTGTGCGTGAACGTGAGGACCGAAAAAAATCTTCGTGCGTGAACGTGCGTCATTCAATTTTTTCCTTCATGAGCGTGCATGCACGTGAGTCAATAATAAATCACGCACTCATCTCTAATTCCAATAATCCAAATTTTTTTCGCTCTAGAAACCATATAACATTAACCGATTTTGATCAAATTTGGCCCAACACCTTATAAAGGGTGATTTTTTAGCTATTATCTTTTTGGCAACACTGGTTTAAACAGCTGACGCACGTTTCGTGTTTTGTTTCACTGTCAAACATCTTCAGTTTGGTCTATAATTTAACCATGAATCGTCTTACAAACGAACAACGCTTGCAAATTATTGAATTTTATTATCAGAATGAGTGATCTGTTAAGAAAGTTGAAGAAAGCCGAAGATCCACTTTTTTACCGAAAAATTGTGTTCAGCGACGAAGCTCATTTTTGGCTCAATGGGTACGTAAATAGGCAGAAGAAGGAGTGAATATCAGCCAGAAGCATTGCTAGAGCTACCAATGCATCCAGAAAAGTCACAGTTTTGTGCGGTTTATGGTCTGGTGGCATCATTGGACCGTACTTCTTCAAAGATGAATCGTAACGTAACTGTGAATGGTGAGCGCTACCGTGAGATGATATCCAATTTTTTTTGCCCAAAATGCAAGAGCTTGACTTGCATGACATGTGGTTTCAACAAGACGGTGCCACATGCCACACAGCACGCGCAACAATGGACTTATTGAGAGGAGAGTTCGGTGAACATTTTATTTCACGTTCGGGACCGGTCAATTGGCCGCCTAGATCGTACGATTTAACGCCTTTAGACTATTTTTTGTGGGACTATGTTAAAGCTCATGTCCATACAGACAAGCCCGCTTCAATTGACGCATTGGAAGACAACATTGAAGCATTTTTTCGTGAGATACCGGCGGAAATGTTGGAAAGAGTATGCCAAAATTCGACTAAGCGGATGGACCATTTGAGGCGCAGTCAAGGTCAACATTTGCATGAAAAAATCTTCAAATATTAAATTATATGGACCGTACTATCGATTCAAATAAAGATTTCATACATTTTTCTCAATTTTATGTGTTTTTTTAAAGACTTTCCTATAGCATTTAAAAAATCACCCTATATTTTAACTGGAAACATCTATGGTGGATATGGGTAAAATCGGTTCAGATATAGGTTCCATATAAATGTCGCCGATATTCCTCTTTCTGCTCAAAAAAAAAACACATATGGTAACAGATTATGATCAGATCAAATTATATTTCACCTGGAAACATACATCATCGGTCCATGATATATGACACATTATATAGTCGGCCCTGCCCGAGCATTACCATTTCCTGTTTTCTATTCAAAAGTTATAGAATTAATTGAAAATTGATTTTTTGACCTACTGTGAATGATATGCGGTCAGATAAGAACTACAACCCAGCAAAAACTTGGTAATAACACCTCATTATTTTTAGCATTATCTAGTAATGACAGCTCATTACGCCCTGCATTATTCTGAAGTATGAAATAATTACTTCCTTATAATGGTTTAAATAAGTAGTTATTGGTAAGTTAAATTTCATAGAACTTCAAATTTTTTAAAAATTAATTTTCTACATTTTTGTGGTGAGTCAGAGAATAGCAGTGCTGTTGTTATCGCAGCTTAGTTATCCAGGCTTGAAGAAAATCGGCCCTAAATTCTGTATTCAGATTGTTAACAAGTCGATACAAAATATATAATTTAATCAAAATGTTGTTTTCATCACTTATTAAGCCCATTATTGATAATACATTATTTGGCTAGTTATCAATAATGACTTATTTCGTATCTTCCTAAGGCCATTTATTTTACAACTCGTTTAGAAGTACTTATTTATTAAATTTTCGTAAGCGTGCATGGATGTACTTATATTTCAACTTTTTGTAAGTGTGCGTGGAAGTACTTATTTTTGTACAATCCCTTTATAAAACTAATTAGAAACGGATCCGAAAAATAAGTAGTGAAGTTTTTTGGTTTTGCCATATTCGCCACATTACTTGGTAATGAGAGTTTTTGCTGGGAGCCTAAACAATACAAAGTTTGCTCTGATTCTCTGATCATAGTTAGTATTGCCATATACCTACGTCTTCTTCAGCTTGTAGAAAATTGTAAGCTTAATTGGATAGCAATCAATACAAGTTCGTAGAAAGTCTGTGGAAACTTTTTGTGGTCTGGGTAGTATAAAAATGAAATTTGTTTTGTTCTTATCTAGTTTCGCATAATATTTGTAAATATATATACATTTCATTTAAGCAACTGTCATATGTTTATTATAATGGCTTAAGGTCGTTAAATCATAACTACTATCATACAGTGGTTTCAAAGGAAAAAAGGGGGGTAAGTTCAGGGCTACGCAGAATTGCATACACCCTACCTTTTTTAAAGCTTAGACATGTCACTGTGTGTGTGTTTCCATCAAGTAACGTTGAAGAAAATCGGATCAGATTTCCATATAAAAATATCCATCCGATTTACTCTATTAATGCTCTAGTACTCACATTTCATTTTAGATCTTAGATTTGGATCTATTTCCAGATCAAAGTTATATTTTATCTCCGAAAATTTCTCGTCGGTTTAATATGAAATTCCTCTATTGAAATAATTCAACTGACAAAGTAATCACGAATCTCATGAAGATCTATAAACTTCGACCAACCATAGTAGGGTGTAACTGAGATTCGTTAAGCGCCCATTCATTGTGGACAATGCGTATGTATTTACGGCCTCGTTTTATCAGGATGACACACGCTAATGTTCGATAAATTGTGCGCGACAAACTGATAATGGTGACCGTGATTTATCAAAACCAAAACAAAATTGATTTCATTGTAAAGTTCAGTCGTTCGCATACATTACGGGTAATTAGGGCAAGTAGCTGCGAAAACGAAAATAACAATACAAATATATAAAATATTTTAAATAATTTTGCAAAAAAAATAAATATAAGATTTGTAACACGACTGTAACAACATAACCGCAAGTCGACGGCAATCAATGAATACGTCCACCACTGTTATTATAGGAGCATCGGCTACAAGCTCACGAAATCGTCAGAATGGATGTACGTGTTGCCATCCCGCACCGCCAGTTACAACGTTGCCAGGTAATTCAGGATTTTTCGCAAAAAAAAAACGAGCTATTTTGTGAAATTTGTAATCAATGAATGATACTCTTGAACAAAAGTGAGCCAAAGAAACTATTTCGTTATTACAGTTGAACGAAAAGTCCAACAACCATTTGTGCCAGTTAGAATAATGGTAGCCTAAGTCAAAAATCCACAAAATTGAGATATGCCAATTTTTCTCGTTACTTTGATCAGATCTCTAATTTAAGAACTTTTATTTTTAACATTTATAAAAAATATACCCTTACAATGACATTTCTCATTTTATGCACACCAAAATTGTTTTTAGTGTTAGTTTGAAAGTGGTCTAAGTCACACTATATCCACTAATATTGATGCGTGGCGTTGCAAACAAACATTTTTATACCCTCCACCTCCAGGATGGGGGTATACTAACTTTGTCATTCCGTTTGTAACACCTTGAAATATCGACCTGAGACCCTATAAAGTATATATATTCTTGATCGTCATAAAATTCTAAGACGATCTAGCCATATCCGTCCATCCGTCCGTCTGTCCGTCTGTTGAAAGCACGCTAGCATCTAAACGAAAGGAGCTAGGACGTTCAAATTTTCCATAAATGCGTCTTATAGTCGTAGATCGGTTGGGATTGATATGGGGCGAAATCGGCCCAAAGGGAAAAAAAATCCTTCACAAGGACTAAAAATACCCACAATAATCCCTAATATTTTAGCGTATTTAAGCATGTTTTTTGAATATGTCTGTTTATATTTGCTTGAAATTTTGGTATGCGCATTCCCCTTATATCAAAAACGTGCACCATAAAGTGATTCTTATTTGTAGGGAGTGAAATGGGGCAAAAAAGGGATAAAAATGGTACACATTAAACGACAACAGCTAGAAACACGAAATTCGCTGTGTACATTCCTCTAATTGAGTAGATACATAATATAAAAGTATTTTTTTTTTCAAATTCGTACTTTTAAGGGGTAAAATGGGAATAGAGGGATAAAAATGGTACCAACCAAACGGCTGTACCTAGAATAATGAAATTCGGTGTATACATTCCTCTGATTGCATAGACAAGTAAAATACACGGATTTTTCAAAATTCGTACTTTATGGGGTTAAAATAAAAAAGGGGATAAAAATAGTACCAATCAAATGACCACAGCTAGAGTCATGAAATTCGGAGTATACATTCCTCTGACTGTGTATACACGGAAAATAAACTGATTTTTCGAAATTCGTACTTTTTGGGGACAAAATAGAAAAAGGGGATAAAAATAGTGCCAACCAAATGACCGAAGCTAGAGTCATGAAATTCGAAGTATACATTCCTTTGACTGTGTAGACACGGAAAATAAACGAATTTTTCAGTGGGATAAAAATAGTACCAAGTAAACGACTACAGCTAGAAAGATGAAATTCTAATTGCGTAGAAACGTCAAGGGGGTAAAAATGGTACCAACCACATGGTCGCAGCTGGAATCATGGAATTCGGTGTATACATTCCTCTGCCTGCATAGACACGCAAAATAAAAAGTTTTTTTACCAAATTTGTACCTTTTCTATTATGGCAAAAATTGGTTGAATCATGAAGTTAGGTTTTTTTGCACTATGTGATAATGGATTTTCAAAATTTGTACTTTTGGAATTAAAATATTATGAAAATACAACCAACTGTAGCACACACTATCTACCAATATTTATGTTATTTAAGCCTTTTGAAAATATAAATATAAGAATATTTATTTTTTGATTTGAAATAAATAATGGTTTGAAATAATTAAAATATTATATTTATTTATACAATTATTTTTTCAATATTTGTATTTGTTTTGGTTTGCCTATATTAAAAAAATTATAACATTACTGCACCTCTACGAAAACCGACAACCTCTGTGGAATGCAATCCATGGTGGAGGGTATATAAAGTTCGGCCCGGTCGAACTTAACGCCGTTTTTACTTGTTTTTATTTATAATGTCCATTTCAGGTGATTTGGATAATTTGAATAACATATAAAATGAAATTATTTGAAAAGTAAATAATAATTTCAATATAAAGTTTCTATTATTATTATTATTTCTTTTTTTAAATATTTTGTGTTTTCTTTCTTTTTTGGTAAGGAAATATTACTTTTGCGAAAAAAATAAAAATATTGTTGGTTCAATTTTGAGAAGAATGAAAGTGGTTCCCTTGGATGTACCAACGTTGTCGTTTTTTTTTATAAAAGTTCGATATTCTAAGAAAAAATGTTGTGCTTCGGTGGAAAAATATTTTTCAATTGACTCAGAGAACGGATAAATTATGACTAGACCACTATCATTCTAACCCGGCAAAAACTCTCATTACCAAGTAATGTGGGGAATAAGGCAAAACCAAAAACCTTCACTACTTATTTTTCGGATCCGTTTATAATTATTTTTATAAAAGGATTGTACAAAAAAAAGTACTTCCACGCACGCTTACGAAAAGTTAATAAATAAGTACTTCTAAACGAGTTGTAAAATAAGTGGCCTCAGGAAGATACAAAATAAGTCATTATAGATAACTAGCCAAATAATGTATTATCAATAATGGTCTTAATATGTGAACAACATTTTTATTAAATTATTTATTTTGTATCGACTTCTGAATACAGAATTTAGGGCTGTTTTTCTTTTAGCCTGGCTAACTAAGCTGCGATAACAATATCGCTGCTATTCTCTGACTCACCACAAAAATGTAGAAAATAAATTTTTAAATTCTGAAGTTCTATGAAATTTATCTTACCAAAAACTACTTATTTAGACCATTATAAGGAAGTAATTATTTCATACTTCAAAATAATGAAGGGCGTAACGAGCTGACATTACTAGGTAATGATAAAAATAATGAGGTGTCATTACCATGGTTTTGCTGGGAACTGGCACATTTAATTTCATATTTCTCCCCCCCAAAAAAGTTTGGACATCATTAAATAATGATCGAATTCTCAAATACAGTTATTCAAAAAGACACTAAGGTGGATCAAAAATAAAGTATTTTTTATAAGGTAATTTTAAAAAATGTTGTATTTTTTGTGGTGTGAGAAGCAATTATAACTTTTTGTCTACTTTCAAGCTAATTTCCTCTAGTTTTAAAGAAAATTGCAAATCCTAAAAAATATATTGTTTTTCTTTTATTATATTTATTTATTTTATAAACAAAAAATATACCTTAGATTTTTGTCGGATATTTGTTATACCCTAAACCTCCAGGATGGGGTTATACTAACATTGTCATTCCTTTTGTAACAGCTTGAAATATCGACCTGAGACCCTATAAAGTATATATATTCTTGATCGTCATAAAATTCTAAGATGATCTAGCCATGTCCATCCGTCTGGTGAAAGAACGCTGGCATCTAAACAAAAGGAGCTAGGAGGTCCACATTTTGCATGAATACAGCTTAAAGTTGTAGAACGGTTGGGATTGCAAATGGGCAAAATCGGTCCAAAGGGAATTTTTTCCCTCACAAGGACTAGAAATACCCATAATAATCCCCAATATTTTAGAGTATTTAAGTATATTTTCTCAATATGTCTGCTTGTACTTACTTGATATTCGGTATGCACATCCCCCCTATAACAAAAACCACAAAGTGATAGTTATTCGTAGGGAGTGAAATGGGGCAAAAAGAGATAAAAATGATACCTATTGTACGACGACAGCTAGAAACACGAAATTCGGTGTGTACATTCCTCTAATCGAGTAGATACATAATATTAAAGTATTTTTTCCAAATTCGTACTTTGAGGGGTTAAAATGGGAATAGAGGGATAAAAATTGTACCAACCAAATGGCCGCAGCTAGAGCCATGAAATTCGGTGTATAAATTCCACTGACTGCGTAGATACGAAAAATGAAAAGGTTTTTTCCAAATTCGTACTTTCAAGGGATGCAAATAGGAACAAAAACAAAACAAAAAGCGGCTACAGCTAGAATGATAAAATTCGGTGTGTACATCCCTCTAATTGTGTAGACACCTAAAAACAGAGATTTTCGAAAGTTGTACAGTTAAGGGGGTAAAAGGGAACCATCCAAATGGTCGCAGCTAGAATCATGGAATTCGGTGTCAAAAGGAAAGGGACTGCATAGAAACGCAAAATAAAAAGATTTTTCCAAATTCGTACTTTATTTTGTTGCTTTTACGACAAAAATGGGTAGAATCATGAAGTTAGATTATCTTGCACGGTGTACGTGAGAGGTAATGTATTTTCAAAATTCATTATTCTTTGGAATTAAAAGAGAATAGAAATACAAACAACCACAATCCCCAAATATTTAGGCTTTTTTGAAGATTGACTTTTTGGTTTTTTGAATTTTGAATTGACTTGAAGTATTATTTCGATGTATAATTATATTGGTAGCCTTGCCGTGGATTAAAATAATTAAAATTTTAGTTTTTTCGTTTGCATTTTTTTGGTGTGTAATCAATATTTGATTTGAACTGGGATATTGTCCTGGCTCAAGACCATTTTGCTTGTATGTTTAATAGAATGCAAATTTATTTACAATGGCATGGTGACATTTATTACTTGGCTGCAGACCATGTCAAAAGTCTTTTCATGGTCGAAATCATGATCGTTAAAATTTTATATTTATTTATTAATATTTGTATTAGCTTTTTGTTTTTTGCAATACATGTATTTGTTTTGGTTTGGCTATATTAAAAAAATTAACATTTCCCTGTAATGTTGCTGTACTTCTACGAAAATCGACAGCCTTTGTGGAATGCAATCCATGATGGATGGGGGTATATAAAGATCGGCACGGCCCAACTTAACGCCGGTTTACTTGATTTTTTCTAATTTCCAGCACATTTTTTCTACTTTCACAGGAAATTATCAAATTTTAAAAAAATATTTTTTTATATTTATTTTTTAAACAAAAAATAGTTAATAGGGTCAGTCAGTAAGGCGATACATAAGTTTCATGATGGTGTTTCTGGTACTTACCCTAAAACAATTATAAACAATGCTATTACTAGCACTATTAACTATTAACGAATTTTACAAAAATCGAAAGTATATTTTTTGTTTAAAAAACAAATGAAAATATAGAAAAAAGATTTAAAAAAATATTTTTTAAGAATGACAAAACTAAAAGAAATTTGTTTGATATTAGAAATATTTCATATTTGTAACTCATACCACAAAAAAATTTAGACATTTTTTTTTTCAATTTCTTATTTTTTTAAATCGGAATTTTTTTGTCTTGTACAAAGGTACATAATTGCAAAAAAATATTGGATAGAAGAGCCAAAATATGGAAATGTAAACGGCTGTATGAATAAGTTGTAAAATAATTTGTAATCAGTCACTTTTTATTTCAAACGGTGATTTGACATTTATAAATATTTTTTGGACGATTGTTCATTTTTTTATTATTTGTGACTCAGTAGCTAATTGTGATGGCCCAATAATAATAATAGAATAGATAATAATAGATGGCCCAATAGAAATTACCTTAAAATATTTTTGGGGGATGTATTATTGTGGGTAAAATTCTGAAAAAACTATGTAGTATACGTAGTTTATAGGTTTTCTCCTCCGGGGTAAGTGCAAAGCCGGCTACGCAGAGTAAAAGATACAGCTTAATTGTGCAATTGAATTTTGGGTAATTCGGAGTAGTGAAGAATGGTCTAGGCCTTTTTTTTCAATTTTTTTATCACACTTTTTAGAGCGATTTTGGGTATTTTTTCCATTATGACGAATTAATCAAAAATTCGCTTTTGATATTGGGTAATTATTCACACAACCCAAAATGAAATCTTTTGATTTTGCAGTAATCACAGATTATACTTATTTACGCTCTTATAAGGGATATTTACGAAGTTATGAGAATTTTAAATATTCGAAATATATAAAAAATATATTTTCAAACAATAAATAATAAATATAATTTATAAATAATATTATTTATATCAGTAGACTTACCTCTAACATGAAATAATGTCGCTTCTTGTGTAACTCTGAATCTGGAAAAGATAAGACAAAATAAAACTATTATTTTTGATTCTCTTTTGTATTTGTTCAGCTAAAAATAAAATAAAACTAACAACACCAGTTTTTCCTATGCCCTCAAGCTGAACAAATACAAAAGAGAATTAATAAAACAAAAGGTCAACAATACACAAAATCAATATTATTTTTGGTAAAATATACTTTTTTAATATGGAAAAAACACATCATCCTCATTCTATTAATTCCGATTTATCCACGCGTTTTTACTCTCTTCTTCGGTATACATTAAAGCGTTTATGGGTTTCACTAAAAACTAACAAAGTAGCTAAAAAACTTAGAAACTGGAAAAATATAAATTTAAAGCGAAACACAAAGAAAAACGTTTGGCAGTCGTTTATCATAAATATAATTTATTTGTCTCAAAGGATCTACTTTTACAACAACAGTTGAACCATGAATCCCGCAAATGAAAACGTCTATATCTTAGAAAGAAATAAAAACAAACATTTTCTTTTCCAATTTTTTGCTACTTTTATCTTTTCTGCTCAGTGTTTTCTTCGATCTGAAGAATTGTCAAAGAGTGATTCAAAAGTTGTGAAAATTTGGATCATCGCCAACGAATTTAACATAGTTCATTTAAAAATTCCAATATGTTTTTGACCAAAAATTTCATTCCATTCAAAAAATTTTTGATATTTTTTGTTTTTGGTGGCCAATTTCTTAAAACAATAAATTTTTGGGATTTATTTTCCCCGTTTTAGGAATTGTGGGCTTTTTATCCCTTGCATATTTTTGAATTACTGGCAGTAAATCTTCTTAACAAAATCAATTTTTGGTATTTATTTTCCCAGTTTTCGGAATTGTGGGTTTTTTTTGGGAATTTTTTCCCCGTTTTAGGAATTGTGGGATTTTTATCCCATACCTATTTTTGAATTACTGGCGGTCATTTTCTTTTAAATTTTAGTTTTTGGGATTTATTTTCTACGTTTTAGGAATTGTGGGATTTTTAGTACATGCATATTTTTGAATTACCGGCGGTCAATTAAATTAAAAAAATAATGTTTGGCATTTATTTTCCCCGTTTTAGGAATTGTATGTAGGTATCACATAAATGCTTTTGAATTACCGGCGGTTAATTTTCTAAAAAAAAAAATTTTTTTGGTATTTATTTTCCCTATTTTAGGAATTGTGGAATTAATATGTGGGGTATTCCATAAATGTTTTTGAATTACCGTCGGTCAATTATCTTAAAAAAATATATTGTTGGGATTTATTTTCCCCGTTTTAGGAATTGTGAGATTTTTATGTTTACAATTATTTAATTAAATAATTTAATATTTTAATTTAAGTTTTTGGGATTTAGTTTTCCCGTTTTAGGATTTGTGGAATTTTAGGTATCTCGTAAATGTTTTTGATATACTGGCGGTCAATTTTCTTTTAAAACTTAAGTTTTTCGAATATATTTTCCCCGTTTTAGGAATTGTGGCATTTTTATGTGGGTGTACCATAAATGTTTTTCAATTACTGGCGTTTAAGTTTCTTTAAAATATAAGTTTTTGGGATTTATTTTCCCCGTTTTGCGAATTGTGGGATTTTCCCATAAATGTTTCTAAATTACTGGCGGGTCAATTATCTTTAAAAAAATCAAATTTTTGGGATTTATTTTCCCCATTTTAGGAATTGTGGAATATTTATGTGGAGGGGTATCCCATAAATGTGTTTGAATTACTGGCGGTCAATTATTTTAAGCAATTTAATTTTTGGTATTTATTTTCCATTGTGGGATTTTTATGTGGAGGATTAGGAGGGTAAATTTTCTAAAAAAAAAAAATAAATTTTTGGGATATATTTTCCCCGTTGTACAAATTGTGGGAGAACCCATACATTTTTTTGAATTTTCTTAAAAAATTAAATTTTTGGGATTTAGTTTCCCCATTTTAGGAATTGTGGGTTTTTTATGTGGGGGTATCTCATAAATGTGTTTGCATTACTAGAGGTTAGTTTTCTTAAAAAAACGTTTTTAGGATTTATTTTCCCCATTTAAGGAATTGTTAAAATAAAACGTGAGGTATCCCATAAATGTTTCTAAATTACTGACGGTCAATTTTCTTAAAAAAAATCACATTTTTGGTATTTATCTTCCCTGTTTTAGGAATTGTGGCATTTTTATGTGGGGGTATCTCACAAATGTGTTTGAAATACTGGCGCTCAATTTGCTGTAAATAAATACAATTTTGGGATTTATTTTCACCGTTTTAGGAATTGTGGGATTTTTATCCCATACCTAGTTTTGAATTGCTGCCGGTCAATTATCTTCAAATATTAAATTTTAGGATATATTTTCCCCGTTTAAGGAATTATGGGATTTTATGTAGGGGTTGTGTGCTTTTAATATGGTGGTATCCTATGAATAATTTTGAATTACTTGCGGTTAATTTTCTTTAAAAAAATAATTTTTTGGGATATATTTTCCCCTTTTTAGGACTTGTGGAATTTTTATGTGGGGTATTCCACAAGTTAAAGTTTTATATGAGGTTAACCCATAAATGTTTTTGAATTAAAAAAAAAATAGTTTTTGGTATTTATTTTCCCCGTTTTAGAAATTGTGGAATTAATATGTGGGCTATCCAATAAATGTTTTTGAACTTCTAACGGTAATTTTTTAATTTAAGTTTTTGGGATTTATTTTCCCCATTTAAGGAATTGTGGAATTTTTATGTGGGGTATCCCATATATGTGATCGAATTACTAGCGGTTAATTTTCTTAAAAAATTAAATTTTTGGGATTTATTTTCCCCGTTTTCAGAATTGTGGGATTTTTATGCTTCAATTAATGACATTAATTTTTTTAATTTAAGTTGGTTTTGAATTATTGACGGTCCATTTTCTTAAAAAATAAATTTGTGGGATTTAATTTCCCCGTTTTAGGAATTGTGGGATTGCTATCCCATACATATTTTTGAATTAATGGCAGTCAATTTTCTTTAAAAATTATTTTTGGGAATATATTTTCCCCGTTTTAGGAATTGTGGGAGTTTTATGTGGGGATATCCCATAAATGTTTTTATGGAATGAATTACTGGCGGTTAAAAAAATAAGTTTTTGGAATTTTTTCCGGATTTGTGGAATTATTTTGTGCTTGAATTACTGGTGGTTAATTTTCTAAAAAATACATTTTTGGGATTTATTTCCCCCGTTTTAGGAATTGTGGGATTTTTATGCTTGAATTAATGACGTTCATTTTTTAATTAAGTTGGTTTTGAAATATTGATGGTCCATTTTCTTAAAAAATAAATTTATGGGATATAATTTCCCCGTTTTAGGAATTGTGGAATTTTTATCCCATACATATTTTTGAACTACTGGCACTCAATTTTCTTAAAAAATTAATTTTTGGGATATGTTTTCCCCGTTTTAGGAATTGTGGGAGTTTTATGTGGGGATATCCCACAAAAGGTTTTTATGGAATGAATTACTGGCAGTTAAAAAATAAGTTTTTGGAATTTTTATGTGTTTGAATTACTGGTGGTCAATTAATTAAAAAAAAATAGTTTTTGGGATTTATTTTCCCCGCTTTCGAAATTGTGGAATTAATATGTGGGCTATCCAATAAATGTTTTTGAATTTCTAACAGTAATTTTTTAATTTAATTTTTTGGGATTTATTTTCCCCGTTTTAGGAATTGTGAGATTTGTATCCCTTAAATATTTAGTTTTAGCCAAATATTTCACTAACTTTACATATCTTACAGCTATCCTGATTTTCATGTCGGCTGGCCTGAACTTGGCGCTTGGCTTAGGATGGGACCAATACAGTGTCTTTGGACCGCTGAAGCATTTCCGCTTCTCCTGGTTTATTGGAGTGATTGCGGGGACGATACTCTCTATACCGCTGACAAAATTCCTACCCAAGAAATTCACCATGGTTTGTATTGGCGGATGGCACACCCAAAACTGGCAACTAAATAGCAAATCCTCTCTCATCCTTAGCTGGCCTCATCACTGCTGGTCCTGACCGGTGGTATACTCTTCACAAGTGCTCCGTACACCAATGACGCTCTGCTGGTGGGCCGCTATCTTAACGGCATTGCCGTGGGCTTGGCCACCGTTACATTTCTGTGGCACTCCAGCGAGATAGCCGTGAATTCATATCGTGGTTCGTGTCTGGCCATCGAGCAGTATGCGCTGACAGTCGGCATAGCCGTTCAGATGATTTACACTTCACAGTGGGAGCCGTGGGACACCTTTCCCGCGAATCGTTTGCACGGGATTCTCGATATCATTTTTGGGGCATTGGCTGCACCAGCCTGCCTGGTGCGTTTCATTGAATCTCCCCTTGACGACCTAAGCAAGGGCGACGAGGCAGCCGCATTGGAGTCGTTGATTCTCTTGGAAAGGTCTACGGCTATTACCGCGGTCACAACAGCTCGCTGTGAGGAGCTGAAAGTGTATATGCGTGACCAGACAGATCTGACGCTGATGGACAGCGTGAAACAAGGCGTCTTGCCCTTGGTCAAAATGATCATCTTCCGCAGTATGATGCTGGCCTTTAGCTACTCCCTGCCCCTGAATGTTGCACTCAATTACGGCGCCCTGATGAACTCAATCACCTGGCCCGCCATTGTGGCCGGTTGTTTGCGCATTTTTGGCTGTTTCCTTGCCCAACTGCAGGTGGACTATTTGGGCCGCAAGGCGCCCTCGTTGGTTTGCACCGTCGTCATTGGCGGTCTACTGATCGGCATTGGCGCCATATGCACCAATTATCTCAATTTGGATGATGCTCGCTCCATGTCCATTGTGACGTCGCTTTGTTTGCTGGTGCAATTCTTTGCGGGCTTTTTTGCCCCCTTCACATCGGCCTACATGGGCGAAGCATTTCCGCTGCAAGTCAAGCCCTATGGCTTGGCCATCTGTGTGATCGTGGAACAGCTGATACACATCATTGTCATCTGTACATTCGTCGGCCTTAATTGTGGCGTTTTTCTAGCCCCCGGTATTATGGTAGTTGTGGCGTCCGTAGCTCTGTGTGTGACTATGCCGGAGACGAGGAAAACGTCACTGAAGGAGGCTCAAGGCCGTTTTAGGCATTTATTGCATTTGAAAATGTTGTAAATATTGTGTAGACTGTAATACTATATATTTTTGCTTGTTTTGTATTGATTAAATTAAAATAATTGATTATTAAAATAATTGTAAAATTTTGAAAGTAAATATATTTTAGATTCCAATTTTGTTAAATATAATTTCCATTCTATGACATACAGAAAGAAATCTTCAATAGAATGCACTTAAATAATCAAAATATTAGGGTTCATTGTGGAAGTTTTAGATCCATGTTAGGGCAATTTTCCCCCACCTGCAACGATTTCGCCCATTTGCTATCCCAACAGATCGAAAAAATATCAGACGAACTCATGGAAATTTTATAATTGCTAGAAAAAAATGTAAAAAACTCCCTCCAAATCAAACCTCATGATTCCAGCTACTACTATTTACTGGGTACAATTTTTATCCCATTTCAATCTAAAAAGTACAATTTTCCAAAATCCTGTTCACAGAGAAATATAGACACCGAATTTCATGATTATATTTACAGTCATCTGTGTGGTACTATTTTTATCCCTTTTTCCCAATTCGACCCCAAAACGTACGAATTGAAAATATCTTTTTATTTTGTGCCTCTATATAGTCGTTTGCTCGGTACTATTTTTATTCCCTTTGCACACATTTTGTCCCTAAAAGCACGAATTTGAAAACATATTCTTATTTTGCACCTTTTTGCAGTCAGAGGAATGCTTACACCGAATTCCATGATTAGAAATGCAACCATTCGCTTGGTACTATTTTTATCCCTTACCGCATTTTGGACCTAATTTCGAAAGATTTCATTATTGTGCTCGTCCATATAATCAGAGCGACGTGCGCGCAGATTTCATGATTATAAATGCAACCATGTGCTTGGTACTATTTTTATCCCTTTTACACTTTTTGACCCTAAAAGTACGAATTGAAAAAAAAAATATATATTTTTATTTTATTATACCCTCCACCTTCAGGATGGGGACAAAGTTAGTATGCCATTCCGTTTGTAACACCTTGAAATATCGACCTGAGACCTTATAAAGTATATATATTCTTGATCGTCATTCTAAGACGATCTAGCCTAAGACGTCTGAGCTAGCATCTAAACGAAAGGAGCTAGAACGTTCAAATTTTCCATAAATGCGTCTTATAGTCATAGATCAGTTGGGATTGAAACTGCGCGAAATCGGCCCAAAGGGAAAATTTTTCCCCCACAAGGACTAAAAATACCCATAATAACCCCTAATATTTTAGTGTATTTAAGTATATTTTTTCATATGTTTGCTTGTTCTTACTTGATATTGGGTATGTGCAATCCCCCTATAACAAAAACGTGCACCATAAAGTGATTCTTATTCGTAGGGGGTGAAATGGGACAAAAAGGGATAAAAATGGTGCCAATTAAACAAAAACTGTTAGAAACACACAATTCGCTGTTTACAGTCCTCTAATTGAGCAGATACATAATACAAAAGTTTTTTTCCAAATTAGTACTTTTAAGGGGTAAAATGGGAATAGAGGGATAAAAATGGTACCAAGCAAACGGATGCACCTAGAATAATGAAATTCGGTCTATACATTCCTCTGATTGCATAGGCACGTAAAATAAAGGGATTTTTCGAAATTCGTACTTTTTGGGGTTGAAATGAAAAAAGGGGATAACAATTGTACCAACCAAATGACTGCAGCTAAAGTCATGAAATTCGGAGCATACATTCCTCTGACTGCATAGGCACACGTAATGAAGAGATTTTTCCAAATTCGAACTTTGTATTTTATTTTTACGTCAAAAATGGGAAAAGTGATAAAACTGGCAGCGAGCAAATGGATATATAGTGTAAACATATTGGTATTAGAATTTTATAGGTAGTTATAAAATTGTTTCGGTTTGGCTATATTTTTTTTTTCACTGAACCAACACACAGGGGATGCCCCCTATAAATGCAGTGCATTGCGTTGGTGGAAGGAAGATCAGGTATCGGAAGGAGGAAAGAGGGAGTAGTATCTGTTGACATCTGTTTTGAATCTCTGAATGTCGTAATTGGAGGGAAAGATATTTGCCGGAAGTAGATTCCACATACGGATAGTACGGGCGAAGAACGAATTTATTCTGTAATGTGTAGTGCGGCCGGTTGTCCAATCGACAACAAATGGGTGAGCGTTCCTGGAGAGTCGCGTATCTCTACCAAACGTTCTCACGGGCGGTATAAGATCACGAATTTCCGAAGAACAAACACCATGAAAGTATCGATAGAACAATGACACACAACCAACATTACGACGGTGTTCAAGGGAGACAATAGAATTGGATATGCTACCGTCACCTATCAACACCATCGCCCTCCTCTGGACACGGTCAAGTAGCTCCAGTTATGAAGCTGGAGCACCCGACCATATATGGGAGTTGTATTCCATCTTTGGTCTGATGTAGGTAGTGTAGATATTGAGAAGATCAGAGGGTGTAAAATATTTCTTACATCTTTTTAAAAAGCCTAAACATTTGAAGGCATCTTTCGACACATCAAATACATGTTTTGTCCAACGAACATCACGTTGTATTTTTATGACAAGAACATCGAGAGCATCTGATTGCTAAATATCTACAACGTTCATTAAAATCGACGACACCGTTGGATCAGTGAATCGCTTGCGAGCACTGGGTCTTACGTGCATTAAAATCTACCCTATTCTCTCGACCCCATTCAGAAATGGCCAGCAAATAGTGACTCATCCATCAATTGCCTTTTATCCTCAATTTCTTGACGACTTGGTCTATGATCGAATGAGTATGAATGACAGAGGTTGCTGTCATCCGCGAATGAGTATATTGGATTCGAAGTCCGATCCAAGAGGTCGTCGATGAAAATAAGAAAAAGGGAGGGGGAAAGGACAGAGCCCTGTGGTACTCCTGCGGTTAACCTATGCTCATCGGATGAGAACCTATCTACAACAACACGTATAGTGCGATCTCTGAGGAAGCTCGATATAAATCGAGAGAAGTCACTATCAACAGCAAAAGCGATGAGCTTTGATATGAGTGCGCCGTGCCAAACTCTATCAAAAGCCTTGGAGATATCTAGAGCAACGACCTTACTCTCACCAAGCTTGTGAATAGATCGATTCCACTTTGCGGATAGCAGTGTCATCAGGTCTCCCGTAGATCGATTCCTACGGAAGCCATACTGTCGATCATTAAGTAAGTCATTAGTTTCTAAATACCTCACAAGATGGTGGTTAACCATACTCTCCATAACCTTCGAAAGCGCTGAGCAAACCGCGATCGGTCGATAGTTAGCAGAATTATTAGCCTCACCTTGTTTAGGGATGGGCTGGATGTTCGCAATCTTCCAACGCGCTGGGAAAACCCCTGCACGGTATGCAAGGTTGAAAAGATTACGAAGGGGACGGGCAAGCGTCGAAGAGCACTTACATAGGACCAGTGCTGAAATGCCATCCGGGCCTGGAGATTTATTTACGTCAAAAATTGCGAGAATAATATCTGAGGCATGGAACTTGATACATTTTCGATCACGGGTAGTGGTTGATTGCTTTCCGGCAAGGATGAATTCCTTGCAAACATTTCAGCCAATAGGTTAGCTTTGGCAACCGGGTTAGTGAATATCTGGTCATCTTTAACAAGAGTTGGGATTGATGAGGAGTTATCCTTTACTCTTCTTACAAATGACCAAATGCTCTTACTTCCCCTGGGAGAAGAAAGAATCTTGGCTCGAAGACGTTGTTCGTACAGAAACTTTTCACGTCTAAGTACCCTGGCACACATGGTTCTTGTCTGCTTGCGTAGCAGATCAGTGGTGGCATTTTTATTTAAACGCCATTATTAAAAAATTAAACATTTTACTGCACTTCTACGTAAAATCGACAGTCTTTGTAGAATGCAATCCATGGTGGAGGGTATATAAAGTTCGGCCCGGCCTAACTTAACGCCGTTGTAACTTGTTCAGAATTTCATGTTTTCAGGTCCAGCCGATTGGTTGGTACCATTTTTACGATTTTCCCAATTGTACCCCATACGAGATTCGAAAAATTCCTTTTTTACGTGCCTAGGCAACAGCAGGGATGTAGACTGCAAATTACATGTTACTTGTTGTTGTTACATGATTCGTGCCATTTTCATCCCTATTTGCCCATTTCACCCTTTAAAAGTACGACTTTCGGAAAAAATAAAAAATTATTTTATTTGCAAGTGACGTCTGTAAATTATCTGATATTTGACAGAGAATCAGCCAAAATGTCGATGTAAGATTATTCGGGATTGTGTTGTCATTTATTTTGGTTTAAGAACAAAGGTTGTGCTGAAGTCTTCAGCAGAACCCAAAATTAGCAAAAAGGCAAAGTGAGACCTTTATTGTTGCAGCTAAAAGTTGACTGCGCAGTTTCGATGGGCGATACCCCATCTCGTCAGAACTTTCGCAACGAATGTATGTCTTTGACTTTGAAATCAGGGTTCATACTAGTAACAGCGTTCACATATGACAAATGAGAAGCGCTGATAAACAAAATATTCCACCGAACTAAGTCGACACACTAAAAAGCTCACTTTGCCAATTCAATTTTATGCATGTGCTCGCAACAATTCAAAGGTTGTTGTTGTACGGTATGACCCGTCTTCACTGTACCTCGTGTGTATTGTTGTTGTTTGTATGTATTGTTGGTCTGTTATGTTGTATGTGTTGTCATTTATTTTGGTTTAAGACCAAAGGTTGTGCTGAAGTCTTCAGCAGAACCCAAAATTATATAATAACAGACCAACTATACATACAAACAACATTATTCGGGATTTATTTTCCACGCTTTGGGAATTGTGGGATTTTTATATGAGGTATCATAAACACTGTTTCTCAAAAGTAAAATTATTGCAAATTGCATATATGGGATACAAGTCCAACAATTCGTAAAACGGGGAAAATAAATCCAAAAAACTTTTTTTAAGAGAATTGATCGCTAGTAATTCAAACTCATTCATGGGATATCACCACATAAAAATCACACAATTCCTATAGTGGGGAAACTAAATCCAAAAAATTTATTCTTTTTAAGAAAATTTACCACCAGCAATTCAAAAACATTAATGGGATAACACCACATAAACTCCCACAATTCCTAAAACGGGGAAAATAAATACCAAACATTTATTTTTTAATGAAAATTGAACGCCAGTAATTCAAAATTATTCATAGGATAATACCATATAAAAATTCCGCAATTCTTATAACGGGGAAAATAAATTCAAAAATATTATTTTCTAAGAAAACTGACCAACAGTAATTTTAAAACATTTATGGGATACACCCACATAAAAATCCCACAATTCCTATTTTGGGGAAAATATATCACAAAAGCTTATTTTTTAAGAAAATTAAGTAATTCAAAAACATTTATTGGATAATCCCACACGAAAAACCCACAATTCCTAAACGGGGAAAATAAATCCCGACAATTTATTTTTTAGAGGATTAGAAGACAATATATTTAGCAGCTGCGTAATAAAATACAATAATAATACAAGTTCTATTTCCAAAATATAAAATGTTATTACGTATAAAGGGTATGGGGTCCGGGAATTCCCGAGCCGTTTGCAAAACTTTCCCGGGAAAAAATTTGTATTTCTCGGCAATACGGGAAATATTAAAAAAATATTTTATTGATTATTTTGAACGCTAATTTAGGTTACCACATACTTGGGAAACATCACTGACAATAATAATGAGCATTTGTTTATATTACATTACTACAAACAACACTATTTTTAATAATTTCGTAATAACTACTACAATAATAAAAAAATATTTATTTTTAGATTATTATTATTTTGTTTTGTCCTTCTCGGTCACTTGCGCCATATAGTTTAATAATCAGGAATTGCATTCATATTGAAAATTATCAAAGAAGTACGAAAACCCGCATTGAAATAGTGTACACGGACGTGTACGGTCTGTTGATATATTAAACCATATTGGACATATTATTAGTTTTACAGGGAATGCAACTTTTCATTCCCGTTTTCCCGGGAAATGAAAAAAGTCCGGGAAACCCCAAACCCTATATGTATATCTTAACGAATGTAGATAAGTACTGCCAGAGATAAAGTATATTGAAATATATGTAAATATTACCCTTAAAATTAATAGATCGCCTTAAAAGCCACATTTTTCATCCATTCTTAAGTTTGTTAAGGTTTAACAGACTGAAACTCTCATATGTTCATCTTTTGTTGGACGATTTTCATGCCCTCAAATTTCTATAATTTCAACTTTCAATTCCCCTCCTCGCCAATCCAAAATATGATAACCACAAGATGCTTTCCTCTGTCATCCAATTACGAAAGCATTTCAATTTAAGAATGTATCTGGGCATATACATACATATATTTTTTGTTTAATGCAAATATTTTGTCACATCATGTCCGTTAATTACGTCCATTCAAATTTAGATTTGTCATCATCTTCTTCTCGTTCATCATCATCACATATGACTATGTTGTCAACAACTAAAATAATACTCGTAATTTTTCTGCGTAGTTACTTAGTTAGTTTTGAAGTGGATGCTGATGTCTTTACTACACTATGGTTTATTACGCACGTCAAGCCAAGCCACGTCACTCAGTCACTCACTTACGCATGAATAATGAAATCAGCAGCACTTGAAAGCTCAAGTCGGCTCTTTTCTTCTTTATAATGAAGTCAAGTCAAGACAATTGACGACGAGATGATGATGAAATGATGTGGATGTAGATGATCATGACACTCTTGATGATAGTTCACTTTACAGTTCAATGATCTCGACAAAAAAAAACTAAAACTATAAACGAAATGAAGAAGAAACAAAATGACGCGATTATGACGAGAAATATTTAAATTGTTAAACAAAAAAAAATAATTTGTTCATAATTTTTTTTCTGCACAATTTTAAATCATTTAATCGGGTTCTTTATGTCATATGGAAGACATTATCTAAAATGATCCAGTTTTAGCCAGATAACCCAGGCTCATCTTCGTGTCCCGTCTTCGGTCAGAAAACGGAATGAAAGTCGGCAATAGTTACCGAGTCTGCTGTCGGTCAGATATCTCACCGAAAGTTGTATGGGTGGTTGACAAGAATTTTGCAGAGTCGACGGACATATTTCAGTCCACATTCGATGGGAAAGTCTGAGGGATATCTGATATTTTTGCTGATTTCTGACAAAGCTCGTGCAAAATATCCCATATTGGTCAGAGTTTTCTGAAAATAGTCTGATTCATCAAAATAAGTGAAATCGATAGCCTTTACACACGAAAATCGTTGTACACGAATTTCAGCGAATTCGATGACAGGTCTCAAAATAATTAACAAATCAGCTCCAAAAATCAATAGAAATTGACAGAAATTTGAAAAAAAAATGAATTTTGTGCCAAATACTTCGCGGTAGTTAACAACCTGTCATCGGGCTTCTATAACAATAAGCCAAGCAAACAATATTCAGTTGTCAATTTAGTTATGGGTAATTAATAATCAAAGAAATAAATAGTGGCACTATTTTTGCCTTCAACTGCATGTGATACATAAGCCGATATAAATCAAAAGATTTTAATTAATACCAAACAAACATTCGAGAGCTTTGCGAAAATCCACCGTTGCCAATGTACGAGTATGTTTGAAATCAAAGATAAATGTTCAATTAAACACAGCTGTCTCTCCAAAAACACACACAGAACCAAAAGAATATAAATTTTAAGGTACGGCATGGCATGCTACGCATGCGCCGTTTTACTTGCGGAGGGAGTTCTTGCTGCTCCGTTTGGTGCTATTGTCTTACCTGGTGAGGGTTCTGCTTAGATTTGAATAATTTTCGTATGCAATTGTTTTTAGAGGCAATTGCATTTGGTGACATTTATTTGTTAACAATTGAAAAGACAACACAAACAACAATCAACTCAACTCAAAAGTCGGAGTAGTAAACAAACATTAATTAAATGTTGCTGCACTCGAACCACAGATTTGAATAATAGATAATTGACAGTTTTTGTTGGTACAACATGAATAGGTTAAGTCGCACGCACCGCATGCACACCCTTTTTTGGTTGGGAGAAAATCGAATTATCATTTAAAATAATATAGCAAATGGGGCGGTTCGAAATTCACCCGATCTGAGAAAGAAAATACAAACAGTTTAGGAAAAAACTCTGAAGACACCCTGTCTGTTAGCTCGATACACTATTTCCAGCCTCTTTGCGCTAAGAGCCGTAATGTTTTAACGGCCGAAATAGGACAAAAGGGGATAAAAAATGGGGCCAATGATACGACAACAGATATAATAACGATATAATAACGGAAGCATAATTCGTAAGCTCAATATGGATGAATTGATAGTATCTACACCTTTATCATTTGTAATTCAAAAGACATCACTTGAAATTCAAAAGACACCAGTTGAAATTCAAAAATTCCATTTGCAATTCAAAAAATATCACTTGAAATTCAAAAATTCCATTTGAAATTCAAAATACATCATTTGGAATTCAAAAGATATCATTTGAAATTCAAAACTCGTCATTTGCAAATCAAAACTCGTCATAAGTATTTCAAAAGACACCATTTGAATTTCAAAAGACACCATTTGAATTTCAAAAGACACCATTTGAATTTCAAAAGTTTTCATTTGAATTCAAAAATTATTCCATTTGTAATTCAAAAATTATTCCATTTGCAATTCAAAAAGGGTAAAAAAAATTTTTAAGCCAAATATACATTAGGTAGTGTAGTATTGTTTATTTCTGTAAATTTTAATATTCTGCTGTTAAGAAAACAGAAAAATACCCCTATTTAGATTGATAGATAGAAAGTCTTTGGAGTGAGGATATAAAAATAAGAACATTGAGACCCATTGAGAAATTTGTTTCATAGATCTTATATACACCAGCAATATGAGCGATATTGCAAGACCTCTTACACAAATTGGCATAAGCTTTGGTTAAAATAAAACTGATCAGCAACAATTTGATATTGGAAATGGTTTTACAATCACTTTATACCTGTAAAATAGTTATCATTTGTTGTACCTCCCACACAAATAAGCCGACCCTAAGTAAAATGCAAGTCATTATAAATTATATGCAGATGATCTTTGTGCTGGTGAAGGTTTTCTATATATATAAAAGAGTTGCGTTACTGACTGACTTATCATTGACCAGCCCCCAGACCAAACGGCTGAAGCCAGGGTCATGAAATTTTCCGGGTAGTTCCCAAATATGACGTAGACGTCGACTAAGAAAGGGTTTTACGAAATTCGTACTTTTAGGGGATAAAATGGCCCAAAAAGGGATAAACATCGAACCTTCGTCCTGACTAAAGGGCAGTAGCTATAAACATGAAATAAGGAACGAGCGGGAGAAAAAGGGATAAAAATGGTACCAACTAAAGTATTACAGTAGAAACGTGAAATTTGGTATGTAAATTCCAAATGTATAAAAACAAAGTAAAATTAGATTTTTTCGAAATTTGTATTTTTAGAGGGCGAACGGGACGAAAAGGGATAAAAATGGTATTACAGCTAGAAACGTGAAATTTGGTATGTAAATTCCTCTGACCATATACAAACGAAGTAAAATTGGATTTTTCGAAATATGTACTTTTAAGGGACGAGCGGGAGAAAAATGGATAAAAATGGTACCAACTAATGTATTACAACTAGAATCGTGAAATTTGGTATGTAAATTCCTATGACCATATAGAAACGAAGTAAAATTGGATTTTTCGAAATTTGTACTTTTAAGTTGCGAGCGGGACAAAAAGGGATAAAAATGGTACCAACTTTAGTATTACAGTTAGAATCGTGGAATTTAGTGTGTAAATTTATCTGACAATATAGAAGCTCAGTAGTTTGATTTTTCGAAATTTCTACTTTTAAGGGGTGCGCGGGACGAAAAGGGATAACAATGCTGTACAATCATTTAATTACGTAAGCGCGGAATATAAATGGATATTTCAAAATTTGTACTTAAAAGGGGGGATACGGGACAACAAGGAATAAATGTGTTACCAAATAAAGTACATATTTCTAGGGGAAGCAAAAACACATTTTACCTATAGTGATTTTTCAAAATGTGTACTTTTTGGGAAAGAATTGCTAAAAGTTATCTAGAGCTGAATCTAGAAACATGAGATCGAGGATATAAATGGTTGTAATATTTGGTTCAAAACTTGGTAGAAAATTATACATACGAAGTAGTTCAGCTAACATAGTGCATATCGACAAGCACATTCCATTGAGTGCTAGCTAATAGGAGGTTTCCAAATTACTATTTTAGATTTGTCTATATCCACCAAAAGAAAATTAAATAAATAGATAAATAAATAAATAACAGAGACGGATAAAATTAACAAATAACTGGCTTTTTCGCGTGAGAAGCAGCGGGTACTGCTAGTAAACTATATATGAAATTACCGACATTTTACACTACTGTAATTATTTGTTGCTTATTTTATTAATTATGTTTCCAAAACTGCAGAATATCCAAATTTGCAGAAAAAATAAATGCTTTTGAATTACACTTGAAAATGGTGTATATTCCATAAATTGGCAGAATTTTGAAACGTATTTCCATACAATATAATCGTTGCGCACAAAATCGGTAAATTTGATACTTTATCCATTAATCCATATAAAGACTTTTTGATTGTACTTGTGTGTTTATCGAGTGTACTCCCGTTGGCTACCCAGCGGGAAAAAGAAGGCGTACGCAAGGCCTTCTCAAAGGCCTTCTTAGGGAGGCACAAGACATGCTTGCTGCATTCTACACTCATTTAAAATTAACACAGGGTAAGATTGGAGAGCAAGGCCTTCCCCTCTCGCTTCTATTCGCAGGCCTTCTAGAAGGGCTCTGACAAAAGGCCATCTAGAAGGCATCCTACCAAAGACCTTCTGGAAGGCCTGCAACCAAAGCGCTTCCAGAAGGCCTTCTAGAAGGTAAAAAATAAGGCGCAAAATTAAAAAAAATATGACGATCCAATGGACCAGCATTTTTTCAATATTTATGGCCTTGTTATTGACAGTATATTAAATTTCAATTAAAGTCTTTCAACAGTTTTATTTGCCTCGGCTGGAATTTGAACTCATGATCTTCGCATTGCTAATCGGACGGGCTACCTTCTAAACCACAGAACTTTATTGTCTGTTTACGACAAAAAGCTTATAGAAACACACGACCATTCGATTACGCGAACACCTTCGCCACTGCCTTCTTTTGGCCGGCCTTCTAGCATGTCTCGCGAAAGAAGGGAAGTTTGAATGAGCCAACAAATTTAGTTATGTGTTTACAACAAAAAGTGTGTACAAAATATCTATCTATAAATAGAACACCTTCCGCGCTGCCTTCTCTCGCAAGGCCTTCTATCATGTCTATCCGAAGAAGGCAAGCAAGCATGAGCTATGGATCGTGTAGCATCTAAAGGGAAGGCCTTCTAAAATGCCTTTTCGTAGAAGGCCTTCAGGAATGGGTTCGGACGTGTAAAATTATGAAATATTAAGAAATTATGAAGGATATGATAAATATTTTCGTAAAAAGTAAGAGAAGTTAACTATTTTTTTGCTCCATCCCCTATAAGAATTGGATTTGTACATAGTACAAAAATAGGAGTAGCCGATAAATATAGGGTCGTGGATGTTGCTGTTGATAATTAATTATACACTTTGTAACACCGGGAAATATTCACATATATCTGTCTTCTAGAGCGTAAATAAATCATATTGGGTATTTGTATTGGGTCTATATGAAAACATGGACGGATGAAATATAATGCCAAATTGGAACCCAAACGGCTAAAATATGGAGACACGCCGGAAGTGACATTTGTATAAAGGCTATATCTACATTTGAAACGATTTGCTTAATATTAAATAGCGTTTCATTTGAATCGGTGAGGAATTACAACCAGCAGTTTGATTACAAGAATAGATGCACAGACAGACATTTCTAATCGTCTCAGCAAGTGGCACTATGCCGATCAAAGGCAAAACAACAACAAATATTTTTATCATTTAAAAAATAATTTTATATAAATAATTTCCATTAATTAATATTATACATTTATTTTAATTGACTTCAAATTAGGAGAATTGTGAGAATATCTTTCATAAAACTCGTAAAAATAATAAAATCGACACCATCCGTACTGCCTTCATTCTCCCAGCATGCTAGCAGGCCTTCTAAAGGAAGGCAATGAAGAATGTCCATAGGATCTATCTAGTAGGAAATGAGAAGGCCTTTCTAAATGCCTTCTCAAAGAAGGCAGTCAAGAATGAGTATAGGATTTCTAAATGCTGATGATTAGGCCTTCTGGTAGGCCTTCTTAGAGAAGCGAGGTGAGAATGTGTGCCGAATCTTTTTTCATGCGCGAAGAAGGCCTTCTGGAATGCCTATTTTCAGAAGGCATACAGGAATGTGTTTCGGATCCGAAGAGAAGGCATTTTAGAAGGCCTTCTATGGGGAGGCCTTCCAAATTTTCCCGCTGGGTAAGCATACAGAAACTACTACATGTTATTTTATGAACAATCGTTCAGAAAATACTTTTTTCGGCCGACTATATTTAGTAAATGTTTTTTTTAAATACAACCCGTTATTTCTCCAAGCTGAAATTTTTTGCGTTTGTTTAGAATCGATCAGGGAATATACCTATATTTTTTCTGAATTTTTAGGTAGGTGTTTTCATAGTGAAAATACAAAAGAAGAAGAAGAAAGGTCAGAAATACACGAAATTGTTTTCAGTAGCAGTGAATAGCCAAGACCGACGGCAAAAAGTACTTGTAATTACCTTTAAAATAAGCCATCATTCGTTGAATTGTGCCCACGCGTTTTCTCACTACACCATTTTCAATGTTCATACCTCGGCACGTTTTTCTTGATTTTCGCAATTATCAATTGGTCATATATTTTGAAAAAAAAATTTCGGTTTTTTTTCGTCTTCTACGAATCAAATATTTAATAAAGTTTAGTTATCGTACAAAGTTTCAACGAAATCGGAAATTTTGATGTAAAAAAGTGTTCGGTTTCACATGGAATGATCGATCAACACACTTACATATGCAACTCAATGAGATGCTTGTTAGGTGGCATGTGTGCTTTATTACATGGTGCGATTTTTTAAAAACGGATATTCGTCAAGTGAGTTGTGCTTCTAATTGGTTTGTGAGAATAAGTTACCTAAAGAGGCCGGGTATATTGTTTAAAAGTCGCTGCGAAGCCACCTGACGAAGACCGGTCGGAAGTCACCATGTCATTTGTAAATAAATTTGCATTCTATAAAATGTAGTTGCAAATTGGTCTTGAGCGAGGAGGTTTCAATTAATTTTTTTACTTTTGTGGGACAAAAAATAAATATTATTAAAAAAACTAACTTCTTTGGCACAAAATATTTTTCTTAAATTTTGTTCTATTTTATATGTTTTTTCCGTGCCATCAAAACATGTTTTAGAAAAAATATTTTCATTGAACAAATACGCAACTCAATGCGATGCTTTTAAGGCGGCATGTGTGCTTTATTACTTGGTGCGATTTTTAAAGGGATACACAAGAAGTGAGTTGTGCTTTTCATTCGTTTGAGAGTATAATTTACTTAATGAGGCCGGGTATGTTGTTGAAAAGTCGATATTGTGAAAAGTCTTCGTCGGCCCCCTGACGAAGATTTTCAAAGGTCGGAAATCATGATAGTGGTAGTGTACAGCCAAGTAATAACTGTCACCATGCCATTTATAAATAAATTTGCATTTTATAAAATATAGATGCAAATTGCTATTTAACCAGGAAAATAACCCAGTTCAATTTTTTCTAACTTTTGTGGGAACAAAATATATTTTTCAATTTTTTCTATTTCTAACTTTTTGGGACATTTTTTGTATTGGCAAAAAATGTTTTTTTTTTTTTTTGAAAAAAAAATTTAAATATATTGTCATTCTATAAAATATATTTTTTTTCTAACATTTTTTGGGACAAACATTTTTTAGATCTTTTTCTATTTTTTATGACAGCAATTTTTTTTGAAAAAAATCTATCTTTTTGGGACTAAATATTTTTTATTATTTTTTCTTGCGAGCAAAAAAATATTTTTCCGATCAAATATTTTTTCTAACTTCTTTGGGACAAAATATTTTTTTTAGAATTTTTAACTTTTTTTTAATATTTTTTCTAACTTTTTTTGGGACAAAATATTTTTTCTATTTCTAATGAATTTTTCGTGCCAGCAAAAATTGTTTCTTAGAATTTCTTTTTTAACTTTGTTGGGACATTTTTTTTGATTTTTTTGTACCGGCACAAAATGTTTTTTTTTTTTTGGAAAACAAATTTTTTAAATATATTGTCATTCTATAAAATATAAATTTTTTTCTTACTTTTTTGGGACAAACATTTTTTAGATTTTTTTTTTTGAAAAAATCTATCTTTTTGGGACTAAATATTTTTTATTGCTTTTTCTTGCGAGCAAAAAAATATTTTTCCGATAAAATATTTCTTCTAACTTCTTTGGGACAAAATATTTTTTTAGAATTTTTAACATTTTTTTTAAATATTTTTTCTAACCTTTTGGGGAACAAAATATATTTTAAATTTTTTTCTATTTCTAATGACTTTTTTCGTGCCATCAAAAATTTTTTTCTTAGAATTTAATTTTTTAACTTTTTTGGGACATTTATTTTGATTTTTTTGCACTGGCAAAAAATGTTTTTTTTTTTTGGAAAAAAATTTTTTAAATATATTGCCATTCTATAAAATATAAAATTTTTTCAACCTTTTTTTGGGCAAACATTTTTTAGATTTTTTTTCTATTTTTTTTTTCTTACGAGCAGAAAAATATTTTTCCGATAAATTATTTTTTCTAACTTCTTTGGGACAAAATATTTTTTAGAATTTTTAACATTTTTTTTTTAAATATTTCTTATAACTTTTTTTGGGACAAAATATTTTTTTTAGTTTTTTTTTCCACTGACTTATATTTTCAAATATTAAACGAAAAATGGAATTTTATTAAAAATTAAAAAATATTCATGATTGTTTTTGTTGACTTTATGAATCAGTCTCGATGTACACAAAAAATAAATTTGCAAGTCTCGGACATACAATTTTATTTTTTTATCTACTGTTATTGTGTGTGATTGAGCTGCTTGCTCAGTTTACAGTGTACGGTGTAGTCAGCGAGACTCAAATGCTCAAGTGAATGAATTGATGGAGCAAACTCTGTCTGACATTGTTTTTTAATGAATAAATATTTGAAGTGATTATCTTGACTTATGTTAATGGATTTCCATTGAAATAATGACAAACAAAGTCAAGTTGCAAATAAATACAAACACTTGACAATAATAATCGTTGTGCATTTAGGATAACTGATAAATGGGAGGTAAATGCAAGGCAATGGATTTATTTAAATTTTACACACACAGAAAAGAAAAACAAATAATACATGAAATTTATTTAATCAAATAAACATGAGATTAAATAAAACTCATGTATTGGTTTGCCTTTTTTGCGTTTGTAAAATTTAAATAAATCCATTTATGTTTTAAATTCGACGAGCAAAGTTGTTTGCAAAAGATTTTAAAATATATGAAAAATTATTTTGCCACTTGGATCAATTGAGAATTTGCCAAAGAAAATTGATGAACATTCTTTCGGATTTAGATGTCGGAATATATTTCATTGCCTCCTACGAAGGGCTAAACATATTGCATTTAAATCCCATATTGATTAAAGTGAAAGGTTCGTGATGTCATGTGATTTTATTGTGCAGGAATTCTGAATCACTTCACTCACGGAGTATTACAATCACCGTGGGTTATCATCACCATTACGAGAGGATATGAAGAATAAAACATGACATTAATGTTGAATAATCATTTTCAGAAAGAAAAAAACTCAGATAAAAAAACCAATACTGCCGGAGAAAGGTTTAAACTCCGTTGAAAATTCACTTAAGACAAAAGAAAGTCGCAAAAAAGTTCTAGAACTTTTTTGGATGATCATTCATTTGATGAGAAATGCAGTGAAAAGAACGACGAAGTAACAAGAATTAATGGCATCCGCACGCCCAATTATCATCACGTTCGAATCAATTGGTGTGGCAACGTGAGGCAACTCAAAACGAATACAGTGGTTCCAAACTATTAATAACGTGGTAATATCTTCAAATCAAAATTAATTTAGTGGCAATGAAGAAAATAGCTGGACCATATGATAATAAAGGGTGATTTTTTAAGAGCTTGATAACTTTAAAAAAAAAAAAAAAACGCATAAAATTTGCAAAATCTCATCGGTTCTTTATTTGAAACGTTAGATTGGTCCATGACATTTACTTTTTGAAGATAATTTCATTTAAATGTTGACCGCGGCTGCGTCTTAGGTGGTCCATTCGGAAAGTCCAATTTTGGGCAACTTTTTCGAGCATTGCGGCCGGAATAGCCCGAATTTCTTCGGAAATGTTGTCTTCCAAAGCTGGAATAGTTGCTGGCTTATTTCTGTAGACTTTAGACTTGACGTAGCCCCACAAAAAATAGTCTAAAGGCGTCAAATCGCATGATCTTGGTGGCCAACTTACCGGTCCATTTCTTGAGATGAATTGTTCTCCGAAGTTTTCCCTCAAAATGGCCATAGAATCGCGAGCTGTGTGGCATGTAGCGCCATCTTGTTGAAACCACATGTCAACCAAGTTCAGTTCTTCCATTTTGGGCAAAAAAAAGTTGGATATCATCTCACGGTAGCGCTCACCATTCACAGTTACGTTACGATTCGCATCATCTTTGAAGAAGTACGGTCCAATGATGCCACCAGCCCATAAACCGCACCAAACTGTGACTTTTTCTGGATGCATTGGTAGCTCTTGCAATGCTTCTGGCTGATATTCACTCCAAAATCGACAATTCTGCCTATTTACGTACCCATTGAGCCAAAAATGAGCTTCGTCGCTGAACACAATTTCTTTCTTTCTGAACTTTCTTAACAGAGCACGCATTTTGATAATAAAATTCAATGATTTGCAAGCGTTGCTCGTTAGTAAGTCTATTCATGATGAAATGTCAAAGCATCTTTCTCTTTGACACCATGTCTGAAATCCCACGTGATCTGTCAAATACTAATGCATGAAAATCCTAACCTCAAAAAAATCACTCTTTATTAGGTCTGAGGTACATAAGCATAATACATCAAAAAATATAGTGAATATTGTATAAATATATTTGTTATTATTTTTTTATTTGTACATATATTGTTACATGCATATATAATTTGGCCCCAGCGCCATGAAGGCATTATTGAGGCAGGCTGGCAGTATATAATACATATACAAATAAATTAGTTCAAAATCAATTCAAAATAAAGATATTAAAGTATTTATAAAAAAATATGGTAGAAGTGTTCCAAACTTATCATATAAGTATTTTTTGCAGGAGGACTTAAATTTTGATATTCGAACAATGTTTCTTAATTCAAACGGCAATTCTTTGTACGTATTTCCCCCAATATAATCTATTCGCTGCTTTGTTTTTTCTAATCTACATCTAGGAATTCTTAAATTGGCCTGATTCCTAGTAGCAAAATTCGACTATTTTTATATAAATGATATGGTATGGTGACCGATGTTGTGAATAAATTTATAAACAAATAATAGTACTTGGTATTCATGCAGTCCATAAACTGGCAGTACAGTTTTACTCTGATCCATATACAATGAATTTGTTGAATAAGTTACTGGAAAATTATATACATCTTTCAAGGGCTTGTTTTGCATACATTGCGGGGATCTGAAGGAAGTATTGTTCTTGTTGTAAGCATAGGCACTTGCCAAGTAACTTAAATGAGACTGTATTAAAGCTTGAAATATCATCAACTTGGAATTGAGACTAAGTTTGTTTCTCAACTACAGCAGGAGCAATTTTCTTCTTTAAATCATCCATATGCATGCTCCAAGATAAATTACTCTGCAATGTTACTCCCAGGTACTGCATAGAATGTGTCTCATACACAAGTCTTCCATCAATATAAACATTAAAATTATTGTTAAGACTGGCAGAATGTGGTCTGAATCTAATAAGTTTGGTCTTCCCGGGATTGATCAGTAACCGATTCAACCGTGCATATTCAAATACCAAAGCTGCATCCCTCTCAACTCTAGTTTTCAGTTCCAAATCATATTTGTAAGGGTAAAATATTTTTAGAAGAAAGTTGGCTACAAGTTTATCAAATTTCAAACTATTGCTTTTCACCGTTTTTGAGATATTGAATTTTAAAGTTAGTTTCTCATTTTTTTCGCCTAGACTATGTTTTGACATTTGTCATTTATTTTGAGGTCTTTTAAGTACTGATGAATTAGATCAAGTTTTGTGTAATATTTCATCAAAACTAACACTTTCTAATTAACACTAACATGAAAACAACTATAAAAAGTCGTTCTAATGATAGTTTCATTAGTCAAATGCGATTTTAGCGACGACCGATGTGGTATGAATATATCAGATTTTCTCGAAGATCTTGATATTAAAATGTAAATGATATCCAAAAGTCCAGGAAATTGTATTGTTGGTAGTGAGCAATGATAAAGAAAAAATCGACTGAACTAATTCACCGTATTTTCAGTATATGTTAGATTTTTTATTGGTGTTACTAACAATTCGTGATTATCTAACATATAATACTTTATTTCACGAAATATAAATAATATTATAATAGAAAACTATCTTGGTTTACGTGGCCGCTCTCACCATTTTGAATTTCTTTCAACTTTCTACGTGGATCAATTCTGTATAAATAATATTTCCATAAGCACTTAAAAATACTTTTCCATCGGCAGTTTTATTTATGCATATTTTGTATAATATGTTAAATCATTATCGTCTACTACTTTATCCTATATTTCCATTACAAGCGATCTATCTAGCATTGGGATGTGTTTTTACGCAATAATTTAATTTTTCCAAATGCTTGGACTGTTTGGAGGTACGAAAACCCCAGTGTTTGGTACATATTAAGCTCCTAACCTTTATACCACTGTCAATTTTTTATATCAATTCCACATTTAGCGTCATTTCCTTTTGTTTAATTAATAAAATTGCAGCTTTTAAATTTCACAACTTGTTACCACCAAAAGTACGTAGAAAGTTTTTCATTAAATTAAATTTCGATTCCCAAGCATCGATAATCGATTCCAGTATAAAGTTGGACACATGTAATCGATTCCAAAAGAAACGTTTTTGAGCCCTCAAAATCGATTCTCGTTAGAATCGGAATCGATTTACCATTCACTACTCCATATAGAACAATAATCTATCATAAAGCAGCTTTTCAAAAATCTTATCTATGGTAAGATTGACGTTACATTGACTCCCTTTGGTATTGGAACTACTCTGTGAACCTTCAATATATCCGGAAACACTGATGTATTAATAATCTTGTTAAATATATCTACCAAAATTGGTGCAATAACATCGCCCACATTCCCTTGTAAATTTAGCAGAAATATTATCAAAGCCTGGACTTTTATTCACCTTAATATTCACCTTAATATTTGATAGTACTTGGATTATATCTTCAATATTAATATTATCAACTGAGAAGCAGTGACTCGTTTGAACAAGAGTACGTAGATCATTGAAAGTGTCACCAGGATATGATTCAATTTGCTGCTTAAGATCTCTGACAGAAGAAAGAAAATAGCTATTAAAACAATTCGCCTTGATCATATCATCTGATATCCTCATTCCCTGCGAGTCATTCAAATCAGTATAATTACTTTACGATCTACCAAGAGTATTGTTAATAAACCGCCAACATTTTTATACCCTCCACCTCCAGGATATACTAACTTTGTTTGAAATATCGACCTGAGACCCTATAAAGTATATATATTCTTGGTCGTCATAAAATTCTAAGACGATCTAGCCATGTCCGTCCGTCTGTCCGTCTGTTGAAAGCACGCTAGCATCTAAACGAAAGGAGCTAAAACGTTCAAATTTTCCATAAATGCGTCTTATAGTCGTAGATCGGTTGGGATTGAAATGGGGCAAAATCGGCCCAAAGGGAAAATTTTTTCCCTCACAAGGACTAAAAATACCCATAATAATCCCTAATATTTTAGCGTATTTAAGCATGCTTTTTGAATATGTCTGTTTACATTTGCTTGATATTTGGTGTGCGCATTTCCCTTATAGCAAAAACGTGCACCACAAAGTGATTCTTATTGGTAGGGGGCGAAATAGGGCAAAAATGGGATAAAAATGGTACATATTAAACGACAACAGCTAGAAACACGAAATTCGGTGTGTACATTCCTCTAATTGAGTAGATACATAATATAAAAGTATTTTTTCCAAATTCGTACTTTTAAGGGGTAAAATGGAAATAGAGGGATAAAAATGGTACCAATCAAACGGCTGTACCTAGAATAATGAAATTCGGTGTATACATTCCTCTGATTGCGAAGAAACGTAAAATAAAGGGATTTTTCGAAATTCGTACATTTTGGGGTTAAAATGAAAAAAGGGGATACAAATAGTACCAATCTAATGAACGCAGCTAGAGTCATGAAATTCGGAATGTATCCTCAGATTGTGTAGACACGGTTAATAAACTGATTTTGCGAAATTCGTACTTTTTGGGGTTAAGATGAAAAAAAGGGGATACAAATAGTACCAACCAAATGACCGCAGATAGAGTCATGATATTCGGAGTATACATTCCTCTGACTGCATAGACACGGAAAATAGACGAATTTTTCGAAATTAGTACTTTCAAGGGATACAATGGTACAGAGGGATAAAAATAGTACCTACTAAACGACTACAGCTAGAATGATGAAATTCTAATTGCGTAGAAACGTAAAGGGGGTAAAAATGGTACCAACCAAATGGGCGCAGCTGGAATCATGGAATTCGGTGTATACATTCCTCTGACTGCATAGACACGAAAATAAAAAGTTTTTTTCCAAATTCGTACTTTTTCTTTTACGGCAAAAATTGGTTGAATCATGAAGTTAGGTTATTTTGCACTATGTACGTCTGATAATGGATTTCAAAATTTGTACTTTTGTAATTCAAATAGAATGGAAATACAGCCAACTGTAGCACCCACTATCTACCAATATTTATGGTTTTGAAAATATTTTTGAAAATATAAATAAAAGAATATTTAGTTTTTGAATTGATGTATTGGTAGCATTGCCTTATAAGCGTGGTTCGAAATAAGTAAAATATTATATTTATTTATAAAATTAATTTTTCAATATTTGTTTTGGTTTTGCTATATTAAAAAAAATATATTTTCCTGTAATATTACTGCACTTCTACGAAAACCCACAACCTCTGTGGAATGCAATCCATGGTGGAGGGTATATAAAGTCCGGCCCGGCCGAACTTAACACCATTTTTACTTGTTTTGAATCATTTCCCACAGCAGCAAGATTTTCCACGTAATAACTTTCCCTACACTTTCTTGTAGCAACCTTAATTATTTTACTTATACGGCTCAAAATTTGCTCCACATGTTGCCTATTTCTCGCCCTACGTCTCTTTTTCGACAATTTATTTTTGTAAACAATCAAATTCTGCATTTGTTAATTCACCCAAGGTGCCAGGTCAAAACGCAAATCTTTCACATGACTTTCAATAGATGTTGACCGACTTATCGCAGAATCCATAGAAGATATCAGTGTAGACGTTAAAACAGAAGCATCCTACAGAGTATAATCAAAAGAAAAACTATTTTGTAATAGTTCTTTTGTCTTTCTATAGTCACAAACTTTCCTCGTGATCTCTATGGAATCTGTAACAAGCGGTCTACACCTAAATTTACAGCACAGCATATTGTGATCAGAAAGATCGCACTCAACTGAATCAACGTAAATTCTCTCAGAGAAATTGCTAAAAATATGATCAATACACGTTCCACTATTGGGTCTTGTCACCAAGTTATGAGCACTGTCACAGTCATAATTCTGGAACATTGTGAGTAACTCTGTGTAATGAGAATTTTGGACAGCATCAATATTAGTATCTCCGAGCACAATGATCGGACTACGCGCATGTACGTTCGAAACATCGTCAAGCTTATTTATAAAATCTGCTACATGACATTTCTGTGACCGATACAAATAAATTATTATCTCATTATTATTATCTCATCTTTTCGATATGCTAGGTAACACTGTGCCACTGCACTGGGGCAAGCATTCAGCCATATAACCAGCCAACCAACACAGACAGCTACGAAAACATTTAGCAAATGTTGTTAACACACTAACGCTCTTATGTGGCCACATGATAATCGCCGCTCTTTTTTTGTGCTGTTTTGGCCAAAACAAAGTTCTTTCCGTTTTCTACCCGCCAAGAGCACTTGACCATTACGTTCCAACCAGTAGCCATCGCCAGAGCGTATAAAAGAAAGCAAACTTACGATGGCACAGATTGAAAAAAGCAAAAAAAAAAAACTTAATGGCAAATGAGTAAAACAAAAAGAATATTGCCAACGTCTAAAGGGAAAGAACAGAATCAATTTTAAGTCTGTTAAATTGCACAAGAACTTAATACAGGAGGGAGGGAGGGAGGAAGGTAAGAAAGCGCGACTGCAAAGTAGGAAATACAAAGCGTAAAGTAATAATTATATATGGCGCCTTTTACAAAATATGTGGCGGCGGTGGTGGTGATGATGTTAATGGCTGTGATCGTGGTTAGTTTCAGTCTTCCTTGTTTATGCCATTCATCTATACAATAGGATGGGGGATGTGACTTGAATTTATCATTGTCTTGGTAACAACTTTAAATTTGTAAGTGGGGATCCTGAGAGTATATATTTTCTGGATTCTGAGATAAAATGTAAAACTTTAATTTAATTTTACTTTTTTCATTTGTATTTTTTGGTCTGTAATCAATATTTGATTTTAACTGTAATATTGTCCTGACTCAAGACCATATTGCATTTATATATAGAATGCAAATTTATTTACAAATGGCATGGTGGCATTTATTACTTGGCTTCAGATTACAAATATCATGATTTCCAACCTGTCTAAATTTTATAATTTTATTTAAAAAATTATATCTTCTATTAAAGTTCCATAGTTTTTGAAGACTAACAGAAATTGCATTAAAATTCCACAATATATAATTTTTTGTTATTTGAAGAATATTTTTTGAAGAAGAATTGTTAGTTTTTATCAAATAAAAAATCGAATAAAAACTAAAAGAAATATTTCTAATCATTTTTCTTTAAATATACATTGAAATCTAGATTGAGTGACTGACTGACTGATCACTCCCCAAACCAAACAGCTAGAGCTAGAATCATGAAATTTGGTGTGTACATTTCTCTTACAGTGTAGAGGTGTGATAAGACGGGATTTTACGAAATTCGTACTTTTAAGGGGTAAAAAGGGATAAAAATGGTACCACCGCAATGACCAAACGGCTGTGCCTAGAATCTTGAAATTTGGTATCGATATTCCTCTTGCGGCATGAAGACAACCCAAAAAGTGATATTTTAAAAATTCGTACTTTTGGGGGGTTAAATGGTACAAAAGGGACAAAAATGGTACCTACAAAATGTTTAGAATCGCAAGATGAAATAATTTTTCGAAATTTGTACTTTTAAAGGAAAAAGGGGACCAAAAGGTACAAACAACCAGCCCAAATTACTGATAAGACGACAATTTTTCGAAATTTTTAATTTTAAGGGATTAAATGGGATACAAATTGTACCACCATCCTGACCAAACGGCAGGGCCTACAATCTTGAAATTTGGAACGGGCATTACTTTTACAGCACGAATGCGACTAAGAAAATATTTTTCAAAATTCGTACTTCTTGTGAGTGAAATTGGGTAGAAAGGGATACGAAATGGTGCCAATCAAACAGACGGAGCTGGAATCATGAAATTCGAATGCTTACAAACGCAAATTGAAGGAATTTTTCGAAATGCGTTCTTTGAAATGGTAAACGAGAAATGCGGAATAAAAAAAGGTGCCAAGAACATGGATGACGCTACAATACTTAAATTCGGTACGCATATTCGTCTTTCAGTGTAGTTGAGTAATAACAACGAATTTTCCGATATTTGTACTTTTAAGGGATTAAATGGGTTAAAAATTGTACCACCGCCAAATTGTACCAAAATACTGTGCATAGAATCTTGAAACTTGGAACGCATATTACTCTTATAGCGCGAATACGACCACGAAAATATTCTTCATAAATTTAAACTTTTAGGTGTGAAATTGGGTAAAAACGGATAACAGCGGTACCAATCATGAAATTCGGCTTGTACATGCATAGAAACGCAAAATTAATATATTTTTCGCAATTCGTACTTTTTTATATCCCTATGGTACCAACAACACGGCTGATACTAGAAACGTGAAATTCGGTATATTCCTCTGACAGTGTAGACGCGAAACTTTAATTGATTATCAGTATTTTTACTTTTGTATATGTACTTTAAATGGGGAAGCGGATCAAAAGTGGTGCAAATGATACCAACCAAAATTGGGGATTTGGGATGAAGATAGTACCAACCAAAGTTTTCAGCTAGAATATGAAAAGAAATTCGGTGTGTACATTTCTCCGAGTACATAAATTAATTTTTCGACATTTGTATGTTTAAGGGCACAAGCGACACAGAAAGAGTTCTGTGTGAACATTATAGTCATTATCCCCGGTAAAATAAAAGATAGATTTTATAGATAGATAGAAAACATTTTAAAATCTTGAATTGCAACTAATTTCAACCATACGTATGGTAGTTATATCAGTTTTGTTTTGACCAAAGCTTATGTCAATTTGCGTGGAAAGTATAGAAGTTATATTAGGTTTAATTTTACGTACGGGTCGTTTGTTTTGGAATATGGACTATACGTGTGTGGGTACCATAAGATGTATATGAATTTCCACCATTTTCGAATTTAAACTAAGTTTGGGAAAATAGTACTATGTGCACAGTTTGAATAAATTCTTTAAGTCGCTTCCAGAGTCATCGTGTATACCAGCGAACCAGACGGACGTGAAAGGGACTTGGGACATACTTATGGTTTTAAATCTCTCCTTCAATGCGTTACACTTTTATTGTAGCCCTAATGATATTTTCACAGCATAAGAAAGAAACGTCCAAATAATGTTCTAATATATATAATTTTTTGTAGAAAAATTGTTTTCATTTTGTGCCTATAAATTAAACTATTGACTACGTATAAATGCTGAAAGTGATATCCTTAAAAACAGTTTGAATATGGATACAAACTACTGTCCATATCATTTTTCCGCGTACGAAGTAGCGGGTATTTGCTAGTATAATATATATCCATTATTTAATTTTTGGTAAAATCTTACTGTGTTGTACACAATAAGAAATTTTAGAATAGGTTCTGACATATCGGCACAAATGAGAGCTTAATTTCTTCCACGTAAACAAAGGAGAAAATTTCGAAGGTTTTTCGATTTTGATGCAACTTTATTAGTGTGTACCAAGTTGCACAAAATATTTTTAAACATTTTAAAAACTGTGGCAACTTATATTTTTCATATTTTGAGAAAGATGGTTTATTGAACTAGTCACATCTTTTGTTCTGTTAATAATATTGAAACATTTTATGGAGAAATATTAGTTTTTACCAAATAAAAAATATATAAAATTAGAAAAATATTTAAAATTATTCAAAGAAAATCTTCCAAAAAATATTAAAATTTAGTTAAAAAACTAAATGGTGAAATTAAATGTTTAAATATATTTTTTATTTAATTTTCGGTACAAGTAGCTGCATTTTTTCAAAAGTATTTTTTAAACCTAATCTTTAAAATTCTTTTGAAAAAAATATTTTTTGCAAAACAATGTTGAATTTTAGTGTGAATGATATTGAAAAAAATGTTAAAGAGAAAAATTAGTTATAACCAAGTAAAAAATATTCGGAACAAATAGCTATAATTTCCCACACTTTTAAATGTTAGTTTTTAAAACTAAATTTAATAAAAAAAAAATACATAAACAAACAAATTTGAATTTTAATCTTTGAAAGAAGTTTTGTGTAAATGATGTTTATAATTGTTAGTTTTTATAATAAATAAATATATATATATATATATATATATATATATAAACACATAAAATTCAGAAAAATTCATGAAATCTGTATTTGAATCGATAGTACGGTCCATATAATTTAAAGTTTGAAGATTATTTCATGCAAATGCGCCTCAAATGGTCCATCCGCTTAGTCGAATTTTGGCATTTCCACGTTTTTGAGTAACAGAGGCCCAATTGCTGCGAACGGCGACGAATCGATAATTGATGGTCATCATTAACACTGGCCGATACAGCTGCGATATTTTCTTCAGTTCGCTCTCTACGTAAGCGTGTTGGTGGTTTAATGTCCAGCAATGTAAGTTTGGTGCGAAATTTAGTCACAATAGCCCGAATAGTCGCTTCAGTGGGTCGATTAAACTGACCATAAAATGGTCGATTAAACTGACCATAAAATGGAAGAAGCGCGCGATGAACTTTCTTAACAGAGCACGCATTTTGATAATAAAATTCAATAATTTGCAAGCGTTGTTCGTCTGTAAGACGATTCATGGTCAAATTATAGACCAAACAGAAGATGTTTAACAGTGAAACAAAACACGAAACGTGCGTCAGCTGTTTGCACCAGTGTTGCCAAAAAGATAAGAGCTGAAAAATCACCCTTTATAAAAGAGTTGCGTTACTGACTGACTAACTGACTTATCATTGACCAGCCCCCAGACCAAACGGCTGAAGCCAGGCTCATGAAATGTTCAGGGTAGTTCCGAAATATGACGTAGACGTCGACTTAGGAAGAAGGTTTACGAAATTCGTACTTTTAGGGGGTAAAATGGGGCAAAAAGGGATAAACATCGAACCTTCGTCCTGACCAAACTGAAGTAGCTAGAAACATGAAATTCGGTGTGTTCCTTGCAATGACCATGCAGATGAGCTACAAATAGGGATTTTTTGAAATTTGTACTTTTAAGAGAGGATAGAGACAAAAAGGGATACAAATGGTACCAATTTAAGAATTGCAGCTAGAATCGTGAAAATCGGTATTTACATTTCTCTGACAACGTAGACTTGCAATATAAATTGATTTTGCGGGACAAAAAGGGACACAAATGGTACCAACTAAAGTATTATAGCTAGAATCGTGAAATTTTGTATGTAAATTCCTCTGACCATGTAAAGGGTGTTTTTTATTGAGGTATAGAACTTCGAATTGAAATAAAACACAAGAAATACGTTTTAATGTCCATCAATTTGGCTTTATTGGAAGGATAATTTTATGCCATTAATGTTTAAATATGATTTCGGGCATGTGGCCGCCGCGGCTGGCTCGAATATAGCCAATTCTACAGGTCCAATTTTCAACTACTTTTTCGAGCATGTGGGGCCGTATGTTGGCAATAACGCCACGAATGTTGGCTTCCAAGTCCCCTAACGTTTCTGGTTTATTGGCGTTGACGAGCGACTTCACATATCCCCAAAGAAAATAATCCAATGGTGTCAAATCACACGATCTTGGTGGCCAATTGACAGGTCCATTCCGCGAAATTATGCGGTTAACCGAATTAATTGCTCTGATGGACGATTATGTCGACCATAAAATGGACGGAGCTTGCGGTGAACTTCGCGAACTGAACCATTACTTTCGAAATAAATTTGCACGATTTGCAAGCGTTGTTCTTTTGTCAACCTGTTCATGATGAAATGGCAAACCAAACTAAATATTAATCACTTGACAGCTGACAAAATGGCCGCCAGTTAAAAAAGTGATGCCAACTTAAAGTTCTATACCCCAATAAAAAACACCCTTTATAAGCGCATTAAAATTGGATTTTTCAAAATTTTTACTTTTAAGGGTTATGAGGTACAAAAAGGAATAATAATGGTACTAATTTAAGTATTGCAGCTACAGTCGTGAAATTTGGTGTGTAAATTTCTCTGACAAGGTAGAAGCGCAAATCCTAATGGATTTTTTTCGAAATTTATACCTATAAGGTGTGAGCGGCACAAAAAGGGATAAAAATAGTACCAACTAAAATATTGCTGTTATAGTCGAGAGATTTGGTGCGTAAATTCCTCTGACAACGTAGACTTGCAACATAAATGGATTTTTCGAAATTTATACTTTTAAGGGGAGAGGGGTACCAAAAGGGATAAAAATGGTACCATCTTTAGGATTACAGCTAGAATCATGAAGCGCCATCAAAATCGATTTTTTTTTCGAATAAAAGGCTCTGCGGTTTTAATTTTTTGTTAAAAACTGGGTAGAAAATGATAAAAAAAATATATATGCGAAAGGAGTTCAGCTAAAACAGTGCACATCGACAGGCACATTCCTATGTTTCCAATTTACTATTTTAGAAAAGAAAATCAAATAAATATTTACTATCCTAAAACAGAGACGGATAAAACTAATAACAAATACCTACTTTTTCGCGTGCGAAGCAGCGGGTACTGCTAGTAATAAATAAATAAATAAATAAAAATAAAATAAAGTAATAAACTTAAACATTATTCCGCAAAAAATCTCAAATACTTATAATAAAGGGTGTCCCAAGAAGAGCGCAATTTTTTAATTTTAAATAAAACACAGATATTTAAGAAAAAATCGTGAAACTTTATTATATCGTAAAGTAGACAGAATGAGGTTATGTATGGAACAATATATCGTGCAGATGGCCGCCGCGGCTTTGCTGGCATGCACGCGATCTTTTAATGAAATTTTCAATGACCGTTTTGCATGAATGCTGCGGTATTTCATTAATGCAGCGTCCAATTTCGTCTTTTAAGGCTTGAGTCGTCGTCGGCTTATTCGCGTAAACCATCGACTTCAAAAAACCCCAAAGAAAAAAATCTAATGGTGTTAAATCGCACGATCTAGGCGGCCAATTCTGATCTCCAAAACGCGAAATAACACGACCGGGAAATGACTGATGCAGCAATTGAATTGTTTCTCTGGCTGTATGACATGTGGCGCCGTCTTGTTGGAACCACATGCCCTCCACATTCATTTCTTCAATTCTAGGCAAGAAAAAACTGGTTATCATTTCACGATACCGAACACCATTGACTGTTTGCGCCTGACCTGCCTCATTTTCATAAAAAAAAGGTCCAATGATTCCTCCAGCCCAAAAACCACACCACACAGTGACACGTTGAGGATGCATTTGCTTCTCGTGAATCACTCGAGGATTTTCCGCACCCCAAATGCGACAATTCTGCCTATTGACGAAGCCATCAAGATGAAAATGGGCCTCGTCACTGAAGATGATTTTATCGGCAAAATCAGCATTTTCATGTTGTCTCTCCAATACCCAATTAACGAACTCCCTTCGCTGTCCATGGTCAGTTGGCTTCAGTTCCTGAGTCAATTGAACTTTGTATGCATGAAGATGCAAATCTTTCGTCAAAATTCGCTGCAAAGTGGATTTGGAGACACCAATTTGCTGAGCTCGGTGTCAAATTGAGGTGGATGGAGTTTGAGCGACATCATCACGTACAGCTGCGACATTTTCGGTCGATCGACCTGGTCGATGGCGCGTTGTTGTCTTTACATCACTAACAGACCCAGTTTCGGCAAATTTATCCATTAATCTATTTACAGTTGACTCTTTTGGAGCATTATTGTGACCCCAAATTGATCGCAATTTGCGAACTGTAGCTGCAAAACTTTCACCATTTTGGTAAAACAATTTCACAATGAGAATGCGTTGTTCATTCGTGTAGCGCTCCATTTTTACTAACCTCGTACCTTCTACTAACAAACAATAACAATTGTTCAAATGTCAAACAATGACACTTCGAATGTTGCCAGATTTAAAATTGCGTTCTTCTTGGGACACCCTTTATTAATGAAACATGATCCCAAATTGAACATAAATTTTATGGTGTACATTCTCCAAAATTTGCTAATAACAACATGTTAACACAAGTACTCTATACAGAAGTTCTACTGATGAGTTACTCCCACACAGGATACGAAGTACGTTTGTGTGCATAGTTGGTCATTTTTGCACTTTTCTACATTCACCTATATCCACTATCTGTGGAAATAATTTCCTTAGGCCTTGCTGAACTACGTCGCACTATTTGCCACACTTCCCACGAATTTCATTGCAGTCCACACATACAAAATAGATGTTGATGTTTTTCGAATCACAAGATCAAGATCATTTTGACTTTTTCGTTGCTCTTTTTTTGTTGGGTGAAATTGAGGCACCCTATTATAATTAATGTATGAACGAAAAAGTTCTTACCAGTTCTTACACGCATTGTTGTTTCCTCCTTTTTCAATTTTGGAACTTTTCAGCAGCATGTTGTTGTTGCGGTCGGTAGTCGGTCGGACTCTCTGGCTTGATTTCGTTTTCTTTTTTGTTTGGTGCAACACGTCCTTTTCGACAAATTAACAAGAGTCACGATTGGCCGCACAGTGTAGGCACATTGGGTAAACCACTAGTAGAATGTATGTGCCAAATTTCATGCAAATCGATGAAATCTTGTGGAATTTCCTTATACGTCTACAGAGCTCTAATTAACCTACGACATAGGACCTTATGGGAACAATTCCTTCAAGACATCATTTACATATCGGCAATTGATATTAGATATATAATGAAATATCTCAATCTGGATATAGAAGATATTTCAGCGCAGAGTGGTTGATTCAAAATGGTGCCTGAGGATACTATTTAAATCACCCGTGGTCAAATTTCGATTTTTCTTTCTGATATAGCACATTTCATTTACTATCTTGGCTTATAGTTTAAATTCCGCCTACTGTGTGTTTGAGATGATCTTGTGTTAGTTCATGGACTGTGGTTAGTTACCTAGAAGTGTGTAGAGCATTTTTGTTTCATTTTCTGCTGCATAATAGGTGGGAAGTATCCGTAGAGTAAAATATAGGAACACAGCAAGAGTATCTTAAGATCCTGAATAAAATTGAATAAATTCTCGATTACTTTTTAGACGGTCTACGTCCAACGATCCATTCATCGTGCATTTTTGTATATATTATTTTCCGCAAATTAAGGCTTCCTTCTGGAAGCTTTATGACGCTAAGAGCGCCCTTGTAAAATGTGTAGTTTTGTAGTTCTACCGTTCCCGAAACAAGTCCGGCCCTAGAGTGGGACACTGTCCCTCCTCTACCACCAACATTCAATAGATTGTGTCCAACAAGTGTTGCCCACAATATAACCGCGAAGCGATGAGCAGAGGTTAACTACATTGACGATACAAAAGAAATTGATTTTATTTGCCAAACAAAGGCATTGAAAAGAAAACACGATCAGATCAGAAGGAGGGATATGATTACAAATCAAATTGAGCTTGAAAACAAATCTAACAGCAACAATACGACGACGATATTAACTCTGAAAAACTCATAAATATTTGCCAGTTTTTTTTGGTTGGCTGGTTGCGATAGGAAAAGACAATCAAATTATACGTCTGCAGAGACTTATTAACCAGAAAATAAAGGTAATACGAATTAGGAATAGTTCGGGCCGACCTTAAGGTACGCTATTGAAAATGTAAATATTATAAAGAAGGATATTAGTACACGAGTTAGATTTTGAGAGTTTATATTATGGAACAATTTTAAGTTTGTGATATTTTTTGACTGCACTATGGTTCAAATCGATTTTTTTAATAAATTCTGTAACTTTTGAACGAAAGTAGATATCTTAATTTAATTAATATATATTATAATATAGTGCTCGAAAATACCTACAAAAAATGTGTTAAGAGATATCTGACTTACAAGAAAAAATCATATTTTTTGTCGAGGTTGATTTCGTATTTATTTCACGAAGTTAGTTATATATTATATCATTATTTTTAAATAAAAATAGAAATAAAAATAAAAATAAAAATAAAAATAAAAATAAAAATAAAAATAAAAATAAAAATAAAAATAAAAATAAAAATAAAAATAAAAATAAAAATAAAAATAAAAATAAAAATAAAAATAAAAATAAAAATAAAAATAAAAATAAAAATAAAAATAAAAATAAAAATAAAAATAAAAATAAAAATAAAAATAAAAATAAAAATAAAAATAAAAATAAAAATAAAAATAAAAATAAAAATAAAAATAAAAATAAAAATAAAAATAAAAATAAAAATAAAAATAAAAATAAAAATAAAAATAAAAATAAAAATAAAAATAAAAATAAAAATAAAAATAAAAATAAAAATAAAAATAAAAATAAAAATAAAAATAAAAATAAAAATAAAAATAAAAATAAAAATAAAAATAAAAATAAAAATAAAAATAAAAATAAAAATAAAAATAAAAATAAAAATAAAAATAAAAATAAAAATAAAAATAAAAATAAAAATAAAAATAAAAATAAAAATAAAAATAAAAATAAAAATAAAAATAAAAATAAAAATAAAAATAAAAATAAAAATAAAAATAAAAATAAAAATAAAAATAAAAATAAAAATAAAAATAAAAATAAAAATAAAAATAAAAATAAAAATAAAAATAAAAATAAAAATAAAAATAAAAATAAAAATAAAAATAAAAATAAAAATAAAAATAAAAATAAAAATAAAAATAAAAATAAAAATAAAAATAAAAATAAAAATAAAAATAAAAATAAAAATAAAAATAAAAATAAAAATAAAAATAAAAATAAAAATAAAAATAAAAATAAAAATAAAAATAAAAATAAAAATAAAAATAAAAATAAAAATAAAAATAAAAATAAAAATAAAAATAAAAATAAAAATAAAAATAAAAATAAAAATAAAAATAAAAATAAAAATAAAAATAAAAATAAAAATAAAAATAAAAATAAAAATAAAAATAAAAATAAAAATAAAAATAAAAATAAAAATAAAAATAAAAATAAAAATAAAAATAAAAATAAAAATAAAAATAAAAATAAAAATAAAAATAAAAATAAAAATAAAAATAAAAATAAAAATAAAAATAAAAATAAAAATAAAAATAAAAATAAAAATAAAAATAAAAATAAAAATAAAAATAAAAATAAAAATAAAAATAAAAATAAAAATAAAAATAAAAATAAAAATAAAAATAAAAATAAAAATAAAAATAAAAATAAAAATAAAAATAAAAATAAAAATAAAAATAAAAATAAAAATAAAAATAAAAATAAAAATAAAAATAAAAATAAAAATAAAAATAAAAATAAAAATAAAAATAAAAATAAAAATAAAAAAAATTAAAATAAAAATAAAAATAAAAATAATAATAAAAATAAAACAAAATATTTTTTATAGATTTTTTTTTTTCAAAAAATAATAATTTTTCTCAATTCTTGGAGACTGTTCATAAGCTACTGAAAATCGCGATATTTGCAGCCATCGTAAGTACTTTTAATTGAACATAAATGCCTAAATTTCCAAAATGAGAGTACAAATATTATAGGTACCTTCAAGGAATATTGGAATTTATTCGAATATATTCGGATCTGCCTGGAGTTTGAGTTCCGTAAAAATCTCCATAATTTCTCAATATTTCTGGACAAATTTCTAGTCAATTGATTAGAATAAATTTGAATGTAAACTTTCAAACTTGTTCCACCCTTTCATTAGGCCTCCACTAATGCCGTCTATAGCGTGTTGTGTGTATATATAATAAAATTAATATGAGCCAAGACTCCAAAGTGAGAGGAGGTTTCATAACCAAAATATATTGGAAACAATATTGCATCATTATTGGTCGGTGGAAGATCAATAAACCAAACATAAAATATTAATTCCAAGAATTGAAGCGGCATAAAGCAACGCCAACAACGCCATCGACATCATCGCCAAACAACTTGTTTTCCTGGTGGTAGTTGCATCAGTCCCCCCCCCCTTCTCCAAAGTAATACTTCCTCTTGGTCAATATTATTTATTAAGGTACACGACGTCGTCGGCGACGACGAAAAACACCCATCCGGAAAATAATCACTGACAATTTAGGTACAGAAACGAAACGAGGTATTATGAGGTAACTTTTTTCTTCGCCACTGACGCCTTTGGCTAAAATTGAATAATGATAATTTTATAAAAGAAAAAAAAAAACAAGAAAGTCAAAGGGATGGGAGAGGAGGAAACACGAAGAAAGGGCGAAGTCCTTTGGAAGTAAATAATCGGACGTCGATGAGGTTTTTGTGGGACACATGGGAAGAGAACAAATTGTCCCTGCTGAAATAAATGGCCGATAGATTTAACATTGATTGGAAAGTCTGACCTGGGAAAGTGGTCTGAGGCTTAACAAGTATAAAGGGCGCTAAGTTCGGCCGGGCCGAACTTTATATACCCTCCACCATGGACTGCATTACACAGAGTATATCGATTTTAGCTAGGAAAAAATGTAGTTTTGGTCCAAATTCAGATATTTGTTCAAAAAGGATATTTTTTTACAATATTCATTACAACCAAACTATATTTGGCACAAACATATTTTTGACGTCACAATAAAGCTAAATTTGAGTGCAAAATCTCTTAAAACGTGTGAGAAACAGTTCGGCAAAAATAAAAAAAAATTGGTTTCTTCAATTTTCAAAATCTGAAAATCGGTAATACAAAAAAAAAATTAAAATTTTTTCTTCGCATTATGAAGAAATACGTAAAGATATGTTAAAAAACGTAAAAACAAAAAAAAATAAATAAAAATTTTAATTTTCTTTAAAATCGAAAAATACGAAAAGTAGTCAAATTTTGGGCCGATTTCTAAAATCTATCTGATTTCCCGATTTTTAATGTTCATATCTCAAAATAATCCTTGGTCCTTGTCTAATTTTTGTTTTTACAGAACTCAAAAATGTCTACTAAACCTTCTTCAATTGTAATTCAAAAGATATCACTTGAAATTCAAAAGACACGAGTTGAAATTCAAAAATTCCAGTTGCAATTCAAAAAATATCACTTGAAATTCAAAAATTCCATTTGAAATTCAGAAAATGTCAATTGATTTTCAAAACTCGTCATTTGTACTTCAAAAGACAACATTTGAAATTTAAAAGTCGTCATTTGTAATTCAAAAGACATCATTTGAAAATCAAAAGACATCATCTGAAAATCAGAAGACATCATTTGAAATTCAAAAGACATTTGAAATTCAAAACTCTTCATTCGAAATACAAAACTCGTCATTTGTAATTCAAAAGCCATCAAATGGAATTTTTGAATTTCAAATGGTGTCTTTTGAATTACTCTTGAAAATGGTGTAGAACAAGTTATTGAATTTTGGGATTTTGATTCTGAACCACGGCGGCTATTTATAAAATGGGATTTATTTCCCCCGTTTTTTGAATTGTGGGATTTTTATATTAGGTATTACATTTTATTATAATGATTTGAAGTGGGATATTGTCCTGGCTCAAGACCATTTTGCATCTATATTTAATAGAATTCAAATTTATTTACAAATGGCATGGTGACATTTATTACTTGGCTGCAGACTACCACCCCAGCAAAAACTTGGTAATGACACTTCATTATTTTTAGCATTATCTAGTAATGACAGCTCGTTACGCCCTGCATTATTTTGAAGTATGAAATAATTACTTCCTTATAGATTTCAGATTTTTTAAAAATTAATTTTCTACATTTTTGTTGTGAGTCCGAGAATAGCAGTGCTGTTGTTATAGCAGATTATTTATCCAGGCTTAAAAAAACGGCCCTAAATTCTGTATTCAGATTGTTAACAAGTCGATACAAAATATATAATTTAATAAAAGTGTTGTTTTAATCACTTATTAAGACCATTATTGATAATACATTATTTGGCTAGTTATCAATAATGACTTATTTTGTATCTTTATTAAGTTTTCGTAAGCGTGCGTGGAAGTACTTATTTTTTTACAATCCCTTTATAAAAATAATTAGAAACGGATCCGAAAAATAAGTAGTGAAGGTTTTTGGTTTTGCCCTATTCCCCACATTACTTGGTAATGAGAGTTTTTGCTGGGACGATCATGATTTCCACCCTGTCAAAGGTTTTCCAGAGGATTTGGAAAGTTTTAGGTGATCCCCCATAGTTGGTCTCCTCAGGCATATCGAATTTTGAAAGAACTGCCAAAAGTGCAATTATGTATTCGTACTTTACGTATCAAAATTCGTACTTTACGTATCAAAAGGGATAAAAAGGAAATGGAATAAAAATTTGTAGAAGCCAAATGGATGCAAAGGAAACTCGTCAATAATTATCCCCTTTTTAAAATGTTTAATTTTTCCTACGATTACCACAGGGAGCAGACATAACATTTTATCAAACTAAAAAAACGAACTTTAATTATAACTTTGTCCGCCATAAAAAAATGTAATTTTCTTATTCGCCCCGAGCCATAAATAACAAATTATGTGAAATTCAAACGAATTCAAAGTTTCTTCGCCAAATCTGTAAATCATGTACATTTTTTCCCCATTTTTATCCCGTCAACTGAGCATTTCCTTATTTGAAACAAATGGAGACGAAGAAAAAACAAGCCAGCAAAAAAACAAACATAAATGGATTTTTACGTTCGTCTTTAAGCGAAAGTTGAACGACATTTTTTTTGGTGGCCAGAAAGGAAATCAGCCACACACTGCCGGCAATATATATTTTATATTTAAACGTGTTCCGATATGTAGGAGCAACACCAACTTAACTGACATCTAACAACTTTTTGCCCAGACACGCACATTTTCTTTAGCCGTTTTTTTGCTTTTCTCACATAAATGTGTGTGTGCGTATGTTGTTGGCGTTTTTTGCGCCTTTCTTTCAGTATTATTAGAAATAAGTGCTCGCCAATTTTGTTTTCCTAAAACTAAAACTGGTCTGAGCAAAACAGCGCCAAACGCCAAAAACGAAAAACAACATCAACGCATGGTGAACATTTGGTGTCTACGCAACACTGCATCACACAGTGGGGGGAATGATCAGACATAAAATTTAGAGTCGCTGAGTACTTTTTGTGATATTGAGAAACAAATAAAGAAAAATATGGTTAAAAATCATATCATTTAAAATTCGTACCTTTAAGGGATAGAAGGGATTATATTGGTCCCGAACAAATGACTGTAGATAGAATTATAAAAATCAGTGCTCTTATTGTATAAACTCGCAATATAAAGGAATATTTCGAATATGTACATTTAAGGGAAATGGAGCGAAAAAGGGATAAAAATGGTACCAATCAAATGACAGCGGCTGGAACAATAAAATACTATACAGGGTATACTTGCGAAAAAATATAAAGAGGTTTTACAATATTCGTATTTTAAAAATAAAATGAAATAAAAATGTAAATAGTACCGACCAAATAGGAAAAGGGATGAAAATAGTACCGACCAAATGGCAAAAGGGATCAAAAATAGTACCGACCAAATGGAAAAATTGATAAAAATAATACCGACTAAATGGCTACATCATCTGACTGTGTAAAGCATTTTTTGAAATTTGTTCGCTTACCGACCAAATGGGAAATGGAATTAAAATTTTAGCGACCAAATGGAAAAGGGATAAAAATAGTACCGACAAATGGCTAAAACTAGAATTATAAAATTCGGATTTTATAATATCTGGGACAAAAAGGGATAAAAATGGTACCAGTAAAATGGCTGCAGCTAGAATAATGTAATGGCTGCGTAAGCTAGAAAAAATGGGAAAAGGGATGCAAATAGTACCGACCAAATGGGAAAAGGGATAAAAATAGTACCGACCAAATGGCTACAACTAGAATCACAAAATTCGATGTGTATAATCTAACTGTAAAGCATTTTTCTAATGTTTTTCATTTAGGTCAAAACGGGAGGAAATGATCAAAAGGGATAAATATAGTTCCCAAATGGGATACAAATATTACTGACCAAATGGAAAAAATAATCATAAAATTCTTTGTACTTTTTTAGCAAAAGGGACTGAAAGGAACTAAAATGGTACCTTATTATGAACCCTTTTTGTACTTTTTTCTCAATCAGACCCTGAGAATATGAATTTGGAAAAATCATATTCCACGTCTATGGAGTCAGGGAAATGTCTACAACAAGATTCATGATTTGGTACCATTTTTATGCTTCTATTTGGCTGCAATTGTTTGGCTGGTACTATTTTTATCCCCTTTCGCCCCATTTCCAACGCTACATGTACACATTTTAACAATCTCTTTTTGTGACGCGACTCCAAAGGAAATGTACACACTAAATTTAATTATTTATGTTTCAGCCGTTTGGTTGGTACCATTTGTATCCCTCTTTTCCCCTAAAAAGTACGAAATTCCAAATATCCATTCATTTTACGTCGTCTGCCTAGCTGTTGTCCTTTGATTGGTATCATTTTTATCGCCTTTTTCTCAATTTGACCCTAAAAGTACTAATTTGGAAAATTCTATTTATTTTGTGCGAGGAATGTTTAAATTGAATTTTATGATTCTAGATGCAGCAATTTTTATCCCTGTTTACCTAAAAGTACGAATTTCGAAAGATCGCTTTTTGTGTTCATCTACATAGTTAGAATGGCGTACACACCGAATTTCATAAATCTAGCTGCAATTGTTTTGTTGGTACCATTTTTATCCCCTCTCGCCCCAGTTCCTTCGCCAAAAGTACAAATTCGAAAACTAATATTATGTTGCTTGACTACACAGTCAAAGGAATGAACACACGCAATATGATAGCTTTTACTTTAGCAGTTTGGTTGGTACCATTTTTATCCCTCCTTTCCCAGTTTACACTATAAAGTACGAATTTCGACGTATCCATTTATTTTACGTGTCTAGGCAATTAGGGGGATGCAGACACCGAATTTCATGTTCTTAACTGCTGTGGTGTGGTAGCTACCATTTATCCATTTTTTCAATTCAACGAATTTTGAAAAATCCATTTATTTCGTTCATTTATGTCTCCAGAGGAATGTTTACGCCAAGTTCATGATTTTTCTCCTTTCCCTAAAAGTACGAATTTCGGAAGATTTCACTTTTGTGCGGGTTTACATAGTCAGGGCGACATACACAACGAATTTTATAATTCTCGTTGCAATTGTTTTATTTGTACCTTTCGCCCCATTTCCAACGCTAAAAGTACAAATGAGAAAAGTCACTTTTTATGGGTCAAATCCACAGTCAAAGAAATGTATACACCAAATTTAATGGTTTCTGCTTCAGCCGTTTGGTCTGTACCATTCTTATCACTTTTTACAATTCACACCTAAAAAGTACGAATTTCAAAATATCCATTTATTTTAGGTATTTAGGCAATTAGCTTTTGTTTCTTGATATGCACCATTTTTATCCCTTTTTTCAATTCACCCCTAAAAAGTACGAATTTCGAAATATACATTTATTTTTCGTGGCTATACAATTAGAGGGATACACAGCCCGAATCTCATGTTTCTAGCTTGTTTGTCGTTTGAGTGGTACGATTTGTATCCCTCTTTTCACATTTTCCCCTAAAAGTACGAAATATTCGTTTATTTTAAGTGGCTACACAATTAGAGGGATGAACACACCGAATTTCATATTTCTAGTGGTTTCGTTTATTTGGTACCATTTTTATCCCTCTTTTTACATTTTATCCCTAAAAAGTACGAATTTCGAAATATTCATTTATTTTACGCGGTTACACAATTATAGTAATGCACACTCCGAATTTCACGTTTCTAGCTGTTGTCGTTTGATGTGTACCATTTTTATCCCTTTTTCCAAATTTATCTTTAATAGTACCTTTTTGGAAAAATCCCTTCAATTGCCGTGATTACGCAAATAAAGGGATGTCCACACCGAATTTTCGGAGTTTTAGTTGGTACGATTTTTATCCCTCTTTTCACATTTTTTTAGCTGTTGACGTTTGATGGGTACCATTTTTATCCCTTTTTTCCAAATTTATCTTTAATAGTACCATTTTGGAAAAATCCCTTCATTTGACGTGATTAGGTCAATTCGGTGTGGGATGCCCACACCGAATTTTCGGAGTTTTAGTTGGTACAATTTTTATCCCTCTTTTCACATTTTATCCCTAAAAAGTGTGAATTTCGAAATGTTCATTTATTTTACGTGTCTTGGCAATTAGAGGGATGTCCACATCGAATTTTAGGAATTTTGGTTGGTACTATTTTTATCCCCCTACTTCCATTTTATCCCTAAAAAGTGACAATTTCGAAATATTCATTTATTTTACGAATCTATATAATTAGGTACAAAGAATTTCATGTTTCTACCTGTTGTCGTTTGAGAGGTACAATTTTTATCCCTTTTCGCCCCATTTCACCCTCTAAAAGTTTGAATTAACCCTTTGTTTCTTTCTATGGTCTACAAAATTACAAAATAATTTTCCACAAAAAATACGCAATTAGAGTGATGTCCACACCGAATTTTCGGAATTTTGGTTGGTACCATTTTTATCCCACTTTTCAGATTTTATCCCTAAAAAGTGCGAATTTCGAAATATTCATTAATTTTACGAACCTTAGTAATTAGAAGGAAATATACAAAGAATTTCATGATTCTAGCTGTTGTCTTTTAAGAGGCCCCATTTTTATCCCTTTTGGTCCCATTCCACTCCCTAAAAGTTTGAATTAATCATGTGTTTCTTTCTAATTTCCAAAAAATACATTTCCTGCCACTGTTCCCCCACATCCATCCATAGCGCACGCATAATGTGCCTGCTGCCGGTAATGGCGGTGGATGTTGCCTTTTTGGTTGTCTCTTGGAGGGAGAAGCGAGAGCACAGACAACGCCGGTATTTGTTGCTTAATAAAGAAATTGAAAAATTTGTTAAATGACACATGATCAATAGAGGCAGGCGGTCGGCCAGACCAGACCAGGCATCAGGCACCAGGCCAGCCGCAGTCGATCAAGCCTTATGCCGGCGTAGACTGGATTGCATTTCTTTAAAGGAAAAATGTTTTCCGTACAAGGTTTTCTGTAACGCGTTTCTGTTCCTTTTTTATTTGGCCATTTCTTTGCTCTGTTTGGTTAAATGTAATGTACACTTAACTTGTTAGCAAAAATGACGGAAAAATGTTTTAAAGCAGTCGCTGTTGTTGTTGGTGGTGTTGCTGGAGTTGATCGAGTTTTCTGGTTAAAAAAGTAAAACTTTCGCTTTTCATATGGCAGAGATACCATTAAAATCTGAACTGGAGACAGTTTAATGGCGTTACACTTAATTGCTAATAGACTGATTTTGGTTTGGCATTTCGTTTCAGTTTTTGTTAGTTTTTTTTTTTCAACTCCACGTCTGATGACTCCTTAGATAGCAGCCACCGGTGTGGTGGGATGGGATGGGGTGCAGTGCGTTGCGTGTTGTTGTTTATTTAATGAAAATATATGATTTCATTAATCTAATGGAGCATGTAAGTGCAATTTGTTGGAAAATGTCCGCTTTCTTCTTCCGCAGTGCGTAAGTGAAATTTGAAATTTCGAATTCGTTGCAGTTGTAATTAATGCACCACCTTTCAGTGTGTTGCGACACTTTCTTTTGTAGGAGAAAAACAAAAAAATGTTGAGTTGAGTTCATTATCCTCCAAATGCCAAATTAGAAAAATAAAACAATTGAAAAAGTAAACGAGACATTTGGTAAATACCCTCCACTTTAGAGTATATTCCAAGTAAAGTAATTAAAAATGAAGAGTTTTGAATTTCAAATGATGTCTTTTGAAATTCAAATGGAATTTTTTAATTTCAAATGATGTCTTTTGAATTACACATGGAAATGGTGTAGATGATTTGTGAAATTCGTAAAAAAATCTCGATTTTGGCCGCAGCCGTGACATTGTGCGGCCCACTTGCCACACAGCTAACGAAACAATGGCTCTTTTGCGCGACATTGACAATGACCGTGTTATCTCACGTGGTGGCGGTGTCAATTGGCCGGCAATTGGGGTTATTTGAAAGAAAAGTGTACGTCGATAAGCCAGCAATAATGCAAGAGCTAAATAATGAGATAATTCGGCACATTAACGGCATAGAACCTCAATTATGTCTAGAGTGATCAAACCCGAGACCGAAAACCTGGTCAACCGGGTTTTTCATCTGAGACCGTTTCTTAAAATCGCGGTTTTTGGAAAACCGGGAAACCCGGGTATTTTTTGTCGGTCTCAAGCGGTTTTTAATGCGAATTTGTTTATGATATGCCACTTTTTATATTATCACAAGCCTCACAGAATTGTTTAGTAGTGGTAGCAAATTAACTACAAAACTTTACGAACACAGCAAAACTGTAAGTCTAAAATGACAAGGTTCGTCCTAGGTTTCACATAGATTTCTTATGGGCAGAAGAAAAATCGACGCCGTTGACCATTTGCTGCCGATGTGAAAGTGACGAATTGATTATTTTTAGTGGTTTTTTCCAGAGCGATTAGCTTATTGATCCAAGGGAGAAATATTCTGTAAATCATCATTAAAGAATCCTGTATTTATTTCTGGGTGTGACCCAGCCTTATACTCGTCCTGGTAGGTAATATGGCGTTTACCTTATGTCAACGTTGTACGTGGTTTACACTGGTCCAAAGTAGGTACTTTTGTGCGTTTTGTGAGGAGCCCAGCAAAAACATCGCATTACCAAGTAATGTGGGGAATATGGCAAAACCAAAAACCTTCACTACTTATTTTTCGGATCCATTTCTAATTATTTTTATAAAGGGATTGTAAAAAAATAAGTACTTCCACGCACACTTACAAAAAGTTGAGAAATAAGTACTGCCACTTACGCTTACGAAAAGTTAATAAATAAGTACTTCGAAACGAGTTGTAAAATAAGTGGCCTCAGGAAGATACAAAATAAGTCATTATTGAGAACTAGCCAAATAATGTATTATCAATAATGGGCTTAATAAGTGATGAAAAAACATTTTTATTAAATTACTAAGAAATACCCGCTACTTCGTATGCGATGTAAGGATATTTATTTCAGGGTAACCCGCTAGTAAATACTCACAAAATTTGAAAACATGCTTGATGTTTCCCTACTACGTATTCCCACCAAATTCTCAATTCCAGATCCTACGTAGCTGGAGGAATTTATACACCGAATTTTTTCCCCTTGTACAAATTAAACAAAAAATAATGTATATTGTGCCATAAATGTATACACAATCAAGTGATTAATTTAAATTGAAACAATTTTCTTAAAAAATCCGAAATAATTATACCCTCACTCTACGGAGTAGATATAAAGGGTGATTTTTTAAGAGCTTGATAACTTTTTTTTTAAAAAAAACGCATAAAATTTGCAAAATCTCATCGGTTCTTTATTTGAAACGTTAGATTGGTCCATGACATTTACTTTTTGAAGATAATTTCATTTAAATGTTGACCGCGGCTGCGTCTTAGGTGGTCCATCCGCTTAGTCCAATTTTGGCATTTCCACGTTTTTGAGTAACAGAGACCCAATTGGTGCGAACGGCGACGAATCGAAAATTGGTGGTCATCATTAACACTGGCCGATACAGCTGCGATATTTTCTTCAGTTCGCACTCTACGTAAGCGTGTTGGTGGTTTAATGTCCAACAATGTAAATTTGGTGCGAAATTTAGTCACAATAGCCCGAATAGCCGCTTCAGTGGGTCGATTAAACTGACCATAAAATGGAAGCGCGCAATGAACTTTCTTAACAGAGCACGCATTTTGATAATAAAATTCAATAATTTGCAAGCGTTGTTCGTTTGTAAGACGATTCATGATGAAATGTCAAAGCATACTGAGCATCTTTCTCTTTGACACCATGTCTGAAATCCCACGTGATCTGTCAAATACTAATGCATGAAAATCCTAACCTCAAAAAAATCACTCTTTATATGGATTTGGGATAGAAAAAAGTGTAACTCAGAGTGATTTAATACCCTAAGTGCGTCCGTCTGCCTGTCTGGCTTGCTGGATAACTCTCGAAGGGAGTTAAGTAATTTGTTCCAACTATGAACAAAGTATTATTTTTCTCAGACTTAGTTTAAATTCGGAGATGGATGAAATTGATATACCTGTTATGGTACCCCCACACATATAGTCCATATTCCTAGTAAAATATTCGGAACCAGTTGTATTTTGATATTTGATAAAGTTTTTATAATCACTTTGAGTGTACGAAATATCCATGAATTTCCAATGTTCCTTTTTGTACCTGCCACACAAATTACCACTTCATACGTAAAATTAAACATTTTATAAATTCTATACGGATGATCAGAATCTTTGCCACCATCGCTGCACCCATCTTTGGTCAACATAAAACTGGTAAAACTTCCATACGGATAGTCGAAATCAGTTGCCATTTTAGATTTAAAAATGTTTTTATAATCACTTTAAATCTATAAAATGTGTATGCTTTGCCAAGCCCTTTGTCAAATTAAATACATTACATATAACTTCTATTCTATTGCAATATTTTGGTAGGTACTATTTGTATCTTTTTTTATGTGGGTGCCATTTTTACCACTTTTTGTGCCGCCCTTAAACGTACACATTTAGAAATATTATTTTATGTTGCGCATCTACGTACCCGGAGAAATGTACACACCAAATTTCTAACATCCTTCTCATATTCCAACTGAAAACTTTGATTAGTACCATCTTTATCCCAATTTCCCCAATTTGGTTTGTTAGATTTTTATCACTTTTGATCCGCTTCCACCTTTAAAGTACATATTTTGATGCAATACTTCTGTATTGCACGTCAGAGTGATACATTGGCGGGTACCATTTTAATCGCTTGTTAGGTGATGCTTCGCGTCTACATGGTCAGAGGAATATACACACCGAATTTCACAATTCTAGCTTCAGACGTGGTACAAATGTTATCCCATTTAATCCCTTGAAAGTAAAAATTTCGAAAAATTCTTTCTTATCAGTGTTCTGCGTTATAAAACGAATATACATGCCGAATTGCATGATTGTAGCGTCAACCGTGTTCTTGGTACCTTTTTTATCCCCGTTTTCCCGTTTACTCTTTAAAAGTACGAATTTCGAAAAATTCCTTCAATTTGAGTTTGTAAGCATTTTCAGGGATGCCGACCCGAATTTCATGATTCCAGCTCCATCTGTTTGATTGGTACCATTTTGTATCCCTTTCTACCCAGTTTCAATCACAAAAAGTACGCAATTTTGAAAAATTGTTTTCTTAGTCGCATTCGTGCTGTAAAAGTAATGCCCGATCCGAATTTCATGATTCTAGGCCCAGTTGTTTGGTCTGGGCTGTGGTACAATTTTTACCCCATTTAATCTCTTAAAATTACAAATTTCGAAAAATGTCTTCTTATCAGTGATTTGCGCTGTAAAGCGAATATACATACCGAATTTCATTATTGTAGTGTCATCCGTGTTGTTGGTACCTTTTTTATCCCCTTTTCCCCGTTTACCTATTAAAAGTAGGCCAGTAGATTCTAGGCCCAGCCGTTTGGTCAATGCGGTGGTACAATTTTTATCCCTTTTTACCCCGTTTTACCCCTTAAAAGTACGAATTTCGAAAAATCCCGTCTTATCACACCTCTACACTGTAAGAGAAATGTACACACCAAATATCATAATTCTAGCTCGAGCTCTTTGGTCTGGGGAGTGATCAGTCAGTCACTCAATCACGCAACTCTTTTATATATAAAGGGTGATTTTTTAGTTATTATCTTTTTGGAAACACTGATTTAAACAGCTGACTCACGTTTCGTGTTTTGTTTTACTGTCAAACATCTTCAGTTTGGTCTATAATTTAACCATGAATCGTCTTACAAACGAACAACGCTTGCAAATTATTGAATTTTTTTATCAAAATGCGTGGTCTGTTAAGAAAGTTCATCGCGCGCTTCCATTTTATGAAGCGGCCATTCAGGCTATTCTGACTAAATTTCGCACCAAATTTATATTGTTCGGCATTAAACCACCAACACGCTTACGTAGAGTGCGAACTGAAGAAAATATCGCAGCTGTATCGGCCAGCGTTAATGATGACCATCAATTATAGATTCGTCGCCGTTCGCAGCAATTTGGACTCTGTTACTCAAAAACGTGGAAATGCCGAAATTGGACTAAGCGAATGGAGCATTTGAGGCGCAGTCAAGGTCAACATTTGCATGAAATAATCTTCAAACATTAAATTATATGGACCGTACTATCGTACTATCGATTCAAATAAAGATTTCATGCATTTTTCTGAATTTTATGTGTTTTTTTTTTGAAAAACTTTCTTATAGCTTTTAAAAAATAACCCTTTAGTAGGATACCAAATTCAAAAATATAGTAGGTTGTCTAAGTCGATAGTTATATTTTCTTTTGTAATTTTAAGTGTGTTGTCTATTTTGGTAGGAGTTCTAACACCGTTAAATCTCGGCGGCGTGGTTGAAGTCGATGTGAGCCGATGAAATAGGCGGCGGCGCGCTCGTGCTGAAACATGCGGCGGCGGCGGCTTAAAATCGGTCGGCTTGTATCTCTGTATATTAGGGCGGGTTAATTTTTTTAAATCGTATAGCGGAAACGTAATCTACATAAAATTCTAAGAAAATTCTCCGAAGAAACCTCTCGACTTGAAAATTTAATTATTGAAAATTTATATATAATAAAAATATTCACCCAATTTTTTAATGAAAACAATTTTGAGTGGAGAAAAAATATAAAGTGCAAAAGAACTACCTTACTAACCAATTTTATTCATAAAATTCGATTTCTCTTTCGAGAAAGCTATTTTTTCTAACATTTATTTTTTTTAATTTTTTTTCATCCATACAAATCAACCCGCCCTAATAAAGGGTGGGTCGTAACGAAACAATGGCTCTTTTTCGCTACAAATTCAATGGCCGTGTTATCTCGCGTGGTGGCGATGTCAATTGGCCGCCAAGATCATGTGATTTGACACCGTTGAACTTCTTTCTTTGGGGGTCTTTGAAAGAAAAGCTGGACGTCGATAAGCCAGCAACAATTCAAGAGCTAAAGGATGAGATAATTCGGCACATTAACGGCATAGAATTTCAATTATGCCTCAGCGTCATCGAAAATTCGGACCATCGGATGGAGGTGTGCCGCTGAGGACGCGGCGGCCATTTGGCCGATATTTTGTTCCATACATAATTGAACCATACCAATATTAGCGTAAAAGAAATGACAATAATTTCCTAAATAATTTGTGTTTTATTCAAAATCAACAACGGCCCTTAAAATTTGACCACCCTTTATTATTTATTAACCCACTTTTTGGGGGTTTGTGTTAGAATTTAAAAGAGCTCTCAAAATTCTTAATAGGATGCATTTGTGCATAATTTGGATACAAAAGAAATATTAATAAAAAAAATCGTAAATATTTTGAATTCTAATTTTTTTGGTTCTTGAAAAACACACACTTGTCCAATATTAACCACCAATGAAAAAAGTAGCATTTCACGTAATATTTTGCAAGCCATCATTAAACAATCAAAAATTTTTTTGACAATAGCAAATTTCGTGACCCAGCCTAATGTAACTAACTGTGTAACATGCCCATTGAGTGTTGGGGATGTTGGCTGTGCAAAAGAGAACGTTTGTTGCTTAAGTCTTTTGTTTTGCATACGATTCACACCGTAGACATAAAAGTAAGTATGGATGAGGGTGTGTGTGTGTTTATGACCGTATTCGAATTAATGATAATATTTCAGGCCCACATACACACACACTCTCTAAAAAGAAGGAGACTATATGCTTGCTAGAGCGCGCTAATTTTTATTATTTTTTTCTTTCGAAAAGTTTCAATTAGCACTAATGATTTAATTGTCTACCGAAAACATTTTCAAATTATCTTTTTATGCAAAAGACCTGCTTGGAGCCGCTTCGTTCGTTCGCTCTGCCATTGCGTTGTGCATGTTAATTGGTGCATCTTACAAATTAACGTCAGTAAAGCTAAGACTCAAAGTGTTGCAGCACGTACTCGCGCGCACTAAACTTTAAGGAAGTATTTAAGAGTTATGTTCGTATTTAGTGCTTGAATAATGTTGAAATTCCCACAAAACTATATATTTTTTAATAGTTACTAGAGCCATAAACACATGTTGCATGCTGTGTTGCTTGTTTTCTGGGGTTTTTTACTAACTTTTTGGGGGGAGGTGAATGAAATGAGTTGATGTTTTCAAACCAGACAGAAAAGCTTAATAAACATTTTGTTTATAACCATATATGTCATATGTGATGTATATATGTACATACATATATATTAAACAAAAATAAATATATTCATTTACTCCCATGTACTTGCTTTGTATTGAACGGTTGTTTTTCTTTTTTTTTTGTTATATTTGCAGTATACATAGTTGTCAGTACGTTGTGGCTGAGCACAGTGGTTCTTAGCTATAAAGTGGCGATTATTATGAGTTCATTCAACTTTAGAATCAGTTGATGTAAAATTTGTAGATTAATTGAGTCCAAATTTGTGAATTTTGCAAATTTTCATGAAGAGAAAGCTGTATCGAGTTGAAACCCATCAGCCTACAGTAAATGACAATGTGAAAGGTTTCAGGTAGATCATAACACTCTTAATAACAGACTGATAACTTATCCCCACACTTGAATGGCCGAAGTGTGTACAGTTGAGTGGGTTTCTCCTCGTTTCCACTACCAAAACACAAAATTTCCTTCCTAAGAAGAAAAAGCTTGATCGAAATAGCTGGAATTCGAAATTCAAATTAAAATTCAATTCAAAATATCTAAAAATCAATCATTATTCAAAAAACTAAAAATCTTTTTTCTCCACCCTCAAGCCACTGTGCGGTATTTATATTGTATGTTTTATTGTCAGTTGCATGTTTATGGATTTTTGTTCACAAAAAAATACTGTCTGTTTTTCCCCGTCTGTTTTCTTCCTACGAACAAAAAAATCAAAGGTTTACCAAAGAAAAGTGATTACATCATAACAGATTTGAAATCCATGGTGTGGTGTGGCATAATGCACAACATTGCGTGACGATGACAGCTCTCTTAGCCAACTGTCTGATAGTTGGTGGAGTTTTCCCGACAAATTAAACATCAGACATCAGGCCATAAGGAAGTCACCAGAAAATGTTAATTGATGTGACGGCGGGGAAAAATGACTGAATGATGATGACTGATGTTATGTTATTCAGAGGGAAATGTGTGAGAGCAAAAGGTCGCGGCACGGAGCACACAAACGATGCTGATAATTGAATGAAAGAAAGGCAATCGTTGTGGTGGAACAATTAAGACTAATCAACATCGATATCCGAGAATAGATACATTCAGTTTCCTTTAACGATTTTCGAGACAATTTCCAACAGCTTATCGACTAAAGCATATTGTGAAGGATTTTCTCTCAAAGAATAATAATTGTAGTGAGTTTTATGTGAATGTAACGGCGAATCGAGAATCTACTCTCCAAACGCGACAATTTTGCTTACTGACATATCGATGAAGCCAAAAATGAGTCTCCTCATCATTGGATACAGCAATAAAACAATGAAATGACTTCCAATTGAATTTGCGCCCACAACCCGAAAGTACGACGCAAATTGTAGTCATTCGGTCTTAATGCCTGCCCAGCAAAAAGAGAGCACCCGAAGAAGAAGTTGGGATCTTCAGAAAATGAATTTAATATGGAGTTCCGGCAAATATATTTCCCTCCAATTACGACATTCAGAGATTCAAAACAGATGTCAACAGACACTACTTCCTCTTTCCTGCTTCCAATACCTGGTGGAACCAACGCAATGCACTGCATTTATAGGGGACATTCCCTGAGTGTTTGTTCAGTGAAAAAGTGTTCCTTCTTCGGTGCACTTTTGGCCGATCACATACACGGCAGAGGTGCCGTTTGGTGGTGTTGCTCTAAGGTTGGCGTATGTGAAATGTTCTTCGAAATGTGAATGGCCCACAACATTCTGAATGTTATGGTTAGCCACACTGAAAGATTGAGATATTTGATAATTGAATTGTAGCTTCATTTTTCGCGCATGGTCTCCAATTAGACAACTGGTACGTTAAACGTGTTATATTCATCAGAATAGATTTGCTAGACATTTTACGTGCGTCTTGATATTTCGTCTTGAAATTGGTGCGTGAAGATAATACTTTTAACTGACCCTATAGGTGTTGAGACCAACTCCGTGTTGAGGTTTCTTGAAATAATGCAATCCTCGCCAACACACCCGCTCCTTCGTTTCCATAGAAGTCCATATGCATTGGGATGACTTTGGACAGACAGCGCAGTCTCCTCAACGCACTGCTCTCTGCCAAGGCTAGATGTAATGGGGTTAGATCTTAGGGACAAAAGTGCAGCTTGGCTTGGAAGTCGCTGCAGTCGGAATGAGCCACTAGTGTCAAAGAAGTTGGCAGCGTGCGTTAATCAGAAGCGCCCGCAATGTTTCTCGCTGCTATAAACCGTATGTGTTTCATCGCCGCTGCTACCAGAGATCAAATGTATATCCAGCACACTTAAGCCTTCTGCGTATAATAAGGGGCTTACACCTTCATTTTCTAATCCCAAGTGAACGCTACGCAAACGCATTCCATCCACCAGTTTGGTGAGAGTAAGGTCGTCGCCCTAGATATATTCAAGACATTTGACAGAGTCTGGCACGGCGCACTCTTATCAAAGCTCATCGCTGTTGGTGTTTTGGTAGTGAGTTCTCTCGATTCCTATCGAGCTTCCTCGGAGATCGCACTACACGTGTTGTTGTAGATGGTATCTCATCATCGACGACTTCTTGGATCAGACTTCGACTCAAATTTATTCATTCGCAGATGATAGTAACCTCTGTCATTAACACTCATTCGATCATAGACCAAGTCTTCAAGCTAGCTAATCTTGTGATTGTTGTCATAGCAGCCGAAATCGAATTTAGCGGCTTGCAATGATATTATCTCAGTGCTCTGTCGATAGATGGAGCTTCTTTGCAGAGAGTTGATCGTGGACCTTAAAATCGCAGTCTGAGTGCATATCTGTAGATCGTGGAGCTTTAAATCTTTTCGGGGGTCTTTCCACTGATATCGCACTTCGTGGATCAGCTCAGCACCCTGTCGATAGATAGACCTTATTTGCCAGGAGTTTGGACAGTTGAGGTGCATATCCGTAGATCGTGGTCCTTAATATCTTTGCGGGAGTTTTTAATACGGCAACATAAATCGAACTTCTTGGATTGTAATAACATCAGCTCCTCAGTGCTGTACCGACAGATGGACCTTCATTGCTGAGAGTTCTGATAGTCCGGGCGCATACCGTAGATCGTGACCCACACCTCAGTGCTCTGCCGATAGATGGAGCTTCGTTGCAGAGAGTTCAGTCAGCCCGGGAGCACATACGAGTTCATGAACATCAAAGTCTTTGCTGTGTTCTTTAACATTACAGCTCAAATCGAATTTCGTGGATAGCAGTAACATCAGTTGAGTGTTCTGTCGATAGATGGACCTTCTTTGTTGAGATTTCAGTTAGTCTGGGAGCATATCCACAGATCCTGGTACTTAAAATCTTTGCTGGGATTTTTATCATGGCAGCATAAATCCAACTTCGTGGATGGCAATAACATCAGCATAGTGAGCTTCTTTGCAGAGAGTTCGGCAAATTTTGGCTCATGTTCGTATATCGTGGACCATAAAATCTTTGCGGATATCGTCAACATTAAGAAGAGTCGCTTGCATTATAGAACTTTCGTCACAATTCTTTGGATGATCTCCCGATACATGTTAGTTTATTGAATTAACTGGTGCTGAAAGTAGCTATACAGACGGCATCAGAGGTCAGTGTCGACTTGAGATGAAGTATGACCAAGATAAGTACACTGGGATATTCCTAATTGAACTCAGACCGTTGTTTCCTATATAACATCCCCTACCGTACAACCCAGGCTGTATTCGGTCGGTCGAATCTCTCCGTTTGCTGTGACAATATGCAATGTACTGACGTGAGTCATCTTGACTCAATCACTGAAGTAAAAATAATTATGGCCATTATTCTGACATGTGTGACATACATTTCGCGTAAGGTAATGTCTGTTGTTGTTTGTTCATTTTTCAATTTTAATAATTTTTCAATAAATGTTTTGCAGCTGGAAGAAATCATTAAGTTCCAAGACGGAGAGCAGCTGCGCTTCTTTAGGTGATGGCAATAACCCAAAATGAAGTTACAGACAACACCCACATATGTTCAGCGGACGAACATTTCGCTTCCAGCGGTGTAGTAGTACCTAAGAGGAGTTGTGTAGCATCCAACCAACCATCCCTACCTACCTACCGATGTACGTCTGTATCTACCCACAACAATTAGCATAACAAATTCACATCGTTCAAATTATGCTTAATAACTTTTTCGAATTTATTATTATTCTATTCGTTCCGCACGTAAACACAAAAGATGAAGTGTTTCTTTCTTTGATTCGTCTTCCAAATGGGAGAGAGAAAAAGGCGGTGTTGGCGAATACAAACAAAAAAAACTATGTCAAGATTCAATTATTTTTGTTTTATTTATTTTCTTGCCAAAAATGATTCCAAATCACGCCAAAACCATATAATAAGTGGAAGAAACAAACAAAACAGCAAAAAAAACGGCAGCAACTACAGATCTGCGTTTAAGAACAATAGGAGGAGAAGCCACACATCCAAAGCCGCAAAAAATCTATTAAATGGAATAATGCCGGGTATTTAGGAAAACAAAAAACAAAATCAGACAAAAGCGTTTCCTCCTCCTCGCCAAGCCATAGAGACTGAACAAAAGCGGCGGCAGCATCGACGCGCCATCCGCTGAATTAAGTGGGTCAAGTTTGAAAGATACGTATGTCTGTTCGATATTCCCTGAATCATTGGTTCGCTGCCACGCTCACTCGATGCTCGCAATTGCTAAAAGTGAGTTTGATTATTTGTTTGTCTGGCTTCCAGCCAAATCAGGTTAGGTTAGAAGAAAATCAATCATTAGCACATAATCTATTTGGAATTGATTGCCGACAATAACAAAACCTCAATAATTTCGATTTCCTGCATTTATCACTTTTCAGTCGATTTCAATTCCACACACACACGCAATTCACATGAGTCATAGAAGAATATGACAAGCTCAGCGACTGAAATGAAGTGAGCTTTGAATTTGTTGAGGAATTGAAGGCACCCTCTTTAGACATTAGACATTTAAGGAATTGCCTCGTAATTGAATCATTAATCTAAATTGAAGATTAATCCATTTTTCTGAGATTAATAATGTCTACTATCATAGAAAGTGTTCTGCTTTCTATTCGAGATTGTCTTCTGTTCAAGAGTGATGATCAGATGACGTGCCAGCACATATGTGTTTGGATTCGCTATATTTTTATGTATGACTGCCTCATCCGTGCTCTTTCCCCGATGGAGGATATGATCGTATGGATCAAATATCTACCTATCCAACCACGATTTTAAAAAATATTCTGCGAAATTTGTATGCCACAGTAGGAGAGGGATTTCTTTGATCACAGCAGCCTTCAGGACACAACCGAAAGAAATGGATCTGATCGATTTCAACGCAGCAAGAAATAGGGTACTTTTTTTCACTGAACCAACACTCAGGGGATGTCCCCTATAAATGCAGTGCATTGCGTTGGTGGAAGGGAGATCAGGTATTGGAAGGAGGAAAGAGGGAGTAGTATCTGTTGACATCTGTTTTGAATCTCTGAATGTCGTAATTGGAGGGAAAGATATTTGCCGGAAGTCAATTCCACATACGGATAGTACGGGCGAAGAACGAATTTATTCTGTAATGTGTAGTGCGGCCGGTTGTCCAATCGCGTGTCTCTACCGAACGTTCTCACGGGCGGTGTAAGATCACGAATTTCCGAAGAACAAACACCTTGAAAGTATCGATAGAACAATGATAGAACAACCAACATTACGGCGGTGTTCAATAGAGCAATAATAGAATTGGATATCCTACCGTCACCTATCAACACCATCGCCCTCCTCTGGACACGGTCAAGTAGCTCCAGCGATGAAGCTGGAGCACCCGACCATATATGGGAGTTGTATTCCATCTTTGGTCTGATGTAGGTAGTGTAGATATTGAGAAGATCAGAGGGTGTGAAATATTTCTTATATCGTTTTAAAAAGCCTAAACATTTGAAGGCATCTTTCGACGCATCAAATACATGTTTTGTCCAACGAACATCACGTTGTATTTTTATGCCAAGAACAACGAGAGCATCTGATTACTCAATATCTACACCGTTCATTAAAATCGACGACACCGTTGGATCAGTGAATCGCTTGTGAGACAACAAGGAGCACTGGGTCTTACGTGCATTAAAATCTACTCTATTCTCTCGACCCCATTCAGAAATGGCCAGCAAATCCTGGCTAAGTGACTCATCCATCAATCGTCTTTTATCCTCAATTTCTTGACGACTTGGTCTATGATCGAATGAGTATGAATGACAGGGGTTGCTGTCATCCGCGAATGAGTATATTGGGTTCACAGTCCGATCCAAGAGGTCGTCGATGAAAATAAGAAAAAGGGAGGGGGAATGGACAGAGCCCTGTGGTACTCCTGCGGTTAACCTATGCTCATCGGATGAGAATCCATCTACAACAACACGTATAGTGCGATCTCTGAGGAAGCTCGATATAAATCGAGAGAAGTCACTACCAACATCAAAAGCGATAAGCTTTGATATGAGTGCGCCGTGCCAAACTCTATCAAAGGCCTTGGAGATATCTAGAGCAACGACCTTACTCTCACCAAGCTGGTGAATAGATCGATTCCACTTTTCGGATAGCAGTGTCATCAGGTCTCCGTAGATCGGTATGGTATTTTATACTTATTTCACAATAATTCTCGATTTCGAATCCCGTAATTACCCGACCGAAGTCCGAAATAGCCAACAACGTGTGCTTTAAATATTTATTACCGAAGGCAGCATGAAACTGGTCGTGAGCGTATCCCAGAGGAGAGAATCTTTAAGCTCGGCCGAAGACAGGCAACGCAGGAAAACTTTACTTTACTCCTTAAGGTCCGCCTAATGCCAGCAAAGGTCCTACGTAGCCGATTGTGGACATATATCTCAGAGATGAGCATCTTTAAGTCCGATCGAAGATCAGCAACGCAGGAAACCTTTACTCAGCGAAGCCAGTTGTGGACATATCTCAGAAGAGAATATCGTCAAGCCCCGCCGAAGGTTGGAAACCATTATCTGTGTAGCTTATCACATAGTTGTAGAAGGTATGCTATCATTCTAAACATTACCTAGCGAAAGTTCTTCCGGTTCATAATATCCACACAGAATAACCGTCCCTAATGTGCAATCACAAGTCGCAGTCCTATGACAATTACTCCACTCGTTAAACCAAACTTTAAGGTGATATGACTGACAACATATTGTCAACATTATGGACAATCCTGCTGGAACCTTTAAAGAAACCTATTCAAAAGAACCCTTGACATTATCAGGAATGGCGACACAAAGAAGGCAATGGTATTAGGTCTTGGAAATCTGTTGGCGAACGAGAAATTGTTGATGATGACAGGGTCCAGTTTCAAGGAGAACCTTCCGTCTCGATAGAGCATTCACAAAGAGAGCATACCAAGTGATGATGTATTTTTACCTTGAAGTGATTGAAATTTTCGTTTTCTTACACTCTGCTGAGATTTTTTGCGGCAACACGATCTGTGTACGTGTAAAAACTGAATCAGTTCTTGGCACGATGTGCGTGAAGATAAGTTCCGCATGTAACTAGCGGAGACACAAACCACACATTTTAACAGTGGACTGTTAATGGGTTAACAGAGATATGTTAATCTTGATAGAGGATGATAATATATACACAAAAGAGGATCGGGAGAAGATAAATTATCTAAATTCAAAATCTGAATAGAAATCATATCAGTTTCGACATATAAAGACAGAAAATATTCAATTTTGTATTGCATAATTGTATTTTTTCACCATAAAAAATTATTAATTTTTAATAACTCAAGTACCAAAAAATAGGTCTTCCAATGAGCTTTCAGAATATCTACACCACGTTTCTCAAAGCTATTTTTTGTTATGAAAATATTCTGTTGCAAATCTAAATTATGTTTTTAGATAGAGCGAGAGAGAGAGAGAGCAAATTGAGCACTGAGTCTTCGTGAGAGCAAAAGGCTACAAACGCAAGCATAAATTTTGACCATTATTCCTTTCAATTATATAACATTCCATGCCTACAGTGGCTCATTGTTATATTGAAGAAAATATATATGATTCAATATTTTCAAATTATACATTGGCTTTTGGAAATTTGGTTTTTATATTCTGAAAGCTCATTTGTGGACCTAGACCTAGTAGTTTGTTTGTGGGGTCATATATTTGTATAAAAACAGATTTTAGACTTGCAACAGAATATCTTCCTATTAGAGGGTAGATATGTTCTGAGAAAATATTGGGGCTGAAGAAGAAATACATTTGACTTAACTAGGGGCCTCCTTGGGACAGTTAGAGCGAAGGTAGCCAATTTTATAAAAATACAGTTTTTGTATGAGAGCCCTCTTATGTAGTGGATATAGGGGACATGTATGTTTGGTGAAAATGTTGAAGAGAGAAAATTAATGGGGCCCAGTCTTACATGTCTCCCCTCTAGGGGTGACTTGGGATCAGTTTTGAGCCTTTCTTTCATAAAAAATAAAAAAATGTGTGGGGTCACCCTAGGGGTTGAAAATAGTTGATAGGTTTGTTCTAATAAAATGTTGGGGCTGAACAAATATTGGGGGTTTGTCATACGTTCGCGTCCACTAGTTGCCTCCTCGGGACAGTTAGAGCGGTGGGGGGGGGCAAATTTTGCATGGGAGCCTCATTTTGGAGTGACTAGGGGTAAATGCGTTCGGAAAAAATATTAGAGAGGGAAAATTAATGGAGTATTAATTAATGGAGCATTTAACCCAGCTAGGAGTGACTTCGGGGCAGTTTTGAGCCTTGCTGTCATAAAAAATATAAAAAAAATCGTATGGAGACCACCTTCAGGGTTAAAGATAGCAGGTAGGTATGTTCAGAGATTTGATTCCACTAGCGGCCTCCTTGGGCCAATTAGAGCGATGAGAGCAAATTTTATAAAAATTAAATTTTTGGATGGGAACCTCCAGAAGAAGTGTGTCAGGGAGGGAAATTCTAGCGTCTCCAAATCGAATTCCTAAAAATGCCATACAACATTATCCCACATCTAGGGCGCATGGTTATCCGACAATGATTCGCTCGATCGCATTTTAGTTAGTTTGGCGTTTTGCTAATGCTAGTTTTTAGTAGTCAGGTCGCTAAAAACTGCAAGGGCCCTATACCCGAAATGTAAGGATAGTTTCCTACACTGAAAGAATTTTCTTCATAATATTTATGATTTTGTGTTGAATTTTCATTGAAAAGTCGTCAAAGAAACATTTCATAAAATGTATGAAACATGTTTCATAAAGCACAAATCAATGAAAAGTGTCATAGAATTTATGAAACACTTCTTAGAGACTATGAAATACAGTTATTCATTCGAAGAACTTTTGTCATAAAAATTCATTATTTTTCATAATAAATAAATGTATGGAAATTTTCATAGATTTTATGAAGAAACTTCGTTAATTTTATGAGAGAATTTCATAAATAATTGATACTGAAGTTTCCAATATAAATAAAATCCTTATGTTTGAGTTAACAGAGTAGAAATGAGAATTGCTAGCATTCAACGAATAAAGTCGCCACACTAAAGACGTAGTTGTATGTTATGAAACATTTCATAAAAACTATGAAATCCTTCATTATATTTATGAAGACATTTCATAACGCAAATATTTTATTGGTTCTGACATATTTTATAATATTTAAGAATTGTTTCTTGAATCCTATGAAATATTTCTTTGATCTTATGAAACTAAGTTTCACTAATTTGACAATTTTGTTTTATGAAATATGAAATATTTATGAAAAAATTGATATGAAACATTTCATTGTATTTATGAATTTTTCATACTTATTAAGAAACAAGTAAGGAAAGGCTAAAGTCGATTCCACTAATCATAGGCGAATATGACGTGACCCAATTTGTCAAATCGAGAAGAATATTTGTATCGGGGCTATATCCAAACATGGAATGATGTGACCCACTTACGCAATAGGTTCTACCAATTCAAGAATAACGTGTTATGCTCAATTTGAAGAAATTCTGTAAAAATACGTGGTTTCTGGGGCGGAAAAAGTCCAGCCGGGAGCAAAATTTGTATGGGAGCTATATATATAAATCTGAACCGATCTGGCCCATTTTTACCATGGCTGTTTCTAGTGGAAACATAAGATATTTCGCCAAATTTGAAGAAGATCTGTTAAAATATGTGGTTTCTAGAGCAGAAAAAGTCAAATCGGGAGCAAAATTTGAATGGGAGCTATATATAAATCTGAACCGATTTAACCTATTTTCACCACAGGTGTTACTAGTTTAAATATAAGACGTTTTGCCTAATTTGAAAACATTCTGATAAAATATGTAATTTCTAGAGCGAAAAAAGCCAAATTGGGAGCGAAATTTGTATGGGAGCTATATCTAAATCTGAACCGATATGATATAACTTTTACCACAGATGTTTCCAGTTGAATTATGAGGTACTGTGCCAAATTTGAAGAATATTGGATAAAATATGTGATCTCTAGAGGGCAAAAGGTTAAATTGAGAACGACATTTGTATGGGAGCTATATATAAATCTGAACCAATCTAGCCCAAATTCATGTGCGTGAAGATAAATTCCGAATTTAAATAGCAGAGACACAAACCACCCACGTTAACAGTGGGCTGTTAATGGGTTAAGAGAGCTATGTTAATCTTGATAGAGGAAGATAATATATACACAAAATCGGATCGGGAGAAGATATAAAGGGTGATTTTTTAAGAGCTTGATAACTTTTTTTTTTAAAAAAACGCATAAAATTTGCAAAATCTCATCGGTTCTTTATTTGAAACGTTAGATTGGTCCGTGACATTTACTTTTTGAAGATAATTTCATTTAAATGTTGACCGCGGCTGCGTCTTAGGTGGTCCATTCGGAAAGTCCAATTTTGGGCAACTTTTTCGAGCATTTCGGCCGGAATAGCCCGAATTTCTTCGGAAATGTTGTCTTCCAAAGCTGGAATAGTTGCTGGCTTATTTCTGTAGACTTTAGACTTGACGTAGCCCCACAAAAAATAGTCTAAAGGCGTCAAATCGCATGATCTTGGTGGCCAACTTACCGGTCCATTTCTTGAGATGAATTGTTCTCCGAAGTTTTCCCTCAAAATGGCCATAGAATCGCGAGCTGTGTGGCATGTAGCGCCATCTTGTTGAAACCACATGTCAACCAAGTTCAGTTCTTCCATTTTGGGCAAAAAAAAGTTGGATATCATCTCACGGTAGCGCTCACCATTCACAGTTACGTTACGATTCGCATCATCTTTGAAGAAGTACGGTCCAATGATGCCACCAGCCCATAAACCGCACCAAACTGTGACTTTTTCTGGATGCATTGGTAGCTCTTGCAATGCTTCTGGCTGATATTCACTCCAAAATCGACAATTCTGCCTATTTACGTACCCATTGAGCCAAAAATGAGCTTCGTCGCTGAACACAATTTCTTTCTTTCTGAACTTTCTTAACAGAGCACGCATTTTGATAATAAAATTCAATGATTTGCAAGCGTTGCTCGTTAGTAAGTCTATTCATGATGAAATGTCAAAGCATACTGAGCATCTTTCTCTTTGACACCATGTCTGAAATCCCACGTGATCTGTCAAATACTAATGCATGAAAATCCTAACCTCAAAAAAATCACTCTTTATTATCGAAATTCAAAATCTGAATAGAAAACATATTAATCTCGACATATAGAGACAGAAAATATAAAATTTTGTATTGAATATGTGTATTTTTTCAACATAAAAAAATGTATTAATTTTTAACGCAGTGGATAAACGGCAAAGTCTGGGTCCATGACATGGGTACCAAAAAATTGGTCTTCCCATGACCTTTCAGAATATATAAACCAAGTTTCTTAAAGCAATTTTGTATTATGAAAATACTCTGTTGCAAGTCTAAATTCTATTTTTATACAAATATATGACCCCACTGTGCGCAAACCGGTAGGTCTGGGTCCATGACTTTGGTACCAAAAAATAGGTCTTCCCATGACCTTTCAGAATATATAACATCACGCACATCCCAAATTCACCATATTTCCAGTTTAATTATAAGGTACTAGAGCAAAAAAAATTAAATCGGGAGCGACATCTGTAGGGAGCCTATATCTAAATCTGAACCGATTTCCTTTAAATTAAATAGGGTTCGTCCATGGACGTCAAAACTAACGCGTGCCAATTTTTGTTACGATCGGGCTATAATTGCGACATGTACTTTGATTAAAACAATTAATGGGCGGACGGACATTGCTAAATCGATTCAAAAAGTGATTCTGAGTCGATCGGTATACTTTACAATGGGTCTATCTCGCTTCCTTTTGGGTGTTACAAACAAATGCACAAAGACATAATACTCTCGTGGAGTGTATAAAAATGCATTAAATTTATGACAAACCTTTTATGAAATCGCTTCATAAATATTATGAAGGAAAACTCTTTCAGTGTAAGTCGTAATATACAAATATTCGCTCTCATATCTCCAATGGGTCAAAATTAAGGTCAAGGCAAGGGAACCTACAGAAAAATATTCACCGATAAATATTCAAATGGTCTGATACATAGTTGTCTGGGTTTAAGCTTGAACCAACGAGGATCACAAATATTTTAACAATGGTGAACAGGTTTCCATCAGGATAATGGCACTGTTGGTCTCCCCTAGACGGAGTCTAGAGGAGACAATTTATAAAAACTACAACACAAATAGATTTTAATATTTTATTTCAGCACGTATTGCTGCTCCGTACGAAGTACACACAAACAATTTTGACAAACATAAAAACAAACATAAAACAAACAATAACGCCATCTGCATGTGGATGTCACGGTATGTCATATGTGCATCAGGTGATGTAGATCATATGGTCGATCTTCCACATGCCAGCATCAGCTGATATCGATCATCTGGTCGATCGTCAACAAATGGTGATGCTGACTGATGCTGCTCCGATATTCTCCAAAAAAGTTCCCAATTACATATTTCCAGCGAATTATATTTGAGACAATTCTTGTCGCCTCGTTCCATGTATAAACTAGTACCTTCACTACTGTGGAACGCTATGTATTCTTCGGTCGAACTCTGGGTGATATACACTTCTGTTTACTTTTTCCTCTAATATCTTCCGAAGCGTTTGTTATTCCCCGAATTCATTGAAATGTAATTTCGAATTGCGATGGCGGGCGCACCTTTCTTTAATTCACCAACAGCACCAGCAGCAGGTTGTATAATATCATCGTATTCTTTTAATTACAGACGGGCCACCTATTGCAAATTTGAGAGCATTGGCGAAGGTGTGTGGCGGGCGGGTGGTCGCTCGCTCAGGCTGTGTAACAATGTTCAGGTGTAAACGTTTTACAACAACTTGACTGCTGCTGCCGTTGATGATGTGAATGGAGTTGTTGATGTTGTTGTTGTTTGCAATAAATTAACATGTTCTTGTACCATAAAAATTATTGCTGACACATGCTGTTGCTGGAGCTGGTGTTGGCTGCTCGTTGATGTTCTTCGATCATGAATTTCGAAATGTTCCAAGCATTTTCATTGCGGCAGGTAATAAAAAAAAACACAAATTCTAATTACGTTTTGTAAAAGGTTGTAATTATGGTTATAGCTGCTGGGCTTGGGCCATGTGATGTATTTTTTGTTGCTGTACAAATTTCACATATTCCATACTTAGCCACTATGGATTCCATAAATTATTCAGTCAATTTGGATTGGAATTGTGATGAGTGGGGGAGGGGGGTACAATTATTTACAATGATTAAAAGAAACTATTAATTATTGGCTGGCTGTATGCTGACTGACAGACAGATAATCCGCTTGGGAATCACAGTTTGAGGTAGCATTTCATTTGAAATGTAATTGCTCGTACTTACTCGTACATATTTAAATAAGAAATCCGGCATTTTATGTCAAAGCTATACAAGTTCCAGCAGAAAAAAGTGTTAAGCGTTGCCATAAAAGTCAGGGAATGTGCTTACGTTAAGTTAGTGTGCTGATATTTGTAAGATGAACCGATTTCATAAATAGTTCTTCAAAAATTCAGAGAATATTTTCTTAATACACAATATGAAAATTCATAATTTTACTACAGACATTTGGAAGAAATATATCGAGGGCATTCATAAGTGGCTATGAACCATTTTCTCGAAAATGAGTTATTGATGTCAAACTATACTCAGCTTTGGTTGTCATATGTCATATAAATTTAAAGAAGAATTTTGTTCTAAAACCATTTTTTACATTTTTCTGATTTGGCTATGAACATAAAAATAATAAAGGTTGTGATTCGCTACAACGATTTTGTTTAAAACTTTTTTCTAGATTTAGGACAAATCGCACTACTAAATTCCATCATTTTCCAATTAATAACATTTTACTTTCCATTTTAGCAGGCTGAAGTAGGATGAATGCTTAAGAAATAACCCGCGTAACTCTTTTTCATATAGAGATTAACAAATTATTTTTTGATATATGATTGCTGACCAAATAGGGAATACTTGTGACAGTATTGTTTCAGAAACCGAGATGGAGAAATTTAAAAAAATGCAACTGCAACCGCCAATTTTTGTTTTTTTTTACAGCAATTGCAGCTTTTATCGTCACTGACTACATGTATGTTACAAGCGACATTGGTCAAAAATGTCATGCATACAAAATCATGTCATCCATATCACCAGCGAAAATGAAAATTTTGCATTTTTTTGTATTTTTTGTTTACCGAAATACCCATATTTTTTCGAAAATTTCAAAAAACCGTGAACGAATTTTATCCCAAGTAATTTTTTTGTATAAGTTGGCCTTCGGTGACCCCCACTGAAATTTTTCGGTAATTTTTTTGGTAGAACATTTTAATCCATATATTTCCTTTTTGAAAGGACTTCTCGAAAAAGGGTCAAATTGAACCATAAAGAGAGGAGCTAGAGGGTTAAGTTCTTCCTCAAAAAACATCCTCATAAAATCCCACAATATAGTTCTGACAATAAGAATCTCGCAGACATTAACCACCCTTCGACCCAGAAATGATAATTTTGATCCATTGTAAAGAACCCACACCAGCTGGACTATAAGTTTATTCGGCAAAAATGGTCTACTCATCACACCCTTTCAGAATTATAGGGTCGTTATTTTGTTCCAATCAAAAAGTCTTAATTTGTTGGACAGTGTAATTAATACATTTATTTGCAGCAATTCTCATGTAAAGGGTGATTTTTTAAAAGCTATAAGAAAGTTTTTCAAAAAAAAACACGTAAAATTCAGAAAAATGCATGAAATCTTTATTTGAATCGATAATACGGTCCATATAATTTAATGTTTGAAGATTATTTCATGCAAATGTTGACCTTGACCGCCTCAAATGGACCATCAGCATAGTCCAATTTTGGCATTTCCACGTTTTTGAGTAACAGAGGCCCAATTTCTGCGAACGGCGACGAATCGATAATTGATGGTCACCATTAACACTGGCCGATACAGCTGCGATATTTTCTTCAGTTCGCACTCTACGTAAGCGTGTTGGTGGTTTAATGTCCAAAAATGTAAATTTGGTGCGAAATTTAGTCACAATAGCCCGAATAGCCGCTTCAGTGGGTCGATTAAACTGACCATAAAATGGAAGAAGCGCGCGATGAACTTTCTCAACAGAGCACGCATTTTGATAATAAAATTCAATAATTTGCAAGCGTTGTTCGTTTGTAAGACGATTCATGGTTAAATTATAGACCAAACTGAAGATGTTTGACAGTGAAACAAAACACGAAACGTGCGTCAGCTGATTAAACCAGTGTTGCCAAAAAGATAATAGCTAAAAAATCACCCTATTTATAAAAATGAATCTGTGTTAGTATGTTTGTTCTTTATAGCAGCCTAAACTACTGGACCGATCTTCTTGAAATTTTCACAGTATGTTCATGCTGAACCGGTGGTGAACATAGGCTATACAAATTTTTGATATTTTCAGTGGGCATGACACCTCCCACACAATTTTGGGATTTTACAAACGAACAACGCTTGCAAATTATTGAATTTTATTATCAAAATGCGTGCTCTGTTAAGAAAGTTCATCGCGCGCTTCCATTTTATGGTCAGTTTAATCGACCCACTGAAGCGGCTATTCGGGCTATTGTGACTAAATTTCACACCAAATTTACATTGTTGGACATTAAACCACCAACACGCTTACGTAGAGTGCGAACTGAAGAAAATATCGCAGCTGTATCGGCCAGTGTTAATGATGACCATCAATTATCGATTCGTCGCCGTTCGCAGCCCAATTGCTGCCTCTGTTACTCAACAACGTGGAAAATTTTGCGGAAGGATTTAGGTGTGATGCCTTTCAAAATACAACTGGTGCAAGAATTGAAGCTGAACGACCTACCGCAACGTAAAATTTTTGGTGAATGGGCTCTTGGAAAGTTGGCCGAAGATCCACTTTTTTACCGAAAAATTCTGTTCAGCGACGAAACTCATTTTTGGCTCAATGGGTACGTAAATAGGCAGAATTGTCGATTTTGGAGTGAATATCAGCCAGAAGCATTGCAAGAGCTACCAATGCATCCAGGAACAGTCACAGTTTGGTGCGGTTTATGGGCTGGTGGCATCATTGGACCGTACTTCTTCAAAGATGATGCGAATCGTAACGTAACTGTGAATGGTGAGCGCTACCGTGAGATGATATCCAACTTTTTTTTTGTCCAAAATGCAATAGCTTGACTTGCATGACATGTAGTTTCAACAAGACGGTGCCACATGCCACACAGCACGCGCAACAATGGACTTATTGAGAGGCGAGTTCGGTGAACATTTTATTTCACGTTCGGGACCGGACAATTGGCCGCCTAGATCGTGCGATTTAACGTCTTTAGACTATTTTTTGTGGGGCTATGTTAAAGCTCATGTCTATACAGACAAGCCCGCTTCAATTGACGCATTGGAAGACAACATTGAAGTATTTATTCGTGAGATACAGGCCGAAATGTTGGAAAGAGTATGCACAAAATTGGACTAAGCGGATGGACCATTTGAGGCGCAGTCAAGGTCAACATTTGCATGAAATAATCTTCAAACATTAAATTATATGGACCGTACTATCGATTCAAATAAAGATTTCATGCATTTTTCTGAATTTTATGTGTTTTTTTTTTTGAAAAACTTGCCTATAGCTTTCAAAAAATCACGCTTTATATAGATGAAGAACTTCTTTGGTTGGGTGAGGTTTTGATTATTGATTTGGTGATTTTTTAAGAGCTTGATAACTTTTTTAAAAAAAAAAACGCATAAAATTTGCGAAATCTCATCGGTTCTTTATTTGAAACGTTAGATTGGTCCATGACATTTACTTTTTGAAGATAATTTCATTTAAATGTTGACCGCGGCTGCGTCTTAGGTGGTCCATTCGGAAAGTCCAATTTTGGGCAACTTTTTCGAGTATTTCGGCCGGAATAGCCCGAATTTCTTCGGAAATGTTGTCTTCCAAAGCTGGAATAGTTGCTGGCTTATTTCTGTAGACTTTAGACTTGACGTAGCCCCACAAAAAATAGTCTAAAGGCGTCAAATCGCATGATCTTGGTGGCCAACTTACCGGTCCATTTCTTGAGATGAATTGTTCTCCGAAGTTTTCCCTCAAAATGGCCATAGAATCGCGAGCTGTGTGGCATGTAGCGCCATCTTGTTGAAACCACATGTCAACCAAGTTCAGTTCTTCCATTTTGGGCAAAAAAAAGTTGGATATCATCTCACGGTAGCGCTCACCATTCACAGTTACGTTACGATTCGCATCATCTTTGAAGAAGTACGGTCCAATGATGCCACCAGCCCATTAACCGCACCAAACTGTGACTTTTTCTGGATGCATTGGTAGCTCTTGCAATGCTTCTGGCTGATATTCACTCCAAAATCGACAATTCTGCCTATTTACGTACCCATTGAGCCAAAAATGAGCTTCGTCGCTGAACACAATTTCTTTCTTTCTGAACTTTCTTAACAGAGCACGCATTTTGATAATAAAATTCAATGATTTGCAAGCGTTGCTCGTTAGTAAGTCTATTCATGATGAAATGTCAAAGCATACTGAGCATCTTTCTCTTTGACACCATGTCTGAAATCCCACGTGATCTGTCAAATACTAATGCATGAAAATCCTAACCTCAAAAAAATCACTCTTTATTTCCACAGAGGCTATGTCAGAATCATAAATAATGAGAAAATAATTCTTTGATACCAACTGTTGGGTAAGTAATGAAAAAAAATTCTCATTTCGTTTATGAAATTTTTAGTTTTTTATTTTTAATATTTTAATAAACAATTTATAATTCATGTAGTATTTCAATGTCACAGCGTCCAAAGGGGCGTTTTAGAGGCGAGTTGACATTTTGAATACTTATAAAGGGTGATTTTTTAAGAGCTTGATAACTTTTTTTAAAAAAAAACGCATAAAATTTGCAAAATCTCATCGGTTCTTTATTTGAAACGTTAGATTGGTCCATGACATTTACTTTTTGAAGATAATTTCATTTAAATGTTGACCGCGGCTGCGTCTTAGGTGGTCCATCCGCTTAGTCCAATTTTGGCATTTCCACGTTTTTGAGTAACAGAGACCCAATTGGTGCGAACGGCGACGAATCGAAAATTGGTGGTCATCATTAACACTGGCCGATACAGCTGCGATATTTTCTTCAGTTCGCACTCTACGTAAGCGTGTTGGTGGTTTAATGTCCAACAATGTAAATTTGGTGCGAAATTTAGTCACAATAGCCCGAATAGCCGCTTCAGTGGGTCGATTAAACTGACCATAAAATGGAAGCGCGCAATGAACTTTCTTAACAGAGCACGCATTTTGATAATAAAATTCAATAATTTGCAAGCGTTGTTCGTTTGTAAGACGATTCATGATGAAATGTCAAAGCATACTGAGCATCTTTCTCTTTGACACCATGTCTGAAATCCCACGTGATCTGTCAAATACTAATGCATGAAAATCCTAACCTCAAAAAAATCACTCTTTATATCGTACTGAAAATTATTTAGTGTAATAAAGTATTGAAAGTGATTTGAAGCAAATCTTGTAGTTATTAACAAGCACTATCACTGTGCAATTATTTTTGCAATCGGTGCATAATTTTACTTTTGGCAATCATGTCAAAATTTTACTCAACTTTGCACATCATCTGAAAAACATATCTGCTCTAAGCAGAAAAAAAATTACAAAATTAATTCCAAAAAAAAAAATAATGTTATTACTTGTCCTCGTATAACGATATTAATTTGGCTATAATTAATCAGCTATAGCCAAGTGCGATGATGTTGGGCATTCTGTTCCTCACCTGCGTCACTTTGTAACATTATGTCGGTACTGGAGTTTCATTGTTCCAGCATGAAAAACAAATTCACCAGAACCCTTTTTTTCAAATAAATAACTAATCGCATGTATGTTTGATAACAATGAACTTTCAAACCTTGAAATTTTAATTGAAAAACTATACGAATATGTTTTGTCTAAACAATTAACAGTGTAATTTATTTATTTTTAAACAAAACGAGCCAACGAGCAGCAGCGAGGCAGGCAGCACAATATAAACAACAGTATCAAATTTCATAATAATTGCATGCTGCCAGCACCCTGCACCCTGCCAGCCAGTACCAAACATGCCACTCGATCATATCAAAATAATATATCTACGATATCGGTGCTGCTGATGGTGGTCGTACGAATGAATGAATGACAGAATGGGCGAACGAATGCAACTATTCAGCAGCAGCAGCAGTACCAACGAGCAAGCGAGCTAGCATTGTTTAGCAATTATCATTACATATCAATCTATTAACCATTTGTCTTATAAATTGCCATAAACAATCTTTTTTTCCAAAACTTTTTTTTTCATTTAAAAACTATTTTGATGATTGTGTTGCATTGATTGTGTGCGTGTGTGTGCACATGTGTGCATAAGATTCGTTGTCATTGTTGCACAGTGTTTCTAAATCGGAAATAATTCTGTAAGTTTTGAACAGAAAATGTATGTCCTCTGAAAAACGGATAGAAAATTAAACATTTCCTTCCGATTTTTTGCACAAATTGCAAGTAAGTACTAACATAAATAGTACGAAACTATGTGTGCAACATCACGTGGGTCTCCGTGCAACGCGGGGCAGAAGTTTTCGGTGATCGAAAGAGGCTGCTGTTTTCCAAATGCCAGAACTTCGAACATAGTTCAGATATTTTGACGCACGATGATAAATTTTAAAGGTATCTTTTGGATTAAAAAATTAATTAAATAAAATTAATATATATATATATATATATATATATATATATATATATATATATATATATATATATATATATATATATATATATATTTATTATGTCCCCTTCGATTTTAATTATTTTTTCTCTAGATGTACATAGCTCAAAATGTTTACTATCAATTCCAAAAATTAAAATAATGGGATCAATCATCTACACTCATAAAAAAGTTAACCCTATAATGAGTTAAAATTAACTAAAATTTAGGAAACCAAGTACATTTTTAATAAATATAAGTAGAATTTTGCTGAAATTTTCCTAAATCTAAGTACATTTTTCCTAAAACGAAGTATTTTTTTAACTAAATTTAAGCAAAATTTTCCTAAAACTGAGTAAATTTTTACTAAATCGTAGTAAAATATTGCTGAAAATTTCCTAAAACTAAGTAAATGTTTACTCAAATCAAGTAAATATTTACTCAAACTGAGGACAATTTTGCCGTTTTTTCCTCAAAACGAGTAAATTTTTACTTAAACTGACGAAAATTTTATTTTATACAAGGAAAAAAGGTGAACTTAAAATAAGTTCAATTTAACAAAAACTCTCATCATCTCACCAGCAAAAACTCTCATTACCAAGAATAAGGCAAAACCAAAAACATTCACTACTTCCACGCATGCTTACAAAAAGTGAATATATAAGTACTGGTTGGTAAGTATGTTGGTTGACGTTGTTGTGTGTTGTGGTGGGTGGTTTGAACACACACAGAAAAACATTTCTAGCAACTTCATTATATTTCAAATTTTGTACGATAAACAAAGACAACACGGCAAGCGAACGTATACACAAAAAATACAGTTTTGTTGTTATAACAAAAGGGACAGAACAATAAGAAGAATTGTGAATGTGTCTTCCTTTCTTCTTATTGTTGTTGTGTTGCTAGTATTATAATACTATTTTAACAATAAAATAAAACATTTTTTAATTCCAATATAGTACAACCAGTTAACTTTATGATTCTGTAAAGAAATAACTCACATTCCGCGTAACATGCGCACGCTTCGATTGACATGAAGCAACTAAATTTCCTTCATCAATCGAAAATATAAAAACTTTGTAATCTTCGGGCGACGGTCGCGGTAACATCGAAATGGATGGAAGACAAACTTACACACAACTCAATGTGTAGCAAAACATGGACTTACTGTTACTTTTGTAAGCCATTATAAAGTGGTCATTATTTCATACTTCAAAATAATGCAGGGCGTAATCGGCAGTCATTACTAGGTAATGCTAATAATAATGATGTTTAGAATAATTCATAACGAGAATTGCTTCTTAGATTCATATTCAAGAATTTTTTTAACAATTTCAAATGTTTTTATAAGTTCATTAATACTTAAATGTATGAAGAACTCGGCATAAATTTCAGTAAAAATTTTAACTTCATTTTAGGGAAAAACACATTTTTAAGTTAAAATTTCTTAAATGGATTTTTTTCCATACAAAAAATTTCAGAGACAGCAAATTTGTATCTGCTGATATGGTAAACAACTGTTTGCGGTTTTTAGCATTATAGGGTGATTTTTTAGCTATTATCTTTTTGGAAACACTGGTTTAAACAGCTGACGCACGTTTCGTGTTTTGTTTCACTGTCAAACATCATTAGTTTGGTCTATAATTTAACCATGAATCGTCTTACAAACGATCAATGCTTGCAAATTATTGGATTTTATTATCAAAAAGCGTGCTCCGTTAAGAAAGTTCATCGCGCGCTTCCATTTTATGGTCAGTTTAATCGACCCACTGAAGCGGCTAGTCGGACTATTGTGACTAATTTTCGCACCAAATTTACATTGTTGGACATTAAACCACCAACACGCTTACGTAGAGTGCGAACTGAAGAAAATATCGCAGCTTTATTGGCCAGTGTTAATGATGATTCGTCGCCGTTCGCAGCAATTGGGCCTCTGTTACACAAAAACGTGGAAATGCCAAAATTGGACTAAGCGGATGGACCATTTGAGGCGCAGTGAAATAATCTTCAACCATTAAATTATGTGGACCGTACTATCGATTCAAATAAAGATTTCATGCATTTTTCTGAATTTTATGTGTTTTTTTTTTGAAAACTTTCCTATAGCTTTTAAAAAATTATAAATTATACATTTATCTATAGATTCCAGCTTTACAGCTGGTTTTACGCTTTTTAATCAAAAAATTAAAAAAAAATGATTTTTTAAATTGACTTTCGTCTACACTGAAAGAAAAATCGTTCGTTGCATCAACGAATCAGATTCGTTATTGTCATTTCGTTGCATCAGCGAAATATTTCGTTCCCACAATAATCCCTCACGTTGCTGCAAGGATGTGAACGTTTATGGTATAAACCCGATTTTTCGTACTTTTCGTAGGTTCGTTCCTGCGACAATTCAATATTCGTTGATGCAATGAAAATATTCTCTTTCATTTTTTACATGGGAAAGCATTATTGAATACAAAGAATATAAAAATTTCTGATTATAATAATTGTTTTTATACAAATCCATATTATTTTGTCAAAATTTATTAAAATTAATGGAGTTTGGAATGGAATACTGCCTTAACAACTCATTTGTTGCAGCAATGAAAACGATATCGGTACATCGGAGACACACAAATTATGTGTTTTTCTAGTGTGTGTGTTTTTGGGATGAATTCGATTCACGTTGTTGGAGTTCTGCCTTAAGTAGTTGAGCTGCTGTTGCGAATAATCACTTCGAAGCCCACTGCCGGTGGTCATCATGGAAATAAATTATCTATACTGAAAGAAAAACGTTCGTTTCAGCAGGGAAATCGCGTAGTTGTAGCAACGAAATAGCATTGTTGCAGCAATGAAACAGCATTGTTGCAGCAACGAACATATTCGTTGCGGAACTATAATTTCCATTAAATCAAGATTCGTTGCATCAACGAACGCCGACGTTCGTTCCGGTTACGTATGTTTTTCTTTCAGTGTATAAAGAGGGTACTAATTTCTACATTCTCATAGATCTTTTACATAAAGACATTGTCTTCATCGTTAGAAATAGAGGAAAGTGTTTTTTTTTTTTAAATTTTTTCTAAATTTTATGGTTTTTTCGTGTAAGCATACATTTTTTTAAATAATTTTTTTCTCAATTTTTAGGAGATTGTTCCTAAACCACTGTTTCCATGTGAAAGTAATATTCGCAACATTTGTAGCCATCATACGTATCTTTAATCGAACATATAAGTGGGTATGTGGTGGACTTACATACATATATTCCCATAATTAGGGTACAACTATTGAATGTATCTTCATACAAACATTTGTGTTTTCAATGAATCGATTTAAAAAAAATGTAGGGCTTGGACATAAAATTTGTAGTTTTTTGTTGTATCATAGGATGGATTGATCCTGTCAATAAACCAATAAAATTTGGAGACAAAATATTAATTCATGCTCTCCATCCATAAATACATAATTGTGTTTGGAATCACTGTGCGCCGAGCCGTCACAGAGTAGCTGATAAATTCATTTGAAATAAAAAACAATGAAAAAATTACATATCCATTGCATTGATTCCATTGCATTTAATTAATGTTAATGGAAAAAGGCATACTGTGTACACAACAACAACAACAACAACAGCACAAACATCCATACAAACCTACAATTTAAAACAAAAATTGTTTATTTTTTGGAAAATGCATTTTTAACCAGATATGCTCATAAATATTCGTTTAGTTGAAATATTCAATAGCAGTATCGAAAAACAATTGAAATCTGCTGTTGTTTGTTTGTACCCACAGCAGATAAGCAGCCGTCTCCAAAACAATTACGTTTGAATGTCTGGATGTATATATGTATGTATGTGTATTTTTCAATTATTTTCGGTGTTTTGAGATTAGTTGATTTTGTAAGACATAGACAAACGACGGTCAAGACAATAAGTTTGGTGAATATAAGAAAAGGGTTCAAAAATAAAGAGCCCAACATACTGTGGTGGGTTTTCATCTGAGGTTGTCATTTTAGATTTAATCCATATACAAATCCCACAATTCCCAAAACGGGAGAAATAAATCTCAAAATGGATTTTCTTTAGAAAAATTACTGTCAGTCCTTTATTTTGATCAAGGATTATAATTTTTTAATGGATATTTTTTTAATTAAAAACTGAGAGAAGAAATATTAAATTATTATTATTATTCGACGAAAATTGAAATTATTGTGAAAAAATATCCATAATGTTGATGTTGAGATTGTTGATTTTATGAATCAGTATGTCTCAATAGATACAAAAAATAAATTAAATAAGTCCTCTTACTCATTTTTATACCCTCCACCTCCAGGATGGGGGTATACTAACTTTGTCATTCCGTTTGTAACACCTTGAAATATCGACCTGAGACCCTATAAAGTATATATATTATTGATCGTCATAAAAATATAAGACGATCTAGCCATGTCCATCCGTCCGTCTGTTGAAAGCACGCTAGCATCTAAACGAAAGGAGATAGGACGTTCAAATTTTCCATAAATACGTCTTATAGTCGTAGATCGGTTGGGACTGAAACGGGACGAAATCGGCCCAAAGGGAAAATCCCTTTGGGGCCGAGGACTAAAAATACCCATAATAATCCCTAAAATTTTAGCAGTTTTGTTGAATATGTCTTTTTATATTTGGTATGCGCATTCCCCTTATAGCAAAAACGTGCACCATAAAGTGATTCTTATTTGTAGGGGGTGAAATGGGGCTAAAAAGGGATAAAAATGGTACATATTAAACGACAACAGCTAGAAACACGAAATTCGGTGTGTACATTCCTCTAATTGCATAGACAAGTAAAATACACGGATTTTTCAAAATTCGTACTTTTTGGTTAAAATGAAAAAAGGGGATAAAAATAGTACCAATCAAATGACCGCAGCAGAAATTCGGAGTATACATTCCTTTGACTGTGTAGACACGGAAAATAAACTGATTTTTCGAAATTCGTACTGTTTGGGGTCAAAATAGAAAAAGGGGATAAAAATAGTACCAACCAAATGACCGCAGCTAGAGTCATGAAATTCGGAGTATACATTCTTTTGACTACGTAGACATGACAAATAAAAGTTTTTTCCAAATTCGTACTTTCAAGGGATACAATGGGTACGTACGGAGGGATAAAAATGGTACCAAAAAAACGGCTGTACCTAGTATAATGAAATTCGGTGTATACATTCCTCTGATTGCATAGACAAGTAAAATACAAGGATTTTTCAAAATTCGTACTGTTTGGGGTTAAAATGAAAAAAGGGGATAAAAATGGTACCAATCAAATGACCGCAGCTAGAGTCATGAAATTCGGTGTGTAAATTCCTCTAATTGAGTAGATACATAATATAAAATTATTTTTCCCAAATTCGTACTTTTAAGGGGTAAAATGGGAATAGAGGGATAAAAATGGTACCAACCAAACGGCTGTACCTAGAATAATAAAATTCGGTGTCTATATTCCTGTGATTGCATAGACAAGTAAAATATACGGATTTTTCAAAATTCGTACTTTTTGGGGTTAAAATGAAAAAAGGGGGATAAATATAGTACCAATCAAATGACCGCAGCTAGAGTCATGAAATTCGGAGTATACATTCCTCTGACTGCGTAGACACGGACAATAGACGAATTTTTCGAAATTAGTACTTTCAAGGGGTACAATGGTACAGAGGGATAAAAATAGTACCTACTAAACGACTACAGCTAGAATGCTAAAATTCTAATTGCGTAGAAACGTCAAGGGGTTAAAAATGGTACCAACCAAATGGGATGTGCGTGAAGATAAATTCGGAATTTAACTAGCGGAGACACAAACCACCTCTTTTAACAGTGGGCTGTTAACGGGTTAACAGAACTATGTTAAATATGTACGTACACCTTATAATATATTTTTTACTGCTTTTAGAAAATTGGATTAAAATATTATATTTATGTATAAAATTAATTTTTAATTATTTGTATTTGTTTTGGTTTGGATATAATAAAAAAGTGATATTTTCCTGTAATATTACTGCACACCTACGAAAACCGACAACCTCTGTGGAATGCAATCCATGGTGAAGGGTATATAAAGTTCGGCCCGGCCGAACTTATCACCGTTTTTACTTGTTTATATTCTTGTTGCCCTGTGAATAATCCATCCATTTCATTCTCCACATCTCTCCAGTCATTTCCAATACTCTGCCGCGCTTTGCTACTTTACCCAACCAATCTCACTTCCCTCATTTTTTGCTTGGAATCTGTTTGTATTCATCTTGTTGGTCTATTATATTTAAATTATGGAAGTGGATTTTGTTGCACAATTAAATGCGTTTTTAATTCTTTTGGGGATTTCATTTCTTTAACATTTTCTCTTTCTGGCCGATTTGTATTGATTTGTTGGTTTTATTGGTTGGTTACCGAAAACGGAAAGTCAGCGCATTATTGAATGATCACGTTTCACGGCGCAATGACGCAGATCGATTTGGGATAAAGAAATGTTGAAAGGCACGGAAGAGAATAATAAAATATGTTTCGAGTGTGAATAAATACGAGTGGTTTCAATTCTGTTGACAATTCAATTGAATTGTTTATGGGCTTTCAAAAAAGGAAAACGAATTAACAATAAAATGACGCAACTCAAGGTTTCGGGACACTATTCATCTTCTGCCGCCTGATATGACGAATCACCTGAAAAACGTATTCCACTTGTATATTGTAAATAAAGTTACGGGTAATATTATGCACAGGTACTGTGTGGAGATATAGTGATTTTCTCAGTTAATCGCTTATTTCGAAATTATTTTATTGATGGCTTTATTGCATAATATGCTAACATGACTTAGCATTTTTTTAAGGAGTATCGGTTTTTTTATATAAATTCTGTCAAAATCTGTAGTTGACGGTTGGAGTTTTCGAGAAACTTAGCTTTTGCGTAATGATTTGATTTTTAGCTTTATTTGTGCCAAATAAAGTATGTTTGTAATAAAAATTAAAAAACTTTTTACATTTTTTATTTTTTTCCTTTGACAGCCTTTGGATATTTACATAAATAATTATAAATATTAAAGGGTTCCCCCTTTTGCAAAGTAACTTTTGCTGCACGAAATTGCACCCTTGGAAGATAGAATATACTTAGTGCAAAAAGTCAGATTTTTTAGTTTCAAAGCGCGAATTGCTCATTTTTCTCATTAACTTTTGAAAAGTAAGTACGCAGCTTTAAAAGATTAGCAAATTTCCTTTATCCTCAAGCAAAATTTTATGTCAATCGGAGTTCATTTGTAGGAACTATGCTAAAAATCCCTAATAATAAAGCTTATCTTGCAGACAAATCGAATAAATACAGATAAACTGAACACAGGTAGTACTGTAACTCATTCAGGACTTTGTTTTAATGTTCGTATACATGAATATCAATTGAATTAACCTCAATGGAAGAATTGTCAATATACAGTATCGACCCATTAATACAAGCCTACAGCAGTAGAATCATCTAGCAAGAAAGTCATTTAAAATTTATTTTTATTAAATAAATTCAACATTACCGCTCCAATTAAATTCTTCATTCGTCCAGGATTTTATTTGTAATCCCGGGCATTTTTGTTATGTGTCTATTAATTTTACTTCTGGCATGTGGCACTCTATACACACCCAGAAAAATGTTAACCCTACATTAAGTTGAAATGAAGTAAGATTTAATAAAAATGTAATAAATGGAAGATTTTTTCTCAAACCACGTAAATATTTACCAAAATTGAAAGAGTGAAAAGTGCACTTAGAATATATTTAATTGAATAAAAAACAATAAATTAAATTAATGATTTTGCTTCATAGTATTCAGATTTCCTATAAAAAGCATCGAGAAATACTTACCAAACATTTCACGAGTTTTGTGTCATAAAGAATTAACTATTATTCCATGAGCGTTCTGAAGTACTGACTTTAAAACAATGAACTTTACTCTTTTTATAGAGATTTTATTTCATTTGTTTTGTTTTTTTATTTCGATCTTTTTCTTAGTTTTATTGCAACTATTTACACAGGTTCGACTATTGTCCGTGATTTTCGGGTGTATATGAGACTCCAATGCAGTTTCCATTCAACAAAACTTCCAAAAGACATAATGACAACATTATTTCTCTGGTATTTTTTTATTTTGCGTGAACAGTTTTGCAGAATAAACGATGCCACTTAAAAAATAATCTGATTTATTATATATATATACATAAATATATATATAATTTAATATATATACAATCAACCCGCGCTGATTTGTATGGATGAAAAAAAAATTAATAATCGTATAGCAAAAACGTAATCTACATTAAATTCTAACAAAATAGTAAACAGTCAAAATTGTATTCCTGAGTGGTTAAAACATAATTTTTTACATGCTTGAAACATTTAAATTTAACGATTTTCAAATTATTTATATTGATAGATTTATATGTGTAATAATTTGTATTTATAATCTATATATATAAAAGAGTTGCGTTACTGACTGACATTGACCAGCCCCCAGACCAAACGGCTGAAGACAGGGTCATGAAATTTTCAGAGTAGTTCCCAAATATGACGTAGACGTCGACTAAGAAAGGGTTTTACGAAATTCGTACTTTTAGGGGGTAAAATGGCCCAAAAAGGGATAAACATCGAACCTTCGTCCTGACTAAACGGCAGTAGCTAGAAACATGAAATTCGGTGAGTTCCTTGCAATGACCATACAGACGAGCTATAAATAGGGATTTTTCGAAATTTGTACTTTTAAGGGGCGAGGGGACAAAAAGGGATAAAAATGGTACCAACTAATGTATTACAACTAGAATCGTGAAATTTGGTATGTAAATTCCTCTGATCATATATAAACGAAGTAAAATTGGATTTTTCGAAATCTGTACTTTTAAGGGGCGAGCGGGACACAAAGGGATAAAAATGGGACCAACTAAAGTATTACCGCTAGAATCGTGAAATTTCGTATGCAAATTCCTCTGACCATATAGGAACAAAGTAAAATAAGATTTTTTTCGAAATTTGTATTTTTAGGGGGCGAGCGGGACAAAAAGGGATAAAAATGCTACCAACTAATGTATTACAACTAGAATCGTGAAATTTGGTATGTAAATTCCTCTGATCATATATAAACGAAGTAAAATTGGATTTTTCGAAATCTGTACTTTTAAGGGGCGAGCGGGATACAAAGGGATAAAAATGGGACCAACTAAAGTATTACCGCTAGAATCGTGAAATTTGGTTTGTAAATTCTTCTGACCATATAGAAGCGCAATAAAATTGGATTTTTCGAAATTTGTTCTTTTAGGGGTGCGCGGCAAAAAAGGGATAAAAGTTGTACCAATTTAAGTATTTCAGCTAGAATCGTGAAATTTGGTATGTAAATTCCTCTGACAACGTAGAAGTGCAAATCTAAATACATTTTTCGAAATTTTTACTTATTACGGGTGTGCGGACAAAAAGGGATACAAATTGTACCAACTAAATTATTGTAGTTAGAATCGTGAAATTCGGTGTGTACACATCTCCGACCATATAGGCGCGCAACATAAATGGATTTTTCGAAATTTGTACATCTAAGGGATGAGAGAGGCAAAATGGGATAAAAATGGTAGCACCAAAAGTATTACAGCTAGAATCGTGAAATTTGGTATGTAAATTCCTCTGACCATGTAGAAGCGCAGTATAATTGGATTGTTTGAAATTTGTACTTTTTAGGGGGTAGGCGGGACAAAAAGTGCTCCAATTTAAGGACAGCAGCTATAGTCGGGAAATTTGGAGTGTAAAGTGTGTGTAAAGCGCAATCTAAATGGATTTTTTCGAAATTTTCTTATAGGGGGTGAGCAACAAGGGATAAAAGTAGTACCAACTAAAGTATTGGAGCTATAGTGTTGAAATGTTATTTTTCAAAATGTGTACTTTTTGGGAAAGAAGTGCAAAAAGTTATAAACTGGCTGGCTGAATCTAGAAACATGAGATCGAGGATATAAATGGTTGTAATATTTTGTTCAAAACTTGGTAGAAAATAATAAAAGTTATACATACGAAGTAGTTCAGCTAAAATAGTGCATATCGACAAACACATTCCTTTGACTGTGTGTGAGTGCTAGCTAATAGGAGGTTTCCAAATTACTATTTTAAATTTATCTATATCCACCAAAAGAAAATTAAATAAATACTATCCAAAAACAGAGACGGATAAAATTAACAAAAAACTGGCTTTTTCGCGTGCGAAGCAGCGGGTACTGCTAGTTATATATATGCAAGTATGTATATTAGGGCGGGTTAATTTTTAATTTTTAAAATCGTATAGCGAAAACGTAAACTACATAAAATTCTAAGAAGAAACTATGGGTCTAAAATAAAATCCTAATCCGCGTCTCTCGACTTGAAAATTTTTACTTTTTGTAAAATACTTTTATAATGAAAAAAAAATTTTTGAGTGTTTTTTTAATATAGCTAAACCAAAACAAATACAAATATTGCAAAAATAATTTTATAAATAAATATAATATTTTTATTATTTCAAGCCAAGCTTATAAGACAAGGCTACCAATACGTTTACACTATATATCGAAATAATTATTCTAATAAATATAATTATTTTCAGAAAAGCTTAAATACCATAAATATTGGTAGGTGCTACAGATGGTTGTATTTCCATTCTATTTTAATTCCAAAAGTACAAATTTTGAAAATCCATTATCTCACGTACATAGTGCAAAATAGCTTAACTTCATGACTCAACCAATTTTTGCCTTAAAAGTACGAATTTGGAGAAATCTTTTTTATTTTGCGTGTATATGCAGTCAGAGGAATGTATACACCGAATTCCACGATTTTAGCTACGGCCATTTCGTTGGTACAATTTCTATCCCCTATTTCCAATTTTACCCCTCAAGAGTACGACTATCTAAAATCTCTTTATTTTACGTGTCTATGCAATTAGAGGGATGTACACAGCAAATTTCATCATTTTTGCAGTATCCCTTGAAAGAACGAATTTGGAAAAAACCTTTTATTTTTCGTGTCTACACAGTCAGAGGAATGTATATTCCGAATTTCATGGCTGTTGTCATTTGGTTGGTACTATTTCTATACACTTTCTTTCATTTGCGTTGTTGGTGCCATTTTTATCCCTCTATTCCCATTTTATGCCTTAAAAGTACAAATTTGGAAAAAATATTATCATATTATATATCTACTCAATTAGAGGAATGTACAAAGCGAATTTCGTCTTTTCAGCTGTTGTCGTTTTATATGTGCCATTTTTATCCCTTTTTGTCCCATTTAACCCTCTACGAATAAAAATCGTTTTATGGTGCATGTTTTTTTTATCGGGGGAATGCGCATACCCAATATCAAGTGAGTACAAGGAGGCATATTGAAAAAATATGGTTAAATACTCTAAAATATTAGGAGTTATTCAGTTCTTCTGAGGAAAAATTGTTCCCTTTGGGACGATTTCGCCCAATTTCAATCCCAACCGATCTACGACTATAAGACGTATTTATGGAAAATTTGAACGTTCTAGCTCCTTTCGTTTAGATGCTAGCGTGCTTTCAACAGACGGACGGACGGACATGGCTAGATCGTCTTAGAATCGTCCAATCATCATTATGGAAGAACTGCTGGACGCCACGATGGAAAAGATAAAAGAAAAACCTAAAATACTGACCAAATATGTAGACGACTTATTCGCAATTGTAAAGCGTAGTGAAGTAGACGCCATACTTAACGCATTAAACTCTTTCAACCGACAAATACAATTTACGATGGATAAAGAATTTGACAATAAACTACCATATTTGGATTCGGTGATAATTAGACAAGGGAATCTGCTGAAAGTTGACTGGTACCAAAAGCAAACGGCTTCCGGACGTCTAATTAATTTTTATTCTAAGCACCCAAGACGAACAATCATAAACACCGCGACGAATTTTATAAACAGGGTCCTACAAACCAGTGATAAGGAATTTCACGAAACAAACAAATCCAAAATTAGAAATATACTGCGTATGAACGACTTTCCCGAAAAATTAATAAGTAATCTAATCAAGCGAACGACGGAAGAAAAACTTAACAAAAATGACGAAAGACCAAGCAAAATTTATAAATCTACAACATACATTCCAGGACTATCCGAAAGACTAAAACATTCTAATATTTACGACAAAGAAAAATTTGAGTTGGCATATAAAACACACAGGACCGTCAACCAACTATTTAGTAGGACAAAATCAAAAATCAAGAAAGAGGAGAAACCAAACGTCGTGTACAAAATAAAATGCAATGGTGACAAGTCCGACATATGCCAGAAGGTATATGTCGGCACTACGAAAAACAAATTGAAAACCAGACTTTCATCACACAAAACCGAACACAAATCTCTTGACAAACCCATTGAGCAAAAAACTGCCCTTGCAGCCCACTGTACCTTGACGGGACATAAACCAAACTTTAATGACGTCGAAATATTAGCGGAAGAGAATAATTATACAAGGAGATACACTTTGGAAATGCTAAATATAATTGACGTCTCCCCTGGAAAAAGGCTTAATTATAAGAGAGACACAGACGGTTGTGCTCAAATATATAGGAACACCGTGGAAAAACATAGACGACAAATTAGACAGTAGTTGACACAAGCTTGCAGAGAGTGGCAGGAGAATTTTCCTATTGTGAAAAACTTTTTAAAAATGTAAATATAAATATTGTGATATTTTTTGATTGTTAATGCTTGTAACTTGTAATTGAATAATTTGTGTTTTTTGTAATAGACCCCTGAAGATGACCAACGGAGTTGGTCGAAATATTGGGAAATAAAAAACAAGAAAATAATAAAATAGTCATTTTTGTTTTATTATTTGAAAAAACTGACCTCAAGCCGAACAAAATACAAAACGCAACACATCAAAAAGGTCAACCATACATACCACTAACAATCGTCCAAAGTTTTACAGCTGGAATTGTGCATTTTCGCGTGTACATTTTTATCTGTTTCGATTAATTTTATGTATTTTTATTGGACTTCAAATCGAAAAATAATGTTAGATGTTAACTGGAATGACCAAAACTTGTAATTTTGAAAAAAAAAATATTAATAAAAACGTCTATAACTTCTTCAATTATTAACATATTTTATTGAATTTATTATTATCAAACAAAATAATGTGCCAAAGTTGAAAAATGAATAAAATTAAAAAAAATGTGTTTGCAATCAGATTTCTTAAGTGTTCTTAACTAAGCTAATTATCTATCTCCAGGTTTATTTTTTTTGAATCCGAGAAAGAGTAAATCGGTTCATAACTAATTTAAAGACTTATAAGTGTGCAAAGGACGGAAACCCCGATTCTTTACCCCAAACTCAAAATTATGGGGGCGTCTAGCAAATTTCAAATACAGATTCTTGCCCTACTCGACAATACCTACAAGAAAAATAATAGCATTTCCCAGAGATTTCTACTTCATTCTTTTTATTATTATTTTTTTTTAATTTTTCTATTTGAATTGTCTGCGACCTAGTTTACTGTACATGGTCTTACTCTATTCAACTGTTCCAATTGCCGTTTCGAGCTCTATTTTCGTGACTCGTAAATCCTTCTTTGAAAATGTGAGTCGGCCTATGAACGGCTTTATTCTTTTCATGACATCTCCAAATTCAAATATTTCTTTTGAACTAACGGTAGTTACAATAGTGCAAGTGCTTATTGTGAATGTAGTGTAAACACGCCTTAATTCTCCAAACACTTCCCAACACAACATGTGTTCTGCTAGAACAGCTGTTACTTGTTTACAATCGCATTTGTAAATATTTTCAATTCATACTCTTTTTTTTCGCAAAAAATGCCTGAACCAGAACATTTTAAAGATTTCTTGAATAAAATACAGAAACAATATTTATGCTGTTATCCACTGCATTGCGTAGAATGGCAGGTACATTGAAATTTTCAAAATTTAATATAAAATATCAGTAAATCACTCTGCCCTTCTAGGATTTTCCCAAAGATTTGACCTGGGAGCAACAAAAGGAACTCATTGATTTTACCTACAACTCTAGCTTGAACCAAAAGCTGCCTGTTAAGCTCGCCTACCAACTAAATTTCTTCAAGAAACTTATAGCATTTCTGGAACAGCATTCCTCAGAGGTGCATGATGACGTCTATGAAAGTTACTGCAGCATACAACAGAAGGTTGCCCAAGATAGCACCAAAAAATATGCCTTTAAACATTATGTCCTCAATGAGGATGTCCATTTTACTCTAAGGGAATCGAAAAGCTTTGTGGCTGAAGGTACCACAGGTCTGTGCAGTTGGCAGGCCTCTTTGGCTTTGGCCGATTTTGTTCTCCATCATGGAGATTTAATAAGAAATAAATCGGTTTTGGAATTGGGAGCTGGCACCGGATTATGTGGTTTCATTCTGCTGAAAATGTGTCAACCCCATCACATGCTGTTGAGTGATGGCAGCCCCCAGTGTGTTGATCTGATGTGTGAAAGTTTTAAGAGAAATTTTCCCAAGGCTGTGGATGTAGAGGAACAGGAGGAGGAGCACGAGGCTAGAATATTTTCTTGGGAACAGAAAATATTGCAGTGTTCGGTAATTCCATGGGATGGTATCCATGAGGTTGAGGAAGTTTCTGTGCTGAAACCTGATATTTTACTAGCTGCCGATGTGGTCTATGATGATTCCTGTTTTGAGGATTTATCTTTTGCCATTGATTTTGTTTTTAAACTCAAGGATAATCAGGTGCAAATGTATTTGGCAGCCACGGTGAGAAATGAACATACCTTGAATGGATTTCTTAAAAAGTTGGGTAAGTGTTCTGTCATCGTTTTTGTTTAAGTTTGCCTTTTTATATTTCTTGTTTGCTGTTCTAGATTCTCTAAATTTTGTTATAACTGAAAACCCCGAATTGCCTTTGGAAGAAAGCAGTTTATATTGGGATCGTACAACACCTGTGAAAATATTGAAAATAACAAGATAACATTTACAACATTTATAGAAATATACTTTTTGAGCCATCATTTTTTTGTGTTACGTATTGGAATGATAAATTTCAAGAAAATTGTTTTATAATTGCTTTCCAACGCGACAAACAATTGACTTATTGAAGAAATTTATTTGGCGAATTGTACTATTTTGAAGTTGACTCCTACGCCGCAGTTGTGGTTATACACAAAGCTTACGAAACAACAATATTGCCGAGAAACGACCCACATTGCTTGAAACAATTGTCGAAAATGGAATTCTATACTACGTTCGAATTGTAATTTTCCATTTAAGTGAGCATTGCACTCCCCACAAGGCAATAGTGGGGCAGGGGGACCCAATTGCCGAATTTGAAACAGAGATATAATTGATTGTGGAGCCAATTTTGCCGGTGTCTTCTCGGTAAAAGCTGGTCTAGCATGTTCATTCCAACTTCTGTACAACTGCAGCGTCATTCAAGCGGAAGTCTTTGCAATTAAGGATGTGGCTGTAGCTAGATACCCTTTCGTTTAAAATTTCTAAGGTACTACTTGGCGCTCCCGTCTGCCAAAAAAAAACAGTTTCCTGCTACTTCAATCCCTAGACCGAGTGGAAAGTTGAAAAACTTAAGACACTTCTAACAACAAAAAATCGCAAATTGAGTTTTGCATTGATTCTGATACATTTGAATATAACAATATCAGAAAATTATTGGCCTCGAGGTTTGGTTTTTTAATATAAACCATCATAATCGAACGTTTTTTAAAAGGCGAAGTATACTTCTGAATTCAGGCGACAATATGCAACTCAACGAGATGCTAGGAAGCTGGCAATCGATACTTGCTGCTCTCGAGTTTGAGTAATATTCATTTGGAAAACTTATAAAGAAGTCGTGTGTTTAATTGCAGAACTCCTTATGTTAAAAACCTTCATTGGCCAGAAATCATGACAAAAGGTAGTGGCTGATGTAGTAAATATAGCCATGCAATTTGCAAATCTAATGGTCTAGGACCAGGACAATATCTCAGTTGAATAATATATATTGATGCGATAACTCATATTTTGAATAATAACAAAAAGTAGTTCATAAAAAATGTAAATAGGGGTTCACATTAGTTGGTTAAACCTATTTATATATACCCTCACTTTCAGTGTTCAAATACCGAAAATGTGCACTTAAAACACCTCCATAATATTTTTACGCTTGAAGTAATCATAAAAATTAAAGATAAAATTAAATATAAAAATAATATTTTTGTGTTATTCGATCTTTTTCAATTTAATAGAAATTTTTGTGTATTTTAAGGCCTCGAACTCAAAGTACACAAAAATTTCTATTAAATATAAAAATATAATTGATTAAGACTTACATTGGCCTTAGTTATTATTATTTATGTTAGTTTTATTTGAACCTAGGAATTGGAACATTCGTGTGGCAGAAGGGTCGTCTCAAGTTCACCCGCCTCTGAAATCAAACTAATTTGGGGGGGATACAATGCAACAATGCACAATTAGTTTAAAAGCCGTAAAAAGGATTTAGACGATTTTCAATGATTTATCTAAATACGGTATTTAAATATGCACCCAAAAATTGGACATTAAGGTCCTAAGTTAGACCTCCGATGCATTATTTACGTCTCCATTGCATCGGTTTTATATTTATTGGAAAAATATTGATTTCGTTACGAAATTTATATATATTTTTTTAATTTTTGATTTTTATTCGTATTGAAAATATAAACAAACTATGTATATTAGTGTGGGTCGAAAATTCGTGTTTTGGGGAAAAATCGAAGGTCCAAATTGTGTTTTGGAGGCCTGAACTTGTCTTTGGGCAACCTTTAAAAATGGGGGCCTCCACGTAACATTTATTTTTTGGAGGTCTGATCCATACTAAGGTATATTTTTATACATACGTTTATTATATTGTTATTCTTAAGAATTTTTATTTTGGGATAACGCATTCAATATTGAGTAAAAACACCACATATTTAGAGGTTGTTTAAAAACGGTTTAGCTCGCCGTCGGATGCAGATAGAGCCGATCTAGTTTAGAAATAATCAGAAAACATACCAGACTTCATTTGCAGGGGGTAACTTTTTTTAGTTTTCGTGGCAAAAATCAGTCGGTCTAATGTAAACGGCACTGAATTCCGAAACATTTTCAAATTGCATTACATACATAAATTAGCATTACACATTTAGACTACGAAGGGAAATAGTCAGCGTAATGTGTAACATTTTGATATGTCCGCATAGTTTGAGTTTCTGGGCCTCTCTAATACATTTAATACCGTCCAACAGTTTTCGAGACGTCGTTTCTAGCCCGAATTATTCCAAATGATGGCCATTAGCGTCATAAATAATGAGAAAAAATAGAAAATGAGTACGAGATGTAGTTGTTTGTCCGACTCACACATCTAGAAAAAGAAGTTAAACCTTGCAGCTCGGTTTAATATATTTGAAGCCTGTAAGAGTTCTGTTAGTAAAAACTTGGCTTATCCGTGCTTGTAATCTGTATGCTTATAGATGTCTGATGTATGTATATGGTAGTGAGGCAGTAAGACAGACCAAACGGTTATTATACCGATCGACTGTCCTTCTATCTATCTATTATTGTAGTCATAGTACAGGACGGCCGCTATTGAAAATTAAACAATTCATATTTAGACATAGCCGTGCATCTATATAAAATTGTTCTCTTCCGAGTAGACTACTTACCAATCTAGAAGCCACATATCGCAACTAATTAAGCTTCAACTATCAACTGCTGCAGTGAAGGTGAATCCTGTCGGTGTATGTTTTAATCTGATCCATACAAATATGACCCACTACATTATATAGACTTACACACCTAAAGCTCGAAAATAGTTAAACCGCCTGGCTTCGAGTCCCTAAAGTTAGTACAAATTTTGTTTCTCCATGTTTACAAAATCTCCTTTAATTTACATCTATACCCTTCACCGCACACTTACGTAACAATACCCGCCCTTATGGGAATGAGCCACACCCATCGGTTATTATACCGATCGACCGGTTCTAACCGTTTATTTTAGTAGTCTCAGTGCAGCTCTGCCGCTATGGAAATTGAAACAATTCATATTTAGACAGCCGTGCAACTAAATAAAATTTTTCTTTTCCAATTAGACTTACCGCTCTCGAAGCCACATATCGCAAATAATTTTGTTAAAATTAAGCTTCATCTATCGGTGAATGTTTTAATATGGCCCCAACCAATATGGCCCCCTACATATTACTTCGTACACAAGAAGGCAGACCTCAAACGATTTTCATCATTGTTTTAAACAATTAATGAAGGACCCAAAGTAAAATGGATTATAAGGGATGATGTTTTTATGTAGAAGGGCTTAACCAATTGTGGTTTTTTCAACAACAAGTGTAAAAACTCTAGTTAAATTTTCATTTAGACTTACAGGTGTGAAAATCTGTACAAACACCACTTACCTTTGATTTTGAGGGAAACTTCGTAAACTTGAGTTCAGCGTAAGTACATGCCATGTGTACTAGTTAAATGTTTGTATGTATATATATATAGATATATGTAGATGGGGAAACAGGAATTAGTCCGTCAAAAAATTCACTATCAAGGAATATGTTCTTGTTCACGCGCACAAGGATGGAAACTTCGTAAACTTGAGCTCAGCGTACATGTACATGTCATGCAACGAACTAAATGTTTTTATGAATATAGATATTGGGGAAACAGGTATATGTCCGTGAAAAGATAGTTTCTACAAGCATATTTCAATTCCGAAGGAAAACAAAAAGGAATTGTATGTTCTTAACGCGCACTAGAACATTTCGACACTTTGCAAAAAAAAAATATGTTTCGTCACTTGTCTATCGCGAATCCGCTAAACTAACACTAAAATTATACTCACGACACCGTAATTACCATTTAGATTTAACTTTTCTACAAATTTTCTTCCATTATTTCCCCAAAAACTCGAGCTTTTACCGAAAAAATCAACCGACGATCACTTTAACGCGCGAGTACTAAAAGGAAACTAACAAGTGGTGGAAGAAGAAGAATGTTTACAAATTTCACAGGGTGTCACTGGATGAGTAAAATTTAAAACAGTGTGAGTGGTATGATTGTAACGGAAGTATTTAAAAACAAAACAGACAACCACTAGTGAGGGTAGGGTTGCCATTTGTAATCAGGATTTTCTTTGGCTTATCAAAACGTCGAACAGTATTATCAGCGGCAAATATCGTGGCAATACATTGCATTGAAAGCATTTAAGAAAATATATTCAAAATATTTTCGAAAAATCGCGCGACTTTTTGTCCGTCCGTCCGTCTGGCTGGCTAACTGGTGTACACGATAACTCTCGAAAGGAGTTAAGGAATCGATTTAAACTTTGCACATGGTAATATTTTTCGAAGTTCGAAGATGGGCGAAATTGCCACGCCCTTCTGGTACCTCCCACACAAATAGCTCATATTCCAATGTTAAATTGAAACCACTGTAACTTGCACACGGATATTTGGAATCCGCTATATTTTGGTATTTGATACATTTTTTATAATCACTTTAAGCGTACTAAATATGGCGGGTTTTGCCACGCCCCTTCCAGTACCTCACACACAAATCACCCAAAACTACGTAAAATTGAAGCTATTATAACTTCTATAAAGGTGATCGGAATACTGTGAAATTTGATATTTGACAATACTTTTACAGAAGTTACATTCACATGGAATATGGACGATATTGCCACGCCCTTCTGGTACCTCCCGCACAAAGTGACATAAACTTTAGTTACAATAAACCCGACATAACATCCATACGGGTATACAAAATCATTTGCAATTTGACATTTGAAAATGTTTTTATAATCACTTTAAACCTAAAAAATAGTTACGTTTTAGCCACGCCCTTCTTGTACCTCCCACACAATTGTCTCTATCCTAGGTAATATTAAATCATTCATAACTTCTATACCGGTGCATGGGATCCACTATGACATGATATTTGATCATGTTTTTACAATTGTTTTATAAATGTGAAAGCTGGGACCATGCGGTACGAACCTCCTAGCACCTTCCTCACAAATTATCCTGCACTACGTTAAATTTAATTCCTTATAACTTCCGTATATATGTTCTCTGAGAGTGAGTCGGTCGGTTTAGCCGACTGAAGCTTACTTACTTGTTATTTGGGTTTTTGTTATCTCAGCTTGGATATCCAGTCTTACAGAAAAACAGCCCTAATATTTATTTTAGAAATAATAAAAACGACTTACCCGTCTAAAATTAATCATTGGTTTGTTTTATGCGTTAAAAATTTGTATAGCCTTTTCAGACTGCATGCTATATCGAGCGGAAATGACTTAAATTCGATTTTCTGTTCGATTTGTGTTTTAAAGAGATCGCTGGGAAGGTATTGATTGCTAATTGTGGTTATTATAAAATATAAACAAGGGCCACGGATTTTTTTTAATTTATGTTTCTCTATCATTTTAGATGATTTTCATTGGTAAATTTCTCGGAAACCATGTATCTTTTCATTAGTTTCGTTTACTTCATGGAAAGAAAGATCTCCTCAGGTGCTCACTGCATTAAAAGGAGTCAAATTCTGTTTTCCCCTTTGAAACAGTGGCTTACCAGAAGGTTGTCATTATTCTTTCTTTTTTTATTTTTCCAGTATAAAACTATAATTGTAAGGCCGATCAATTCCAAATATATTGATATTTAACTGCAAAAAAATTTGCTCCAAACAAACAACAAAATATTTCAATAATAAATTGATTGAAACCCTAAAAGTATGCTTTAAAAAATACGCATACTCTAATCAGTCGATATTTTTTTAGGAATTATTTGTAGGATATTTGGAATGATTTATTAATTACCGAAAAACGGTAATTCATTACCCCCTGATTTTTTGCAAATGTTGAGCTAGTATACTGAGCATTAGTTATTTATTAAGTTATAAGAACAGGTTAGAATCGATCGAGGAAGATAGAGAGGGTTTTACCATTGATTGCGAAATCGTCAAAAAGAAAGTACTGCATATGGGCGATGGGCGTGGCATTGGTAATTTGCATTAACTGTAAACTTAAATGAAATCACTGCTAATGATTTGTATAATCGTATATATTAAAATAAGAAATATTATATTAAGTGTAGGCTTTCGTTTTTGTTTTATAAAGAGTGATTTTTTTGAGGTTAGGATTTTCATGCATTAGTATTTGACAGATCACGTGGGATTTCAGACATGGTGTCAAAGAGAAAGATGCTCAGTATGCTTTGACATTTCATCATGAATCGTCTTACAAACGAACAACGCTTGCAAATTATTGAATTTTATTATCAAAATGCGTGCTCTGTTAAGAAAGTTCATTGCGCGCTTCCATTTTATGGTCAGTTTTATCGACCCACTGAAGCGGCTATTCGGGCTATTGTGACTAAATTTCGCACCAAATTTACATTGTTGGACATTAAACCACCAACACGCTTACGTAGAGTGCGAACTGAATAAAATATCGCAGCTGTATCGGCCAGTGTTAATGATGACCACCAATTTTCGATTCGTCGCCGTTCGCACCAATTGGGTCTCTGTTACTCAAAAACGTGGAAATGCCAAAATTGGACTAAGCGGATGGACCACCTAAGACGCAGCCGCGGTCAACATTTAAATGAAATTATCTTCAAAAAGTAAATGTCATGGACCAATCTAACGTTTCAAATAAAGAACCGATGAGATTTTGCAAATTTTATGCGTTTTTAAAAAAAAAAACAGTTATCAAGCTCTTAAAAAATCACCCTTTAGTTCACCAATCAAGTGGTCCATATGAAAAAACTAGTTTTGTCGCATTTTGTCTTTATTAAAATCGTTTAATAATACCATAAAAATTTCAAATAAATACTTAATTTAAAAACATAATAATAATAAATCCCAACATTGGTGTCTTTGCCTCCCAGCCCCAAAACTTCAAGCACTCGAATTCCCTTTAATACTCAGCAGGCCTACTGATTGTGGGTATTGTGCCATCATTCAGACATCTCACATTCAGCTGCTCAATTTGATGTTTCTGGAAAATGATGCCCAATAGGCCATACTGGATCTCAAATAGTGAAGTACGATGAGTGCGAGGCACCTTCATGCCCACCACCAAGGCCAACAGCGATCCGATTATAATGAAAACAAAACCTTGAGACATTAACGTACTGATGTCGGTGGAATAGAAGTACGAGTTCTTTGAATTCGATACAAAATAATAATAAACCACGGCCGTTGACAACAGCTTCAGCAGATATGAAACATAGATCAGCAATTCCATGTAACGGAAGTGGATAACCTCCACCAGAAGTATTTGCAAATTCGAATATGACATGCCAAAGAAGAACAATATCAGCCAAAAGGGAACGGTGGTCTTGACCGAACTGCAAATGATCATACTCAGAACGGTCAAAATGATCAGGCACAGCTGATTGGCCACAAAGGTGATCTTGACCGAACAGAAGTACAAGGCTATGCACACAAGGACGCTGCCGGCGTACATCACCCAAAACATTAGATCTATGTCCATGATATCGGTCAGCCGGATGGCCGAGTTTAGGGAAAACCAAAAGGCGAAATAGATGAACATCGAATATTGTATGGCTTCGGTGAAGAGCAGCAGTAGGGTGACATTCCACTGTTGATTCTTGGTCACATAGAAGAATTCAATTCTCTTGATTATTTCATCACGTTTATCGAATATCGAACCATTCGAATTCGATATACGCAGATCGTTGTCCATGCTGTTCTCACAGTCGGTAGTCCCAAAGTAGTTGAGCACTACGATGCCAATCAGTAGGGCGAGGACGACGAGCGCCATCGAAAGATAGACTCCGGCAAAGTCCACATAAATGCCATGTGTCAGTTGTTCAGCTGTTGCATTAACATGTTCTAGGGTATTTTTCGTGTAGGATGTCCCAATCAAACTGACTGCCGCCGCTATGCCGAGGATGTAAAAACTGAAACTGATCGCTATGAATATGGCCCGACAACCTTTGCCCAGTATGGAGTGTAAGAAACTCAGCCCGGCCAAAAATGTTAAGCTATGACCCAGGTACGATATGAAAGCGCCAATGTTGTCTGAAATGAAAAATGGAGAAGATTTAATTAATAAATACATACAAATGCATTACAAAAGAAAATAATTAATAATTGCTTTGCCATGACCGTTTAATCGTTAACGGAAAATTTAACTCCTAAAAAGACATTCTTTTTTTACAATTTTCCAGTAGTGATTTTAATGCAGACAGAACTATTACTTGTCATTTTGTCATGGAAAGGCATATCCCGGCACCGAGGCAGTCTCTCGATTCTTCTTGAATAGCATGAGGAGTATACAACGTTGAGATGAGTAATTGGAATTAATAAGGTTGTTTTTCTTTTAGCCGCGTTACGCAAGCCATCAGGGCTTAAAGAAAAACGCAAATCCCCCATCGAGTGTTAGCAGACTAAAACTTGGCAGCATTGCATTGCAGTCAGCTGTTTCGAAATATCAAAACAAACACAAACTTAATATTTGGAAAATAATGTATTTATTTCCATCAAATTTTATTAATATTTCGCAACTGCGTATTCGTGATGATGGTTTGGAAATTGTTTCCTGAAAATAAAATTTTTATTAAATAACATGAACTTCCTTCCCTAAGTACGTGAACTGTTGGCTTTAAAAGACACAGGGATGAGGCAAAATGATGAAATCCACATAATTGTAAGGCTGAGTGAAACTCCATTTTGATTTTGATTTCTACTTCTAACTAACCCACTGTTACTGCAGCTTTCAAGGCGGATATCATGTAAAAGTTACACAAATTCACACAAATGCAAAATAATAAAACGTCGTGCAACACCAACACCTAAGGCAAAAAGTTGGGAAGTAAATGTCGACGGTTTTTAATAAACAGATGGTTTTCGTGAAGAATTGGAGTCCGACCAGCCAGGCCGACTGACGGACTGGGGTCATTTCATATCCACAGGTGTCACGTTTGAAGAATCTACAAATGAAATTAGATATATAAACACAGAGCTATTTCTACTTTATTTAATTTCTTCATTTATTTCATTAAAAATTTTTTTATTTAAGAAATATAAATTGTACATAATTTAAATTATTTTTTTATATTTTCAATTTAGAATATTGTTTTTTTCCCACTATCAAAAAAAGCTAAAATATAAAGCAAAAATAAATTTGGCTGCACCATAAAATCTCGGATTAGGCAAAATAAAGTCCGGAAACGCTGACACGACTTAGCTGGGAAATTAACACTGGATCCATACAAATTTCTAACGCAGCTAAAAGAAAAACAGTCCTAATATAAAAACCCATTATGGCTGTTTTTCTTTAAGACTGGATGTTAAAATGTTAAAATTTTACTCAAAATAAAAAATTCTTTTTTAAAATTGTCGCCAAAAGCAATATCAATGTGTGTGTGAAAACAAATTTTGAAAAAATAATTTTGTGTTAAAAATGTTTGACTTAGCCTGGATAATTATCCAGTGTAAGTCAAAATGATGGATATCGAGGCTAAGTCCAATAAAGTCGACACAAAATATTTTTTTGAAAATTTCTTTTGATACATATATTTATATTGTAGTTGGCGACAATGTGAAAAAATAATTTTTTATTTTGAGCAAAAAATTAAATTTTTATTAACGTTTTTGTTATCGCAGCTTGTTATCCCGGCTTAAAGAAAAACAGCCCTATTATTCAAGCAATCCTTCTTAGAATAATTGCCTTATCTTAAAAATAAGACATAAAACCGATATGATCGTACATAACCTCAAAAAATTCTTACATTTCAATACATTCGATAATCATAATGGAAACAATTCTTCATTGAAATGATATGATGACAAATCACTTTAGCGATATACGAAGATCAAATTTACTAAATGTTAGTTTATTTTAACTCGATATGTCCATCGCCATCCATATCAACAACTCAACATTTCACGCACAATCCTGATGCAATCGTTGTCTTCTGATCCTCGATCGAAATTAACGAATGGCCACTAGTTTTCTAAAAAAATCAAATATTTGGGATTTATTTTCCCCATTTTGGTAATTGTGTGATTTTAAATTTGAGGTATCACAAAAACTTTTTTTTGAAGAGAAAAGAGAATTTGCAAACGTGTTGCTTTTGCGAAACAGTTTTGGTGAAACCTCATATAAAAATCTTAAAATTCCCAAAAAGGGGAAAATAAATACCCACAATTTTGATTGTTTAGAAAAATACCCGCATTAATAATCGAAATTAACGAATGACCGCTACTTTTCTAACTAACTCAAATATTTGTGATTTATTTTCCACGTTTTGGTAATTGCGGGTTTTTTAAAATGAGGTATCACAAAAGTGTTTTTGGAAAGAAAAGAGAATTTGCAATCGTATTTTGATCGATGATCAGAAGAAAAACAAGTAAAAACGGCGTTAAGTTCGGCCGGGCCAAACTTTATATACCCTCCACCATGGCTTGCAATCCACAGAGGCTGTAGAAGTGCAGTAACATTACAGGAAAATTTTTAATATTGCCAAACCAAAACCAACTAAAAATATTGAAAAAATAATTTTATAAATAAATATAAATGTTTAATTACACTGTCCAACAGCATTTTTGGAATAGAATAGCGACCCTATAATTCTGAAAGGGTATGCTGAGTAGATCATTTTTGTAGAACAAACTTATGGTCCAGCACGTCTGAGTTTTTTTTACAGTGGGTCAAAGTTTTCATTTTTCGGTCGAAGGGAGCATTATACTATATGAAAAAAATGCTGTAAGTTAATGTCTGAGAGAATTCTTATGGTCAGAGTTGTATTGTGGAATTGTATGAGGATTATTATAGTGATCCGGCTGAGCGAATTATTGTAGTTATATATTTTCTGATTCTTTTGCATTTATTTACATGAAGTTCTCCAAAATGTATACAGTTTAATGAAGGTAGGGAAGAACTATCAAAGGCAATTTGAATTTGTTGAATTACAAGGAAATTTCTAAGTCATTCCATGTCAACATCTAAGATTTTTGATCTAGATAGCTGCGTTTGCTTTGAAAGTTTGTGTTTGCATTTTTCACATATAAATATTGTATACGTATTTTTGGGAAAAAAAATAGAAAAGGATTTGTCACGAGTTATGATCGGTAATTTTTTTGGTTATTATTTTTTCTCTGTTAAATTGGTAATAACTCGTGAAAAAAAATATTTTTTAAATACAATATCTTTATGAGAAAAATGCAAGCTTTCACAAAAATCGCAGCTATCGAGGTTAAAAATCGTACAGCTTGACATGGAATGACTCATATCCATGTATTGCTCTAAAATCCACATACATCCAATCTTAATGAAATTTGGCGCATGACACTTTTTGTGTTTTAACTATATGGTGCTAAAAATGGGCAGATCGGTTTAGACATTAATATAACCTTCGTACATACACTAGAGCCCCGTTTTGCGTCGTTTTTTTAGCTTTGTGTCGCTTTTTAAAATTGTTTCAGTCCGATTTGCGTCGCAACATACGATTGCATTTTTTTCACTGAAGACAATCAAGTGTGATTTTTTTCAATTTGCGTGTAAAAGGGGGATTCCCATTTTATTCTGTTAGGTCAGTTATTCAAAGCATAGTTGCGTGTTATGAAGTAAGAATTTGGTTCTCAATAAGAAGTGCTGTGGTTGAGTCAATAAAATACCTTAAGAAAAGAAAAACATGAGATGTTGACATAGGAAGAACACTTGGGTTTACCACCAAGTAAAAACAATTTGTTGCAATAGAAGACAAAAAATTGACTACTGCCAATATTTTCAAAGCTATGCAATTGATTTCACAGGCAATTTGCTGATAACACAGGGTGACAAAATTTCGATTATTTTCTGCGGTTCAACTTTTTGGAGTCAATTTACAGGGTGATTTTTTAAGAGCTTGATAACTTTTTTTTTTAAAAAAACGCATAAAATTTGCAAAATCTCATCGGTTCTTTATTTGAAACGTTAGATTGGTCCATGACATTTACTTTTTGAAGATAATTTCATTTAAATGTTGACCGCGGCTGCGTCTTAGGTGGTCCATCCGCTTAGTCCAATTTTGGCATTTCCACGTTTTTGAGTAACAGAGACCCAATTGGTGCGAACGGCGACGAATCGAAAATTGGTGGTCATCATTAACACTGGCCGATACAGCTGCGATATTTTCTTCAGTTCGCACTCTACGTAAGCGTGTTGGTGGTTTAATGTCCAACAATGTAAATTTGGTGCGAAAATTAGTCACAATAGCCCGAATAGCCGCTTCAGTGGGTCGATTAAACTGACCATAAAATGGAAGCGCGCAATGAACTTTCTTAACAGAGCACGCATTTTGATAATAAAATTCAATAATTTGCAAGCGTTGTTCGTTTGTAAGACGATTCATGATGAAATGTCAAAGCATACTGAGCATCTTTCTCTTTGACACCATGTCTGAAATCCCACGTGATCTGTCAAATACTAATGCATGAAAATCCTAACCTCAAAAAAATCACTCTTTAGTTGTATGAGATAGTGATATTCTTATCCTATAATTCACTTTTTTTGAATTGACTCTGGTTCTCGAGATAAACCGCTGTTTTAAAAATGAAGGAGGTTTCACCATATATTTTAGCATAACTCAGGAACAGTTTTTCCGATTTGGTTAAGAAAAAAATTTAAAAATCCGCAACTAAATTACATTCAAGTTACCCCTACAATGTTTTTTGATAAAGTCAATAATTTCGAAAATATTCAAAAACTTCTTCCAAAAAAAAATTTTGTCATGGAAAATTGAAAACTTTTTTCTATTTGTTAAATGCATATAAAATCAAAAAAGTTACAAATGCCAATTTTTGATCTTTAATTATAAACATAGATATGTTACAAATAAAATTAGCCATATTTCAATAAAATCGATTAACAAGTTTTGGATTAATTCACAATTTAGTGATGGTATCTCATTGTGATAAATTTTTTAAATGAACATTAATAACAGAAATATTCCATAATTATAAGAAACACGAGTTAAGAAAACCGTTTTGTATGGGATTTTCTTTGTTACTTTTTGTTGGGACAGTCCCGTTGTAGGTTCCAACAGTAGTCTGCCATCATATGGCTATCCCACCGTCCTTGGTATCTTTCCTCCATGATCTTGATGTCCCGGTGGAATCGTTCTCCTTGTTCTTCACTATAATCGCCGAGGTTGTCAGGAAATTTATCCAAATGACTGTGCAGATAATGCACTTTTATACTCATATTAGCTCCTAGTTTTTGGAAATTCTGGTGCATTTTGCTAACAATTTCTGCATAGTTCTTAGCTTTGTTATTCCCCAAAAAATTTTTGACAACTGATACAAAGTTTATCCATGCTTCCACTTCCATCTGAGTCATGTGATTTGTGAAATCATCGTTGTTTATAAGAGTACGGATTTGTGGCCCGTCAAAAACACCTGCTTTTAACTTTTCTGTACTAAGACCAGGAAATGTTTGACAAATATATTTAAAGCAATCGCCATTCGTATCGAGTGCTCTTACAAACTGTTTCATAAGGCCAAGTTTAATGTGGAGTGGTGGAAGAATGATTTTTTCTCGACTTATCAAAGGTTCATGAACGATGTTATCTTTTCCTACAGTCATGTTCAGTCTTGACGGCCAGTCTGTCCTGTTCCAGTGTTCATTTTTTGCACGACTGTCCCATAGACATAGAAAACAGGGATATTTAGTGTATCCACTTTGCTGGCCCAATAAAAAGTTTACCATCTTTAAATCTACACAGACGGACCACTTGTGTTGATAGTATGAAATCTTCTCTAACACCAGCTTGACGTTTTCATAGTATTCTTTAAGTTTAGTCGAATGACCTACTGGAATCGAAGCCACTTTATTTCCATTATGTAGTAACACACACTTCAAACTTTTTTTTTGAGCTGTCTATAAAAAGTCTCCAGTCTTTTGGTTCGTATATTGGAAGGCCCATTAAATTCAAAAGCCCAGAAATATCATTACAATATACAATATCATTCGCTTCGGTAAAGAATGGAAGAATGTCTCGCTCTCTGTTTCGGTAAGTAGTTATTCTTACGCCAGGCTGAATGCAACGTTTTTCTTTTAGTCTTGATGCAAGAAGTTCAGCTGATTTTTTCGATAAATTTAAATCTCGAATTAAGTCATTCTGCTCACCTTGAGAAAATCCTTGATAAGTAGAACTGCATTCTTCGTACTCATTCTCACTGCTGTTCTCATTCTGACTATCTAACATTTCAACATCATTAGAATATTTGGATGATAATGAAGTAAATACCGGTATTGGTAAATTTTCACTATGCAGCGTTGTTGGCTTAACGGATTGAACGTTTGGGTACAACCAAGACCGCTTTTTATATCGGTTCATGCCTTTTACATTTACAGCGCAAAAGTAACAATCATCAAGGTGGCTTCTTGGCTCTGCCCACGTCATCGGTATTCCAAACGGAAGCCCTTTGCTCCAATATCGAAGAGACTCGACACAAGTTTTACAAACTTTATGTGGGACCCAACATTTGTCTTGTTGTCCAAGTTGTTGTCCAAAATAAGTCTTATAAGCTTGTTTTACAATAGCATTAATATTATTTAGTTGCTTTTCTGCACAATATTTACCACATATGTAGCAGAAATGGTCAGGGTTATTAGCACAAGATTTACATCATAAGCAATGCCTTATAAATTGAGAAGCTTTATTATTTCTTAATATTTTTTAATTTTATTGTGGATAAGTCTCACCTTTTCACTTTCAACACAACGATTAACGAGGTCTTAGATTTTTTTTTTGACATATGTACGTATTTATTCACTTGTCTGTCACATATCGTCTTTTCGGCCTACTTAAGTTGTTATAATTATGTGTCGTGTTTTTTATAGCTATGGCATATTTCTGTTATTAATGTTCATTTAAAAAATTTATAACAATGAGATACCATCACTAAATTGTGAATTAATCCAAAACTTGTTAATCGATTTTATTGAAATATGGCTACTTTTATTTGTAACATATCTATGTTTATAATTAAAGATCAAAAATTGACATTTGTAACTTTTTTGATTTTATATGCATTGAACAAATAAAAAGTTTTAAATTTTCCATGAAAAAATTTTTTTTTTTGAAGAAGTTTTTGAATATTTTCGAAATTATTGACTTTATCAAAAAACATTGTAGGGGTAACTTGAATGTAATTTAGTTGCGGATTTTTAAATTTTTTTCTTAACCAAATCGAAAAAACTGTTCCTGAGTTGTGCTAAAATATATGGTCAAACCTCCTTCATTTTTAAAATAACGGTTTATCTCGAGAACCAGAGTCAATTTAAAAAAAGTAAATTATAGCCTTAGATCTTCATCAACATATCCACCAAAATTTCCTTACAAACACCGCACCGTAGAATCACTGTTGCCCTGTGTAATGGTTCTGACGAAAATCGTAGCTCAGCATCGGTTGATAACGCAATTAGTTGTTATAAGGAAATTCAACAAAACTTAGACAACTATGTTGACAAAGCCCCAAGACCACTTAATCAAGTGGGTACAAGAATTTTTAATTTAGATTTATCAGTCAAAGATATCTCAACATAATCTCAAATTATAATTTCTGTTTTTTATATGTGAATATGAATGAATTTTTGTTATGTACATTATTATTTACATAAAAAAAATATTTTCTTTTTTTTATAATAATTAAAAATATTTGTTGAAATGGTTTGCCAATTACAAATAAATGAAATGAAATTATCAAAAATCTATTTTTTTTACTAAATATTTAAATTTTTGACCCAATCAACATTTATACCGAAAAAAAGGGATTCGATTCGTGTCGTTTCGGTTTGCGTCCCATCTCTCCGGTCCCCATTAACGACTCAAATCGGGGCTCCAGTGTATCTGTTTTCCATAGTTGGGGCGATTTCACGGGGAAGCAAGCAGAAAAATACACTTTTTATAAAAAACTTGTATTGAAGACCTCCCCTATCGGGGAGGTCTTCTGGCTAAAATGATTCAAGAGGGGCATTAAACGCTTCTAAATTAAGTCTACAAAATAAAATAAACAACAGAAATGTACACTTATAGGAAGAAAGAAAAAAGTTGTAAACGAAATAATATGGCTGTTTTTTATTTAATACTGTATAACTAAGCTGCGATAACAAAAATCTAAATAAAATGTTAAAATTACACATAAAACAAAAAAAAAAATAAAATTTCCGCCTACAGCAATATCAATGTGTGTATGAAAACACATTTTGAAAAAATAATTTTATATTAAACCTTTTGGACTTAGATAATTCAGACAAGTGTAAGACAAATTTATGGCTATCGAGGCTAAGTCCAAAAAAGTCAACACAAAATAATTTGTTTGAAAATTTGTTTTGATTCAAATATTTATATTGTAGTTGGCGACAATTGAAAAAATATTTTTCTTTTTTTAAGCAAAAAATTAAATTGTTATTAACGTTTTTGTTATCGCTACCTGTTATCCCGACTTAAAGAAAAACAGCTCTAATGCTGTCGCCTTTTTGAGAAAAAGTTAAAAATGTGACTCTTTTTGAATGTTTTGTCTTTAGAAGTGTATAACTTATGATTGAAGAAACATATTGGCACCAATCTTTGGATTTATTTATTTAAAATTAAATTAAATTATATAGTTTTGGTCATTTCAGTTCACATATCCCATTATATTACGAAATGAAGTACAATAAGATACGTAAAATCTATCAAACAGTTAAAAAATGTTAAAAAAAGCATGTCGACCTTTTAAAAAAGATCCACAGTTTTGGAACACATATCCCCCACTTTGGGAATTCGGGTATTTTCTTATCATTTTGACGAATGTTAAGAATTTTTCATTAGACTTCAATTCGTAAAATAATGAGTGATGTGAACGGGAATGACCAAAACTTTTTTTTGCAAAAAATTTAGTATTAGCCAATTCTTAATGGATTTGTAAAAACACAGCGCCGTTTTACTCCTTATAATATCATTATATAAATAATATCACTTCCCGGAGTTTTCTACTTTATTATTTTTTTTGTAGCACTGTGTGATTCAATTGGTTCACGATTTAAAACCAAATGATGCGCAATTAATGTCCAACTATAGCTCTCCTGTTCGAAATATTATTAATAATATCACTTATCCGCCACCCTGTACATTGTGGACGTGAAATGTTCTATTGAGTAAATTCAAGGCTTTTCTTGTCAAAAAAAAAAAAACATTTGATTGATTTGACATAGCAATTGTTATGAATTTGCATTCGCTTTGAACTACTGTACGTCGCTCCTCTTGCGTATTTATAAACTATTTTGTCATTAAGTATCTGTCCGCCATAGAGCGACGCGGCGGCACTCTGACGTGCCAGTCAGTCGTATGTACTCAGTAGTATTATTCATAAAGTGGTCTAGCTATTCTAAATATCATTAACCCACCAAATCTGCATTTGTTTTGTATTTTAGCCATTCAGCCTTTAAAACATTTGTTATCTTAACTACTACTACTATTGTTGTAGTCATTGTCATGTCGAAATATACAGTTCGATCGGTACGTTTTGTTGTAGTCAAATAGAAATATAATTTGTCATAAATATTTGGAAACACCACCCGGTAAATATAGGAGTTGGCCTACAGACAAATAAAAGTGCGCGATTAAGTGTCAGGTGGACGGAGGCGGCGAAAGAAAGCGAAAGAGTTGATGAAAATTGATTTGGGAAGAGTTCGAGTACCTATTTGATTTGATTGTTCAAATCAACAGCAACAACATTGCCAAAAGTTTCACAAATGTGGGGATTAATACGTCGTGCGATTTGTGCGATATTTTATGGAATGGAAAAAAATGGATCGATTAATTGTTTTTTGAAATGCTTTGATAGTCGGATGGGCATTTGTGTGTCATGAGATGATGGCCAGTAATGTCTGGTGTTTATACATTTGTTTTGCTTGATTTTTTTTTGCCAATACATATGTATGTATTGACAATAATTACTAGGTGAACTGGTTAGCTGTGCGAATTCATCTGCGATAAGGAATGCTTGAATGGGTACTATTGTCCGCGTTTTGTTCCAGTATCGTTGACCATGATTCATAATGATCTATTTGTCGAGGAGCGATAAGCTTGAAGTTGGAAAATCGAGAATGTTGCAGAAATTTTAATTTTTCACTTCTATCAGTTTCTATACAAATAAAGTGGTATTTGTAGTACGTTGTCTCACTATCAACTATTCTATACTTTTTGTTCGAGAAAGATATAATTTATGCCTCGTTTCCCCTCTAAAGGTATTTGTTAATCCCTTCTTGATCGTCACAAAATTCTAAGACGGAAATGACATAGCTAGTCCATCTGTTGAAATCACGCTAGCTTTTAAACGAAAGGAGGCAGGATATCCAAAATTCCGCAGAATTCGTCTAATAGTTGTAGATCGGTTGGGATTGAAAGTGGCCGAAATCGGAACAAAGGGAAAATTTTTTTCCTCGCAAGGACTGAAAAATATTTCCCAATATTTAGAGTATTTTAGCATGTTTTTATACCCTTCACTTTGTCATTCCGTTTGTAACACCTTGAAATATTCAATGGGGTCTCCGTTGGCTTATATTCATAAGTGGCTATGAACAAAAACATAATTTTTCAGGAGAGCGAATAAACTGATTTTCTCCGTAATTTTAAGAGTAAAAGTAATTAGTCATTCTGTTACAGTTTAATTTAAAAAGATTACTAATTTCTATGATTAAAAAGTGTTCGAAATTTCCTATTATTAGCGTTTTTATGGTTCATAGCCACTTTTGCATGTTTAAAATTGAACACTATAAATGATGAAATAAGCACATAGCCATTAATGCCCAAAAAATATATAAATAAGATTTATTGTAAACTCGATAACGTTTTTCATGAGATCTTGGCAATGTTGTGTAGAAAACGCATATTCTATGACATACACAGCCAGGGCCGTTCGCAAGGGGGTTGGGGGGGGGGGTGGTTTGGAGTTTTAAACCAAATTATGTTTTCCAAATTGGTACTTTTAAGGGATAAAATGGGAATAGGGGATAGAGATAAAAGTGGTACCAACCAAATGGCCGCAGGCTAGAGTCATGAAATTCGGAGTATACATTCCTCTGACTGCGTAAACACGAAAAATAAAAGTTTTTTTTTTCCAAATTCTTACTTTCAAAAGATTCAATGGTAACAGAGAGATTTTAGATAGTCCTACTCTTGAGGGGGTAAAATTGGAAAAAGGGGATAAAAATGGTACCAACCAAATTGCCGCAGCTAGATTTTTCCAAATTCGTACTTTTACGGCAAAAATTGGTTGAATCATGAAGTTAAGTTATTTTGCACTATGCACGTGAGATAATGGATTTTCAAAATTTGTACTTTTGGAATTAAAATAGAATGGAAACCAACCAACTGTAGAAAATATATATATATATATATATATATATATATTTTATATATATATATATATATATATATATATATATATAAAAGAATATTAATTTTTTGAATTGACTGAAGTATTATATATATATATATATATATATATATATATATATATATATATATATATATATATATATATATATATATATATATATATATATATATATATATATATATATATATATATATATATATACAGTGTAAACGTATTGGTAGCCTTGTCCTATAAGCGTGTCTTGAAATAATAAAAATATTATATTTATTTATAAAATTATTTTTCAATATTTGTATATGTTTTGTTTTGGCTATATTAAAAAATTTTATTTTCCTGTAACATTACTGCACTTCTACGAAAATCTACAGCCTCTGTGGAATGCAATCCATGGTGGAGGGTAACCAAGTAAATGTTTACTAAATCTAAGTAAAATGTTGCTGAAATTTTCCTAAATCTAAGTAAATTTTTACTAAATTTAATTAAAATTTTCTTAAAACTAAGTAAATTTGTACTCAAATCAAGTAAATATTTACTTGAACTGAGGACAATTTGGCTGATATTTTCCTCAAAACAAGTAAATTTTTACATAAAGTGAGAAAAATTGTACTTGATACAAGGAAAAAAGGAACTTAAAATAAGTTCAATTTAACTAAAAATAATTCAAGCAAATGATTTTGCTTCAGAGTATGCAAAACTAGTACAAAAATGGCACATGAAATATTTCTCAAAAGTTTTATGATAGCTCTGCCATCAAGAGCTGAGCTATTACTCCATAATTGCTGCGAAGGCAAGATGGGCGCCTTTGGTTGTTTAGAAAAATACTTGAAGTAGTTAAGAAATAAGTCTCTGCAAACGAACGAGAATTACTTCTTAATATTCAAAAATTTTCTAAACAATTTTAAGTGATTTTTTTTATGTTCATTAATACTTAAATGTATGAAGAACTCGGCATAAATTTCAGTAAACATATTAACTTAATTTTAATATTATAATATTAACTAAATTTTGTATTTATCTATAAAATTATTTTTTTATTATTTTTATTTCTGTTGGTTTGGCTATATTTAAAAAATGTGACATTTTCCTGTAATGTTACTGCAATTCTACGAAAATAGACAGCCTCTGCGGAATGTAATCCATGGTGGAGGGTATATAAAGTTTGGCCCGGACGAACTTGACACCGTTTTTACTTGTTTTTATCAATATTAAATATTGGTGGTTACGATTTTCAAAATGTAAAAAAAATTGTTTAAAGGTCTTACAATTAGGGGAGAATTTTATGCTCTATTCTTCTTTATTGAAAAAAAATATATATATATATACTTATATATATATATATATACATGTGGACAGAAAAATAGGTGCGCATTTTTTTATTTTAAAAATAGTATTGGTTTTGTGTTTCGTGCTTTTTTATTTAATACTTCTGAATAGTTTATAGAGCAGATATATATTATGTATTCAAAAAATACTAGACTTATAATAGAAACTGAAAAACAACATAAAAGATCGTCAATTCCAGATATGCGCCTGTTTTAGGTGGACAATAAAATAATATCTTAAAAGTTAAGCACAAATTTGTACATAATGTTTAGTTTTTTTAATAAATATCGATTAATACTGTTAATAACCGGTATAACCTTAAGGACAGATTCGACTCTTTTAGGCATAGATAATACTAACTTCCGGCAGGTCTCTAACGGGATATTGTACCATGCGTGTTGAATATTTTCCCATAATTATTTTTTATTATTGCATGGAAGCTTCGAAACTTGTATCTTCAGTTCTCCCCAAAGGTTCTCAATTGGATTGGGATTGGCAGACTGGCTTGGCCTCTCAACAACGTTCTAATTATGATCCCGGAACCATGCGTTCACCAACTTCGATGAGTGCTTTGGGTCATTCTCCTGCTGAAATTTCCATATTAGTGGCATATTTTCCTCCGCATATGGTAGCATGACGGTTTCCAATAATTCCTTGTGCACAAATCGATCCATCGTGTCCTGAATTAGATGTATCGGACCTACACCTTCCCACGAAAAACAACCCCACACCATGAGATTTCCTCCCCCGTGTTTAACAGTTTTTTTTGGTAAATCTAACATGGAATTCCTTTCCTTTCGGTCGACGGGCAATCCTTTCTGCGTCGTTGCCAAATAAATTGATAGTTTCATCACTCCATAGAATATTTCGCCACTTTGTTTCGCTTTCAGTTCCGCGCCAGGTTTTATGAGTCAAAGTAAAGTTTTTCCTCTTCTTCAAATTTGCTTGTCTAAGCAAAGGAACTTTCCGAGCTATTCTACCAAGTAGATTTGCAGTCAATAATCTTCGTAGAACTGTTCGGGATGATACAACATTCCCAATTTCACTTGCAATGGCTCTGAAAGACTTGAAGGGGTCTCTTTTAGCTAATGTAAGAGTATCTGACATATACTCGAGACGTTGGAGACACTGGAGACGTTTTTTTAATTGATCCGCGTGTTTCAATATTATTTTTGGATCGTCCTAATTAAGTGGCAATAAATTTATAAGTCTTTCCTTGTTTTCGTAACTGATGAACTAGTCGTCTTTCTTCATCACTACAACACTCAAAAAAAAGTATGCCACGGATTAAGTAAATATGTATTAAAACTGAGGAAAATTGAAGTACTTATGAAGAAAGTCTCGGCTAACGAACGAGAATTGCTTCTTAGACTACTATTCATGTATTGTTCTAAACACTCTGAAGTATTTTTTATAAGTTCATTTACCCTTCAATGTATGAGGAACATGGCATAAATTTAATTACATTTATTTACTTTATTTGAAGTAATAAACACATTTTTAAGTAAAAACTTCCTAAATGGAATATTTCCATACAAAAAATCTGCATTATTTTCCTTTTTTAAACGCTAGTAAATTTTCTTCCCCACAAGTATGAATATACTTAATTGTAAGAAGTTTTTACTAGATCCAAAAAAATGTTTTTAAGTAAATTTACTACACTATTTTGAGTATATGTACTATTTTTTCTGGCTTTGAAATAAGGAAAGTGTACTCATATCTATTTAATTTTCCTTCTCGTAAGGAAATTTTACCTAAACTGGAGTAAAATTTTTAAACTAAATTGGAGTATGTATTTTACTCAGATTAAAGAAACTTATTTTTCTGAGTGTATAGTTAAATGAACATTTTATATATCTAGCTAAATTATGCCAATCATCCTCCGCTTGACCATCAACTATTTATATTAATTATTCTTCATTCAACATTGGTTTTCGAAAATTCGGTATCCTAAACTCATTCAATAGTGGACATTTTCCAAAAAAGTGCTGGAATGTTTCAATTTACTGCTGATTGCATAGTTTACATAGTTTTTCCATGGTATTTACTTGGAATCGGTTATAACACAAAGGAATCATACCACTTCGAGCCTTAAATATCCAAGTAATTCCCTCCAACTTATATTTTTCATTCAAATAATATCTCGCTCTATTTGGGTCCAGATCAGAGATGTGCGCGTGAGTGATTATTGGCTCACGTTCACGCACGCTCACGAAGGAAAAAAATTGAATCACGCACGTTCACGTACGAAGATTTTTTCATTACTCACGTTCACGCACGCTCATGTGAGTAAAATAAATTTTGTTCACGATCACGCGTGATTCACGCGTGAATCACGTGATTCACGTAAATCACGCAAAGAATTTCCACAAAGATATACATTTTAAATCGAAATGAGTAACGCCCCGCAAATCCGAAAATTATTTAATTTAATTATTTAAAATTATTTAAATTAATATTTTTCAAATAGTATACAATATTACAGTGTGATATACCGTATAGTTCCAAGTGAAAAACACAGCATATACCCCGATACCAGTTGTGTGTTTTTTTAATTGTATTAACACTAATGGAGGTTTTCCATATAAATTCAGTGCTTAGTGTTGGTACAGGGAATGCTTAATTAAATAATAGATAAAAATAGATATTATACATACACTGAAGCACTCTGTTTTAGAAATAAATATGTCTATGACTTTTTAATGGAAATTTTCACATTTTTAAACGAAATTAAAAGAAAATAAAAGAATTAATAAATATGTGCGACTCACGAAAAAATCACGTGATTCACGCAGAAATTAGACTCACGCACATTCACGCACGAACATTTTTTCGTTCCTCACGTTCACGCACGCTCACGTGAGTAAAATAAATTTTGCTCACGTTCACGCGTGATTCACGAGTGAATCACGTGATTCACGCAATTCACGTGAGTGGCGCCCATCTCTAGTCCAGATGTTTATAAAATCGCAATGCACTTTCATTTTTGCTCTGTAGTCTCCTCTGGATTATGTTCTATTTCAAACTATTGAGCAATTCCTTACTGAAGGTATTCCAAGGCGCACGTGTTCTTATTGTTCATGTTTTGGGTTAGAGTATTAACCTCTTTAGCCCAAAATATATTTATGTGTAGTGATATTGCAGATAATTTGTGTGGAAGTCTGGTGCTGGGATATTGAAATAAGGTTTTACATACATATATATTATGTGAAGTTCCAGAGTGAGCGAGATGGATGTCCTCAACCTCTGTTTCCAGCATCAGTATATAATTTGGAGTAAAGCTTGGTATTTTTATACCCTCCACCTCCAGGATGGGGGTATATTCACGTTATCATTCCGTTTGTAACACCTTAAAATATTCATCGGAGACCCCATAAAGTATATATATTCTGGGTCGTGGTTCTAAGACGATATAGCCATGTCCGTCTGTCTGTCTTTCAAAATGTATACTTTTGAATTTAAAATAGATTTAAATACAACAAACCAAAGGACTGCAGCTGAAAATACACTCTCTATCCCCCAATATTTAGGGTATTTATGATTGCTGCCTTATATTTACTTTATGAATTGAAGTATTATTTCCATTATATATATACATAGTAAACAAATATTGGTAGCCTTGGCTTATTAATTAAATTTCTGATTTTCATACATTTGAAATTTGTTGCGGACATTCCTCTTATAGCTTGGAAGCACCACAAAGAAAATAAATGTTTTAGGGGGCGAAATGGGACAAAAATGGATAAAATTCGTACTTTTAAGGGACAAATCTGCCGGTAATACTGTGGAATGCACTCCATGGTGGAGGGTGTTAATACTATTTTCAAAAATATCTCTGTAAAGAGTTCTCTTCTTCGGAATGTGCAAATACCCACATCTGAACATGCTTTGAACATGTTTAGTAAAGGACATCGTTGGAGTAAATATTACACCCAGATATTTGAATTTGATTGATATTTGTATTTATTTTTCGTTGAATTTCCATTTCTCGAGTTTCTTTAGTTAAAAGAACACTAATTTTACTTAGAGCAGGATAGATAAATCTAAAAAAAAATGGTATTTAGGAATGACGGCAGCTAAATACCATTTTTTTAGATTTAGATAGATTTAGATTTATCTATCCTGCTCTAAGTAAAATTAGCGTTCTTTTAACTTCTATACAAATTAGACTTTGACAGTGATTCGGTTAACGAAGAAAACAAGTCCTATTTGAAGAAAATCAAGGCATGAACGCTGATAACTTCTTTTTGTAGAAGTAAGGAATAGAAAAGTTTCATATTTTTCCTCTTGCTTTCTTTTTCTAACAAATTCTTTTGAGTGTACCTTGTACTAACTACTCTGTTTATTTATTATAGATTAGGTTGTTTTTAAAATGTTTTTGTTTTTGTTTTTTTTTTGGTTGCACTTACCCAGGTCATCGGCAAAATAGAAACAACTGGAAATGAGGTGAAATACACCAGCCGCCAGCAAAATATTCATGTGCCAAAAGACGATGCGCGAACGGAAAAGTTTCACCAGGAACATAGCCAAAGCCGCCACGAAACCCCAGCAAGCGCCCAAAATCAAAGGGCCATAGACGATCACACCCACATCGACATTACGTTCGGCCACAAAGGAGGAAATGGTGTAACCAAACACCAGACCACATGGCAAGAAACTAAAACACACTGTATTTTCCGAAAAACAAAAAAAAAAATAATAATTTAAAAAATGATTTTGTAATGCACGATAACACGCAGTTTAAACGTTTTCTTTTTATAAGCTCCGGACAACCCACCTACAATACTGGGCGCATATTTGAAGAATTTATACACAAACTTCTCCCACAGATTGTCCATTTTCACCATTCTTTCGCTGTACGTTCACTTTTATTTAAAACATAACTTTTTTGCCAAAGATCTTTTTCCCCGATAAATCCCGGCCAATTTTATGGTAATTTACTGCAAATTTTGTGTGGGGGGGCTAATTTCGTTTGAGTTTTTTTTTTCGATTCCGTTTCGATTTAGTCTCTTCTCTTCTGCGCTCGACTTTCAACTGGGTATTTGTTTAAACAATTGCTTTTGTATGGAATTCCGTTAACAACAACGACAACATCGACGAAAAAGAATTTTGCCCGACTGGATGGTTTTTGGTGTAGACTTTTGATACGACTGTCTACCCCCACCTATCGTTTGTTGCTGTCTGCTGCCTGTGTTGTTGTTGCGGTTGGGGTGCCTTTTCCAGATAATAAGTAACGTATTTTCGTTTTGTTCCAACACCACTAAGAGATAAGATAAAATATTTATTTTATTGACTTCATCGCACCGGGGAGAGTAGCTACCAACTACCAAACACCCACCCTCCCTGATCGAGCCACTTTGAGTGGGTTTTCTCTTGTGGTCGGTTGGAGGATCGAGAATTCAGAAGCTTTGAATGGTTATGATTTGAGTTGAACGTTATTTCCAAATCATGTTACTCATTGTTGTGGGTTCTTTGTGGTGGTCTAACGTGCGGAGAGGGGGATTTTCTTACGATTTTACTCAACCACAATTACTGACGACAATTTGTTGTATATCTCGCATTTTCTCCATGTTTATGCAATTAGTCACTTTTTCCTCTCAATGGTGAACAGTGGGCTACGGTTTATAAATGCCGTCAACGGATATAGGGTCTTTGCATCCCTACTTGGACGGACTATAAAGGGTGTGCAATACCATTGCACAAATATTTGTTAAAATCTCAAATATTAATTTCCGATATCTCGTCAATGTCGTGCAGTAATTGCTTCCCAAAGGTCCTGTGTCGCATATGCAACTGTCTCTTCTCCCTATTCGCTGTCACAACTACGGCGCACAGTGGTTCAGAATCAAAATCCATCGGCCAAAATTCAATAACTTTTTTTCTAGTACACATTTTTGAGTTCTGTAAAAAACCAAAATTAGACAAGGACCCAAGGATTATTTTGAGATATTTACATTATATCAGGTATTATTTAGTTTTTTTTTTTGCATATTTCTGGCAAATGAACTTCGATTGTTATAAAATTTAGCATGAGGATAAAGGAAATGTACACATATTTTTATCTGCGTACCTACTTGCCAGAAGTTAATGAGACCAAAGTGACTAAATTGCGTTTTGGAACTAAAAAATCTTACTTTTTGCACAAAATGTATCCTATCTTCCAAGGGTGTAATTTCGTGTAGGCAAAAGTTACCCTACAAAAACTGGAAACCCTTCAACCTTTCCAAATACGTATAAATTTCGTTAAAGGCTTTTGAAGGAAAAAAATTGAGTTGGTCCAATATCAGACATTTGTTCAAAAAGAATAGTTTTTACAATATTCATTGCAACCAAACTATATTTGGCACAAACATAGTTTTGGCGTCATAATAAAGCTAAGAAAAGCTATAAAAAAATCGACAATGTTTGTACCTCTAAAGGAACCACTACCTGCAGAGGATGTACTGACTTAGACCACTTTCATTCTTCTCAAATTTGCAGAAATTTAACAAACACAATTTTTAATTTTTTTTCGCAATAGTAATATTTCCTTACCAAAAATGAAAGAAAAGACAAAATATTTTATTTCAAAAATAAAATAAAATATATATAAATATTTTGTATATAAATTTTTCTAAAGTATTTTCTTTTTTTTCATATTTCTTCATGTAAAACTATGGTGTTTCTGGGTCCCCATTTGGACCTTTCTGGTCAGGGTGAACGAACATTTTAACACCAGGGAACATATTACAGAAATGTACTTTATATCACCCGCCACTATACCGAATCGGAGATATGTAAGGCGTAGCTAAAGTATTTTCCACTATTTCTTGGTGTAAAACTATGGTGCTTTGGGGGCCCCTATTTGTACCCCTCTGTTCAAGGTGAACGAACTTCTTGGATGCCAATTAAGAATTTTCTCCTCCAGGATAAGTTCAAATCCGGCTACGCAGTGCAAAAGTTTTGTATCCTGTGGAATATATCCAAAGTTGGCTACGCATAGTAATAGCTTTCTGTAGCCTTTATGTCCGAAACTACATTGGGCTTCCTGGCCGTTTTAGAGGTGGTCACAGGCCTCTGTCGAGCGTAACTCCTTGATAACTTTAGCCTTTATGTCCGAAATTTCATTGGGCTTTCTGACCGTTTTAGAGGTGGCCTCTGTCGAGCGTAACTCTTCGATGATTTGTTAGATATAGTCATGGTCTAAGTCAAAGATAATAAAAAGGGTAACTCCTGTATTCAAGTATCGAGAGGGAAACCGTGAAAGTCGGCCCAAGCTAACCATGTGACCATTGATAGCAATTACTTCAAGGTAGAGGGGCAACTTAATCTAAAGTTGGTTCCGCAATAAACGAAAATAATAATGTCAGTTTTAAGATTAAGCGAAGAACTCGATAACAAATGTTAATTCGAGAGGAGCAGTTCTTTGTTCGACAGACAAGACGTTATCCTACAAGTTTTCCATATGGCGCTGAAGTATATGGGTACATGTGGATTCACGTGCGGCCAAGGTCCACCGGGTGGTTATCAGTTTAGGCCCGCACACACCAAATCAGTTAATTGGCAACGCTCTGTTTTTATTGAACAGCTGATTCCACAGCGACGTACATAAAAATCTTCGGCGTACGCAAGCCTTTAAGTAAATCTACATATAGGGTCCGCCATCTAACGTTTTTTTTCAACTATTCAACCGTTGGACTATTATTTGTGGGGTGCCCTCAGCAGCCATTTGAATGAAATTATTTTCCATTATTAACCGGAAGGATTGTACTTTCAAATAAAAAAATAAATTTGAGAAAATATTCAGTAGTTTTTTTATAGCATTTTCAAAAAAAAGTTATTTGGCGGACCCTATATATATAAAAGATTTGCGTTACTGACTGACTTATCATTGACCAGCCCCAGACCAAACGAAACTCGTACTTTTAGGGGGTAAAACGGGACAAAAAGGGATAATCATCGAACCTTCGACCTGACTAAACGGCAGTAGCTAAAAACATGAATTTCGGTGTGTTCCTTGCAATGGTCATGCAGACGAGCTACAAATAGGGATTTTTCGAAATTTATACTTTTAAGGGAGGAAAGAGACAAAAAGGGATACAAATTTTACCAATTTAAGTATTGCAGCTATATTCGTGAAAATCGGTATTTACATTTCTCTTGCAACATAAATGGATTTTTTTAAATTTGTACTTATAAGGGGTGAGCGGGACAAAAAGGGCTCGTGAAATTTGGTATATAAATTCCTCTGACCATGTATAAGCGTATTAAAATTGTATTCTTCAAAAAATTTTACTTTTAAGGGTTGTGAGGGACAAAAAGGGATAAAAATGGTACTAATATAAGTATTGCAGCTACAGTCGCGAAATTTAATGAGTAAATTCTTCAGACAACGTAGAAGCGCAATCTAAATGGATTTTTTTTAAATTTTGTGAAGAGGCTCGAAGGGATAAAAATGGTACCAAACAAAGTATTGCAGCTATAGTCATGGAATTTGGTGTGTAAATTCCTCTGAGAACGTAGAAGTGCAAATTTAAATTGGTTTTTCGAAATGTGTACTTATAGGTGGTGAACGGGACAAAGAGGGATAAAAATGGTACCAACTAAAGTATTGCAGCTATAGTCGAGGAATTTGGTGTGTAAATTCCTCTGACGACGTAAAAGCGCAAATTTAAATTGTTTTTTTTTTCGAAATTATAATAATTATGATAATATAAGTGGTGAACGGCACAAAAAGGGATAAAAATGGTATAAATTTAAGTATTGCAGTTATAGTTGTGAAATTTTATGTGTAAATTCCTCTGACAACGTAGACTTGCAACATAAATGAATTTTTAAAATTTTGTAATTTTTAGGGGCGAGCGGACAAAGCGGGATAAAAATGGTACCAACTTTAGTATTACAGCTAGAATCGTGAAATTGAGTATGTAAATTCCTCTGGCCATATAGAAGCGAAAGAATGAGGTTATGTATGGAACAATATATCGTGCAGATGGCCGCCGCGGCTTTGCTGGCATGCACGCGATTTTTTAATGAAATTTTCAATAACCGTTTTGCATGAATGCTGCGGTATTTCATTAATGCAGCGTCCAATTTCGTCTTTTAAGGCTTGAGTCGTCGTCGTCTTATTCGCGTAAACCATCGACTTCAAAAAACCCCAAAGAAAAAAATCTAATGGTGTTAAATCGCACGATCTAGGCGGCCAATTCTGATCTCCAAAACGCGAAATAACACGACCGGGAAATGACTGATGCAGCAATTTAATTGTTTCTCTGGCTGTATGACATGTGGCGCCGTCTTGTTGGAACCACATGCCCTCCACATTCATTTCTTCAATTCTAGGCAAGAAAAAACTGGTTATCATTTCACGATACCGAACACCATTGACTGTTTGCGCTTGACCTGCCTCATTTTCATAAAAAAAGGTCCAATGATTCCTCCAGCCCAAAAACCACACCACACAGTGACACGTTGAGGATGCATTTGCTTCTCGTGAATCACTCGAGGATTTTCCGCACCCCAAATGCGACAATTCTGCCTATTGACGAAGCCATCAAGATGAAAATGGGCCTCGTCACTGAAGATGATTTTATCGGCAAAATCAGCATTTTCATGTTGTCTCTCCAATACCCAATTAACGAACTCCCTTCGCTGTCCATGGTCAGTTCCTGAGTCAATTGAACTTTGTATGCATGAAGATGCAAAATTCGCTGCAAAGTGGATTTGGAGACACCAATTTGCTGAGCTCGGTGTCGAATTGAGGTGGATGGAGTTTGAGCGACATCATTACGTACAGCTGCGACATTTTCGGTCGATCGACCTGGTCGATGGCGCGTTGTTGTCTTTACATCACAAATTTTCGGCAAATTTATCCATTAATCTCTTTACAGTTGACTCTTTTGGAGCATTATTGTGACCCCAAATTGATCGCAATTTGCGAACTGTAGCCGCAAAACTTTCACCATTTTGGTAAAACAATTTCACAATGAGAATGCGCTGTTCATTCGTGTAGCGCTCCATTTTTACTAACCTCGTACCTTCTACCAACAAACAATAACAATCAAACAATGACACTTCGAATGTTGCCAGATTTAAAAATTGCGTTCTTCTTGGGACACCCTTTATGTACATACGAAGGGAGTTCAGCTAGAATAGTGCACCTCGAGAAGAGCATTCCTTTGACTGTATATGACTTCTAGCTAATAGGAGGTTTCCAAATTACTGTTTTAGATTTATCTATATCCACCAAAAAAAAACAAATAAAGGGTGATTTTTTAAGAGCTTGATAACTTTTTTTAAAAAAAAAACGCATAAAATTTGCAAAATCTCATCGGTTCTTTATTTGAAACGTTAGATTGGTCCATGACATTTACTTTTTGAAGATAATTTCATTTAAATGTTGACCGCGGCTGCGTCTTAGGTGGTCCATCCGCTTAGTCCAATTTTGGCATTTTCACGTTTTAGAGTAACAGAGACCCAATTGGTGCGAACGGCGACGAATCGAAAATTGGTGGTCATCATTAACACTGGCCGATACAGCTGCGATATTTTCTTCAGTTCGCACTCTACGTAAGCGTGTTGGTGGTTTAATGTCCAACAATGTAAATTTGGTGCGAAATTTAGTCACAATAGCCCGAATAGCCGCTTCAGTGGGTCGATTAAACTGACCATAAAATGGAAGCGCGCAATGAACTTTCTTAACAGAGCACGCATTTTGATAATAAAATTCAATAATTTGCAAGCGTTGTTCGTTTGTAAGACGATTCATGATGAAATGTCAAAGCATACTGAGCATCTTTCTCTTTGACACCATGTCTGAAATCCCACGTGATCTGTCAAATACTAATGCATGAAAATCCTAACCTCAAAAAAATCACTCTATATTAATAACAAATAACTGGCTTTATTGCGTGTGAGGTAGCGGCTACTGCTATAAGTAAAGGGTGATTTTTTAAGAGCTTGATAACTTTTTTTAAAAAAAAAAACGCATAAAATTTGCAAAATCTTATCGGTTCTTTATTTGAAACGTTAGATTGGTCCATGACATTTACTTTTTGAAGATAATTTCATTTAAATGTTGACCGCGGCTGCGTCTTAGGTGGTCCATTCGGAAAGTCCAATTTTGGGCAACTTTTTCGAGCATTTCGGCCGGAATAGCCCGAATTTCTTCGGAAATGTTGTCTTCCAAAGCTGGAATAGTTGCTGGCTTATTTCTGTAGACTTTAGACTTGACGTAGCCCCACAAAAAATAGTCTAAAGGCGTCAAATCGCATGATCTTGGTGGCCAACTTACCGGTCCATTTCTTGAGATGAATTGTTCTCCGAAGTTTTCCCTCAAAATGGCCATAGAATCGCGAGCTGTGTGGCATGTAGCGCCATCTTGTTGAAACCACATGTCAACCAAGTTCAGTTCTTCCATTTTGGGCAAAAAAAGTTGGATATCATCTCACGGTAGCGCTCACCATTCACAGTTACGTTACGATTCGCATCATCTTTGAAGAAGTACGGTCCAATGATGCCACCAGGCCATAAACCGCACCAAACTGTGACTTTTTCTGGATGCATTGGTAGCTCTTGCAATGCTTCTGGCTGATATTCACTCCAAAATCGACAATTCTGCCTATTTACGTACCCATTGAGCCAAAAATGAGCTTCGTCGCTGAACACAATTTCTTTCTTTCTGAACTTTCTTAACAGAGCACGCATTTTGATAATAAAATTCAATGATTTGCAAGCGTTGCTCGTTAGTAAGTCTATTCATGATGAAATGTCAAAGAATACTGAGCATCTTTCTCTTTGACACCATGTCTGAAATCCCACGTGATCTGTCAAATACTAATGCATGAAAATCCTAACCTCAAAAAAATCACTCTTTACATGTCACAAAATATCATTCACAGCATTTTCACACTGCCGATGAAATCCTCGATTTCTAGAGCGAAATTTATATGGGTTCTGACAGCTAGAGTCTGAAAAGGCTATTAAACGTGAATACTCCCAATGAATGATTCATATGGCCAATATTACATTCGAACAAACGTGAACGATATGTTTCTCGTGTAGTTAGATTTTAAATCTGATTTTAATTATAGTACCTCGTGTTTGAAACACACATTCACACAAACATACATACCTACATATGAATGTGTGTATATATGTATATAGTTCAGTCGTATATCTTATCGGAATGAATGAACGAAATGTCAAAATGAATGTTTCAAGACCTTAACGTAGCGCTAAGTTCGATATGGAAATCATTAAAGATAGCTATTGAGGAAGCCCAGAGATGGTTAGAGAAGAGGAAGCCGCAGTCTCTTCAACCTATGACTGCAACGAGACGAATCGGGTGGCTTGTTCGATTTCTTTTATCTCACTTCAAAATGATTCAACACATACATATATTTTTTTCAAAAATAGACAAGAAATTTCTCAGTTGCTCTGATATTGAGATTGGGTATCAGTATTATTTTAGCCCTGCACAAAGATACAACAACCAAGACGACGACGACGAAGAGTACCAAGTGGAGCTGCGACGTATGATTGATATTTGTAATGCGCAGTGCTCAACATAGAGAATGTATTTTTTCTGTGATTTTTTAAGTAAGAAAACAAGAATCACTTAAATCGAGTATTTGTTAAAAAAAAATATTTCAATTTATTTGCAGTTTTCGGTTGTTTATTTGTCAGCGGTTTCCATTACGGCTACTACTGTTCCTATGCCTACACTTATGATAATCTCTGGAATCATTGGTTTTCTTTGGTGGGTATCGTGCTGTGTCTGCTCTTGGCCGGTGGCTGGTGTTTGAGGAAATTTAAAAAGCGAAAATATCTCTTTGAGAATTTCTATGTGATATTCTACGGTTTGATATGCAGTATTATTAGTGCCGTCTTTTTGCTGACGGAAAATACGGGTGAGTTGTAAAGTCTTGTCATGGTGATTTTTCAAAATCTTCAAAATAGCCCAACAATATACGTAATACTGGCGGTGACTCAGAAGTGTTGTCGCCTAAAATTAGAAGAAGTATTCATTGCAACTTTGTTCTAGTTATTCTTAGCGTAAGTGGGATGCTAATTATAAACAATCCAATCAGTTAATGTTCGTTTTTACAGCCGCATGGAAGTTGTGGTTGCGTTTCATGGCGAAGAGTAATTGTTTTCGTACTCGTTTTTTGTAATTAGTCGTATCTACTGGCGATAATAATTGGGAGCAGGGCACATCAGCATTTGTAGGAGAAAACATTTATAATTTTGAGAAAAATCCCATTGAAACTGATAATGTCGATTTTTTATTGAAAAAAAATCAATTGAAAATAAGAACTATGATTTCATTTCATATTGAGAAAATTCCAATTAAAAACAAGTAAAAAGGCGTTAAGTTCAACCGGGCCGAATCTTATATACCCTCCATCATGGACTGCATGATACAGTATTGCCGACAGATTAGAGGCTGTCAACACTACATAGAAGTGCACTGCCATATTAGGAAAGTTACGATGTTTCTTTAGTTTAAATATTAAATAGTCCTCTAATATATCTAAATTTTTAATAAAACAAGTACACTCAAAGGAATTTGTCAGTAAAAGAAAGCAGAAAGTCTGCTGTAAAAGCAAATTTTCTGCCGAAAAAGAGATAGCAGATTTGGGTCTGCCGAAGTAGCAAACAGCTTTTTGCTGTTTTGAGAAATAAAGAAAAAAACGCTTTCTTGATACTTTAAGCATATGTAACGTATAAACAACACTTTGTAGAATAAAGGTTATTATAAGGCAATTTATGGCCACTGAAAGATATTGCAATTGTCATTTTAATTTTACGCATGTTGTTCCAAGCTAATATTTAAGAAAAATCGAGCTAAACTCGTTTTAACCGTCAATCAAAAAAGGCTTTTAAATTATGAACGCTTATTTTTTATCCATTTTTATACTTCAATTAACAGCAGTCATTTTCAACAGACTGCAAACTCTTTAGCAGTGTGAATGCTGATGCAAGATTGCAGAAAAACTGCTGTTATGGCAGAAAAACTGCTGTAATAGCAGAAAAGTGCCTGCTGTTATGCAGCAGACAATCGCTGCTGTTAATGGCAGGTTTTTTTCTCTACGTGTAAGACACCGTTAGTCAGCTAGACCGACTTATATATACCCTCACTCTTAGAGAACACGTGTTTGGAAGGACTTAATTTTTTTTGTAAAGAAGTTATACAGCATTTAATTATACCTACGGCAGAGACAATTGTGTGGGAGGTTCAAAAAGGGGCGTGGCTAAAGCGTAAATATTTTTTAAGTTTAAAGTGATTATGAAAACATTTTCAAATATTAATTTGAAAATGATTTTTCAACCACTTTTATATTATAGAAGTAATTATTTCATTTTGACTTTCGAAATGATTACATTATTCCATTTTTTTTTTGTAATTTTAAAATAGTGTTCTTAGGTCCCTTTTTAAGTTTAGTTTGAAAGTGGTGAAATGATGACATCTATTTTTAACGAAATTTGTCGATTTTTTCTACAAAATCGACCAGAATTACATTGAAAAATGAAAAAAAAAAAACAAATAAAAAAATCTCACAAACACTAAAAATACCCATAATAAACCCTAATATTTTAAAGTATTTAAGCCTTTTTTTAATATGTCTGGTTGCACTTACTTGATGTTGGGTATACGCATTCCCCCTATAACAAAAACGTGCACCATAGTGTGGTTTTTATTCGTAGGGGGTGAAATGGGGCAAAAAGGGATAAAAATGGTACATATTAAACGACAACAGTAAAAAAACATGAAATTCGGAGTGTACATTCCTCCAATTGAGTAGATACATAATATAAAAATATTTTTTAGGGGTAAACTGGAATAGAGGGAGAAAAATGGTAGGTGCGGCTGCACCTAGAATAATGAAATTCGGTGTATACATTTCTCCGATTGCGTAGACACAAAAAATCAAGGGTTTTTTCGAAATTCGTACTTTTTAGGGTTAAATGAAAAAGGGGATAAAAATTGTACCAACCGGTGGCAGCTAGAGTCATGAAATTCGGAGTATTGATTCCTCTGACTGCATAGACACGAAAAAATAAAACGGATTTTTCCAAATTCGTACTTGCAAGGGATACAATGGGTACAGAGGTATAAAAATAGTACCAAGTAAACGGCTACAGCATGAAATTCGTTGTGTAAATTCCTCTAATTACGTAGACACTAGGGTTTGCATACCGGGATTTCCCGCGAGAAAATTCCCAGGAATTCGCATATTTTTCATTTCCCGTATCCTGGGAAATTCGTACGGGAATCCCGCGGGAATTCAGTAGAAATTTTCGCATATATTTTCCATCATTTCTACAATAAATATGTTGTACAATAATTTAGCTCATAGCGATTTTAATTAGGTATGTCAAATATTGCACTTTGATGACAAAATATTTTTAAGCTGCATTCGGATATGCCAAAAATTCACTTTTTCGGGGATTTCCTGTCACAAAAACCCGGAAAAGGTCGATTTTTGTCGTGTATCCGAACTCCCAAAAAAAAGAAGTCAGTCGTTTGAAAATATTTTAAACAATGCTATAGAAACGCAAGTAACAATATTCTATTAACAAGTCAAGATAGCTGTCTAAAGAAAGAATTTATTGTTTTCGAAGCGACAGGACAAAGAACAGACAGCATAAACATTTTATTTAATGCTCTACTGATTACATCTGTTGAATGTGAAAGATGGTTCTCCGTCGCGTCCACATTTTCCAATAAAATAAGAAATATCTGATGAGCCATAAATGCATTGTCTGCTCTTAATTCAAATATACACTTGCAAAATTTGATTTAATTAATTTTGAAACTTGAAAAGATTTTTGAATTGAATTCTGTAACAGGTTCGTCGTGTAATAAATATTTATTATTCTGAACTGGCGAACTCTGACTCAAGACCATTTTGCATCTATATTTTATAGAATGAAAATTTATTTAAAAATAGCATTGTGACATTTATTATTTGGCTGCACACTACTACTATCATGATTTTCACCCTGTGAAAGATTTCGTCAGGTGGCTTCGCACCGACTTTTAAGTAAATGATTTTCACCAACGAATGAGAAGCACAAATCATTTGCTGAGTATCCTTTCAAAAATTTCGCACCAAGTAATAAAGCACACATGCACACACACCTTAATAAATTGTGAATTTTTTCATTTAAAAAAATAAGCTTAACTCTGTCACGGGATCCCGGGAAATTGAAAAAATAATTCCCGTTTCCCGGGAAATAAAAAGTACGGGAAAATGCAAACCCTAGTAGACACGTAAAATAAAGAGATTTTAGAAAGTAGTACTTTTAAGGGGGTAAAATAGGAAAAAAGGATGAAAAGGGTACCAACCAAATGACCGCAACTAGAATCATAGAATTCGGTGTATACATACCTCTGACCGCATAAGCACGCAAAATAAAAACTCCTTTACTTTTACGGCAAAAATTGGTTGAATCATGAAGTTAGGTTATCTTGCATTATGTATGTGAGATAATGGATTTTCAAAATTTGTACTTTTGGAATTAAAAGAGAATGGAAATGCAACCAACTGTAGCACCCACTATCTACCAATATTTATGGTATTTAAGCTTTTTTGAATATATAAATATAAGAATATATTTTTATACCCTCACTGTACAGAGTAGGAGGGTATATATCATTTGGGACAGAAAAAAGTGTAACACATTGAAGGAGTGACTTAAGACCCTAAGTATGTTTGGACCAAATCCGTTTCATGACTTTTTAAGGTGTTTGAGCCATGCCCGTCTCTCCGCCTGGCTGGCTGCTGTACATGAGAACTCTCGAAATGAGTTAAGGAATCGATTCAAACTATGCACATGGTAATATTTTTCCCAAACTTAGTTTAAGTTCGAAGATGGGCGAAATTTCCACGCCCCTTTCTGATACCTTCCACCTCCGTTGTTAAATTAAAACCAACACTTTAATCCTAAAAAATATGTACGCTTTAGCCACGCCCCTTTTTGCACATCCCACACAATTGTTCCTATCCTAGATGATTTAAATCCTATAATAATAAAACTTCTATACTGGTGAATGGAATCCACTATGACTTGATATTTGATCATGTTTTTATAAATGTGGAAGGTGGGATCATGTGACATGAACCTTCTAGCACCTTCCACACAAATTATCCTGCGGCGTTGGGACCGTTCGAAAAAAAATGTTGGCCACGACAAGCCGTACATGGTATAGTCGGAAGGTCCAATTTTCGAACACTTTTTGACGGTTAAGTTCTGTTCGGCCACCGGCCCTAAATCGCTCCGAACAATGAATATAAAGATAGGATCTCTTCGGGTTGCTCGCCAGTTTAACTTGGGCAATTTTGTTCATTTTTGTATTCATTGTCATTGTTACACCAAGCTTCACTCCGTTGGAGTTTCGTTCCCTAGAATTGAATATTTTACTTTGGAGAACTTTAATTCTTTCGGACAACATCTGCCGAGTTAACACAGTCGTTGTATACTTAAGGGTCCAACCTAAATCAGAACGGACTGCCGCTGCGAAGAATTTAGATTACATGTGTTCTTATGGTTCGAATACATGCAATTCAATTGTCAACGCGGATTTAGGTTGGACCCTTAGTGCTTCACTAAATCTATGTCGATCATGTGTGTAGATCATACAGCTCACTAGCGGTCTCGTTTAGTGCTGAACGGTTCGGAGAGGCATTTCCGAATCTAACATAGGGATCTTGTGTCAGATACGGCGCCATCCTGCACATCCATAACATATTAAATATTCCCACGCATCAAGCACGGCTTTATATTCGACGAATAGGTCGTAAGTGTCGATTTGTGCTTCTTCTTTATATAGCCGATTTTAATTTAAAATTTTAAATTTCGAATATTTAATTCAATTCGAATTTCTATGCCTTGATATCTAATATAATAATTTCATTTCTTACAGATATCTCCTTCTACTTCATCTTCATTTCCATGGTTGTCATCTATCTGCCATGTTACAACTACATTTCCCTGCGCGTATCGACGAATGGCTGTCGCCCAGCCCGCATAGCCATGGGCAACTGCATGTACTTCTCGGGCCTAACAGCCGGTTTTGCAATTTTCGATGAGCTCCAGCCAAAAATCGCTGGCTGGGCTATATTCGGCGTATCGCTGTTCCTCATCAGCGGCGTAATAATCAACGAGTGTCTGCAACATTGTCAACTCCAAGATTACAAAAGTTCCTGTGATTTGGTCTATAACCTGCTGAACGAGGAGAAGCTGATCTATGCGGAGAGGAAGGCAATCGTTTCTTTGTTTGCGGGTCGTGATGACTATTGTTTCAAGCGCAATATCCAGTGGCTGGTGGTGGGTTTGTCCGGCTTGATTATTGTGGAGCAAAGTTGCTTCTTCTCCTGGTCCTATTTGAACTTGATGGAGAGGGCCACTAGAGGTTATACGGATTCACTGTATTTGTATCTGCCCTATCTGTTGTATGCGACCGGCTGTGCTCTGGGCTCACTGCTGATGCTGCGCTACAAACCGAAATTGATCTATTTGATGTTTGGCTTGATCAAAATCACCATATCGGCCGCCATATTGGGCGTATATTCGGATGTGTTCACCGAGAACTGTTTCCTCTTCATGTGTTTATACTACCTCAGCATGGGCGTGTACTCGAGTATTGGTCTGCAGATGCTGCTGGAGGCCACCCCGTTTCTCTACACCGAATTGGCTCTGGGCATTGGCTACTGCTTGCAGTTGGCCGTAATGGAGATGCTGAAATTTGAGGAGAAAAACGAGGACGACTGGTCGCGACTGTGGATTATGAGCGTGATTACGATTTGTCTTACGGCCAGTTGTATCGTTGTCATTCAGTTCTATTTGCCCGCATCGGTGGGTTTGATAGAGGTACGCAATCGTCTGCTGGGCATCCATCGGCAACCGGTGAAGACGTACGACAATAGGTTGTGGAAGAATAACTTCTACTTGCAAATGGAAATCCCAGCGAATGCCGTGAGTGTGGTGCTGGAAAAGAATCGTGTGTTTCACCAGTATCCCCCAACCGAGGAGAAGAAAGCGAGATTTTGATGATATCTTTTATTAAATTGCCTAATCAATTTTATACGATTATTTCTATTTATAAATAAAGGAACGTTTTCCGAATATACATAAATAATAATTTAAAGTGAGAAAACATAAAAATTTACAAATAAACTAATAGTTGTTTCATTTGTCTCTTGATTCAAATCATCTGTAACCTTAGATAGGCATTTGTTTAAAAATGTTGAGTAGCAACATGTACTCGACTGAAACCCACAGGGCCATAGAAATCCTGGAAGACCTCGTAATACATGGAAATCTAATAGTATGACTTGGATCCAAGCAAAGATCGTAGCTAATTATCGAACAAAGTGGAGAGAATTTGTTGACGCCCTCTGTTCTTCGTGAACTTTTATTTAATTTGCTATCTCTACTTTGCATTTGTAAATTTTATAAATATATATATATAAGAAAACCTGAAATTACACAGATAGAAGCTCCAAATTGTGTCGGGAAGCAACATCGACGACCTGATCACTTTCATAAGTCACAGTCAGTCAGGTCACAAAACATCAATGTAATGTTTTTATTTTCACACTGTCCATAGTATATCCTTTCTTTCTTCTACTTGCTTCTATTCCTTTTTATTTAACAGGATAAAGCAAGGGAATCCAATCAATCAGATGGATCTGTGAGTGGAAGTGCAATACAATTGGACCACCCTTCCTAACCTAACCTGGCTCGAAATTTGAAGCATTTTTAAAAGTAATTCTCCTCTTTAATTGCTGCTTCGTGGATTACATTCAAATATCTTGCAGTGGTCAAATAAGTGAATCTTCCAATGTGCAGATCTGATATGAAGTGAATTCAAATCATGAATAGACGAGAAACAGATATTTCAAACCACAATTTAAAGCATTTTTCTGGTTGATCCTTCTTCTGTGTTTCCAGTCGATTTGAATCCGATAGCATTTTCTAGGGTTCGTATCGGCAAATTTGGGTGTCTGACTTCAAATCGTTTTTTATATGAAACCTGTTCCGAATTTGCAAATGAAGAAGGTTATTGTTATCAATTATGAACCCTGTTCTGAATTTTCAAATTCAATTATTATCAATTATCGTCATCAACACTCTGAAATGTTACCGTTTTGCTATTGTGCCTACTCTCCTTGTATTTGCTATTCCCTTCTCTATGCAGTAAAGATGAAGTTAATGTATTAGGGTGTGTTGATTTTAGACAATTTTTGATTTACAAAAACGAACTGTGGAATTATTTGTCATTCTCAGATATAATTTAATTTTGCGATAAAATTTAGTTTAGCTCGGTAAAACGTCACGCTTTTTTTTAATTTTATTGAACGACTGCTACTAAATCACTGTTTCTGAGTGAATGAGACATTTACCTCATATTTAAGATATTAGTTGCCTCGATCGGGCTTATACAACAATAATAATAGGAGTACCTTTGACGATAATTGTAATTTTATTAAAAAATATTTAAATTTTTTAAAATTTCAAAAACGTTTAGTTATTAAAAGCTGTGGTATGCTTTGTCATTCTCTGATATAATTTTATTTTTGTGATAAAATTTAGTTTAGCTCGGATAAATCGTCAAAAGAAAAATCGATTTTTTTCAAGACAACACGTTTTTTTCCAATTTTATTTAATGACTGCTACTAAACCACTGTTTCTGTGTGAAAAATCTTGACGATAATTGTAATTTTAATAAAAACAAGTAAAAAAGGCGTTAAGTTCCGCCCGGCCGAACTCTCCACCATGGATTGCATTCCACAGAGGTTGTCGGTTTTCGTAGAAGTGCAGTAATATTACAGGAAAATATAATTTTTGTTTAATATAGCCAAACCAAAACAAATACAAGTATTGACAAATTAATTTTATAAATAAATATAATATTTTAATTATTTCAAAGCACGCTTATAAGGCAAGACTACCAATACGTCAATTCAAAAAATAATTATTCTTCTATTTATATTTTGAAAAATATTTTCAAAGCAATAAATATTGGTAGACAGTGCGTGCTACATTTGGCTGTATTACCATTCTATTTGAATTTCAAAAGTACAAATTTTGAAATCCACTATCAGACGTGCATAGTGCAAAATAACCCAACTTCATGATTCAACCAATTTTTGCCGTAAAAGAAAAAGTACGAATTTGGAAAAAAAACTTTTTATTTTGCGTGTCTATGCAGTCAGAGGAATGTATACACCGAATTCCATGATTCCATTTGGTTGGTACCATTTTACCCCCTTGACGTTTCTACGCAATTAGAATTTTATCATTCTAGTTGTAGTCGTTTAGTTGGTACTATTTTTATCCCTCTGTACCATTGTATCCCTTGAAAGTACTAATTTCGAAAAATTCGTCTATTGTCCGTGTCTACGCAGTCAGAGGAATGTATACTCCGAATTTCATGACTCTAGCTGCGGTCATTTGATTGGTACTATTTTTATCCCCTTCTTTCATTTTAACCCCAAAAAGTACGAATTTCGAAAAATCAGTTTATTTTCTGTGTCTTCACACTCAGAGGAATGTATACTCCGAATTTCATGACTCTAGCTGCGATCATTAGATTGGTACTATTTTTATCCCCTTTTTTAATTTTAACCCCAAAAAGTACGAATTTTGAAAAATACGTGTATTTTACTTATCTATGTAATCAGAGGAATGTATACACCGAATTTCATTATTCTAGGTACAGCCGTTTGGTTGGTATCATTTTTATCCCTCTATTCCTATTTTACCCCTTAAAAGTACGAATTTGAAAAAAATACATTTATATTATGTATCAACTCAATTAGAGAAATGTACACACAGAATTTCGTGTTTCTAGCTGTTGTCGTTTAATATGTACCATTTTTATCCCCTTTTTTGCCCCATCTCACCCCCAACAAATAAGAATCACTTTATGGTGCACGTTTTTGCTATAAGGGGAATGCGCATACCAAATATCAAGCAAATATAAACAGAAATATTAAAAAAACATGCTTAAATACACTAAAATATTAGGGATTATTATGGGTATTTTTAGTCCTTGTGAGGGAAAAATGTTTCCCTTTGGGCCGATTTCGCCCCATTTCAATCCCAACCGATCTACGACTATAAGACGCATTTATGAAAAATTTGAACGTTTTAGCTCCTTTAGACGGACAGACGGACGGACATGGCTAGATCGTCTTAGAATTTTATGACGATCAAGAATATATATACTTTATAGGGTCGCAGGTCGATATTTCAAGGTGTTACAAACGGAATGACAAAGTTAGTATACCCCCATCCTGGAGGTGGAGGGTATAAAAATATATTTAAATTTTTTAAAATTTCAATAACGTTTAAGATATGGAAAACTGTGGTATGCTTTGCCATTCTCTGATATAACTTTATTAAAAATCGTTCTTTTTTTTATTTTTTTTTTCAATTTTAAAGGGTGATTTTTTAAAAGCTATAGGAAAGTTTTTCAAAAAAACACATAAAATTCAGAAAAATGCATGAAATATTTATTTGAATCGATAGTACGGTCCATATAATTTAATGTTTGAAGATTATTTCATGCAAATGTTGACCGTGACTGCGCCTCAAATGGTCCATCCGCTTAGTCCAATTTTGGCATTTCCACGTTTTTGAGTAACAGAGGCCCAATTGCTGCGAACGGCGACGAATCGATAATTGATGGTCATCATTAACACTGGCCGATACAGCAGCGATATTGCAAACTTTCATTTAAATCGTTCCGTTTCATATGAAATTAGTCTATTGTAGAAATAATAAATAATCCCTTTTGTTATTCCATTCATTTGTATCCTGTAAATGAAACAGATGACACACACACACTCTCGATTCGGCCCGGCCGGCCCGGCAAAACTTAAAGCCTTTTTCGCTTGACTTTTCCCATAAATTATACGCCCCAAATAACTTTGCTTAAATTTCAACCAAAAGAGAGAGAGAGCGAGCGAGAGAAAGATTTTCCTTTTGATACTCTTCATTTTAACTTGTTTGTTTATTATGTCGTTTGTTTTGATCCATTTACTTCGCATTACACTTTATCAAGTCTTCCTTATTCACTTAAAAGGCGCATGTACAAATATGATACAGTGGGATCAAAGGAACATCGAGGATTAAAATTATGAAGTTTTCACAAATAACCACTTATCTCATCTCTTTCTATAGGGTCCGCCAAATAACTTTTTTTGAAAATGCTATAAAAAAACTACTGAATATTTTCTCAAATTTATTTTTTTATTTGAAAGTACAATCCTTCCGGTTAATAATGGAAAATAATTTCATTCAAATGGGTGCTGAGGGAATAGTTGAAAAAAAAAACGTTAGATGGTGGACCCTATAGAAGAACGTTTCATACTACAGTTAGACGCTTATATCCAGGAAAATGACATTAAAAGAGCAAATTTTCAAATAATTGAAGGCTTTTGCAATAATATTGAAGGCTTTTTGCATTAAATCGAGTAATTTCGAGATAAGTGATTATTTGTGAAAACGACAGAATAGATTTAGTTAGGTTTTATAACACTGTGGAGCAAAATGAAACTTTTTCGAAAATAGCAAGGTTCTGACAACGGATTCTGATAGAGGGGGTAACATGGGAATATAGGTGTATCGGCGTTTTGAAAGTTTACGTATGTGGGTCGTTTTAGAGGCAGTTCAATATTTCCCCCTCTTGCACATTCTTATGATATGATAGGCATAGGAAACCTTGTGATCCTTACATTTTAAGTATACGATGTGTTCAGGAATATTACTTAAAAGAATACGATGAATATTTTTAGCTCCTCAATGTGGGGTCACTTTTTGAAAAAAGGGTAAAAACACCTATAAACCAGAGGTTCAACGGGTCAAAATGTCCTACAGAAATATTTGCCGTAAAATTCTACTATAAGTCTCTGAACACACCAAAACTCAAAACTTAACTTTAATGCCAGAAAACATAAAATTTATTTTAGAGTTAATTTCGCATTTCTTCCGAATTGATTCTAAACTATCCCACACAACTGAATTTTAGGCTGGGTGGTGGTGTGTATGGAATATATATTCTAAGTCAAATTTCACTATAACACTGTGCGTAATTTTTAAGTCATGGACATATAACCATATACGGACACCGCTAAGTGATAAAAGACCAAAAAAGACCCTTGTCTTCCAGTTTTGCCCAAAGTCATGCACTTTTTTATGGGCCCCCAAAGAATTGGGGGCCGCGGTGTCATTTTTGCAAAGTGATCATTTTCTCAGGCTCATATCTTGCAAACCGTTTTGAATTTTGATTTAATTTATAAGGTAAAGTTGTAGCTCTTGTCATAAAGAACAAAAATTGTGAATATATAAAATCAAAAAACTTAATCTTCAAGTTCAAAATCGCATATGTCGTCGAAAAAATCGTATAGGCTCTAGTGTTTGTAGGTAGCGTATACGTGCTGTTGATTAAGGATAATATAACTCATACGCACTGTAGTCGGACTGACCATTAACAGAAACACTCCTGCAAGATGTATTTTTCCAAACGGTGCTAAGAATCATTCCTAGGAAGTTCATATGTTCTAGAAAGTTGTTTATTGAGATCTTAGGTACATTTGCTATGTTGATTGTTTCCTTGAGTTTTGAACGGCTTGCTTCCTATGGACCTGAACAGGGGAAAAAGGTTAAAAAATCGATTTAAATTTAATTTAATCGATTAAAATTAATTTTTTTGGCATTTTGACCTGATGATGACATTTTTTGATTTTATATGTTCACATATGTTCTGTCTGACAAGAGCAATGTGTGTTGCACTGTGTAAGTCGCAGAACAAAATGAAATTGTAGATATAGTGGGGTCCGCCATCTAACGTTTTTTTTTCAACCATTCAACCGTTGGAGTATTATTTGTGGGGTGCCCTCAGCAGCCATTTGAATGAAATTATTTTCCATACTTTCAAATAAAAAAAGAAATTTGAGAAAATATTCAGTAGTTTTTTTATAGCATTTTCAAAAAAAAGTTATTTTGCGGACCCTATATATGAAAATAAAAAATTAATACTAATTTGGATATTGTAAAGTGTACATTGTAGTAATTCGAAATTCTTAATTTGAAGGGATAAAATGGATAAACGGAATAAAGATGAATAGGGAATCTTGAAAATCGCTACGTTAGTTTCTCTTAAAACGAAGGATCAGATGTGTTGGCGAGGATGGGATCTATTTTGAGTACCCTCGCTACGGAGTTGATCGCAACACCGCTATGGACTGTTAAAAGTTTTATCTTCATGCACTAGACCTGTGCAAAGTTTGAATTGATTCCTTAACTCCTTTCGAGAGTTATCGTGTACACCAGCCAGCCACACAGACGGACGGACGGACATGGTTCAAACAGTTTAAAAAGTCGTGAAACGGATTTAGTCCAAACATACAAGGGGTCTTAAGTCACTCTTTCAATGTTTTACACTTTTTTTCTGTCCCAAATGATAAATACCCTCCTACCCTGTACCTTTCAAAGTCAAAGTAATTGGTAGTACAAATTTAAAATTTTAAATGGCCCACCCTGTAGTTATCGATATATTGTTAATGTTGCCGAAAAAAGTCCACCCAATGTGAATAAATTTGAAATGATTAACCCAAAAACCCAATGTCCAGCAGGCCATGTAATTGGGGTAACATCGCCATTTATGTGCATTTTATATAATGGGCGACAATATTTCGAAAAAAAATGGAAATTACCCGAATCAATGACGCACAGTGTTTCATACAACGAGTCGCACCCATGTCACCGGTATAAATGTCAAATCAAAGAAGAGAATATGTGCTAAAATAAAGGGTGATTTTTTAGCTATTTTTTGGCAACACTGGCTTAAACAGCTGACGCACATTTCGTGTTTTGTTTCACTGTCAAACATCTTCAGTTTGGTCTACAATTTAACCATGAATCGTCTTACAAACGAACAACGCTTGCAAATTATTGAATTTTATTATCAAAATGCGTGCTCTGTTAAGATAGTTCATCGCGCGCTTCTTCCATTTTATGGTCAGTTTAATCGACCCACTGTAGCGGCTATTCGGGCTATTGTGACTAAATTTCGCAGCAAATTTACATTGTTGGACATTAAACCACCAACACGCTTACGTAGAGTGCGAACTGAAGAAAATATCGCAGCTGTATCGGCCAGTGTTAATGATGACCATCAATTATCGATTCGTCGTCGTTCGCAGCAATTACTCAAAAACGTGGAAATGCCAAAATTGGACTATGCGGATGGACCACTTGAGGCGCAGTCAAGGTCAACATTTGCATGAAATAATCTTCAGACATTAAATTATATGGACCGTACTATCGATTCAAATAAAGATTTCATGCATTTTTCTGAATTTTATGTATTTTCTTAGCTTTTAAAAAAACACCCTTTATATCGAAATAATACTTCAAGTCAATTCAAAAAGTATGTATATATAAGACAGTAATCTTCAATAAAACTTAAACACTACAGTTGGTTGTATTTCCATCCATTTTAATTCCAAAAGTATAAACTTTGAAAATTCATTATTTCTCACGTGCACAGTGGAAGATAACCTAACTTCATGATTCAAAAAAAATTAAAAAAAAAACGAATTTGGAAATATATTTTTATTTTGCTTGTCTATGCAGTCAGACGAATGTGTACACCGAATTCCTTTATTCTAGTTGCGGCCATTTGGTTGGTACCATTTTTATCCCTTTTTCCCATTTTACGCCCTTAAAAGTACGGCTTTTTTAAAATCCCTTTATTTTACTTGTCTACGCAATTAGAGGTATGTACACATCGAATTTCATTATTCTAGCTGTAGCCGTTTAGTTGGTACCATTTTTATCCCTCTGTTCAAATTGTATCCCTTGAAAGTACGAATTTGGAAAAACCTTTTTATTTTTTGTGTCTACGCAGTCAGAGGAATGTAAATATATGTAATGTATTCTAGCTGTTTTCGTTTGTTAGGTACCATTTTTATCCCTTTTTGCCCCATTTCACCCCCTACGAATGAGAAGCACTTTATGGTGCGCCTATTTGTTATAGGGAGAATGCGCATACCCAGTACAAGCAGATATATTGAAAAAATATGCCTAATTTCTGTAAAATATAAGGGATTATTATGGGTATTTTCAGTCTTCGTGAGGGAAAATTTTCGCCCAGTTTCAATTCCAACCGATCTACGACTATAAGACGCATTTATGGCAAATTTGGGCGTCCTAGCTCCTTTCGTTGAGATGCTAGCGTGCTTTCAGCAGACGGACGGACAGACATGGCTAGATCATCTTAGAATTTTTTAACGATCATGAATATATATACTTTATGGGGTCTCAGGCCGATATTTCAAGGTGTTACAAACTGAATGACAAAGTTAGTATACCCCATCCTGGTGGTGGAGGGCATAAAAAGGGAGGGGGAAATGACAGAGCCTTGTGGTACTCCTGCGCTTAACCTATGCTCGTCGGATGAGAACCCATCTATAACAACACGTATAGTGTGATCTTTGATATAAATCGAGAGAAGTCACTACCAAGACCAAATGAGATGAGCTTTGATATGAGTGCGAAGTGCCAGACTCTATCAAAGGCCTTGGAGATAACTACACCATTTTCAAGTGTAATTCAAAAGACACCATTTGAAATTCAAAAATTCCATTTGAAATTCAAAAAAATATCAATTGAAATTCAAAAAATATCATTTGAAATTCAAAACTTATCATTTGAAATTCAAAACTCGACATTTGCAATTCAAAAGACACCATTTGAAATTCAAAAGTCGACATATGAAATTCAAAACTCACCATATGTAATTCAAAAGACACCATTTGAAATTCAAATCTCGTCATTTGAAATTAAAAACTCGTCATTTGTAATTCAAAATACACCATTTGTAATTCAAAAGTTTTCATTTGAAATTCAAAAACTATTCCATTTGAAATTCAAAAAAATATATATACATTATGTGAGGTAGCATTTATTTTTTCTGCAAATTTGGATATTATGCAGTTTTGGAAACAGATTTAATAAATTGATAATCAACTAATAATTATAATGATGTAAAATGTCGCTAATTTCATATATAGTTTATAACCTTCACCAGCTCAGAGAGCATCTGCATATAATTTATAATGACTTGCATTTTACTTAGGGTTGGATTATTTGTGTGGGAGGTACAACAAATCATAACTATTTTCCAGGTATAAAGTGATTGTAAAATCATTTCCAATATTAAATTGTTACTGATCAGTTTTATTTTAACCAAAGCTTATGCCAATTTGTGTGAGAAGTCTTGCAATATCGCTCATATTGCAACGTCTATGAAAACATTACCAATGATCAAATTTCAGAGTATTCCGAACGTCCGTATATAAGTTATAAAATCTTTAAATTTAAATAGGTTAGAGTGATTTGCGTGAGAGATACGTAAATCTGTTTTCTTAACAGCAGAATATTAAAGTTTACAGAAATAAATAAATGCTACCCAACCTAATGTATATTTTGCTTAAATAATTTTGTTTGCACTTTTTGAATTGCAAATGGAGTAATTTTTTAATTACAAATTAAATAATTTTTAAATTTCAAATGAAAACTTTTGAATTTCAAATGGTGTCTTTTGAATTACCTATGACGAGTTTTGAATTGCAAATGATAAGTTTTGAATTACAAATGAAGAGTTTTGAATTTCAAATGATATCTTTTGAATTTCAAATGATGTCTTTTTAATTACAAATGACGACTTTTGAATTTCAAATGTTGTCTTTTGAATTACAAATGACGAGTTTTGAATTTCAATTGACTTTTTTTGAATTTCAAATGGAATTTTTGAATTTCAAGTGATATTTTTTGAATTGCAAATGGAATTTTTGAGTTTCAACTGGTGTCTTTTGAATTTCAAGTGATGTCTTTTGAATTAAAATTGAATTCATAATCAAAATCCATCGGCAAAGTAAGATTTTTAGTGTGTTGACTTTGTTCGGTGGAATATTTTGGGTATCAGCGCTTCTCATTTGTCATATGTGACCGCTGATACTACTATGAACCCTGATTTAAGTCAAAGATATACATTCGTTGCGAAAGTTCTGACGAGATGAGGTAGCGCCCATCGAAACTGCACAGTCAACTTTTAGCTGCAACAATAAAGGTCTCACTTTGCCTTTTTGCTAATTTTGGGTTCTGCTGAAGACTTCAGCACAACCTTTGGTTTTAAACCAAAATAAATGACAACACAAAAATTTAAATTTTTATTTTTATGTTTTTTAAACATATTTTTACGTATTTGTTCATAATGCGAAGAAAAAAATATTTTTTTTATTACAGATTTTCACGTTTTTCAGATTTTGAAAATTGAAAAAAACGTAATTTCTTTTTATGACTTTGTCGAACTGCTTCGCATACTTTTTAAGAGATTTTGCACTCATATATTAGAAATACTTATTAGAAATTGTGGTTTCTTAGCTTTATTATGATGATGCCGAAACTATGTTTGTGCCAAATATAGTTTGTTTGTAATAAATATTTAAAAAAACATGCTTTTTGAACAAATGTCTGACTTTTTTGACAACTTTTTTCCTTCAAAAGCCTTTAACGAAATAAAGGGTGATTTTTTAAGAGCTTGATAACTTTTTTTAAAAAAAAACGCATAAAATTTGCAAAATCTCATCGGTTCTTTATTTGAAACGTTAGATTGGTCCATGACATTTACTTTTTGAAGATAATTTCATTTAAATGTTGACCGCGGCTGCGTCTTAGGTGGTCCATCCGCTTAGTCCAATTTTGGCATTTCCACGTTTTTGAGTAACAGAGACCCAATTGGTGCGAACGGCGACGAATCGAAAATTGGTGGTCATCATTAACACTGGCCGATACAGCTGCGATATTTTCTTCAGTTCGCACTCTACGTAAGCGTGTTGGTGGTTTAATGTCCAACAATGTAAATTTGGTGCGAAATTTAGTCACAATAGCCCGAATAGCCGCTTCAGTGGGTCGATTAAACTGACCATAAAATGGAAGCGCGCAATGAACTTTCTTAACAGAGCACGCATTTTGATAATAAAATTCAATAATTTGCAAGCGTTGTTCGTTTGTAAGACGATTCATGATGAAATGTCAAAGCATACTGAGCATCTTTCTCTTTGACACCATGTCTGAAATCCCACGTGATCTGTCAAATACTAATGCATGAAAATCCTAACCTCAAAAAAATCACTCTTTATATACCTATTTCGAAAGGTTGAAGGGTTCCCCGCTTTTGTAGGATAACTTTTGCCTGCACAAAATTGTATCCTTGGAAGATAGGCTGCAGTTAGTGCAAAAAGTCAGATTTTTTAGTTCCAAAACGCAAGGAAAAAAAGTTGTGTTGGTTCAAAGTCAGACATTTGTTCAAAAAATATAAGCTGACTATATAGGTAATATTTGTGACAGAATTGTTTCAGAAACGAATTGTGGATTCTTGCAACAAATGCAGATTTTTCGCGACTGACTATATATATATTCTTAATACACATGCAAAAAAATCAGTCTGATCCGTAGCAGTGTTACCGTTGTGCCACTAAAGTGTCAATTTTGCCACTTTTTTCGATCCGAGATACTTTTGTGCCACTTTTCCATTGTGGTACTTAATGTGCTACTGTTTTTTGGGCCACTTTTTTTATCATTGGGGGCACTTTTTGATTGAATATTGGAAACAATAAAATTATTCAAAAAGAACTGTCAACAAAAAATAAGATATATTTAAATTTATATGCAAAAAATGGGTATGATCGGTTCAGATTTAGATATAGCCCCCGTACAAATGTCGCCGATGTCATTTTTCCGCTTTAGAAACCACATATTGTACCCGATTTTCTTTAAAATTGGCACAACATCTAAAAATCCAACTAGAAAACCTATGGTGAAAGTGGGTAAGATCGGTTCAGATTTAGATATAGTCCCCATACAAATCTCGCTCCCGATTTGACATCTTCCGCTCTAGAAACCCCATATTGTACTCGATTTTCTTTAAATTTAGCACAACATCTTATAATCCAACTAGAAACATCTATGCTGAAATTGGGTAAGATCGGTTCAGATTTAGATATATCCCCCATATAAACGTCGCTCCCGATTTGACTTTTTCCGCTCTAGAAACCACATATTGTACTCGATTTTCTTTAAATTTGGCACAACATCTTATAATCTTACTAGAAACATCTGTGCTGAAATTGGGTAAGATCGGTTCAGATTTAGATATAGCCCCCATATAAACGTCGCTCCCGATTTGACTTTTTCCGCTCTAGAAACCACATATTGTACTCGATTTTCTTTAAATTTGGCACAACATCTTATAATCCAACTAGGAACAATTATGCAGAAATTGGGTAAGATCGGTTCAGATTTAGATATAGCCCCCATGCAAATGACGCTCCCGATTTGACATTTTCCGATCTAGAAACCACATATTGTACTCGATTTTCTTTAAAATTGGCACAAGATTGTTGTTTGTATGTATAGTTGGTCTGTTATGTTGTATGTCTTGTCATTTATTTTGGTTCAAGACCATAGGTTGTGCCGAAGTCTTCAGCAGAACCCAAAAATTAGCAAAGAAGGCAAAGTGAGACCTTTATTGTTGCAGCTGAAAGTTGACTGCGCAGTTTCGATGGGCGCTACACCATCTCATCAGAACTTTCGCAACGAATGTATGTCTTTGACTTAAATCAGGGTTCATATTAGTACCAGCGGTCACATATTTCTAATGAGAAACGCTGATAAACAAAATATTCCACCGAACTAATTTTTAGTGTGTCGACTTAGTTCGGTGGAATATTTTGTTTATCAGCGTTTCTCATTAGAAATATGTGACCGCTGGTACTAATATGAACCCTGATTTAAGTCAAAGACATACATTCGTTGCGAAAGTTCTGATGAGATGGTGTAGCGCCCATCGAAACTGCGCAGTCAACTTTCAGCTGCAACAATAAAGGTCTCACTTTGCCTTCTTTGCTAATTTTTGGGTTCTGCTGAAGACTTTGGCACAAGATCTTATAGTCCAACTAAAGAAACCTATGGTGAAAGTGGGTAAGATCGGTTCAGATTTAAATATAGCCCAAATACAAATGTTGCTCCTAAAAGTTTAACCGATTTTGGCCTAACTATACACTTTATATGTCAGGATTCAATATATCCTCATACAAATGTCCTTTCTGATTTAACATTTTTTGTCAAACAAAAAAAATAATTTTGTGTTAAAAATTTTTGACTTAGCCTGGATAATTATCCAGTGTAAATCAAAATGATGGTTATCGAATCTAAGTCCAATAAAGTCGACACAAAATATTTTTTTGAAAATTTCTTTTGAAACATACCCAGCAAAAACTTTGTAATGACACCTCATTATTATTGGCATTACCTAGTAATGAGAGCTCATTACGCCCTGCATTATTTTGAAGTATGAAATAATGACCTCCTTATAATGGTTTAAAAAGTACTTATTAGTAACAAAACATCCATATTTTGGTATACATTGAGTGGTGTGTAGCTTTGTCTTCCAGTCATTTCGATGCTGCCGCGACCGTCGCTCGAAGATTGAACGGATTTGATATTTTCCATTGGTGAAGCACATTTAGTTGCTTCATGTCAATCGAAGCGTATATATGTTACGCGGAATGTGGATTGTTTCTTTGCAGAATCATAAAGTTAATTTGATGAACTATATTGGAATTTAAAAAAAAAATATATATTTATTATTGTTAAAATAGTATAATACTATTTTATCAATCATTTGATCATTTCCGATTCTTCTTCTTATTCTGTTCCTTTTGTTACCGTTTACAACTGTACTTTTTTGTGTATACGTTCGCTTGCCTTGGTGTCGTTGTTCATCATACAAATTTTGAAATATATTGTTCAAACCACCAACCACAACACACAACAACGCCAACCAACATACTCACCACTCAGTACTTATATATTAACTTTTTGTAAGCGTGCGTGGAAGTACTTATTTTTTCCAATCCCTTTATAAAAATAATTAGAAACGGATTCGAAAAATAAGTAGTGAAGATTTTTGGTTTTGCCTTATTCCCCACATTACTTTGTAATGGGAGTTTTTGCTGGGTATATTTATATTGTAAAGAGTGATTTTTTTGAGGTTAGGATTTTCATGCATTAGTATTTGACAGATCACGTGGGATTTCAGACATGGTGTCAAAGAGAAAGATGCTCAGTATGCTTTGACATTTCATCATGAATAGACTTACTAACGAGCAACGCTTGCAAATCATTGAATTTTATTATCAAAATGCGTGCTCTGTTAAGAAAGTTCAGAAAGAAAGAAATTGTGTTCAGCGACGAAGCTCATTTTTGGCTCAATGGGTACGTAAATAGGCAGAATTGTCGATTTTGGAGTGAATATCAGCCAGAAGCATTGCAAGAGCTACCAATGCATCCAGAAAAAGTCACAGTTTGGTGCGGTTTATGGGCTGGTGGCATCATTGGACCGTACTTCTTCAAAGATGATGCGAATCGTAACGTAACTGTGAATGGTGAGCGCTACCGTGAGATGATATCCAACTTTTTTTTGCCCAAAATGGAAGAACTGAACTTGGTTGACATGTGGTTTCAACAAGATGGCGCTACATGCCACACAGCTCGCGATTCTATGGCCATTTTGAGGGAAAACTTCGGAGAACAATTCATCTCAAGAAATGGACCGGTAAGTTGGCCACCAAGATCATGCGATTTGACGCCTTTAGACTATTTTTTGTGGGGCTACGTCAAGTCTAAAGTCTACAGAAATAAGCCAGCAACTATTCCAGCTTTGGAAGACAACATTTCCGAAGAAATTCGGGCTATTCCGGCCGAAATGCTCGAAAAAGTTGCCCAAAATTGGACTTTCCGAATGGACCACCTAAGACGCAGCGGCGGTTCAACATTTAAATGAAATTATCTTCAAAAAGTAAATGTCATGGACCAATCTAACGTTTCAAATAAAGAACCGATGAGATTTTGCAAATTTTATGCGTTTTTTTTTAAAAAAAAGTTATCAAGCTCTTAAAAAATCACCCTTTAGTTGGCGACAATGGGAAAAAATATTTTTTTATTTTGAGCAAAGAATTAAATTGTTATTAACGTTTTTGTTATCGCAGCTTGTTATCCCGGCTTAAAGAAAAACAGCCCTACTATAAACGTCCAATAATTTGACTAATAAGTTACCCTAAGACAAGAATCAAAATTTATATTTAAAGTGGTTTCATTAATGCAGAAAAAATGGACAGAAATGCAATATATAAAAAAATGCATGAGAAAACACAATTTTTAGGGTGTTTTCAGCGTATTATTTTGCTGACTGGGAATTGTTTTCCCATTTGTATGGTATGCAACCCATTGTTTTTGTTAACTTCATGTAATCTGTTGTTTTCTCGAAATAAAAATTAAAAAAAGTGTGCACTTTGTCTACGCTGGGCACCCTAAAATAAGTGTAGTTTTTAAGTATAACTTGTACATGAAATACAACATTGTATTATATCGAAGAATTGCGAAGAAAATTGAAAATGACAAACTGTCAAAATGAATTATTACTCCCGAATAAAACCAAAACCCGAAGGTACGTTTTGTAATAAATAAAACCCTCCGCTTTGATTCGAAATTTAAAAAAACTAATTTGTTGTTTTTTTTACTTAAAATTTGGGTAAACTATTTTTTTACTCCCCGTAAATTCATTGGTCTTCGAACCGGATACCGAAGCCGCCTTTCATCAAAATAAAATAATTTACCCAAACGTTTATTTGCAGATCCAAACTAATTTGTTGTTGTCGGATCCCCACAAATAAAAAAGGTTTTTTCTTCATCCCTAAAATATACCCCAACAAAAAACAAGGTAGGTTTTTTGAAATATTTACTGAGTAAATAGTGCAAGAACACAAAATAAATTAAAAAAGAAGAAAATAGTGCAGTGCGTTTGGTTAGTCGTTTCTACAACAATAACAAACAAGTTGTTGTTTTTTTACTTAAAATTTGGGTAAACTATTTTATTTTACTCCCCGTAAATTCACACTTTTTGTGCCACTTTTTTTGATACTTTTTGAAATTTCTCAGCGGTAACACTGATCCGTTGGATAGATCATGGGAAAATTACAAAACAGAAATGTCATGCATACGAAATCATTTTAGCGAAACTGACAAATTTGCAAAAATATCCTATTTGTAATTTTTGTTTACCGTGCTCATAATAATCATAAGGAGCTATCATTCCGGGAGTATTAAACTGAATTTATACATTTATGTAACCCACTGTAAATATATGTATTTTCAATGCCGCCAGACTGATTTATGAATGAATTTTTTCGCCACCCTTAAAGCAGAACAACTTTTCAACAACACTCCTACGTTAACTTCCTGCTCTCTTCGCCTATCCTTGTCATAATGGATTCCCCTCTCTCCACCACACTAGGACCCCCTCAACCTCAAACGACCCCCCCCCCCCCCAAAATAAACAAAAACAAACCAAAGCACTGAGCATTCATCGGAGACTCAAGTGTCATGCGCACGACTGGTCGAGTACCAGAGAGGAGAGGATGCGAGATAATCGAAAACTTCCGCCGTTTGAATGTTGAGTTCGTCCTGTTTCTTTGTTTTGCTACTTCCTTCAGCAACAACATCCTGCCTACAATACGGGCAACGTTCGTGCGTTGCAACGAGGTGTCGTCGACGACGATGTTGTTGCTGTTGTTCTGCAAGGAATTGAGAGCAGCATGCAACTTACAACATGCCGCCGTCGTCGCCATATTAAAGCGGGAACATTTTGCCTAACGGCATTTGTTGCTATTTCCCGTTTTTTATCAACGACTCCGTTTTCCCGTCTCTCGCTCTCTCTCTTCTTCTCCTCACAACACCACTTCAACAGAGGCACAGAGGCAGAGTGGCAAAATGTGTTTTTGTCAAAAAGGACGACAAAGGACAAAGGACAACGGCAAAACAAGCATTACACGACATTCGTCGTGGTGTCCCCTTTTTATTCTGTTATTCCAGCTCCGCAACAATGAAACGGCAAAATTAGGGAGTGTTGCAAGTGCAAGAAAAAGTTGTAAATTAATTAAAAGGCCACCGCAACCGTAACCGTAACAAGAAAAGACAAAAGAAAATGTAGTTTTTCTTCGTGAAACTTTAACGAGAGTGATTTTCTGTGGAAAAAGAGTCTGACTTTAAAGTCGTCACCTTTCCTAGCTGGGCATTTGTGTTAGGACGAGCTGGACGTGGACTCGTTCGGGCGAGTGGCAAACATGTTTATTAATTGGTTCAATAATTTAAGTAATCGCACCCTGGTGATTACAATATTAATTTGCATATCCCTAATATACGTATCCTATACATTTAATTCGTGTCTGGTGACCAGCCTGGGACGCACCTTCAACAAGGTAGGTATCGAAAGAACCAAATGGAAAACCAATGTTTCTTATCATTGAAAAAACATCTTCTTCTTCGTCGTCTTTCGCCAGAATCCCCTCAAACAGTTCTTCATCACCACCACTTTGTGGTCCAACTCGGAGGCAGGCAATGCCACAGCTCTTGCATTAAATAATACCACCAACAGCAACAATACGACCAGAGATTCTGCCCACCTCAACTACTTGTACAAACTGATCAGTAATAATAAAGCATCAACTCCATTGACCAACTCTACGGCTCCACGCATTTTGGATGGTTCACCCAAGTATCGTTTATTGCGCCAACAAGGTTTTCGGCCCTCTCGCCATCTACCCGACACCCTGATCATAGGTGTTAAGAAGTCCGGAACTCGTGCTCTTTTGGAATTCATCCGTTTGCATCCGGATGTTCGTGCGGCCGGCTGTGAGGTGCACTTCTTCGATCGTCACTACCAGAAGGGTCTGCACTGGTACCGCCATCATATGCCCTATACCATAGAGGGCCAGATAACCATGGAGAAGACACCGAGCTATTTTGTTACCAAGGAGGTGCCGCAGAGGGTGCATCACATGAATGCCAATACCAAGTGAGTAGAGATGAAATCAGCAAATCAGTGATCAAACGGCTGTAGTCAAAGTCAAAAAATTAAAATTGTAGATCTCATTCCTTCTTCTGTTCCAACACAAAAAGATTTCTCGAAATATGTATTTTTTTGGGGTAAGCTGCTTGGGCATAGACAGCTAAGTTATAGGTTCTATATGCAAACGAAGTTTTAAATTGATTTAATTAAAAAATAAAATTAAACCCTATTTGATTTTGAGCCTGTATATATTAGCCTGGGTCGCCGTCCATACAAATAGAAAAACGAGTTCCATTCAACCCACGAAAAAAAGTTAGGATTGTTTAATGATAATTTGCAAAATATTTCGTTCCTACCCAGCAAAAACTCTCATTACCAAGTAATGTGGAGAATAAGGCAAAACCAAAAACCTTCACTACTTATTTTTCGGATCCGTTTCTAATTATTTTTATAAAGGGATGGTAAAAAAATAAGTACTTCCACGCACGCTTACAAAAAGTTAAGAAATAAGTAGTTCCACGCACGCTTACGAAAAGTTAATAAATAAGTACTTCTAAACGAGTTGTAAAATAAGTGGCCTCAGGAAGATACAAAATAATTTATTTATTATTTATTATAATTTATTAATGGGCTTAATAAGTGATGAAAACGCCCCCTACTTAGAAGTGCCTTTGTAAGCCATCTGTGAGCTAAACGCTCCTGAATATAACCCTAAAAATCATGTTTTTCGGTGTAATTTTTTTGTGTTACATTTCTCAATTTTTTTTTCTGAAATAATAGACCCTTGAAAACACTTTAAATATAATTATAATATAATTATTGGACGTTTATACACCATTTTCAAGTGTAATTCAGAAAAGTTCAATTGTAATTAGGAACTCGTCAATTGATATTCAAAAATTTCATTTGAAATTCAGAACTCATCAATTCCATTTGAAATTCAGAACTCATCAATTGAAAATCAGAACTTGTTATTTGAAATTCAGAACTCATCAAATGAATTTCAGAACATTTCATATGAAATTCAGAAGTTATCAAACAAAATTCTGAAAACATTTATAGAGAAATAACTCGATATACTCCAAAGTCAGTCATATATACATAAATATATTTAAATTGATAAAATTCATTAAAGAACACAATTAATTATTTTAATATGTTGTTTATTATTTGTATGCAATGAAATCAAGAAATAGATTGTTAGATTGGAAATGGGAGAACACAAGCTTTAATAATATTTAACAGGCAATTAATAGCGAATCACATTTTGACCGTCAATAGGCGTGAAATTAAAAACAACAAAAAGAGCATTTTTCTGTAATCGTTACATAATTTTCATTTCAAAATTTAACTTGGCCGAGTTAACCAACTTTACAAGATAAGTGGAGTGTTACCAACGACTTTCTATATTCAAGACAAGTAATCTCGCTCTTTGCTGTTATTACCGACGCAACGTTGAGAGATGACAGAGAATGCAAATTTTGCAGCCATGTTTACATGTTAAATCAAAATATGAAAATGAGGAAAACAATAAGTACATTCAAAAATATACACGAAAACGAAATGAACACATATCTTTTATTGTTAGATGTTGTAAAATATTTTGTTTTCTTAGCAAAACCTTATAAAACATTAAAATAACAACAAACAAATGTGCTTTGCAGAAGCAAATGTTACTCTCAAATAGTGAGATTTCTCCTCCTGTAGTTTTACGATCTTTGTGTGTTACCATTCTACTCTTTGTATTAAGAGATTTACATGATTTAATTCCGACGATCTATAAAGCTAAGAATATATACAACCGTAATTAATAAATAATTTAAATTGTATGTAAATATCTTTTAAAAAGTTTTACATGCGTAGAATATAATTTCTGAATTGATAACTTCTGAATTAGAAATGAAAAGTTCTGAATTTCATATGAAATATTCTGAAATTCATTTGATGAGTTCTGAATTTCAAATAACAAGTTCCGATTTTCAATTCATGAATTCTGATTTTCAAATGGAATTTCTGAATATCAAGTGACGAGTTCTGAATTCCAAATGGAATTTCTGAATATCAAGTGATGAGTTCTGATATGTTCTGAATTTCAAATGGAAATTCTGAATTAAAATTGATCTTTTCTGAATTACACATGGAAATGGTGTAGTATTTTTTTGTGGGTTTTCACAGTGACTACCGAAAACTTTTTGTATTTGGTGGTAGTATTTTATAAAAAATAAATAGATCAAGTCAATACCTTTCGGATGACGCCTGATGAACATCAGAATAAAATTGACGCTGCAGCGCTCATTTTTATACAAAAGTGTTTGAACATTTTGACTGTGAAAACCATCACTTACATTAAATTTTTTTTAGCAAAAATAGAGTCAGTGACGTCCGTTATTCATAACTAAGGCATCATTCGAAAGGTATTGATTCCTCCTATTTGTTTTTCATTACTCCTCTTACAAAATGTTTCCAAGAAATATGAGTCTTTAACTGTCACCTAAAAAATCCACAAAAAATTACTATAAACGTCCAATAATTCGACCAATGAATTATTCTAAAACAAGTATAACAATTTTTATTTAAAGTGCTCCCAATGGTCTACTAATTCCGAAAAAAAATTACACGGGAAAACATGATTTTTAAAGGTGTTTTCAGGAGCTTGACCCAGCGACGAAATATTTTACTGATCATCATTAAACAGTACAGTCTTCATTTCTGGGGGGTGACCTCTGCAATTTATTTTCGTGACCCATCCTAGTATATATAGATTAAAAATTTCCCTGTACTGTGAAGTGTACTATGTTTCACAGGCAAAATAATTCATACATATTACGGGTACAGACGGAGCTGAAAAGGTACAAACTCAAAAATTATGCTACATCATTTTCAACACCATTTCAAAACTAAACTAGAAAATTCCAATTGAAATGGCGAATTTCGATTTATAATTGAGAAAATTCTAATTTGAAAATATTCATTTCATATTCCCATTAAAATTATGATTTTACATTTGAATCTGAGAAAATTCCAATTGAAATTGTGAGTTTCATATTAACAAAATTCCATTTGAAATTGAGAATATTCTTGCCTTGGATAGACGATTTGGTTCATTCAACGCATATTCAACAAAAGGATGAGTCTTGATGAGATGGGTAATTTAAATGAAGTTGAGTGATTACATTGGAACAGTCACACCTTTTTGCTTAAATATGTTCATTCCATATTCATTGACTGATATCTTTTGGATATTGTCAATTGAAAACGTCTGATTAATTGGAATAGCATTACAAATATACATAAATATATCTTAGCATATTAAATGAAGCTTGCTAGCAACCGAACCAAATAAATGTCACACACTTCTTTTAAAATATTTTGTTTTCTGTCTAAGAAAACAATAAACAAATGATCTCGAACCTAAATAAGTAGTTACAACAAATACTATGAAAAGAAAAGATCAAACAATAAAAAACAAAACATATATATCTTAGCATTTTCATTATTGGAGATATACCACAAAGTAGAGGGTCACAGGACTATATCTGTCAAAAATATGTATGTATGTATTATTAGAAGTATACATAGAGTGATCGAACCTCAGACCGACAATCGCACACTGCTCCGTTTCAGGGACAAAAATCAAAATACTGACTTGCTTCGAATTTACTTTTTTGATACTGTTTCCAGGGTAATAGTCCAACTAAGCAAAAATCGCAAAAGTTTGTTCATAGAAATATATTTTGGGCCACAGGGAGTGAGCGATTTGGGACTAAGACCATTGTAGCTAGTTATTGCAGCGACAGACCAGAGCCTCTGGTGGGAATCGAACCCACGACCCCCACGCTGATAGCCGAGTACGCTACCAACTCGACTACCGGGGCGCTCGAATATTCTTATATTTTATGAATATCTAAGGAGTGATATGATTTTTTTTAATATAAAAAATATTATTTTGGATTAATTTTTATTTATTTGAAATTTAAAGATGGACATTTCTCAATTTTTATAGCCAAGAAAAAATCATAAAATTCGGTAAAACTTTTCATAATAATTTAGTTTAAACTTTAAAATTTTGTCCATTTTTTCCGATTCCGATTAAGTGTCAAAAATTAAATTTTTTACTCATTAGTCAAATATGAACTACTTTTACAAGAAAACCGTAAATGCTACAAAAAACGATAATATTTTTGAATTCATAATTAGATTTTGGATTTTTCATCATCATGTTGCATCCGATTGTAAATAAACTTTGCATTTAGAAGATGTATCATTCAAATATAAAATATTTGAGTGTATGTCGTAAATAGGCAAAAAATTGTGCAAAAGCAATTCATATTCTGCATGTTTTTGTCGGTCTCAACCAGTTTTTGATTGTGAAAAATATAATTTTTTCGATGCAACTTAAAAAAACTTCGAATACAACAAAAGTCAGAGTCTTAATTGTCCTAGGTTTCTCAAACATTTTATATGTGTATTATATATACACTCTCTCCTGGAATTCAAATGTATTACATTCAAAGCATATAGAAAATCATTCGAATCGATCACTAACACCGTACGACAATTTTACATTTATTTTATTGGATCTGAGCAATTAAATATATACGTGAAACTAGAGATTGTATGTGTACTCAATTTTTCATTTGATGATCCTTTCTCCTCTTTACAGGACTTTAAATTTCCAAATGATATAGATGTTTAAATAATATTTTTTTCAGACTTGAACGAATCTTTCAAAGGCTATATGGATATTAAATGAAAGAGAAAAAAATACTTTAAATGTGATGCTTCTATCTGTAGTAGTTTACTATTAATAGCAATTTTAAATTTTCACCTTATTTATTTAGTTTAGTTATCTTTTACTATTCAAGGGAGCAAAGTTTAAATGGTTGTTAATGCTAAACTAATACAGATAGGGACATGGAAATCAGAAGAACAAACATTCTTCTCTTTCATTTGATACCCATATCATCTGTATGGCTCTCGAAAGTATGAAAATAAATTATTAAAACAAATATATCCTTTGGAGTTTAAAAGTCCTGTAAAAAGGAAAAAGATTCCCAAATGAAAAACTGAGTACACAGTTTTTCTACATAGTATTTCTAGTTCCATGTGTAATCAATCACAAAAATTAAAAAAAACATTACTTTTTATTTAGGGGTTTCAAAAGGTGCCCCAAAACAGTTGTACATATTTGTTCTATGTACTAATAGACGGGGTGCCAGTAACTTATTTGGATACAGTAATACTTTTAGGACCAGTTCCCTACATTACAAGGACTAAAAATAGCGTTACTTACGTTTTAAACCCGGCTGGCATAAATATGACATTAAACCACTACTTCTATGTGAAAGTTAAATTAGCATCCTTTGTAGCCGAGTAACATTGGTCATTTAACATTTTAAATTTGAACTGTCGATTACTTTGACACTTGACATTAATTATACCCTCCACCTCCAGGATGGAGGTATACTAACTTTGTCATTCCGTTTGTAACACCTTGAAATATCGACCTGAGACCCTATAAACTATATATATTCTTGATCGTCACAAAATTCTAAGACGATCTAGCCATGTCCGTCCGTCTGTTGAAAGCACTCTAGCATCTAAACGAAAGGAGATAGAAGGTTCAAATTTTCCATAAATGCGTCTTATAGTCGTAGATCGGTTGGGATTGAAATGGGGCGAAATCGGCCCAAAGGGAACAATTTTTCCCTCACAAGGACTAAAAATGCCCATAAATACCCATAAAATATTTTAGCGTATTTAAGCATGTTTTTTGAATATGTCTGTTTATATTTGCTTGATATTTGGTATGCGCATTCCCCTTATAGTAAAAACGTGCATCATAAAGTGATTCTTATATGTAGGGGGTGAAATGGGGCAAAAAAGGGATAAAAATGGTACATATTAAACGACAACAGCTAGAAAATTCGAAATTAGCTGTAATCATGAAATTCGCTGTATACATTCCTCATAGACACGCAAAATAAAAAGTTTTTTTTCCAAATTCGTACTTTTTCTTTTACGGCAAAAGTTGGTTTTGCACTATGTACGTCTGATAGTGTACGTCTGATAATGGAAATACAACCAACTGTAGCACCCACTATCTACCAATATTTATGGCTTTGAAAATATAAATATAAGAATATTTATTTTTTGAATTAACATATTGGTAGCATTACCTTTTAAGCGTGGTTTGAAATAATTAAAGTATTATATTTATTTATAAAATTAATTTGTCAATATTTGTATTTGTTTTGGCTATTTTAAAAATATATATATTTTATTGTAATATAACTGCACTTCTTCGAAAACCGACAACCTCTGTGGAATGCAATCCATGGTGGAGGGTATAAAAAGTTCGGCCCGGCCGAACTTAACGCCGTTTTTACTTGTTTTTATTTTAAAGTGTATGTTTGACGTTTGCAAAATGGGACGCTATACGCTCGAACAAAATTGGGAAATATTAAAAACTTGCTTCCAAAGTAGTGACTCTTTAACGCAAACTGTAAGAAATTTACGTCGAAATTTTTCGGAGAGAGATCGGCCTTCAGTTCAGCCTTCATGACGCTCATTTTCATCTCATTTTCACCCGTGACTTTTATGCCGGTCACCCCTAGAATTAAAGATAATTTGAAGACGAGCATTTTGTCATATCATTGTGTATGACAACAGCTTCATTTTCTACTTTGATCACATTTGACTCCGACGTCAATTTCAATTCACAATGTTTTCTGAACGATAAAAAAGTTTTTTAAATTCCATGCAATTTTATCTTTTACAGGGTGCTCATTATGAAATTTCCGAATTGTCGTGTCGTTTTGACGATATATCCATATAAACAAAAACCAACATTCAAATTTGTATTCATAAATAAAAAATACAGAGGTTAAAAAATCAATTTGGCACACAAGTGCCACTAAAGACTAACAATTATTGTGAATGAATGTTGGCATAAAGAATTAAAGTGATTTTTTAACCTCTGTAACAAAGTGCGCGGTAAGAAATAAAAAAATTAAATCGTTTCAAATTATCTTTAATTCTATGGCGTGACCGACACAACTTTTTTGTACCGGGTCGCAAACCCGGTCTAATGAGCATTCTCCCACAGCAAATTCTTTTAGAATATGAATAATAGGAAAGTTCAAAATTCAATCAATAAAGTCAATATTTGGACGCATGAGATTTGGGAGTTTTTGCCGCTGATAATACCCTATGCGCCACTTCAATTTTAATTATTTTTGCAGTTATGTAGATTAGAAATTTTAATTTTGAAAAAGTATTATTTTTATTTTATCAATTAATTTTTTTAAATCAACTTTTTTCGAAGATTTCATTAACTGAGTTTAGGTCTGCGTTAAAAATCGAGTTATAAATGTTAAACTGTGCTTTGAACAGTTTAATTTTCCCAAAATTTAAACTAAATTTTTGGATTTATTTTGAACCTTAAGACCTTGTATCGTAAAATCTATCAAATGCCGTCATTCGATATATTTTTTTAATTCATTTTGCCACATACAGTGACTCTCATTAATATTCGACATTCTCATTGGTGAAAGATCAAACGCCCATGTACGTTATTTAGACATAGAACTTTATTTTATAATCTTAATTCACCATTAGATGAGCTTCAAAATCCGCGAAAAAAATATAATTAACTGATTACAAATAATAAAAACAACGCATTACTTCATTTACATCAAAAATCATAGCGTCATTAATATTTGGTTTCTCTTGAAAAAGGATAATTAATAAGGCAAAACGTGTTTTTGTGAACACTTAGTATTTATTAGGCGTAGTGAAACGCTTTTTTCACGCTTTGGCGTAATTTCCACGATTTTTCTGGTGCAGGAAATTTGTATTTTACACATTCTTCATGTAACCATTTTTTCAGTTCGGATGTGTAGGTTATACGGCGGTCCAATTCATTCCAAAAATTTTAGGTGGGGAGATTGGGGGAGAGGACGGAGCACTTTTGTACAGTTATAAAGAAGCTACTCCTGGATTAAATGTGACTTGTGTTCCGGATCATTGCCCTGATAAAATTTGAAGCTGTCCTGAACACCTAGTTTTTCCGCGTTTGACTTCAATTTTTCTCTTAATATCCTCAGATAATCTTCTTTATTTATAATTCCGCCAAAAAATACCAATTTTTCGAGTCCATTTGTCCCTCTAAGCCAATACAAACATAATGTTCGGTTTCATATATTTAAATTAAATCTCATTTACTTTCAGACTCCTAGTTGTCGTTCGTGATCCGGTAACCCGAGCCATTTCGGACTACACACAGGCGGCGAGTAAAAAAGCCGACATGAAGCGATTCGAAGAATTGGCCTTCGTCAACGGCTCCTACGCGGTGATGGACACCAACTGGGGACCGGTTAAAATCGGCGTCTATGCCCGTTACCTCGAAAAGTGGCTGTTGTATTTTCAATTGTCACAGCTGCTCTTCATAAGCGGCGAACGCCTAATCATGGATCCGGCCTATGAAATTGGTCGAGTACAAGACTTTTTGGGTCTGAAGCGAGTGGTAACCGAGAAGCATTTCTATTTTAATGCCACCAAAGGATTTCCGTGTCTCTTCAAGTCGGAGGCACGTTCAACACCCCACTGTCTGGGCAAGACAAAGGGTCGCAATCATCCTCACATTGAGACGGCGGCCATCGAAAGACTGCGCGATTTTTATAGGCCATTTAATAATAAGTTTTATGAGATGACGGGAATTAATTTTGCCTGGCCATAATAGAGTGGTCAGGGGAAGGTTTAGGGTGGAGACTCTTTAAAGATAAGAAAAAAAAATGAAAAAACGACAAGTTAGTGATATTTATTAAATACAAAACTCACACAAACAAAAAAACAATTAATTAGAAGTAGACGAAGATAAAGAGAAAGGGCGAACTGGCAGAGTGTGAGGATCTGTAACCGGACAGTAGGAAAATATTGGAAGCAAAATTTGAAATTTCTAAAAAAATTGCAATTGAAGATATGGTTCTAAAGGCAAAAAATTAATACATGAGATTTTAATACTAATTTGGCCGGATCTTTGCACGTTGTCCGTTCGTCCTTGCTAGCAATTTCAAATTATACGTATTTAATACTCACAAAAAAAAAGATAAAGAAAACGCAATGACCGATGATAATGAGGGCGATGATGATGACGATTATCACAATCGATGATAATGATAATGTTTATTAGTGTACGCACAATCCGGCTTGCAAAGAACTTTGTGGATGGAAACTTAAAGCATTTAAAATGTTATATCCCTCAAACTTATACAATTCCCAATTATTATTATGATTATTACAAATTATTAGTCTAATAAGTATAAATGATTATTTAATATTATTACTCGTATTGAGAAACGTAATACGACTATTCTCTATATAGTAGTATTAGATACTTATTCTAAATCATATACAAAGACTTTGATATAGTATATATATATTTGCAATTTATTTAGCAAAAAAAAAGAAAACAAAAACAACAAAACGAAAACTTTTTTCATAATTGTAGCTTTATCTCTAAACTAAAACTAAAAAAATACATAGAAACAGTCAAAAAACAAAAAAAAAACGAAAGTATGATGGTTCCTTTCTCACATCACATGGGACATTTAGTCCTTCTTAATCATTTCCTTCACCCTCACAATCCGAACTGATCAATCAGAATCCATAAAAAAGCAGAGCTTACAATAGTATAAAAAATCATTCTTTTAAATATAAATCACCCACACAAACAACACAAATAACGAAAACTACTTACAAATGTAATACGAGTGTACATGGCACAGTGGGTTAGGGAAGTATAGGGTCCGCCATCTAACGTTTTTTTTTCAACTATTCAACCGTTGGACTATTATTTGTGGAGTGCCCTCAGCAGTCATTTGAATGAAATTATTAACCGGAAGGATTGTACTTTAAAAAAAAAAAAAAACAAGTAAAAACGGAGTTAAGTTCGACCGGGCCGAACTTTTTATACCCTCCACCATGGATTGCATTCCACAGAGGTTGTCTGTTTTCGTAGAAGTGCAGTAATATTACAGAAAAATATAATTTTTTTAATATACCCAAACCAAAACAAATACAAATATTGAAAAATTTATTTTATAAATAAATATAATATTTTAATTATTTCAAACCACGCTTATAAGGCAAGGCTACCAATACGTCAATTCAAAAAATAATTATTCTTCTATTTATATTTTGCAAAATATTTTCAAAGCCATAAATATTGGTAGATAGTCGGTGCTACAGTTGGTTGTATTTCCATTATATTTGAATTTCAAAAGTACAAATTTTGAAAATCCATTATCAGACGTACATAGTGCAAAATAACCTAACTTCATGATTCAACCAATTTTTGCCGTAAAAGAAAAAGTACGAATTTGGAAAAAAACTTTTTATTTTGCGTGTCTATGCAGTCAGAGGAATGTATACACCGAATTCCATGATTCCATTTGGTTGGTACCATTTTTACCCCCTTGACGTTTCTACGCAATTATAATTTTATCATTCTAGTTGTAGTCGTTTAGTTGGTACTATTTTTATCCCTCTGTACCATTGTATCCCTTGAAAGTACTAATTTCGAAAAATTCGTCTATTTTCCGTGTCTTCGCAGTCAGAGGAATGTATACTCCGAATTTCATGACTCTAGCTGCGGTCATTTGATTGGTACTATTTTTATCCCCTTTTTTCATTTTAACTCCAAAAAGTACGAATTTCGAGAAATCAGTTTATTTTCCGTGTCTACGCATTCAGCGGAATATATACTCCGAATTTCATGACGCTAGCTGCAGTCATTTGATTGGCACTATTTTTATCCTCTTTTTTCATTTTAACCCCAAAAAGTACGAATTTTGAAAAATCCGTGTGTTTTACTTGTCTATGCAATCAGATGAATGTATACACCGAATTTCATTATTCTAGGTACAGCCGCTTGGTTGGTACCATTTGTATCCCTCTATTCCTATTTTACCCCCTAAAAGTACGAATTTGGAAAAAATACTTTTATTTATGTATCTACTCAATTAGAGGAATGTACACACCGAATTTCGTGTTTCTACCTGTTTTCGTTTAATATGTACCATTTTTATCCCTTTTTTGCCCCATTTCACCCCCTACAAATAAGAATCAGTTTGTGGTGCACGTTTTTGCTATAAGGGGAATGCGCATACCAAATATCAAGCAAATATAAACAGAAATATTAAAAAAACATGCTTAAATACGCTAAAATAAAGGGTGATTTTTTAAGAGCTTGATAACTTTTTAAAAAAAAAAACGCATAAAATTTGCAAAATCTCATCGGTTCTTTATTTGAAACGTTAGATTGGTCCATGACATTTACTTTTTGAAGATAATTTCATTTAAATGTTGACCGCGGCTGCGTCTTAGGTGGTCCATCCGCTTAGTCCAATTTTGGCATTTCCACGTTTTTGAGTAACAGAGACCCAATTGGTGCGAACGGCGACGAATCGAAAATTGGTGGTCATCATTAACACTGGCCGATACAGCTGAGATATTTTCTTCAGTTCGCACTCTACGTAAGCGTGTTGGTGGTTTAATGTCCAACAATGTAAATTTGGTGCGAAATTTAGTCACAATAGCCCGAATAGCCGCTTCAGTGGGTCGATTAAACTGACCATAAAATGGAAGCGCGCAATGAACTTTCTTAACAGAGCACGCATTTTGATAATAAAATTCAATAATTTGCAAGCGTTGTTCGTTTGTAAGACGATTCATGATGAAATGTCAAAGCATACTGAGCATCTTTCTCTTTGACACCATGTCTGAAATCCCACGTGATCTGTCAAATACTAATGCATGAAAATCCTAACCTCAAAAAAATCACTCTTTATTAGGGATTATTATGGGTATTTTTAGTCCTTGTTAGGGAAAAATGTTTCCCTTTGGGCCGATTTCGCCCCATTTTAATCCCAACCGATCTACGACTATAAGACGCATTTATGGAAAATTTGAACGTTCTAGCTCCTTTCGTTTAGATGCTAGCGTGCTTTCAACAGACGGACGGACATGGCTAGATCGTCTTAGAACTTTATGACGATCAAGAATATATATACTTTATAGGGTCGCAGGTCGATATTTCAAGGTGTTACAAACGGAATGACAAAGTTAGTATACCCCCATCCTGGAGGTGGAGGGTATAAAAAGAAATTTGAGAAAATATTCAGTAGTTTTTTATAGCATTTTCAAAAAAAAGTTATATATAAAGGTGACTACGTATCGGATTTTGTAATTTTTAACTACGTGTGGATATCACAGCAAAATAGTGTAAAAATTAAAGTAATGTAATGTTTTAACCCTTTCTGTGGATTTGTCAAATATATTTGACAATTCATATTGTTGCTATTTAACGGCGGCTGATAAAGGATTCATTTATATTCATATTTTGTTTTTTATTTTTTCTATTCTCTTTACAAAGCTTCCTATTAATAATATTCTTGAATTTTTTTGGAACAAAGCAAGTTGTAATACTTTTTTCGAGTTTCAATGTGACGACTACACCATAGCCAAAAATCTCGCATACGAGTTTTTAGGTATAGAAAATTTACCACATATTTACAAGGCGATATATATAAACAAGTAATGAAAGGCTAAAGTCGGGAAGGGCCGACTATATGATACCCTACACCACTCTCTGCGTATATACCTTTTTTGAATACAAAACCCAGTTGTTTTATGCATCTTTAACGGATATGGCAAAATTGATTGGCTGTAATAAGTTGAACTGGAGTGTTATGCAAACAAATCAGAAACTAATAATGAGCGGTGACAATTTCTTTGCGTACTGGTCCACCTTTGCTGTAGGTGTTCCTAACTGAAATATACATCTAAAACTGGGATCCATGGTCCAATTCATCAGTAAGTTTTCTTATGTGAAATAATCCATGATTTAATCCAGATCCGATGTGAAATAATCGATGATTATTTAACCCAAATTCGATGTGAAATAATCCAGATCCGATGTAATATTTAAAACGATAATATCGAAAATTGGTAGGACAGTTGTAAAGGGTGAATTTATATTGGAAAGATTTTCAAAAAAACTCATAAAATTCAGAAAAATGCATGAAATCTTTATTTGAATCGATAGTACGGTCCATATAATTTAATGTTTGAAGATTATTTCATGCAAACGTTGACCTTGACTGCGCCTCAAATGGTCCATCCGCTTAGTCCAATTTTGGCATACTCTTTCCAACATTTCGGCCGGTATCTCACGAATAAATGCTTCAATGTTGTCTTCCAATGCGTCAATTGAAGCGGACTTGTCTGTATAGACATGAGCTTTAACATAGTCCCACAAAAATAGTCTAAAGGCGTTAAATCGCACGATCTAGGCGGCCAATTGACCGTTCCCGAACGTGAAATAAAATGTTCATCGAACTCGCCTCTCAATAAGTCCATTGTTGCGCGTGCTGTGTGGCATGTGGCACCGTCTTGTTGAAACCACATGTCATGCAAGTCAAGCTCTTGCATTTTGGGCAAAAAAAGTTGGATATCATCTCACGGTAGCGCTCACCATTCACAGTTACGTTACGATTCGCATCATCTTTGAAGAAATACGGTCCTATGAAGCCACCAGCCCATAAACCGCACCAAACTGTGACTTTTTCTGGATGCATTGGCAGCTCTTGCAATGCTTCTGGCTGATATTCACTCCAAAATCGACAATTCTGCCTACGTACCCATTGAGCCAAAAATGAGCTTCGATTAAACTGACCATAAAATGGAAGAAGCGCGCGATGAACTTTCTTAACAGAGTACGCATTTTGATAATAAAATTCAATAATTTGCAAGCGTTGTTCGTTTGTAAGACGATTCATGGTTAAATTATAGACCAAACTGAAGATGCCTGACAGTGAAACAAAACACGAAACGTACGTCAGCTGTTTAAACCAGTGTTGCCAAAAAGATAATAACTATAAAATCACCCTTTAGATTCTCTGCCTCATGCAATGAAAAAAGTGTATTCTCCAATTGCAAAATTATGAGGATGGATATGAAGAAGGAGTAGGGAGAGACTATAAGATGGCTATAGCACTATCAACATTCAGCGTGATACTCTCTGGATTGCTAAAAGCATTAAAAGTTCCAATACAGATCATAATCAGTGGCCAGCTATTTTATAGTAAATTTGGAATACCAGGTGTTTGAGATGCATTGATAGGCAGAAAACATCTCGTCATTTTCATATATTTTTATATTTATAAGCCTCTACGCCCAAAAATATAGAATTTTTTTTTTTATTTTATTGTGAATTATAGATGTGTTATGTGTTCGCCACCAAAAATTCAACTATGACAACCCCATTTAACATGTTTTGAGAAAGAACTTTTATTGTTTGAAGATTTGAGATTTTTTATGAGAATTGTTTGTTTCTACAAAAAAAATTATTTATTTGCTAATTATTTTTAAATTTTTCCGGAGAATGTGAAAAACAGATGCAGTTATTTGATGATAAAAAATAACATAAGGATTTTTTAATAATTATTGAAAGTATATTTTTAAGTTGTCATATTTTTTAATACTAATTTGTTTTTTGTAAAATGTGCAAAACTTCAACGTTGCCACAGTTAAAAAACTAATATAACATCTTTGAAAAAAATAATACTTTAAACTCCTAATAATGGACCAAAGAGTTATTCTAAGACAAGAATACAAATTTATATTTAAATTACATTCAATGGTCTATTAATTCAGAAAACAATGGTCAATCTTACAAAATGACAAATATATATGTTACAAATATATATATGTCGTATAGTGCGACAAGTATACATTTTTTCCATTGGACTTACACAAGAAACCAGATATCATATGTGCCAGTTACTATTATAGTGGTCTAAGTGAAAAATAAAAAAATCGAGATATTGGTCAGTTCTGTATTTTAACGATGTTTTTTTTTCTATTTATAAAAAATTTACCGTTCCAATGACATTTCTCCTTTTATGTACACCAAGACCAAATTACAAAAAAAAATATTTTGTTTGTAGAAAAAATAGAAAAACTCACATTTTTGTTTGGCGATATTTCCATTTTTTTTCTTCTTATTTTTATAAAAATTTATTTTATCTATTCTATATATATCAACATGAGTATCAAATAAGAGAGTAAAATCTGAAGAAATTGAACCAGTTTTTTGTTTTAATTTTTCAGGACAAAAATAAAATGCCAGCTCATTTCGTGTTTGTAACAATTCCAAAATAATTTCCGATCAAGTGTTGATACTCATTGATTCCACATCAAAATCATATAGAAAATTATTAGAATTTGAAATTGAAAGTAGTACAGCTGGCTTCACCAAATTTCGGGAATTTTCACATCGCTTCAAACAAATCAATGCATACGCATATTTTATTGGATTGCTTAGTCACAGCAAAGAAAAAATTACAAACTTAATAATGGTGATCATCGAATTAATTTTCAAAAAAAAAAGTCTCATCAACAAATCGTTCATGCATTTTCCTGAAATAAATATTCAGTTGCTGAAATCTGTCTCTAATCATTATCAGACTTTTCTGCGTACAAGGGAGCGTATGCGAACTTTATTGACAGTACGTATACGCCGTAGTGGATAACATATTTAAAATAATCATAAGAATCCCAATATAAAACTTATAATCGAAGATTATCTTGACCAGAGTAAGTAAACGAAAGCATTAACTGGTTTGTCAAGAAACCTTCCAACATTTATTACACTACAGGTTAAAAATGTGGACACCATAAAGTGTAGAAAATGTGAGAATACATCTTCTTTGAATAACAAATATTTTAAATACTTTTTCATATTTAAAATCACGCTTTATTAGTTTATCCCACTGTGCTAATGTCCCACTCGTTCTAGATACTACAACTACATACATGCATACATACAAATACCAACATATATAATCAAATACTTATCAATTAAAGGAATTAAGAAAAAAGAAATACTCGTATATATTATATAGTACTTGAAACTGTAAAGTTCTTCCAAATTCAAAATCAAATTTAGAATCAACGTTACAATTGGCTTTCACACAAACAAACGAGTCTTATATTATTTTTATAAAAGTAAATCAAAGATAAACAATTTTACACTTCGTTGCTAAGTCTTAGTATGAACGCCACGAAATGAAATTGTTGCAGTTGTTATTAGACAAAAAGCGAAAAAAAATTACAAAATGCTAGTCGTAGATCATGAAGTACATTCAAGTTTTTTTTTGGGACAGCATTTAATATTTCTAATGAATCAATTCAAACAGAAGAGACAAACTGTGAATGGAAGTGTTGTGGTGGCAAAGGGAGTATCTAAAGGGGGAATATGGAAGAACAAACGAAAACGTGAACGACCGAACTGACTAAATTTATGTAGATAACACAGCACAAATTAATTAATATACATATTTAAACAATAGCTTAGTAGGTAGACGTTGAAATGGTGATCAATCAAAGCAATGATGATAAGACCACACATATGGAATAGTCACATCTGTTGTTTCGCCCCAGGAAAGGCATACATGATGAAAATCAATATATTTTGAAAACAGATGAAATAATGAATAATGAAATTTCACAAAGGCATTTCGATTTTACCTGGTCACCTTGTTTATCATGTCTTAGAATAAATTAATGATTGAATTATTTTACGTTTATTGTTAATTTTGTATTTTTCTTAGTGTGGCAAAATTATTACTAAAATAAAATGATATCCAAACACTGTGCTGGGTTGGGATAAATTTGGAACTTTTTGATAATGCACCATTTTCAGATGAAAATGAGTTGAAATACAAATTGAATTTCAGGAATACAAAATTATATTGAAAAAAAAAAACATTTGAAATTGAGAAAATACAAATTGAAAATGAAAATTGAAATTGATAATAAACAACTTGATATTCAGAAATCTAAACTGAAGTTGAGCAAATTAAAATTCAGAAATGAAAATTTAAATTGCGCATAAAGAAATTAATGTTCAGAATTCTAAATTGAAATTAAACAATTATTTCTCAATATCGAATTGTATTTTCTCAATTTCAATTTTCATTTCTGAATTTAACAGACCCTTGAAATCACTTTAAATATAAATGTTTATACTAGTCTTAGAATCACTTATTGGTCGAATTATTGGACGTTTATTGTAATATATTTTTTTTTCATAGTGACAGAATTATTTCCAAAATAAATTGATATCCAAAAACTGTGCTGGGTTGGGATAAATTTGGAACTTTTTGATACTACACCATTTTCAGTTGAAACTGAGAAAATACAACTAGAAATTGAGAAATAAAAATAGAAAAAAAATACAAATTGGAATTCCGAAATGAAAATTGAAATTGAGAAAATTTAAATTAAAATTTAGAAATGAGAATTGAAAAAATTAAAATTCCAAAAATAAAATTGAAAAAATTAAAATCCAGAAATGAAAATTGAAAAAAATTAAAATTGAAAAAAAAATAAAATTGAAAAAATTAAAATCCAGAAATTAAAATTGAAATTCATAAAATTAAAATTCAGAAATGAAAATTGAAATTGAAAAAAAAATTGAAAAAATTAAAATACAGAAATGAAAAATGAAATTGAAAAAAATTAAAATAAAAAAAAAATAAAATTGAAAAAATTAAAATCCTGAAATGAAAATTGAAAAAATTAAAATTAAAATTTTAGAAAGGAAAAATGAAATTGAAAAAATTAAAATTCAGAAATGAAAATTGAAATTGAAAAAATTAAAATACAGAAAGGAAAATTTAAATTGAAAAAATTAAAATTGAAATTGAAAAAATTAAAATTAAAATCCAGAAATGAAAATTGAAAAAAATTAAATTTAGAAAGGAAAATTGGAAAAATTAAAATCCAGAAATGGAAATTGAAATTGAAAAAATTAATATTTAGAAAAAAAATAATATTTAGAAAGGAAAATTGAAATTGAAAAAATTAAAATTCAGAAATGAAAATTGAAAAAATTAAAATTCAAAAATGAAAATTGAAATTGAAAAAAAATTATAATCGAAAAAATTAAAATCCAGAAATGAAAATTGACAAAATTAAAATTCAGAAATTAAAATTGAAAAAATTAAAATTCAGAAATAAAAATTGAAATTCAAAAAATTAAAATTCAGAAATGAAAATATATAAATGTATATTCAGAATTCTAAATTTCTCAATATCGAATTGTACTCTTCTGAATTTCAATTTGTATTCTCTCAATTTACATTTCAGAATTTTTTCTCAATTTCAGTTTACATTTCTAAATTTCAATTTGTATTTTCTCAATTTTAACTTGCATTTCAATTTACTTTTCTGAATTTTATTTCGTATTTTCTTAATTTTAGTTTACTTTTCAGAATTTCAATCACTTTTTTCTCAATTTCAATTTAAATAAAAAAAAATTTAAATTAAGATTCAGAAATGAAAATGGAAATTGAAAAAATTAAAATTCAAAAATTTAAATTGAGAAAATGAAAATTGAAATTCAAAAATGAAAATTTAAATTCAGAAAATTAAATGAAAATTGAAATTGAGAATAAATAAAATTCAGAAATGAAAATTTAAATTGAGAAAATGTAAATTGAAATTCAAAAATGAAAATTTAAATTCAGAAAATTAAAATTCTGAAATGAAAATTGAAATTGAGAATAAATAAATTGATATACAGGTTTCTAATTTTAAAAACAGTTATTTCTCAATATCGAATTGTATTTTCTCAATTTCAATTTACTTTTCTGATTTTCAATTTGCATTTTCTCAATTTCAATTTACATTTCAGAATTTTATTTCGTATTTTCTCAATTTTAGATTACTTTTCAGAATTTCAATCCGTTTTTTCTCAATTTCAATGTACAGTTCTTAATTTCAATTTGTATTTTCTTAATTTTAATTCACATTTCTGAATTTCAATCTGTATTTTCTCAATTTCAATTTGCATTTCAGAATTTCAATTTGTTTTTTCTCAATTTCAATCTACTTTCCTGAATTTCAATTTGTATTTTCTCAATTTCAATTTACATTTCTCAATTTCAATTTGTATTTTCTCAATTTCAATCTACTTTCCTGAATATTAATTTATATTTTCTCAATTTCAATTTACATTTCTCAATTTCAATTTGTATTTTCTCAATTTCAATTTGTATTTTCTCAATTTCAATTTGTATTTTCTTAATTTCAATTTACATTTCTAATTTTCAATTTGTATTTTCTCAATTTCCATTCACATTTCTGAATTTCAATTTGCATTTTCTCAATTTCAAATATTATTTTCAGAATTTCAATTTGTATTTTCTCAATTTGAATTTACATTTCTGAATTTCAATTTGTTTTTTCTCAATTTTAGTTTACATTTCTGAATTTCAATTTATATTTTCTCAATTTCAATTTACATTTCTGAATTTCAATTTGTATTTTCTCAATTATAACTTGCATTTCATTTTACTTTTCTGAATTTGATTTTGTATTTACTCAATTTCAATTTCATTTCTAAATTTCAATTAGCATTTTCTCAATTTCAATTTGTATTTTCTCAATATGATGCTGTATTTTCATAATTTCATGAAAATGGTGTAGTTCTGACTCAAAAGTAGTTACAGGGTAGGGGGATACGGCAAAAAGTGTAGTGCATTGAAAGAGTGGCATAACACCCTGGGTACACTTGGATTATACCCTCACTCTACAGAGTAGGAGGGTATATATCATTTAGGACAGAAAAAAGTGTAACATATTGAAAGAGTGACTTAAGACCCCAAGTATGTTTGGAACAAATTCTTTTTACGACTTTTTAAGTTGTTTGAGCCATGTCCGCCCGTACGTCCGTCTGGTTGCTCTCGAAAGGAGCTGAGGAATCAATTCAAACATTGCACATGGTAATATTTTCCAAGATTAAATTAAAAGTTATGTAACTTCACAGGGATCTTCGGAATCAGCTCTATTTTCTTTAAATATGATGGGTTTTGCCACGCCTCTTCCAGTACCTCCCACACAAATCACCCTAAACTACTTAAAATTAAAGCTGTTATAACTTCTATACGGATGATCGAAATTTGATATTTGGCAATGCTTTTATAGTGGTTACATTTGCATGGAATATGGGTGATATTGCCACACCCCTTCTGGTACCTCCCACACAAAGTGGCATAAACTTTAGTTACAATAAAAGCGATATAACACCCATACGGGTAGTCAAAATCAATTGCAATTTGATATTTGAAAATGTTTTTATAAACACTTTAAACATAGAAAATATTTACGCTTTAGCCACGCCCATTCTAGTACCTCTCACACAATTTTTCTCTATCCTAAGGAAAATTAAATACTTTATAACTCCTTTACCGGTGCCTGAAATCCATTATGACTTCATATTTGATCATGTTTTTACAATTATTAACAAATGCGAAAGCTGGGTCCAATTGGCACAAACTTCTAGTACCTCCCAAAAATATACTGCGGCACTAAGCAAAATTTAAGTCCTTCCATACACATGAGGAGTCGGAGTGAGGGTATATAAGTCTGACGTTTTCTTACTTGTTTTCTTGCGGGGCTTAAGAAGTTTAAGTCATGTCCATTAGCATACTCGTACCATGACTCGTTTCAGTTTGGACACTACCGGGTATATTTTTGCAACTTTTTCCACGATCTTCGACAATGCTAGCGTCCATGCAAGTCCATGTTAGAAAACCCAACAACTTCATATACTACAGGATGTTTGACTGACTTTTATCTCTATCATTAATATTGGGCGTCAATACCATAATGGTAATCATAATCTCGACTACTAAATATTTCAAACTGAAAAAAAACACCGACTTCAAAACACATATTTATTTGAACGTTTCGAACAGCAAAGTGAAAAGAAAAATTTAACTATTTTTCTTCACGTCTTTTAGACTTGTTAAATGTACTGAGGAGTGTCGTTGTCTCACATACTATACTCACACAAAGAGCAATATATTACTCATTTTTATGTTGCTATATATATATATTAATGAAAAAATATTTGTTACACAAATCTATATCAAGAAAAAAAGAACGAAACTAAATTATACATTTTATATAATTTTGTAAGTGTTTTTTTTCGTTTCTTTTTTTGTTACGTTAGTACCACAGACATGTTTTGCATATTGCAAAAAAATATTACATATTAAATAGTATTAAGTATAAATTATTATTATACTACAGGCAGATAGAAGGACGGACATATTCCAATTATACAAAAAGAATATGAATATGAAAATTATTAAATAAAAATAAAAAATAAATACTACAATTTATACAATACTTATATACCTAATAACAGAAAATAACAAATACTTATGGTGTTTTAATTCAAATATGCCATAGCGAGTGGGGTAAGTAGATTGGGTATTTGTAATGGGCTTCAATTGGTAAAATAATGAGAAATGTTAACTGGAGTGACCAAAACTTGTATTTTCGCAAAAATTTAGTGTTAATAAAAAATTCAAGGTGGTGTTATACTCCTTACTAAATGTGTTAAAGAAAAATATATAATATAAAAAAATATATAATATAGAAAAATAAAATAATATCACTTGCCAGAGTGTTATGCTTCATTCTTTTTTGTAGCGCAGTGTTATCATCCTACCTTGGGTTTGATGTCGTACTCTGGCCCATTTCCATCTTCTACCTCACTTGATGATCTCACCGTCTGCCTGTACGGTTCATGACATTTTTGTGGTTAGATTTTATCGAATTCTTAAGGACTTCCTGTCACAATCTCTACCAAAAATTCGTGTTGGCCAATCTAAAAGACTAACTTGGTCTTCTCGTGAATTGTCCGATTATGTCAAATCGTTATCCGAACATAAAAATAATCAACGATATTTTTGGTTATTTAACAAAACACAACAACTTCGATGATGTTGAAAAGTCGCCTGAAGAAACCTTTTACAGGGTGGAAATCATGATAGTGGTAGTGTACAGCCAAGTAATAAATAATAGAAGCAAATCAGTTCGAATCAAATATTGATTACAGACCAAAATAAAAAAAATGAGCGTTGGCACGACAGAAGTATTGCTGGGTAACTATACCTGCATACACATATACTTACTTATATGTAACTCAATGATATGCTTGTAAGGATGACATGTGTGCTTTATTACTCGGTGCGATTTTTTAAACGCAAATTCGGCAAGTGAGTTGTGCTTCTCGTTCGTTTGTGAGAATCATCTCCTTATAGAGGCCGGGTTTGATGTTGAAAAGTCGCTGCGAAGCCACTTGAAAAGACTTTTGACATGGTCGAAATCATGATCGTGGTAGTCTGCAGCCAAGTAATAAATGTCACCATGTCATTTGTAAAAAAATTGCATTTTATTAAATATAGAATGGTCTTGAGCCAGGAGAATATCCCAGTTCAAATCAAATAAATAAAAATATCGATTTGCAAAAAAAATGTTAGTTAAATTTTTTTTTATATTTGGGTAAAGAAAAGCTCGAGCCTCAGATATGTTATGTTTTGATAAGCCAAAGTCCATTCATATTCGAACGCAGCATTACGTACAATTAACAATCACTGCTACTGACATTCAGAATAAAATATAGGGTGAACTATGTAACATTTTAAATTAGAATCGGCTATAAAAAGTTCTGATTATTTTTTCAAATTACTGGTTTTATTGGAAAGGTTGAACTTTGTCATTTAATAATGGAACACAATATTCGATAAACCCAAATTTTTCAATAAATGGCCTAATGATGCCGTCAGTCCAAAGACCACACCAAACAGAGACTCGTTGTGGATGCATTGGCTTGTCACGTGTCACATATCCGAATCCCACCGAGATGAAAATGAGCTTCATAAAGGCTGAACTGAAGGCCGATCTCTTCATGAAAATTACTTACAATTTGTGTTAAAGACTTACTAATTTGGAATTAAGTTTTTACTATATCCCAATTTTGTTCGAGCGTATAGTGTCCCATTTTGCAAATGTCAAACATAAACTTGAAAATAAAAATTAATGTTATTCTATCTTTCAAAATCAAAGAAATCGGTAGTTTAAATTTAAAATTTTAAATGACCCACCCTATATTTTGTTCCAATATATGTTTCAGTGAATATGACCTACCAAATATGATATGTGGTCAAAAGTTGGACACTTTGAAAATGTGATTTTTTTAACTTCTTAAGGAAATGCCATATAACAAAAATATAATACATTAAAATACCAGAATCTTTTTTATTTACAGTGGCCGACAAAAGTCAACATACGACCCACATTTTTGCGTTTTAGCGAGTTCCAAAAAATATTTGAAAAAAGTAATGATGCGGTTTTGTTTGAAATCGTTTTTTATTCGTATAACAATAACAAAATGCCTTACTTCAATATAAACTTAAAAGATATTGGCAAAATAAACAAAAACACCTTGACAAAAGTCTACATACATCCCATGCAGCATCCCATGCTTTACGTCATTTTTTATAATGTACTTTATAGGAGAATTGACGAAATTTGTATTGTCATTTGTCTTGTACTTGCTCTTCTTTAAATAAATATAATTCAAGAAACATTAGTCCGCGAAAATGGCTTCTCGTAAAGAAGTTGAAACTGATATTCGAAATTTAGTAATAAAATGCAGAAACGAAAGGAAATCTTTAGGCGAAATAGCTAAAATGGTTAATTTAAGTAAATCAACTGTCCAAACTATATGCAAAAACTTCGAAAATACGGGTACTGTTGAAAATAAGCCCAGTAGTGGGCGTCCAAAAAAACTTAGTCGACGAGATGAAAGCTTTATTTTAAAAGAAGTTAATGAAAACCCGAAAGTGAATGCTACATACAGAAAGGTCGGATACAATTGTACATCCAAGAACAATTCAAAGAAGTCTGAATAATAATGGTTTCCGAAGCAGAACGCCACGCAAAAAACCTCTTATAAGTGAAAAGAATCGTAAGCTTCGCCTTGAATTCGCCCAGCAACACTTGGACAAGGGATTAGACTTCTGGAAGCGGGTTTTATTTACGGACGAGTCGAAGTATAATATATTTGGAAGTGACGGGAGAGCCAAAGTATGGAGAAAAACGAATACGGCAATGAATCCGAAGAATTTACTTGCTACGGTAAAGCATGGTGGTGGCAACGTAATGGTTTGGGGTGCCGTCGCGGCGTCTGGAGTTGGAATTCTTGCGTTTATTGAGGGTAACATGGATCGCTATGAATAAAAATCCATATTGTAACAAAATCTGAAGGCATCGGTCGATAATTTAAACCTCAGAGAGCGCTGGATTTTCCAACAAGATAACGATCCGAAGCACACAGCCCAATTTGTTAAAGATTGGCTGATTTACCATGCTCCAAGACAACTCTATTCGCCGCCACAAAGCTCCGACCTGAATATTATTGAACATGTGTGGGAGATTCTGCAACGCAGGATCCGAAAACATCACATAACTAGCGCCCAAACGCTAAAAAAACAAGCTGGAAGAGGAATGGCGACAAATATCACCTGCGGAATTGGAAAACTTAGTTGCATAAATGCCCAGACGATTGCTGGCTGTTGTAGATGCTCATGGTGGACCAACAAAATATTAAATTATATAATAGTATCATTTTGTCACGTTAAATTGCATTTCTTATGTCTCATCTCAAACCGTATGTAGACTTTTGTCAAGGTTTTTCTGCGTAATGCATTTTGTTATTGTTATATGAATAAAACACGATTTCAAACAAAACCGCATCATTACTTTTTTCAAATATGTTTTGGAACTCGCTAAATCGCAAAAATGTGGGTCGTATGTTGACTTTTGTCGGCCACTGTATAAAGCTTTTTGCCCCAATAGAGATGGTCACGTTTTCATTCATTCAGCCTTATTACGGTTGTCGAATTTACGATTCGACAGCTGTCGAAGTCGTAGTCGAATTTTGTATTTTTCCGTACTACGTGACTTTTTCGAGTGATAATATTTTGTAATAGATCCCTGTTACGACATCTGTCAAAATAAACAAAAAATATATCGCGCGATGTAATCTTAAAATTAAATAAAAATATAAAAATGTTGCTTTGTTCTTTTCTTCTGAGATGAAGATGAGTACACAGTTCAGGAAATGAATGATTTAAGAAAACAAATAAGGCAAAACTCTAATATATTCGCAATGCAAAGTTCAAAGTAAGTTGATTAAGTTACAATATACATGTTTTGAGAAATCTTATATTTCGTTTCCCAGGAGTAATTGGATGTATAGACGGAACACAGGTGCTGAAACAGAAAGTGTTGCAATTAGGGTTTGAGGTCCGGGAATTCCCGTCCAAATTTTTCCGGGAATTCCCGGGAAAAATTTTTTCATTTCCCGGGAATACGGGAAATATTAAAAAATATTTTATTGAGGATGAAGGTCTGCATTAAAGGTTTACTATATAAATTAGAAATTTTAGATAAATTTCAAATTCATATAAAGGGTGATTTTTTAAGAGCTTGATAACTTTTTTTAAAAAAAAACGCATAAAATTTGCAAAATCTCATCGGTTCTTTATTTGAAACGTTAGATTGGTCCATGACATTTACTTTTTGAAGATAATTTCATTTAAATGTTGACCGCGGCTGCGTCTTAGGTGGTCCATCCGCTTAGTCCAATTTTGGCATTTCCACGTTTTTGAGTAACAGAGACCCAATTGGTGCGAACGGCGACGAATCGAAAATTGGTGGTCATCATTAACACTGGCCGATACAGCTGCGATATTTTCTTCAGTTCGCACTCTACGTAAGCGTGTTGGTGGTTTAATGTCCAACAATGTAAATTTGGTGCGAAATTTAGTCACAATAGCCCGAATAGCCGCTTCAGTGGGTCGATTAAACTGACCATAAAATGGAAGCGCGCAATGAACTTTCTTAACAGAGCACGCATTTTGATAATAAAATTCAATAATTTGCAAGCGTTGTTCGTTTGTAAGACGATTCATGATGAAATGTCAAAGCATACTGAGCATCTTTCTCTTTGGCACCATGTCTGAAATCCCACGTGATCTGTCAAATACTAATGCATGAAAATCCTAACCTCAAAAAAATCACTCTTTATTTTCATTACTGGCAATAATAATGGGTATTTGTTTATTACTACAAACAGAACTTTTTAAATTCGCCAAGTAGCAATTTTTTGCGAATTTTTCGCCAAGTAGCAATTTTTTTTTGTGATTATATCTTTATTGTGAAACGAAAATATCATACCGGCAATAATATGACTGACATAATGTCAATACTTAAACTTTCATGCTGGTTAAACTTTAAATTTCTTGTTTTCCTAGAAGAATTGACGAAATAAGAGGTGGAAATCTTCTTAAATAACAATTTACTTTGCATATGAAACCGGTAAGAAATTGTTAAAAATTGGGATACCGTTACAATTTTTTACCTGGAAACTTTCAAGAGAAATCAAATATGGATGGAAATATATCTTACGGTATTTTTAAGAACTTTTTGAGAACTAATGACTAGACTATTTCAATGGTTTTATTTTTTATGAATTCATTTACTTAATATTAATTTTTTATATTGCTTTTACATTTTAGAATAGTTTACTTTGTTTCTGTAATTTTTTTATAAAAATCTTCTAAAATAATTGCGTCATAACATTCTCCGAGTTATTTGCTTCCTTAAACATTTTTTAATTTTGAATCTAGTGTAGGTGTAATTTACTTGTGACTGCAATTTAAATGTCCAATTTAATTCTTTCATATTTGTAAAATAAAAAATAATCTGTAAATTGTTTTGCCAAAAACAATCGTCCAATTTGCAATATGTCAGTATTTTAACCTATCAACGCCCAATTTATTCATTACTACAACAATAAAAATATTTATTTCTAGATTATTGTTCTTCTGTTTTGTTCTTCTCGATCACTTACAATTAAGAGATTTGATTTTATCAATTGGGTTTTTTTTAAATGAATCAACTAGAAAAATCTGGCAGCAACACTATGAGAGTACGAAAACCTTGCAATAGTGTACACGGACGTGTATGGTGGGCATTAATAGGTTAAAAATCACACCAGTTACTAAATGTTGACATTTTAAATCATATTGGATATACCTAAAATAAATTATTTTTTCCCGGGAATGAAACTTTTCATTCCCGTTTTCCCGGGAAATGAAAAAAGTCCGGGAAACCCCAAACCCTAGTTGCAATGGTGGTACTTAAACTTTTGGATTTAATTTAAAATAGTGATTATAATCAGACATTTATCCCACTAGGTATGCGATCACAAGCTACAAATTCGTTATATTGCTTTAAAACAATTTCTGAGTAATAATTATATAAACGGCGAAAGAAATACTTGGTTGCTGGGTAATTGTTCTTACGTTTTCCAAATTAAATTAAAATTTATTAATAAAAAGACGCAGGATCTACGTTAAAACCATATTTGATAACACCATTTAGATCGACCAGTGAAGGCACTCCTCAAAATCGCTTTAATTATATACATGCACAGACAGGAAATGTTGTTGAGCGTACTAAGATTTTCTAAAGAATCGATTTAGGTGTATTCTTGGAGCACGGCAATTACATTACAGACCCAAAATGGCAGGAAAAATTACATCTGTTTGTGCTGCTTTGCATAATATATATATATGCACATAACTGCCCGATGTATATGTTGAAAATGAATGGAGGATTGGACTACTCCAGACATAAGATATAGAATAATGAAAGCCATGAACATTTCATAAGTTTTATTAAATGTCGTTTTAACTTAAAAGATTTCAGAATTTCATTTTTGTTTTACATACACCCCTATCGTGTACAAAAGGGGAATTTATTCACGTGGAATTTTCTGTTCCCCAAAGGACGTAGGTCGGTAATATGACTATAAATCTGTAATATTATTCACGTATTTGCTTTGGAATAGAAACAAGGTGATTAAATCGAAGTAAAAAATCAGAAAAACTTGACAATTATACAAAAAATCACTATTGTAAATTCAAGGGAACAATTCATTCCCAGGGAAATTTCATTCGCGATACGGGGTGATACATAAATAAAAAGTAACTTAAATAAAGTAAAAGTAACTTCAAATAAACAAATCTATTTTTGGAGGCCATGTTTCCATTCTTCCAGTTCAATTCGCCTCATTTTTGTTTCAATTTCTTCTGTTCTCAATTCCATAAGTTGATTTCTGTAATCCGCCTTCTTTTTCAATGCACTCCTGTATAAACTTAACTTTTCTTCCTTTCTTTTCACTTCACTCTTGTACTTTTTTTAGTTTTAACTTCTCTTCCTCGATCTTATGCAGCTTTCGATTATACCTCTCAATTTGATATAAGAACTTTTTTACCTAGGTATATAAAGCAGTCTGCACTTTGCAATAAGGACTTTTTTGTTAGCTGTTTGTTTATTTAGTCTGTTTCTATTGATTGGCGTAGTAGTTATGGCATTTCATCTATATCGTCAATATCAACAACATGCTCAGTTTCGTTTGAGCAGAGCTGTTAAGTAATGATTAGTAATCGTAATCATTAGTAATTAGATTACTTTTTTTTAAAGTAGAAGTAATGATTACAATACGATTACATTCAGTTTTATACGATTAGTAATTGATTACGATTACAAGTAATCAAAAAATAATCAGGATTACGGACAATTTGGAACGCAAATCGGCAGCTTTAGCATGCACAAGAATGTTTGGAGTACACACCGCTGAAAATATTGCGCAGATGATTTTGGAAATCAACACTACATTTGGTTTGAACAGCTCAAACATTGTAATGACCGTCACGGATAATGGTAATCTTTTAAAGTAGTCGAACTCATTATACCCTCCACCTGCAGGATGGGGGTATATTCACTTTGTCATTCCGTTTATAACACCTTGAAATATTCATCGGAGACCCCATAAAGTATATATATTCTGGGTCGTGGTAAAATTCTAAGACGATATAGCCATGTCCGTCTGTCTGTCTGTTGAAAGCACAATAGCGGCCGAACGAAATGAGCTAGGGGGTTCAAAATTTCCCTAAATGTGTCTTATGGTTGTAGATCGGTTGGGATTGAAAGTGGACGAAATCGGCCCAGAGGGAACAATTTTTCCCTCACAAGGACTGAAAATACCCCTAATATTTAGAGTATTTCAGCATGTTTTTTGAACATATTAGCTTGTATTTACTTGGTATTTGCAATGCGCATTCCCTTTATAGCATAAAAGGGCACCATAGAGTGATTTTTATTTGCAGGGGGCGAAATGGGACAAAAAGGGATAAAAATGGTACCTATCAAACGACAACAGATAGAAACACGAAATTTGGCGTGTACATTCCTCTAATAGAGTAGATACATAATATAAAAGTATGTTTTTCTAAAGTCGTACTTTTAAGGGGTAAATGGGGATAGAGGGATAAAAATAGTACCAACCTAACGGCTGCACCTAGAATAATGAAATTCGATATATACATTCCTCTGATTGCGTAGACACGTAAAATAAAAGAACTTTCCAAAATTCGTACTTTTTTGGGTTCAAATGGAAAAAGGGGATAAAAATAGTACCTACCAAATGACAGCAGCTAGAATCATGAAATTCGGAGTAGACATTCCTCTGACTGCGTAGACACGAAAAATAAAACGTTTTTTTCCAAATTCGTACTTTCAAGGGATACAATGGCTACAGGGGATAAAAATAGTACCAACTAAACGAATACAGCTAGAATGTTGAAATACAGTGTGTACATCCCTCTAATTGTGTAGATACGTAAAATAAAGAGATTTTAGATAGTCGTACTCTTGAGGGGCAAAATTGGTAAAGGGGATAAAAATGGTACCAACAAAATGGCCGCTGATAGAATCATGGAATTCGGTGTATACATTCCTCTGACTGCATAGCTACGTAAAATATTTTTTTTCCAAATTCGTAATTTATTTTATTGCTTTTACGACAAAAAATGGTAGAATCATGAAGTTGTCTTATACTGCGTACGTGAGAGACAAGGTATTTCAAAATCTATACTTTTGAAATTAAAATATGATGGAAATACAACCAACCAAACGACTGTAGCTGAAAATACACTCTCTATCCCCCAATATTTATGGTATTTATGATTGCTCCCTTAAATTTACTTTATGAATTGAAGTATTATATCCATTATATATATATAGTATACAAATATTGGTAGCTAGCTTTGGCTTTTTAAATAAATTTCTTATTTTCATACAGTTAAAATTTGTTGCGGACATTCCTCTTGTAGCTTGGAAGCACCACAAAAAAAAAATAAAAGTTTTAGCGGGCGAAATGGGACAAAAAGGGATAAAATATGGTACCAATGAAACGACAACAGCTAGAATCATGAAATTCGGTGTGTACATCCCTCTTTCTATGTAAAGTCGACATCCTTCAATCTGCTGGTAATACTGTGGAATGCACTCCGTGGTGGAGGGTATATAAGATTCGGCCCGGCCGTATTTAAAGCCTTCTTACTTGTTTTTGATTACTTTTGATTATTTTTTAGTAATCGCAAGTAATCCTGATTATTTTTTGATTATTTGTAATCGTAATCAATTAGTAATCAGAAATTGTTGAATAGTGGATTATATAATCATTACGATTCTTTTTAAAAAGTAATGTAATTGATTACAAATCGTAATCGAAAACAGATCTGCGTTTGAGGAAGTTGGCTGAGTACCCTGGTATCCAGTTGCAGCAAACTAGTGGCTGCTGGTTTGTGCCTCCTCCAGTGGCCCGGCACTCAAATTTGTTATGCATTAGTTTTTTCTTTAACTTAGTTTTATAATCGAACCAGACCTTCATCCTCTCACTACCATCATGTATAGGAGGCCCTAAAGAATTCAGTTTTTCAGCAAGCTTGTTCCACTCTTCCTTCATATCGAACTTTCGAAGGCCTTTGTGGAATGATCTAGCCAATTCTGGTCTTTCTTCCAAAAGTTCTACCATTTTTGCTATAGATAGATATGAATATATTTCATATGATAAATATAATTAGTTTTTTGGGCTTTTTATTTGAATAAGATTTTTCAACCTGTAGCGAGAAATAAACTGAACGACAGTATTTACAACATTTGACAGTCCAATTCGACTTACATGGTACGGAAATTGTAGCAGATTTCATACAGAGTCGCGTTTGATGTCATATTCGACAATCATAGTGCCATTTGGGCGCGACTTACGTGAATCACGCGTGATTATGAGCAAAATTTATTTTACTCAAGTAAGCGTGTGTTAACTTTCGTATCAAATAAAACTCAATTATTATTTTTTTTTATTTTTCTCTTTGAATTTATTTTTATTGTTTTCTTCTCTCGTTATTTTTATTTTCAATAATAGTGTGTTTGTTTGTTGTTTGTTTTAATTCGTAATAAATTAAATTAATGTTTTCATATTAAAGTTTTAAATCACTTAAAACAAATTAGTTTCTTTATTTCTTTCTTTCTTTAATTAATTAATAATAATAAATATTTCTTTTCCATTACTATTTCAAATGAAACAATTCTGTTGGTTTTCTTCACTTCACTTCACAGTTTTGTTTTGTCATAGTCGTGTGATTTATGTACGTTTTGTTTTTGTTTTGTTTCATGAATTAATTATAAAATTTACATTTGTTCCTTGTTATGCTGTGTTTACGTTTTAATTTTAAGTATTTCTGCTGTCTGCTGTGTTTTATGTTTTTCGTTATTTCTGTTACTATTTATTTTTTAAATAACCATAAATATTTCTATATATGTATATGTATATTGTTTGCGGTTTTGGTTGGAACGAAAACAGATCTTACAAAATAAACTAAAAAGAGTAGAACAAACAAAAAATCAAGTGTGTATGTTATTAAAAAAATTATAATAATTATTTATAACTAAGAGAAAAAAATACTAAAACTTAATAGTTAACATAATGTTGCAATAAAAATGAAGGTGTGTTTATTTTTTATAAACAAAAAACATTTTTGTATTATATTCCGTGTGGTTCGCTTTGTTTTTTTTTTTAAATAGGAAACAACTAATTGTTTACAAAAAATATTTATGTATGTATGTATATACTTTATTTCTTATGTATGTAATTTGTAAAAAATAAATAAATAAAATTTTAGGAAACATTCTTTTCGGTTTATTTTCTCGTTTACATTCCTTTTGTTTTCTTAAGCGGAAAAGTTTGTTGGTTTAAATTTTTGTTTTTGTTTTTTTTTTTTCTTCTTTATATCAAGTCTTTTTATTTTTTGTCTATTCAGAAACAGAGTCTTTCAACCGGTTAGCAAAAGTGCTGGGGTGTTCTTAAATTCACTTTCGTTCAAAAACGAATTATTTGAATTGGACTTTGTTGCTCAGATTTTTGAGATGATTTCATATCGAGCCATAACCGCCGAAAAAATGTATCCCACAAACTCGAAATTTTACTGGGGAAGGTTTTTTTTAAATAAAATCAGTTTGAATAAAGCTATTGTTTTAAAATTTATAATGTAAACATTATAAACAAAACATGAAATTTTGACAGATCATGCAAATGATGTTGAAATATCGATTTCGATAAAAAAAAACAAAAATCGATTATATTGTGGGATACATTATTTTGGCGGTAATGGCTCGATATGCACAGGGTCCGAGTTTTGTTTGCTATTTACATTTTTAGCCTAGGCAATACTAATTGTTTACACACACCATCTGACGTTTCAGAAAAAAAATATTCACGAGTTAATTCCCTTTTTCAAGTCACTATAAAAAAACACAATTTATGCTCTGAAGAAGCTTGTTGTTTAACTGGTCAAGCTTTCAATTGGAAACGTCAGATGGCTCCTGTAAGCAATAGGTATTGCCAAGGCTCAAAATATGTACCGCAGGACTGTATTTTCGAAACCGTACGAATTCTTAGAATTTTTAAATGAAATTTTCGCTTTTTATTTCATGAAGTATTTATGAACCCAAATTTACATTCATTCGAAAATCAATTCCAGAACACCCCAGCTGATAGTTAGTGGTGGAAATAAAAATAGTCCTACTAATTTCAATTTTTAAAGAGACTTTGTTAAGAAACATATTGTTTGCATGTTATTTAGTTTTTAGCACGGGCGTTGCCGACTATATGATACACTCCACTTTCTATCGGTATACAATTCAATTCAGTAAAAAAGTGAAAACGGGAAAATTTTTTGTATGTTTCCTAATCACAGGCTAATATGACCTGGTCTAATTTGTCAAATCGAGAATAATATTTGTTTCGGGGCTATATCCAAACATGGAATGAAGTGACTAACTTTCACAATAAGTTCTTCCAGTTGAAGTATAACCTGTTATGCTCAATTTTAAGAAATTATTTATATATATATATAAATCTGAACCGATCTGACTTATTTTCATCATAGGTGTTCCTATTTCAAATATAAGATGTTTTGACAATTTTGAAGAAAATATGTTAAAATATGTGGATTCTAGAGCGGAAAAATTCAAATTGGGAGCGAAATTTGTATGGGAGCTATATATAAATCTGAACCGATCTGACTTATTTTCACCATAGGTGTTCCTATTTTAAATATAAGATGTTTTGACAATTGTGAAGAAAATATGTTAAAATATGTGGATTCTAGAGCGGAAAAATTCAAATTGGGAGCGAAATTCGTATGGGGGCTATATCTGAACCGATTTTCTTCAAATTAAATAGCGTTCGTCCTTGTCCCGAAAAACTTCGTTGTGCAAAGTTTCGTTTAGTTCTGGCTACAATTGCGACCTGTATCGTGATTACAACAATAGATGAACAGATGGACAGACGGACACACAGACAGACAGACAGACAGACGGACATTGCTAAATCGACTCAGAAAGTGATTCTAAGCCGATCGGTATAATGGGTCTAGCACTCTTCCTTTTGGGTGTTACAAACAAATGCACAAAGACATAATACTCTCGTGGAGTGTATAAAAATAACTTTTTTGAGATACAAATACATTTTTTTCTAATTTCGATTAAATTTTTTCTAGTTTACAGAAAATTTTTCAATATTACAGAAAATATTTTTTTATTCATTTTATAAGAAATATTTTTAATGGTACTTACTCTTACAATTATAAACGTAATTGCTCTCGATATTGAATTAAAAAGTTGTGGATCTTCCCGACTAAAATTATTCTTTGGTTCGTTTAGTGCATTGTCCCAAAATATTTCGGCATTATGTCCATTAATTATTTATATTAATTATATTTAACTTCGACAGCAATCGCGTTTATAATTGTTTTAGAGTAAGCGCCAGTAACAGCATCATGAAACTTATGGAGCATCTCACTGACACCATTTACTATCGGTCCTGTGATAGCTTCCACCGCATTTTATGCAATTTCATATTTTTTCAAATTTTGCTTCAAAAAGTCTGGAGTTTTCAACTAATCTCATTATTTGCATGTTCTAAGAATAATTCAACAACATTTATTTTACAAAAATCTAAGGTATATAATTTTGTTTATAAAATAAATAAAAAATATATATTTTTAATATTTGACCATATTCTGTAGAAAATTTAAAGATTTGAAAATTTTCTGCAAAACTAAAAGAAATTTGCTTGAAATAAGAAAAAAATATTTGTTTCTCATACCACAACAAAAAGTTTCAAAAATTAAAATTACCTAATGACAAAAATACATTATTTTCGATCTACCCTAGTGTCTAAATTTTTTATTTTCTGAAAATCGGGAAATGCAGATTTATTCGCCATGAAGAAAAGTATATATTTGGAAAATTTCATCAAAATAGGAGAGATTGCTTCTCGTGAAACTTCTTTTAGACGATTCGTACGTCTAGAGACGAAAATATTTTACAAAAACTGGAAGTTGATGCCAAATTTTTACACACATAGTTGAAAACCCCGTTTTTTTGAATATTAATCACTTTTATGCACAGAGATCTAATCGCCGGGTGAACGAAAACAAATTAATATTGATTGAAAAATTGATTATAAACAATATTAATTATAAACAATTGTACGGTGAACTTGTTTATTTATTGATAACACCTCCAGACAGTCCATAGTTTACTTGAACCTGACGATATACGTCTGAAACTAAAGGCCAAATGGAGTTAATTGGCGTTTTCAGTTTCTCATTTCCTCTTTCGGTTGCCCTTTAAAACGGACTACAAAGTTTCAAAGGAAAAAAAATATTGTTGCACGAAGCCGATATTAGTGTCAAATTAAAGAGGAGAATATCTTCAAAAAATACATCAAATTTCATGCTTCTATATGTATTAGTTTAGCTTTAATCAACATTTCATGTATTCCCCCTTAAAAAGTAAAATACAAATAAATGGTCTCCTGAGAAGACCACCCGACCAAATCGCAAGACATGCATTCGTAATATGACTTGGAACCAAGCAATGATCGAACAAAGTGGAGAGAATTTGTTGACGCCCTCTGTTCTTCGTGAACTTTTATTTAATTTGCTATCTCTACTTTGTATTTTGTAAATTTTATAAATAAAGGAAATATATATATAATTAAATAAACTAGGGGAGAAAACTTGAAATTATATAGATAGAAGCTCCAAATTGTGTCCGGAAGCAAAATCGACGACCTGATCACTTTCATAATGGATAAAAAATGGCTTCAGGATAAATGCTACGGGTATTACACAGTCGGCCAGGCTACGATTCAACAGCAACATCGACGACCTGATCACTTTCATAAGGGGTAAAAAATAGCTTCAGGATAAATGCTACGGGTATTACACAATCGGCCAGGCTACGATTCATTAGAACTGACCAATCCACTCGTATCACAATTCCTCAATTTAATCTTTTTATTTTCAAATAGTACATCCTTTTTCTCTCCTATTCGTTTCTATTTCTTTTTATTCAACAGGATGAACCAAATTGAAGGGAATTACAATCATTCCCTTGGGTCTGCAATATAATTGCTTTCTTCCTTGCATAACGTAACCTAGTACGAAATGTGAATTTTTAACAGAAATTCTCCTCTTCAATTGCTACATCGTGGACTATAACTTTGAATTTATTTTCATTTTATCTTGCAGTGATCAAATGAGTGAATCTTCGAATGTGCAGATCTGATATGAAGTGAATTCAAATCGTGAAACAAATATTTCAAACCACAATTTAAAGCATTTTCTGAGTTTTTCGATTTCAATCCGACAGCATTTACTAGGATTCGTATCGGCCAATTTGGGTGTCTGGCTTCAAATCGTTTTTTTATATGAAACCTGTTCCGAATCTTCAAATGAAGAAGGTATTTTTATCAATTATGAACTCTGTTTTGGATTTTCAAATTCAATTCTTATCAATCATAGTCATCAACACTCTGAAATGTTACCGTTTTCTCTATGCAGTAAATACGAAGTTAATGTATTAGAGTGTGTTTTTGATTTTCAAAACCGTGTAGTGAAAAAGAATTGTGGAGTGCTTTGCCATTCTCAGATATAATTTTATTTTTGTGATAAAATTTAGTTTAGCTCGTTAAATCGTCAAAAGAAAAATCGATTATAAAAAACACGTTTTTTTTTCAATTTTATTTAACGACTGCTACTAAACCACAGTTTCTACGTGAAAGAGACATTTGTAGCCCTCATAAATACCTTAAATTTAAGCTATTAGTCGGGCTTATACAACAATAATAATAGGGGTACCATTGACGATAATTGTAATTTCAATTAAAAAAAGTATATTTAAATTTTTTAAAATTTCAAAAACGTTTAAGATATGAAAAATTGTGGTATGCTTTGCCATTCTCTGATATAATTTTATTTTTGTGATAAAAATTAGATTAGTTCGGATAAATCGTCAAAAGAAAAATAGTTTTTTTTCAAGAAAACATGTTTTCTTTTTCAATTTTATTTAATGACTGCTACTAAACCACTGTTTCTGCGTGAATGAGACATTTGCAGTCCTCATAATTACCTTAAATTTAACGTATTAGTCGCCTCGATCGGGCTTGCACAACAATAATAATTGGGGAATCTTTGACGATAATTATAATTTTAATAAAAAAAAATATTTAATTTTTTTAAAATTTCAAAAACGTTTAAGATATGAAAAACTGTGGTATGCTTTGCCATTCTCTGATACAATTTTATTAAAAATCGTTTTTTTTTTTCAATTTTATTTAAATTTCAAAGTAATTACCTTAAATTTAAGGTATTACTCGGCTCGATCGGGCTGATGAAATGGCTGATTGATAACTACATATTCGTTGATATTTCGGTTTTGCTGATTTTATATTTTGTGTGTGCTTAATTAACAACAATTTAAAATTAAAAATATTTATACCTTTGATTTGAACTGGGATATTGTCCTGGCTCTAGACCATTTTGTATCTATATTTAATAGATATTTAAGAAACTAATTTCTACCGCCAGTTTTCTCAGGTTATAATATATTTTATAAAAAAATACAAAACAATGTGGAAATCCACAGAAAAATAAAAGTTTTTTTATGAACTCCCTTACACGGCAGATTATCTCAACTATTTCTATTGCCACCACTGTCATTTCCATTTGCTACCGGTTTTCATACTACTTTTAATGGCAGTTTTATGTTTTCATTTTTGTTTAAAGTTAAATTTTGGTTTTCCAAAAGGTTGTAGTTGTTTTTTTTTTTCCATTGTTTAAAATATTTGTTTTTACTTTCATTTCGTTAAATTCATTACCAAGTAAAAAAGTTTTTTCAAGAGACTTTTAAAATTTAGCTTGAATTGAGAATGCTTAATAATGTATTTTTTTTTGTTTTTGATAATTTTTTCGTAATTTTATATATTTTTCTTTTTTAATTTTGTATTTAATTTTAGTTTTTGTTTGTCAAAAAAGTAAAACGAAACGAAAATGCGTTATGTCGAAATATTGTTTATTATAAATGCTGATGTTTTGTTTTTTAGTTCTTCTTCTTCTTTTTGTTAGGAAACAAATAAAAGATTTTTGTATTTATATAAGCTTAGTGAAAAAGACAAAAAGGGGGGGCGAGAATTTCCATATTTCGGTAATTTCTTTCAATTATGTATGTTTTAGATATATAAATTTCTTTGCTAGCCTTTTCCAGGTTGTTTTCTTTTTCATCGTACGGTGGTAAATGTTGAAGAGGGGAGGAAATTTGTTTTTTTTTTTAATAAAATATAATTTAATCGAATTGTTTTGTGTTGTGTTTGAGTGTAGTGATTTAGTGTTAGTGTTCTTTTAAGGTATCGCAGTTTGGCTGTTGCAATATTGCCTTTCTTTTAAATTGGTATTGGTTTTATTTGGAATTTCTTGTTGCTGTGTTGTTTTCAGTTGTGTTTAAAGCAATTGGGGGTTCACAATTTGTTGTTTGCTGTTTATGTTTATATATATGTATGTATATATATTTAGAATTACAATTTTATTTCAATGTAACAAATACAATTTATACTTTATTTATATGAAATATATATTTATATATATATGCATGTATATGTATATAGTTGTTTCAATTACTAAAGTTATGATTTTCTTTTTCCTTTTTTGTTATTATTTTCTTCGTTTGTTTCTATCAAAAATTGCTTATGTTACATAATTTGTATACGTTTTTAAGGGTTTCAAAGTTTTTGTTTCTCATATTTTCTTTATTTCTTTCTTCGCGTTTTTCCTCGTAATTATAAAAAATATACATTTAAAGTACAATACAGGTTGGTTGGTTGTTTGGATTTTCTTTTTTTTGCGTGGATTTTCTTTAATCATAAGTATTTTCTTAGTTGTGATTTGTTGTTTCGTAAATCTTTGGATATTAGAAGAATCGTAAATTACACTCGTCAAATAAACCCTTAAAACAAAAGCAAAAGAAAAACAAAACAAAAATACGAAGAAAAAACAATTCAAATGATTAGAATTTTTGATCAACATTGGTTCGCAATTTTCAATTATTTTTGGCAAAATTTACAAACAAAAATTTACAAATCTAGCGTGAAATTATGAATTGATAAATCATCGTTAATCTTTGTGAAAAGATTATAAAACAAATTTTCAAAAAAAAATACAAAGTTTATAACACATTTTAAACCTTGTTAAATTATCATGAATATGACATTTATATCTTTCCGACAATTTATATGATATTGATACTTTTTGCTGCTCCTTCGCATGGTCCACTACAGAACAAAAAAATTCCGAATAAAGATAATGAACAACATTCACCAGTCCTGTTCTGACATCCGCCAATTTGTTATATCCATATTTTAGTAATTTTGTATTCCTAATTTAATATTTAATGACCCGTTTTCAGGATCAAGATGTAGCAGGTGATGGACCACGAACAAATGTTGCTCGAACTGAATACTCCTCACTGTACGAGAAAGTGCCCACAAGGATTCTAGTGTATCTACTTCGTCGACGTGCTTGATTAGGTGGCCGTTCAGTTTCACGGAAGCGTCAAGTGGTGCCGTTTTGAATGCTACTTAAGGTACCGTCGACGTGCTACTCAATAGGGTATCTCCAGAAAATCGCGCATTGGGAATCTCCAGAACATCGCTTCTAAAAGTTGATCTGAGGATGTTTGCATATAAAATGCAATTCAAAAGTTATAGGAATTTCAAAGCGAGGAAGCCAATTTGATCCAACATGAAATATTTTTAAAATATTCATTGAGGATTAGTTATACACTGCAGTCGCAGTATATGTAGGAGTGGAAAAGTGAAGAAATTGAAATGCAATGCCACACAAAACCCCTAAACTTATTTATTCCATTATTACAAAAATACAAACATATTTAGGAGCGGATTAGAAATGACTGGCGATGAATGAACACGGTCATCCGATTTATGTCCGGTATCTACTTCTGCTATAAACTGATGAGGAAATATCAACTAGTATCGATTGTAAGCATAATAATCTATTGATTTACCTAATTGTTATCAATTCGGTTTGGCTTGGTTATTTTTTGAATGCTAATAAATAAAATAAAAATAACTTCCATCACATACTTGGTCATTTCGGTTGTAGAATATAACGATTACGGATCCATAGGTATTGATATGAATGTTCGTCTGAACCACTGAAGTAATCCACAACCTAACTCATCTTTTTCCCACAATATGAAGAAGAAATCTTCTGAAGCAAAAAAAAAATAGTTTTACAATAGATTTTCTAGGCGTTATCTGCAACGATTTTTTTACAAGTTACACATTTTCGAGTTAAAACCAAATGATTCACAAGTGATGTCTAACTACGTATGACTTTCCTGCGTGATAGATATTGATGTGAGTGTCCGTCTGAACCACTGAAGTATTCCACAACCTACCTCATCATTTTCCCACAATATGAAGAAGAAATCTTCTGAAGGAAAAAATAGTTTTACAATAGGTTTTCTAGGCTGTATCTGCAACGAATTTTTTACAAGTTACACATTTTCGAGTTAAAACCAAATGATTCACAAGTGATGTCTAACTACGTATGACTTTCCTGCGTGATAGCGTGATGAAATTCGGTGAAAATACGTGGTTTCTGGGGCGGAAAAAGTCAATCCGGGAGCGAAATTTGTATGGGAGCTATATGTAAATCTGAACCGATCTGACCCATTTTCACCATGGGTGTTTCTAGTTGAAAAATAAGATATTTTGCAAGATTTGAAAAAGATCTGTTAAAATATGAGGTTTCCAAAGCGGAAAAAGTCAAATTGGGAGCGAAATTTGTGAGGGAGCTATATATAAATCTGAACCGATCTGACCTATATTCACCATGAGTATTTCTAGTTGAAACATAAGATCTTTTGGAAGATTTAAAGAAGATCTGTTAAAAAATGTGGTTTATAGAGTGGAAAAAGTGAAATAGGGAGTGAAATTTGTGAGGGAGGTATATATAAATCTGAACCGATCTGACCCATTTTCATCATGAGTGTTTCTAGGTGAAAGATAAGACATTTTGGAAGATTTGAAGAAGATCTGTTAAAATATGAGGTTTCCAGAGCGGAAAAAGTCAAATTGGCAGCGAAATTTGTATGAGAGCTATATATAAATCTGAACCGATCTAAAAAATTTCAACACAGGTGTTTCTAGTGGAAATATAAGATGTCTTGCCAATTTTGAAGAAAATCTGAGTCAAATCGGGAGTGAAATTCGTATGGGGACTATATCTAAATCTGAACCGATTTTCTTCAAACTAAATAGCGTTCGTCCTTATCCCGAAAAACTTCGTTGTGCAAAGTTTCGTGTGGTTCTGGCTACTATTACGACCTGTATCGTGATTACAAGAATAGATGGACGGACAGACGGACATTGCTAAATCGATTCAAAAAGTGATTCTAAGTCGATCGGTATAATTAACAATGGGTCTATCTCGCTTCCTTTTAGGTGTTACAAACAAATGCACAAAGACATAATACTCTCGTGGAGTGTATAAAAAACATTAACTTTTTAAGAGGGAAAACTAGAAACGCTAAACTAATACAGATGAAAGCATAACAATGGAAGTATTTTTAACATATATTTTTCATTAAAACCCCAATCGTCTTTATTAAATTATTAAAACTTCAATATCCTTTGGAAATTAAAAGTCCTACAGAAAATATAGAAAAGATAACCAAATGGAAAAGTGAGTACACAGATTTTCTAGCTTCATGTGTATGTGTTCTTATTCAGCTCAAATGAAAAAAGGTGTAAAAATGTCACACGGTGTAATCTACAATTTAATAAATGCCAACGAACGTTAAATAAATTCTGAAAGAAAAATAAATTCATAACGACACCTATATTCCACTTTATACTTCACTTTTTAATAGGAGGTTTCTGTGCCAACAAAACCAAATATCATAAAAATTCAAATTTTTGGCGACTGTTTCTAAGTGGAAGTGATATTTCCATCATTGGCAAACTTTAATTTTTCATATAAATCAAAAATATAGTACAAGTATTAAAGGTACCATCAATGAATGTAGTTTTCAAGTTTGGGCGTCAACATACACCAGAAAATTGTATAAATAGACATTCGATAAAATGATTGTAAACTACACCATTTTCAATTGAAATTGAGAAAACACAATTTCAATTTGCATTTTCTCAATTTCAAATTGTATTTTCTGAATTGCAATTGAAATTTCCCATTTTAAATTTTTATTTTATAAATTTCAATTTGCATTTCTGAATTCCAACTTGTATTTTCTCAACTTCAACTTGTATACTCTGTTAGAGTAGCACGTCTATATAATTCACTGCCTAATGAGTTGAGAAATTTCAGTATTACATCAGCTACATATGCAAATAGGCTTATTATCTATCTTCAATAAATAGTTTTGATATCACTCTTCTGCACGTAACTTTTTAGTTTAGTTTTTTTGTAGTTTTTTACACTACATACATGCTACCAAATTCATAATGTTTAAAATGTAAAACCTATTTTTTGAATTATTCTGTAATATGCTAACAACATAATCACATCGTATTATTCCCGATTTCATGATTTGGAACTTAGTTCCCTTTTTATTAATGTTATTAAATGGAGTAGTTTTTTAGCTCTACAAAATAATTTCTGTATATGCATTTATTTAATTTATTATATACATTATCTAAGATCTTTATTTAGTTTTTAATTGAACATACTGCAATATTGTTGAGTAGTTTTTTTAGCCATGTTAAAAAAAGTATTATATATGCATTTTGTAATTTGTTTTAAATTGGCCCGATGGCTTTGAATTACAAGTTGAAATAAATAAATCAAATCAAATCAAATTGCAACTGAAAATGTTGTAGTGTTTTTAAAAATACTCTTGATGTTGCTGCATCTTAAAATACAAACATTTCAGTACGTTGAGAAAGATGTAACTATGACATTAACAACCAACCTCACATACATATATGGCTAACAACACGCTTTTCAAGCAAAAGAGCTGACACCACTTTGATTATAACGAAAGGTTTAGAAAAGTCGTGTAGAAAAAAGAATCGCCCTACCCAAATGACATTCATTTATTGATTCATACATCGAAGAATACTAACCGTACAAGTGATTCAAGAACACAATCTTTCACCAAGTATTACAGATTATGATGGCGAGTTAACTTCGTGCAAATTTTCAGCACTCTAAAATGATGAGTCTGTTATAACACTGTCCCGACAGTCCATATTACACTTGAACCAAATGACTACAAATTTCCAAAGGATACAAAGAAGAGAATATGTGCTAAAAATACTTTAAATTTCAAGTTCCATCTGTATTAGTTTAGTATTAAACAATCATTTAAAATGTTGTCTCTTAAAAAGCAAGATATGAAAAATCTAGAAAAACTTAGAGGTAAATTTGAAATGGATGTTAATGCTGAAATAATACAGATAGAGGCATGATATTTAAAGTATTTTTAATAGATATTCTCCTCTTTAATTCTCCTTTATAACGCATGTTAAACCTTGTTAAATTATTATGAATATGACATTTATATTTTTCTGGCATTTTATATGATATTGAAGTAATACTTTTTGCTGCTCCTTCGAACAAGAACAAAAACTCCGAATAAAGATAATGAACAATATTCACCAGTCCTACCAATTTGTTATATCCATATTTTAGTAATTTAGTATTCCTAATTTAATATTTAATGACCCATTTTCAGGATCAAGATGTAGCAGGTGATGGACCACGAACAAATGTTGCTCGAACTGAATTTTTTTTATATTTTTAATAGATATTCTCCTCTTTAATTTGACTCTAATACCGTTAACATAGGGTGCGAACAAGTATATTAAATAAATTTTTGAAAAATTGTAGTCCTGTGAAGGGGCAACAGGATGGGGAAATAAAAAACTAAAAACGTCAAGTAACTCCATTTTGACAATAGTTTCATGCGTATATCATCCGGTTCAAGTGTAAGGACTCTTTTAAAAATTGTCGTACTGTGTTATCGGAGCCTACCTGATGTATATTATCGATGGCCCGTTAAAACAATATATAATATTTTTCCATAAAGTGGACAACAGGTCCCCCTTAAAAATTAAACAGTAGAATAATCCGATTCTTTAAAGTCTCCGTTATAATCTTTGATATTTTTAAAAGATTCACAAACTTTGTGTCTTTTTTTCATATAATTTTGGGCCACACTATTCTACAGTTGTATTCGCGTAATCAAAATATCCCAAACAAGTGATGGAAATTATTGTCCTCAATTCTCTGGATACAATATTGAATTTGATCTGCTCTAACAGCTAATAACAATACAGAGACGATGTAAATTTAAAGCAGCGATCGACCATTTAAACTTTTCAAAAAAAATTATTTCAAAAAAATGCCAATTCGAAAAAGGAAACACCCAATTCTATAACAAAAAGATTTGGTTTATCAATCAAAAAAAATCAACTTTAATTTTCTGTGTTTTTTCTTTGTTTTAATTACAAAAACAACATGGTTTTTTAATGAATAAAGTATAAAGAAGTGTTTTTAGCATCTAAAATAATAATTATAATAATAATAAATATACATACAATTATGATTGCTTACTTGAACCAACAATACTTGATGCTGATGAAATAGTAGTGGTGGTTGTGGTGCTGGTGATGGTGGCGGCAGTCATGTCGGAACCGGCATGATTACCGCCATCATTCGAACATGAGCCAGCGTCCAAGACGTTTTGCGCTTTAGACGTAGATGTAGATGAGGAGGATGATGCTGCGGTGGCATTATTACAAGGTTGTTGCATTAGCACCGCTTCGGATTTGGACGACTGCAAACGTTTCTCGCAATACAGCGTACCAATCGGTTGAGCCAATGAGGCGGCCAGACTTTTGGTTATCAAATATTTGTGATTAGTTGTGGAATCTGAATGAGTGGTGGTGGCGTTGGCGGCGGCGGCGCCTGTTGAGTGAGGGACCGTGGCTTCTGGGACTGGGTGCGTGGCCGTGGCAGTGCTTGTGGTTGTGAACGCTGAGACAGAGACATGGGGATTAATGCTAGTGGGTGATGTCAAACCGCCCGTATAGGAAAATCTTGAAACGGGCAATCTATAGTTCGACGACGCTTCCGAACCCAACGAGTGCTGTCGTAGCAGCGAAGTGTTTGTGTTGGTAGTGATAGGGGTGGTGGTGGTGGATTTTAAAGGTGAAGTTATCGACGATGTGGACGAGGGGGAGGTTGTTGTGGGGGTCGTGGCCGCATTGGTATTGTTCACCTTTTCGTTAGCATTAACCTTAAACGTATTCCAGTTATGTTTTGTTCTATCGGTTATGGGAAATTTATTCTTTGTACAACTTAAATCCAACTCTAAGGTATAAAACCGTCCTCGGTGATATTTGGTATTTTCATTTTCTATGGGCTTGGTCAGGGGCGGCGATGTGAGGGGTGTGGAATTCAGGCGATTGCTACTCAAAGGCTGATGGGAGATGGTACATATACTACTGCGATTACTGGTGGTGGTCTGATCACTACAATTACTACTACTAATGGGTGTACTAACGCTTCCTCCGCCGCCGGCACTGCCGCTGGCGCTGCCAACACCGGTACCGCCACTGGCAGCACTACCACTGCCACCACTAAATGAAAAATAATGTTGCGTGGAAAAGGCGGCAACGGTAGCAGCGGTTGTCTGCATTGAATTGGAAGAGGCGGGATTTAGGCTGTATATCGAAGAAGATGTGGTGGCCACACCATCGATTTCATCACAAGTTTGTTGCTGCTTCTGATGGGAACGACGACGATAGCCAACATCATCATCGTCCTCATCCTCATCTTCGTCCTCGTCGTCGTCATCATCATCGGATGTTATCCTAAGTTCGGTATTGTATTCGGGTAGTGTGGAAGGTGGCGGTGCTGCCGGTGGTGGAGCTTTGGTAAAATTTTTACAATTCTGTTTTAAATTCGTTACTTTTGTTGCAATTGCTGAGGCAGTTTTCAATCTGGGTGAAGGATCTAACAGCAAATTTTCACAGCTGGCCTCGTAAACACTAGCCAAGGGCTGTGACTTCAACAGGGGCTTCAAAGAGGAACTATTGTTCGTTGTTGTTGTCGACGATGATGATGATGATTGTAACGAATCATTCTTGGCATCACTCAAGCTTAAACTATCAATTCGATTGGCGGCGTTGGCATTCAAATCCCGCTTCATTCTCTCCTTCAGCAACGAGGTTTTATCGCCTGCCAATAGGTTCATGCCTACCATGTGCAAGCGATCCTTGTTGATGTCCGACTTCTTAAAAGAGTCTTTGTCCTTCTTATTCAAGATGTCCAGCGGTTCATTGTAGAATGAATCAAAGTCTAAATCCAAAAATAGCTCCTGCAGGAAACGCCGGGCGTTCATGCGGTACGAACAACGTCCTAAGGTACGGCATACCTCGGAATAGAGGCAAATGTCCTGAAAGGAGTTCGGATGCTTCTGCTTCAGCTCGAGCAAAGCCATTTTCGATTGTTTCGCACTGACGGGATTGGCCAGACGTTGAACATTGTACAGAATATTCGCTGTCAACTTGTCGGGCATACTTTCTTCACTCAGAATACTTTCAGGCGAATGGAAATGCATTTCGGAGAGCTGGATGGAGGAGGCATTGCTATATTGTTGCTGTTGCAGGGGAGGTTTATTGGAGGCACCAGCACCACCGTTACCAGTAGCCGGGTTATTGCCCGTGGCAGCGTTGGAGGAAGATCCTCCTCCGCCGCCGGTGCCTCCTCCTTTTCTTGCCAGAGCCACAGTGGCCTGTATGCCAGCTGCCACTAAAGCGGCCGAAGCATTTGTATACATTTCACACAGTGTGGTGGTGGAGGCATCCCCGGAGCCACCATCTTGCCGCAGCAGGTTTTGCGTGCGCTTCCTTAGCCGCGAACAATACAAACAATTACTGCGTCCATGCTTAGCTCCTACCCACTTGGAACGTTTGCTCACCGACGACACATCGGATAGTGAGGATATAATCGATGATTCATCGCCGCCCTCATTGTTCAGTGAATCGTTGAGGAATTGTTGTTTGGCTGTCAACAGATTAATATCCATTAAGTCTTGATCTTGTATGTCCTGGGAGACATATGTCCGCGAGAGATTTCGTGTGGGGAATAGATCCAAAAGATTTTTCGGTAAACATATGCCTTGAAAAGAGAGGAAAATATGTAAAATCAGAAATGATAAAAACCGAATTTTTGCAATTGCTTCTGTAACTTTTGAAAGGAAAAAATATATCTCGACCAAATTTCACATGTTTAGGGTAGAGGCGTTTTCCAGATGATATGCAAAATGTTGGATCCCTAGTTTGTATGGGGGCTACTGGGTGACCCTCCAAAGTTGGTCACCTCGGTCATGTTAAATTATTGCCAAAAGCACAAATATATACCGATTTCAAAAATAAATAGTGCTCCTGAATGCGTTGCGATCTCATTACAACTTCTAGAATTATTTTCAAAAATATTTTTGGTGATCCCACAAATCCCAAAACGGGGAAAATAAATCCAAAAAATAATTTTTTTTTAGAAAAATTACACAAAATTGTATATGTCCGAGGTGACAAACTTTTGATAGTCATACAGTGGCCTCCATATAAACTAGGGACCCATAATTTTGCTAATAATATGGAAAACGCCTCTGCTCTAAGCATGTGAGATTTCGCCAAGATAGCTCTTTCCATTCAAAAGTTACAGAATTAATTTAAAAAATAGATTTGGAACCAATCCGCTCACATTTCCAGAAAACGAAGTCGGTTGAGGCACATGAACCAATCTGAAGATTCGATCGTCTCACACAAATTCGTCTCCTAGAAATATTTTTGAAATTTGCAAACTCACCTGCATAACAAGGACCTTCTGAATCGTTTTGTGATAAAAATTTGGGGGCATTCAAACTTGGCAATGGTACTTGCAGTTCTTCAGAATCCAGATGACTAAAAAATATTCAAATAAATTGAAATACTTGCAGAAATGAAATCCAAAATACTTACGCATACATACGCAACGATGTCTGACGATCTAAACTTCGAACCTTATTTTTACGCGATGAATCGCCAAATGATGATTTACGCGGTCGAAACGAGGCGTACGACAACAAATCGATACGATCAATGATATCGTACAACTCAGCACCAGATTCCGATAAGACGGGACGACAGTGACGTCGCAAGGAACGTAATTGAGCATAGCCCTTGATGTCCATGGGACTAAGGGCGTTATGCAGATAGGAAGTGCCCACCAAGGAAGTGCGACGTAATAGAGAAGATTGACCTAAAGGAATTTCCAAGAGATTGGACATTGAGGGTATGGGGCTGAGGGGAAATTGTTGGAAATCCCTAAAGAAATAACAAGAATTAATTAGATTCATTAGAATGTCAACTACCTATACGAATACTTACCCTCCCATTGCTGCTGTTCTGCCCGTCACCGATTCACAGCTACTTACGCCCGAAGTATTTGAATCTGTACAGGAATTGTAGCGTGTCCGGTGAGAATGATGCAATGCAGCACTGGCGGCCGGCACACCTCCCGGTCCCGCACTCAGCAAACTTATTACGTCTGTCGTTTTGGATTCCGACAACGAACGTTGATGCCTGCCATGTCGCAGATACGAGCCTTCCGGCAACGTTTTCGATTTCGCCGAGGCGGGTGGTATCACACTACTGCTGCTGCCGCCGGCGCCGCCAGCACCTCCGCCCATCTGCCGTGATGACGAGGACGATGATGTCTTCTCAAATTTAGCTCGCGGCGAACTAAATTTATTTGGTTGCGTTGTGAGATTATCGGTACTAACCTCTTCACCCGATGTTTTAATACTATCTGTGGTGGTATTAGCATCTTGAGCCTCCGAACTGGCACTGGCCGCACCAATAGCATCGCGATTGGTGCTAGTGCTACTCAGCAGTAAATTCCAATAGCTGCCCGTGTAGTAGGAACCATCGATTTGATCTTCCATTCCCGTATAGTTGTACGGCGGCACATCTTCGAAGTGATGCCGAACGGGCGTATAATTGCCCAGCATCCAGTCTTCGGGTTGATGTACCGGCCAAATGGTATTACGATCATGACGCACACTTAACCAATCTGAAAATGACAAATTTAAAATGTAGTATTACAATAGAAGTAGTAGTTTTGTTGGCGTTTTCAAAACTTTTCACTTACTTAGTTTAAATAGAATATTAGCTCCATCATTTGTGCTTCCAACAAGACCCAGTACATTATAGCAGGCGGCTCGAATGGAATAAATATCACATTTTGTGGCCAAAATAACCAATTTTTCATAGATTCTGGAAAAGAAATCAAAGAAAATGAAATGAAAATATATGGATTTGCGATCAATCGGGCTAATCTTATTTTTTAAATCAAATAAGATTGGCGAGACATAACACATCATATGAATACATGTAGCCAAACTATACTTTCAATTAAAAAAAAATCGTTTCAAAAGTTTGAAAAATCCAAGACAGGGAAATTACCTCAAAATGTAAATTCCGAGTTTCCGTATGGAAGTTAAAAATACTTCAATTATAACACTTCGTGTCAATTTTACTTTTTTATGCCCTCAACTAGGGCATTTGCTTGTAACACCCAAAGGGAAACGATATAGACCCATTGTTTATTATATACTCAGATCGGCTTATAATCACTTTTTCCGTCGATTTAGCCATGTCTGTCTGTCCGTCCGTCCATCTAGTCTTTTAATCAAAGTACATGTCGCTATTATTGTCCGATCCTAACAAAAATTGACATAAATAAGGTTTGCAGGCCAAGGATGAACGCTATTAAATTTGGAACAAATCGGTTCAGATTTAGATATAGCCCCCATACAAATGTCGCTCTCGATTTGACTTTTTCCGCTCAAGAAACCACATATTTTACTCGATTTGTTTCAAATTTGGCACAGTACCTTAGAATTGAACTAGAAACATCTATGGTGAAAATGGGTCAGATCGGTTCAGATTTCAGATAAAACTTCCATACAAATTGCACTCTCGATTTGACTTTTTCCTCTCTATAGAAAAGATATTTCAACCGATTTTCTTCAAATTGAACACATCAGCTTATATTCCATATAAAGGGTGATTTTTAAAATTCAGAAAAGTACATGAAATGTTTCTTTGAATCGATAGTACGGTCCATATAATTTAATGTTTGAAGAGTATTTCATGCAAATGTTGACCTTGACTGCGCCTCAAATGGTCCATCCGCTTAGTCCAATTTTTGGCAAACTCTTTCCAACATATCGGCCAGAATCTCACGAATAAATGCTTCAATGTTGTCTTCCAATGCGTCAATTGAAGCGGGTTTGTCTGTATAGACATGAGCTTTAACATAACCCCACAAAAAATAGTCTAAAGGCGTCAAATCGCACGATCTAGGCGGCCAATTGACCGGTCCCGATCGTGAACTAAAATGTTCACCGAACTGTTTATTTTCGTACTTTTGCGAGCCATACAAAGCTGGTATGGGTATCAAATAAAAGAGAAGAATATCTGTTAAAAATACTTGAATTTGTATACCTCTGTATCGGTATTAGTTTAGCATTAACAACTATTTAAAGTTATCTCCCTTAAAAACTTCATGTTTATTTATTTTTATTTGTAAGGGCGCAATTTGAAACAGTTCTTAATGCTAAAAATTATACAAATAGATGCATGAATTATGAAGCATTTTTAACAACATTCTTCTCTTTCATTTGATACCCGTATCGTTTGTATGATTAAATACTCTTCTCGGGTTGTATTCATATTCCCCAACAAGTTTTTCCCATTAAAAAGTTGAAGTTTATTTAATTTTTTATTTTTAAGAGGAAAACTATACAGATATAAGCATGAAATTTTAAGTATTTTTAATAGATATTCTTTTCTTTCATTTGATACCCATATCGTTTGTAAGATTGAGTATTGTTCTCGGGTTATATTCCTCAACTGGTTACACAGATTAAATATTCTGTAAGTTGATGGCGTTCGACCTTGCCTATAGAATTTATTTTATATATCCATATCCGAGAACGAAGTTAGGAGTTTAAGCTTTCACCCGGTGTGCACTCGCTACAAGATGATGTAAAGAAGAAATCTTACAGGTTATGTTTGGTGTATTCAGTTCTTGTGGGGGAAACTTTTTTCCCTCTGGACCGAGTTTGTTTATATTTAATGCCAACCGGTCTACAAACATTAGGCCCTTATATGGAAAATATGTACTCTCATGCACTTTCATGCTTTCAATATACCGTAGGAAATGGCTAGATCATCTAGAATATAAATGCTTTATGGGGTCTTCGATAAATATTTTAAGCTGCTGCAATATATACGCCATCATATGACGGAGGATATAAATATACTTATAAAACTCCTAAATAAATTAGTATTATGATATAACCATGTCTTCAATTCAGAAATCTTCAAAACAAAATACCCGAAGAGTGAAGTAATACAGATTGATTCTGGTCTTTAATTTACATTCGATGTGGATATTTCGACGTGTTGCAAGCACTATTCCAACATTAACATATACAACTTACCTTGTACCGGATTCCATGAAGAATTCAATACCATTCGAATGCGTCGATGCATGACCCACAGCCCATATCGCCGCCTTCAGCTCTAGACATTCCGTTTCGTCGGAACACTTGCCAGCGCTTATAACATCCAGAAGCTGAGGTAAATCGCCAAATTTCAATAAAGCCGTAGTACCTTGGGCCGTTTGAACCATTTGTCCATACAAATGGGCGGGTATATTTGGTGGTATTATAATGGGGCGTGTATTGCAATTGCGGCGACTATAACAGCCGTCCTCGTTGCGGACATGCAGTGTCAAACTGGAATGTGTATCGGCCTCAACAAGCAAAACATACCTGTTGATGGGACGTGGGGAGGGAGGGGATGAAAGAAAAACAAAATTACACAATGAATAAAATGCCTTTGGTCACAAGACAAGTCAGGAAACAGGAAGTCAAAATTTTCCATGAGCATTTAAACGATTGGAATTAAATTTGACTTTTTGTTTTTCGACTTTTTTAATTGGGATTTCACGCTCGCCTCTTATTGTAACCATTTTTCCAGTATTCGATTTCATCTTTGATTTTCGCTTTGGGCTGATTGAGACCTCGTGGCAGGGCATAATAGCGAGCCATTAGCAGACGTCCCACATCACCGAGTGACTTAAGATTTGGCCATAGACTAACAATTTCTTCCAAATAATACTTGAATGAAGAGAAAGAAGAAGAAACGTGAGTAAATGTATGACTTACAGAGAACTTAAGATCGCACTCACCTTTTCATGACAAGCCTCTTCTAGAACATCCATTGCCGCCAAGACGACACTACGGTCGGCATCCTTGGTTTGCTGTATGATTAAGGGTATGCCCCAAACTTCAAAATTTGGTATGCGAGCTCGCAACAGCACCATCAAGAACTGCGTGGCATACAAGCGGCCACTTCGTGCCTTGGCGGCCGTCAGAGCATTCTCCAGAACTTTGCGCGTAACCGAGTCCAGGGTATAATCCATACCCGACACAATCAATTTCACATAACACACATGCACGGTGTTGCGCACCAAATTGATGAGGCTGCAAGTGAATGAATGAAATGGAAATGAAATTTACAATTCTCTGCGAAATATTCAGTGGCCCACTTACTGTTCAAATACCGCGGTATTCGTCAGTATCGTTATGCCCTTTTGGGCCCGGCACATACGACCAATAAATAAAAAATACTGTTGGCACATGGTGTTGTTCATGTGCTGCGGACTAAACAGACAATCGTGGGCTCGATTCGATGTCGTCACAGCCAATAGTTGAGAGGCAACATCCGTAAAGAAATCGGTCAAAAGACGTACACTTTCCAACGGATAGATGGCCAAAAGCCAGTCGATTAAATCTAAACCCACTTGCACGTAGGGCGGCATCGATTTCCCATGCACCAGCTCTTGATGGGAAAAGCAGTTCTTGCTGGGTTTAAAGAAATCGATGAGGTTTTTGAGGAACGTTAAACTGGGCTCTTCCATTTTGCGTATAAGGTTGGACTGTGTTTGTGGAGAAAAAAGCAAATATTAAAAAAATATTATTTGAAGAATGTGATTTAGAATCTAGAGCACTTACTCTTATTATGGTCGATATCACATCCCAATCCCAGCCGGTGCCATCTTTTGCACTCAAAACATTCGAGTCTTTTATCAAACGATTGACTTTGATATTCTCCAGGAACGGCAGGAATTTACATTTCAAACGAAAGCTGGCCCGACGTGTGGACGATTGTGAATTCGATTCATCACTGGATGATACCGAGTCCAAACGAGGCCTATCCAATGTACCAATGCCACCGCCACCTACGGAAGTAAATTGCCCGATGGCTGTGTTGGTGGTGACAGGAGGTGGTGATTGCAAACTGCTGCTAGCATAGGGTAAGTCCTGAGCGTTTATTTCACGTCGAAAAAGTCTTGTGTGTATAAGAGCTAGAGAGAAGGTGGGACAATAGAAAGCAAATAAGTAATGAAACAAATATAACACCGTGCGACAATTTTACATTTATTTTATTGGACTTGAGCAAGACAGTAGACAGACCATTTCCAATTGAAATTGGGAAAATTCCAATTAAAATTGAGAAATTCCATTTGAAATTGAGATTTCCCATTTCAATTTGAGAAGATTCCAATTGAAATTGAGATTTTCCATTTGAATTTGAGAAAATTCCAACTGAAGTTGAGATTTTCCATTTGAAATTGAGAATATTCCAATTAAAATTAAGAATTTCCATTTGATAATGAGAAAATTCCAATTGAAATTGAGAATTTCCATTTATTATTGAGAAAATTCCAATTGAAATTGAGAATTTCCATTTCAAATTGCGAAAATTCCAATTGAAATTGAGAATTTCCATTTCATATTGCGAAATTGAATTCCAATTGAAATTGAGAATTTCCATTTCATATTGAGAACAATCTCAATTCCAATTGGAATTTTCTCATTTTGAAATGTAAATTATCAATTTCCATTTGAAATGTAAATTCTCAATTTCAATTGGAATTTTATCATTATGAAATGGAAAATCTTAATTTCAATTGGAATTTTTTCATTTTGAAACGAAAAATCTTAATTTCATATGGAATTTTCTCAAAATGAAATGGAAATTCTCCACTACAAGTGGAATTTTCTCAATTTCAATTGGAAATGGTGTAGAGGAGATCGTATGTAAGTGATCCTTTTTATAGAACTTTTTATTTCCAAAGTATATATATTTTAAACAATTTATTTTCATACTTCAACGAGTCATACAAATACGATATGGATATCAAATAAAAGAGAGGAATATCTGTTAAAATTACTTTAAATATAGTACATCTATCTGTATTAGTTTAGTATTTACAACAATTTCAAAATGCCCCCTTTTTTATTTAGTTTATTTATCTTTTACTATTTAAGGAGGAAAATTCTTAAGTGGTTGTTAACGCTAAACTAATACAGATGGGGAGGGGGAGGAGATGGGGGAGGCAAGAAGTTTTTAGTATTTTTAACAGACATTCTTATCTTTCATTTGATACCCATATCGCCCATGAAAGGCTCTCGAAAGTATGGAAATAAATTTTTAAAACAAATATATCCTTTGGAAATTAAAAGCCCTGTAAAAAAGATTAATGATCACCAAATGAAAAACTGAGTACACAGTTTTATACATTTTTAAACATATTATTTTTATACATATTATCTTAGTGCTTCTATTTGTATTAGTTTAGTATTTACAACAATTTCAAAATTTCCCCCGGTATTTATTTAGTTTATTCATCTGTTACTATTTAAGGAGTAAATTCTAAAGTGGTTGTTAATGCTAAACTAATACAAATAGAGGCAAGAAGTTTTTAGTATTTTTAACAGACATTCTTATCTTTCATTTGATACCCATATCGCCTATGTATGACTCTCGAAAGTATGCAAATAAATTATTAAAACAAATATATCCTTTGGAAATTAAAAGCCCTATAAACAGGATGAACGATAACCAAATGAAAAACTGAGTACACAGTTTTATACATTTTTAAACATATTATTTTTATACATATTATCTTAGTGCTTCTATTTGTATTAGTTTAGTATTTACAACAATTTCAAAATTCCCCCCCGTATTTATTTAGTTTGTTCATCTTTTACTATTTAAGGAGGAAATTATTAAGTGGTTGTTAATGCTAAACTAATACAGATAGAGGCATGAAGTTTTTAGTATTTTTAACAGACATTCTTATCTTTCATTTGATACCTATATCGCCTATGCGTGGCTCTCGAAAGTATGAAATAAATTATTAAACAAATAAATCCTTTGGAAATTAAAAGTCTTGTAAAAAAAAGATAAAATATCGCCAAATGATTTCATGTGTATATGGTCTTGTTCAGGTCAAAAAAAAAGTACTGTCGCATGGTGTAATCAATTAATCATTCCATGTCAAACAGGACAAAATAATTTCACATGACTCCAATTTTCTGAGAACCTCATGGAATAGTCAGTATTTTACTCATGTCTTAGGAAAAAAACTTAAAATTTTATTTCCAGAGTTATAGGCATTTGGATTTCAACAAAAATTTAAACTCCTGCTAACAAGTATATCCATGTATTTCGCAATTGGTTTAAACGATTTAAATCCTTGTTTGAAATATAATCTGGAGAGCTTTAATCATATTAAATAAAATATGGTAATTTCCGTTACGCTTCAAAAACATTTAATAATTTTTAGTTTTTGTCTCGAGTCATGTGATTTTCTTTGTCCGCTTTTGACATGGAATCACTCTCCTCATTCTTCTTATATAACACTCACTTCCTTCTTGTATAATACTATCCAAAAATAAGCTACTCGATGCCGGGCGCTTTCGCAGCATCTTCTGATAGCACTGCAGTGCCGATATTGCCGCACTGGCATGCCGATTACCCTGTGTCGCATGTGATATTAGTGTCGGCAGTGCCGGACTGGTACTGCAGATGTCCGGAGGTAAATGGGTGTGCATTAAATGCAAAATTTTGCCAATTAAAACAGTGGCTGCTATGGAAACGGCAACTTCACTCGATACGATAACCTCGACCAAGGCATTGAGGAGACCAGTCTCTAGAAAACAATACAACTGTAAGGCCAAGTGTTGTTCGCAGATATTGGGGGCAAGCGATGCCAGACTGGGCAGAATACTACGACCCTCGGCGGCAACAAAGCCGTTGCTCAGCAGCCAATTATCCTGAAAATCAGACGGATCAACCGCCTGCAATGCCACCGCATATTCATCAGTCCATGTCGGTTGTGGAAGACCTAAGAGTTCATAGAGCAATTCCAATATTGCTTTCTGGAAATATTGCAAAGAGATCGCATTAAAAAGGGAAAAGGATGTTTTGGACAAAAACTTACTCTAACTTCAATTTGATTTAAATATAAAGCATCAACTATTGCTTTTAAACCGGATGGTTTACTTGGATCACAGAATTCAATGGTCCCAGTCCAGCTGCGCAGAACAGACAATAAAGCTAAACGACAACTTGTGTAACGCAATTCACGAGCATCTCTGAAAAGTGGAGGAAAAAAAAGAGAACATAATAAAATAGGAACAATGGAAATTGACATTGATTAACAATTAAGGGAGGGTTTGCTAAACCAAATGGAAGATCGATCGCAAATTTTCCAAAAGCTCGTGTCGAGTCACAATCATTTTTTCATTTGGTTTAATAGTCCCAAGCTACTTACTTATTCTTATCCATAATCCCCAGGCGATAGGTAAAGTCGCAATAGGGCGCCGCCAAACAATCCAAACGTACTCCCGATATATTACGCGTATGCGGCCATTCCAACAGATACAGCAGCACACCGCTTAAACTCTCCGCTATTCGTGGATTGTGACATTCGAGCACATTGCGCGTGATTGAAGTAACACCACCGCAACATATCAGCAATGTCGGATTTAATACAGCGAACTCACAGAGTGTGGCCAAACAGGCTCGCAGCAGGTTGTCACTCTCCTCGATGCCCGTATCCGCCAGGGAGACAAGGCAACGCACCAATACCGGACTGATATTTTCCGGTGATATTGATAGCATTTTACGAATCTGTGGAAATGGAAACAAAAATGTTAGTTAGTGTTAGTGTTGTGGGCGGTCAGGTCAACAAATGTCATCATCTCTTACCAATTTCAAAGCCTGCACACGTTCATCATCATTTTTCAGCATTATATCAATGGAGCGGCACAATAAATGAGGCAGCTGGATTGAATTGAATGCTTTGACATCTTTGGTGGAGGTCAGCACGTAACGTATCGTACGTAAAGCGGCCGCTCTCACCTGGGTAAAGGTGTGTATTAGGGATGCACTCAAGCTGAAAGATAAAAAAATAAATATTATAATAAATAACATATTGATTTGAGTGGGGCTCTGATAAAAGCACAAGGTTCAGTATCAATGTCACAAGTTGGGCAAAGGAAACTCAGTGTTAAAGGAGACAGCACAAGGCCCAGGAATCATCAACTTAGACAATATTTACTCTATGAAATCACACCTACTCATTTGTTAAGACAAACGTTTTCTGAAGCTGAGCCCTAAAGTGGGTCGATACAAAAACTTGTGCCGGTCACCCCCTATAATTATAAGTCAAGACTTAAAAATATGTAAAAATATATATTTTTTGCATCGCACTTTGACCCTGCGCATTTCTAGAACTCCATGTCGGAGTGTGATCAACGTAAATGTTGGCATTCAATGATATGTCACACGTTACGATCGGACAATAAATGGAGACACAGGAAACAAAAGACAAAATGCGCGGGGTTAAAGTTCGTGGCAAAAAATAATACTTTTTTGAATTCGTCTTCAAATTATATTTAATTCTAGGGGGTGACCGCCACAACTTTTTTGTATGGGGTGCGTGCCGGTCTATAGAACACCCGAGGTTTTCAATACGAAGTCCTGCATTTCAGTTACTGAGAATCAGATTTTCAGAATTATGGTGAGACAACATCAAACATGAATATTGACTGGAAAATTCACAATATTAAAATTAAAAAAATAAGAAATATGTGTCAACAAATGTTAGGGCGTATCGATTTTTTAATACGCTTTGGAATAACAAACAAAAAGTTTGAGGCAGGTGTTGACATTACTGTCCAAATAGGAAACAAATCTTAAAATTGTCCTTCAATGTGCGCAAGGACGATATGTAAAAAAACAAACATCGAAAATCTGACTTTTTCCAATGTTTCACATGAAACAAGTACCTAACGTCATAGGAAACTGTTGTAATTTATACCAAAGAGTGGAAAGATCAGCGGCTATGTATAATTGTGCTAAATACAATTTAGTCATTTGGTCTTTAATTGATGTTAAAGTATATAATATGTATATAATAAATGTTTGGGAATATAATTCGAAAGTATATATTGAGACCTTTCATTTGATAATAGTATTGTAAAAATACGATACCGCGTTTAAAAGTTATTTGACAAAACCAAACAAAAATGGACTGCGTGAAAATTAAATGAAAATATTACGAGTATAATAGCACAAAAAATAACAATAAAATACTATACGTGTATTGACGTTTTGAATGTTTATATACGGTGGCCATTTTAGAGGGTATCAATATTTCCCCCTTTTGCACATTCTTATGAATAGGAATACATAGGAAACCTTGTGATCCTAACATTTTAAGTATGCTACGAGGAACATTTTTGTCTTTTGGTCCCGTTTGTGCAAAAAGGTAAAAATCACCCCTAAAATAGCAGTTTAAAGGGTCAAAATGTTCTACAACAATATTTGCCATAAAATTCTACTATGAGTCTCTGAATACGCGAAAACTCAGAACTCAACTTTTATGACAGAAATAAGTAAAAACTTGAAATCCATTTCGGGTTAATTTTGTACTTTTTTCGAATTGTTACTAAACTGTCCGACAAAGGTGAATTTTAGGAGTGGTGAAAATGGAATTTAAGTCACAAAAACCACATTTCAACTTGTATATATACAGTGGTGGTCACGAATTTAGCACAGTCACCACATGTAACTTTATAAAACAAATATTTCAACTTCAACTTTATGTTTTTTGACCGGTATTTTTTCTAAAATATTACGTACGATAAGATGACCATTTAACGTTGTTTTTGTTCGGTTCTTATGCTGCATTTTAGTTTTATGCAATTTAAAGTACAAATAATACGAAAAGTGATTGGACAGTAATTTAGCACAAATTTAAAAAAACTTTAATCAAATCAGAAAAAAACTGAACTAACCAATACATTTTATTATAAAATTAATATTTGGTTGGATAATTGCTATTTTGAGTAATAGCTGTACTTCTTCTGGACATACTCTCCACTAGACGCATAAAAGACTCCATTGGAGTAGCATATCAGGAATTTTGTGTTTAATTCAAGAAATCGGGCAAATTTTTGGGTTTTATTGCTATAATATGTTGTTAAAGTCCAGTCCATAGATTCTCAATAGGATTGAGATCCGGTGACTGTGCTGCACCATTTTTAAAAATCTATTTTGTTCAGCCTCAAACAGCTCTTCACTGACGTTAAGTGTGTTTTGGTCGGTTGTCGTGTATAAAACGCCACATAATTGGCATGTCTTTATCTGAATATGTTATCATAGTATCACCAAATAGATTTTTGTAAATACTCTTATCCATTAGTGCATCGATTTTGTGTATCGGACAAACGCCGTGTCCAGAAAACGCAGTATACATCATTAGATTTTCGCCAACAAGCTTTAACGTCTCAGATTTGTACTTTGGGTTGTGCTGCATGTTTGGAGGGCACACTTCGTATTGTTTCCTATTAGATCCGCACCGACAAATGTTCGATTCGCCAATCCAGGCGATATTTTCCCAAAAATCTTGGATTTTTCTAAATGATCCTGAGCAGATTAAATTTGACACTGTAAGCCATATTTTGATACGTCTGGCTTATGTTGAACAATGCAGCCAAGTGAATTTTTTCCATTGGTTCTTCTTCTTATGGTTCATGAGGAAATGCTAATGCCAATTTTTGCCGAAAAATCTCTCTGAATCACAGTTGAGCTTTTAAATGGATCTGCTACGCAGGTTCTATAAATTAAAAAATTCGATTTATTGCTTGTTTTTCTCGGCGTAGGACATTTTGCAATATTTTTGAAGCTCCCATAAGTGCCAATATGGCTTAGTATATTGCACACAATCTGTCTGTAAAAATACGATACCGCGTTTAAAAGTTATTTGACAAAACCAAACAAAAATGGACTGCGTGAAAATTAAATGAAAATATTACGAGTATAATAGCACAAAAAATAACAATAAAATACTATACGTGTATTGACGTTTTGAATGTTTATATACGGTGGCCATTTTAGAGGGTATCAATATTTCCCCCTTTTGCACATTCTTATGAATAGGAATACATAGGAAACCTTGTGATCCTAACATTTTAAGTATGCTACGAGGAACATTTTTGTCTTTTGGTCCCGTTTGTGCAAAAAGGTAAAAATCACCCCTAAAATAGCAGTTTAAAGGGTCAAAATGTTCTACAACAATATTTGCCATAAAATTCTACTATGAGTCTCTGAATACGCGAAAACTCAGAACTCAACTTTTATGACAGAAATAAGTAAAAACTTGAAATCCATTTCGGGTTAATTTTGTACTTTTTTCGAATTGTTACTAAACTGTCCGACAAAGGTGAATTTTAGGAGTGGTGAAAATGGAATTTAAGTCACAAAAACCACATTTCAACTTGTATATATACAGTGGTGGTCACGAATTTAGCACAGTCACCACATGTAACTTTATAAAACAAATATTTCAACTTCAACTTTATGTTTTTTGACCGGTATTTTTTCTAAAATATTACGTACGATAAGATGACCATTTAACGTTGTTTTTGTTCGGTTCTTATGCTGCATTTTAGTTTTATGCAATTTAAAGTACAAATAATACGAAAAGTGATTGGACAGTAATTTAGCACAAATTTAAAAAAACTTTAATCAAATCAGAAAAAAACTGAACTAACCAATACATTTTATTATAAAATTAATATTTGGTTGGATAATTGCTATTTTGAGTAATAGCTGTACTTCTTCTGGACATACTCTCCACTAGACGCATAAAAGACTCCATTGGAGTAGCATATCAGGAATTTTGTGTTTAATTCAAGAAATCGGGCAAATTTTTGGGTTTTATTGCTATAATATGTTGTTAAAGTCCAGTCCATAGATTCTCAATAGGATTGAGATCCGGTGACTGTGCTGCACCATTTTTAAAAATCTATTTTGTTCAGCCTCAAACAGCTCTTCACTGACGTTAAGTGTGTTTTGGTCGGTTGTCGTGTATAAAACGCCACATAATTGGCATGTCTTTATCTGAATATGTTATCATAGTATCACCAAATAGATTTTTGTAAATACTCTTATCCATTAGTGCATCGATTTTGTGTATCGGACAAACGCCGTGTCCAGAAAACGCAGTATACATCATTAGATTTTCGCCAACAAGCTTTAACGTCTCAGATTTGTACTTTGGGTTGTGCTGCATGTTTGGAGGGCACACTTCGTATTGTTTCCTATTAGATCCGCACCGACAAATGTTCGATTCGCCAATCCAGGCGATATTTTCCCAAAAATCTTGGATTTTTCTAAATGATCCTGAGCAGATTAAATTTGACACTGTAAGCCATATTTTGATACGTCTGGCTTATGTTGAACAATGCAGCCAAGTGAATTTTTTCCATTGGTTCTTCTTCTTATGGTTCATGAGGAAATGCTAATGCCAATTTTTGCCGAAAAATCTCTCTGAATCACAGTTGAGCTTTTAAATGGATCTGCTACGCAGGTTCTATAAATTAAAAAATTCGATTTATTGCTTGTTTTTCTCGGCGTAGGACATTTTGCAATATTTTTGAAGCTCCCATAAGTGCCAATATGGCTTAGTATATTGCACACAATCTGTCTGGATCAATTTATAATGTTTGAAATATCCATAGCGGTACTTCCATTGTCGTTCAATTGCATAATAACCTGACGCTGCGCCTCAATGCACTATTTTCCTTTAGCACTGTCTAATTATAAATTTTATTAAATAATAACTTCCATTTGAGTAAAAATTACCCAAACATACCAATTAATTAATTTAAACGCAAAAATAAATAGAAAATAATAACTTTTATCAAATGTGCTAAATTTGTGTCCAGCCCAGATTACGAATTACTTGCAAAAACATGAGAGTACGAAGAAAAGGCACAAAATAATTCGAAAAAAATTATTGGGCTTACTGATCACACCATAAGCAACACTAAAAACAAATATTTTGCGCAGAGTTCATTATCCGAACAAATTATTTACTATTATAAACAACACATGTGTGTGTGACCACCACTGTATATAGCCGCTGTGCTCTACGACAAAAAACTAATTATCAGGCAATTGGTCTATTTTGTTTTCTAACCACAGAAACTGATCAAAAATCCTCTCAAAAAGGACATTTAAAGATCACTGCACGCCAACTTATAGAACAAAATTGCTAAGGTTAAAATTCGACCATGTTTTTGGAAAATTGATCTTTTTCGACAAAAAAAAAATGTGGATATTACGGTAAATAACGAAAAACAAAAAATACAAATTGATATTTTTGCAAAATTTGCAGATATTGCGGATATGGCTAAAATGATTTGAATGCATGAGATTTTTGTTTTCTGGTTTTTTCGCCATCTATTCAACGGATCATACTTTACTTATTGGCATCTTCCAAAAAATGAAATCAGACCACACTAATAGCTTTTAACTTCATTTTTTTCTTATTTTGACTTTTTTTATTATGAAACTTGAAGTTAACTTGTTCTCATTAATTTTTATTAAAAGTTGAAGTGTTATAACGAAAATTACTATTTTTACTACGAAATATTTGTCGCGTCCGTATTTCTGCTGTACCTAATTAAAAAAATTTAAGAGATAATTCTCATATTTCACAAATCTACGAACCTATCGCCTGACCTTCATTTACATGTATATATGGAAAAACAAAGTTCTCAAAAAATCGCTGAACTTTGTACTTCAAAAGTACTTCTGTTTTTTGTCGCGTCCGTTTCAGCGTAAAATGGTTTATAATTTTGTACTAATTTGTACTAAATCTTGACGATATATTTTTAAAATGTTGTACTCTTTAAGCGATTTAGAACACTAAAATGGCTGATCGACTTTTTTAATTTCTTTCTTGTTTTCGGATTAGTTTAAGGCGTGCGAATGTCGCGTCCAGGCCACTGGAATATGCCCATATGTATTATTAACTAATATATCGTTACCAAAATATAAAAAAGACTCAATTAACATTTTTTTGCAAATCGAGATTTTTGGTTATTTTAACAAAACACAAAAACTTTCGTCATAATAAACAAAAATATCGATTTAAAAATAAAATTAGTTGCATATTTTTTATATTTTGGTAACGATATGTAGTAGGTCGAAAACATATCTGCAATTGCTGTAAAAATCCAAAATTCGCGATTGCAATTGCATTTATTTCAAGTTTTCCTATCTGGATTTCTGAAAAAAAAACTGTCACAACAGTTCTAGATTTTCTCGAAAAAAGGGTCAAATTGACCCCTACGTAATCTTTAAAAAACTCCACAATATATTTCTGACAATGAGATTTCTTTCAAATATTGACTTACACCAATATTCTCACTTAGTATTATGCTCCCTTCGACTAAAAATGAAAATCTTGATCCACTGTAAAAAGAAACTAAGTTTTATTATTAAAAAAAAATAAGTCAACCGTTCCGTTTTTGATGATTGTCTTAAGAAAGTCTAGAAAATATGAAAGTATATCTGACCAATAAGCCGCTGAAAGCACATTTTGTATATTGGTTATCACACCCAAAAAATGAAATCAATACTAACCCCATTACTTTCGAATATTGTTTTTGCTGAAAAAAACTACGATCAATAGATTAGAATTTAATTTAGAACATCTAGTGCATCATAGAAAGTTTCGAATACTGCTAGTGTTCTGAGGCACTTAATTTATGCAATGCAGTCAGTTTTGCATTCATTAAACTCTGCTCGGCTAGGTATTACCAAAAATAAGTTGCTGCCAGAAGCTTTGCACAGAAAGAGAGTGAGGCAATTAAGATCATTTAGCACTTGTTCAGTTAAGACTCATAGATCCGACGACGTCAGAATATTAATAGTATATATTCAACTCTGGCCACTTTTAATCCACGTTTGCTATTTTTTGTAATACTCATGGGTTCTCATTACGATTTAAATTCAATTTCAATTGAAAATGGAGAAAATAAAACATTCTTTTAAGGAAAACAAATTGAAATTGAGAAGAAAAAACAAATTGAAAATCAGAAATGTAAATGGAAATTGAGAAAATACAAATTGAAAATCAGAAATGTAAATTGAAATTCAAAAATATAAATTGAAATTGTGAAAATACAGAATGAAATTAAGAAATGTAAATTGAAATTGAGAAAATGCGAAGTGAAAATCAGAAATGTAAATTGAAATTCAAAAATATAAATTGAAATTGTGAAAATACAGAATGAAATTTAGAAATGTAAATTGAAATTGAGAAAATACAAATTGAAAATCAGAAATGTAAATTGAAATTCAAAAATATAAATTGAAATTGTGAAAATACAGAATGAAATTCAGAAATGTAAATTGAAATTGAGAAAATACAAATTGAAAATCAGAAATGTAAATTGAAATTGAGAAAATACAAATTGAAGTTGTGAAAATACAAAATGAAATTCAGAAATGTAAATTGAAATTGAGAAAATACAAATTGAAAATCAGAAATGTAAATTGAAATTGAGAAAATACAGAATGAAATTCAGAAATGTAAATTGAAATTGAGAAAATACAAATTGAAAATCAGAAATGTAAATTGAAATTCAAAAATATAAATTGAAATTGTGAAAATACAAAATGAAAATCAGAAATGTAAATTGAAATTGAGAAAATACAGAATGAAATTCAGAAATGTAAATTCAGAAATGTAAATTAAAATTGAGAAAATACAAATTGAAAATCAGAAATGTAAATTGAATTTGAAAAAATAAAAATTTAAGTTAAGAAATTTAAATTGTTATTGAGAATATACAATTTGAGATTAAGAAATAAATAATTGAAAATGAAAATAGAAATTAATTTCAATTCAGATTTGTTTATTTTCAATTTCCATTTCTGAATTTTCATTTTCTCAATTTCAATTTAAATTTCTGAATTTCAATTTTAATTTTTTCAATTTCATTTATCAATTTCGAGTTGCATTTTCAGAATTTTAATTTACATTTCTGAATTTAAATTTTTACGTTCTCAATATGATGTCATATTTTCTCAATTTCAATTGAAATGGCGTAGAAGTTTTCGTAATGAGAACCAGGGAGGTTAAATTTCAACATAAAAAAATAGCAAATGGGTTAAGAGTGGACAACGAAATAAAATTAATTTGAGAAAATAAAAAATAAGGGTGTGAAGATAAATTCGTAAGATAAATTCGTCCCACACCCAAGACACAAACCAATTTAGCTTGTGGAACGTATTTAAAAAATATATTTTTTTCATAAAACACTTAAAATAATATAAATAAAAGGAATTATGTAATTATTGTTTAACAATATTTTTCGTTCCAATTATTTGAATACATCGAATCAGTCAAAAGTACAAAAACTATACAAACTAGGCCATTTTAGCCCATGTATTGATCTGACATTGAAGAGCCGATATCTCGAAAACTAGAATACATGAATCGGGTATTCCAAAGGCAATTATTTATCCCTTGGTAAATAGAATAATTTCCAAAAAAGAGTTGGTCCTAATTCCGTTTGTTTTTATGAAAAAATATATTTTTTTAAATACGTTTCACAAGCTCAATTGATTTGTATCTTGGGTGTGAGACGAATTCAACTTACGAATTTATCTTCACACCTTCATTGAAATTGAGAATATTAAGAAATAAATAATTGAAAATGAGAAACTAATTTAAATTTCTGAATATCAATTTGTTTATTCTCAATTTTCATTTCATTTTCAATTTTTATTTTCTCAATTTAGATTTTCATTTTTTCAACCTCAAATTTCATTTCTGAATATCAATTTGTTTATTTTCAATTTTAATATCTAATTTTTTCAAGTTCAAATCTCATTTCTCAAATTGTAATTTCTGAATTTCATTTCTCAATTTCAAATTGTATTTTCTCAAGTTCAATTTACATTTCTGAATTTCAAGTTGTATTTTTCAATTTTAATTTTCATTTCCCAATTTCAACTGAAAATAGTGTAGTTTTGCTATTCTTTGGATTTAGAATACTTTTGTTAACCCTCCATTGAGTTAAAAAATTGTCTGGACATAAGGGTGTTGGTGGTTCTTTTAGTTAAATTGATGGGCGGTATTAAATCAACACAAAAGGGTTTAGGGTTTTGCAACACTGGAATGCTATATTAGATACTATAAACTGGCAACAACAACAACAGCACACAAGCTTATTATAATGTCTGGCTGGTATTTAATACATATTTTGCTGTTGTAGTTGTTGTTTGGTCTATGGATGGTGGTGCTTTTAATGAATATATATATGCCATTCATACTTACCAGTAGAGCAACTCTTCCGTGGTAAATCCCAAATTACTTTTAGATGTTGCAGAGGACGCCGCCACCGCCGCCGCCAGTGCCGATGTTGTTCCGAGAGCAGCAGCTGTGGTAGTGATGGTAACCGTTGTACCACCACTGCTGATGCCGCTGCCGATGATGGACGCATGTGGTGTTGGTGTTGATGTGCTGGATGTTGATGATGATGACGCTGTTGTCTGCTGCTGATGTTGTTGCTGCAGCTGTTGTTGTTGTTGATGATGATGTTGGTGGTGGTGGTGCTGTAGGTGTTGTTGTTGTTGCTGTTGCTGCTGTGATTTTTGTTGCTTGTGTTGCAGCTGTTGTTGTTGCTGGCACAATGTGGCCAATCCATTGAGCAGGAAGAGACGCTTTGTATCGCGTGTCTCACGAGAGCACAACGCCGTATAGATATCATAGCAATTCTCTGCAGCAGATTTCTTTGGATCCAAGCGATAGTAATCTTCCGAGTCTTGTGAAACTAAAAACAAACAGAAATGAACACAGAGAGCAAATGGTTAACAACAAACGCAAAAATTAATTTATGTTTTTGTTACACATATATATGTGTGTATGTGTTTGTAGTTAGTATGTTGTATTAGTTAGTAGTTAGTTGTGGTAGCCGCAACTACGAATAAAGGGTTGTCAAAAAAGAGCCTTATATATATTTTTATATTATAACTACAATGTAAAATTACAATATGCTACAAAAAGAAGAAAAATAGTGTCCGGAACCTAAAGTCAACAGTAAATAATTTGTTATCCATATTAAAAAATAATTTCTGTTGAATATACTTTTGTATTTGAACAAGTAAAAATAGCGTTAAGTTCGGCTGGGCCGAACTTTATATACCCTCCACCATGGATTGCATTCCACAGAGGATGTCGATTTTCGTAGAAGTGCAGTAATATTGCAGGAAAATATAATTTTTTTAATATAGCCAAACCAATTCAAAAATTAAATACATATATTTTCAAAAATCTTAAATACCATAAATATTGGTAGATAGTGGGTGCTACAGTTGGTTGTATTTCCGTTCTATTTTCCAATTCCAAAAGTACAAATTTTGGAAATCCATTATCAGACGTACATAGTGCAAAATAAGCTAACTTCATAATTCAACCAATTTCTCCGTAAAAGAAAAAGTACGAATTTGGAAAAAGCTTTTTTATTTGCGTGTCTATGCAGTCAGAGGAATGTATATACCAAATTCCATGATTCCAGTTGCGGCCACTTGGTTGGTACCATTTTTACCCCCTTAAGAGTACGACTATCTAAAATCTCTTTATTTGACGTTTCTACCCAATTAGAATTTCATCATTCTAGCTGTAGTCGTTTAGTTGGTACTATTTTTATCCCTCTGTACCATTGTATCCCTTGAAAGTACGAATTTGGAAAAAGCCTTTTATTTTCCATGTTAAAGGAATGTATACTCCGAATTTCATGACTCTAGCTGCCGTCATTTGGATGGTACTATTTTTAACCCCTTTTTCCATTTTGACCCCAAAAAGTACGAATTTCGAAAAATCCGTTTATTTTCCCTGTCTACACAGTCAGAGGAATGTATACTCCGAATTTCATGTCTCTAGCTGCGGTCATTTGATTGACACTATTTTTATCCCTTTTTTCATTTTAACCCCATAAAGTACGAATTTTGAAAAATCCGTGTATTTTACTTGTCTATGCAATCAGAGGAATGTATACACCGATTTTGATTATTCTAGGTGCAGCCGTTTGGTTGGTACCATTTTTATCCCTTTATTCCCATTTTATCCCTTAAAAGTACGAATTTGGAAAAAATACTTTTATATTATGTATCTACTCAATTAGAGGAATGTACACACCGAATTTCGTGTTTCTAGCTGTTGTCGTTTAATATGTACCATTTTTATGCCTTTTTGTCCCCATTTCACCCCCTACAAATAAGAATCACTTTATGGTGCACGTTTTTGCTATAAGGGGAATTCGCATACCAAATATCAAGCAAATATAAACAGGTATACTCAAAAAATATGCTTAAATACGCTAAAATATTAGGGATTAATAATGGGTATTTTTAGTCCTTGTGAGGGAAAAATGTTTCTCTTTGGGCCGATTTCACCCCGTTTCAATCCCAACCGATCTACGACTATAAGACGCATTTATGGACAATTTGAACGTTCTAGCTCCTTTCGTTTAGATGTTAGAGTGCTTTCAACAGACGGACGGACGGACATGGCTAGATCATCTTAGAATTTTATGACGATCAAGAAGGTGTTACAAACGGAATGACAAAGTTAGTATACCCCCATCCTGGAGGTGGAGGGTATAAAAATAATTCTGGGAGTCTATTTAACGATCACGACGGCTTAAACGTAAAATTGGACGTACTTAGGAGGGTTTAAATTTCACTTTTACATAGAAACAGTGGTGTTAAAACATTTAGAAGTTTTTTTAATAAGAAGTAGAAGAAGAAACTCGAAAGGTGTTTAGGAGAGAGCTCGACAAAAGCGGATTTTAATATTCGGTCGAAGCCGAATTGAAACCCGAATATTCCATTTTCGCATATTTTATTATTTAATATAATGAACAAAATTTTGTATAACAACAATTTTATATTTGTTTTATTGGACCTGAACAAGACAATATAATACGAAACAGCTAATGTTTCATTTGGTGATCCTTCCTTTTTTTACAAAACTTATAATTTCCAAAGGATATAGATGTTGAAATAATTTATTTTCATACTTAAACGAGTCATACAAAGGCGGTACTGGTATCATATGAAAAAGAAGAATATCTGTTTAAAATACTTTAAATATAATGCCTATATCTGTATTAGTTTAGCATTAACCACAATTTCAATTTATTTATCTTTTACTATTTAAGGGGGGAAACTTGAAATCTTTGTTAATGCTAAACTAATACAGATGGAGTCGTGACATTTTTAGTAACAGTAACAGACGTTATTCTCTTTCATTTGATACCCATATCGCATGTGTATGGCCCTCGAAAGTATGAAAATAAATTATTAAGACAAATACATCCTTTGGAAAATAAAAGTCCAGTAAAAAGGAGAAAACATCGCAAAATGAAAAACTGAGTACGCAGTTTTTCTAAATATAATCTCTTGTTCAGGTCTAAAATGTATTGTAGCACGGTGTAATTGTACTCACTCTAGAAGCAAATGTATTTATGTTTTTTCTTCACTTCAGAAAATTAAAATTTGTTCACAATTTTGAATTTTGTGTCACTGATGCATATTTTCAGGAAAGTTTTTAAATTCAAATCAATCTCCTTTTTCAGCAGACTTTCTGCTTTCTTTTGCTGACAAATTCTTTTGAGTGTATTATTAATTAACCACTGTTTTCTTCCTTAGGATGCTAGCTATTAAAAATTGGTACAATGTAATTGTTCTGATTTTTTAAAATTGTTAAACAATAAACAATCAATTTTTTTGCGACTGTTCCTAAATATCTGTTTTTACGTGAAGATCATATTGAGTCGATTTATAGGCCATACCCGGCGTATAAGTTTAACATATTAAAGGTACCTTCGACAAAAAATTAGCAAAAAAATATTCATTAAAAAAGCCGTTTGGGTTTGCAAAAGCAGATTGTCTGCTTAAAGAGCAGAGTCTCTGCTGAAAGTACAGTGCCCGCTTAAAGAACAGAGCGTATGCTTAAAGAACAGAGCGTCTGCTTAAAGAACAGAGCGTCTGCTTAAAGAGCAGAGTATTTGCTGAAAGATCAGAGTATTTGCTGAAAGAGCAGAGTGTCTGCTGAAAGAGCAGAGTGCCTGCTGAAAGAGCAGAGTGTCTGCTGAAAAAGCAGATTGTCTGCTGAAAAAGCAGATTGTCTGCTGAAAAAGCTGATTGTCTGCTGAAAAAGCAGATTGTCTGCTGAAAAATCAGAGTGTCTGCTGAAAGTACAGTGGCCGCTTAAAGAACAGAGCGTCTGCTTAAAGAACAGAGCGTCTGCTGAAAGAGCAGAGTATTTGCTGAAAGAACAGAGTGTCTGCTGAAAGAGCAGAGTGTCTGCTGAAAGAGCAGAGTGTCTGCTGAAAGAGCAGAGTGTCTGCTGAAAGAGCAGAGTGTCTGCTGAAAGAGCAGAGTGTCTGCTGAAAAAGCAGAGTGTCTGCTGAAAAAGCAGATTGTCTGCTGAAAAAGCAAATTGTCTGCTGAAAAAGCAGATTGTCTGCTGAAAAAGCAAATTGTCTGCTGAAGAAGCAGATTATATGTAGAAAGAGCAGAGTACCCGCTTAAAGAGCAGAGTGTCTGCTGAAAGAGCAGAGTGTTTGCTGAAAGAGTAGAGTGTCTGCTGAAAGAGCAGAGTGTCTGCTGAAAGAGCAGAGTGTCTGCTGAAAGAGCAGAGTGTCTGCTGAAAGAGCAGAGTGTCTGCTGAAAGAGCAGAGTGCCTGCTGAAATAGCAGAATGTCTGCTGGGAGAGTAGAGTTCTTGTTGAAAATGGAAATTTTTGTATTGAAATTTTAGTATTTTTTAATTTATCAAAACAATTAACTCGAAAACGGTAAGTTTACAAAAATTGTGTTGCATAGTGTAATAGAAGAATATGTTCATTTAATATGTTCTTTTTATTTTATTTCTTTTTCAAAACATGTTGACAAGAGATTTCATGTTCTAATCGGATTACTTATGGAACTTATGGAAGTGTGTATTAACTGCGATTCTCGGAGCTATAATACTGAAAATGGAAGAGAAATTTGAAAAGAAAGGTTGTCCACAGCGTTTTCATAAATGTATGATTTCCATAAACACACCCTGATGTGATCACAGAAAGCGTTTTAGAAACAACTTCAACGGAAATTGATTTGCGCGAAATTTTTGTTTATATTCCGAATGATAAATAAATAAAAATACCTGAAAATTTTCAGAAAAAAAAATATCGTCACGTGAATTGCAAAAAGACGAAAAAACAAAAATCTAAAATCCAGTTTTTAATTTATTACTGTAGATTTCATTCACACATTAATTTCAGACACAACATTCTAGACTTATCCGTCTAAAAATAAAAATTTCATAAGGAAACTCTTCAAATATTTACTTTCATAAAGTAGCGATATTTTCACTCACACAATTAAATTTAGAATTTTATACTTTTTTATATTTGTATACGACTGTTCTACATAATCTGAGAAAAAAATAGGCAAGCCTCTACGTTTGAAAATATAGAATTTATTAACACAATGCGAACTTCATGATTGAACGTTTTTTGCTTCTCCTGATAACTTATGAAAGTTTGGGTTTCGTCATTTTATATTTCAGTTGACGATATATAACCCTAGTTTGATAACCCTTTAGTGTCCCCCTGTTGTAGTGCAGAGGAGGAGGAAGATGTGGTTTTCGGAAGAGGGCGCAGACTGTCTACGTTTTAGCGAACGGAACAACAACTGTCTGCTATATATATGGCAAAATTATCACAATGAATCATAAGTTCATACAGAAGTACTTAATAAGTTTGTTTATTTCGATGTCTGTCTGTCCGTTTGCCTGGCTGTCCGTTCGCCTATCTGTTGTGTCGGACTGGCATGTCTACATTAATCTGTACAAAACAAGCGTAATTGGGTAATAAACAATTATAATCTTACAATTTGTCAAATAAAAAGAATAAAGACTTGAACCTAGATTAGATACCTAGGTTAGTTACATCATGTAAGAGAAGTATCAAAAAAAATGCTCTCAACATTTGCACTAGCTTGAAAAAGTTTGTGGATAAAATGTAGTTAATTTATAAGGGAAGACGGCTATAAAGATAATTTTAATTTAATTTTAATTTTTAATTATCAGATATTCCTCAAGTCATATGTCCATAGCTTGCTGTCGACATTTATTCATTTTCTAATCTGTACTTTACCATTTATGCAATTATTATTTTTTTAATTGAAAAATGATCAATTTTGGAATGGTGCTACAGGGGAATTAATTTCAAGAAAAAATCGATTTGGTCCCACTGTGCAACATTACTTGGTAATGCCAGTTTTTTGGGCAATTAACTTATCTTATTATTTCCGAATTATTCACAATGTGGATGAATGAAAACAATGTTTTTCGGAGGACTTCTTCCAAAATTTTCCCCATTTCGAGCCGTTTCATCGACTCCGCAACAACGTAAGCGCTAATCTTTGCGTTATTACAACTTGTTGTATGGATTCCAATCGTTTGTGTAATTAATAGCATCATTAATAGCTTGAGTGTACGTTTGTTATATTTCATAATTAATAAATTTCTTAGTAAATCAATTTGTTATAACATTTCCTCTTGCTTTATTAGTGCATACATACATATAACAATAATCGAAACGATTATCGTTAATCTTCACCACAAGCACAAGCAAAGACATATTAAATAATATAGGTGGTGATGGTGGTGGTGGTCTGGCAGGATATGCGATAGGCCATAGAAATTAACACATTTGTGTCTTGTGTTCGGGGCTCCTTTGACAAATCACCAATTATTGTAAACGATAATTTATCACAAAAGGAAGTTGACATCAAAGAAATGAATGTGTTCAAGTGTATGCGGATGGGGTATTTGAAATAAGTGGCGATAACATTTGAATGGTATCCGCTGTAGGAGAGCTAAGCAACAGGTCCTTTTTATATATGTATGTAGACACTAAGAATATTGCTATCCGAAATATATTTTTATAAAAAAAAACGATATTTTTATAATCGAAAGGTTTGTGGTGGTCAATAAAGCCATGACAATTAAATAAATGTTCCAATCTTTATCATATCTGCTGTTGATTAAAGCAGCAAAGTTTGCTAAAAGAGCATATTTTCTGTTGAAATAGCAGATTGTCTGCTGAAAGAGTAGATTGTCTGCAGATGGAGCAGATTGTCAGCTGAAAAAGCAGACTGTCAACTCAATAAGCAGATTGTATGCTGAAAAAGCAGATCGTCTGCTGCAAAAACTGATTGTTTGCTGAAAAAAATCTCGAAAACCCAGATTGTGTGCAGAAAAGACAAATCGTCTGCTGAAAGAGCAGATTGTCTGCTGAAAGAGCAGATTGTCTGCTGAAAGAGCAGATTGTCTACTGAAAGAGCAGATTGTCTGCTGAAAGAGCAGATTGTCTGATGAAAGAGCAGATTGTCTGATGAAAGAGCAGATTGTCTGCTGAAAAAGCAGATTGTCTGCTGAAAGAGCAGATTGTATGCTGAAAGAGCAGATTGTCTGATGAAAGAGCAGATTGTCTGATGAAAGAGCAGATTGTCTGATGAAAGAGCAGATTGTCTGATGAAAGAGCAGATTGTCTGCTGAAAGAGCAGATTGTTTGCTGAAAGAGCAGATTGTTTGCTGAAAGAGCAGATTGTCTGCTGAAAGAGCAGATTGTCTGCTGAAAGAGCAGATTGTTTGCTGAAAGAGCAGATTGTCTGCTGAAAGAGCAGATTGTCTGCTGAAAGAGCAGATTGTTTGCTAAAAAAAATCTAGAAAACCCAGATTGTGTGCAGAAAAGACAAATCGTCTGCTGAAAGAGCAGATTGTCTGCTGAAAGAGAATATTGTCTGATGAAAGAGCAGATTGTCTGCTGAAAAATAAACAGATTGTCTGCTGGAAAAGCAGATTGTCTGCTGAAATATCAGATTGTATGCTGAAACTTCTGCTAAGTTTTCAGTTGTTACTATGAAAAAAAAACACAAAAAATACTATAAATGTCCAATAATTACCCAAGAAGTTACTCCAAGACAAGATTCAAAATTTATATTTAAAGTGTTTTCAAGGGTCTATTAATTCAGAGAAAAATTTTGACAAAAATGCAACACAAAAATCATTACACGTGAAAAACATGAGTTTTAAGAGTGTTTTCAGAAGCGATTACCTCACAGAGGTCTTGTTCTAGGAACAGAATATTTTGCAAATCATCATTTAGCAATCCAAAAATTATTTTCGTGGGGTGAGTGGAAATTGTTTTTCTATTTTTATGGACCGCGACCCAGTCTAATGTACCTTAGGATTTTGGTCGAAAATAAAAAGAATAAGAATTTATAGTTAAAAGGGTCTATTACTTCAGACAAAATGCAACATAACAAATTACACGGGGAGAATATGCTTTTTAGAGATATTTTCAGGAGCTTTTAGATCACAGATGACTTGATCCACCGACGAAATATTATGTGGATCATCATTAAACATTCCAATCATCATTTCTGGAGGGTGACTTGAAATTATGTTCTTATTTGCATAGACGACGATCCATCCTAATGTACAAAACAGTACGCTTGTAAACAAACTTATTGCCTGTCACACTGTGGTCGAAACCGTGCTTAACTAGATTTCAAGAGTCAAATTTCTATGGGACCTGACACATATTTATAAATTATTTTGCATCTACAAAAAGTGTCATAACTTCTACATTTATCCATAGAACTTTTATATATCGTTACCCTAATATAAAAAAGACTCAGCTCACATTTTTAGCAAATCGATATTTTTGTTGTTGTGTTTTGTTAAAATATAAAAAATCTTGATTTGCAAAAATATCGAGTTTAGTCTTTTTTATATTAGGGTAACGATATAGACTCTTGTTTCTTCCCTAGAGTGTTAGCTATTAAAAAATAAAACAAAATAAGTTTTCAGATTGTTTTTCCATTTTGTAAGTTTTTTTTCGTCCGTGCAAAAATATTTTGTTTTAAATCAATTTTAGAGATTCTTCCTAAACCACTGCTTTTAAGTGGAAGTGAAATTCGCAACATGTGTAGTTATCATAAGTACCTTTAAGTGAACATGAAAAGTGGGTGGCAGCAAATTTATTTTTTCAAAATGAAAGAATAAATAAAATTCAATGAAAATTGATATTTTAGATTTTTTTTAATTTAATCAAAAAATATTTTTTATTTTTTTTTTTCAATATTTTTAGGAGTAAAACCAACCTTGAATCAATTTACGGTGATTCTAGCAATCGGAGGAAGAACACATTGATTTCCCACTAAGTATTCAAGATAATTTGAATAAAAAAATCTTTTGAAAAAAAAAACAAATATGTTTTATTAAAGCCATAACCAAGCCCCCCAAAGGATAGGGGATGGCATGAAGAAAAATCAGCCCAAAATAATTGAATGTAAGGTGTTGGCGAGAGAACAATTACGAAAACAAAAAATGTTGTTTAGATTAAAAACAAAGAAGAAAAAGGAAAGAGTTGCAGCAGTTGTTGAAAAGCGTTATAAAGTAATTAATCAATTAAAAGCCATTAAGATGAGGGATAAGCGCCGCAAATTGCACTTAATTGAATTTTAACAAAATCATTAACAACACAACAGCCAACAAAACAACAACGGACAATGAATGGCCAACACCACATATACAACGGTCGGATGGCCGCACAGACCTAAGAGACTACTGGTTCGGTGGCGTTGGTGGTCGTGGTGGTGGTCGTGCTGCTGGTGATGAGTGACTTCAGCGGCGAGCAGCAGTGATGGATGGATGGATGACTGGCTAACTAGCCAAGCTTAGTCACAAAATGAAACACGTAAGGATGGCTGGCCGGCCAAACACTCGTGGATGACTGCTGCTGCTCTAAATAACGCTATTCAAATGCATGGTTGACTCCTCTTCGAGCTGTGGCACAGAGACACAAGAACTAACTAAGTCCACGAATGCTTGTACGTTTCCCATTGGACTCAGGGGCGGCGCGGCAGCAGTGCATTTTATCTTTTTGTTGGAACGGTGGGGAGGAGCGGGTTAAAACAATAAAAAAAATAATTTAACAAAGACAGGCTAAGAGGTGGGAATACAATGAAACACGCCATGGCAAAAGAAGGCAGCGAAAAAAAAAAACGAAAAAAAATTGGTGCTTGGAAAAGCCTCACACGCGGAAAATTATGCATCACCACCACCAGCACCATAGCAAATGCCAAGTCGACGATATGATTAAAAACGATTAAATCTGCCATATTCCGGCACCAGAACCAGCAGCACCACCATCATCAACCTTCTCATCAGCAATTCAGCAATTTTGGTGTCAAGTTGACTGTTTCTAAAATTTAAAAAAAAAAAAACGAAAATGGTTTTCTTTTTCCAACTCATATGACGGAGTGAAACTTTTCGGTCAGCTATAATGCCACTGGCGATGACAAACAGACAGACGGACAGGTGATGCATGAATACACTGCACACAAGTGACTAAGGTTTTCCCATCCGCGCTAAGGGTTTGCAAGGTGTTTCAGTGTCTCCTGATTTGCAACACTTTCAAAATAGCCTACAGCCTAAGAAAGGGTGCCACAAAATGCAAACAAAATTTGAATTTCCCTCGTTTCCCATATGTACATATAGGGAAATTAAAAAAAAAAAGAATGATGGAATTTACAAGAGATCCAATGATGAGGTTGCTTTTGTCAAAATTGCAGCATTTGGGGATCAGAAATATGGAAAAACAGATTCTCAGCAGAAAAAACGGATTATCAGCTGAAAAAGCAGATTGTCTGCTGAAAAAGCAGATTGTCTGCTGAAAAAGCAGATTGTCTGCTGAAAAAGCAGATTGTCTGCTGAAAAAGCAGATTGTCTGCTGAAAAAGCAGATTGTCTGCTGGAAAAAGCAGATTGTCTGCTGAAAAAGCAGATTATCTACTGAAAAAGCAGATTGTCTGCTGTAAAAGCAGATTGTCTGCTGGAAAAACAGATTTTCTGCTGAAAAAGCAGTTTGTCTGCTGAAAAAGCAGATTGTCTGCTGAAAAAGCAGATTTTCTGCTGAAAAAGCAGATTGTCTGCTGAAAAAGCAGAGTGCCACAGAAACAGCTAATTGTCTGCTGGAAAGCGGATTGTCTGCTGAAATATCAAATTGTCTGAAAGAGCACATTGTCTGCTGAAAACTAGATTATCTGCTGAAAGACAGTTTGTCTGCTAAAAGAGAATATTGTCTGTTAAAAAACAGATAGTCTGTAGAAAAGCAGAGTATTTGCTGAAAAAGCAGAACATTTTCAAAATTGTAACAGGAGACGGGTTTTAAATGGCTCTAAACATGTGCAAAAGTTACGATGCTCATTTTCACCTTAATGGCTTCGTCAATTGTCAAAATTGTAACATGTGTGAGTCAGAAAACCCAGCAGTAATTATTGAGAAAGAAATGCATGTGCAACGTACTACTGCTCGGGCAGAAGACGTCGATTGGAAATTCTTACTTTTCATCTTAATGGCTTCGCATAGTGTAGCATTTTGGGTTCAGAAAACCCACCAGTAATTGTTGACAAACAAATGCATCCACAGCTTACTACTCCTTGGGCAGAAGTCGTCGATTGGCAGTTCTTCCCTTTCATCTTTATGACTTCGTAAATTATCAAAATTGTAACATTTGAGGTAAGAAAGCCCAGCAGCGCTTATTGAGAAAGAAATGTATCCACAGCGGACTACTGTTTGGACCAAAAATGGCTGATTAAACTCTTCTAAGCATCTAAAAAAATTATGATGTTCATTTTCATTTTAATGGCTTCGTAAATTGTCAAAATTGCAAAATTTTGGGTTCAGAAAGACCACCAATAATGATTGAGAAACAAATGCATCCACATCGTACTACCGTCTCTTCGAAAATCTTACTGGTCACGTCATGTACAGTGTGGCCCATATAGTGGTTTCGTTTTGAATCATATGTTATATTATCTGCGACAGCTCTTTTCCGCTCGAAATCTTGACTAAAAATCGATACCATATCTCATACGCAAAGAAAAAATTGTTACCCACAAACGAAAAGTTAGACAAAAGAAATTCGTTTTGCAAAATTCGCAAATGAATTTAATTTGCGGAGAACGCCATTAAAGAATAGAACAAAATATTTTTTTGATGTTTTCTATTTTTTTAATTTCAATTTTCCGAACCCTGCCTTTATTGGAAGTGAAATTCGCAACATTTGTAGACATCATAATTACCTTTAATTGAACATATACAGTCATGGAAAGTAAATTAGCACAAACCTTTGTTATAAAACCAATCATATTTTGTTTTGAAAGAAGTGGCTTCTTTCTTGTCTTGGCTCAAGACCATTTTGCATCTATATTTAATAGAATGCAAATTTATTTTCAAATGGTGACATTTATTACTTGTCAAGGTATTTTCAAGTGGCTTCGCAGCGACTTTTCAACATCAAACCCGGCCTCTTTAAGGAAATGATTCTCACAAACGAACGAGAAGCACAACTCACTTGCCGAATTTACGTTTAAAAAATAGCACCAAGTAATAAAGTACACATGCCATCTTACAAGCATCTCATTGAGTTGCATATGTAAGTATGTGCATATGCAGGTATATTTACCCAGCAATACTTCTGTCGTGCCAACGCTCATTTGTTTTAGTTTTTACTAAAACAGATATTTTTTTTAATTTTTACTAAAAATTAAATTTTTTGCACTCTCATTTTGTATATATTGGTCCAATTGCACCCGCTTATATGTTCAATTAAAGGTAATTATGATGTCTGCAAATGTTGCAATTTACACTTTAACTTAGGAGCAGTGGTGTAGGTACAACCTCCAAAAATTTAAGAAAAAATATTTTTTTCGGAAAAATTTATTTTTTGCTGGCACGAAAAAATCGTAAAAATAGAAAAGAGTCAGAACAAAGTATTTCGTTTAATTTTTAAATAGCTGACATTCTTGTGCAAAAAACAATGTTTATATGTAAAAAATCTATAAATGAATGTAAAAAATCTATGAAGTTAAAACGACGTGAAAACGACATGTACTTCATGTACTGCAAGAAGGACCATAACTTCTACATTTATCCATAGAATTTTTAACTAGACATTGTTTTCTTCGTTTAGATGCTATTACTGCTATTACAAACTATAATAAAATATTCTGTTATCTAATTTGTGAAGGGTTTTTTTGGCTATTGGCAAAAATTGAATATGAAAATATGATTTTTTTTATAACATGATTATGCATTTAAAAAAAATATGAATTTTTTAAAAATATAATTTTTATAAAAATATGATTTTTTAATGAAGATTTTTTAAAAATATCATTTTTTTAAATGTGATTTTTTTAATATGATTTTTTTAAATACGATTTTTTAAATATGATTTAAAAAATTTATATTTGTATGATTTTTTAATATGATTTTTTAAATATGATTTCTTTAAAAAATAAAATTTAGAAAAAAATTGATTTAAAAATACTTTTTTTTCGACATTTTCAATTTTTATGATTTTTTCGTGCCAGCAAAAATATATATTTTCGAAAAAATAATATTTTTTTCCCAAAGACTGTTCCTAAACAAGTGTAATATTTGTAGCCATCATGACTTAACATATAATCGGGTGTTATCGGGCTTATATTTTCAAAATCAGAGTACAAACATTTAAAGTACCTTCGTCGAGAATTGAAATTTTAGTAAGAAAAATTCCCATAAAAATGTTGTAAAATCATTTCGATAAAATGTTTGTTGCATTTACCAGCTCACATTGAAAAAATGAAAGAGCCTAGAAAAATCTCCACCACCATCTACATCACGGACAAACTACACTTGTTTTACGCATATACTTTAGTTCACTCAACTCTCTTTAAAATTGACAATCATCTTTAAATACAGTATGCGTTAAACGTTTTTCGTTTGCCCTAAACATTAATCAAGAAAATTTGGCATATAAGACGTTCGTGCAGAGAAACTATGTTTACCATACACGTTTTGCGGGTAATATTTCCACTGTTATGGTAAAAGTAGATTGTTTGAGACAAATACACTATGTTTGCGATAATGAATGAATTCAAAAGTCATTTCTTGGTAGTTGTTAAGACTTGACCTAGTTTCATTTAGGTTTTTCTTTTCAAAATGTGTCATGCTAACAACACTCCTTCCCATGCAATATCAATTAATATCGCATAAAAGAAAATGGCCTATAATTTTTTGTTTTACTTATATATTCGAAAACTTTTGTTTATAAACTTGTCTGGCTGTGTTTGCATATCTTACAAATATGCAAATTACCATGTTTAAATAAAAGTATACCGGCGGTGGTAACATGTACGATTGTTATATAGCAATATTTGTAGTATAACAGTTAGCTAGCTAGTAATTATTATGTGAGGAAGGAAATATTTGAAGATAATTTCAAAGACCACCACGGCATGCCACGCCAGGTGGTTGTCGAAAGAGAGCAAATACTCTTGTTATTACAAATAAGTAGAGATTGATGACAGGGGAATGATAAGATTATAACTTCCACGGAAAACAATGTGCCCAATTATAACCAGGAAAAAAACAGCAGCATAATATTTACCATTCGAAACATTTTCTCTTCTTAGCTACCTACCACCTCTATTTAAACTATATCCAATTAAATATTTTTGTTTGCAAACGTATACATAGGAGGTGGTACATGTGGCTTAAAGTGGGTCGTGGTTTATACCAAAAAAGAAAAAAGTTCGCAGTTAACACTCCCCTAGGTAAATTTTGGAATTTTTATAGATGATTTCCGAAATCTAGGCAACAAAAAAATTGTGTCCGAGAACAAAAATGTATTTTGTGTCAACAGCTGATTCATAAAATTAACACACAAAAAATATATGGATAATTTGTTTAATAAAATTTCAGTTTTTTGTCAAAGTGTCTTTTATATTTATACTCTCATTTTGGAAATATAAGTCAGATGACATGTTGCAATTAAACGAAATTACCATGGCTACAATTGTTGCGAATTTCACAGTCAAAAAAAAAAGTCTACAAAAATTTATGTTTTCGACAAAAAAAAAATGATTTAAAAAAATATTAAAAAAGTGATTTAAAAAAATTGATATAAACAAAATTATTTTTAAAAAAATTGATTTAAAAAAATGTTCTTTAAAAAATTGATCTAAAAAAATATTCAAAATTTGATATAAAAAATTGATTTAAAAAAAATATATATCTTTTTACAGTGAAAAAAGTCTACGAAAATTTATGTTTTCGACAAAAAAATAAAAAAAATGATTTGAAAAGATGATAAAAAATTGATTTAAAACAGGATTTAAGAGAATTAATTAAAAATGATTTAAAAAATGATTTAAAAAATTGATTTTAAAAAATTATTTAAAAAATAATCTTTAAAAAAATTGATTTAAAAAAATACTTAAAAAAAATATTTAAAAATTGATTATTTTTTTAATATATATTTTTCACAGTGAAAAAAGTCTACAAAAATTTATGTTTTCGACAAAAAATAAAATAGTGATTTAAAAAAATTATTTAAAAAAAAGAAAATTGGTTTAAAAAAATTGATCTAAAAAATATTTAAAAAAATTATTTAAAAATTGATTTTTTTAATATATATATTTTCACAGTGAAAAAAGTATACAAAAACTTATGTTTTCGCCAAAAAAAATGATTTAAAGAAAAATATTTAAAAATTATAAAAAAAATTATTTAAAAAACGGATTTAAAAAAAAATATTTAAGAAAATTAATTTAAAAATTTGGTTTTAAAAAATATTTAAAAAATAATCTTTAAAAAATTGATTTAAAAAATTACTTAATGATTTAAAAATTGATTTTTTTAAATTGGTTATTTTTTTAATAAAGGGTGATTTTTTAAGAGCTTGATAACTTTTTTAATAAAACGCATAAAATTTGCAAAATCTCATCGGTTCTTTATTTGAAACGTTAGATTGGTCCATGACATTTACTTTTTGAAGATAATTTCATTTAAATGTTGACCGCGGCTGCGTCTTAGGTGGTCCATCCGCTGTCCAATTTTGGCATTTCCACGTTTTTGAGTAACAGAGACCCAATTGGTGCGAACGGCGACGAATCGAAAATTGGTGGTCATCATTAACACTGGCCGATACAGCTGCGATATTTTCTTCAGTTCGCACTCTACGTAAGCGTGTTGGTGGTTTAATGTCCAACAATGTAAATTTGGTGCGAAATTTAGTCACAATAGCCCGAATAGCCGCTTCAGTGGGTCGATTAAACTGACCATAAAATGGAAGCGCGCAATGAACTTTCTTAACAGAGCACGCATTTTGATAATAAAATTCAATAATTTGCAAGCGTTGTTCGTTTGTAAGACGATTCATGATGAAATGTCAAAGCATACTGAGCATCTTTCTCTTTGACACCATGTCTGAAATCCCACGTGATCTGTCAAATACTAATGCATGAAAATCCTAACCTCAAAAAAATCACTCTTTATATATTTGTTCACAGTGAAAAAATCTACAAAAATTTATTTTTTGGACAAAAAATAAAAAAATGATCTTTAACAAATTGATTTAAAAAAATTATATAAAAAATTGATTTTAAAAAATTATTTAAAAAAATTGATTTTAAAAATTATTTAATAATTATGTGATTTAAAAAATAATCTTTCAAAAATGATTTAAAAAAAATACTTAAAAAATTATTTAAAAATTGATTATTTTTTTAATATATATTTTTTCACAGTCAAAAAAGTCTAAAAAAATTTATGTTTTCGACAAAAAAATAAAATAATGATTTAAAAAAAAATATACAAAATGTATTTAAAAAAATGATCTTTAAAAAAATTGATCTAAAAAAATATTTAAAAATTGATTTTTTAAATTGGTTATTTTTTTAATATACATTTTTTTCACAGTGAAAAAATATACAAAAATGTATGTTTTCGACAAAAAATAAAAAAATTATTTAAAAAAGGATTTAAGAGAATTCATTAAAAAATTATTTAATAAAATGATTTAAAAAATTGATTTTAAAAAATTATTTAAAAAATAATCTTTAAAAAAATTGATTTAAAAAAATACTTAAAAAATTATTTAAAAATTGATTTTTTAAAATTGATTATTTTTTTAATATATATTAAAAATATATGTTTTCGCAAAAAATAAAAAATGATTTAAAAAATTATAAAAAATTGATTTAAAAAAATGATCTTTGAAAAAATTGATTTAAAAAAAAGATTTAAAAAAATATATTAAAAAAAAATTGATTAAAAAATATTTAAAATTGATTTTTTTAAATTGATTTAAAAAATTTTTTTTTGCTGGCACGAAAAATCCCATTAAAATAGAAAAAATTTAAGGAAAAAATATGAGTCATTCCATATCAAGTGGTACGGTTTTTAACCTCGATAGCTGCGAATGTTTTGAAAGTTTGTGTACATATGTATTCTTCTCAGAAAAAATATTGTATACGTATTTTTTGGAAAAAAAATAGAAAAAACAAGAATTATGTTTAATTTAAGAGTGAAAAAACTACATTTATTTCAAAAAGTTATGTTCATTCAAACTTCTGAAATACTTGACCTGTTTGCAATGCCTTTTTTTTAAAGAAGAGCCGTGTTATATTTTTTAATGTTTTTATAATTTTATTTTGATTTTTCGAAAATTCAGAAAAAAAAAATTAAAAAAATTTATTTTTTTCACTCTTAATTTGGTCATAATTCGTGAAAAAAAATTTCTATTTTTTTTAAATACGTATACAATATTTTTATGAGAAGAATACATACACAAACTTTTAAAACAATCGCAGCTATCGAGGTCAAAAAATGGTACTGCTTGACATGGACTGACTTAATTTAATTTTTTTGTTTAATTTTTTCTAAATCTAACATTTTAACGAAGAATGTGTCTATATGTGAAAGATCTATGGATAAATGTAGAAGTTATGGACATCTTTGTAGAATATTAAAAAAATATGTATGAAAATACATGCCTCTAGCATTCGTAGGGCATAATTATTTCGACAAATTACTTTTCTCCTCTCCATCAATTCCTCTTTTTTTGGTTCACTGTGCAGCATGCGACCTCTGCCACACTCTGTGGTTTACGATTTTTAAATCACTCTATTGCTACCTGCCTTACAAGAAAAAATAAATAAATAAGCCGAAATGTTACACTTCTGTGAATGAAAACAAGAAAAACATAGTTCACAAAACACAAAAACAACAACAATAACAACGAATGAAAATGAATAGTTTTGCGTAAAAAGGGGGCACATCGGAAAAACAACAAGACACAGACAACAAATTTAAACTTAGCCCATTGAAATTGAAAACGAGTGTAAACACCTTACAACAGCGACACCTCACGAAGGGGGCAACACTTGCAGAAAAAAGGTGTGAAAACAGCAACGACACAGAAAAGTACCAAGAAGAAAAAAATACCTGAGGTCAAACAAAAGACAATTGCAAACAAAACCGCACTACACGACATAACACAACGACGACGGCATTGCATTTCCACTTTGCCGACCGACCGACCCCCTTTACGCACAACACAACAACTGGACTTGGCCTCCACCAACACCTCCCCACCACCACCCAGTGTAACAAACAGACAACAAAGGGCTTACAAAAGTCCAAGCACACACAATGATTTATCATTCGATTAGGACCCTTTACACTAAGCTGAAATCGTTGAATGGTGGTGATAAAATGAAGATCGAAAAGTGTCAACAGATACGATCATTTATTCAGATTTTAAGAACAAAGTTGCCACTCCGACGACCACAATTGGCCTACATTTTGAAAATAAATTTGCCACATCTATCACAAGTTGACGATTTTAGTTTAGTGTAAACAGGTATATGCTGATGATAAATCGTTGAGTGTAAAAAGAACCAGAAACATAAAAGCAACAAAGGAAACTGAGACAATTAGTAAGCGAATGAAACGCCATGTGATACGTCGTATCGAGATGTCAAACCGAAAACCTGTTAACCAGTTTAAACAAAAGTCAATTTCGACGGCGTTTTAATGTCGGTTAACCGGCTTTTAAAATGCAAAATAGTTTAGTTATATCCCACAACAACAAAAAAATAGGAGCAAGAAAATGTGAAATAGTGATGATTAGTAGATTAGAGTTTAGATCGGCCCAACATATGGATTTTGAAAAAAAAAAATAGAGAAAGGAAATTACCATGGCTACAAATTTTGCGAATTTCACAGTGAAAAACAGTCTACAAAAATTGATGTTTTCGATAAAAAAAAATATTTAAAAAAATGATTTAAAAAAATTGATATATAAAATATATTTTTACAAAATTGATTTAAAAAATGATCTTTAAAAAAATTGATCTAAAAAATATTTAAAAAAAATAAAAATTGATTTAAAATATATATATATTTTTTTTAAAGTGAAAAAAGTCTACAAAAATGTATGTTTTCGAAATAAAAAATGATATAAAAAGATGATAAAAATTGATTTAAAAAAGGATTTAATAAAATTAATTTAAAAAAAGATTTAAAAAATTGATTTAAAAAAATTGATTTTAAAAAATTATTTAAAAAAACCGATTTAAAAAATTTATTTAAAAAAAAATATTTAAAAAATTATTTAAAAATTGATTTTTTAAAATTGATTATTTTTTTAATATATATTTTTTCACACTGAAAAAAGTCTACAAAAATTTATGTTTTTGACAAAAAATAAAATAATGATTTAAAAAAATGAAATGATTATTAAATTGCATTTACATTTTTAACAAATCAACATAAATCCTACCGAATACTGTAGGTTATCAAAGATAGATAGGATATCATGGCAGGATTGGATCCATTTAGGATCCATTGGATCCATGTTAGGTGTAACAATATCGAGAACTATCGAATTGAGCGATGCATGTCACTCTGGCAGTAAAACAGAAACAACTCGACAACATTGTTGGATGTAGAAAGATTACATAAACTGCAAAACTTCACAATAATTTCGCAATATAAATACAATTAACCAAAAGAGTATTAAAAGTAATGTGAACGATGGAAATTTGGGTTATATTGAAAACCCCGTTTCGCCGGTTTCACCGATTTCGGCAAAACCGGTTTCTTGTAAATTTGCTTTTTTCCTTAAACTAGATACAGATGTGATCTGAATTCCAATTAAATTTCTAAAAATCAAATTATAAGTTCTGAATTTCAAATGAAATTTCTGAATTTCAGCTGTCGAGTTGTGGAAATGAAATGTATTAACTGGGAATCTATTGGTGGAATTTCTGAATATCAATTGGTAAATTATGAATTTCAATTAGAATTCCTGAATTTCAATTACATTTTCTGGATGTCAATTAAGAAAAATTGTAGTAAAACCAAGTAAAAAATACTTAATATGAGAAAATTTCTAAAAATGAAATTATAAGTACTGAATTTCAGCTGACGAGTTGTGGAAATGAAATGTATTATCTGGGAAACTATTGGTGGAATTTCTGAATATCAATTGTAAATTGGCAATTACATTTTCGGGACATCAGTTAAGTAAATTTGTAGTAAATATATACTTAATCTGAGGATTTTTTTCCTTCAACCAAGTAAATTTGTACTCTGCCTGAATAAAATGTTACTTATTAAAAGGAAAAAGTTTAATTAGAATAAGTCCAATTGAACTAATCCTGAGGAAAATGTTACTCAATAATTCAAATAAATTACTTTCTTCAGAGTATGCAACACTCATATCAAAAATGACAACATGGAATAGTTCAAATAGTTCAAGTTACTTCTACCATAATGAATTGAGCTATTTCACCGCGGCAACGTAGACGCCTTCGCGTTGATTGTTTGGAAAAATATTTGAAGTACTTATGACTAAAGTCTTGGCAAACGAACGAGAATTGCTTCTTTGACTACTATTCATACTGTTTTTCTAAACACACTGAATTATTTTTTATAAGTTTTTTTTTTAATACTTGAATGTATGAAAAACATGGCATAAATTTAAGTAAACACATTTTTAAATAAAGATTTCATAAATGGAATTTTTCCATACAAAAAAATGCTTACATTATTTTATTTATTAAAAGCTAGAAAAATTTCTTCCACACAAGTATGAATATACCTAATTGTAAGAAGTTTTTACTAGATTCAAAAATGTTTTTAAATAAATTTAATAACCTATTTTGACTATATATGTCATTTCTTCTGGCTTTGAAATAAGCAAACTATGTATACTCATATCTATCTGGAGTAAAATTGTTAAACTGAATTGGGGAATGGATTTTCAACATATTAAAGAATGATATTTTTCTGAGTGTAAAATTAAAATTTTATTCGTAGGTATCTTTAATATTTGTATTCTCATTTGGGATATATTGGCCCGATCGCTTATACGATCAATTAAAGGTAATTTTGAAGTTTTCATCAAATGTTGCGAATTGCACTTTCACATAGAAACACAGCCTCCAAAACTTTGGAAATTTTTTTTCAAAATTGTTGACACTAAAAAAATAGAAGAAAGTGCGAAAAAAAGTATATTGCTTTATTTTTTAATAGCTACAATTCTAGGCTAAAAATAATGTTTATATAAAAGAAATTATGAATAAATGTAGAAGTTATGATACTCTTTGTAGACGCTAGATATTTAACAAAAAATCATGATATTTTTTAATTTTGGTTTAAATAGCGCGAAAGGTCCCATTACAAATTATAAAAAATAAAATATTGTTTTAATTTGTAACAGCTGGTATTTTAATAAAGAAAACAAATCCTTTTGGAAGATATTCTATGAATAAATGTAGAATTTATGACCATTATGTAGAACTACGGGAATTTAAATTAAAAAACGCATGTCATTTTTTACGTTTTGCTTCTACAAGAAGACCTATAACTTTTACACTAATCCATAGATTTTCTTTAACTAGGCCTTGTTTTGTCAGCTATTACAAAATAAAATATCGCTGTTTTCTAATCGGAAAAGGGATTTTCGCGCTTTTTAAATAAAAATTAAAAAAAAAATTTAAAAGAAATTTTTAGCGTCTACAAGGAGTATTACAATTTCTACATTTATCCATAGATGTTTTTACACATAAACATTGTTTTTTTGCGTTGTTATGTTAGCTATTCAAAAATAAAACAAAATACTTTTTCCGATTTTTTCAGTTTTTTAAGAATTTTTTTTTTTTTCAAAAAAATATTTCTTTTTCCCACTTTTTTGAAGACTATACTTAAAACACTGTTTCTATATGAAAGTGTAATTTGCAATCATGAGTACATTTATTATTAGCATATAACCGGGTGTTATCGGACTTATATTTCCAACATGAGAGTATATTGTAGTATAAAACAAGTAAAAACGGGGTTAAGTTCAGCCGGGCCGAACTTTATATTGAAAAAATAATTTTATAAATAAATATAATATTTTAATTATTTCAAACCATTATTTATTTCAATTAAAAAAAAAAATATTCTTATATTTATATTTTCAAAAAGCTTAAATACCATAAATATTGGTAGATAGAGGGTGCTACAGTTGGTTGTATTTCCATTCTAAAAGTACAAATCCATTATCAGATGTACATAGTGCAAAATAACCTAACTTCATGATTCAATCAATTTTTGTCGTAAAAGAAAAATTACGAATTTGGAAAAAGAACTTTTTATTTTGCGCGTATATGCAGTCAGAGGAATGTATACACCGAATTCCATGATTCCAGCTGCGCCCATTTGTTTGGTACCATTTTTACCCCCTTAACATTTTTACGCAATTAGAATTTCATCATTCTAGCTGTAGTCGTTTAATGGTACTATTTTTATCCGTTTATTTTCCGTGTCTACGCAGTCAAAGGAATGTATACTCCGAATTTCATGACTCTAGCTGCGGTCATTTGGTAGGTACTATTTTTATCTATTTCTATTTTGACCACAAAAAGTACGAATTTCGAAAAATCAATTTATTTTCCGTGTCGACATAGTCAGAGGAATGTATACTCCGAATTTCATGACTCTAGCTGCGGTCATTTGATTGGTACTATTTTTATCCCCTTTTTTCATTTTAACCCCAAAAAGTACGAATTTTGAAAAATACGTTTATTTTACGTGTCTATGCAATCAGAGGAATGTATACACCGAATTTCATTATTCTAGGTACAGCCGTTTGATTGGTACAATTTTTGTCCCTCTATTCCCATTTTACCCCTTAAAAGTACGAATTTGGGAAAAATAATTTAATATTATGTATCTACTCAATTATAGGAATGTACACACCGAATTTCGTGTTTCTAGCTGTTGTCGTTTGATATGTACCATTTTTATCCCTTTTTTGCCCCCATTTCACCCCCTACAAATAAGAATCACTTTATGGTGCACGTTTTTGCTATAAGGGGAATGCACATACAAAATATCAAACAAATATAAACAGACATATTCAAAAAACTGCATAAATACGCTAAAATATTAGGGATTATTTTTGGTATTTTTAGTCCTTGTGAGGGGAATTTTTTTCCCTTTGGAGCTATTTCGCCCCGTTTCAATCCCAACCGATCTACGACTATAAGACGCATTTATGAAAAATTTGAACTTGCCATCTCCTTTCGTTTAATCAATCCCAACCGATCTACGACTATAAGACGCATTTATGAAAAATTTGAACTTGCTATCTCCTTTCGTTTAGATGCTAGCGTGCTTTCAACAGACGGACGGACATGGCTAGATCGTCTTAGACGATCAAGAATATATATACTTTATAGGGTCTCAGGTCGATATTTCAAGGTGTTACAAACGGAATGACAAAGTTAGTATACCCCCATCCTGGAGGTGGAGGGTATAAAAATGTTTAAAAAGTATCATAAAAATACATATAAACATTGTTTTTCTGCGTTAGAAAGTTAGCTATTGAAAAATACTTGTTTCAACTTTTTTTCTTTTTATGATTTTATTCCAGCAACACTAGATTTTTTCAAAATTTGTATTTGAATGTATAACTCGCACTATTTGAAGCCATCGTGAGTGCCTTCAATTGAACATATAACCGGGTTTTATCGGACTTATATTTCCAAAAATGAGAGAACAAATATACGCCGAAAATTTTAATTTTAGTTAAAGAAAATTTCCCGAAAAAAAATAAGTATCGTTTTCGAGTTCAGAAAGCCAAAATACATCAGAAAATATCATCATAAGTCTTAATTTTTATCATTTGCGTTGCTAATGTAGTGCACCACGTCATATATTTATTAATTGCGATTGGAATAAAATATGAAAAATTGATTTTTTGTGTCCTAGTTGCTTATATGCAGATATCGCCTTTTTATCTTCCTGATGACATTTTGGCGATATCATTTTGATTTCTTCTAGATTCAATATCATCCAGAAGCATTCTTTGGTATTGCAATACATTGGGTTTTATATTGCAAACAAAACCTACTATAGCTTTTTTGATTTTCGAAAAGTGTTTATACACTCCACGAGAGTATTATGTCTTTGTGCATTTGTTTGTAACACCCAAAATAAAGCGAGATAGTCCCATTGTTAATTATCGATTTAGCAATGTCCGTCCGTCTGTCTGTCCATCTATTTTCGTAATCACGACACAGGTCGCAATTGTACACAGAACCAAATGAAACTTTGCACAACGAAGTTTTTCGGGATAAGGACGAACGCTATTTAATTTGAAGAAAATCTGTTCAGAGTTAGATATAGCCCCCATACGAATTTCACTCCCGATTTGACTCTTTTCACTCTAGATACCACATATTTTAACAGATTTTCTTCAAAATTGGCAAAACATCTTATATTTCAACTAGAAACACCTGTGGTGAAAATATGTTAGATCGGTTCAGATTTATATATAGCTCCCATACAAATTTCGCTCCCCATTTGACTTTTTCCGCCTTAGAAACCACATCTTTTAACAGATCATCTTCAAATTGGCAAAATATCTTATAAAGGGTGATTTTTTAAAAGCTATAGAAAAGTTTTTCAAAAAAAACACATAAAATTCAGAAATATGCATGAAATCTTTATTTGAATCGATAGTACGGTCCATATAATTTAATGTTTGAAGATTATTTCATGCTAATGTTGACCTTGACTGCGCCTCAAATGATCCATCCGCTTAGTCCAATTTTGGCATTTCCACGTTTTTGAGTAACAGAGACCCAATTGCTGCGAACGGCGACGAATCGATAATTGATGGTCATCATTAACACTGGCCGATACAGCTGCGATATTTTCTTCAGTTCGCACTCTACGTAAGGGTGTTGGTGGTTTAATGTCCAACAATGTAAATTTGGTGCGAAATTTAGTCACAATAGCCCGAATAGCCGCTTTAGTGGGTCGATTAAACTGACCATAAAATGGAAGCGCGCGATGAACTTTCTTAACAGAGCACGCATTTTGATAATAAAATTCAATAATTTGCAAGCGTTGTTCGTTTGTAAGACGATTCATGGTTAAATTATAGACCAAACTGAAGATGTTTGACAGTGAAACAAAACACGAAACGTGCGTCAGCTGTTTAAACCAGTCTTGCCAAAAAGATAATAGCTAAAAAATCACCCTTTATTTACACTAGAAATACTCACGGTGAATATGGGTCAGGTCGGTTCAGATTTATATATAGCTCCAACACAAATTTCACTCCCGATTTGACTTTTTTCGCTCTAGAAACCACATATTTTAAAAGATCTTCAAATTTAGCAAAATATCTTATGTTTGAGACACCCGTGGTGAAAATGGGTCAGATCGGTTCAGCTTGACTTTTTCCGCCCCAATTGAACCTAACACATTATTCTTGAACTGGAAGAACCTATTGTGTAAGTGGGTAACATCACTCCATATTTGTATATAGCCCCGATACAAATATTCTGCTCAATTTTTTTACCGAATTGAATTGTATTCGGATAGAAAGTGGAGTGTATCATATAGTAGGCCCCGCCCGACTTTAGCCTTTCCTAACTTGTTTTTTTTTAATGAATCTAATTTTCTGAAATTTTCTTAAATATGCTTTATAAGTCAGTTTTAAGTATTTATATACGAATAAGGCCGTAAGAGCTGGATTTTGTGAGGTAGAGAAGGGGTGATTTTTTAATCAATTAAATATGAATTGAATGCAACTTTGGTGAATTACTTAATTTTTCAGCGATGCTGAGACATATTTTCATCCCGTTGCTTATGGGCCCAACTACTCCCTTAAATAATAGTAAAAAATAGCATTTAACATTCAATAAAATTACGAAGACAAACATGGTGGGATGGGTTCATTATGCAGGCATTTGTGACGCAAATTCTAAATTCTGCTGCTGCACCAACGATAACAAGATAAACCAAACAAAAAATGGAAGAACATGAAATTCAATACTTGTGACACAAAAGAGCATCGGACGGACGGACGGACAAAGAAACACAAATCACACACGAAAGAGCAGACATGCATGCCGATGCCGAAGGGAAAAATGCAAAAGAAAAAAAAACGTTTGCATTGCGAGGTGTAAAAAATCAACAAATAATGGGACGTCTATAATAACAAACAATTATGTAGTCGTTGTTGTTGTTGCTGATGTTGTTGTAGGACGAGTTGGGTATTATTGACTGACAAGTGGATGACGAACGCGAAATCGACACACTCCAGCACTCCATCGACACCGGTGGCGGCAGTTACTGCGTCAGAAACAGAAAAGAACAAAAAAAAAACAACAACAAAACAAAAAACAAGCACTAGGGAATCCCCTTAAGATACACTTTGAGAAGTGAACACAGAAAAGGGTCTAAAAGTGGTCGGTGGATGGATGGATGGCTGGATATGTGCGTGCAAAAAATGCAGGCTGCACACACATGCATCACATGCGAGTGTACCCCGAGTGCTTTGTTCGCAGGTAAGCCAATAACACCAATACTTACTTACACCGCAGACATACATACATGCGTATGTATGCCCATATGTGTGCACACATTAGAAGGGATTCTTTGAATGAAAAAAGAAAACTTAACAATACCTACCTACCTACAGAAGTGTAATAAAAAAGTGCATACATAACTAATGATCAGACGATCAAAGGTATGCATTCATTTTACTGACATCCTGAGCTTTATACAAAACTATATACATACAACTGAAACAAATTATTAGTTCTGTTACTATTTTATTCGACACACATGTATGAATGTATAATTTCAAACCACTTGTTGATATTTACATTCATACAACCTGTTAATATTCATTATGCCACACGTTGATATTTACTCTACTTGTTCAATATTGCAAGCTACTTGGTTATTTCTATCTAAATTTGTGTATAAAAGACAGAGCAGTTGCTCTGGAAAATCAATTCACATCGAACAATAGAAGCGAGCATTGTAGTTATAAGCGACAGAGCCTTCTAAATAAAGAGTGAAAAGAATTAATAAAAAAAAATAAAACCTTCGAGCTGTTTCCTTTCCTGAAACCATAAAATCTTAGGAACAAGATTGTTTCAATACTATATTATCGGAAATTTCAATAAATATAGAAAACTTTGTTTGTTTTTCGGTTTAACTGATAATTTAAATAAAAAAAAATACTTCAGAAAATAATAAAAAATAACTCTAAATTTTTGGTCGATGCTATATTGTTTTTGTTTGATATTCGTGATCTGTGACCAAATAATAGTTACGCCTCAAAAATTTGAAGCCATAAATCCCCTCCTTGACCACCGTTTTGATGGGCAAATGTAGATAGATGTCTGTGTGAAATTGAATTTAATTTACCCAAAAAATCGAAATATATTTTTTATTTGAAATTTATATTTTTAATTTTAATAATAAAGATATAAAAGATTCGATAACCAAAAAATGGTACAGTTTCAATTTTTTTGGTTTTGAGATGTACTGAAGCAGTGGAACACATTGCATTCCCCTGGCGGGTAAGTTGGACCAGATAGAAAATTACCGCCAACTACACTTTTGTTGCTCCAAGCCCCCTCTATAAATCACCTCTTGTCATAGTTGGTCTATCACTCATCTGGACAACTATAAGAGCTAAAAACCATTGGACAAGTATACTTGCCTACGGTAGCGAAAATAATTAATCACTGTATAACATTTCCGGACTACTTAAAGAAAATCGATGGATAAATGTAGAAGTTATGGTCCTTCATGTCTTCACGTCTGAGTAAATCGATTCATCAATCAATCATTTCAAACTTAAAGTTCGAAGATGTGTGAAATTGTCACGCCCCTTCTGGTACCTCACACACAAATGGTCCATATTAAAACCAATGTAACTTCCAGAAAGAATATCCAGAATCAGCTATATTTTGGTATTTAATAATGTTTTTATAATCACTTTAAGCATACAGAATATGGAGGGATTTTGCCATGCCCCTTTCAGTACCTCCCACACAAATCACAATTAACTATTTAAACTTAAAGCTATACAGATGATCGTAATACTATGAAATATGATATTTGGCAAAGTTTTTATAGGAGTCACATCCACATGGAATGTGGGCGATATTGCCACACCGCTTCTGTCACCTCCCACACAAAGTGACTTTAACTTTGTTTAAAATAAAACGGGTAGTTAAAAATCTTTTTTGAAATTTCAAAATCTTTTTAGAATCACCATAAACCTATAAAATATTTATGCTTTTGTCATGCCCCTTGTTTTATAAATGTGGAAGCTGGGACCATCTGCCACGAACCTTCTATTACCTTCCACACAAATAATCTTGCCTTAGTAAAATTTGATTACTTATAACTTCCGTATATATGTTCTCTGAGAGTGATACTCTAAGTCGGTTTAGCCGACTGAAGCATACTTACTTCTTTTTTCTAATTTCAAACAAATTTCATCTAATCAAACCTTAAAAGAAATAAATTTATATCTTATTTATTATACCCTCCACCTCCAGGATGGGGGTATACTAACTTTGTCATTCCGTTTGTAACACCTTGAAATATCGACCTGAGACCCTATAAAGTATATATATTCTTGATCGTCATAAAAATCTAAGACGATCTGTCTGTTGAAAGCACGCTAGCATCTAAACGAAAGGAGATAGAACGTTCAAATTTTCCATAAATGCGTCTTATAGTCGTAGATCGGTTGGGATTGAAACGGGGCGAAATCGGCCCAAAGGGAACAAATTTTCCCTCACAGGGACTAAAAAAAAACACAAAATAATCCCTAATATTTTAGCGTATTTATGCAGTTTTTTGAATATGTCTGTTTATATTTGTTTGATATTTGGTATGTGCATTCCTCTTATAGCAAAAACGTGCACCATAAAGTGATTCTTATTTGTAGGGGGTGAAATGGGGGCAAAAAAGGGATAAAAATGGTACATATCAAACGACAACAGCTAGAAACACGAAATTCGGTGTGTACACTGTACATTCCTCTAATTGAGTAGATACATAATATAAAATTATTTTTCCCAAATTCGTACTTTTAAGGGGTAAAATGGGAATAGAGGGATAAAAATGGTACCAACCCAACGGCTGTAACTAGAATAATGAAATTCGGTGTATACATTCCTCTGATTGCATAGCCAAGTAAAATACACTGATTTTTCAAAATTCGTACTTTTTGGGGTTAAAATTAAAAAAGGGAATAAAAATAGTACCAATCAAATGACCGCAGCTAGAGTCATGAAATTCGGAGTATACATTCCTCTGACTATGTAGACACGGAAAATAAACTGTTCGTAGTTTTTGGGGTCAAAATAGAAAAAAAGGGATAAAAATAGTACCAACCAAAGAGTCATGAAATTTGGAGTATAAATTCAAAGGATTTTTCAAGGGATACATTGGTACAGAGGGATAAAAATAGTACCAACTAAACGACTACAGCTAGAATGATGAAATTCTAATTGCGTAGAAATGTCGAGGGGGTAAAAATGGTACCAACCAAATGGGCGCAGCTGGAATCATGGAATTCGGTGTATACATTCCTCTGACTGCATATACAAGCAAAATAAAAAGTTTTTTTTTTCCAAATTCGTAATTTTTCTTTTACGGCAAAAATTGATTGAATCATGAAGATAGGTTATTTTGCACTATGTACGTACTTTTGGAATTAAAATATAATAGAAATACAACCAACTGTAGCAACCACTATCCACCAATATTTATGGTATTTAAGCTTTTTTAAAATATAAATATAAGAGTATTTAATTTTTGATTTGAAATAAATAATGGTTTGAAAAAATTAAAATATTATATTTATTTATAAAATTATTTTTTCAATATTTGTTTTGGTTTGGCTATATTAAAAAATTTATATTTTCCTGTAATATTACTGCACTTCTACGAAAACCGACAACCTCTGTGGAATGCAATCCATGGTGGAGGGTATATAAAGTTCGGCCCGGCCGAACTTAACCCCTCTTTTACTTGTTTTTTTATTTATTTTATAAACAAAAATATACCTATATTTATGTAAAATAAAAGAGTAAGACGCTCTAGAAGATTTATGATGGTGTCTCCAGGCACTTACATTATAGCTGTTCATTTGTTTCCATTACTTATTTATATAAAATATTAATAATTTCGACAGCTATCACGTTTATAATTGTTTTAGAGTAACTACCCGGAAACCAATCATGAAATGGAGACCCTTGCTGACACTATTAACTATTAATGAAAAATAAAAATACAAAAAAAATATTTGTTTATAAAATAAATAAGTATAAAAAATTAGAAAAATATATTTTCAAAGATTTGAAACTAGAAGAAATTTGATTGAAATTAGAAAAAAATATATATTAGTATCACATAACACAAAAAAAGTTAGGGTGTGAAGATAAATTCGTATGTTAAATTCGACCCACACCCAAGACACAAACCAATTTAGCTTGTGGAACGTATCTAAAAAAAATATTTTTTTTCGTAAAAAAACACTAAAAATAATAAAAAATAAAAGAAATTATGCAATATTGGTTTAGCAATATTTTTCGCTCCAATAATTTGAATGTATCGAATCAGACAATAGTCCATAAACTATATAAAATAGGTCATATTAGCCCATGTATTGATGTGACATATAAGAGGCGATATCTCGAAAACTAGAATACATGAATCGGGTATTCCAAAGGAAATTATTTAGTCATAGACGAGTAGAATATCCGTCAAAAAAAATCCAGGCCCAAATTCCGGAAATATATAAATTTTATGATATCGTATATAGTATATATCTCAAAAAATATCTCCGATCTCAAACTGAATTTGGACCAACTATTTTTTTGAAAATATTCTACTTACCAAGGGCTAAATAATTGATTTTGGAATACCCGATTCATGTATTCTAGTTTTGCGAGATATCGGGCAATTAAAATTCGATATATATACCCGATATCTAAAAAGCTATATATCTCCGATCTCAAACGGAATTTGGACCCACTCTTATTTGGAAAATATTCTACTTGCCAAGGGCTAAATAATTGCCTTTGGAATACCCGATTCATGTATTCTAGTTTTCGAGATATCGGCTCTTCAATGCCACATCAACATATGAGCTAAAATGGCCTATTTTGTATAGTTTTTGGACTTTTGACTGATTCGATGCATTCAAATAATTGGAACGGAAAATATTGTTAAAAAATAATTATATAATTCCTTTTATTTTTATTATTTTTAGTGTTTTTATGAAAATAAAAAAATATTTTTTTTAATACGTTCCACAAGCTAAATTGATTTTGTGTCTTGGGTGTGGGATGTATTGAACTATTATAACGTATTTCACACCCTTGAAAAAAGTTAAAATTTTTTTTAAATTTCCAAAACACTTCATTTTCCATCCACCCCAATCAAGAAGTGCATTTTTTTCATCTTCTATATGAATATTTGTTAAATTTGATCAAAAGATGTGGGATCTCTTCACCTGAAATTACTCTACTACCCATTCTATAGAAATATATCTGATCGATTTTCAAGAAAAGAAAACATCTTAAAAAACTATTGTAAATGGGTTGTAGTGTGGTTGATCGCGTCAATAAAAGTTACAATTACATTTCAAATCAAATCATACTTGAATTTTTCGATATTAAAAAATTATGAGAAAATGTGGGATAAGTTGAAAAATATTGGGGATTGGACATACATTTGAATCAAATTTATGTAGTTTTTTAGGGGATCGCAACCTATGTATTAGATAATGTATCAAGGATTTATTATAGATGTTTTTTACTTCCCATCTAGTTAAGACTACCAAAACAAAACATATGTGTACTTCATGATCAGTGTTATTGCAACAACTTTCATAGCCCGTTAGTTCCTGATGTCCCCTTAAACATATATTTAAAACGGTTGGTGTAGTAATAACACAGGCTATGTTTTCGTGCATAAATCTTTCATTGTAAATTGTATAGCAGGGTGCGTATGATTGTTTTTAATACGATCTCTACTGAGGTGAATACGTATTACCAATAAAGTTCTTATTAAACATACGCTCCACACTGATTAAATTGAGATATTCAAATTATACTCATTTTCGAATTAGAAAAATACGTTTTTAACGTCAATTAATGTTACAATTACATTTCAAATCAAATCAGACTGGGAATTTGCGATTTAACCCTTTCCGTGGATTTGTCAAATATAATTGACAATTCATATAGTTGCTATTTAACGGCGACTGATGAACGATGCATTAATATTTTTCATATTATGTTTGTTCTATTCTCAGTTATAAAGCTTCCTTTTAGTAATATTCTCGAAATTTTTTGAAACAAAGCTAGTTGTTATACTTTTTTTTTAAGTTTCTGTGTGACGGCTACCCCATAACAAAAAAGCTCTTATACGAGTTTTTAGGACTAGAAAATTTACCATTTACAATTTACAAGGTGATATATAAATGAGATATCTAGAACAAATTTTTAAACAATTGAGAATATTTTAACATGTCTTGGGAGACGCTACGTGTAAAAATATTTATTGTTATTCAAAATGCTTTGACATTGACTTTGAACTATCTTCTATCTTCTGAACGATAATCTTTAGACAAAAATAAATATTGTTCCCATCTTTAGAGGATTGATATTACCTTATATACAAATTTTCAGATATTTTGCTTAAAATACAATTTATACGACACGGAAAGGGACAAAGACAAAGTGTATGGTGCCACTTTATGGATTGAATATAGAGGCTAGGTATGTTCTGAGTTCATACATTTGACACCTCTAGGGGCTTCCTTGGGGCAGTTAGAGTAATGGGAGCGATTTTTATAAAAATGTAGTTTTTGCGAGTCTCCATAAGGAGTGGAGTTGCGGGGTAGGTAAGCTGGGGAAGAGAAATAATGGGGATTAGCCTTCCCCCTTTTCCTCAACTTTGACACCAATTCAAATTAAAATTCGCAAAATTAAATTAAAATTCAAATGAAATTTTTTGAATTTTAATAATTTTTAATTATTTTATTTTAATTTTTAATATTTTCTATTTTTTTTATTGTATTTTTTCTATTGTATTTTCCCCCTTTTCCTCAACTTTGACACCAATTCAAATTAAAAACGCATCAATCGCAAAATTTAATTAAAATTCAAATGATTTTTTTTGAATTTTAATAATTTTTAATTATTTTATTTTAATTTTGAATATTTTTTTATTTATTTTTTTTGCATTTCAATTGATATTTTTTGTAACACAATTAAATAAAGTTATATCGAGATATTATGGAAAAAATACACTCCTTTCAATGGCTGCACGCACAGCACACACAACAAAGAACAGTCAAAAGGAGGGTATTACACATCATTACGATGTAATTCAATGAAATTTAATCTGAATAAACGCTTGCAAGCGGCAAACTGAACTGAACTCGTATTGTAATATGATCTGTCAGAAGCAAAAATCGTTTTAAGTAAATAGTTCGTTCATAGCTGGCTATGTGCGTAGATGGTGATTTGAAACATGTAGAACTTTAAATTGAAATAAAATAATGAGATAAAATAAATTCAAACTGAAAATTTAGTTTATAAGAACGACAATTAATTGACTTTACTGGAAAACTGAAGGGTATATGATTGGATGGGATGTGAAAAAATTAAATTCGATCATTTGTTTTGTAGTTCCCCCCAAGTGGAGGAGGTAGTTGAAATTTTCTACTTGGTCGAATTTAAGGACACTTTTTTTCTCGTCCTTAGTTTTCCAATCAATTGCCATTGACCATGTTCAGAACACACATACACACGCACCAAATACCCATCATTAATGAGGCTTCAAATTGTAACTGAAGGCAGACGAACGGACACATTACGCTGCACGTACGAGTACATACATATTATGCGGCAATACTTGCACGCACATTTTTCCCTGGAATCATGGCAAAATTAAAACGCACGTGCAGCACCAGCAGCAGCAACAAACACAAGTGGAAGGTGATGTAGAGGGAGAAGGCAAAGAAGAAGAGGTAGTGTCGCATAAACACAACAACATGGTTGGATATGGATATGTGCCACAAAATGCAACATACCAAACATATAGGCTTACATATACATATATATACTGTACTGATATAGGGTTATCAAACTGGAGCTATATATATTTCTTGAATTCCAGAGTGACTCGACAGATATCTTTAATGAAAACATGTAAAAAGTTACTGTGCAGATTTCAACATTTGATAAAACTTTAAAGTCTCGTATATTTTTTGTTTAATTCCTTTAATTGATTATAAGTATTTGTATGTAAGTAAGTTTTAGTACGTACGACTATTGGTTTAGCTCAGTGGGATAAAGTAATAAAGCCTAGATTTAAAATATGAGTGCAGATAAACTCTTCATTGGAAATAGTATTTAAAATATTGTCTCATTAAACGGACAAATCTTGTAAATTTATAAGAAATCGCAATACCCTACATTTCGAACTTACAGTGTATAAAATGTTGGATAGTTTTAAGACAAAATTCCAGACTCACTTGCTTTAGTTATAAATCATTTTAAGTTTCCACACACTAATTTGGGTTACGATAATCTAAGATTATAAATTGTCTGTCGGGGTGCGTATGATTGTTTTTAATATAATGTTCACTGAGGCGAATACGTATTGTCAATGTCGTTCGTATTAACCATACGCTCTTGTGATTCGGACGTAGTGAAAATTGGTGTCTTTACCAATGAATTTAACATGAAGTAGTCATAGGAGGGATGTCTTTTATTTTAAAAGACTTAAAACTTATCTCTAAGTTTTTTACTCCCGCTAACGGGAGTAAAACAACAGCGGGCACTCTGGTTGCAACTACGGCATTCTAACCACTTCAGCTATCCTATGTTTTGAGTGGTGAATAAATAAAGCAAATCATTTAGTTCAGCAGAACTGACAATAGGAAACATAAAAAAATATTTATTATTATGAACTAATATATAACGCAAATAAATAATAAATACACACTAATTTAATTTAATATTAAATAAATTAACACTACGTTACTGATATTATGTATTAATATATAATTAATTATAAATAATTAATAATTATTAAAAACATGAGATATTGAAGTACATTAATACACATTTCCAAGCAAAATAGTTTACAGTGTTAAAATTATCCAAAATTAAACATTGTTTATTTATAAAAGTAATAAATAAAGTTATTTTCCCGAGCTGCGTTTCGAACCCGAGACCTTCTGGGTGCAAAGTGGGAACCTTACCTCTGTCACCCCATACTAAAAAGTCATTCCCATTCACTTGTGAAAATGACATTCCTAGAACTATAGATTTTTTGAAAGTTGTTTAAAATAACTTCCTTAAAAGCTGAAGAATTCACATTTGGATTTTGTGCTTCTTACGGAAGTACTTCCATTTTTTGCTGGGTTTTGTTAATAAACCCCGCAAAAAAGCAGGGAAGTACTTCCATCGCATCCTAAAATGCAGAATGAAAATATTTTCCGCTTCTCAGAAAGTTGAAACATCCACAAATTGTGTTAATTAAAAAAACTATTTTTCCCCTTTCGAGGAATTTATTTTTTCAGCTTTAATGCTCTCGATATGCTTTATAATGGTGGTTCCTAGTAATTACATTAAAATCATTCCTTTTATATAAATATTCATTCTTACGCATGGAATAAATTTTTATTACATCTTAAATTGTTATACAAATTGACTTATTTGCACCGCTGAAAAAGAACTCCAACAACATAGAAATTTAATAACAATGAGCATGTATTATAAAACGATGAAAAGGCTCCATAAAAGAAGGAAATTCATTAATGAAGATCCAATTTTCCTCAACTTGCGGGTCACAAGCTGCGTATATATTTCACTTCTTTGGATGGTCCATTTTTTCTGGGACACTAATAAAGACATTATCATTATGATGAATTTTCATTGAAATTTTGATTGATTTTGCAAAAAAAAAAACATTTTGAAAAAAAAAATCGTGAAAAATAGAACACATTATTTCACCACTTCCAAACTCACACCGTCGTTGAAAAGGACATATAAAAACACTACTTTAAAATTTAAAAGGATCAATTAATGTAATCATTTCAAACATCAAAATAAATGAAATAAAATTGTAAAAACTTTGAAAAATCTAAGAATGGACACAACTTAAAAAAAATCGTATTTTCAGCACTGTTAAATTGACCATACTCGCATAAAATATTTTTATTAGAAGAACGCATGAAAATAAACTTTCAAAATAATCCAATCTATAGAGGTAAAAAATTTTACCGTTTGACTCATATATCCATTATTTGATTTTAATATATCCAACCTCTCCAAAAAATTGTGAATATTGAGCCAAATCATGCATAACAATACATATCAACCCGAAGAACTCATACGGTTTCGGTGTTTTTTCCACAGTGCGTATTAGTAATATTAATATAAAGTACACATGGGCGGATGAGTGTTACTAATGTCTTTGGGTATAATAATCATACGCTGTGCTATTTATGTGCCTGTATTTAAAAAACTATTTATAAAGCTTAAGGGCCTGGGCTGTCAACCAAAGGTATTAAAAAATCTAAAGTCTTCAAGATACCGACGTATTGAAATTTCCATTGTTTATATAAAAAGTAGTCAACAAATTTCCCTCAGAATATTCATAGTAACTGCAACAAGAGTTATAACCTGGGATCAAATTACGAAGACGCTGAAAGTACGAATTTGGAAAATATTGTTATTTTGCGGGTCTACACAGTCAGAGAAATGTCTAAGATTCTGCATGCAGCCGTTTGATTGGTACCATTTTTATCCCCTTTCGAAGTATATTGCGATATTCATTATTCTGGCTGCAACCGTTTGATTAGTACCATTTTAATCCCTTTACGCCCCGTTATCAAAAATAAAAAATACGATTTCGATAAAGTTTTTTTATAGAACCCGATTTCTTTTATACTGATGGCAGCCATTTGATCGGTACCATATTTATCCCTTTTTTCACATGCCCCCCTTAAAAAAATGAATTACGAAAAATCCTTATATTTTCATATTAAAAGGATATACTCACCGAATTTTATGTTTCTAGTTGCTGTCGGTTGTTTGGTACCATATTTGTCCCTTTATGAGCATTTTGACCCTAAAAGTACGAATATCGAAATATCGCTTTATTTTTCGAGTCTACACAACCAGAAGGAAGTATGCAGTGATATTCATTTTTCTGGACGCAACCGTTTGATTAGTACCATTTTTAACCCCTTTCGCCCTCAAAAGTTAAAATTCCAAAAATATTCATTATTTTGCACGTATTTACCGAGTGTACCGAATTTACACTAATTGAATTTTATAATTCTAATGCAGTAAAAAGGGATAAATATGGTACCGATCAAATGTACCATATTTATCCCTTTTTCGCATTTCTCCTTTAAAGTAAATAAATTCGAAAAATCCTTCTATTGTATGTGTATATTAAAAGGATGTATAGGGTATACATCCTTTTGTCGTTTGATTGGTACCATTTGTATCCCTTTTTGTCCATTTTGACCCTAAAAGTATGAATATCGAAATATAGCTTTATTTATTGTGTTTACGCAGTCAGAGGGGAGTACACATCGTTGTCCACTATTCTAGCTGCAGCCTTTTGGTTGGTACCATTTTTATCCCCCTTTCCGTTCCGTTTTCCATAATATTTCAAATTTCGAGAAAGTTCTTTATTTTGCACGCATATACTATCTATAATTCCAATGCAGCCATTTGATTGTTACCTTTTTTCACATTCTCCCTTTAAATGTAAAAAATTGAAAATCCTTCTATTTTAGGTGTATAGTCTATTAGAAGGATGTATCCACTAAATTTCAAGCTTCTGGCTGCAGACATTTAGCCAGTACCAATTTTATCCCTTTTTTCCATTTTGACCCTAAAAGTACGAATTTCGAAATATAGCTTTTTTTCGTGTTTACGCAGCCAGAAGGAAGTATACACTGAATACGAATGTACATTAATTGAATTTTATAATTTTAAAGCAGCCAGTAAAAAGGGATATATATGGTGCCGATCAAATGTACCATATTCATCCCTTTTTCCACATTTCCCCCATAAAAGCACTAATTTCGAAAAATCATTCTATTTATGCTATATTAAAAGGATGTACACACTGAATTTCTTGTTTCTAGCTGCAGTCATTTGTGTATCTGGCTGAGAATGGTCAGTAGAATTTTTATACCTTTTTGTCCATGTTGTCCCAAAAATTACGCATATCGAAATATCGCTTAATATTTCGAGTCTACGCGATATTCATTATTCTGGCCGCAACCGTTTTATTAGCACCATTTTTATCTCCAATCGCCCCCAAAAGTTCAAATTCTGTATATTTTCTTTTTTAGCAGGAATATTTTATGAGATTTTTTGAGTTGAATTTTATAATTCTAATGTAGCCCTTTGATTAGTACCTTATTTATCACCTTTTCTTCATGTCCCCCTTAAAAATACGAATTTCTTATTAAATGTAAACGTCGAATTGTATGTTTCAAGCTGTTGGCAGTTGATTGGTACTATTTTTGTCCCCTTTTGCCTATATGACCCTATATATCGTCAGGCGAATGTACACTAATTGCATTTCATAATTCTCACGCAGTACGAATTTCGAAAAAATCTTTATATTTAAAAAAAAGTCTTTAAAAATCTTTATATTTATAAATATATCAAACGGTATTTTGGTACTATTTTTATCCCTTTTCTTCCATTTTGGCCCTAAAAGTACGTATATCGAAAGATTACCAGATGGAAGTATTCAGCGATATTCATTATTTGATTAGTACCATTTTTATCTACTTTCATTATATATAACTTGATCATATTTGATAACCCTTTGCATGTACATATGTGCAACCGTGTGATATTACAGATTTTACGGTCATTGTCACTTTTTGTCGTTGCTGTTTGGTTTACGACACAGCACGACATGGTGGTGGCACCAGTTTCGAGCAAAGTGTAAGGATTCATTCGCAAACCTTGTCGCAATTCGATATTTATTGACATAGGTCGGGTCGGTTGCTTGGTCGGTCGTCGGCATGTTAGTTAGGCAGGATGGAAGGAGGCGATGGAGGCGAAACCAAAAATACAAGTGTAAACCAAAGACCACCAACTAAAATTTGTTGAAAGGCAAATAAAACACATGAATGTGCGTGTGTGAGTGAGTTGTCCTCACGAGCCTGTGAATATCCCCCCCAAATAACGATGACGTTTATTATGGTGATGATGATGAGATGAGAATGTGGAAAATATCGGTTGTTTTGGCTTTTGCCACATCCTCCACATAATGACTGTAAAATTCTGTTGAATGCATCGAACGACCAGTCAGCCAGCCAGCCAACCGGGTTCATTTGTAAAGGGTGATTTTTTAAGAGCTTGATAACTTTTTTTTAAAAAAAAACGCATAAAATTTGCAAAATCTCATCGGTTCTTTATTTGAAACGTTAGATTGGTCCATGACATTTACTTTTTGAAGATAATTTCATTTAAATGTTGACCGCGGCTGCGTCTTAGGTGGTCCATCCGCTTAGTCCAATTTTGGCATTTCCACGTTTTTGAGTAACAGAGACCCAATTGGTGCGAACGGCGACGAATCGAAAATTGGTGGTCATCATTAACACTGGCCGATACAGCTGCGATATTTTCTTCAGTTCGCACTCTACGTAAGCGTGTTGGTGGTTTAATGTCCAACAATGTAAATTTGGTGCGAAATTTAGTCACAATAGCCCGAATAGCCGCTTCAGTGGGTCGATTAAACTGACCATAAAATGGAAGCGCGCAATGAACTTTCTTAACAGAGCACGCATTTTGATAATAAAATTCAATAATTTGCAAGCGTTGTTCGTTTGTAAGACGATTCATGATGAAATGTCAAAGCATACTGAGCATCTTTCTCTTTGACACTATGTCTGAAATCCCACGTGATCTGTCAAACACTAATGCATGAAAATCCTAACCTCAAAAAAATCACTCTTTAAAAACAACCAAAACGAGTCGCACACACACACACACGCACACACATGACAAACTCAGGGTACAATGACCAAATGGGATTTTAGTTGGAAAAAATAATGACAGCCAAAAATAAACTCATATTTATGGACACATTTCATGTTTGGTTGGGGGGCCAGCCAGCCAGCCAGCCACCACACATCATATGGATGGATGGATGGATGGATGTATCTGCTGCACTACACGATTGATGTTTTGTATTTATATAGGGAGGGACGAACGGGAGGGATGAATGGACTGGATGGGATGGGACAGACGGACGGACTGCTGACTGGTTCGTTCGCTCGTTCGTTCGTTGTGGCCGGGATTTTTCTGTTTTTAATTGAAATGTTTTGAATTTCATAGCCAAAGACATGATTAATAATTAATGTAATTAAAAACTTATGGCCAATAATCATGTGATTCGTGCAAATATCTTAGCATGTACTCTTGATACTGCTCATTTACTGTACTCTACTGTACTGTACTGTTCAAGTTATTCATCTTTAAGAGTTTGGCCGATTTCACTTCAGACTTCTTTTTTGGTAGCCATAACCGCAGTCGCAGCCATTACAAGAGCAGCGAGCAGGGATGGCCTAACCAACACATGATCGACGATACGACATTTTACTAGTTTCATATTGACAAATAAATCAATGTCGAACAAAAAATAGAAATTGGAGGGTAGTTTTGCCCTGGTCCACAGAGATTCGTTCGCATATAACGATTAAATAAAAATATGAAGAACTAACGTCGCACTGTATCAGAATCAAAATCCATCTGCCAAAATTCAATATCTTTTGTTCTAGTAGACATTTTTGAGTTGTGTAAAAAACCAAAATTAGACAAGGACAAGGATTTTTTGCACTAAATGTATCATATCTTCCAATTTCGTGCAGTCAAGAGTTACCCTACAAAAAACTGGAAACCCTCCAACCTTTCCAAATATGTATATATTTCGTTAAAGGTTTTTGAAGGAAAAAAGTTGTGTTGGTCCAAAGTCAGACATTTCTTCAAAACGGATATTTTTTAAAATATTTATTACAAACAACTATATTTGTCACAAACATAGTTTTGGCAACATAATAAAGCTAAGAAACCACAATTTCTAATAAAAAAAATGAGTGCAAAATTTCTTAAAATATGTCAGAAACAGTTCGACAAAATTAAAATGAAGAAATTACGTTTTTTCAAATTTTTTCATTTTCTTTTTCGAGTCTACGCAGCCAGAGGGAAGTAAATTATTCTAGCTGTAGTCGTTTGTTTGTACCATTTTTATCCCCTTTATTTTTTTATTATTTTTTATTTTGCACGTATATACTGTCCGAGGAATATGCGCTAAGTGCATTTTATAATTCTAATGCAGTCATATTTACCCCTTTTTCGAATACAAATTTCTTATTAAAACCATTCAACCTGTTGTGTTGGTCCAAAGTCAGACATTTCTTCAAAAAGGATATTTTTTAAAAAATGTATTACAAACAAACTATATTTGTCATAAACATAGTTTTGACATCATAATAAAGCTAATAAACCACAATTTCTAATAAAAAAAATGAGTGCAAAATTTCCTAAAATTTGTGAGAAACAGTTCGACGAATTTAAAATGAGGAAATTACGTTTTTTTTAATTTTCAAAATCTGAAAAACGTAAAAATCTGTAATACAAAAAAAAATAAAATTTTTTTCGCTTTATTAACAAATACGTTTAAAAAAACAATAAAAACAAAAAAATAATAATTATTGATTTATTTTTATTGAAAAAAAAAATAAATATAAAATTTTTTCAAATTATTTTATTATTTTTAAAAATATTCACATCAGTATACTCGAAGCGATCAGAGTCTGATCATCGGACTGTGCAAAACAAATTTCGTTAAAAATTAGTTTTATGAAAAAAAAAATTGAAAATTCATTATATATATAAATAAAGACAACCTAAGGAAGAGGATAAACAAGTAAAAAAGGCGTTAAGTTCGGCAGGGACGAACTTTATATACCGTCCACCATGGATTGCATTCCACAGAGGTTGTTGATTTTCGTACAAGTGCAGTAATATAACAGGAAAATATATTTTTTAAAATAGCCAAAAACAAATACAAATATTGAAAAAATAATTTTATAAATAAATATAATATTGTTGTAGGTACTGCTGAAGACTTCAGGACAACCTTTTGTCTTAAACCAAAATAAATGACAACACATACAACATAACAGACCAACTATACATACAAACAACAACAATACACACGAGGTACAGTGAAGTCGGGACATACCGTACAACAACAACCTTTGCATTGTTGCGAGCGATGCGAGCACATGCATAACATTGAATTGGCAAAGTGAGATTTTTAGTGTGTCGACTTAGTTCGGTGGAATATTTTGTTTATCAGCGCTTCTCATTTGTCATATGTGACCGCTGGTACTAATATTAACCCTGATTTAAGTCAAAGACATACATTCGTTGCGAAAGTTCTGACGAGATGGGGTAGCGCCCATCGAAACTATTCAGTCAACTTTTAGCAGCAACAATAAATGTCTCACTTTGCCTTTTTGCTAATTTTGGGTTCTGCTGAAGACTTCAGCACAACCTTTGGTCTTAAACCAAAATAAATGACAACACATAAATATAATATTTTTATTATTTGAAACCACGCATACAAGGCAAGGCTACCAATAGGCTTATACTATATATAAAAAATAACACTTCAAGTAAATTAAATATATATATATATATTCAAACATGTAAGGAAAGACTAAAGTCGGGCGGGCCGTCTATATGATACCCTACACCACTCCCAGCGTATATACTTCGCTTTTGTTACTAAACCCAGGTGTTTCATGGGAGCAATTTTATGAAGTTCATATAAATTATACAGAATACTATAAATTCATCTTTAGTCATATTTAACGAATATGGTAATGGAATATGGAAATATGGAATATGATAATTGATGCAATTTTCCGGCAGACAAATACAAATTTTACAGTAGTAATAGGATGAATCGGATCGCCATTTGAAAGGGAGTCTATTACAACATGGAGTAATAGAGTAGAATGGGGCCACATTTGGGTTATTCCAAAGTATGGACACATACTTAGTTGAAATATAATATAATCTGCAAAAATTTGAAAAAAATCCGATGTAAAATTTGAGTCCTTGAGGGATAAAAATTAAAATGGGGCCATTTGTAAGGGCGCTACATTAAAAAGTGTTTCCATATAGATCAAAGTAGGTATTCTTAGTTGAAATATGACATGATATGCAAAATTGTATCGAGATCCAATGCACGATATGGGATCTAGAGATGTATTAGAGTAGAATGGGGGCCCAATTTGTATGGGGGTTATACCAAACTATGGACCCATATATTTGACTTTCATAGTATGTATCCTTAGTTGAAACATAATATAATCTGCAAAATTTGAAAAACTTCTGATAAAAAATGTGGGTCCTAGAGAGGTAATAATTCAAAGGGGGCCCACTTGTAAGGTGCTACATTAAAAAGTGGGCCTTTATAAATCACTTTTAATGTAGATATTCTTTATTGAAGTATAACATGATCTGCAAAATTCAGCTGGGGATTCTAAGCCGATCCGTATACTTAAAGGTGGGTCTAGCTCAATTATTTCTTGGTGTTACAAGCATTTTGGCGGAAGAGTAACTTTTAATACCCTAGTCCACAAAGTGGTGTAGGATATAAAAAGCTTTATACCATAAATATTGGTAGATAGTGGGTGCTAGAGTTCGACGAATTTCCATTCTATGTTAAATGTTGAAAATCCATTACCACATGTGCATAGTGCAAAATAACCTAACAACCATTTTTTGCCGTAAAAGTAAAAAAGTACAAATTTGGAAAATCTTTTTATTTTGCTCGCCTAAGCAGTCAGAGGAATGTATACACCGAATTCCATGATTCTAGCTGCGGCCATTTGTTTGGTACCATTTTTATCCCCTTTATCCTATTTTACCCCCTTAAGAGTACCACTTTCTAAAATCTTTTTATTTCATATGTCTATGCAATTAGAGGGATTTACACAACGAATTTCATCATTCTAGTAAGTCATTTAGTTGGTACTATTTGTATCCCTCTGTATCCCCTGAAAGTACGAATTTTGAAAAAACCTCTTATTTTTCGTATCTACACAGTCAGAGGATTGTATATTCCGAATTTCATGACTCTAGCTGAGGTCATTTGATTGGTACTATTTTTATCCCTTTTTGACTCCACTTGGGTCTCTATTTCGGGCAATTAGAGCGGTGCGAGTAACTTTTATAAAAATTTAGTTTTTGTATTGGAGCCCCCCTTAAAAGGTGACTTTTCGCAAAAATGTTGGTTAGAAAAATTAAAGGAAAAATTTTACGTCTCTGGGGCGACTCCGAAACAATTTTGGGGCCAACCGAGACTCTGGTCTGTTGCTGAATTAACTAGCTACAATGGTTTTAGTCACCCGGCTCAATCCCTGCACCCAAAATTCGAATATAAGTTTACTTTCCATTGTAATTCATATCAAATAAATAAATAAAATTCTTCGGATGCTCTCTTTTTCTTGGATAGTTTGCTTGGTTTTAAATTTGTAATTAATTAATTAATTTGTTTTTTAAAAAGATAAATCTATAAAAGTTATTTGTGTACGTCTATTACTTACGGCAAGTAAATTAAATAATATATAAATATATATCTAAGCAAATAAGACAATATTACCTGAAACGATAAAAAATATAAAAAAAATTAGTCAAAAATCATTAAAGGCATATTCTAAACAAAAATACAAATAACAATATTATGGTAAAAAGAAAAATAGACAATAAATTCCTTAAAAGTAATGCACAACCAACCAACATGTATATGTTTCGCAATTTCAAATTCGGAAACGGCGATCAACAACATTTGAATTTCAATTCATCCATCATCAGTCGGACAGAATAGAAATACTTGGAAATGAATAAATGGTTCGACACCTCCTATCAATTTGCCTAAGTACCTCTGGAATGATATGAATAAATAAATCACTTTTTCGACACCTGTCGGCGTGTGAGTATTTTGTTTTGAATTCACAGCCCATGATAGACAATTAAGTAGTCAATAAATTGTCATTGAGGCGGCACTATGTATTTTGTAACAATGTATAACAATATATTATTATATTCAATTAATTGCCACCATAGGGGCCAGGGAAAATTGTTATTTGTTCTATTTAAATAAAAATAACCATAGGGGTGTTTTGTAACCTCAAGCTCAATAGAAATATGAAAACAAAATTAGACCGAAAGTAAATACAATTTGTGCTACTGCATACACGGAAAATATTTATATCAATAAATTTTTATACAAATAAAGTGGAAGTTTAAATAGACTCTATTAAAATAGATCGTAACATTTTTCAAAACTAGTTAAATAGTTAAATAGTTAAATAGTTAAATAGTTAAATAGTTAAATAGTTAAATAGTTAAATAGTTAAATAGTTAAATAGTTAAATAGTTAAATAGTTAAATAGTTAAATAGTTAAATAGTTAAATAGTTAAATAGTTAAATAGTTAAATAGTTAAATAGTTAAATAGTTAAATAGTTAAATAGTTAAATAGTTAAATAGTTAAATAGTTAAATAGTTAAATAGTTAAATAGTTAAATAGTTAAATAGTTAAATAGTTAAATAGTTAAATAGTTAAATAGTTAAATAGTTAAATAGTTAAATAGTTAAATAGTTAAATAGTTAAATAGTTAAATAGTTAAATAGTTAAATAGTTAAATAGTTAAATAGTTAAATAGTTAAATAGTTAAATAGTTAAATAGTTAAATAGTTAAATAGTTAAATAGTTAAATAGTTAAATAGTTAAATAGTTAAATAGTTAAATAGTTAAATAGTTAAATAGTTAAATAGTTAAATAGTTAAATAGTTAAATAGTTAAATAGTTAAATAGTTAAATAGTTAAATAGTTAAATAGTTAAATAGTTAAATAGTTAAATAGTTAAATAGTTAAATAGTTAAATAGTTAAATAGTTAAATAGTTAAATAGTTAAATAGTTAAATAGTTAAATAGTTAAATAGTTAAATAGTTAAATAGTTAAATAGTTAAATAGTTAAATAGTTAAATAGTTAAATAGTTAAATAGTTAAATAGTTAAATAGTTAAATAGTTAAATAGTTAAATAGTTAAATAGTTAAATAGTTAAATAGTTAAATAGTTAAATAGTTAAATAGTTAAATAGTTAAATAGTTAAATAGTTAAATAGTTAAATAGTTAAATAGTTAAATAGTTAAATAGTTAAATAGTTAAATAGTTAAATAGTTAAATAGTTAAATAGTTAAATAGTTAAATAGTTAAATAGTTAAATAGTTAAATAGTTAAATAGTTAAATAGTTAAATAGTTAAATAGTTAAATAGTTAAATAGTTAAATAGTTAAATAGTTAAATAGTTAAATAGTTAAATAGTTAAATAGTTAAATAGTTAAATAGTTAAATAGTTAAATAGTTAAATAGTTAAATAGTTAAATAGTTAAATAGTTAAATAGTTAAATAGTTAAATAGTTAAATAGTTAAATAGTTAAATAGTTAAATAGTTAAATAGTTAAATAGTTAAATAGTTAAATAGTTAAATAGTTAAATAGTTAAATAGTTAAATAGTTAAATAGTTAAATAGTTAAATAGTTAAATAGTTAAATAGTTAAATAGTTAAATAGTTAAATAGTTAAATAGTTAAATAGTTAAATAGTTAAATAGTTAAATAGTTAAATAGTTAAATAGTTAAATAGTTAAATAGTTAAATAGTTAAATAGTTAAATAGTTAAATAGTTAAATAGTTAAATAGTTAAATAGTTAAATAGTTAAATAGTTAAATAGTTAAATAGTTAAATAGTTAAATAGTTAAATAGTTAAATAGTTAAATAGTTAAATAGTTAAATAGTTAAATAGTTAAATAGTTAAATAGTTAAATAGTTAAATAGTTAAATAGTTAAATAGTTAAATAGTTAAATAGTTAAATAGTTAAATAGTTAAATAGTTAAATAGTTAAATAGTTAAATAGTTAAATAGTTAAATAGTTAAATAGTTAAATAGTTAAATAGTTAAATAGTTAAATAGTTAAATAGTTAAATAGTTAAATAGTTAAATAGTTAAATAGTTAAATAGTTAAATAGTTAAATAGTTAAATAGTTAAATAGTTAAATAGTTAAATAGTTAAATAGTTAAATAGTTAAATAGTTAAATAGTTAAATAGTTAAATAGTTAAATAGTTAAATAGTTAAATAGTTAAATAGTTAAATAGTTAAATAGTTAAATAGTTAAATAGTTAAATAGTTAAATAGTTAAATAGTTAAATAGTTAAATAGTTAAATAGTTAAATAGTTAAATAGTTAAATAGTTAAATAGTTAAATAGTTAAATAGTTAAATAGTTAAATAGTTAAATAGTTAAATAGTTAAATAGTTAAATAGTTAAATAGTTAAATAGTTAAATAGTTAAATAGTTAAATAGTTAAATAGTTAAATAGTTAAATAGTTAAATAGTTAAATAGTTAAATAGTTAAATAGTTAAATAGTTAAATAGTTAAATAGTTAAATAGTTAAATAGTTAAATAGTTAAATAGTTAAATAGTTAAATAGTTAAATAGTTAAATAGTTAAATAGTTAAATAGTTAAATAGTTAAATAGTTAAATAGTTAAATAGTTAAATAGTTAAATAGTTAAATAGTTAAATAGTTAAATAGTTAAATAGTTAAATAGTTAAATAGTTAAATAGTTAAATAGTTAAATAGTTAAATAGTTAAATAGTTAAATAGTTAAATAGTTAAATAGTTAAATAGTTAAATAGTTAAATAGTTAAATAGTTAAATAGTTAAATAGTTAAATAGTTAAATAGTTAAATAGTTAAATAGTTAAATAGTTAAATAGTTAAATAGTTAAATAGTTAAATAGTTAAATAGTTAAATAGTTAAATAGTTAAATAGTTAAATAGTTAAATAGTTAAATAGTTAAATAGTTAAATAGTTAAATAGTTAAATAGTTAAATAGTTAAATAGTTAAATAGTTAAATAGTTAAATAGTTAAATAGTTAAATAGTTAAATAGTTAAATAGTTAAATAGTTAAATAGTTAAATAGTTAAATAGTTAAATAGTTAAATAGTTAAATAGTTAAATAGTTAAATAGTTAAATAGTTAAATAGTTAAATAGTTAAATAGTTAAATAGTTAAATAGTTAAATAGTTAAATAGTTAAATAGTTAAATAGTTAAATAGTTAAATAGTTAAATAGTTAAATAGTTAAATAGTTAAATAGTTAAATAGTTAAATAGTTAAATAGTTAAATAGTTAAATAGTTAAATAGTTAAATAGTTAAATAGTTAAATAGTTAAATAGTTAAATAGTTAAATAGTTAAATAGTTAAATAGTTAAATAGTTAAATAGTTAAATAGTTAAATAGTTAAATAGTTAAATAGTTAAATAGTTAAATAGTTAAATAGTTAAATAGTTAAATAGTTAAATAGTTAAATAGTTAAATAGTTAAATAGTTAAATAGTTAAATAGTTAAATAGTTAAATAGTTAAATAGTTAAATAGTTAAATAGTTAAATAGTTAAATAGTTAAATAGTTAAATAGTTAAATAGTTAAATAGTTAAATAGTTAAATAGTTAAATAGTTAAATAGTTAAATAGTTAAATAGTTAAATAGTTAAATAGTTAAATAGTTAAATAGTTAAATAGTTAAATAGTTAAATAGTTAAATAGTTAAATAGTTAAATAGTTAAATAGTTAAATAGTTAAATAGTTAAATAGTTAAATAGTTAAATAGTTAAATAGTTAAATAGTTAAATAGTTAAATAGTTAAATAGTTAAATAGTTAAATAGTTAAATAGTTAAATAGTTAAATAGTTAAATAGTTAAATAGTTAAATAGTTAAATAGTTAAATAGTTAAATAGTTAAATAGTTAAATAGTTAAATAGTTAAATAGTTAAATAGTTAAATAGTTAAATAGTTAAATAGTTAAATAGTTAAATAGTTAAATAGTTAAATAGTTAAATAGTTAAATAGTTAAATAGTTAAATAGTTAAATAGTTAAATAGTTAAATAGTTAAATAGTTAAATAGTTAAATAGTTAAATAGTTAAATAGTTAAATAGTTAAATAGTTAAATAGTTAAATAGTTAAATAGTTAAATAGTTAAATAGTTAAATAGTTAAATAGTTAAATAGTTAAATAGTTAAATAGTTAAATAGTTAAATAGTTAAATAGTTAAATAGTTAAATAGTTAAATAGTTAAATAGTTAAATAGTTAAATAGTTAAATAGTTAAATAGTTAAATAGTTAAATAGTTAAATAGTTAAATAGTTAAATAGTTAAATAGTTAAATAGTTAAATAGTTAAATAGTTAAATAGTTAAATAGTTAAATAGTTAAATAGTTAAATAGTTAAATAGTTAAATAGTTAAATAGTTAAATAGTTAAATAGTTAAATAGTTAAATAGTTAAATAGTTAAATAGTTAAATAGTTAAATAGTTAAATAGTTAAATAGTTAAATAGTTAAATAGTTAAATAGTTAAATAGTTAAATAGTTAAATAGTTAAATAGTTAAATAGTTAAATAGTTAAATAGTTAAATAGTTAAATAGTTAAATAGTTAAATAGTTAAATAGTTAAATAGTTAAATAGTTAAATAGTTAAATAGTTAAATAGTTAAATAGTTAAATAGTTAAATAGTTAAATAGTTAAATAGTTAAATAGTTAAATAGTTAAATAGTTAAATAGTTAAATAGTTAAATAGTTAAATAGTTAAATAGTTAAATAGTTAAATAGTTAAATAGTTAAATAGTTAAATAGTTAAATAGTTAAATAGTTAAATAGTTAAATAGTTAAATAGTTAAATAGTTAAATAGTTAAATAGTTAAATAGTTAAATAGTTAAATAGTTAAATAGTTAAATAGTTAAATAGTTAAATAGTTAAATAGTTAAATAGTTAAATAGTTAAATAGTTAAATAGTTAAATAGTTAAATAGTTAAATAGTTAAATAGTTAAATAGTTAAATAGTTAAATAGTTAAATAGTTAAATAGTTAAATAGTTAAATAGTTAAATAGTTAAATAGTTAAATAGTTAAATAGTTAAATAGTTAAATAGTTAAATAGTTAAATAGTTAAATAGTTAAATAGTTAAATAGTTAAATAGTTAAATAGTTAAATAGTTAAATAGTTAAATAGTTAAATAGTTAAATAGTTAAATAGTTAAATAGTTAAATAGTTAAATAGTTAAATAGTTAAATAGTTAAATAGTTAAATAGTTAAATAGTTAAATAGTTAAATAGTTAAATAGTTAAATAGTTAAATAGTTAAATAGTTAAATAGTTAAATAGTTAAATAGTTAAATAGTTAAATAGTTAAATAGTTAAATAGTTAAATAGTTAAATAGTTAAATAGTTAAATAGTTAAATAGTTAAATAGTTAAATAGTTAAATAGTTAAATAGTTAAATAGTTAAATAGTTAAATAGTTAAATAGTTAAATAGTTAAATAGTTAAATAGTTAAATAGTTAAATAGTTAAATAGTTAAATAGTTAAATAGTTAAATAGTTAAATAGTTAAATAGTTAAATAGTTAAATAGTTAAATAGTTAAATAGTTAAATAGTTAAATAGTTAAATAGTTAAATAGTTAAATAGTTAAATAGTTAAATAGTTAAATAGTTAAATAGTTAAATAGTTAAATAGTTAAATAGTTAAATAGTTAAATAGTTAAATAGTTAAATAGTTAAATAGTTAAATAGTTAAATAGTTAAATAGTTAAATAGTTAAATAGTTAAATAGTTAAATAGTTAAATAGTTAAATAGTTAAATAGTTAAATAGTTAAATAGTTAAATAGTTAAATAGTTAAATAGTTAAATAGTTAAATAGTTAAATAGTTAAATAGTTAAATAGTTAAATAGTTAAATAGTTAAATAGTTAAATAGTTAAATAGTTAAATAGTTAAATAGTTAAATAGTTAAATAGTTAAATAGTTAAATAGTTAAATAGTTAAATAGTTAAATAGTTAAATAGTTAAATAGTTAAATAGTTAAATAGTTAAATAGTTAAATAGTTAAATAGTTAAATAGTTAAATAGTTAAATAGTTAAATAGTTAAATAGTTAAAAAATTAAAAAATCAAATAGTCAATTATGACAGCCAAAAGGGAACAGGTGCCTAATAACGGCTAGAAAAAAGTTGTCATATATCTCGAGAAGCGCATGTGATAGCATAATCCTATAAAATCGATCATTGAGAGACACGTGTCCGCGGTTTTCATGCTATATTTTTGTTCATTTGTTCTAATTTTATTTATTTATTTTTGTCCCATTCTCAGTTACATTGTGAAATTCTGCAAAAATTGCTCTTTTACGAAATGTGCGAATTTTTATTTTTAAATTAAAACTAAAACTAAAAATATCCAACTACGTTGGGAGAGAGCGAGTGAATATGTTGTTGTTTACAAACAACACAGCAGCAATTTGTTGTTGAATGTAATAAAAATACAAAATTTCATCAGCAGAACAACAAATGAATGTAACCCAAAAAAATAATAAAAAAAAATGTAAAACAACAAATCGGCCAAATGCAAATGGCAATAACAGGCGACAGACAGACCGACCGACCGGCCGGCCGGCCAAGCGAGCGACAGTGGCCAGTAGAGTACAGTGGGGTGCATTGCGTGGCGTTGCATTGCAGTCGCCGCCGTTGGTTACATCGAGTCGAGTCAATATACCCGTGACTCGAGTCCAATAAATTGTTGTTACATGTGTGTATTTATTTTTGTAAAAAAAACAAAATCATTCATTCATACATTTCCAACGAATTCGGTACTTCTGTTGATGTGGCATCGACGACGACGACCCACCATAGCACAGTGTTCCGCACCCAATAATTTTTACCTTCGAATCCAGTTGAGATCATAGAAAACAAATGCTAAACCTAAAGATTGTGAAACGAGTTCGATGAATCTAAAGCTCATATGGCACTGGCTTTTTAATGCTTTTTAACCTAAAAATTTGAAAATGATGTGAATATAATTTGAAACATTTCATAGACAACAATCAAAACAAGTTGTAAACCGAAAGATTGTGAAATCAATTCGACGTATTTAAAGCCCTTATGACGCTGGCTTTCAAATACATTTTATAAAGTAACGATTTTGAAGGGTGTAGAGATAATGTTTCCAATTAGCTATGCCACACAAACACATCCAAGACACATTCCAGCCACTCGTATTTAAAGCCCATATGATGACACTGGCTTTTTTATAGATACTCTTTCTTGGAATAATAGAATGAAACGTCAAAATTGAAATGATATACTTGGATCATTTACAATAAATCAGAGAAAAAATATGAAAAATCACAAGCATTTTGTAGGCCTATGTAAAAATTATCTGTTTTTGATGCCCTAAACTCGAAATCAATATTAAAATCTGATATAAATTTATAAATATAAATTTGTACTAAAATTCCAAATTTTCACTGAAGGTAAATAATCTGTACTCTCATTATGCATTTCTAAAACAATAATTTAAAAGACTTATTTAAAAAAATATTTTTAAAAGATAGTTTAAAAAAGTATTTAAAACAATTGTTTCGAAGTAATTTTTTATAAGTCATTAAAAAAATGCATGTTTTTAAAAAAAAAATCCTTTTTAATATTTTCTTTTTTTTTTAAATCATTTTTTTTACAGCAAAATCTTTTTTTAATTATTTTATTTTTTTTTAATAACAAAATATTTTATATATAAAAAAATATTTTTTCTTTTTTTTTTTTTTTAAATTAAGAAAAAAGTTATTTTATTTCGTTGAAAAAAAAAACTTTTTTTTTGCAAAAAAAAATTTTTTTAACTTAAAAAAACTTTTTTTTTTTGAAACTTAAAAAAACTTTTTTTTTAAAGAAAACTAAAAAAATAAAAAAAAGCTTGAAAAAAAAACTTGTTTTTTTGTTGCAAAAAAATTTTTTTTAACTTAAAAAACTTTATTTGTTAAAGAAAACTAAAAAATAAAAAGCTAACAATAAAAAATAACCTATACATATATGTGAAAGTTCTATGATTAAATGTAGAAATTAAGCCACCCTTGGTAAAAAAAATATTATATTAAAAAAATATTATATTAAAAAAATATTATATTTACAAAAATATGTATTATATTTAAAAAAAAATATTTTATTTTTTTGAAAAAAAAAATATTTAATTAAAAAAAAAATATTTTGTTTCTTTGAAATAAAAAACTTTTTTGTGGAAAAAATCTACTTTTTTTGCAAAAAAAAAATCTATTTTTTTTTTGGAAAACTTAATTTTTTTGAAAAACTTAAAAAACTTTTTTGAAAAAAATAATTTAAAAAAAAAGCTAAAAATAAAAAAATAACCTATACATACATATATGTGAAAGATCTATTATTCAATGTAGAAATTATTATATAACTCTTGGATTTCAGCTATTATAATAAAACAAAATGTTCAGTTATCATATTTTTAGAGGGCTCTTTCCGTCTGTTTAAACACAAATTTAAAATATAATAATTAATTTTAATGGGTTTGTGCCATTTTTATGGGGTTTACCAAAAAATAAGATTAATTAAGATAATAAGATTTAATAAGATAAGATAATAAGATTTTCGAAAGAAAATGATTTTTTTTTACAAGAAAATATTTTCTTTTTTTTTTTCAAAAAAAAAAGATTTAAAAATAATAACTTTTTATATTAAAAAAGATTTAAAAAATAATAAATTTTTATATTAAAAAAAGATTTAAAAAAATAGATTTTTTTTTCAAAAAAAAAAATAATTATTTTCGAAAACAAAATAGAATTAAAAAAATATTTTTTTTAAAGAAAATTATATTATTTTCAAAAAATATATGCTTTTTTGTCGTTGAGATCCAAGCTTTTATAAAATGAAATATTCAGTTATTTGATTTTTAAAGGTTTCTTTTCCGGCTATTTAAACAAGAATTAAAAAAAATCATGACACTTAATTTTTTGGTGTTTACAAAGAGAACATCTATTTATATTTTTATGGGATTTACAAAAACACACAAAATTAGAAAAAATAAACTTAAAAAAATAAACTTTTCAAAAAAAATAAACTTTTCAACAAAATAAACTTTTCAAAAAAAAAATAATTAAAAAAATTAAAAAATAATAATTAAAAAAATAAAAAAAAATGGCGTAGTTTCTACTTGTCAAATGTCAAAGTATAAAAGCTTCAAGTGACAGCTACCGAAATACCGGGTGATTCAAAATAACATCTCTTGTTGGAAAACCCTGTATATATAGATTTTTTTCTCAATTTTTGGAGACTGTTCGTTCCTATGCGAATAATGTACAACATTTGTAGCCATCATAATTACCTTTAATTGGACATTAAAGCGGGTATGATCGGACCTATATTTCCAAAATGAGAGTACAAATAGTAGAAGTGCCTTCCACGAAAATTTGAATTTTAGTATTTTTTTAATTATCCACATAAAAATTCGCACAACAAACGAGAACCACAAAGATGATGTTATTTTCGAATATCAGTGAAAAATATAAACAAAAATATAAATTTTTTTGTTAAAATATTAAAAAATCAAGTTCGAGGTCATTTTTTTTACTTAATACCCTGATGACGTTCCTCACAGGAGGACGACATATTGGTTAAAATAAAGAACACACACACACAAAAATGCACTCGAGCTTGAATTTTAATTTTTATTCTAATAATAAATTAAAAATAAAGGCCGAATATCAAAAATACACTTTTAAAAATATATATATATATTAAAAAATAAAAACCAGATATTTTCTAGATTATTATTTTCCAACACCTATAGATGAAAAAAGTACTTTGAGTAAAACGAAGTATAATTTCGTTCACATTTTGATTTCTCTGTTTTCCACGCCCAATATCTATGCAATGCGCAACACTGTGCGGCGACCGTGCTTGTGGGCCAAGTTGTCATCGTTGTCGTTCCCATTCATTGTTGGTGGCGTTGTCGCCGCTGGTCATGATGACGGCAACCAACGATGATGTTATTGGTCGCACAAGGTACACACAAGTTGACGTCAACATGTGTAATGAAAACACAAAAACAACAACAACTTAAATGAAAACAGACAACGACAACAAAAACAATAGCAACACAAACAAACACACACGCACGATACAGTTTAAAACACATGCAAATATTTGCAATCAACTTGCCATGCCATGCCAAGCCATTGCCATTCAAACACCCTGTATTTTCGTTAAAACATTAACAACCAACAATAGCGGCCGCCGCCGCCATTCAAGCATTATCTCAGATGCGTGATCTTCGGAATATGCCTCTTCGGCCGCCATCTGTATGGGGGGGGGGTTTGGTATACATATGAATGTAAATTGCAACAAGATAATTTGCACTTACTTAATGTGTTTTAAGCCATTTTCATCTTCGCCGTTCACATTCCATAGCCACTACTAGAATTTGGATTATATACCTCCCTCCCTCCCTTGTTTATGGGTCGTATGAGTAATTTTATTTCAATTTTCATTCTTGTGGGAGCTGGGTAATATTCGGATTTGGAAAAGGTTTCGAAAAATGTTGGTTATAAAAAAATTAGATTTCTTGTCTTTCTATGAAACAGAACATCCTCCTGTACCGTGGATGTATTTTCTTTATCTCACTGCGGTGACAAATCGTCTAACTTTTCCTTTCATTAATGCATAAACTCGAAATCAATTGACCATCAACAAATCTACTTTTCCACTTTCACTTTAAAGCGTGCATTCCAAGAAGTCATTGATAAATTAAATTATCATACGGTAGAGATGGAGAATAATTCCTTTGTTCTTGTCTATGGTGATCAGAAAAGTGATGTCGTCCTCGTGCAGCAATTTCTGCCACTGATGTAAATTGCAGGACAATTAATAATAAATGCATTTATACGCTCATATTGCCAACGTCAGCATCACCTACACGCCGCGGCGGCGGCGTCACCTACTCCCCCTTATACCTGCAACATCATAATCACCATCAACAGCAGATGCTTATCGCCGTCGTCAACCCTCAGAGTCTGAGACTGAAGGATGAAGAAGAAAAACTGTAATGAAAGTGCATGACGATGACGACGATGAGGTGTAATTTGTTGTGGGACGACGAAGACAAAGAATAAAACACAGAACAACAATTATGATAGACAGACAGACAGACAGACAATTGTAATGCAACAATAATCGATTTATGGCAGGCGGACAGACATCGGCATACTTGGACAAACGGATACGGATGCTTAGGAAGCGTCATCATCATAGTCGCGCTTCCGTCTGGGGCATTAGCATTGTTCGTTGTAATTATAAAAAGCAAATATTTTTGTACGCTGTAATAAATGACACGCCAACGTGCCACAGTGGGTAAGTTTTCGGTAAAAATTGAAGTAAATATGTACTTCCGATTTCAACTAAATTTCTCTCCTTCGTAAAAAGTACACACGATTTTTATACACTTCACAAGAGTATTATGTCTTTGTGCATTTGTTTGTAACACCCAAAAGGAAACGTGTTAGACCCATCGTTTATTGTACAGATCGGCTTAGAATCACTTTCTGAGTCGATATAGCAATGTCTGTCCGTCTATCCGTCTGTCCTCTCTGTCCGTCTGTCAATCTATTGTTGTAATCAAATTACAGGTTGCAATTATAGTCCGATGTAAACAAAAATTGGCACAAATAAGTTTTGTGGATCAAGGACGAAAGCTATTCAATTTGAGGCAAATCGGTTCAGATTTATATATAGCCCCCCACACAAATGTCGCTCCCGATTTGCCTTTTTCCGCTCTAGAAACCACATATTTCACTCGATTTGCTTCAAATTTGGCACAATACCCTATAATTGAAGTAGAAACAGCTATGGTGAAAATCGGTCAGATCGGTTTAGATTTAGACATAGTCCCCATACAAATGTCGCTCCCGATTTGAACTTTTCCGCTCTAGAAACCACGCATTTCACTCGATTTCCTTTAAATTTGGCACAATATCTCATAATCCAACTAGAAACACCTATGCAGAAATTGGGTAAGATCGGTTCAGATTTAGATATAGCCCCCATACAAATGTCGCACCCGATTTGACATTTTCCGCTCTAGAATCCACATATTGTACCCGATTTTCTTTAAATTTGGCACAGTACCCTATAATTGATGTAGAAACAGCTATGGTGAAATTGGGTAAGATCGGTTCAGATTTATATATAGCCCCCATACAAATTTCGCTCCCGATTTGACATTTTCCGCTCTAGAATCCACACATTTCACTCGATTTTCTTTACAATTGGCACAACATCTTATAATCCAACTAGAAACACCTATGCAGAAATTGGGTAAGATCGGTTCAGATTTAGATATAGCCCCCATACAAATGTCGCACCCGATTTGACATTTTCCGCTCTAGAATCCACATATTGTACCCGATTTTCTTTAAATTTGGCACAGTACCCTATAATTGATGTAGAAACAGCTATGGTGAAATTGGGTAAGATCGGTTCAGATTTATATATAGCCCCCATACAAAATTCGCTCCCGATTTGACATTTTCCGCTCTAGAATCCACACATTTCACTCGATTTTCTTTACAATTGGCACAACATCTTATAATCCAACTAGAAACACCTATGCAGAAATTGGGTAAGATCGGTTCAGATTTAGATATAGCCCCCATACAAATGTCGCACCCGATTTGACATTTTCCGCTCTAGAATCCACATATTGTACCCGATTTTCTTTAAATTTGGCACAACATTTTATAATCCAACTAGAAACACCTATGCAGAAATTGGGTAAGATCGGTTGAGATTTAAATATAGCCCCCATAAAAATCTCGCTCCCGATTTGACATTTTCCGCTCTTGAAACCACATATTGTACCCGATTTTCTTTAAATTTGGCACAACATCTTATAATCCAACTAAAAAACCTATGTTGACAGTGGGTAAGATCGGTTCAGATTTAGATATAGCCCAGATACAAATGTTGCTCCCAAATGTTTAACCAATTTTGGCCAAACTCTACATATTATATTTCACCTAGTTCGTTCCATGTTTCAATATACTCCCATACAAATGTCCTTTCCGATTTAACATTTTTTGTCAAACACATACATTTACAGAATACAAAAATCCTTCCCGCTTTCACTTTTTTACCGAATTGAATTTTATTCTGATAGAAAGTGGAAAGGCTAGCCTTTCCTTACTTGTTGTATATTATAATGTTGTATGTGGGCCATTTAAATTTTTAAATTTGAACTACCGATTCAACTTTGACTTTGGAAGGTAGATTAACATTTAATTTTATTTTCAGGTTCATGTTTGACGTTTACATAATGAACTTCCAAAGTAGTGAGTCTTTAACGCAAACTGTAAGAAATGTACGAGGAAAATTTTCGAAAAGAGTTCATTCAGTTCAGTTTGTGCGTCAATTTGTGAAGCGAGTTCATGAAAATGGTTTGTTATTGGACAAACCAAGTTCTCGTCTAGAGCGTTCAATCCAAAACATTGCTGCTGCGGCTGAGAATGTCCAAGAACTTCCATTAACATCAACTCGTCATCGTTCTCAGGAACTGAACATTTCGTCTTTGAGAATAATTTCGCATAAAGACATCGGTATGAAGGCTTACAAAGTTCAACAACTGAAGCCTCATGATCCGATATGTTTTCGCTACGCCTAATAGGCTGAAGATTGTTTGGTTGGCTATGAAGAATTTTACCGAGAATCGTGTCTTCAGCAAAATTGCCGCATAAGGGGTTCAGAGAACGCACACGTGACTATTGAGAAGCCAATGCATCCACAACGAGTCACTGCTTGGTGGTTATTTTGGCCTGGCGGCATCATTGGACAAGGGTGTGAAGATAAATTCGTAAGTTAAATTCGTCCCACATCCAAGACACAAACCAATTTAGCTTGTGGAAAGTATTTAAAAATATTTTTTTTTTCGTAAAAAACGTTAAAAACTATAAAAATAAAAGGATTGTGCAATATTTCTTTAACAATATTTTAGCTGCAATATTTTGAATGCATCGAATCGGTGAGTAGTCCAAAAAACTATATATAATAGGTCATATTAGCCCATGTATTGATGTGACATAGAAGAGACGATATCTTGGTAAGTAGAATATTTTCCAAAAAAGAGTTGGACCAAATTCCGTTTGAGATCGGAGATATATAGGTTTTTCAGATATTGGGTATATATAGTGAATTTTCCTTTGTTCTTTGGAATACCCGATTTATGTATTCTAGTTTTCGAGATATCGGACAATCAAAATTCACTATATATACCCAATATCTGAAAAACCTATATATCTCCGATCTCAAACGGAATTTGGACCAACTCTTTTTTGGGCTAAATAATTGCCTTTGGAATACCCGATTCATGTATTCTAGTTTTCGAGATATCGGACAATCAAAATTCACTATATATACCGGATATCTGAAAAACCTATATATCTCCGATCTCAAACGGAATTTGGTCTAACTCTTTTTTGGAAAATATTCTACTTATCAAGGGCTAAATAATTGCCTTTGGAATAACCGATTTATGTATTCTAGAGATATCGGACAATCAAAATTCACTATATATACCCGATATCTGAAAACCCTATATATCTCCGATCTCAAACGGAATTTGGACCAACTCTTTTTTTGGAAAATATTCTACTTATCAAGGGCTAAATAATTGCCTTTGGAATACCCGATTCATGTATTCTAGTTTTCGAGATATCGGCTCTTCAATGTCACATCAACACATGGGCTAAAATGGCTTATTTTGTATAGTTTTTGGACTTTAGACTGATACGATGCATTCAAATAATTGGAACGGAAAATATTGTTAAAAAATAATTACATAATTGCATTTATTTTTATTATTTTTAGCGTTTTTATGAAAAAAAAAATATATTTTTTTAAAACGTTCCACAAGCTAAATTGGTTTGTGTCTTGGGTGTGGGACGAATTTATCTTCACACCCTTAAAATTGGGTTACATATATCACTAAATTCAACATCGATCGTCCTTGGCCAAAAAAAATAACTTCTGTCAAATTTCATGAGAATTGGACAGCAATTGCAACCTGTAGAGTGCGAACAACCTTAGATGGACAGCAGACGGACGGACAGACAGACATCGTTAAATCGATTTAGCTGGTGATTCTAAGCCGATCCGTATACTTAAAAGGTGAGTCTAACTCGATTATTTCTTGGTGTTACAAACATTTGGTCCACGAAGTGGTCTAGGGTATAAAAACAGCGGACTTGTCAGACAAACTGGCGCCCGATCAGAGTAAATAACAGCAATCATATGAAGAATATACGAGTTATAAGTGAACGTTGCACAATCTTAAATGACATGACAAAATATTCTCCATTCTACCCTCGCATACACAACACAAACATCATATGAATGCATTTTTCTTCCATCCATCAATGACCATAATATCTACTCGTATTCTCAAGTCTATGAATGAATGAATGAAATGCAAAAAAAAAAGAAGAAAAAAAAACAAAATAATTACATTAAGTTCATTTTTTCATTTGTATACTCTGAGTCTCAGAGTGCGCGCGTGTGGTGTGCATGTGATTGTTTGTTGTTCTGATGAAACGCAAGATCGAAATGGACGATGAATACGGACCATGAGTACCAGAAAATGTTGTGCTTCTTCTCCTATACCTCCCCACCTATCTCCCACTCAATCCTCATGACGGAAATGCATTTGAACTTAAGCCTGTCGACGCCGCCACCACCCTAACTCATTCAACATTGATGTGTTGTGGCCAGCCATACCAGTGGCCGTGAGTGATGGGAAGTGGGGTTAAGGTGGTTTCCCGTCCGTGGTCTGGTTTGGTGTGCAGTTCGAGGTATGATTTTAATTGTTGAAACTTATAGCCAACGTTCGTTCGTTCGTTCCTCAACATTCGATGTGTTGGGCCGGCCTGGCTTGTCCGTCTGTATATGAATGCGCCAATAAATATATGACTGTGTGTTTGCGTGTGTGTGTGTATTTGTGTCTGCACTTTTTAATTAAAATTAAGTGTTAATCTATTGAACGCCAAATGAATATTTTCCCTATATTTTGTTTTGTTTTTACATTGAAAACTTAAATTGCTTTCGATGATTACGGAGCACAGTGGGGAAAATGTGGGTAATAATTATGGAATTTTTCTTTGAATGAACGATTCTGAAAATCAAATTTAAACACAATAATATGAAATAAAAAAAATAATTCTTCTGATCTGTAATCAAAATGAGAGGATTTCTAAAAATGTTTTTGGAATTTTTCCCCAATTTTAGGAATTGCGGGATTTTTATATGAACTATTTCATATAGGGAAACCAAAATACCAAAAACATGATTTTTAAGAAAATTTAAAAAGATGAACTAACTTCATATAAAAATACTACAATTCCTAAAACGGGTAAAATAAATCCCAAAAAAACATGATTTTTTTATAAAAATGTAAAAAGATAATAAAAATTCCACAAATCCTAAAAAGGGGGAAATAAATCCCCCAATTTCTAAATTAGGGAAAATAAATCCCAAAACATGAGTCTTAAAGAAAAAATTTTAATGATTTAATTCTTCATATGAAAATCAGAAAATTCCTAAAACAGGGAAAATAGATCCAAAAGACTTGATTTTTTAAAAAAGGAAAAAATAATAAAAATAAATAGTAATCCCACAAATCCTAAAATGGGGAAAATAAATCGCACGATTCCTAAAAAAGGGAAAATAAATCCCAAAAAAAAGATTTTTTTGAAAAATGAAAAAGATAATAAAAATAAATAAAAATCCCACAATTCCTATAATATATAATAAAATAAACCCAAAAAGCATGTTTTTTTAAGAAAAATATGAAAGAAAAAAATATTTTCTGGAGAAATGAATAAGATATACAATATAAATAAAAATTCCTCAATTCCTAAAACGGGGAAAATAAATCCCACAGGGAAAATAAATCCCAAAACTTGATTTTTTAGAAAAAAAATTAAAAAGATGAATTTATTCATATGTAAATCGCACAATTCCTATAACTTCCCAAAAATATGATTTTTTAGAAAAATAAAAATCCCACAATTCCTTAAATGGGTAAAATACATTCCACAATTCCTAAAATAGGGAAAATAAATCCCAAGAACATGATTTTTTAAGAAAAATGAAAAGATGAAAATTTTCATATAAAGATCCCACAATTTCTAAAACGGGGAAAATAAATCCAAAAAAATATTTTTTAGAAAAATGAAACACACAATAAAAATAAATAAAAATTCCACAAAACCTAAAATGGAGAAAATAAATCCCACGATTCCTAAAAAAAGGGAAAATAAATCCCAAAAAACATGATTTTTTATAAAAAATGAAGAAGATAATAAAAATAAATAAAAATCCCACAATTCCTAAAACGGGGAAAATAAATCCCAAGAAATATGATTATTTAGAAAAATCATCTTCATACAAAAATCCCACAATTCCTATAATATGAAAAATAAACCCCAAAAGCATATTTTTTATGAAAAATGAAATTCTTCATATAAAAATCCCACAATTCCTAAAATGGGGAAAATAATTCCAAAAAAATATGATTTTCTGGAAAAATGAAAAAGATATAAAATATAAGTAAAAAACCCTCAATTCCTAAAGCGGGGAATATAAATCCCGCAATTCCTAAAATATGAAAAATAAACCCAAATAGAATGATTTTTTAAGAAAAATGAAAAAATATTTTCTGGAGAAATGAAAAAGATATAAAATATAAATAAAAATTCCACAATTTCCAAAACGGGGAAAATAAATCCCACACTTCCTAAAATAGGGAAAATAAATCCCAAAACTTGATATTTAAAAAAAAATAAAAAGATGAAATTATTCATATGTAAATCCCACAATTCCTACAACGGGAAAAACAACTTTCCAAAAACATGATTTTTTAGAAAAAAAGGTAATAAAATTCCCACAATTCCTAAAATAGGGAAAATAAATCCCAAGAACATGATTTTTTAAGAAAAATTAAAAAGATGAAATTTTTCAAAATAAATAAAAAAATATTTGTTAGAAAAATTAAAAAGATAACAAAAATAAATAAAAAATTCCACAATTCCTAATAGGAAAAATAAATCTCAAAAACATGATTATTTAGAAAAATCGTCTTAATTCAAAAATCCCACAATTCCTAAAATATGGAAAATATGTCCCAAATACACTACTTTTTTAGGAAAAATTAAAAAGATGAGATTTAAAATGAAAGATTGGCGGTAATTTCTCTAAAACAAAGTAAAGTTTTTGGGTTTATAATCCGCTATAGGAATTGTGGGATTTTTATATGAAGATGAACTATTTCATATAAAAATCCCACAATTCCTAAAATGGGGAAAATAATTACCAAAAAACATGATTTAATTAAATGAAAAAACATGATTATTTAGAAAAATCATATTTATACAAAAAGCCCACAATTCCTATAACTATAATACGAAAAATAAACCATAAAACCATTTTTTAAGAAAAATGAAAAAATATGAAATTCTTCAAAAATATATAAAATATAAATAAAAATCTCTCAATTCCTAAAACGAGGAAAATAAATCCCACAATTCCTAAAACGGGGAAAATAAATCCCAAAAAACACGTTTTTTAGAAAAACTAAAAAGATAATAAAAATCCCACAATTCCTAAAAAGGGGAAAATAGACCCTAAAAAGTATGATTATTTCAAAAAAATCACCGCCATCCCTTCGTTTCGATCACGGATCAGAAGAAAAACAATTCATTATTAGCAGCTCTGTCCGTGGATAAAATTCACTTTTTTACTTTTATAATTAATTCTTGGCGTTTTGAGAATTAATTCTCCAAATAAATTATTTTTTTTTTATAAAAAAATAGAACCACTGTGCTTTGGCTAAAAACTTAGTGCAATTATTATAACTTTTTCTTACAGAAAAAATCCCACTGTGCGACGGCTCTGGTAGTGCCCACAGCAATTGCCATGCGTGAGTATGTGCCGGAGCGAATCGAATGTTTATGCACTTTATACAGCTGTTGATTTTATTTTGAAATGACAAATCATATCAGTTTTATTTTATATACAAAAAATTACATTTATGTACGAGTATACTGCGCGAGTTGAGTGGTGGTGGAGGGGAGAGGTCTCATCGTTCCTAGTGTTATAATTTCACATTTTGTTGTAAACAAATCACCGCAAAATTTCCATGAAAACATAAGGCAACAGCGAATGTATGCACTGTGTGTGGTTGGGCATGATTACAAAAAAGATTACATTTCAATGATATTGAATAGAAAATTCCACGGAAATGATTGAAGCGGCTGCCGCCATGTGACAATTGAAAAATGAACCGTGGGTCGAAAAATCACATCTCCAGAACAACTAGTAAATTAATAAGAACAAATCAAACCAAAAATAAAAAATGGCAGCCGGAGCATCAACTTCACCACTAAAAATCCGAATTTACTCTACTCACGGCATGAAGGTTTATTTATTATTCAAATAAAATGTGTAAGTCAGTCATTATTACCTGAAAAGAGATGAAACAAATACAAAACAGAGTTAGTTCATTCATTGAAAATAGTAGGATATATGTATAGTAAATTCGTAAGTTAAATTCGTACCACACCCAAGACACAAACCAATTTAGCTTGTGGAACGTATTTAAAAAAATATTTTTTTTTTCATAAAAATAAAAGGAATTATGTAATTATTTTTTTAACAATATTTTCCGTTCGAACTATACAAAATAAGCGATTTTAGCTCATGTATTGATATGGCATTGAAGATCCGATATCTCGAAAACTAGAATACATGAATCGGGTATTCCAAAGGTAATTATTTAGCCCATGGTAAGTAGAATATTTTCCAAAAAAAAAGAGTTGGTCCAAATTCCGTTCGAGATCGGAGATATATAGGTTTTTCAGATATCGGATATATATATATATATATATATATATATATATATATAAGAATACTGTTTGCCCGATATCTCGAAAACTAGAATACATCGGGTATTCTAAAGGCAATTATTTATTTAAGTAGAATATTTTCCAAAAAAAAGTTGGTCCAAATTCCGTTTGAGATCGGAGATATATAGGTTTTTCAGATATCGGGCTTCTCTCCGTTTTTTGATGAAAATTTCCAAATAAATACTTTTCTATATGACAAATAAAGCTGAATTTTCCGATTTAAAAAATGTACACAATAGTGTGAAAATAAAGTATTTTTGCCATAAGGTAATTTTACTATATTTTTTTTGTGGTATGAGATACAAATATATATTTTTTTTAAATTTCAAGCAAATTTACTATATTTTTACAGAAAATGGTCAAATCTTTAAAAAATATTTTTTTTTATTTATTTTTATTTATTTATGTACAAAAATTATACCTTATACTTTTGCAAAATATTTGTTATTAGTAGCTAATAGTGTCAGAAGGGAGATCCATAATTTCTGTGATGTTGTTCCTAGCACTTACTCTAAAACAATTATAAATGTAAAAAATAAAAAAAATTGCTTGAAATTTGAAAAAAAACATATTAAACCAACTTTATTATAAAAATATTTTACTTTCCATCCTTCCTAGTGTATAAAATTTCTTATTTTTTGAAAGTCGGAAAATTTAGCCTTATTCGCCATACAGAAAAGCACATGTTTGGAAATTTTCATCAAAATCGGAAAGAAGTGCCACATTGTTGTATACTTGAGATCATAGACAATACTTCTTTAATCAAATTGTGACATTAGTACAGGGACTATCCAATCTAACACATCAAAAGGAAAACATCCGAAAACGAAATCTCGAGATCCGAGATAATAACACCAATTTAAAAAAAAGGTGAGTACAACACTCTCTTAAATTCGGAATCTTCAGTCCGATATTATATTAGAGGTAATTATGAGGGCTCCAAATGTATTGAATTTCACTTTCGAACAGTGGTCGCTCAAAAAATTAAGAAAGAAATTTAGAAAATAAAAATTAAAATCGATCGGTTTTAATAGTTACTGGAAAAATATATGTTTGGAAAAATCTATGACCCTTCTTGTACAACATAAAAAGGTTTTCTTTGATTTTTTGGAGATTTTTTTAAATGTTTGAGATTTTTTAAAATTTCAGATTTTATTGGAAAGTTTGAACTTTGTCATTTAATGATGGGACACAATATCATTCATATGATTACCACGACTGGCTCGGCAGTACCTTATCCGATAAACCCAATTTTTCATTACTTGGCCCAATTATGCCGGCCAAAACCGACACCGAACAGTGACTCGTTGTGGATGCATTGGTTTCTCAATAGTCACGTATAAGTTTTCTGAACCCCATTTGCGACAATTTTGCTTTTTGACATAGCCACCAAGATGAAAATGAGCTTCATCCGAAACTTTTCCATGTAAATTTCTTATAGTTTGCTTTAAAGACTGACTACTTTGGAAGTAAGTTTTTAATATTTCCCATTTTTGTTCGAGCGTATAGCGTCCCATTTTGCAAATGTCAAATATAAAGCTGAAAATAGAAATAAATGTTATTCTACCTTGCAAAGTCAAAGTAATCGGTAAAATGTTGCATGGCCCACCCATGTATCGAACTGTTATGCATTTTTTACTTAGACCACTATAATACATACTCTGTAAATTTTTTATAGATTTTTTTTTAGAAAAAATATTTTTTGTAAAAATTTTTTTTCTGCAAAAAAAAAATTGTTTGAAATATATACATATATTTTATGATTTTTTTTCTTCATACTCTGTAAATTTTTTATAGAATTTTTTTCTTGAAAAAATATTTTTTGGAATTTAAAAAAAAAATATTTATTTTCTGCAAAAAAATGTTTTGGGATTTTTTAATATATATATATTTATATTTATATATCATAATCTGTAAATTTTTTATAGACATTTTTTCTTGAATATTTTTGATTTTTGACTTAGACCACTATAATACTCTGTATTTTTTTATAGATTTTTTTCTTTTTTTTTTGAAAAAATATTTTTTTTTGTGATTTTTTGTAGAAAAAAAATATTTCTTTTCTGCAAAAAAATAGTTTTGGGATTTTTTTATATACATTTTTTATTTGATTTTTTTTCTTCATACTCTGTAAATTTTTTATAGAAATTTTTTTCTTGAAAAAATATTTTTTGAAAAAAAAAAAAATATTTCTTTTCTGCAAAAAAAGTTGGGGATTTTTAATTTTTTTTCTTCATATATTTTTGTATTTTTTTTTTCATACTATATTTTTTTCTTCATACTCTGTAAATTTTTTATAGAAATTTTTTATTGAAAAAATATTTTTTGTAAAAAAAATATTTCTTTTTTGCAAAAAAATGTTTTGGGATTTGTTAATATATATATATTTTTTTGATTTTTTTCTTCATACGCTGTAAATTTTTTATAGAAATTTTTTCTTTAAAAAATATTTTTTTGCCAAAAAATCTAAAAAATATTTTTTTAATTGTTTTGGGATTTTTTTATATATACTTTTTTTACTTTTTTTCTTCATCCTCTGTATTTTTAATAGATTTTTTTTTTTTCTTAAAAAAATATTTCTTTTCTGCAAAAAAATGCTTTGGGATTTTTTTAATACATATATTTTTTTATCATACTCTGTAAATTTTTTTATTAAAAAAATATTTTTGGGATTCAAAAAAATATTCCTTTTTTGCAAAAAAAAAGGTTCTGGGATTTTTTAATATATATATTTTTTTTCTTCATACGCTGTAAATTTTTTATACAAATTTTTTCTTGAAAAAATATTTTTTTGCCAAAAAAAAATCTAAAAAATATTTTTTAATTGTTTTTATTTTTTTTTTTAAGTTTTAAATTTTCAAAGTGCATTTCGCACTCTTTTCATGTGTCGTTAAGGGTCTATTTTTTAATTATATATATATATTTTTAAAAAAATTTTTGTAAAAAATATTTCTTTTTTGCAAAAAAAAAAATGTTTTGGGATTTTTTAATATATATATTTTTTATATTTTTCTTCAAACGCTGTAATTTTTTTATAGATTTTTTTTTCTTGAAAAAATATTTTTTGCCAAAAAAAAATTCTAAAAAATATTTTTTTTATTTTAATTTTTTTCGCACTCTTTTCAGGCGTCGTTATAGCGGTCTCCAATGAATATTGCAATTTAGAAAATTTTTTGGGATTTTTTGTAAAAAATATTTCTTTTCTGCAAAAAATGTTTTGGAATTTTTTAATACATATATTTTTTTCTTCATACTCCGTAATTTTTATAAAGAAAATTTTTCTTGATATAGTTTCTAGAATAGTTAAACAATTTTTCGGATTTTTCAATATTTTTTTCAAATCAGTTTTAACTTTTCGAAGTAAATTTCGCACGCTTGTCAGGCGTCGTTATAGTGATCTCCAAAGAATATTGCAAGCTGTAGCAAACGAAATGACAAACATGTCATGTCACTATCATATGGCGGAGTGCAAAACGAGATTAACTCCATTAAATGGAAAATCCCATATACACACCACAGGAAAGTACGTATTTCCAAAAAAGGCACAAAAAGTGATTCACCAACAATTACCAGAGAATCATTGACGTCATACGAGCAGCAGTGACGATAAATCTAGATAAGGCTCAAGTTAACAAATCATCACTTACTTTGCGCAAACAAACATTTATGTGGAAGGTGAAGGGGCGGGGGTTAAAAAAAAAACAATCGACCAAGTTGGACGGAATCGATCGATCATTTGCGAGAAGACCGTTGCAATGGAGAAATTGGACATCTTTGTAAAACTCCCAAGTACGATTTCTATATTACATCCCCCCACAATTCCTAAAACGGGGAAAGTAAATCCCAAATACATGTTTTTTAAAGAAAAATTAAAAAAAAAAAAATAAAAATTAAAAAAAAAAAATAAAAATTAAAAGAGAATAATAAAAATAAAAAAAAAAATAAAAATTGAAAAAAATAATAAAAATTAAAAAAATAATGAGAAAATAAATTAATAATAAAACAACACCACCAGTTTTTCCATGGCCTCAATCTGAATTAATCGATAAGAAAAATAATTAATTTATATAAAAATTCCAAAATTCTTAAAACGGGGAATATATCCCAAAAAAACATGAATTTTTAGCAAAATCAACGTCATTCCTTCATTTCGATCACGGATCAGAAGAGAAACAATTCATTATTAGCAGCTATCAGCAGGTAGACTTCTTTTGGAAATGAGATCAAGATATTGCTATTGTTGCAATTTTATATAAAAATAATTGTACCCATATATAAAAATCAAAGTAAAAAATTTAAAATATAAATTTTAAAATATTTTGGTTAAATTTAATTTATATGGACAAACTATCCATAAAAAATACAAACTTTTTCAAGTTGAAAATCTAACCACTGTATCTCAATCTTTAAACTAAAAAACCATTAAACTATTAAAATACTTAACATTCCAAATTGTACGAAAGGTCAGTGCCATTCGTAGAAAATAATAAAACAATTACAACAATTGTAAAAGTTGCAGTATTCAATTAAATTATTTATTTAAATGCAGCAATTTTGACACAAGCAAATATGTACATATGTATGTGGCAAGAGAGATGGCTGGAAGCTGGAAACGACCGGCAACACAAATAACCAGACGCAGACCGACAACAAGCAGCCACCAGACTGAGAGACAGACACGCAGACAGACAAACATTCAGCGGCAAAAGTGAAATTAATTGCGAACAAAATCAAAGTAATGAAAATAAATTGCAATGAAGGAAAGAATGAATTTCTTCACCTGGTGAAATATGTAGTAATTGAAATCGTTCTTGGTGCTTTGCGTCCATCTTTGTACACAACATGCGGCATTTGTAGCGCAGAGCATTAGCATCAGAGCATCAGCGTTAGTTTGCATTCGTTCGTTCGTTTGTTTGCATTAGATAAGTTTTAGTGTAAACAAAAACAACGACAACAACGGAAAATTCAGCTACAGAACAACCTAAACACAGTGGAGCGAAACGAAGAAAGTTAGAACTTTTTTAGCTCGTCAAAAAAGAAATTACAGAAAACCCATCAGTCATAGGCTTTAGTAATGCGTAAGGTTTCTGTCAAATTTACGATTTTTTATTTCTTTTTAACTCCACTTTTAGCTTTGTTCCTGAACGTAAAATTATTAAATTCTCGAAATATAGTTGTTAATTTGAAATTTAATGAATGAATACGAAATCTGAGAGGAAATAATTGGTGCAGATATATGAAATAAATAAAATATATCAAATAAATTCGAATAGAACTCGCATTAACAGAGCTGTTAACAGAGCTCTGTTAGGAGTTAACAGAGGAAACAAATTCTGATTGGGGGGGGGGGGGGTAATTATGGGAGTTTATTGTATCCAAACGGAAAATATTGGGTGAATAAAATTTATAGCACAGATAGCCCTGGGCGTGCCCTATCCGAATTTGGCCCCCACGTATTTCAGATGTATCCAAAAATTCATACAATATTGAATTTTGTAGATGCATATATTTGAGACCATCAAGCTAAAAATACTGAGCCCACTAAAATCATACTCTGTAAATCTTTTATAGAATATTTTTTTCTTGAAAAAATATTTTTTATAAATTTTTTTTTCTTGAAAAAATATTTTTTGGACTTTTTTATAAAAAAATAATTCTTTTCTGCAAAAAAAAAATCGTTTTGGGATTTTTTAATATGATTTTTTTGACTTTTTTCTTCATACTCTGTAAATTTTATAGATTTTTTTTTGAAAAATATTTTATGGAGTTTTTTTGTAAAAAAAAAAAAATTTCTTTTTTGCAAAAAAAAAATATTTCTTTTTTGCAAAAAAAAAATATTTCTTTTTTGCAAAAAAAAAAAATATTTCTTTTTTGCAAAAAAAAAATGTTTTGGGATATTTTAATAAATATATATTTTTATTTTTTTTTTTCACACGCTGTAATTTTTTTATAGAAATTTTTTCTTGAAAAAATATTTTTTGCCAAAAAAAATCTAAAAAATAGGTCGCAATTATACTCCGATCGTAACAAAAATTGACACGAGTTAGTTTTGCGGTCCAAGGATGAACCCTATTTAATTTAAAGGAAATCGGTTCAGATTTAGACATAGGCTCCATACAGATGTCGCTCCCGATTTGACTTTTTTCGCTCTAGAATCAACATATTTTACACAATTTGCTTCAAATTTGGTACAGTACCATATAATTAAACTGGAAATATCTATGGAGCCAGATCGGTTCAGATTTAAATACAGCTCCCATACAAATTTCCTTGTCCATTTAACTTTTTGCGCTCTAGAGATCACATTTTTAAACCAATATTTCTCAAATTTGGCACAGTATCTTATAATTAAACTAAAAACATCTGTAGTAAAAGTTAGTCAGATCGGTTCAGTTTTAGATATAGCTGCCATTCAAATTTTTTGAGTTTTTCTGCTCTAGAAACCATATATTTTATCAGATTGTTTGCAAATTTGGCAAAATATCTTATATTTCCACTAGAAACCTGTGGTGAAAATGGGTTAAATCGGTTCAGATTTATATATAGCTGCCATTCAAATTTCGCTCCCGATTTGAGTTTCTCTACTCTAGAAACCAACCACGTATTTTCAGAGAATTTCTTCAAATTGAGCATAACACGTTATACTTGAACTGGAAGAACCTATTGTGCAAGTTGGTCACATCATTCCATGTTTGGATATAGCCCCGATACAAAAATTCTTCTCGATTTAACAAATTGAGTCAGGTCATATTAGCCTATGATTAGGAAACATACAAAAATCCTTCCCGTTTTCTATTTTTTATCGAATTGAATTGTACTCGGATAGAAAGTGAAGTGTATCATGTAGTCGGCCCCGCCCGACTTTAGCCTTTCCTTACTTGTTTAGTGTTCCAACATGTTTTGACCGAATAACTGCATAATGTTGGAAAATGCTTCAGATGAAAATATGAGCGAAATAATAATAATGTGATGGAAATAATCTTTTATTTACACCCTATTTGAGGTTATATTACGAGTCGTGAGGAGGCTCTTTAGTTGTTTTAAAAACTAAAAAAAATTGCATTCCATTCTCCAATTTTTTGTCATTTGAAGCCATTGTGCGGCATTGTAGTCATCGCTTAAGCAAACAACAACAACTAGAGGACAATAACAAATAACTAATAATTGCTGCACATTTTTCCTTTACATCGGCCGGGTGTTTTGCTGTTGTTTGTTTGTTGTAGTCATCACAAGCAAGAATAAAACAATTAGCAAAAATAACAACAATCATCATCATCACTGGCAACGTCAACGTCATCAGTATCAGTATCATCATCATAATTTTCTTGAAATTCGTAAACAACACCGTCAACTATTCTCCCTACGTACTCTCGTGTGTGTGTGTGGGTAGGTTCGCGAAACCGAAAACAAAAACGCAAAAACAGAACAATGTAAATTATTTACATTTAGACGATTTGAACAGCGGACCGAACACACAGCGAACACAAAACAAATGTTAATGGTGAGAAAAGGTATTCTCAACATTCTCATTCCATTCTTCTGCTTCTTCATTTTTTCTACTGCGCATAGTATTTGAGAGGTGATAACGGTGGCTGAGGTGAGCATGTGTGTGGGGGGGGGGGGTGAACCGACGCCACTAATTTACCTCCAAAGCGGTACATACATACGTACGTACCTTCATCAAGAAAAGCAAACGAGTGTCGCGATTTTTTGTGTTTTGTTTTTGTAAAAAAAATCATCGACAGCAACAACACAAATTCAAAAGGCATTTGAATTGAAAATAGTGCTCATGTGCTCAAATGTAAACAAAAATATATGGGCATTTCCATATAAATGTGAAAAGATGTGTAAAGTAATTCTTGTGCAAGAATGCATGGAATAGATGGCCCATAAGATAGAAGTTCGATGAAAGCCGGTCGGCCATGGCTACGTCACAGTACTCCCACCCCTGAACATTGACTTCTGAGTGTCCACTTTAAATGCGCTCGTATGAATTGATCGTTTGCACGACCGTATAAAACAATAAATGTTAAATAATTGTATTAATTTTATTTTAAATTTATATTTTTTTTATTTTTGAATATTTAATAAGTGCCAACTATTTTTTGCTTTAATTATGATAATTTTCAATATTCTTTATGTATTTCTTCTTTCTTTTTCACTTTGTATATCTCTCTCAGAGAGAATTTTCTGTAATTCAAGAAGAAGAAGACAACACTTAACTAAAAGTACTATTTACACATAAAGATTTATTGTACAACTTGGAATGCGAATCTATTTCTGTGAAGACTTTTCAGTTTAAAAAGATTGTATCAGTAGATATAAATAAGCCTTTAGTTACAGATAAAACTTATTTTCCATCGAAAACTGCCAAATTTGTCAAGTTTTGGCCTTAATCCCCTGCTCAAGTTTTACTATAAATCTTAAAGTGTAAACAGCGCTAAAGGCTGCGTTAGTGAAGTTAGTGTCATATGTAGATGACGTGTCGTAGAGTGACGTACACGGGAAGTAAATGTAGTAACAATGATAACGAGTCACTTCACTTGGCGTTTTGGTAGCATTTAAAACGCAAGCGTTAATTTAAGTGATTTCTAGCGTTTTTCTGGTTTGGTTTCTGGTTGGTGCCCGATTTTAAGTTAAACTATTCTCGATTTCTGTTTTTTTTTTTTTAATAATTCGCGATGAACATTCCAAATGCAAAGTGATATAAATATCACTGTGCGACAGACCAAAATCTCTGGGAAGTGGTAGTATTTTTCTGGTAGGTATTGTTGAGTAGAACACGAATCTGTATTTGAAATTAGCCCGACATCTCCAAAATCTTGAGTTACGGGTAAAAAACCGGGTTTTTGTACCTTTGCACACTTATAAGCCTGTAACATAGTTGATTATCAACCGATTTTAACTATCTCTCCGGATTTGAAAAAAAGAAATCTGCAACTTTCGATACATATATAGCTTAATTAAGAAAACTTAAGAAATCTGTTTACTTTTGTCCAGCAAACACACTATTTTAAGCAATTTTTAATCATTTTTCAACTTCTGCACAATGCTTCAATGCTTCTGCACATTATTTCGTTTGGTAGTGAACTTATTTAAGTAACACATTTAGTAAGAAGTAAAACGACGCTTTGTCTTAAAAAATCTGTCTGTAATGACTGAGTTATTGAAGTTTTTATAAATACCAAATTTGTGCAAAAATATAAGTTTTGGTCATTCCAGTTCACATCTCTCATTATTTTACGAATTGAAGTTTAATAAAAATGCTTAAAATGAGGGAGTTAGTTTTATATTTATAGGTAATGATGCGTTGTTTGACAAAGATCCGCGCATTAGATCAATTTTGTTCGTCGATAAGAAATGACGTTTTTGATTTGAATATCACCAAAGAAGTTTCAAAAGCTGCTGAAGACCTAACAAAGATGTTTTAAAAGCTGTCATTACAGATGTTGAAAATGTCAAAAAAATAAAAGTTGTGCTGAATTAAGCCGTCAAAAGTTTTTGGAAATTTTTAAATTGACATTGCAAAAAAAAACTTTTTTCCAAAAAAAATCGGTGTTTTTTTTTCGCAAAAAAAGTTGAGTTCATAATAGTGCCGTTTTTTTAAAAAGTTCTATCGCTATTTTTGGAAAACTCCTAGAATAGCAATTTTTTACACAAAATTATGCTAGTTTTGTGCCCAATTCTGCAGCAAAAAATTTTTCGATAAAATTTAAGTTGAGAAAAATCGCTGAAATTTTTATTTTAAGTTTTTGTTTTGGACCACAGAAGCTATGTTAGGTTCTTCTAAACCATTTTCGAGAAAATCGCTAATAAAAATTTTGGCAATTTTTCAAAAAAAAAGTTCAATATTTTTTAAATTCGTGAAATTTGTAAATCCGAAAATTGTGCTGGATTCTGCTCGCTTAGCACAATTTTTCATCACACATAAAAAAGTGGTGTTAAAAATAATAGCTATTTTAATTTTTAACCATTTTCAAAAAACCAATTGGAAAATATCAAAAGTTCTGCTGATTTGTGTTCATCTAGCACAAAAATGGACAAAAGTCGCTAAAACGCCCAAAAATCTTGAATCATGAAAGTTGTGCTGTGTAGTCCAAAATCGCTAATTAAAATTTGGTTGATTTTTCCAAAAAAAAAAAGTTCAATAATTTTGTTAAAATCGCAAATTTTGCAAATCCCAAAATTGGATTGTGCTCGTCTAACACAATTTTTCATCAGAAAGTGTTAACTTCAATGGTTAATAAAATAACTAAAAAGTGTTTTGAAAATAACTTTGCAAACTTTCAACTTTCAAAATTCCAAAAGTTGTGCTGATTTGTGCTCGCCTTGCACAATTTTTCGATCATATTCCAAAGCGCCCAAACTTGTCATTTATTGCTTTCTCAAAAACAAAAACTGTGCTGGGTAGTCCAAGACGTCTAGACAATTGTGCCGTTTCAAAGTAAATTATTTCTCAAAGATTTTTCGAGAAAATCGCTGTTTTAAATTTTGGCGATTTTTCAAAAATAATCAATAATTTTGTTAAAATCGCGAATTTTGTAAATCATTTTGTCATTATATATGAAAAATTGCTAAATTCAATAGCCAACAAAAATGTTTAACCATTTTCAAAATAACTTTGAAAAAAATCGCAAATTTCAAAAAGTCCTAGTACAATTTTTCTATAATATTCCAAAAACGCCAATTTTACCTAAAAGTCACCAAAAATTTACATTTTGTTTTGTTTTTTCTCAAATATAAATATTGTGTTCGTGCGTCTAGACAATTGTGCCGTTTCGAGAAAATTGTAATTACAATTTTGTAGATTTTTTCAAAAAAAAAGATCAATAACTTTGCTAAAATCGAATCGAATTTTGCAAATCTAAACATTGTGTACTTAAAAAAGTACTAACTTCAATGGTTAACAAAATAATTGCAATATTATTTTTAGCAATAAAAATAAAATAAAATAACTGCAAAAATCGCGAATTTCAAAATTGTAAAAGTCGCGCTGCGCTGATTTTGTCTTAAAGTCGCTAAATCTCAAAAATGTTTGAATTGTCATTTTGTGTTTTCGCAAAACCAAAAGTTGTGCTGGGTAGACGCGTAGACAATTGTGCCGTTTCAAAGTAAATTCTTTCTAAAACATTTTTCGAGAAAATCTGTTTTAAATTTTGGAGATTTTTCAAAAATAATCAATAATTTTTTTAAAATCGCGAATTTTGTAAATCCAAAAATGTTACTGGATTGTGCTTGCCTAGAAAATTTTTTTATTATATATGAAAAAATGCTAAATTCAATAGTTAACAAAAATGTTTAACCATTTTCAAAATAACTTTGAAAAAATCGCAAATTTCAAAAAGTTGTACTGATTTGTGCTCGCCTAGTACAATTTTTCTATAATATTCCAAAAAGCGCCTAAAAGTCGCCAAAAATTTCCATTTTGTGTTTTTTTTTTGTCAAATATAAATATTGTGTTAGTGCAAGACGTCTAGACAATTGTGCCGTTTCGAGAAAATTGCAATTAAAATTTTGTCGATTTTTCAAAAAAAAAAAACAAAAGTTCAATAATTTTGTTAAAATCGCGAATTTTGCAAATCTAAACATTGTGTACATAAAAAAGTACTAACTTCACTGGTTAACAAAATAATTGCAACATTATTTTTTAGCAGTTTTCAAAATAACTGAAAAAATCGCGAATTTCAAAATTGCAAAAGTCGCGCAGATGTTGCCTTAAAGTCACTAAATCGCAAAAATTTTATGAATTGTCATTTTGTGTTTTTGCAAAACCAAAAGTTGTGCTGGGTAGACGCGTAGACAATTGTGCCGTTTCAAAGTAAATTCTTTCTCAAACATTTTTCGAGAAAATCGCTGTTTTAAATTTTGGTGATTTTTCAAAAAAAATCAATAATTTTGTTAGAATCGCGAATTTTGCAAATCCAAAAATTTTACTGGATTGTGCTTGCCTAGAAATTTTTTTATTATATATGAAAAATTGCTAAATTCAATAGTTAACAAAAAATGTTTAACCATTTTCAAAATAACTTTGAAAAAAAAATAACTGCAAAAATCGCGAATTTCAAAATGGCAAAAGTCGCGCTGATTTTGCCTCAAAGTCGCTAAATCGCAAAAATTTATGAATTGCCATTTTGTGTTTTTGCAAAACCAAAAGTTGTGCTGCGTAGACGCGTAGATAATTGTGCCGTTTCAAACTAAGCTTTACCTCGAACCGTTTTCGAGAAAATCACCAATATAATTTTGGCGATTTTTCAAAAAAGTTCAATAACTTTTTGAAAATCTCGAATTTCGCAAATCCAAAAACTGTGCTCACCTAGCACATTTTTTCGCTATTTTAACAAAATTAATGATTTTTTATGTTTTGAATTTCAGTAACCCGAAACTGATAAATAACTGTGCGAAAAATTGAATGTAAAATCAAAAGTTTTTATTCGATTTGTCTAATATTATACTATTTAGACAGTGTCAATCAGTACCCTTACGACATAATAAATTGTAGGCTCTAGTTAAAGAGTTATTACGCAATCAAAAATTGTTTTCCCTGATCTTGATTTAAAAATTATATACTTTTTATTCTACTATTTTGAACAAAATAGAAGCAAATTTGGCTGCAAAAAGGTAATCTTGTTAAAAGTTATAACCGTTTGAAGTTTAAATATAAACAAAAAATATAAAAAAGATTTTAAAATAAAACGTCAGTCCATGAAATGGATATTATTATTTTGCCTTTGTTATTGTCGTTCTTTTTTGCAGAAATGTTACAAAAAATTCGAAATGAATGCCAAGTACTTCCAAATATAAACATCCGAAAATAAAAGAAAAAAACCGAACAACAACAATTGGTACCAGGATGGTACGTTGTGGTCTCCATCCTAGTTGACACTCTGTGGGTGCTTGTTTGATGTTCGTCATATATTTTCCCTTTTCATAGTATGATCTCTCACACAACCATGACTTCTGGTGTCGTCTGTTGTCCCCGTCGTCAGTCGCCACCGTTATTTCCACACTTGACCATAAACAAATGCCAGTTGAACTAAGTTATAAACATAAGCATAAACATAAATATAAATATAAAAAATGTAAACAATGCCACCACCACAACAACAATGCCAACAGCCAGCACCAGCACAACAACCGGCAAAATATCAACTTTAGCATATGCCAATAAAAACAGTAGAAGTCTCAATTCCGAAAGCCCATCAAAATGCATAAATAAACAAACACCTCAAATGATTACAGCAACACAGCGCAACGACAACGACAATGTCCAATGCCGTCGCCATCAAATGCGATACACCAACCACTTCATCGGTACGGTCAGACTAGCACGTCACGATAGTAGGAGCAGCAGCAGCAGCGCGGATACGCATACTGAAAACTCGTTGCGAAGACTACGACGACCACGACACCAACATGCTGCTGTCCCCTCATACACAGTAGTGAGGTAGTGAGTGCTGGTGGAGTGGAGTGTGTCGTCAAAATCGTTATACTGTCATCATCAATATTCACATCATAATCACCACAGACATCATCATCGTCGTCGTCGTCGTAGATTTCTTCATCTCCCTTTCACATCAAATCTCGATGTGATTGCGTCAATTTGAAAAGTTGTTTCTATATTTTCATGTGATTCGCCACACTGTGTTACTCTATAAGATTGCAGAAAACTTAGTAAATGATTTGATCTTACACCTACCGCTTACTAATCCGGATGCCGGAAGGAAGTTGTACCGTACCTACTAATTATAAGTATTATCAGTTACATGGCGAGGGTTGTTCGATAATTGTGGTAACATGGGAAGGTATTATATTTTTAATCACTTCATTGTCTGTTATTGCAGATGACCATGAGTTATCTAGTTTTTGGTATCCATGAATATTCTTCAAATAAGTTGTCCTCTTTGCTAAGGTCACATCTCTCACTGAAATGTTCGTAAGTACCCTCACAATACAACATACAACAATTAAGTAACGAACCAAGTTCGATAGAGACTTCAGTCGCCTTCATATTCTACAAATGCAGCAACACTAAGTGTATATGTCCTCTCTCTCTCTCACACACACACAATAATGTAATGTAAGCGGATTTCATGTCTTAAGGAGACGGCAAGACAAGGTAAGAAATAAAGTTCGTCTCTCATAGTCGACTGCGGGGTGTAATGTTCGGTATCAGAATGTCTGCGCTGCAACACAAAAGTTCAACTCAGTATGGAGGTGTTTAGATCAAACAAATTATGCACATGAGAGACTCTCTGGCATCGACATACTCGCTCACTTAATGGTTAACCTAATTGGTGCGAGAGTATGTCAATGTCAGAGAGCCTCTGCTGCAGGGTTATTGTTATTTGAATAGATTTGGGATTTTTTAGAGTTTCTTGTTTCCCGCAACGATAGAACGGTCACAAATTGGTCAAATCTGGCAACACCATTACCAATTGTGTTCAGTTTGATTTAAAGCATCGTTGCATTTTTTTCACAATATTCTGTTCAGGGAGCCTAAATTAATAGAGTGATCAAACCCGAAAACCGGGTTTTTACCGTCGGGTTTTTTAAAGAAAGAAATCCGGGTCGGTCTCGAACGGTTTTTCATTTCCGGAAAAAAACAGGCCTGATCGGTTTTTTTTTCATTTCCGAAAACAAACAAAACAAACCAACCACAAAGCATCGTTGCAATTTTTTTCACAATATTTTGTTCAGGGAGCCTAAATGAATAGAGTGATCAAACCCGAAAACCGAGGTGTTACCGTCGGGTTTTTTTAAATCGCGGTTTTTGGAAAACAAAGAAACCCGGGTCGGTCTCAAACGATTTTTAATTTCCGAAAAAAAACCGGTCTGATCGGGTTTTTCATTTCCGAAAAAACCCGGTCCGACCGGTTTTTCATAAAAATAAAACCAGGCAACAGAAAAACCGGACATTTCAGAAAAACTGGATTTTTGATCACTCTATAAATGAGTCTTATTTTTTTTTGTTCAATGGACATGTCAAGAAGCTTAATTGATGAATTTGGAGTGAAGATAATCCATCCGTTACATCCACAGAAACTCATTGTGTGTTGTTTTTGTTATGAGCCGATGATTTTTATACCCTCCACCTCCAGGGTATATTCACTTTGTCATTCCGTTTGTAACACCTTAAAATATTCATCGGAGACCCCCCCCATAAAGTATATATATTCTGGGTCGTGGTAAAATTCTAAGACGATATAGCCATGTCGATAGCGGCTGAACGAAATGAGCTAGGAGGTTCAAATTTTTCCTAAATGTGGCTTATGTTTGCAGATCGGTTGGGATTGAAAGTGGGCGAAATCGGCCCAAGGGGAAAAATTTTTCCCTCACAAGGACTGAAAATACCCCTAATATTTAGAGTATTTCAGCATGTTTTTTGAACATAATACCTTGTATTTACTTGATATTTGCAATTCGCATTCCCTCTATAGCATAAAAGGGAACCATAGACTGATTTTTATTTGTAGGGGGCGAAATGGGACAAAAAGGTATAAAAATGGTACCTATCAAACGACAACAGATAGAAACACGAAATTCGGTGTGTACATTCCTCCAATTGAGTAGATACATAATATAAAAGTATGTTTTCCAAATTCGTACTTTTAAGGGGTAAATGGGAATAGAGGGATAAAAATGGTACCAACCAAACGGCTGTACCTAGAATAATGAAATTCGGTGTATACATTCCTCTGATTGCATAGACAAGTAAAATACACGGATTTTTCAAAATTCGTACTTTTTGGGGTTAAAATGGAAAAAGGGGATAAAAATAGTACTAACCAAATGACCGCAGCTAGAGTCATGAAATTCGGATTATACATTTTTCTGACTGCAAATAAAAAGGTTTTCCAAATTCGTACTTTCAAGGGATTCAAGGGCAGCAGAGGGATAAAAATGGTACCAACTAAAAGGCTAAAGCTAGAATGATGAAATTCGGTGTAAATATTTTTTTCAAATTCGTACTTTATTTTGTTGCTTTTACGACAAAAAATGGTAGAACCATGAAGTTGTCTTATACTGCGTACGTGAGAGATAGGGTATTTTCAAAATGTATACTTTTGAAATTAAAATAGGATGGAAATACAACCAACCAAACGACAGTAGCTGAAAAAAATACACTCGCTATCCCCCAATATTTAGGGTATTTATGATTGCTCCCTTATATTTACTTTATGAATTGAAGTATTATTTCCATTATATATATACATAGTATACAAATATTGTTAGCCTTGGCTTATTAATTAATTTTCTGATTTTCATACATTTGAAATTTGTTGCGGACATACCTCTTGTAGCTTGGAAGCACCACAATGAAAATAAAAGTTTTTGCGGGCGAAATGGGACATAAAGGGATAAAATATGGTAACAATGATACGATAACAGCTAGAATCATGAAATTCGGTGTGTACATCTCGATAATTGCATAGACACGTAAAATAGAGGGATTTTTCGAAATTCGTACTTTTAAGGGATATAATTGAAAAAGAGGGATAAAAATGGGACCTTCCAAACCGCTGAAGTTGATATCATGAAATTCGGTGTATATATTCGGTGTGTATTCGGTGGTCTGACTATGAAGACTCGAAACAAAAAGGGTTTTTTCCAAAATTGTACATTTGGGCGGATAATGGGGATATCTTTAAAATTTGTACTTTTCTTATCAAAATAATACAGTCACTTTGTCTGTATCTGAAAATGCTTCTCTCTAATGGCGACTGACAACCGCCTAATATTTTCGGCATATTCAACATTGTATTTATATATAGTAGCAGATTTTAACCAGTGCGCAGAAGTAAACATTATAGTTTGAAATAGTACTCAAATATAGTAATGTACATAGACATATCAAAATTTTCGTAATATGGTTCGTTACTTCTATATCGAAATCATTTAATCTGCTGGTAATACTGTGGAATGTACTCCGTGATGGAGGGTATATAAGATTCGGCCCGGCTGAACTTAACGCCTTCTTACTTGTTTATTTTATTTTTTTTTTATTGGGAACGACGAGAATATTACCGTCAACGGTCAGCGCTATATATACTCGTATTCGAGTGAAAAGCATTATTAAGAATAATAATAATGCTTTATGGAAGCATTCACGTGAAAAGCATTATTAAGAATAATAATAATGCTTTATGGAAGCACTCAGAAAACTCAATCTCATTATAAAAAATAATATTTTGGGCGTAGGGCAAATGTAAAATCATTCATCTCGAATTACCCTACGAATTACTTTTGTAGAGGAAAAAGTTGAAAAGGAAGTACTTACGACCAGACTTGTGAATTAATTGCAAACAAATGCCAACTACCACGAGATTCTTCTGTATGTCGTTATAATTAAGACAAGATCATTATTAATTAGAAGTAATCGTGGAAGTAATAATATGACATTACCCGGTATTGTAACCGGTAATGAGCTGTACTTTTATACAGAAATTGTCTTCATGGAATTTTCTATAAAAAATTGTATCCATGGAAATTGTCTATAGAAAATTGTTGAGAGGAATTTTTTATTTATTTTTTTATAAAAACAGTGGACTTTTCTTTAAAAATTCGGCAATTAAAATTTCTCTAAACAATTTTCTACAGGGAAATGTTCTGTAAAAAGTGTGGATGGGTAAATTTTCAGGGAAATTTTGCTACAAATTTTATTTCCTAAAAAATTGGAGGAATGGAAAATATCTCTTAAACATTTCTTCTAAAAATTGACGACCGATAATTGATCCGATATCTATTTATAGTAGTATTGTATCAAAACAATGTATTCATCAATATTGTTTCTACAATTGTGTGAAAATACATTTCTTTGACAACGTAGTCTTGCAACATAAATGGATTTTTCGAAATTTATACTTTTAATGGGTGAGCGGGAAAAATAGGGTTAAAAGTGGTACCAACTAAGGTATTACAGCCAGAGTCGTGATATTCGTCGTGTACATTCCTCTGACCACGTAGACGAGCAACATGAATGGATTTTTCGAAATTTGGGCTTTTAATGGATAAGTGGGACAAAAAAGGGGATAAAAATGGTACCAACTAAGTCATTGCAGCTAGGATCATGAAATTCGGCGTGTACATTCCTCTGTCTACGTCGAGACGCAACTTAAATGGATTTTTCGAAATTAGCACTTTAAAGAGAAACACCAGAACACATGCACGTTTCCGGGAAGAGGAACAAAAGTGATAAAACGGCCAGCTTCGTCTAAAAACATTGTATGTGATGATGTGAAGGGAATAGGGCAATTCGGCACAAGTGAGCTATCTAAAAGGACGTTTCAAAATTACTGTTTTTTTGTTTTATCTACATCTATATCTATCAAAAGAAAATTGAATAAGTAATATGGATACTGATAAAAATAAATAACTGGCTTACTGGTTCCTTTCGAAGGACGAATGTCTTTTCAATGACTTTGTTAACTTTCTCTTAATAATATGCGCTGCTATTATGTTGTTTTGCAAAACGCGTCCAGCTCACTAACTGATAATGGTAAAAGCGAAATAAAACCCAACTTTCATTTTAGTCGGGAACATCGACAACATTTTTTTCTTCCTCACAAAAGAAGACACTCTAACGTTTATACTGTTATTTTTCTATCGAGTGAAAAATTAAAATTTTATTTATTTTATTATTTTATTTATCACAGGCCCTGAATTAAATAAACACCCTAATGATTTTTTATATATTTTTATAATGAAAATTAGTTTTATAACGATTCCATAAATTATAATGAATTTAGCTCGCATAACTTACACTTATTTCGAGAATTTTGAATTTATCAATTTGATATATTCCGTAACCGGTATTTTGTATAGTGTTGCCACATCCTACGGTACAGGGTATAAAAAAATAAAATGCAAACCCCTAGTCAACACAAACGCATCAAAATTCCAACAATTGTGTCTCGGTCATAAATTATACTTAGTTTGTATACGTTGAGTCGGTCGCCTCGTAGCAAAAAATAAAAAAAGACTTTGGTCTAAATACCATTTTAATCTAAATGAAGTGTTTTTTGGTTCAAGAAAAACACCTGAATTTCACATGAAATTCTTTATCAACAGCAACAACAACGACAGCCACAATCACAACAACAAATCATAAAAACAGACCTTCCTTCTTCTTCCTCCTCCTCTGCCTCTGCCTCAACACACTAGAAATGTATGACGTTATTTTATATCAGTTTGAAATGTTTTCGCTATTATTGTTGTTGTTGTCTTATCAATTACGAAAAAATAAACAAACTTTTAATAACAATAATTGCATTCCCATATTAAAGCAAAAAGAATTTATTTCATCAACTTTTTTTTGTTGATAAATTCCAAAGAATCTACCGGTTTACGACGGTTCCGTGAATTCCGCTGAATTCTGGCATTGAATTGAGAACGTCGTCGTTCGTTGGCTGTCTACCCCCGCCTTTGCTGTTGGCAACGCGATGATATTGCCCGATTTGGCAATGTGTACCGTGTGTGCCGTGCGTCGAGTGGTTGGGCGAGATTATTGAATGGAGGTGGTGGTGTCACATGGCTGCGTATGATTAATATATGGAATTTACATCACATCACACGTCTGTTTGCCGAGACACCAAAACAAACACAATCACGGCTGCGGCAACGATACGCTGCGATTGCGGATGGTATGGGGAATTTGTGTTAACCAACACTGTGCTACAAAAAAGTAACGCTAATGGGGAAAAGGGGAAATAGCAAAAATTATGCACTAAATTTATATATCCTCCCTCCACTATTGGATGGTGAATAATCATTTTGTCATTCCGTTTGCAACACCTTGAAAAATTCATCGGAGACGCCAATTCTGGGTTGTGGTTAAATTCTAAGACGATCTAGCCATATCCGGCAGACTGACCTTTAGTTTTTTGAAAGCACTGACCTTTAGTTTCTTGAAAGCTTGCGAATGGAAACAGCCTTACATGTCGGTTGGGATTGAAAATGGGCAAAATTGGACCATACAGAAAAATTTTTCCCCACCAAAGACTGAAAATACACCCCAAATTTTTTAAAAACGTTCTTTCTAGAAATGTAGTACGTTCGTAGTCAAAAGACAATACGTAGTACCTGAAAGTGATTTACAAAAGTGATAAATGATGATTTAAAAAATATCTTTTAAAACGTGATTTTTTTAAAATAGTGATTTTTAATAAAGAGATTTAAAAAAAACGAATAAAAAATAGAAATTAAAAATGTGATTTGTAAAGAGTGTTTTAAAAAATTGATTTTTAAGTTATCTTTTTAATAAAAGTAATTAAAAATGAGTTAAAAAAATAATAATATAAAAAGGTATTATTTATTTATAAAAGTGATTTATTTAAAAAAGAAAAAAATTAAAAAAGGATTTTAAAAAAGTGATTATTTTTAAAAAGTTGAAATTAAATTTTTCAGTAATTTTTTGTGATTTAAAAATAGTGATTAAAAAAAGACTTTTACAGAAGTGATAAAAAATAGATTGTGTTTTTGGAAGTATTTTTTTAAAGTGATTCTTAAAAAATATTTTTAAATAAGGGTGAATATTTTAAATATTGATTTTAAATAAAATATAAATATAATTAGAAAAAAAAGACTAAAAATCGTTGTTTTACGATTTTAAAGAAGTGATTATTTTTAAAAAGTTGGAATTAAATTTTTAAGTAATTTTTTGTGATTTAAAAATAGCGATTTTTTTATAAATAAAAATAGTGATTTAAAAAAGACTTTTACAGAAGTGATAAAAAGACTGTGTTTTTGGAAGTGATTCTTAAAAAAATATTTTTAAATAAGAGTGATTATTTTAAATAGTGATTTAAAAAAATATACAAATATAATTAGAAAAAAATGACTAAAAATCGTTGTTTTTGGTGATCATTTAAAAAGGGCGATTAAAAAAAGACTTTATAAAAACTGATTTGAAAGAGCAATTTCAAATAGCGATTTTTGAAAGTAATTTAAAAAATGACAAAAAAGTGCTGTTTTTATTGACTTTTTAAAAAGGCGATTTAAAAAAAAAACTCGATTTTATAAGATTTCCTTCTTAAGAAGAAATTACATGATCGAATTAGCTGATATTCGAATGTATTACATTTAAAACTCATAGAAAATCAATCAATTGATCACTAATCAACAACACAAAAAACTAATAATTAAAAAAGTTGATTTTATAAAAAAGTGCTTTTATAAAAAAGGTGATTTAAAAAAGGATTTTAATAAAAAATGTTTTTTGTTTAAAGTGATATTTACGATAATTTTTAAGGTTAAAAAAAAGTGATTTAAAAAATACACTTTTAAAAAATAACTTTTTAAATTTTTTTAAAACACTTAAAAACAACACTTTCAAAAATCATTTTTTTAAAATCGCTTAAAAAGAACCTTTTAAGTAATTTTTTTAAATCACTTTTTTAAAAGTGGTTTTTAACGTTTTTTAAGCCACTTTAAAAAATCACTTAAAATAACTTAAAAATCGCCTTTCTTGAAAAGTCACTTTCTAAATATCTTTAAAAATCACTTAAAAAAATAAGTTAAAAAATCACTTTTTTAAAAAACGTTTTTTTTAAATAACTTAAAAAACACTTTTTAAATCACTATTTTTTTATCTTAAAACTTTTTAAAATAATCACTTTAAACAAAAATCACTTTTATTTTTTAAAACACTTTTTTAAATCACTTTTTTCTAAAACCGCGTTTATTTATTCGCCCTTTTTTAAGAAGTCAATAAAACTAAATAAACTTTTAAAAATCATTTTTTTAAATCGCTTAAAAACAACCTTTTAAGTAATTTTTTTAAATCACTTTTATAAAAGTGGTTTTTAACGTTTTTTAAAGTCACTTTAAAAAAATCGCTTAAAATAACTTAAAAATCGCCTTTCTTGATCTTTATAAATCTCTTTAAAAATCACTTTAATAAAAAAAGTTAAAAAATCACTTTTTTAAACAACTTTTTTTAAAATGATCACTTTTTGAATCACTATTTTTAATCTTAAAACTTTTTAAAATAATCACTTTTTAAATCACTTTAGACAAAAATCACTTTTCTATTAAAAATCACTTTTTTTAAAATCACTTTTCTATTAAAAATCACTTTTTTTAAAATCACTTTTTTTATAAAATCATGTTTTTTGTGTCGCCTTTTTTAAAAAGTCAATAAAATCAACACTTTTTGTCATTTCTTAAATTACTTTTAAAAATTGCTATTATCATTTTTTTAAAAAATGTAGGTAACAAAAAATGTCTTTAAAAAATGTTTTTTTTTTTTTTAAATTGTCCTTTTTTAAAAAAATCTTTTTAAAAAATGTCTTAAAAAAATGTCTTTAAAAAAATGTCTTTAAAAAAATGTCTTTAAAAAAATGTCTTTAAAAAAATGTCTTTAAAAAAATGTCTTTTTAAAAAAATGTCTTAAAAAATGTCTTTAAAAAAATGTCATTTAAAAAAATGTCTTTTAAAAAAAATGTCTTTTTTAAAAAATGTCTATTTAAAAAAATGTCTATTTAAAAAAATGTCTATTTAAAAAAATGTCTATTTAAAAAAATGTTTTAAAAAAAATGTTTTAAAGAAAATGTATTTAAAAAAAGTATTTAAAAAAATCTTTTTTTTTCTTTTTTTTTTAAATGTCTTTAAAAAATTCTTTTTTTTTTTTTAAAAATTTTTTTTTCTTTAAAAAAATTGTTTTTTTTTTTTAACAAAAGGTATTTAAAAAAGTCCTTTTAAATACAATTTCTTTTTTTTAAATGTCTTTTTTAAAGGGAATTTAAAATTTTTTAAAAGGGGATTTTTAGTAAGTGTTTTTTAAGTGATCCAGAAACGAAAAAAAAATAATAATAAAAGTTCGAAATTGGGAAAAGGGTATACAAAATTGTAGCAACCAAACGGCTGCAGCTATAATCATGAATTTTGGTACGTATGCATATAAACAATTTTTCATGTGTCATACATAGGGTTCATCCGATAAATAAAATTCTTTGGTGTTCTGAAATTTTCTTTGGATATAACCTTTAAACGTGGTTGGTGTCTGGGTAAACTTTTTTCGACCCATACTATGTTACATGTAATCCCTTGAGCTGTGCCTGTGTGAATTTCCATTCAAAATATACATATATCCTGCGGTTGTTTAAAATTTTAATATCAAATTTCAATTGTGTTGCACAGTGTAACGATCGAAATAAAGTATGTACTTGGTTTTGGATTGCAATATTTTGTTTTGTGAAATTTTATTTGTTAATTGCACTCGTTCTTAATGGGTATTTTTTGCTCTGCTCTGACTGTCGCTGTCTGTCCTCTTTTGAGTGATGTCGTCGCCGTCGTTAAAATTTCAATATATGGTTGATATAGTCTAATTCCAGCCAGCCATATAAGCGATTGGATCGATATATATGATCGTTTGAAAAATTTAATGTCTATTTATTTGAATTAAAGAAGTTATCAGCAGCAGCATTATTGTGTTTCGATTACAAAACGACAAACAAAAATTTGACGATATATTCCTCCGCCGCCACCGATCATTTGTTCATTCATAAAAGCAGCAATCATTCGCTGGAGGTGGTGGTGAGTACGAATGTGGGTCGATCGGTCGGTCGGGGTGGGCCTGATGATGTATTTATTGAGGTGTTGCAGATAATCAACAGGAAGATGGCGAGGAGCAAGGTAGGCGTTGGTAGGAGGGGGTGGGCACCCATAGAGAAGGTGTGTTCGAATTTTTTGATATCACATAAGCAGCACACAGCAAATACTTTTCGGCGGCGTTGAGCTATTTCGTTTTTGTTGCTCTTTTTATGACTGACTGCTCGACGACTCGTGGCTCGTAGTATTTTTTTGTACTTTGGTTGGTCTGTTTGCCATTGTTGCTATAAAATGTGAAAAAAAAAAGAATTGTAGTCATCAACAAGTACATAAATCCAAATCACATGAGTTTCGATGTTTTTTTTTCTGTTTACTGTGGCTGTGACGGTGCCCGCGCCCGTGCCGTGCTGTTGTTGGCTGTTTTTATTTATTTCGTTCAGGGTTAAAAGATAGTATTGGTTTAAAAATTGTGTCGGGTGACTGTGACACAGTGTTGCGACACTCTGAATGTTAGAGCAGACAAACAGACAGACACACGCACACAAATGAGACCAAGTAAAACACAGAAAATAGAAAAATATCAACTAGGAGCTGAAAATATTAACGAAAAACTTAGTCAAGCATTAAATATAACAATAATAATAATAACAATAACAACGAAATGGCCAACAAAACACTTTTCAAATAAACAAATTAAATATTAAGCCAAATGCTAAAAATAAAATAAATCATTGAAATGAATGTAGATCGGTTGGCCGGTCTTGAAAATGGGTGAAATCGGGCCAAAAGGAAAACGTTTATTCGCTAATGAGGGCAGAACATATATATATATATATATAATATACTATGAATCCTAATATTTAGACTTTTTAACTATTTTTAAGATTTCTATCTTCAATTTAATTGATATTTGCGTGAAAATAAAATCAACACTTTTTTGTCATTTCTTAAATTACTTTTAAAAATCGCTATTTTCATTTTTTTAAATCACTTTTTTTAAAAATAGTGAATTTTACAAAAAATGTCTTTTTTAAAAATTAAAATGTCAAAAAAATTCTTTTAAAAAATGTATTTAAAAAAAGTCTTTTTAAAAAAATGTCTTTAAAGAAAATGTCTTTTTAAAGAAGGGGATTTAAAACTGTTTTTTAAATAATCACTTTTTAAATCGCTTTAAACAAAAATCACTTTTATTTTTTAACGAACGGGTGACTGTGACACAGTGTTGCGACACTCTGAATGTTAGAGCAGACAAACAGACAGACACACGCACACAAATGAGACCAAGTAAAACACAGAAAATAGAAAAATATCAACTAGGAGCTGAAAATATTAACGAAAAACTTAGTCAAGCATTAAATATAACAATAATAATAATAACAATAACAACGAAATGGCCAACAAAACACTTTTCAAATAAACAAATTAAATATTAAGCCAAATGCTAAAAATAAAACAAATCATTGAAATGAATGTAGATCGGTTGGCCGGTCTTGAAAATGGGTGAAATCGGGCCAAAAGGAAAACGTTTATTCGCTAATGAGGGCAGAACATATATATATATATATAATATACTATGAATCCTAATATTTAGACTTTTTAACTATTTTTAAGATTTCTATCTTCAATTTAATTGATATTTGCGTGAAAATAAAATCAACACTTTTTTTGTCATTTCTTAAATTACTTTTAAAAATCGCTATTTTCATTTTTTTAAATCACTTTTTTTAAAAATCACACTTTTAAAAATAGTGAATTTTACAAAAAATGTATTTTTTAAAAATTAAAATGTCAAAAAAATTCTTTTAAAAAATGTATTTAAAAAAAGTTTTTTTAAAAAAATGTCTTTAAAGAAAATGTCTTTTTAAAGAAGGGGATTTAAAACTGTTTTTTAAATAATCACTTTTTAAATCGCTTTAAACAAAAATCACTTTTATTTTTTAAAACACTTTTTTATAAAATCGCGTTTTTTTAGTCGCCCTTTTTAAAAAGTCAACAAAATCAACACTTTGTCATTTCATAAATTACTTTTAAAAATAGCTATTTTCATTTTTAAATCACTTTTTTTAAGAAATTACACTTTTAAAAATAGTGTTTTAGAAAAATGTTTTTTTTAAATGTCTTTTTTAAAAAAATGTCTTTTAAAAAAATGACTTTTTTAAAGAAATGTCTTTAAAAAAATGTCTAAAAATTTCTTTTAAAAAAATGTCTTAAAAAAATTTCTTTTAAAAAATTTCTTTTTTTAAAAAACTGTCTTTTAAAAAAAATATTAAAAAGAGTCTTTTTTTATCATTTGGTATCATTTTTTATCTCTTTTTTCCCATTTTGATCACTCTAAATGTTTTGTTTATATGTAAAGAGTGATTTTTTTGAGGTTAGGATTTTCATGCATTAGTATTTGACAGATCACGTGGGATTTCAGACATGGTGTCAAAGAGAAAGATGCTCAGTATGCTTTGACATTTCATCGTGAATCGTCTTACAAACAAACAACGCTTGCAAATTATTGAATTTTATTATCAAAATGCGTGCTGTGTTAAGAAAGTTCATTGCGCGCTTCCATTTTATGGTCAGTTTAATCGACCCACTGAAGCGGCTATTCGGGCTATTGTGACTAAATTTCGCACCAAATTTACATTGTTGGACATTAAACCACCAACACGCTTACGTAGAGTGCGAACTGAAGAAAATATCGCAGCTGTATCGGCCAGTGTTAATGATGACCACCAATTTTCGATTCGTCGCCGTTCGCACCAATTGGGTCTCTGTTACTCAAAAACGTGGAAATGCCAAAATTGGACTAAGCGGATGGACCACCTAAGACGCAGCCGCGGTCAACATTTAAATGAAATTATCTTCAAAAAGTAAATGTCATGGACCAATCTAACGTTTCAAATAAAGAACCGATGAGATTTTGCAAATTTTATGCGTTTTTTTAAAAAAAAAAGTTATCAAGCTCTTAAAAAATCACCCTTTATACGTACCAAAATTCATGATTCTACCCTTTTCCCAATTTTGAGACACTACAAGTAGAAATTTCGAACTTTTATTATTATTTTTTTTTCGTTTCTGTACAATTAGAGAGGATGTACACTAATTCACTCTGTTTTTTTTTTAATCATTACTAAAAAGTAATTTCTAAAATACATTTTTTAAAGATCTCATATTTTTAAATCACTTTTTTACTTCACAGTTTTTTAAATCACTTAAAAAACACTTACTAGAGTGATTCACTATGTAGAGTGATTCATACTTTTAGTGGGTGAAATGGTTCATAAGGGGATAAAAATGGTACCAATCAAACAACAAAAGCTAGAAACATGAAATTCGGTGTATACAACTATTTTGTGCCTAGAAATATAAACTAAAGGGGTTTTTCGGCATTTGTAAATTTAAGGAGTAAAATGAGGAAGAAGAGGGATAAAAATAGTACCAAACAAACGGTTGAAGTTGATCGATTCCTCCGAATGTATAGACGTGCTACAAAAATTTTAAGAAAATTTTAATTTTAAGGGAAAAACGGACGATAGGGGATAAAAATGGTACCAACCAAAAGGCTGAAGGTGAAATCAAGAAAATCGACGAAGACAAAAAAACATAAAAATTTTGGAGTTTAGGGGGAAAACGGGACGAAATAGATAAAAATGGTACCAGCTGCTGCTGCAAGAATTGTAAAAAAACGGTGTATTCATTCCACTGGCTGTGTAAACGCGCAGCAAGAAAATTTTTGAAATGGGGAAACGGGGCGATTGGGAATACAAATGGTACCAACCAAATGACTGCAGCTAGAATTCTAACTTCGGTGTGTACATTCCTCTGACTGTTTATGTGCATTTTTTTTTTTTAATTTGTTTTATTTGGGGGAAACGACGGTCCGAAAGGTGATAAACAATTGTGGAAATGAAAATGCTGCAGCAGGAATCATGAAATTCGGTGTATATATTCCTCTGACAGTGTATACGAGAATTTTCCAAATTTGTATTTTGTACACCTTTTTCAATTGTAATTCAAAAGACACCAGTTGAAATTCAAAAATTCCATTTGCAATAAAAAAAATATCACTTGAAATTCAAAAATTCCATTTGAAACTCAAAAAATGTCAATTGGAATTCAAAACTCGTCATTTGTAATTCAAAATACAATATTTGAAATTCAAAAGACATCATTTGAAATTCAAAAGACATCATTTGCAATTCAGAACTCGTCATTTGTAATTCAAAAGACAACAATTGAAATTCAAAAGTTTCCATTTGAAATTCAAAAATGATTCCATTGGCAATTCAAAAAGGGTAAACAAAATTATTTAAGCAAAATATACATTAGGTTGGGTAGCATTTATCTATTTCTGTAAATTTTAAATATTCTGCTGTTTAGAAAACAGATTTACCCCCATTTAGATTGATAGATAGAAAGTCTGTGGAGTGAGGATATAAAAATAAGAACATTACCCATTGAGAAATTTGTTTCGTAGATTTTATATACACCTGAAATATGATCGATATTGCAAGACCTCTCACATAAATTGGCATAAAGCTTTGGTTAAAATAAAACTAATCAGTAACAATTTAATATTGGAAATGGTTTTACAATCACATTAAAATAGTTATTATTTGTTGCACCTCCCACACAAATAATCCGACCCTAGGTAAAATGCAAGTCCTTATAAATTATATGCAGATGCTCTCTGATGAAGGTTAAAAACTATATATGAAATTGCCGACATTTTACATCATTATAATTATTAGTGCAGAATATTCAAATTAGCAGAAAAAATGCTACCCGACCTAATGTATATTTTTATTAAAAAAATTTGTTTAAATCTTTCAATTTCAAATGGAATCTTTTGAATTTCAAATGGAATAATTTTTGAATTTCAAATGAAGACTTTTGAATTTCAAATGGTGTATTTTGTAATTAATTACAAATGACGAGATTTGAATTTCAAATGACGAGTTTTGAATTATAAATGACGTGTTTTTTCAATTTCAAACGATGAGTTTTAATTTCAAATGGAATTTTTGAATTTCAATTGATATTTTTTTAATTTCAAATGGAATTAATATATTACTGCATTTCTACATAAAGTTGAAAACCACTAACAGAGATGTCTAAACCGAAAATCGGTTATCCGATGTTTGCCACCAAGATCGACCCACCGGTTTTTTAAATCAAAATTTCGAAAAAAAAAACTGGGGAAACACCAAGGGTGTGAAGATAAATTCGTAAGTTAAATACGTCCCACAACCAAAACACAAACCAATTTAGCTTGTGGAACGTATTTAAAAAATATTTTTTTAATAAAAACACTAAAAATAATAAAAATAAAAGGAATTATGCAATTATTTTTTAACAATATTTTCCGTTCCAATTATTTGAATGCATCGAATCAGTCAAAAGTCCAAAAACTATACAAAATTCATGTATTCTAGTTTTCGAGATATCGGACAATCAAAATTCAATATATATATATACCCGATATCTTAAAAGCTATATATCTCCGATCTCAAACGGAATTTGGACCAACTCTTTTTTGGAAAATATGCTACTTACCAAGGGCTAAATAATTGAACTGTAAGATGAACTGGATTGAATGGATAAACTGAATGGATAATCCTCCGTACGCGCTTCATTAAATCCTGTCGCGTGGGCAGTAAAATAGAAACTACCCGGACAAACTTGACAATCTTTAGTTCGGCATCAAAAATAAATATTTAAAACTAATTTTAATATTCAAGGTAGTTAGTCATTTCTTTTAAAAATATATAATTAAACCGATTTAATAGATGGCAAGGAGCATCCTCAGTTTCTGTAAATTTTTGATTTTTCAATAAATCGGGTTCAATTTCACAAAAAAAAAACTACAACAAAGTTGGGTTGTGAATTGTATTTTACTTCACTTGTACATAGGCACTTGAGGAACTGAATTTTATAATTAAATTAATATTAACAAAATTTAAAAATTGTTGGTGTATAATTCTAATATTAATTCTAATAATTCTTTCTAAAGAATAATTTTGAATATTATTATCGTATATAATCAGTTCTATGACAGCTACAATGCTAAGATGTTGTGTCAGTGCATCTAGCATAAACGTGCGTAGTTGTGCCGAAAATGAGCGGTATTGCAAAGTGGGCGTGGCACCTCCCATACAAAGTTGAAATCTATTATTGAATATTGTCAGTTCTATGACACCTAAAGTCCTGAAATTTTGTGTAAGTGCATCTAGCATCAATGTGCGTAGTTGTACCAAAAATGGGCGGTATTGGAAAAGTGGGCGTGGCACCTGCCATACGAAGTTAAAACCCATTTTCAAATATATTCCGTTCTATTACAGATACAATACTGAAATTTTGTGTGAGTGTATTCAGCATCAATGTGCGTAGTTGTGCCAATGCTATGCTGGGCGATAACCTGCTTAGGCCATATACAAATGAGTGGGATTTGAAAGATGGGGAAATTTTGATTTGAATTTTGTAAAACTACAAGGTATCTTTGGATGCAATGTTTATGATGCAAATAGTTTTATAACATTTAACCATAATTTTTTTACTTATATAAACATAGTTATTTTGCGTTAGAATTTTTTCTCTTACCAGCAATAATATTTTTATTTTTTCGAAAAGAAAATTCCCAAATTTTTGGATGTTGTTCCTATGAGAAAGTGTAATTCGCAACATTTGCAGACATCATAATTATCTTAAATGGAACATGCAAACTGTAAAGGTATCTAGGACAAAAATTTTAGTTCTAGTAAAAAAATCCTATTAATATTATAAAACCTTAGTGTAAGTCTGACTGTCTTTTTGTGTGGTCCGCAATTACGCGTAAACGTTTCAACCGATGTTGTTGAACTTTTCAGTAAATTTATTCTGTGGGCGGAGGGGCGTGGAGAGTGTTTCTGAAAGCTAGAAGGCTGATAATTGGACATACATATATATTACTGACAACGAGAAAGATCAATTTGTTGCTGAAATCCGGATTGTCGTTTTGTGGGCGGAGTGGGCGTGGCAATAGTGTTTTTGAGAGCAAGAATGCTGAAAATTGCAACGTATATATTACTGATCATGAGAAATATGAATTTGATGGCGTATTTTGGATATCCGTTTTGTGGGCGAAGTGGGCGTGGCAAAAGTGTTTTCGAAAGCTAGAAGGCTGAAAATTGGTACATTTATATTACTGACCACGAAAATGAGAAATATGATGCCGAAATTTGGATTTTCGTTTTGTGTGCGGAGTCATAGTGTTTTTTGAGCTAAAGGGTGATTTTTTAAAAGCTATAGGAAAGTTTTCAAAAAAAAAAAAGAAAAATGCATGAAATCTTTATTTGAATCGATAGTACGGTCCATATAATTTAATGTTTGACGATTATTTCATGCAAATGTTGACCTTGACTGGTCAAACCGCTTAGTCAAATTTTGGCATACTCTTTCCAATATTTCGGCCGGTATCTCACGAATAAATGCTTCAATATTGTCTTCCAATGCGTAAATTGAAGCGGGCTTGTCTGTATAGACATGAGCTTTAACATAGCCCCACAAAAAATAGTCTAAAGACGTTAAATCGCACGATCTAGGCGGCCAATTGACCCGTCCCGAACGTGAAATATGAAATGTTCACCGAACTCGCTTCTCAATAAGTCCATTGTTGTGCGCGCTGTGTGGCATGTAGCACCGTCTTGTTGACACCACATGTCATGCAAGTCAAGCATTTTGGGCAAACTGTGAATTTTTCTGGATGCATTGGTAGCTCTTGCAATGCATCTGGCTGATATTCACTCCAAAATCGACAATTCTGCCTATTTACGTACCCATTGAGCCAAAAATGAGCTTCGTCGCTGAACACAATTTTTCGGTAAATGAACTTTCTTAACAGAGCACGCATTTTGATAATAAAATTCAATAATTTGCAAGCGTTGTTCGTTTGTAAGACGATTCATGGTTGAATTATAGACCAAACTGAAGATGTCAGCTGTCAGCTGTTTAAACCAGTGTTGCCAAAAAAATAATAGCTAAAAAATCACCCTTTACAAGGCTGAAAATTTGAACGAATGTATATAAAGGGTGATTTTTTAAGAGCTTGATAACTTTTTTTTAAAAAAAAAACGCATAAAATTTGCAAAATCTCATCGGTTCTTTATTTGAAACGTTAGATTGGTCCATGACATTTACTTTTTGAAGATAATTTCATTTAAATGTTGACCGCGGCTGCGTCTTAGGTGGTCCATCCGCTTAGTCCAATTTTGGCATTTCCACGTTTTTGAGTAACAGAGACCCAATTGGTGCGAACGGCGACGAATCGAAAATTGGTGGTCATCATTAACACTGGCCGATACAGCTGCGATATTTTCTTCAGTTCGCACTCTACGTAAGCGTGTTGGTGGTTTAATGTCCAACAATGTAAATTTGGTGCGAAATTTAGTCACAATAGCCCGAATAGCCGCTTCAGTGGGTCGATTAAACTGACCATAAAATGGAAGCGCGCAATGAACTTTCTTAACAGAGCACGCATTTTGATAATAAAATTCAATAATTTGCAAGCGTTGTTCGTTTGTAAGACGATTCATGATGAAATGTCAAAGCATACTGAGCATCTTTCTCTTTGACACCATGTCTGAAATCCCACGTGATCTGTCAAATACTAATTCATAAAAAACCTAACCTCAAAAAAATCATTTATTACTGACCACGAGAAAGACAAATATGACGCCGGATTTTCGTTTTGTGGGTGGTGGGGGCGTGGTAAAAGTGTTTTAGTGCTAGAAGGCTGAAAATTGGTACGTATATATAACTGATCGCGATAAAAAATTATTAGACCTGATTTTAATTTTATCATTTGTTTCAGATAGTTTTTCTAAATAAGTGTAAAAATACAATTCAATGTATTTATTTATTCCACAAGATTTGAATTTTCTCAAAAAAAATACTTTTCAGGAACACATTGAAAAAAAGGTGTGGCAAAAATGATTCGATTCGCGTTGCGCAATCCGGTTATTAGTGTATTCAAACCCATGTATAGGAGCAGATAGTATGGAAGGGTATCATATAGTCGGTTCCGTTCGTCTTTAGCTTTTCCTTACGAAATATTGAAATTATTAAAATGCCTAAAAGCCTTTATAAAATATCTGACCCTCAGAAATGATGTTTATAGCTCAATAACACTGAATATTTCCAATCCCTTGAGTGTCAGCCTGCCGCCAGCCTGACTGAATTGCTGACTCTATGGCTGGCCGGTTGGGATTCGTTGATGGATTGATAGATGGATGGCGGATTTATGGCCCAATTTTTTATTGGCCATCCAAGCTCTGTGTCGTCAGTGCTTTTGTGACGAGACACAGACTTTGGTTTTGTTTTGTGGTTAACCATTTATAACCCGCGTACATACGAATGTACTTACACGGTTATTATTGTTTTAGTTATTCGGTTTTTTATTTACTCATAATTTAAAAATAATTCATTTTCTACAGCAGCCGTAAAAAGTATATAATAGCAGCATCGCAAAAAATAGAGTAGAGTAGTACAATAATGATGAAAATAAAATCGTTTCATGGTGCCTGGCATTGTGTGGTTACTGTGTTGAAACTCTGTTACTGGTCGTTGGCCCCGGGCACGGGGTGAAGGAGGGTGGATTTAAACATAAAAGCTTATTTCGGTATTTCTCGGGAACCGCATAATCCGAAACCACACTCTATACTCTACGTCGTTAACCAAATAAATATATATGTGTGTGAGTAAGTAAGTACATCTACCTATACTCGTCGTCGTCGTCGTATTGGGATTATTTTTTACTATTTTTTTTAATTTTTTCTTGCTCTGCGGCGAAAATATTAAAATATTTTTTATTATTATTTATGTTGGTGGTGTAGCCACCGCCATCCATCCATGTATTTTGTTTGTGGTATTACGATTTAAGCTCTTGAGAAATTAAGAAATTAACAAGAAATGCGGTTAAGCGTTTTAGCAGAAATAAAAATAAAATAAAATGAAAATAAAAATAAAATGAGCAGCAACTCTCAGGCTGTTGTTTTTTAAGTGGTTGTTGGTTGGTTGGTGGTACATTTGGTACGTCGCCAAGTAGTTATTGTTGTTGCTGTTATGGTAAAAATGCGATAGCATAGCAAACTTGTAGCTTCTGGTGTGTTCGGCAAATTGAAGCAAATTGAATTGAAGGAATGCTTGAGAGGGAGTTGCAAAATTTTTAACGCGAAGCCTTCTGCAGACGATTGTCATGGGTCCGGAAACAACTCATTTCAAGAATTCGTATTCGTGTTACTTATGAAAAACACTTTCTGATAACTCCTATAACAATACCTCAATTCCTAAAACGGGGAAAATAAATCCCAAAAATTTTATTTTCTAGAAATCTAACCGTCATTTCTTAATTTCGATCGTGGGGGTCAGACGACAACAAAATTTTTCCATTATTAGCAAAATAAATTAATAAAATAAAAATAAAATATTTTCAAATGCCTAAAATCTACAAAAATTGAGGTATGGTAACGAAATTTTGTGATTATGTAGAAGAAATGTTTCTGAAAATAATGACTAACAATTTTTTGCATTTTTGTCCAAAAAAATCCAAATTCCCAAAGTGGGGAAAATATGTTCCAAAATTTGAGATTTTTACTAAAATAGTTGTCATTTCTTTACTTACTGCAGGCATGTTTCTAAGCGGTGTTTAGCGATTTGAGGATTTTTGAAAATAAAAATAATTTATATGGAAATGACGGTAATTTAGTAGAAAATATGTCTCCTATGCCCGTGAATAAAATAAAAATAAAATATTTTCAAATGCCTAAAATCTGCAAAAATTGAGTTATCGTAACGAAATTTTGTGATTATGTAGAAGAAATGTTTCTGAAAATAATGACTAACAATTTTTTTCATTTTTGTTAAAAAAAAATCGAAATTCCCAAAGTGGGGAAATTTTGTTCCAAAATTTGGGATTTTTACTAAAGTAGTTGTCATTTCTTTACTTGCCGCAGGGATGTTTCTAAGCGGTGTTTAGCGATATGAGGATTTTTGAAAATAAAAATAATTTGTATTGAAATGACGGTAATTTAGTAGAAAATATATCTCCAAAAATAATGTCTAACAAGTTTTTGCGTTTTTGTCGAACAAAATACACAAATTAGCAAAGTGGGGAAAATATGTTCCAAATTTTGGGACTTTTACTAAAATGGTAGCTATTTCTTTATATACCGCAAGGATGTGGTAGTACGTTGTGAGTAAGAACTCATGTAAGGCTAATAAAATTTACTAAGTATTTTCTAATAGGTGTTGAGAATTTTTGAAAAAAAAAATATTGAAAAATTGGCAATTTTGGATAGGACCTACGTTAGCCAAAATTAATCAAAAAGCGCACCAAAAATATCTGAATTAGGAACTCTTTATGAAAAATATCAGAAATTTTCATCTGCAGGAAGACAAAATAAATGTACAAGAGAAATAATCACCCCTATCGCGAATAAAATTTTCCCGGGTATGAATTGTTCCCTTAAATTTCCAATCGCGATTTATGGTGATTTTTTTTATGTTTCTTCGCTATCTTACTTGGATTTGATCGCCTTATATCTAAAACAACTCAAAGAAGAGAATTCTATTCCCGATTTATATTCATATAACCATCCTACGCCCATAGGGAAATAGAAAATTCCACGTGAACAAATTCCCCTTTTATTCCTGATTTTATTTTTTAGAATTCCATATCATCTGTTTGCAATAATACATTTTCACCAATCTTTCCGTAAGCTTATTTAGTATTTTATAAACAATTCAACTAAAGGGTGATTTTTTAAAAGCTATAGGGAAAGTTTTTCAAAAAAACACATAAAATTCAGAAAAATGCATGAAATCGTTATTTGAATCGATAGTACGATCCATATACTTTAAGGTTTGAAGATTATTTCATGCAAATGTTGACCTTGACGGCGCCTCAAATGGTCCATCCGTTTGGTCCATCCGTTTAGTCCAATTTTGGCATACTATTTCCAACATTACGGCCGGTATCTCACGAATAAATGCTTCAATGTTGTCTTCCAATGCGTCAATTGAAGCGGGCTTGTCTGTATAGACATGAGTACCACAAAAAATAGTCTATAGACGTTAAATCGCACGATCTAGGCGGCCAATAGACCGGTCCCGAACGTGAAATAAAATGTTCACCGAACTCGCCTCTCAATAAGTCCATTGTTGCGCGTGCTGTGTGGCATGTGGCACCGTCTTGTTGAAACCACATGTCATGCAAGTCAAGCTCTTGCATTTTGGGCAAAAAAAAAGTTGGATATAAAAAGTACAAAAATGCATTTATATTGCCAATTTTACCGCTTCTACATGACCAGAGGAATTTACATACCAAATTACACGAATATAGCTGCAATACTTCAATTGGTACAATTTTTATCCGTTTCTGTCCAGCTCACTTCTTATAAGTACAAATTTCGAAAAATCCATATATGTTGCAAGTTTACGTTGTCAGAGGAATTTACACACCAAATTTCACGACTATAGCTGCAATACTTTAATTTGTACCATTTTTATCCTTTTCTGTCGCGCTCAACCCTTATAAGTACAAATTTCGAAAAATCCATTTTTGTTGCAAGTCTACGTTGTCATAGAAATTTAAATATCGATTTTCACGAAATCTTAAATTGGTACCATTTTTATCCCTTTCTATCCCGCTCAACCCTTTACTTCGCTCAACTACTTTATTTCGACAAATTAAATTTTACTGCGCTTCTACGTGATCAGTGGAATTTACACACCATATTTCACGATTCTAGCTGCAATACTTAAATTAGTACCATTTGTACACCTTTTGGTCCCGCGCACCCCTTAAAAATAAAAATTTCTAAAAATGCAATTTTACTATGCTTCTACATGGTCAGAGGAATTTACATAGCAAATTTCACGACTATAGCTGCAATACTTCAATTGGTACAATTTGTATCCCTTTCTGTCCCGGTCACTTCTTATAAGTACAAATTTCGAAAAATCCATATATGTTGCAAGTTTACGTTGTCAGAGGAATTTACATACCAAATTTATTTAAATTTTATTTATTTAAATTTTTATGCCTTTTTATCCCGCTCACCGCTTATAAGTAGTAATTTCGAAAAATCCATTTATATTGTAAGTCTACGTTGTCATAGTTATGTAGATACCGATTTTCACTAATATAGCTGCAATACTTAAATTGGTACAATTTTTATCCCTTTTTGTCGCTTTCCTCCCTTAAAAGTACAAATTTTAAAAATCCTTATTTATAGCTCGTCTGCATGGTCATTGCAAGGAACTCACCGAATTTCATGTTTCTAGCTACTGCCGTTTAATCAGGACGAAGATTCGATGTTTATCCCTTTCTGGGCCAATTTACCCCCTAAAAGTACGAATTTCGTAAAACCCTTTTTTAGTCGACGTCTACGTCATATTTGGCAACTACCCTGAAAATGTCATGACCCTGGCTTCAGCCGTTTGGTATGGGGGCAGGTCAATGATAAGTCAGTCAGTAACGCAACTCTTTTATATATATATATAGACTAAAGGTAATTACGATGTCTGCGATAGAAACAATTGTTTAGGAACAGCATACAATAATTTGCGAAAAAAAAATATTTTTTTGCTGGCACGAAAAGCTCATAAAAATTAAATTCGGAAAAAATTATTATTATTATTATTATCATTTTTAATAGCAAAAAACAATGTTTATATGTAAAAAATCTAGGATAAATGTAAAAATAATGAAAAGAATTAAAAAAAAATCATGTTTTTTTTTAAATAGCGCGAAAGTCCCATTACAAATTATATAAAAAATATATTGTTTTTGTTTGTAATAACTGCCATCTTGATGAAGAAAACAAGGCATTTTGAAGAAAATCTATGAATAAAATTAGAAGTTAAGACACTTATGTAGAAGTAAGGAAATTTTTTAAGAAGTATTTGCTTAAATTGATTTAGTCATACGTGAAGACGACATGTACTTATACGAGAAGGACCATAACTTAAGATGCCAACTATTACAAAATAAAATACTGATTTAAAAATAATCTTTAGCGTCTACAAAGATTATAATAACTTCTACATTTCACATATAAATTTAGTTTATTGCGTTAGAATTTTGGCTATTTAAAAATAAAACAAAACAGTTTATTCCCACCTTTTTCTATTTTTTTATGATTTTTTCGTGCCAGCAAAAATATATTTTTTAAAAATATTTTTTTCCCAAATTTTTGAAGACTTTTCTGACGTGTTATTCGCAATATATGTAACATTCATGAGTACCTTTAATTTAACATATAACCGGTTGTTATCGGATTTATATTTCCAAAATGAGAGTACAAATATTTATTACATTAAAAAAATCAATAATTTTTTTTTTTTAATATCGTGTTCGAGTTTAGAAAGCCAATATACATCAGAAAATGTTATACATGACCCTTGGATAAAATTGTTGTTGCATAGTGCTATTAGTACTTTACGCGGGATTTTCTATTCCCCTGTAGGTGTTAGACGGTTATATGAATCGATGTAAGAAAGCGAACAAACATGAGAAAATTGTCATAAATCACGATTGGGAAATTTAATTGGGGACAATTCATTCATTACCAGGGAAATGTTATTTGCATTGTCTTTTATTTTATATTTAACAAATATTTTATTAAGTTTTCTATTGTCCACTTCACCTAACCAAATGGTTTGCTTTAGATTATTCACCACACACAGCAGAGGATAGCTGAGATGGCAATAGGAAAGTTTACTGTTCTAGTGAAAAAGTGGATTCGATGTCACACAACATTAACATAACTTTTAAATCTTTTAAAATAATGAACCTTCAAGTTTCACATCTTCCGAATCACAATACTAGCTTTTTTTTGCTTTTTGATGATATTTAAAATAAAATATAAATAATATAAAATATAAAATTTTGTTGGCTTATTCATTTCATTTTTCGTGAGCAAGTATAGCTTTAATGGCATTTTTGTTTCTGAAATAAAATGTTTCCATGACAATTTGAAATATTTTGAAGGGTGTGAACGTCCCACACCCAAGACACAAAACAATTTAGCTTGTGCAACGTATTTAAAAAAAATATTTTTTTTAAATAAAAACACTAAAAATAATAAAAATAAAAGGAATTATGTAATTTTTTTTAAAAATATTTTCCGTTCCAATTATTTGAATGCATCGGATCAGTCAAAAGTCCAAAAACTATACAAAATAGGCCATTTTAGCTCATGTATTGTTGTGACATTGAAGAGCTGATATCTCGAAAACTAGAATACACGAATCGGGTTTTCCAAAGGCAATTATTTAGCCCTTGGTAAGTAGAATATTTTCCAAAAAAGAGTTGGTCCAAATTCCGTTTGAGATCGGAGATATATAGGTTTTTCAGATATCGGGTGTATATGTATAGAATTTTGATTGTACGATATCTCGAAAACTAGAATACATGAATCGGGTATTCCAAAGGCAATTATTTAGCCCTTGGTTAGTAGAATATTTTCCCAAAAAGAGTTGGTCCAAATTCCGTTTGAGATCGGAGATATATATTAGTTTTGTTCAGATATCGGACAATCAAAAATCTATATATACAAACCCAATATCTCCGATATATATTTTTTTTTATTTATTTATTTATTTTTTTTTTTGTTAATTTTCACACTTAAAATGTCGAACGTGACCAACTTTAAAGAAGTACCAATGTCACAAATTTTCCTATTTTCCAGTAAGGCTTATTTTATTTAAATTGTAAAAAAATCTTTGTTTGTACTCAAAATTTTATGATCTTTCTGAATGTATGAATGGACACAGTAACAACAAATGATGTTTTTCAATGTCGAACGTGACATTGAAATATGCGATAATGCAAAACAAAAAGTTGCAGTAATTTGCAGTCGTATAGTTTCCTATCCTTTATTTTTCGACTCTTTGAACTCCCTGAAAGATTTTAGACAGCAAAAGTCATAGCGTAACGTCTCTATTTAAGAACTTTTATTAAAACAAAATGTGCAAGAGAAATATTCAAACGTGTATAGTTGCAGTTGCTCGACATTGCATTTGAATATCTCGAGATGGGAAATAAATAAATGTACAATTTTTGTACATTAGTTATATATAGTATAGTTTCCCTATGAAAATATGATAAAACAAATTGTTTACAAGCACTTCCATTTTTTGGTCTTGGTGGACCTTTCTGTGGAAATGCCCATATGTATATGATTTCATTAGTTGTACTTACGATTTGTAAATATAAAAATTATCCAATGTTATAAGGGGAAATAAATCAAATATTACCTGAAAGTCAAAAAAATAAACAAAGGTTAGTTGACGTCATGAGAAGGAAGATAGAACATAAATAAAAAAAATTTTAAAAATTTATGCTAGTTAAAAAATCATTACAAAATTTCAGCAGGAAAAATATAAATAAATAAACAAAGTAAGAAAGTGCTTATAATGGGCAGAATTGACTATATATACGCTAATAATATATACTAAACCTTAATGTTTCAATTAAAAATAAAAATAATTTAAAAAAAAAAGTTATCGGTTAAAAAAATATAGGGGTTTTGAGTAGTAGTCTCCTCAATTCACACAAATTGACCGGGATACAAAAATGTTGTTTTGGTTTTTTTGTTACATAATGTTATCTAATATTTGCAATATTGTCAAGGAATAAGACATTCATCAATTAAGTATTTAAGTTTGTGCCCCTACCCAAATTATCATAACACCCTCGTTACGGTGGTAAAAGCGTTAGTTTTATTTCTTTTACTGTTCAAGCAGCAAACTTATCCGCATACCAATCGGCACTGCACGGCATGAACTTGAATTCCATAAATTCCATAAATATTTTTGTGTCGTTTGTATGCATTTTTCAATTGTTTTATGCTTTAAATACATAAAAAAGCCAACCAACCGGCCACCAATAATAACATCAGCAGCAACAACGACATTGACAACAACTGCATGAACAGCGACAAATGCCTCCAAGTATAGGCCTGTGTGTTAGGCAAGCACATAGAAACAACTATTTAAGACATTGCACAGTGGGTAGACTAGCAGTTGATAGTTAATTTCCGCAAATGCCAAGTCAAACTGAGCTGACATTTTTTTTAATAAAACACATCGTTTATTACTTTCCTATTTCAAATCATTTCAAATGCAGTGATGTATCTAATTTTATGAAACATAGAACTGACTGAACAGCCTTTCAAAATCACTGAACACACATATGATACTCAGAGACCTTCAATGTATGTACTTGTCTTTGTCTGTTATTACCGGCGCAACGTACAGGGATAACAGCAAATGTTGATTTTGCAGCCATGTTAGGATGTTACAGCAAACATTTGTATGTTAACATTCAGAAAGGCGAGAGATACCACCGAACAGAGATAACACTGGCTTCAGCAAAACCCATTTGTATGTTGTTTTAACATACTAACATGGCTTGAAAATCAACAGACACTTTTATCCATCAACGTTGAGCCGGTAATAACAGACAAAGAGCGACAGTTTTTGAGCCAAACGGACAAGAAATTTTCCTTCTATGACTTTTGAATGAAATCGAAACAAGTCATGCGCACACTTGCCTATAGCGTTGTTCACACATGAAGATTTATTGTACAACTTAGAGAATGCGATTCTAGTTCAGATAAAAATATTGCAACATTTAGTAGATCTAACAGCCTGGTCGCACTGCATGAAATCAAGTTGATTTCTTGTGAAATCGAGTCGCTTAAGTCGGCCCTGCCACACTGCAATTTTTTGACATTTGGTTTGATTTAGTTTGACAAACGATTGCTTGTAAACACAGCAAAATGTCTGCAGCAGCCGCAGTGGAAGACTCTAATAAAGAAAAAAATGTAATACTAATATGTGTGTTAATTTTTATTCGAATAAGAAAAAAAACGAAACTGCAGTGCAGACTACCGTCTGAAAAGGAACAAAATTATTTAATTTCTATTTTTGCAGAGGAAATTGCCATACTATTATTATAGTTAGCTATTGTCCAACCGTTCGCTATGGACCCCCCCTGTGCTTTCTTCCATCACTGATTCCATTCTGTTCTGCAGTGGTGGCCAAAACATATGCAACTAAGGGTGACCTACTTTAATAGGCTTTGTAAGTTTGTAAATTGGAATCACAAAGAAAAAGTTTTTTAAAGTTTAAATTGGGCCTGTATTACTCAAAAAGGTGGAAATGCCAAAATTGAACTAAGCGGATGGACCATTTGAGGCGCAGTCAAGGTCAACATTTGTATGAAATAATATTCAAACATTAAATTATATGGACCGTACTATCGATTCAAATAAAAGTTTCATACATTTTTCTGAATTTTATGTGTTTTTTTTTAACTTTCCTATAGCTTTTAAAAAATCACCCTTTATATGCATGTAAATGAAGGTCAGAGGATATATTTTGTTCGTAGATTTATGAAATATCAGAATTATCTCTTACATTTTTTTAATTAGGTACAGCAGAAATACGAACAAAATACGACAAAAATTTCCACTCGTAGTAAGAAAATTTAATAATTTTCGTTATAACACTTCAACTTTTAATAAAAATAAAAGAGAACAAGTTAACAAGTTTCATAACAAAAAAGTTGTCGAAATAAGGAAAAAAAGTTAAAAGCTATTGGTGTGGTTTGATTTCATTTTTTTTGGTAGACCTTTTTGGGAGATGCCCATATGCAACTTGACAACTTTGTTTTAAAAAACGACATTTTTGCAATTTCTTTTAATCTGTCGTTGTTCGTATTAGTAAATAATAATCCTGAGTAAGGAAATTCTTAGGAATATTCAATTTTATTTTGTCATCTTTTCTATTGGAATTATTCTATTTTTTCTTATTTAGAATTTATTGCTGAAATTGTGCAATTTAGTGGGGAAAATACAAAAAAATGCATTTCGTCTGTCATTATTTTATATATGTGTCCGATTATACGGGCTTCGCCATCTAACGTTTTTTTTTCAACTATTCAACCGTTGGACTATTATTTGTGGGGTGCCCTCAGCAGCCATTTGAATGAAATTATTTTCCATTATTAGCCGGAAGGATTGTACTTTCAAATAAAAAAAAAGAAATTTGAGAAAATATTCAGTAGTTTTTTATAGCATTTTCAAAAAAAGTGATTTGGCGGACCCTAATTAGTTTTGCGTGTCTAAATATTAGATTTCGAGGTCGATTTTTAAAAAATCCACTTGCAGATCGATTTTGAATTTTCTATGGAAAAAGTACTAGATTTGCGGTCGATTTGGCTCACAATAAAGTTAAACCAGATTTCTCCTGTAGTCTGACAAAGTTATAAGCCTTAAGTTACAGATAAAACATATTTTCCACAGAAAAATGTTAAATTTGTTAAGATTTCGCCATTATCTAGATTCAAATTGTACAATAAATCTTAAGGTGTAAACAGCACCTCCTTGTGATTACGCCGGTGTATTTTAAACACTTATTCGCATCATATCTCACCGGTATATATGTCAATAAAAAGAAGAGAAGAAGAGAATATCCGTTAAAAATACTTAATATAGCATACTTCTATCTGTATTAGATTAGCATTAACAACAATTTCAAGTTCCCCTTCACTTTATTTAGTTTATTCATATTTTGCTTTTTAAGAGAGGAACATTTGTAATGGTGGTTAATACTAAACTAATAAAGATAAAAGAAGTATTGTTAACAGATATTCCCCTCTTTAATTTGGCACTTGTAGCGGTATCATAGGGTGTAAATAAGTATTTAAAATATTAAAAAAAATCCATTCCTGCGAAAATGCAACTTTATCATAATAACATATGGGCACATTTGATTTGTATTCAAGCCACTGTGCAGCAAGTTTTCACACAATTTTTCTCCGCTATTGTATTGCTGGCAGTGAGGCGATTTTGTTGCCGTTGTCGTCGACGTCGTCTTTGTTTTACGCTTAACAATCATAAATATGGTGGTGGTGCTGTGTTATTCTTTGGCTCTTCTGTTAGCTCGGTCGGTGTTTAACTGGCTGTTGCTCGCATAGTGGTAGTGTGTGTGTGTGCTGTTGCTGCAGGCTGATGATGATGAACCGTTAAGGTGATAGCAGTGACTCACGATTCAAGTTTTCAGCATACATACATATGTATGTACATATTTGACCGACCGGCTCGTCTCGACAATTCTTGCTTTACTGCTGTTACTGTTGTTGCTGACATTGTGGTTGTTGTCGTTGTTTATGGGTTGTGCATTTCTTGGATTGTTTGTTTGTTTATTTGTTTATCATGTATCCTAGTAGTAATGTTGCTGCTGCTCTTGTTGTTGTTGTTATTCATCTGTCGGGCCATCCATCCGTCCGTTCGACTCTGTCAATACTTGACATATTTTCTTCACATAAAAATGTAAAAACACACTCGCACACATCCATCCGCTTACAATTATTTACTTCTTTCTCTCGTCTTTTGACAAATGGCATTAATTGAGAGCATGGGTGTGTATGCATGTGTGTGAAGAAATGCATGTTAGAGGAAGAAGAACAAGAGAGATTTTTTAAGCAATCAACTGCATTAACATGTGACTGATGCAGTGAAAACAACAAAGTCAAAGTGAGTGACTGCATAACACCACATGTCGTGTGATTTAAACCAAGTGAGACGATGGAAGATGGCTAAATGGACTAAGTGACTGGCAGTCAGCATGAGTGACTGTATGACCAAGTACACATGCCATTCAATATGCTCAACACAGCCTGGCGAAAGATGGAGGGGTTGGATGATGGGAGAGAGAGAGAGTGAGAAACAGTCAAATAGATGGATGTAACAGTGTTGCCAAACTTTTTTTTTTCAAAAACATCTCAATATCAATGCATAAATATCTTATAGGCTTTTCAGACTACAGGCGAAATCGAGCTTATCTCGATTGTTGTAGCCTTTTCAGACTGTATGCGAAATTTTCATTGATTTCAGCTTGAAATCTCATAAGGTCGATTTTTACGAGATCTGGCATTTCTAAATCGTCCTCGATTTAAAATCGTTCAAATTCGCATACAGTGTAAAAAGCGTCAAATTTGTATTGTAAATCGACCTTGGCGATTTCAGATTGATTTCTTGTGTAGTATAAAATGGCTATTAAAGAACTACAGCAAATATTCGATTTTAACACCGGCCGCAGACATAACCGAAATATAAGCTACATCAATATTTTTAACAAGCGATTATAAGTTTTGTAGGAATTAAAAAAAAAATTGCATTTATTTCTACTTTTTTCGACCTTCCACACAAACTGATGTCTTGCATTTTTTCCATTTTTTTGCTCAATCAGCAACAGCTGGCAACACTGAACGTCACCATGCAAAGGAATCAATAACCTCTACACTCGTCACATTGGACGAAGATGCCATAATATATTTTTCAAAAACACTCGTAACGCAATAAAATATTTCATTAATAAAGAGATTAATAAATCGTGCATTATTGCATCAAAGATGGTTTGGAAAATTTTTTAAATCCAAAGATAAACACATATAATTTACAATAAATCAATTATGCATATACAAACATACTATTTGCAATGATAATATTTTTAGAATATTTTTTAGGATAAGACTTTGATCTGCATGTATGCATAAAATACTAGAGAAACCGTTAGGGAAATGTCGACATCGCAGGAATAATATATTTTTAGAAAAATACTTTGATCTGTATGTATGTACATAGCAGACTAGAGATGTCGTTAGAGAAATGATGAACTTGCAGGATTTCATGGGAATAAGACAATTTTAAAGGGGCGATTAATTCTAAATTTATGAAATAAGTTAGACTAGATCAGTAAAAGACTATTAAATTTGTATTATATGAAATATATGCATATGAATATAAATATTTTATATGAAATATATATAAAATATAATATAAATTTAATAGGCCTTTCCTTTCTAAAGTTATTTCTAAATTTAGAATTGAAATCTTTTTGAGATTTTCTTACTCCTATAAAACACAAATTTTGTCTCTTCTCGATGCTGATGAAATTTTCCAAAAACTGCATCTCTTGTATAGAAAATAACGCAATTTTGGGTAATTTTAAAAAATATATGTATCTTTTTTGTGGTATTGGGATACAAACATGTTTTTTCTAATTACAAACAAATTTCTTCGATTTTTACTGAAAAATTGTGAAATCTTAAAAAATATATTTTTTTATTAAAGAAAATAAAATAATTTATTTTTTTATTTTAATTTATTTATTAATTTTTATTTTTTATATTAATTATTATTTTTTTATATTTATATATTTTTTATTTTCATATTTATTTTTATTTTTTATATTTATTTTTTATACTTATTTTTATTTTTTATATTATGTATACAAATATAATTTTTTCTAATTGCAAAGAAATTTCTTCAATTTTTACAAACAAAAATGTGAAATCTTATAAAAATATATTTTTTTAATTTTTTATATTTATTTTTGCTTTTTATATATTAATATTTAATTAATAATTTAATTTAATATTTATTTATTTTTGTTATTTTTTTATATTTTTTATATTTATTTTTATTTTCTTGAGTTTACTTTTATTTTTTATATTTATTTTTATTCTTTGTCAATGGGAAATTATAAAAAATATGTAACTTTTTTGTGGTATGGTATACAAATGTAATTTTTTCTAATTGCAATGAAATTATAAAAATATTTTTTATATATATTTTTTTAATTTTTATATTTATTTTTGTTTTTTTTTTTATATATATTAATATAATATATTATTTATATTAATTTTTATTTTTTATATTTACTTTTATTTTTTATATTTATTTTTGTTTTTTATATATTTTTTATATTAATTTTTATTTTTATATATTTTTTTATATTTATTTTTATTTTTTGTCAATGGGTAATTATAAAAAATATGTAACTTTTTGTGGTATGGGACACAAATATATTTTTTTTTTTTGGTTTTACAGAAAAATTCTAAAATCTTAAAAAAAATATTTTTTAAAGAAAATAAAATTATTTATTTTTTTTTTAATTTAGTTTATTTATTAATTTTTATTTTTTATATTAATTATTATTTTTTGTATTTATATTATGTTACTGGCTAATTATAAAAATATGTAACTTTTTTGTGGTATATATTTTTTCTAATTGCAATGAAATTTCCTCCATTTTTACAAAAAAAAATGTAAAATCTTATAAAAATATTTTTTTATATATTTTTTTAATTTTTTATATTTATTTTTGTTTTTATATATTAATATATATATTATTTATATTAATTTTTATTTCTTTTTTTTTCATTTATTTTTATTTTCTTGTATTTACTTTTATTTATTTATATTTATTATTTTTCTTTGTCAATGGGTAATTATAAAAAATATGTAACTTTTTTGTGGTATGGGACACAAATATAATTTTTTTTCTAGTTTTACAGAAAAATTTTGAAATCTTAAAAAAATATTTTTTATATTTAATTTTTAAATGTATATTCGATTTTTGTAAAAAAAATATTAATAGGTTAGAATAGTGTATTATAATTTCAGGCTAATTTCTTCTAGTTTTGCCGAAAAATTGTGAAATCTTAAAAAAATATTTTTTATTAAAGAAAAAAAAAATAATTTATTTTTTATATATTATTTTTTTATTTTATTTTTTTTTATATTTTATTTTTTTATTTTAATTTATTCATTAATTTTTATTTTTTATATTTATTATTATTTTTACATATTTATGTTTTTTTTATTTTCATATTTATTTTTATTTTTTTAATTTATTTTTTATACTTATTTTTATATTTATATTATGTCACTGGTTAATTATAAACATATGTAACTTTTTGTGGTATGGTATACAAATATATTTTTTTCTAATTGGAATGAAATTTCCTCCATTTAAAAAAATGTGAAATCTTATAAAAATATTTTTATATACTTTTTAAATTTTTATAATTATTTTTGTTTTTTATATATTAATATAATAATTTAATTAATTAAATTAATTATCATTATTAATTTTTATTTTTTATATTTATTTTATTGTATTTACTTTTATTTTTTTATATTTATTTTTATTCTTTGTCAATGGGTAATTTAAATAATTATAAAAAAATATGTAACTTTTTGTGGTATGGGACACAAATATAATTTTTTTCTAGTTTTACAGAAAAATTGTGAAATATTAAAAAAATATTTTTTTTATAAAGAAAATAAAATAATTTATTATTAGTTTTTGTGTTGTTGATTAGTGATCGATTGATTGATTTTCTATGAGTTTTGAATGTAATACATTCGAATTTCAGCTTATTCAATCAAGTAATTTCTTCTTAAGAAGGAAATCTTTGTTTTTTGGTAATGGAAAGGAGGAGAACCACACTCAACCATACACACATTTGACCATATACGTATTTCGTTGTCCTGTGTAGAGACAACTCATCAGTGATCCTTCTGTATGGAGTGCTTGCGTTACCATGAAGTCATAAGTTGTATATATATCTACGTTATATGAAAATCACACCTGCGTATTATATGTATACACCCGAAAACCTCACCGCAAAGCGTTTTGAAGAGCATTATTCTACCTAAAACCTTTTCTCATTACCATTTTGCTGTAGGCTGATATATTTTCAACACGATACAGCTTTTTCCCCACGAATTTGTTAGACAGCCACCCACAACAACAATGAGTGGTGAAAATTCTTTGGAGATGATTTGTTGAAGTTGTTATGTAACAACTTCAACGTATACATATAATACGCAGGTGTGATTTTCATATAACGTAGATATATATACAACTTATGACTTCATGGTAACGCAAGCACTCCATACAGAAGGATCACTGATGAGTTGTCTCTACACAGGACAACGAAATGACAATGAAATGATATAATACTGACATTATAATTTCAGGCTAATTTCTTCTAGTTTTGCAGAGAAAATATGAAATCTTAAAAAATATTTTTTTTAAATATATTAGTGTTTTAAATATATAGTGTTAGTAAGTTTCATGATGGTGTCCCTGGAACTTTTTCTAAAACAATTATAAACGTGATTGTGGTCGAAATTAAAAATATTTAATAAAAATAATTAGTAGACATAAATGGACAGTAATAATACCAAAATATTTTGGGACAATACATAAAAATAACCAAAAATGTATTTTAGTCGGGAACATCCACAACTTATTTGAAGCCACAGCAATAATCACGTTTATAATTGTTTCAGAGTAATTACCAGGAACAAAGTCATGAAACTTATGGAACGTCTTACTGACGCTAACAACTATTCATAAAACTTAATAAACAAAAATTGAATATATATTTTTTGTTTATAAAATAAATTAAAAATAGATATAAAAAAATATTTTTTAAGATTTGCCAACTTTCTTTAAAACTAGAAGAAATTTGCGTGAAATTAGAAGAAAATTATATTTGTATCTCCTTTTTTCTCCTTTTGACAAGAATACTATATTTCCGATCCACTATAGTTAGTGTCTACTCTATTCTATACAATTTCTCTTTTTTTTTTAAATCGAGAAATTCAACTTTATTCGTTTATAGAAAAGTACGTAATTGGAAAATTTCATCAAAACCGCAGAGAAGAGACAAACTGTGTGTGAAATTACCCTATTCAATATTTTATTTTAAAATTAAATTTTATTTAAAAGCAATAGAAATAAATGATCACTTTTGTCATTTATTTATTTTACACATGTCATTTCTTTCCTTTCAGACTAAAAACCGAAATTTTTTTTTATTTTCTTCGTCAAGGTGCAATGTACACACACACACTGCACTGCACCACTGTGCGTGCACACATTTTGTGCAACATAAACAGGAAATGCCGAAAAACGTTGTTATTTGTTTCTTTCAGTTTGTGGTCCGCAAAGAGGGGAAACCATCAACCCGAGCAAAACAACTTTTTTATAGTTTTGAACCCATTACCGGGCACGTGTAAACATAGAGTCATTAAGTGACCTACATCAAAAATAAAACAGCAACGATAAGTTTGTTTTCTGCTGTGTCGATTTCGTGAAAAAAAAAAAAAAACAGAAAACAACTTTCATACGTTCTCAGAATTATAGACAAACGACAAAATAATTTAAATTTCTATGTACCTTAGGGTGATCCGTAAAAAAAGTTTTTTTTAATAATACAAAGGGAAAATAATCGAATAATTTACCGAGGCTACCAAATTCTTTAAACATATTTTATTTATGCAAAACAAAAAATAAAAATGTTGTGTCCTCTGTGTGTACATTAAGACAACACCGAAACTTCTTTTTTAATATTTTTAAGTTTTTTATTAACATATTTGATCAACCTCAAAATAAGAACAATTGTGGTGGACACGTTATCGATATCTCACTTATTTAACGGGTTATCACGGGATAAATTTTATATTTGCAATAAGTCAAGCCGCTGCACTTCGTATACTATACATATACTATCTATATTAGATATTTATTCGAGAAAACGGCGAATACAAATATTTTAGCCTACTACGTAACACCCTAATGTACATAAGAGAATATTTTAAGTATGCATATCTATAAAAAGGCCAACATATGTACATATGGATTAGATTCTGGGAAAAAGCGAAAAATTGATCGCAGATTTCAATCGAATTGTGGTGAATATCATTACAAACGGAAATACCAAAAACATCGAATATATATTGGTATTCATGGCGCTATCAAAAGGTAGCAGCTTGCTGGAAGTACATTTGTTATTTGCGTATAACAAAATCAATTTCATTTGAAAACGGGAAAATATGCAACATGATTTTTTTAATTTCCTTTCTTCTACAAGAAGTGAGTGCAACTTTTTTATTTATCTAAATATTTTCTACAAATAGGGATGGTTTTCAGCTATTAGAGAATAATACAAAATTAATTGTTTTCTATTAAACAAAAATTTAGAATATGACTTTTTTATTTTTTGGCGATTGTTCCATACCACTTTCTAAGTGAAAATGAAATAATTTGGAAGATTTGTAGCTGTGATAATTACCATTATTTTAACATAAAACATAAAAAAGTATAGTAAAATAATTCAAGGTAAAGAGTGATTTTTTTGAGGTTAGGATTTTCATGCATTAGTATTTGACAGATCACGTGGGATTTCAGACATGGTGTCAAAGAGAAAGATGCTCAGTATGCTTTGACATTTCATCATGAATCGTCTTACAAACGAACAACGCTTGCAAATTATTGAATTTTATTATCAAAATGCGTGCTCTGTTAAGAAAGTTCATTGCGCGCTTCCATTTTATGGTCAGTTTAATCGACCCACTGAAGCGGCTATTCGTGCTATTGTGACTAAATTTCGCACCAAATTTACATTGTTGGACATTAAACCACCAACACGCTTACGTAGAGTGCGAACTGAAGAAAATATCGCAGCTGTATCGGCCAGTGTTAATGATGACCACCAATTTTCGATTCGTCACCGTTCGCACCAATTGGGTCACTGTTACTCAAAAACGTGGAAATGCCAAAATTGTACTAAGCGGATGGACCACCTAAGACGCAGCCGCGGTCAACATTTAAATGAAATTATCTTCAAAAAGTAAATGTCATGGACCAATCTAACGTTTCAAATAAAGAACCGATGAGATTTTGCAAATTTTATGCGTTTTTTTTAAAAAAAGTTATCAAGCTCTTAAAAAATCACCCGGTATATTCAACGAAAATTCTAATTTTATTTAAAAAAAGATTTATAAAAATCGAGAAAAATTGGATAACTTTTTCAATTATCGACAACGGCCATAGTTAATCGATGACTTCCATAGACCCCAATATCGGAATGTATTTTTGGATAGAGTAACTCAAAAAAAAAGAAAAAATATCTGGCTTAGTTATCGAGTTATCGGAATTAAAAGTTTCAAAAACTCCATTATTTTTCGTTCTCATGCGCTGCGATAACCTTTTTAGTTATCGACAACAGCCTTAGTAATCGATAACTATCCTAGACCCCAAGATCTGAATATATTTTTGGATGAAGTATATCAAAATAAGAAAAATATATCGCTTAGTTATCGAGTTATCGGAGGTTAGTTTGAAAAAATATTTTTTTTTCCTTCCAATGGGCTCAAAATTGATTTCAAGTTTGGGAAATTTTAAACACAAGCCTTGGACAGGGGATGGTATGATATCCGAAGTCCCAAGATCTGTATATATTTTGGGTAGAGGAACTTAAAATAAGATCAATATCACGCTTAGTTGTCGATTTATCAGACGTTAAAGTTTGAAAATATCTATTTTTCCATTCTTAAAATCGCAAATTAGAAAGAAAAAATGAAAACGCAAACTTTTTAGCTATCGATAACTGCCTTAGTAATCAATAACTTCCATAGACCACAAGATCTGAAATTATTTTTGGATAGAGGAACTCAAAATAAGAATAATATCTCACTAAGTTATGGGACGTTAGTTGGAAAAAATTCATTTTTTTTTCGTTTCAAAGGGCTCAAAATCAAAAATTAAAACAAAAAATCGATAACTTTTTTAATTATCAATAACTGCCTTAATAATCGATAACTTCCATAGGCCCTAAGATCTAAATATATGTTTGGATAGAGGAACTGAAAATACGAAAAATATATCGGAAAAAATCTCAAAATCAAAAAATAAAAAATAAATTTTTTTTGTTATCGATAACTGACTTAGTAATCGATAACTTCCGTAAGCCCAAGTTATGAGGGACAGAAAATCAGAAAACATATTTCGATTAGTTATCGACCGTTAGTTTGAAAAAATCGATTTTTTTCGTTCCAATGGGTTCAAAAAAATCTTTTTAAGTAATCGATAAATCGATTTTTTCGTTCCAATGGGCTCAAAATCAGAAGAAAACAATCGAAGAAATCCTTTTCAGTTGTCAGATCAGATAACTACTTTAGTAATCGATATCTTCCATAGTTATCGATTATGGAAATTCAATAAAAATTATGCGTTTTTGTAAATAAAACTAAGAAGAAAAAAATTTGAAATTTGAAAAAATATCAGAATTATTTTGAAAAAATATCAAAATTATTTTGAAAAAATATCAAAATTATTTTGAAAAAAATATCATAATTATTTTGAAAAAATATCAAAATTATTTTTAAAAAATATTTTGAAAACATCAAAATTATTTTGATAAAATATCAAAATTATTTTGATAAAATATCAAAATTATTTTGAAAAAATATCAAAATTATTTTGAAAAAATATCAAAATTATTTTGAAAAAGTATCAAAATTATTTTGAAAAAATATCAAAATTATTTTGAAAAAATATCAACATTATTTTGAAAAAGTATCAAAATTATTTTGAAAAAAGTATCAAAATTATTTTGAGAAAAAAAATCAAAATTATTTCGAAAAAAATATCAAAATTATTTCGAAAAAATATCAAAATTATTTTGAAAAAGTATCAAAATTATTTTGAAAAAGTATCAAAATTATTTTGAAAAAATATCAAAATTATTTTGAAAAAATATCAAAATTATTTTAAAAAAATATCAAAATTATTTCGAAAAAATATCAAAATTATTTTGAAAAAAAATATATTTTTTTTTCATCGGCAAATCACATCATTGCGGAGAAGTTTAATTTTTACTTTCCTCTAACAATTTTACCGCTTGTGCATTTGTTTTTATCAAATAATTAAGCGATTCAATATTAGAAAATGATTTTTAAAAATGAATATAGACGAGGATTCGGCATCTTTCGGCCACTTTCAATCTTCTTGCACAAATTGTCCCCCACAATATAAAACGCAGCAATAGCGATGTTACTCCAATTGCATGGAACTTCTGAACAATGAATTGTGTTGCTGTGGTTTTGGACTAATCATTTAAATTTGTTTCATATAGGGTGAGGGCACCTTTCTCGGTTACATTGTACAATATCTCGACAACTAAGCTAGTTATCGAAACAATTTTCCATACTTTTTCTGCCTATTGTTGATTTATCTGTAAAAGTTAATTTGTTCTCGAAAGTCATCGAAAATGTTTAGCCGACTTCTGTGCTTTTTTAGCAAAAAAACTTAAAAAATTCGATATCAAAATCGATAATAAATTATTATTGAAAAAAATATTTTATTTCGATAACTGTAATAGTTTCGAAAAATTTTATTTTATTTTTTTATCTCATTTAAAAAAAATAGTTTTTTTCGATTTTGTTTATATTCCAAAACGATTCGCTTCTAAATAAAAAGGTCAAAATTATAGAAGTTGATCTATGAACCGAAAATCGGTGTAAATCAAGGATTACAAAAAATCGATCGATGTTGAAGGTGAGTAATGCGCATAAATCATTAGAAAACTTTACAACATTGTAGTTGGCAAGTACATAGACATACAACGGATAGTGTTGTCAAATCACTCACTCTCACTATGTATTACTATTCCGTTAACTTAATAATTATCGAAAAAATATTTTATTTCGATATTTTTATTTTAATTTAAAATTTTGTTTTACTTAAAAAAAATGCAATGTTTTTTACAAAACTCCAACGTCTGATAACTCGACAACTAAGCGAGATATCGATAACTTCTTTCATATTTTGAAGTCAACTTTGAAAATATAGTAAACTCTTGCCCATGAATTATTTATTTAAAATTTAAATTATTTATTACAATAATTAATTATTATTATTTTTTCGAAATAATGACATAATGCGAAAATTTGCAATAACACAATGCAAGTTTGAACCGAAATTACGTAGATTGATGGGATGGATAATCATGCCACCCTCCAACAACAAAAGTGTTGAGATGATAATCATGCCACGATCAATAATCATATGAGGAGAAACAAAAATATGTATGCTTTATTTTATTATTTAACCGGAAATGCCAAAGAAAACAATAACAAAGTCTACCAATGCCCCACCAGCAATATCATCAATAACTGGTATTGTTGTGCACGGGGGTAAAACCTTGCGAATTGTGTAAACAAATAAATAAATAAAAACAATCCGAAATAAAACAAACGGTCGCGACGATGTGAACAACATTTTTAGCGATTGATCTTTTTCCGATTTTGTGTTGGGGCCATAAATAAAATTGAAAGATTTGCAAAACAAAACAGAAAAAACACATAATAATAATACTCAAAACGTAATGAAAAAAGTCAAGTATGAGAAGACGAGAAGACCACCACCACATCACATCACCACCCATAAACCCCACCGACCTCCTCGCTCGCACTCTCTCTCTCACACACACACACACTCTAGCAGTGTTGCCAACCTTGCTCAATATAATTCCGTTTTCAAAGTTCTTTGCACTTTGTTCATCCTCCTCTGTGCCTACCTAAATAGCCAGAATGTTTCGTTGGGTTGGTTGGGTGATGTTGTTGCTGTTGCTGCTGTCTGACGTTGATGTTGTTGATTTTGATTTTGACCAAACTATTTTTGGCCATACTAGGAAATATTTATAGACAGCAGACCGACAGCAACAACAAATAAACTATCAAATCGAAGGAAAAAATTACAGCAGCAGCAACAACAGCAAAAGCCAAACCTCCTCGAGAATGTGAACGAAAAAATGTGTGTTTCAGCGCGTCGTCCAACGAAAGATATTTCACATCAAAAACTGACCTCATTAATATCGAACGACGGAAATAAATAAAGAACCGCATAGATAGAATAAAAACAAACAGTCCAGCCCACTCAGACGGTCAGCCAGCCAGACTGTCCAACCAACCAACAGCGATAGGAAAACAATTTATTCACAATCTAGCTTCTCCATGGAGCAGCAGAGTAATCATCATCGTTGGTTGGTTATCGCCACATCGTGAACGTAGCTAATTAAGACTAATCAGTAATCAGGCAGCCATGCAGGCAGGCAGCAAGGCGAGATACAAACGCAGAAACGCAAACAAAAATGTGTTAAGACGCTAAATGCTTACATAAACCGTCGACACAGTTGGCTTATTACTCCATACTTGTGGTTGCAAAGACGGCGACAAATAGTCATAGCTGGGATTTGGTTGGGCGATGGACGTCATCACTTTGTTACAACAATAATAACAATATTCCTAACATATTATTCAAATCACAATATGTCCCATATCACTGTCATCGAAAAACTTGTCTCGAAAACCAATTTTTATTGTGGGATACCTTTAAAAATTGCAATTGCAATTCGCGAAATTTCGTCAATGTAGCCAAGTACTTGTTCCCGAGGGTTTCCTGACGTAGACTTTTGAATGTCCCCTCGATGCCGCAGCTACGACAGTGATCGTTGAATCGCAGCAGCATTCATCGTGTATTTGACCAATAAGGTCTTGTTTACACCTGAAGATTTATTTGGCAACTCTTTTTTGTAGAGAAATAAAGATATTTGCAAAATGTCAGTAGAATGAACGGTAGAAGCACTTGACATCTGTAGCAGCATTCATCGTGCATGGTTTGCATTTGCCCGATAGGGGTCATGTTTACACATGAAAATTTATGGTACAAATCTTTTTGTAGAAGAAAATAAAGATTTTTGACAAAGAGCAGGTAAAAAGGCAAATTGGTAGCTGCTACAGCAGGCATTATTTGAGGAACTTCAAACTGATTAAACGACATTAATTAAATCCAAACAATTTGCTTCCTTTTATACGCTCAATTTGAAAATTATTATTTTTCTTTTTTATGACAAAATAAGACTTTTTGATTGGAACAGAATATTGAGTACATAATTTTTGCAGAATAAACTTATAGTCCAGCTGGTCAGAGGTTCTTTTTACAGTGGGTCAAAGTTTTCAATTCTTAGTCGAAGGGAACAAAGGGTGTGAAGATAAATTCGTAAGTTAAATACGTCCCACACCCAAGACACAAACCAATTTAGCTTGTGGAACGTATTTAAAAAAATATTTTTTTAAATAAAAACACTAAAAATAATAAAAATAAAAGGAATTATGTAATTTTTTTTTAACAATATTTTCCGTTCCAATTATTTGAATGCATCAAATCAGTCAAAAGTCCAAAAACTATACAAAATAGGCCATTTTAGGCCATGTATTGTTGTGACATTGAAGAGCCGATATCTCGAAAACTAGAATACATGAATCGGGTATTCCAAAGGCAAATATTTAGCCCTTGGTAAGTAGAATATTTTCCAAAAAAGAGTTTATCCAAATTCCGTTTGAGATCGGAGATATATAACTTTTCAGATATCGGGTATATATATATAGAATATTGATTGTCCGATATCTCGAAAACTAGAATACATGAATCCCAAAGGCAATTATTTAGCCCTTGGTAAGTAGAATATTTTCCAAAAAAGAGTTTATCCAAATTCCGTTTGAGATCGGAGATATATAGCTTTTCAGATATCGGGTATATATATATAGAATATTGATTGTCTGATATCTCGAAAACCAGAATACATGAATCGGGTATTCCAAAGGCAATTATTTAGCCCTTGGTAAGTAGAATATTTTCCAAAAAAGAGTTTATCCAAATTCCGTTTGAGATCGGAGATATATAGCTTTTCAGATATCGGGTATATATATATAGAATATTGATTGTCCGATATCTCGAAAACTAGAATACATGAATCGGGTATCCCAAAGGCAATTATTTAGCCCTTGGTAAGTAGAATATTTTCCAAAAAAGAGTTTATCCAAATTCCGTTTGAGATCGGAGATATATAGCTTTTCAGATATCGGGTATATATATATAGAATATTGATTGTCCGATATCTCGAAAACCAGAATACATGAATCGGGTATTCCAAAGGCAATTATTTAGCCCTTGGTAAGTAGAATATTTTCCAAAAAAGAGTTTATCCAAATTCCGTTTGAGATCGGAGATATATAGCTTTTCAGATATCGGGTATATATATATCGAATTTTGATTGTCCGATATCTCGAAAACCAGAATACATGAATCGGGTATTCCAAAGGCAATTATTTAGCCCTTGGTAAGTAGAATATTTTCCAAAAAAGAGTTTATCCAAATTCCGTTTGAGATCGGAGATATATAGCTTTTCAGATATCGGGTATATATATATAGAATATTGATTGTCCGATATCTCGAAAACTAGAATACATGAATCGGGTATCCCAAAGGCAATTATTTAGCCCTTGGTAAGTAGAATATTTTCCAAAAAAGAGTTTATCCAAATTCCGTTTGAGATCGGAGATATATAGCTTTTCAGATATCGGGTATATATATATAGAATATTGATTGTCCGATATCTCGAAAACCAGAATACATGAATCGGGTATTCCAAAGGCAATTATTTAGCCCTTGGTAAGTAGAATATTTTCCAAAAAAGAGTTTATCCAAATTCCGTTTGAGATCGGAGATATATAGCTTTTCAGATATCGGGTATATATATATCGAATTTTGATTGTCCGATATCTCGAAAACTAGAATACATGAATCGGGTATCCCAAAGGCAATTATTTAGCCCTTGGTAAGTAGAATATTTTCCAAAAAAGAGTTTATCCAAATTCCGTTTGAGATCGGAGATATATAGCTTTTCAGATATCGGGTATATATATAGAATATTGATTGTCCGATATCTCGAAAACTAGAATACATGAATCGGGTATCCCAAAGGCAATTATTTAGCCCTTGGTAAGTAGAATATTTTCCAAAAAAGAGTTTATCCAAATTCCGTTTGAGATCGGAGATATATAGCTTTTCAGATATCGGATATATATATAGAATATTGATTGTCCGATATCTCGAAAACTAGAATACATGAATCGGGTATCCCAAAGGCAATTATTTAGCCCTTGGTAAGTAGAATATTTTCCAAAAAAGAGTTTATCCAAATTCCGTTTGAGATCGGAGATATATAGCTTTTCAGATATCGGGTATATATATATATAGAATATTGATTGTCCGATATCTCGAAAACCAGAATACATGAATCGGGTATTCCAAAGGCAATTATTTAGCCCTTGGTAAGTAGAATATTTTCCAAAAAAGAGTTTATCCAAATTCCGTTTGAGATCGGAGATATATAGCTTTTCAGATATCGGGTATATATATATCGAATTTTGATTGTCCGATATCTCGAAAACTAGAATACATGAATCGGGTATCCCAAAGGCAATTATTTAGCCCTTGGTAAGTAGAATATTTTCCAAAAAAGAGTTTATCCAAATTCCGTTTGAGATCGGAGATATATAGCTTTTCAGATATCGGGTATATATATATATAGAATATTGATTGTCCGATATCTCGAAAACCAGAATACATGAATCGGGTATTCCAAAGGCAATTATTTAGCCCTTGGTAAGTAGAATATTTTCCAAAAAAGAGTTTATCCAAATTCCGTTTGAGATCGGAGATATATAGCTTTTCAGATATCGGGTATATATATATAGAATATTGATTGTCCTATATCTCGAAAACTAGAATACATGAATCGGGTATCCCAAAGGCAATTATTTAGCCCTTGGTAAGTAGAATATTTTCCAAAAAGTCCTGGTCCAAATTCCGTTTGAGATCGGAGATATCGGACAATCAAAAGTCGATATATATATACCCGATATCTTAAAAGCTATATATCTCCGATCTCAAACGGAATTTGGATAAACTCTTTTTTGGAAAATATTCTACTTACCAAGGGCTAAAAAATTGCCTTTGGAATACCCGATTCATGTATTCTGGTTTTCGAGATATCGGACAATCAATATTCTATATATATATACCCGATATCTGAAAAGCTATATATCTCCGATCTCAAACGGAATTTGGATAAACTCTTTTTTGGAAAATATTCTACTTACCAAGGGCTAAATAATTGCCTTTGGGATACCCGATTCATGTATTCTAGTTTTCGAGATATCGGACAATCAAAATTCGATATATATATACCCGATATCTGAAAAGCTATATATCTCCGATCTCAAACGGAATTTGGATAAACTCTTTTTTGGAAAATATTCTACTTACCAAGGGCTAAATAATTGCCTTTGGGATACCCGATTCATGTATTCTAGTTTTCGAGATATCGGACAATCAATATTCTATATATATATACCCGATATCTGAAAAGCTATATATCTCCGATCTCAAACGGAATTTGGATAAACTCTTTTTTGGAAAATATTCTACTTACCAAGGGCTAAATAATTGCCTTTGGGATACCCGATTCATGTATTCTAGTTTTCGAGATATCGGACAATCAATATTCTATATATATATACCCGATATCTGAAAAGCTATATATCTCCGATCTCAAACGGAATTTGGATAAACTCTTTTTTGGAAAATATTCTACTTACCAAGGGCTAAATAATTGCCTTTGGGATACCCGATTCATGTATTCTAGTTTTCGAGATATCGGACAATCAATATTCTATATATATATACCCGATATCTGAAAAGCTATATATCTCCGATCTCAAACGGAATTTGGATAAACTCTTTTTTGGAAAATATTCTACTTACCAAGGGCTAAATAATTGCCTTTGGAATACCCGATTCATGTATTCTGGTTTTCGAGATATCGGACAATCAATATTCTATATATATATATACCCGATATCTGAAAAGCTATATATCTCCGATCTCAAACGGAATTTGGATAAACTCTTTTTTGGAAAATATTCTACTTACCAAGGGCTAAATAATTGCCTTTGGAATACCCGATTCATGTATTCTGGTTTTCGAGATATCGGACAATCAATATTCTATATATATATACCCGATATCTGAAAAGCTATATATCTCCGATCTCAAACGGAATTTGGATAAACTCTTTTTTGGAAAATATTCTACTTACCAAGGGCTAAATAATTGCCTTTGGAATACCCGATTCATGTATTCTGGTTTTCGAGATATCAGACAATCAATATTCTATATATATATATACCCGATATCTGAAAGCTATATATCTCCGATCTCAAACGGAATTTGGATAAACTCTTTTTTGGAAAATATTCTACTTACCAAGGGCTAAATATTTGCCTTTGGAATACCCGATTCATGTATTCTAGTTTTCGAGATATCGGCTCTTCAATGTCACAACAATACATGGCCTAAAATGGCCTATTTTGTATAGTTTTTGGACTTTTGACTGATTTGATGCATTCAAATAATTGGAACGGAAAATATTGTTAAAAAATAATTACATAATTCCTTTTATTTTTATTATTTTTAGTGTTTTTATTTAAAAAAATATTTTGTAAATACGTTCCACAAGCTAAATTGGTTTGTGTCTTGGGTGTGGGACGTATTTAACTTACGAATTTATCTTCACACCCTTAAGGGAACATTATATTAAGTGAAAAAATATTGTAAGTTAATGTCTGAGAGAATGTCTTATTGTCAAAACTATATTGTCGAATTTTATGAGGATAATTTTTGACGCTTTTTTTTCGATAAAATCGCAAAAAAAACTTGCAAATGTGACGATTAAGGATTAAAATGTTCTACGAAAAAAATCATCACCAAAGACATCAAATTTGTAAATAAAGCTCTTCACACCACTTAAGTAGCAAAATTACTCGGAAACTTATACAAAAAATGACTAGGGTTAAAATTCGTCCATGTTTTTCGGAAGATCGATCTTTTCGACAATAAAAACGTGGGTGTTTCGGTCGAGCACGGTAAGCAAAAAATACAAATTGGATCTTGTTACAAAATTTTCATTTTCGAGGGAAAAATATCTAAACTGATTTCAGCGGCAGACCGTGCGGGTTTAGGTTGCACACTTTTACGATTTCGTACGACCCCGAATAATTTTACAATAAATCATTAAGTGTGAACACCCCTATATGCCTTCCCCTGAGGCTGAGTTTAGATCTGGTACGTGTTCTTGTTGTATTCAGCTCCGGTTTGTCGGGATATTCCCAAGAATTCCTACTTGTCAAAATGACACGGATAGAGACCATGAACGGCGGGAGCAAATTTTATAAAAAAAAATTATATCGGGCCAGCAACATTACCCTAGGGATCTATAAATCGACTTTCGACTAATCGATTAATCGACTTTTGGGAGGATAAAGTCGAAATCGGGTTATTCCCAATATTTCCTACTTGACAAATTGACACGGATAGAGGCCATGAACGGCGGGAGCAAATTAAAAAAAAAAAAAAATTATATCGGGCCTGCAACTTTACCCTAGGGATCTATAAATCGACTTTCGACTAATCGATTAATCGACTTTTGGGAGGAAAAAGTCGAAATCGACTTTACCATTGCCAAAAGTCGAAAATTCGACTTTTGTTTTCGACTTTGTGCATCAAAGAATTTAAATTATTGAATAACGTTTTTACTATTTTTCGCTTTAGAAAACACATCCTTTATCCGATTTTCTTCAAATTTGGCACAACAACTAGATACATCTATACAAAAAGTGGGTAAAATCGGTTCAGATGTATATATCCAATATAAATGTCTCTCGATTTGGTTTTGATATGATCTATTCGTCTTTTAATTCATTTGCAATGTCGTGTTTTCATTTATCGAAAGTAGAAAAGTTGAATTTTCAAAAGTCGAAAAAAATCGATTTTTCAAAAGTCGACTTTTCATATATTTGCAAAAGTCGAAAAATCGACTATTCATATATTTCCAAAAGTCGAAAAATTGACTTTTTGTCCCAACATCCCTACTTTTTTACCCCTTATGGAGTGGTGATATGGGGTAGGTATAGGGTGCTCCATGTAACATTTTAAATTTGAACTACCGATTACTTTGACTTTGAAAGGTAGAATAACATTAATTTTTATTTCCAGGTTTATGTTTGCCAAATGGGACGCTATACGCTCGAACATAATTGGGAAATATTAAAAACTTACTTCCAAAGTAGTGAGTCTTAAACGCAAACTGTAAGAAATTTACGTAGAAAATTTTAATGTTTTCAAATGAAGCTCATTTTCATCTCGGTGGCTATGTCAATAAGCAAAAGTGTCGCATATGGCGTTCAGAGTACCCACACGTTACTATTGAGAAACCGTGGCACGGTAACGTTCACCGTTGACGGCAACGGCGGCTCCTTGCTCATTTCTGGAAATATGAAAACGAATTTTTGTTTCAACAATTCGGGGCCACATGTCACGCAGCCAACGCAACCATCGACATTTTACGCACTGTTTTTGAAAATCGGATAATCAATCGAAATTGTGATGTCAATTGGGCGCATCGAGGCTGTGATTTGAGCTCTTTTTATTATTTCTGTGGGCAGCCATTAAGAATAAATCTAGAGACAACTGAAGCGTTGAAACAAGAAATCGAAGTTGCCATTGAAAAGAATCGAGCAGGAACAGTCGAAAATGTACTGAAAAATTGGGTTCATCGGATGAGGTACTGACGAGCCAGTCGTGGTAGTCATCATATTGTGTTCCATTATTGAATGACAAAGTTCAAACTTTCCAATAAAACCAGAAATTTGAAAAAATAATCAGTACTTTTTCTTTTATAGCCGTTTCTAATTTGAAATGTTACATGGCCCACCCTATGTAAATGAGATATCCAGACTAAATTTTTAAAATATTGTAGAAAAATATTCATTGTGATTCAAATCGTTTACGTTTGGTAACGATTCGATTCTGAAAGGCCCAAAATTAAAGAAGTTGATCTTTGAATTGAAAATCGGTGTAAATCCTCGATTACAAAAAAATCGATCGATTTTGAAGGTGAGTGATGCGTGCATCAATCACTAGAAAAGTTCACAGCATTGTAGTTGGCAACTACACAGACATATAACGGATAGTGTTGTCAATCACTCACTCACTCTCACTAAAATGTTCTCCCTCTTCCGGTATATAGGTGTGTGTAAATATGTTGCCAGATTGTCTGGGATGTCGTCTCACCGTGGACGTTTGCACACCACCACTTCATTTAATGAAGTTGTTGGTTTTGAAAATTTATTGCTTTTTGTCTAAAAATAATTCTTTATGATTTCGAAACAAAGACATTTTTTGGGGGAGGAAAATAAGAAAAGGAAAAAGAAAAAATGTGGAAACAGCAGCAGTCGCAATAACACACGAAATGAATTGACAGACAAAGTGACACGAAATTTTGGGAGAGATGTGGCTGGGGTGAGTGTGAGTGAGCATAAGGGGAACAACTTAATAAAGCGCATATGCCAACTGCCAACTGTAACGACAACAACAACAACAGCAAGAGAGGCCGCCGTATGGAAAAGCAGCACAACGCGACAAATGTGCGCCAATGTATGCACATTCACGTATAAATAGCCAGTCGATGCCAGCACAGATGATGATGCCGATAGTTTTTTGTTGTTGCTGTTGTCACTGCTGCTGCAACGATGATCCTCCTCCCTTCACCATTATAAATCATTGGTAAAGACACGTGACTTTTGTTTTGAAACTTTATTGATGTGTTGTTGGTCTACGAATGATGTGGCGCTGCTGTTATTTGTGTTTGTTGTTGTTGGGGCCGTGTTGAGTTTTATAAGTCCGCGGTTTCCAATAAAAATATTTTTGTTTTATTTTTACTACAGAGGTGTTTGTTGGTTGGTTGTATGTAGTAAAAGTAAGTTTGTCCGTGTGTATGGATTTCCATACATATTTCGTCGTTTGTCAGTCTTTCGGCGTTTTATGTTCCGAGAGACGACGACGGCGACGACGATTTCTTTGTATGTTTTAATGATTTAAGTGAACGAAAGACAAATAAAATGCCATAAAGAATCGTTTGTCTTCAGCACTGACATGCTCCATATCATTTGGAATTTATGGGGACAGCCGGCGTGCAGAGGGCGGGCGGTGTGAAATTATTTTGTGAAATTGCTCAAGATTAGCAACATTAACGTCATCGCCAGAGTTGCGGGGGAAACAACAACGACAACAACAATAAATATGCATTTGAAAACATATTAAAGATGTTCACTCACTACTCTGCGTGGCAGAGCAAGAGATAGAGAGGGAGTGAGAGTGGGAGTGTGAGAGAGAGACCTTTTGTAAAAACCTAAACTCAGAGAAAAGTGCAACTTGAATTGGGCTCATATTGAATTACAATTTAAGAAAACAAAGGACATTATATCAAATTGTTTTCATTCTTCTTCGATTATTGAATTGATAGAAATGAAACAGAATATAACTAAATTGCTTATTTGATATATATTATATTTTATTTTGTTATAGAGTAAATTCATGTGAAGCGATCAATCATAATTTTGTCTCTTCTCTCCGATTTTGATGAAATTTTCCAATTAAGTACTTTTCTAAAAGGAGAATAAAGCCGCGTGTCCCGAATTTAAAGGTAATTAAAAAAATAAATTAAAAAAAAAATTTATTTAAAAAAATTTTAAAATTTAAAAAAATATATATTTTTTTTGTGTTATGTGATACAAATATAATGGTTTTTCTAATTTCAAGTAAATTTCTTCTAGTTTCACAGAAAATGGTCAAATCTTAATAAAAAAGAAAGATTTTTTTATATTATTTATGAAGCGGTTTCATAAAATGTTTTTCATAAATTTAGGGAATTTTTTTTAATATGTATGAAAAATTCTTAAATAACATGAAATGTTAAAGGTACGTGTTCTTGTTGTATTCAGCTCCGGTTTGTCGGGATATTCCCAAGATTTCCTACTTGACAGAATGACACGGATAGAGACCGTGAACGGCGGGAGCAAATTTTATAAAAAAAATTATATGGGGCCCTTGAAGCATAATAGGAAGTCTAGCAACATTACTCTAGGGATCTATAAATCGACTTTCGACTAATCGATTAATCGACTTTTGGGAGGAAAAAGTCGAAAATTCGACTTTTGTTTTCGAGTTTGTGCATCAATGAATTTAAGTTATTGAATAACGATTTTACTTTTTTCGCTCTAGAAAACACATCCTTTATTAAATTTATTAAATTTTGCACAACAACTAGATATGTACATCTATACAAAAAGTGTGTAAAATCGGTTCAGATTTATATATCCAATATAAATGTATCTCGATTTGGTTTTGATATGGTCTATTCGTCTTTTCATTCATTTGCAACAGTTGAATTTTCATAAGTGAAACTTAGTTTCAGAAGATCAAAGAAATATTTCATAGTATTAAAGAAACAATTCTTAAATATTATGAAATATGTCATAAGCAATGAAATATTTGTATTATGAAATGCCTTCATAAATATAATGAAGGATTTCATAGTTTTTATGAAATGTTTCATAACTTACAACTACACTTTTAGTGTGTCGACTTTATTCGTTGAATGCTATCAATTCTCATTTGTATTCAATTAACACTGACATAAGTATGAACCCTGATTTAGGTGAAAGACATTTTCATTGCAAAGACTCTCGCAATGGTGGAGTGTGTTGATTGGTTAGTCAACGGAGTCAGACCTTTTTTTGCTTTTTTGTGAATATTGGACACTTCGGTATAATTTATTACTATTTAGGAAAATCTATGAAAATTTTCATAAATTATTGTTTGTATGTATAGTTGGTCTGTTATGTTGTATGTGTTGTCATTTATTTTGGTTTAAGAAGAAGATGGGCGAAATTACCACGCCCATTCTGGTACCTCCCACACAAATGACCCATATTTCTATGTTCATGAAAACTAAAGAGTGATTTTTTAAAAGCTATAGGAAAGTTTTCAAAAAAAAAACACATAAAATTCAGAAAAACGCATGAAATCTTTATTTGAATCGATCCATCGGTCCATATAATTTAGTGTTTGAAGATTATTTCATGCAAATATTGATCTTGACTGCGTCTCAAATGGTCCATCCGATTAGTCCAATTTTGGCATACTCTTTCCAACATTTCGTCCTGTATCTCACGAATAAATGCTTCAATGTTGTCTTCCAATGCGTCAATTGAAGCGGGCTTGTCTGTATAGACATGAGCTTAACCATAGCCCCACAAAAAATAGTCTTAAGGCGTTAAATCGCACGATCTAGACGGCCAATTGACCGGTCCCGAACGTGAAATAAAATGTTCACCGAACTCAATAAGTCCATTAATGTGCGTGCTGTGTGGCATGTGGCACCGTCACCGTGAAACCACATGTCATGCAAGTCAAGCTCTTGCATTTTGGGCGAAAAAAAGTTGGATATCATCTCATAATAGCTAAAAAGTCACCCTTTATGACGTGCTATTTGATCACATTTTTACAATTGTTTTACAAACATGAAAGCTGGGATCATGCCCCACGAACCTTCTAGTACTTCCCACACAAATTATCTTGCCAAAATAAAATTCAATTTATTATAACTTCCGTATATATGTTCTCAAAGAGTGAGGTCGGTTTAGCAGACTGAAGTTTATTTTTTATTTTTTTTTTAATATCATCGTAGGGTTCCTATAATATTTGTACTCTCATTTTGGATGTATTGGACCGATCGTAACCGCTTATATGTTCAATTAAAGAGAAATTTGATTTCTACAAATGCTCGCAAAAAAAAAATCGAAAAAAAAAACATAAAAATCATAAAATATAGAAAGAAAAGTATATTGTTTTATTTTTGAAAACTGCTCCTAAACCAATGTTTCTACTTGAAAGTGTAATGTACAATATTTGTAGCCTTTAATGCCCGAATTTTCTTCTTAATAAATATATAAAACTTACTATGCTTTTTGAAGAGTTATGGGTCTAAATATGATTTCTATAGAGTCGTGGTGTTCTAATTCATATAGGACATGATGTTTATTATATCGGTTAAACAAAAAAAATATTTTTACATGATTTCTTCATTTTAAAAATCTTTGATATATATCTCTTCGAATAACAAAGACAGTTTTTCTTGTACTCGAAGAAATCCAAAAAAAAAAAAAATAAAAAGAATTTGTAAACAATTTCGAGTTACAAGAAACTCACACAATTGAAGTTTGAGACTTAACTTTTGATTTTACCTTCCTACGCAAACCCAAGTTACCGAATTTGTTGGTTCCCTTTTAAATATTCCTTGTTACATATGTAAACAAAAATAAAAATTATTAATTCTGTAAAATATGTGATATCATATTTTGGTTAATGAGACGAATTTTTAGTGTAAAAGTATACTTTAAACCTTTGATAAATGTTTTGGATATGACAGTAAATATTTAAGGTACATTCGCCAAAATTGGAATATTATTAAAAATATATATAAAAAAAAAAAATAAAAAAAATTAAATAAATTTAAATTTTATATCGTTTTCGAGTTTAGAAATCCAAAATACATTAGGAAATGTGACCATTCGGCAAAAAAATATTCCATAAGTGATAATGGAGCGATAATGCCGAAAATTTTTTGGCACAACCCATTTGAATAAGAATAGAATTCATTTTAATTGGGAAAATCCACAACTTTTTTAAAGTTAGCTTGAAATAACTTAGTCTAATTAATATATAAAAGATCATTAATATCAACAACAATAACGTTTATAATTGTTTTAGAGTAAGTAACAGAAACACTATCATATGATACTTTTGGAGCGTCTTACTGGCGCTATCAACTATTAATAAAATTTATTTTGGGAAACATCGAAGGTATATTTATAAAAAAAATCTTCGATATCCACTTCGCAATAGTCACAGAGCTCAAAATCGTAAGGAAAGCTCGAGATAGTCTCCGGGTCTGACCATCACAAATGTCTTGGAGTTAATGGAAATGTTTGCTACTTATTGCTCGATATTGAAAAATTATATTTTGTTAATTTGTGTAATGTTTACACTGAAACTGGGATATGATCAGTTTAAACAAGAACTAAAAACAGAACATCGCTAAATCAAAATTTTTTGTTTTTGGTTGAAGGAAATTTATTCTGTGTGGCATCGATGAAGTTTACAGATAAAGCATTTATTACATCCATCCACACCACACGGTGAATCGCTATACAACATCTATCTGCACAGATTTCAAGAAATTTGAAAACCCATTTCTATGTATCTCTCTCTATTTATATGCTACATTATAAGTCATTCTTCAATCAAAAGGCAAAACCAAAAATGAAATTCATTAAGAAACGAAAACTTTCAAAAATTACAGTTGAAAAAAAAAACGAAAAAGAAACAAACCCCCAAAATGAAGATGGATGATAAATGAGAACATCATTGACAAACCGAAACCGTAGCGTAACGAAGGTTGGACGAAGAGAAAGCAACAAACAAATTGGATACGCACACACATCCAGACTGTAACGAGGGACAGTGGTTCGAAGCGTACAAATAGTGGCCATAAAAAAAAGGAAAATTAAAAACGTAACGTTGGCAATTTTCAGCAACATCGTTCATACTCAAAAATGTATATCAACATGTTTATTCACATTTAACTAATTTTTACTTATAAAGGAAAAATGTACCTTCGATGTTTATAAAATGAATTTTATTATTAGTTAATAGTGTCAGTAAGACGCTCCATAATGCAATAACAGCTGCAATAACAAAAACATTAATAAAAAGTTAATTTTTTACTCAAAATAAAAAATTATTTTTTCAAAACAAATATTCAAGAAAAATATTTTGTGTTGACTTGTTTGGACTATTTTTTTTCAAAATTTGTTTTCATACAAACATTGTTATTGCTGTTGGCGATAATTTAAAAAAAAAATAATTTTTATTTTGAGTGAAATTTTAACTTTTTATTTAGGTTTTTGTTATCACAGCTTAGTTATCCAGTCTTAAAAAACAGCCTTAATGTTAGCTATTAAAATATAATATAAAATATTTTTTCCGACTTTTTCTATTCTTTATAATATTTTTTCCTAAACCACTGTTTTTATGTGAAAGTGTAATTCGCAACATTGGTAAATAAGAAAAGAATAAATACATATTTTTAAGATTTGAAAATTTTCTTTAAAACTGGAAAAATTAGCTTGAAATTAGAAAACAATTATATTTGTATCTTAAGAGAACAAAGAGTTTTTAAATTAGATAGCGAGTTTTTAAATTACCTTATAACAAAAATATTTTATTTTCGTTTTGAACCCAGTATAAAGTAAGTTATTTTATTTATATTCTATATTTCTACATTTTTTTATTTTTTGTACTTTTTGTATTTTTTGTACTTTTTGTACTTTTTGTACTTTTTGTACTTTTTGTACTTTTTGTACTTTTTGTACTTTTTGTACTTTTTGTATTTTTTATATTTTTATATTTTTATATTTTTATATTTTTATATTTTTATATTTTTATATTTTTATATTTTTATATTTTTATATTTTTATATTTTTATATTTTTATATTTTTATATTTTTATATTTTTATATTTTTATATTTTTATAGTTTTTATATTTTTATATTTTTATATTTTTATATTTTTATATTTTTATATTTTTATATTTTTATATTTTTATATTTTTATATTTTTATATTTTTATATTTTTATATTTTTATATTTTTATATTTTTATATTTTTATATTTTTATATTTTTATATTTTTATATTTTTATATTTTTATATTTTTATATTTTTATATTTTTATATTTTTATATTTTTATATTTTTATATTTTTATATTTTTATATTTTTATATTTTTATATTTTTATATTTTTATATTTTTATATTTTTATATTTTTATATTTTTATATTTTTATATTTTTATATTTTTATATTTTTATATTTTTATATTTTTATATTTTTATATTTTTATATTTTTATATTTTTATATTTTTATATTTTTATATTTTTATATTTTTATATTTTTATATTTTTATATTTTTATATTTTTATATTTTTATATTTTTATATTTTTATATTTTTATATTTTTATATTTTTATATTTTTATATTTTTATATTTTTATATTTTTATATTTTTATATTTTTATATTTTTATATTTTTATATTTTTATATTTTTATATTTTTATATTTTTATATTTTTATATTTTTATATTTTTATATTTTTATATTTTTATATTTTTATATTTTTATATTTTGATATTTTTATATTTTTATATTTTTATATTTTTATATTTTTATATTTTTATATTTTTATATTTTTATATTTTTATATTTTTATATTTTTATATTTTTATATTTTTATATTTTTATATTTTTATATTTTTATATTTTTATATTTTTATATTTTTATATTTTTATATTTTTATATTTTTATATTTTTATATTTTTATATTTTTATATTTTTATATTTTTATATTTTTATATTTTTATATTTTTATATTTTTATATTTTTATATTTTTATATTTTTATATTTTTATATTTTTATATTTTTATATTTTTATATTTTTATATTTTTATATTTTTATATTTTTATATTTTTATATTTTTATATTTTTATATTTTTATATTTTTATATTTTTATATTTTTATATTTTTATATTTTTATATTTTTATATTTTTATATTTTTATATTTTTATATTTTTATATTTTTATATTTTTATATTTTTATATTTTTATATTTTTATATTTTTATATTTTTATATTTTTATATTTTTATATTTTTATATTTATATATTTTTATATTTTTATATTTTTATATTTATATTTATATTTTTATACTTTTATATTTTTATATTTTTATATTTTTATTTATATTTTTACATTTTTATATTTATATTTATATTTTTATATTTTATTTAGAAATATGCTTGAAATTAGAAAAATATATATATTTCTATATCATACCCCAAAAAAGCTACCAATTTTTTAAAATTACCTTATGACAAAAAAAAATACTTTATTTTGGATCCCCCCTAGTGACGACATTTTTTTCGAAAATCGGAAAACTTTTTGTTTATAAAAAATAACAAACAAATAAGAAATAATTAAAAAATATATATTTTAAAATTAGACAATTTCTATAAAACTAGAAAAAATTAGCTTGAAATTAGAAAAATATACATTTGTATATCATCATCATATTTTTGGAAATTACCTTATGACAAAAATACAATTTCGACAATTACTTGTTTTTTTTTTTTGAAAATCAGGAAATGCAATTTTGGTCGCTTTATAGAAAAGTACATATTTGGAAAATGTCATCAAAACCGGAGTGAAATTACTCGCATATCCTATTGGTGAGGATGTTTTCAAGAAAGAAAAAAAAACACAAAAAAGCGACCTTTTATGAAATTAACATTCGCTTTTCTAATATGATTGTGCTCTTCATCTTCATACTTATAGTTTTATAAAAAATATATTTGAGCAATTCTGAAAAATTCACAAAAAGCCAGTGTCATATAGGCTATGGAATGATAACTTTTGAGCGGTTCACTTAATTTGTGAAATAATATTAGCTAAACAACCAGTTCTTTTTTAACCACTGTACTTAAAAAAAATGACGAAACATTTTCGAAATATATGTTAAGTACATTCAAAACCCTCTAATTATACAATGCGGGGCAGAGACAGAGACGAAGAGATCTCCCTCCTCCCAGACATTTCTAAACATAGATAATGTTCGTTTCGGTTATGATGTTTGAAGTGTTTGTTTGTTTGTTTGCTGGCAAACATTTGGCTGGATTCATGCTCAGCAGCCCATGCGGAGAGCGGAACTAATCAAGTTAAGAAGAAAAATTCGGGTGTACATAGCCCAAGGTGCCGCGAAAGAAGTAGTGAGAAGAATCGTGAGAATCAAGCAAAAAAGTGTTTGAGAAAAAAAGGCGAATTTGGTTAAATTGTGTTTGAGAAAGAAAGACGAAAAGGAAGGAATAAAAATAGAAAACGTGTAGATATACCGCCGAATGGCTAAATAGAAAAAACGTCTATTGACATTTATACAGTCAGAACAAAAAGAACACTTTAAAACAATTCCAGAGAACAAAATTGTGAAATAAATTTAATTTTTCTAAGAATTACGAACAAAGTACAAAACAAAAAGAAAACATAACATAATTTGGTTCAAAGTAGAATTAAGTATATTGCTTTATATTGTGAAGGAAGGAAACAAAGTAACAAAACGAGAAGAAACGCATTTGTTGTTGTTATTGTTGGCTCAATGCCAACCACAACAACAGAATACAACAAAAACAACTACTTGTGCTTGCTACTAACCTTTTTCAAGTAATAATAAACCGTAACGTTTTCTTATTACTTTCAAAAATTCGGGTTCATATTCTGTAAGAAAGACAGACCATACAAAAAACACACAATAGAAGACAGACAAGACATAGACCAGCAGAGATAGAGAGATAGAACATAAATAGAAAATAATTACACAAAATGAAGAAATTCAAATGAAAATATTTATGTATGTGTATCAGAGCGACTCGAGAAATGAAATAGAAAACTATATTCCTCTGAAAATAAATATAAAAAATAATATTAAAGTTGGTCCCCAAAACACATACATTCACCACACGGTGGCTTGGAGAAATACGAAATCCTATCTAATATTTAAAATCATCTATCAAAAGGCGCAACAAACATGAAATTCATTAAGAAAAAAACAAAAAAACTTTCAAATATTAATAGTTCAGAAGAAAGTAACAAATCCCCGAAAATGAAGATGGATGATAAATGAGAACGTCAATGACAAATCGAAACCTAACGAACTGTAGCATGTATGTCTAGTTGTTAGCTCAAAGCCTAGAGCACCCCCGAACTCTCACTTTTGCTTCTCGAAACATCGCAGCAATTGTGTTATATGATTTAGTTCAAAAATATTTTTTCAAATTTAAATAATTACAAATTCTTGAATTGTTTTGAAGACCACTTCCCAAAGGTGGACAATATTTTCATCCGAATATTTAAAATATGGAGAGATTTTTTAAAATTATTATTTCCCTTCGACACCTCAAAAGAGATTTAAATGGATGTTAATGCTAAAATAATACAGATAGAAGCATGATATTTTAAGTATTTTTAATAGATAGTCACATCTTTCATTGTTACCCATATTGTGATAATGCGACTTGCACAAAAAAGGAGAAAATTCATAGAAGGGAACATGTCCCTTGGGACTTCTATGTCCTTTTAAAAGGAAACTCTACCAGAGCATAAAAATTCGAGTATGCGGTTGAGGCATGTTGGGTCACAACATTGATAAAAATATAATTTGGATTTTATTTTATTATTTTTTATATATTATTTATATTATTTTTTTATAATTTTTTTATTATGTATTACCCAGCAAAAACTCTCATTAGCAAGTAATAAGGCAAAACCAAAAACCTTCGCTACTAATTTTTCGGATCCGTTTCTAATTAGTTTTATAAAGGGATTGTAAAAAATAAGTACGTCCACACACGCTTACAAAAAGTTGAGAAATAAGTACTTCCACGCACGCTTACATAAACTTAATAAATAAGTACTTCTAAACGAGTAGTAAAATAAGTGGCCTCAGGAAGAGACAAAATAAGTCATTATTGATAACTAGCCAAATAATGTATTATCAATAATGGACTTAATAAGTGATGAAAACTAAATTTGTATTTAATTATATATTTTGTATCGACTTGTTAACTATCTGAATACAGAATTTATGGCTGTTTTTCTTTAAGCCTGAATAACTAAGCTGCAATTCTCTGACTCATCACAAAAATGTAGAAAATTAATTTTTAAAATCTGAAGTTCTATGAAATTTAAATTACCAATAACTACTTATTTAAACCATTATAAGGAAGTAATTATTTCATACTTCAAAATAATGCAGATTGTAACGAGCTGTCATTACTAGATAATGCTAAAAATAATGAGGTGTCATTATCAAGTTTTTGCTGGGTATATACCGCCATCGTTATCGAAAAAAATACTTTTATTTTGCTATTTCGATATTTTAAGTTTCGATAACTGAAAATTTTACCCGATATTTCAATTGTCTCTTCAAAATAATAAAAAAAGTAAAAAAATGATTTTTAAAATTTCATTTTCGATTATTCGATAAATATTTTAGTTATCGATAACTATGAAAGTTATCAATTTTTTATAGATTACTTTGACTTTTCCTGCCTTTTTCAAGTTTTCCATAAAAGTCATAAATATGTTAGTTATCGATAACTACAAAATAATGCAGATCGTAACGATCTGTCATTACTAGGTAATGCAAAAAATAATGAGGTGTCATTACCAAGTTTTTGCTGGGTATATACCGCCAGTTATCGAAAAAAATTACTTTTATTTTCCTATTTCGATATTTTAAGTTTCGATAACTGAAAAGTTATCGAAAATGTTTACCCGATTTTTCAATTGTCTCATTCAAATGAATTCAAAATAATAAAAAAGTAAAAAAATGATTTTTAAAATTTCATTTTCGATTTTTCAATAAATATTTTAGTTATCGATAACTATGAAAGTTATAGATTACTTTGACTTTTCCTGCCTTTTTTAAGTTTTCCATAGTCATAAATATTTTAGTTATCGATAACTATGAAAGTTATCGATTTGCTGTCGATTACTTTACCTTTTCCTGCCTTTTTTAAGTTTTCTATAAAAGTCAGCTTTTTCGATATTTTTAGTTTCCATAATTCACTTTTCTTATTCAAATGAGTTCAAAATAATAAAAAAAAAACTATATTTTTTATTTTCGATAACTGTGAAAGTTATCGCTTTTTTTGCGATATTTATTTGTCATATTTATGTTAAATATTTTTAATTTCGACCGCAATCACGTTTATAATTGTTTTAGAGTAAATACCAGGAACACTATCATGCAACTTTTTTTCTTAGCAATTAATAAAATTTATTTTACAAATATCAAAGGTATATTTTTTGTTTATCAAACAAATGAAAAAATCAAAAAAAATCTTATTTTTTAATTTTTTTTAGAAGAAATTTGCTCGAAAAATTAGAAGAAAAAAATATATTTGTATTTCATGCCACAAAAAATATTTTTTTAATACCCTATACAAATACTTCATTTTCTATCCACCCTAGTGTCTACAATTTCTTATTCTTAGTAAAATTATTCGCCTTATAGAATAGCACATAATTGGAAAATTTCATCAAAATCGGAGATAAAATCCAAAATGAGTGTATGTGATCGCTTCAAATGCAATTAATTTTTTTAAAAACAAAAAAATATTTTTATAAACAAGAAATATTAAAATATTTTAATATTTTTTATTAAAATATTTTATTTTAAATTTTTTTATTTTAATAAAACAATATTAAAATATTTTTATAAACGAAAAATATTAAAATATTTTTATAAACGAAAAATATTAAAATATTTTTATAAACGAAAAATATTAAAATATTTTTTATTAACGAAAAATATTAAAATATTTTTATAAAAAAAATATATATTAAAATATTTTTTATTAACGAAAAATATTAAAATATATTTTATTAACGAAAAAAAAAATAAAATATTTTTATAAAAAAAAAATAATATTAAAATATTTTTTATTAACGGAAAATATTAAAATATTTTTATAAAAAAAATATATATTAAAATATTTTTTATTAACGAAAAATATTAAAATATATTTTATTAACGAAAAAAAAAATAAAATATTTTTATAAAAAAAAAAATAATATTAAAATATTTTTTATTAACGGAAAATATATTTTATAAACAAAGAATTTGAATATTTTTTATTAGCTGGCAATAGTGTCAGTAAGATAAGTTTTATAATAAAAATAAATAACAAATATTTTTTAATATTTAACAATTTTGTAGAAAACGAGAAGCAATTCAATTCTCCCAGAAGTAAAAAAAAAACATAAGAAAATATCTTATGACAAAAATACTTTATTTTCGATATACATTGGAGGTTAATATTGATATTTTTTAAATCGGAAAAATATATAATTTACAAAATGAATCTATTAAACTTATGTATGCGAAGTATGTCCCTTAGTTTGACATCGCATTTCCTCAAAGTAGAGCCAGAACCATATGGCGCCGCCACAATCACCTTCACCAACCGTTCAACTGCAATCAATTTACATTGTAATGTATCGAGAATGACCCCATTGTCTCGTTTTTTTTTTTATTGAAATGTGTCGATTTGCGAATGAAAGTAAACATATGTTGTTGAATTTGTTTGTGGGTCAAATTCTCAAAAATGTCTACCAAGAGGTAGAAAAAACAAATACACAATAGCTAGCTAGCATTTTGGCTTTTCCTAGTTTTGTAGCGGCTTTTCCGATTTTTAAGTAAACAAAGCCCCATTAGCACAAATCAACAAAAAACAAAAACATATCTGCCTACATATGTATGTTGTTGCCAAAAACAAATATGTATTCGTATGTATGCGAAAGAATCACAAATGACCTCTGAATAATTAAAAAAAAAAAACAAAAAGGAAACATTTTAGAAAACAAAACTAAGCCACAATAAAAGACAGACAAACAGATGGATGGATGAGAGGACGGACGAACGAACGTATGGATGGTTGGACACAATAACAACATAAGGCGGAGGGGTATGCGATCTCTTTGAACAATACCCAAATATGTTTTCTTTTCTTCTTCACCAGCCTTCACCAAAACACCACACGTGTACACAAATAATAATAAATATTTAAACTATTTCGTTTGAAAATGAATTTGTTAGTTTTTATGTTAGAACAGCAGAGAAGAAAATTTTTCGATATAATTTTAGCATATGATTCAGCCAGAAAATGCCGCCATATCCATCCATAATACAATATATTTTCCATAAAGTTGTATTTGTTCACCCTTTTTCAGATTTTACTTCATGAGTCATAAGTTCTAACAAAAAATAGAAGAAGAAAGGAATTTGTGCCAATCTAGCAGCGAGAGCAGAACATTTTTTAACATTAATAAAAAATCAATAAAAAAGGACTAATTAATGTTGTATACACATTTGAAGACCGAACAACATGACTATGCAACAAAAATATATTTTTTATTATTTATTTTTTATATTATTTATTTTTTTATAGTTTTATTTTTTTATATTTTATTATTTATAAATATATCTTTTGAGATTAGAATCCACATTATGTATTTTGATGATTTTTTCATTATTAGCTAAAACTCACACTTTTTCGAAATTACAATATTCGCATTGTTGGAGTATATATGCATTGTTGCTCCCGGTTAATGCTAATTGTAAAGACCCCACATATTCCCTACTTCGCTGTCACAAAGAAAAAGTGATCTAGGAACAGTAGACAGGAGAAAATTGATAAAAAAAATGCGAAGAAAAATCGAATAAAATATTTTGTTTTGCAACGAAGAAAACAATAGCGTAATTTCATGTGTCTCTTCTATCCTCTTTTGATGAAATTTTCCAAAAATTTTCCAATATTTTCCAAAGAAAAGGATCGAAAATTAAGAATTTTTGGTCATAACATAATTTTAAAAATTTAAATGAGCGTTGGCACGGCAGAAGTATTTCTGGGTAACTATACCTGCATATACACATACTTACATACGCAACTCAATGAGATGCTTGTAAGATGGCATGTGTGCTTTATTACTTGGTGCGATTTTTTAAACGCAAATTCGGCAAGTGAGTTGTGATTCTCGTTCGTTTGTGAGAGTCATCTCCTTATAGAGGCCGGGTTTGATGTTGAAAAGTCGCTGCGAAGCCACTTGAAAAGACTTTTGACATGGTCGAAATCATGATCGTGGTAATAAATGTCACCATGCCATTTGTAAATAAATTTGCATTCTATTAAATATAGAAGCAAAATGGTCTTGAGCCAGGACAATATCCCAGTTCAAATCAAATATTGATTACAGACCAAAAAAATGCAAACGAAAAAACTAAGAATTGTGTAAAATTTTGTATAGTAGTTAAAAAAATATGGTATTATTTTTAATTTTTAATAAAGGTGCCTTAAATATTTGGATTCTCATTTTGGAAATATAAGTTCGACAACATCCGGTTATATGTTAAATTAAATCTACTCACGATGCCTACAAATATTGCGAATTACACTTTCACATAGAAACAGTGGTTTAGGAACAGACTTCAAAAAAGTTGAGAAAAAATATATATATATTTTTTTTTTGAAAAAATTTATGAGAGAAATCATAAAAAGTATTTTGATTTTTAATAGCTAAAATTCCAACGCAAAAAAAATAAAATATTTATATGTAAAAAATCTATGAATCAATGTAGAAGCTATGATATCTTTTGTAGACGCAAAATATTTTTATAATCATAATTTTTAATTTTCGTTTTCTTCGATAAGATGCCAGCTATTACAAACTAAAACAATATATTCTTTTATCTAATTTTGTAAAGGGATTTTTGGCACTATTTAAACAAAAATTAATGAAATTATGTCTACAAAGAGTATCATAACGATTCACAAGATTTTTATATATAAACATTTTTTATTGCATTAGATTGTTAGCTATTAAATATTAAAGAAATTTTTTTTTGACTTTGTTCTATTTCTTTATAATTTTAATATATATATAAAAAAAAATATATATATATATATATATATATATATATATATATATATATATATATATATATATATATATTTCCAAAAAAAAAATCCAAATTTTTGGAGGTTTTTCTAAACCACTGTTCCTAAATACTTTTTTTATTACTTTATGACAAAATTTTATTTATTTTCGATCCACCCTAGTGTCTATAATTTCTTATTTTTTACAATCGTATCGTATTTTTTAGAAAATAAATAAAAATTATTAAAAATAATGAAAAAAATATAAGATTTCACAATTTTCTGTAAAACTAGCAGAAATTTACTTGAAATTAGAAAACATATATATTTGTATCTCATACCATAAAAAATATAATTGCCTTATGACAAAAAATTCGTTATTTTCGATCCAAAATTACTTATTTTTTAAAAATTTCAAAACTAAATAAAAAATAATTTTAAAAATTCATAATTTTCTATAAAACTAGAATAAATATATATTTGCAGCTTAAAAAAATATTTTTTTTTAATATTCATATGATTTTTTTTATTTTCGATCCACCCTAATGTCAACAAATTCTTATTTTTTACAAAAATCAAATTTATCGAATAAATAAGAGAATAAGAAAGGAGAACATCCCAGTTCAAATCAAACAAATAACAAATAATTTAATAAAATGAAAAATTAAGATTTTACAATTTTCTGTAGAAAATTTTCTTAAAATTAGAAAAAAATATATTAGTATCTCATACCAAAAAAGGTTTTTTTAATTACCTTAAGATAAAGATACTTTATTTTCGATATTTTTTTTTTTTAAATCGAAGTTTTATTATTAACAAATTTAAAAAATAAGATTTCATAGTTTTCTGTAAAACTAGAAGAAATTTGTTTGAAATTAGAAAAAATACATTTGTATCTCATACCAAAAAAAGTTAAAATTGTTTAAATTACGTTATGGCAAAAATACTTTATTTTCGATTTACAATTTCTCTTTTTTACAAAATTTTTATTATGAAAGAAATAAAAAAATGAATTAAAAAAAATTAAAAAATAAGATTTCACAATTTTCTGTAAACCTAGAAGAAATTTGCTTAAAATTAAAAAATATATATTTGTATATATTACCACAAAAGATATTTTTTTAAATTTCCTTATGACAAAAAATTATTTATTTTCAATCCACCCTAGTGTCTACAATTTCTTATTTTTACACAAATCGAAAAAAAAAATAAAAAATAAGATCTCATAATTTTCTTTTTGTTTTTGTAGCTCAAATCACAGTGTCTACAATTTCTTATTTTTTTACAAAAATCGATTTTTAATTTAAAAATAAATAAAAAATAATTTAAAAAAATTGAAAAAAAAATAAGATTTCACAATTTTCTGTAAAACTAGAAGAAATACGCTTGCAATTAGAAAAATATATATTTGTAGTTCCAAGGACAAAATATATTTTTATGACAAAAATATTTATATTTTCGATACAAAATAAAAAATAATTTTGAAAAAATAAAAAAATTAAGATTTCACAATTTTCCATAAAATTAGAAGAAATTTGCTTGAAATTACAAAATATATGTATTTGTAGCTCAAACCACAAAAAATATTTTTTATGACAAAAATTATTAAAATAAGTAAGAAATAAATTTAAAAAATTGAGATTTCACAATTTTCTGCAAAACTAGGAGATATTTGCTTGAAATTAGAAAAAAATATATTTAAATCTCGTACCTCAAAAAATATTTTTTTTTAATTACGATATGACAAAAATTTATTTATTTTCGATTTATCCTAGTGTCTACAGTTTCTTTTTTTTTGAAAATCGGTCCTTAACACCATTATCACACCACACCTCGTTTTATCTATGCTGAACTGCTGTCGGTCGGGTGATATGTGTTTGGTATTTTTCCGACTCTTGTTTTCGGGTGGCTGCTGCTGTTGCTGTGAAGATTTCAAAAATACTCCCACAATCAACACGTGACGCACTATGTTTGTTGTTTGTTTTGTTTCTTTTGCCGTTTGTTGTTTTCGTTCTCGTTTGAAAATAGTTGAGTTCTATTTTACTTGTTCGCCCGCCCGTCAGTGTGTGTGTATGTGTGTGGATGGATGTTGCCACTGCCACTGCTGCTGTTGTTGTTTGGTGTGAGTCCGATTTAAAAATAAATAATGCCGAAAACATTTTGCGCTAATTGCGTTAATTTAGATTAAGTGATATTTTTAAACAACAACAAAATATTGCAAAGAAAAACACATCGGGCGCATATGTGTGTATGTAGTAGTACAAATATTTTGTTTATTGTTATTAACCAATTTTTAATATCTATTTTAATTATTATTACTGTATTAAAAAGAAATATTTACGGAAGTTGATTCTGCACTCAACCCACCCACACACAACTGCCTTTCTCATTCAAAGAGACAGAGATTATCGCCTAGTTATCGTTCGTTTGTGGTGAGATAATATTGGCCGAATTGCAAAAAGACATTAACCCGACACTGATAAAGGCTCTATTCGTGCGCTGGAAAACGTCGTAGTGTCGCACAGTGGGATGGCTTCATACATTTGAGAAAATATGAGGAGAGAAAATGTAAGAAGTAGTTGTAGAGTTAAGTTGCAAAACGACATAAACCCGACACTGATAAAGGCTCTATTCGTATTTGGACTTGCACAAAAAGGAGAAAATTCATAGAAGGAAACATGTCCTTTGGAACTCGTATGTCCTTTTAAAAGGAAAGTCTACCAGAGAATAAGAAGTCGAGTATGCAGTTTTGGCATGTTGGGTCACTACTTTGATAAAAATACAATTTGAATAATATATATTATTTTTTTTATAATTTATTATATACACCAGTTATCGAAAAAAAAATACTTTTCTTTTCCTAACTATTTTCGATTTTTATAAAAGTTAGCTTTTTCGATATTTTTAGTTTCGATAATTAAGAAGTTATAGAAAATGCTTAACCGATTTTTTTAATATTCTCATTCAAATGAGTTCAGAATAATAAAAAAGTAAAAATTTGGTCTTCAAATTTTCATTTTCGATTTGTCGATAAATATTTTAGTTATCGATAAATATTTTAGTTATCGATAACTATAAAAGTTATCGATTTTTTATAGATTAAGTTGACTTTTCCTGCCTTGTTCAAGTTTTCTATAAGTCAGATTTTTCAATAAATATTTTAGTTATCGATAATTATTAAAGTTATCGATTACTTTACCTTTTTCAGTATGTTTTAAGTTTTCTATAAAAGTCAGCTTTTTGGATATTTTTAGTTTCGATAACTCACTTTTCTTATTCAAATGAGTTCAAAATAATAAAAAATATTTTTCGATATTTCGATATTTTCGATAAATATTTTAGTTATCGATAACTATGAAAGTTATAGATTACTTTGATTTTTCCTGCCTTTTTCAAGTTTTCTATAAAAGTCAGCTTTTTCGATAAATAATTTAGTTATCGATAATTATGAAAGTTATCGATTACTTTACCTTTACAGACTTTTTTAAGGATTCTATAAGTCAGCTTTTTCGATATTTTTAGTTTCGATAACTCACTTTTCTTATTCAAATGAGTTCAAAATAATAAAAAATATTTTTTTATTTTCGATAAATATTTTAGTTATCGATAACTATGAAAGTTATCGATTTTTTTATAGTTTAATTTGACTTTTCCTGCCTTTTTCAAGTTTTCTATAAAAGTCGGCTTTTTCGATAAATATTTTAGCTATCGATAATTATGAAAGTTATCGATTACTTTACCTTTTTCAGTATGTTTTAAGTTTTCTATAAAAGTCAGCTTTTTCGATATTTTTAGTTTCGATAACTCACTTTTCAAAATAATAAAATGATAAAAAATGGAAATTGACGTAGCGTAGCACAGTGGGATTGCTTCTTACATTTGAGTGCACAAAATATAAGGAGTACTGACTGAACGCAATTAAGAAATCATGTGGATTGACTCATATGCGAATACAGCAGCGCTTAATAACACTAACAACAACAACTCGCAATAATTATTTATGTATTTACATACTTGTGGCGCACACACATATTGCGCATTTTATTTTTTCGGTATGATTTTGCGCCGCTGTCGTCCTCTGATGTTTTGCACCGCTCGCTCAGCTCATCTTCTTTTCAGAATCAATTTGAATTTATGTGCACGGCACTGGCACCGATACGGCAGTAGTATTAGTAGTTGTATTTTTTTTTTTTTTTTTTGAAGTTCTTCGTTGGTTGGTGGTTCGTTCGATCGTTCGTCCATTCGCGGTTTTGTTATGATTTTGTTTTTATTTCGATTTGTTGTTGCAGAATTCTATATATTTTTTTCATTTAATTTCTTCGAGTTCCATTTATGTCATTCCAATTCGTTTTAAATTGTCTTTCGCTGTATGCGGCGGCGGCGACGAAGAAGAAAATGAATATTTATTTGTTTATGATTTGCTCAGCAGATAGACGACGACAGAGAGTTTTGTGTGTGGCTGGGCTGGGTGTTTTGTTTGATTTGTTTTCTGTTTTTAATTTATTTGCAAAATTTCACATTTAATTTCAACAACAACAAATATCTTCTAGAGTTTAGTTATTGTTTTGCGAACTAGCTCCAGCTGATTTTATTATCTTTTATTTTTAATATCGATACAAAATAAATACACTTCCCATATATTGTGGTGTCCAAAATGTATATCAACAAGAGAAAGCCTAACGTTTAGAGTAGTAGTGTTGTCAGCATGTTTCTTTGCACCTTGTGGTACAGAAAGTATTTCTTTTCTATTTTCTATGTAAGGATTTTATAAAAATAATCGAGATTGTTTATAATTGACTGCAAAATTTAGCAAATTTTGGCCTAATTATTGGGGTTTGAGTAATCTCATACAAATTTTGTCTCTTCTCTCCGATTTTCATTAAATTATCCATATATTTACTTTTCATATGGTGCAAAAAGCGATTTTCAAAATATAAAAAATTGTAGTCACTTGGTTGGATCGAAAATAAATTATTTTTGTCATAAGTTAATTTGAAAAACAATATTTTTTATCTAATTTCAAGAAAATTTTTTCTTATCTTAAAAAATATTTTATTTTATTTATTTTATAAACAAAAATTATACCTTAGATATAAAACGATGTTCAAAAAAATGTAAACACTAGGGTGGACCGAAAATAAATTATTTTTGTCATAAGGTAATTCGAAAAAAAATAAATATTTCTTTGTTGTATATTTTAATCTAATTTCAAGAAAATTTCTTAAAATTTTAATTTTAATCTTTTTTCATATTTATTTTATAAACAAAAATTATACCTTAGATATAAAGCGATTTTCAAAAAATAAATATTTTAGACACTAGGGCGGACCGAAAATAAATCATTATACCCTACACCACTTCGTGGACTAGGGTATTATAAGTTAGTTTTCCGCCAAATGTTTGTAACACCAAGAAATAGTCGAGCTAGACCCACCTTTAAGTATACGGATCGGCTTAGAATCACCAGCTGAATCGATTTAACGATGTCTGTCTGTCTGTCCGTCTGCTGTCCATCTAAGCTTGTTCGCACTCTACAGGTCGCAATTGTTGACCGATTATAATGAAATTTGGCAGAAGTTACTTTCTTGGGCCAAGAACGATCGGTATTGAATTTGGTTCAGATTTAGATATAGCTCCCATACAAATGTCGCTGCCGATTTGACTTTTTCCGCTCTAAAATCCACATACTGATCCCGATTTTCTTTACAATTGGCACAACATTTTATAATGGAACTAGAAACGCATATGCTGAAAGTGGGTAAGATCGGTTCAGATTTAGATATAGCCCCCATGCAAATGTCGCTCCCGATTTGAAGTTTTCGGCTCTAAAATCCACATATTGTACCCGATTTTCTTTAAAATTGGCACAACATTTTATAGTCGAACTAGAAACACCTATGCTGAAAGTGGGTAAGATCGGTTCAGATTTAGATATAGCCCCCATACAAATGTCGCTCCCGATTTGAAGTTTTCGGCTCTAAAATCCACATATTGTACCCGATTTTCTTTAAAATTGGCACAACATTTTATAGTCGAACTAGAAACACCTATGCTGAAAGTGGGTAAGATCGGGTCAGATTTAGATATAGCCCTCATACAAATGTCGCTTACGATTTGACGTTTTCCGCTCTAAAATCCACATATTGTACCCGATTTTCTTTAAAATTGGCACAACATTTTATAATCGAACTCGAAACACCTATGCTGAAAATGGGTAAGATCGGTTCAGATTTAGATATAGCTCCCATACAAATGTCGCTCCCGATTTGACTTTCCGCTCTAAAATCCACATATTGCACCCGATTTTCTTTAAAATTGGCACAACATTTTATAATCGAACTAGAAACACCTATGCAGAAATTGGGTAAGATCGGGTCAGATTTAGATATAGCCCTCATACAAATGTTAATCCCGAATGTTTAACCGATTTTGGCCAAACTTTACATATTATATTTCACCAATAAACATAAATGGTGAAAGTGGGTCACATCGTTATAGGTATCAATATACCCCCATACAAATGTCCTTTCCGATTTTACATTTTTTGCCAAACACATTCATTTACATGATTCAAAAAGTCCTCCCCGATTTCACTTTTATATCGAATTGAATTGTAGTGAGATAGAAAGTGGGGTGTATCATATAGTCGGCTCCGACCATCTTTAGCCTTTCCTTACTTGTTTGGGAGATGCCCATATGTCCATACTTTGGTATAACCCAAATGGGGCCACATTCTGCTCTATTACAGCTCTAGAAACTACGTCTTACATCGGATCTTCATCAAATTTTGCAGATCATTATATGTTTCAACTTGGAAGACCTACCTTGGATGAGAAATGTATAAGCGCGTGTTTTAGCACAGGCCTCAAGTGTTGTTATTGGCCCCCTTCAAATGTCGGCCCGATTCATCCTATTACCGCTGTATAATCTGTATTTACTTTACTCGGAATATCTGCTGGAAAATTGGATGAATTACTTTTTGATTTACCATATTCATTAAATTTTGATGAATTTACAGTATAATTTATATGAACTACATTTAATTGCTCCCATGAAATACCTGGGTTTAGTAATCAAAGCGAGGTATATACGCAGGGAGTGGTGTAGGGTATTATATAGTCGGCCCCGCCCGACTTTAACATTTCCTTACTTGTTTTTGTCATAAGGTAATTTAAAAAAAAAGTGGTATATTTTTTCTAATTTCAAGATTTTTTTTTAATTTTACAGAAAATCTTATTTATTTATGTTTATTTATTTTATAAACAAAAATTATACATTCAATATTTATAAAATAAATTTTATGAATAGTTAATAGTGTCAGTACGGCGCTCCTCTCCGTAAGTTTCATTGACAACAATTATTAACATGATTGTTGTCGAAATTAAAAATATTTAATATAAATGATTTAAAAAAAACTCCAAAAAGTTCCTGTTGCATTACAAACAAAAAAACATTTTTGTGTACATTGTGTCATATGAATAATTAAAAAAAAACTAATATTACAATTTTCTTCGTAGGCACTTTTAATATTTGTACTATCATTTTAGTCCGATCGTACACACATATATGTTCAATTAAAGGCAATTATAATCTCTACAATTGCACATACAAACTGCGGTTTAGGAACAGCCTCCAAAAATTTGGAAAAAAATTATTATTATTTTTCGCAAATAAAAACAATTTTTGATGGCCCAAAAAAAAAACAGAAAAAAGAAGAAAATATGAAAAACGTATTTTTTATATATTTTAATAGCAAAAAACAATGTTTATATATAAAAAATCTATGGATAAATTTTGAAGTTTGTATACGCAAAAGATCAAAAAACCATAATTTTTAATTAAATAGCGCGAAAAATCGTTTTACAAACTAGATAACAGAATAATTTATTTCAGTTTGTAATAGCTGGTATACTAACGATGACAACAAGGTCTAGTTAAAATAAATCTAAATGTAGAAGTTATGTTCGTTCTTGTAGAAGAACATGTCGTCGTCATGATTTATTAATTTTTCCTTAATAATAAAATGAATAATTTTGCATTGAATAATTTTTCAATCTTAGCTTGAAATTAGAAAAAAATATATATTTGCATTTCATAGCACAAAACAAATTAAAAAAATATTTAAAATTACCTTATGGCAAAAATACTTAATTTTTGATCTACCCTTTAGTGTCTACAATTTTCTATTTTTTGTAAATCGTAAAGTCGTCTTCATTCGCCATATATATTTGGAAAATTTCATAAAAATCGGAGAGAAGAGCTAAAATGTGTGTGCGCTTCACATGAAATTAATCAATTTCATTTGTAGATATGCACTTAATTTTTAATTTAGCTTCAAATAAAAATACAATCGATAACTATGTAAGTTATCTTCTAATTTTTGATTTTGATCCCATTGGAACGAAAAATTAGATTTTTCAAATCTATGCAAGTTGTTATCGTTTACTAAGTCATCAAAACGTATCGATAACTAAAAAAGTTATCGATTTTTTATTCTAATTTTCGATTTAGGGCCCATTGGAACGAAACAATCGATTTGTACACATTTTTATATCCGATAACTCCATATCGATAACATACCGACCAATTTTTTCTTTTCTTTGAAGTCCCTTTTCATACCCTTTCCCCTAAACGTGTATGCAATTTCTTTTCTGAGTAAAAAGAAAACAAACGCATGTTCTTCTTGCCCTCAAAAGCTCCATTTGAAATTGAAATTGAATTTTTGCGCCATAAACGAACATGTCATGCTGGTGTGTTTGACTTAGAATTTAGATTTGTTGATTCATGGGATGCAATTATTATTAATGGATTGGAAGATAATGGAATGTCAACGACCTTAGGCTGAAGAGAGAATAATGAGGAGATTGTATTCTAAGTTTTATGGCAACATAAATTCCAATTGCCCTGTGATTGCACTTGATAACCTTGCTTTGGAAATGCGCCGATAATATTGTATTCAAAACAATTTGAAAATACATTCATATTCCATTCATTCATTCATAGAATTTGTCATTGATTTCGGAAGTTGTTTGTTTCTATGGATGGCTGGAATGAACACATTCATGTGAACCGAAATTGAAATAATTATGAAAAACTAGTCTTTATGGGTATTTTTAAGCGCCTCTTTATTATGGTGAAACAAAATAATTTTTCCGACTTTTTTATTTTTTATGATTTTTTTTCGTGACAAAAAATAGATTTTTTGTCGCAAAAAAAATAATTTTTCCCAAATTTTTGGAAGCTGTTCCTACCTAAACCACTTTTTTCTGCAAAGTGTAATTCGCAACATTTGTAGGCATCATAGTTATTTTCGTTTTTTTACATAGTGTAATTTTTACTAAAAATGGAAATTGATTTAATTTTTGATACAAAAAGAAATAAACAATTTTAAAAAATATTCTGTATCCGTTTTTCAAAAATACAATAGAAGTGGACACCTAATGTACATCAAGTTTTTTCCTTTCGGATTTAATTTTGATCTCGTTCTAAAACATATGGAAAGCTTCAAAAATTCGGTTATGAGCCTTGAAATATATATTTTTGGGGGGCTTTTTGTTTGCTTAAGCCTTCCATACTTTTTCCACTGCTGACACATACATACATACAATTCCGTTTCAAGTTCTCAATGCTAAATTTGTTTTGTTATTGCTATTTTTTTCCTAAGACGCAGAAAAAATACTATTCTACACTAATTGATTTGCACACACACACTCACAAATATATTGCATAAGCATGCAAACAACACGAAAACACAACATATTCACACATACATACATCCTAAAACGTACATACATGAACTCATAAATAGAAATGGTAAAAAAGACAACAACAGCAGTAGAAATATTTGTTTTTGAAACAACAACAATAACAATTTATTAGAAATGATAATCAATCAATTACCAAAGTAAGCAAACGAACTAGTGAGAGAGAGCGTGAACTCAGATACAAAGAGAGAGAGAGAGTGTGTTTGAGACAAGAGTGAAAAAAGGAAGAAAGCCGAAAACACGGAAAACGGAATAAACACGGAATTATTTAATATGCCGCACAGTGTCACGGACATGGCCAAAATAGTTGAGGATGGAGGGAGATCTAATTTAAAGTCCTAAATAACTAAAGATATCCGGGCCACAAGATCTGATTATATTTTTACAAAAATGGAAACAAACAAGAAAATAATCGACATTATCGATATCTCGCTTAGTTAGTTATCGATTTGTCGGACGATAACGTTTGGAAAAATCGAAAAAAATCTTTTCTTGTCAAATGAGCTCAAAATGAAAAAGCGGAATAAATATTTTTCTATAACTATCGTAATTATCGAAATTGAAAATTAGGAAAATGTTTATGGTTATGTATTTTTTAACTCACTGAATGAAAAAAAACGAAAAAAGGTTTTGGGAAAAATGGAAACAAACAAGAAAATAATCGGCATTATCGATATCTAGCTTAGTTGAGTTTGAAAAAAATGGAAAAACATCATTTTTTAAAATGAGCTCAAAATAAAAAAACCGAAGAAATAAAATGAAATTTTTCGATAACCACCTTAGTTATCGAACAAGGCTAATTTGAAAATTAGAAAGACGAAAAAAATCAGTTAAAAAATTTCGATATCATTCAAGTTATCGAAACCAACAATATGGAGATAATAACTTTTATATTGAAGTCGAGTTGGTAGCGTGCTCGGCTATCATCGTGGGGGTTGTGGGCTCGATTCCCACCAGAGGCTCCGGTCTGTCGCTGCAACAACTAGCTACAATGGTCTTAGTTACCCCTGCTCAATCCCTGGACCAAAATTATAATATAAATTTACATTGTATTGTAATTCATAATAAATAAAAAAATAAAATAATATCTTTTATAATAGAAAACTCAAAAAATAGGCAGATAATGTAAGTAAAATTGTTCGACAAATGACACAGTTACCGATATACTGTGGAACTAATTCCATGTGGAACGGAACAGATATTCTCATATTTTAAAGAAAGTTTGCTAATAGTTCTTCTGAGTAAGAGAAATAATAGAGCTGCATTTCTCGATCTTCAAAAATGTGAAATTGTAGAAACTAGGAGTGGGTGACAAATCAGGAATCTCAAATGGTAATTTTTAAAAAATCGTAAATTTTTCTGGTAGGGGATAGAAATATATGTTATGGCAAATTGCTTCTAGTTTATCATAAGGTTGTTAAATCTTTAATAAAAATATTTTTAATTTGTTTTTATTAATTCCCTGTTTTTTTATAATCAAAAAGGTTGTGGATATTCCCGACTAAAATTAATCTTTGGTTTGTTTAATGCGTAATCCCAAAATATTTCGGCTATATAGCTGTTCATTTGTGAGCTAGATAGTTTTTTTACGATTTAAGTGCTATTTTCAAGGCAGCTTTTAGCGCAAAATCAAATGGAAATTATATTTTTTCAAAATAAATATTGCAATTATTATTTTTTTTCAGTTAACTCTGAAAATTTCTGAAAGTTTCTGAGATATCGTCCAAAATGCAGAAGAATGATTTTACTTTATTTTTATTACTTTCTTTTCATGTCGAAATACATTGGATTTTTTAAATACTATTTAATTTTTCCTGGGTATAGCTACATGTATGCTAAACAATCTCTGTACATTTAAGGATGCTTTCGCATGTAGGTTCTGAGATATCGACACATTTGTCGAATTTCATGTTAAATAAACGATAAATTTTCAAAAGTCTTTTGATTTTGATAATAATTGGTGAATGTGTTTGGAATTGTAAAATATTAAGTTTGGTAAAATTATTTAAAAAAAAAATAAAAACTATCGCATTGAAATTAAACATATTTTGAGAGGGAACTAGACACATCTTCTTTTGACAGACATTAAGATGTTTTCAAGAGAATTGGTAGCTTCTGCGATTAAATAAAAATTAAAATATAAATATTTGGGAATTTTTAAAAAATAAAATAATGAAAATTATATTTAAAAAAAATATTTTTGCTGAGAAAAAATCGAAAAAATATTTTTTTTTTAAATAAATTTCCATATTTATTTTGAAAAAAAAACAAAGATTTAATTTCCATATAAATATTTGGGAATTTTTAAAAAATAAAATAATGAAAATTATATTTAAAAAAAAATATTTTTGCTGAGAAAAAATCGAAAAATATTTTTTTTTAAATAAATTTTTTTTAATTTATTTTGAAAAAAAAAATAAAGATTTAATTTCCATTTGATTTGCGTTAAAAACAGCAATACTCTTGAAAGAAAAATTGTTTCAGGTCAAGTTTATAAATTTAAGAAATACGCAAAACTAAAACGTTAAAGGGTTGGCACAGTTTTTCTAAAAAATCTTGCAATACCACAAAATTTCATCGAAATCGGATGATATTCAAAAATGTCTGGTTTGTTTTACATGGAATGCCTCAATTACAATTGAATAATTTGTGTTTTTTGTACTAGGCCACTGAAGGTGACCAACGAAGTTGGTCGAAATATTGGAAAATACAACAATAATTGTTCTTTTTTAGTTTTCTTTCAAGTTTTTTAATTGCGCTTTAAAAAATAAACAACTTTATTCAAATTTCCCCAATCGATAACTATGAAAATTATAGATTACTAAGGCAGTTGTCGATAACAAAAAAATTACCGATTTTTTGGATTTTCGATTTTTAGCACACTGCACACGAAAAAAAATATTTAGTTCAAACTTTAACTTCCAATAAATAATCGAGATATCGATAACATGCCGTTCAATTTTGTTTCTTATCCAAATTAGGACCTCGTATACCATATTCTCCACTAAAAAATCCTCTAGATCAGAAACGCTATTAGCTTCAATTAATTTTTTTAAAAGCAAATAAAAATTTTGAATCCACCACTCATGAGATATAATTAAAATGTGGCTTTGGTTAGAAATGGAATGGGCTAATTGACTAAAATGACAATCTATCTATCGAGCCACAAACTAACAGTGTTAACCCGTAATAACCTGCTAAATAATAACTAAAAAACCAAAAGTTTCTATGAAAAATTCCCGCTACCCGGGTGCCTGGTGGTTCCGTTAGGAACCAACCAGGATTTTTCCACCTAGATCAGGTAAATGGCATCTATGAAAACGTCGTAGAACAAAAGATGTTCAGAATGTCGAACGTCCTGTGTTTGTATCGAACTTATTTTTGTGTGTTGTTTAAATGATGCTTACATAGTTGCAATGGCAATTGCTTTTTCATTTAAAATAGCATCATTGGGAGGAAATGATCTCCATATTTTATCTCTCTTCTCTCCTCTCTTTATCCAACCTATTAACTTTATAAAGTCGACTTCAAGAGTCTTACGGTTATTTATTTTTCGAGTTGCTCTTTGGTTGCTTAACTCTTGGGTGGTCATGAGTTATTCTCTTTACATTTTTGTGTAATTTTTTTTATTAAACCACTACACTGTGCGTCGAACGTCAGCGAAAGCAAAACACTGCCAGTTTGCAAATTTGCGCAATATTAAATAAAACATAAGTGAGTGAAGGCAAAACAACACACAAAAAAACCTTACTAATGAAACAGGAGTATGGAGGAGAAAGAAGTAGTAGTAGTAGATGAAACAACAGCAAAAATAAAAAAACACAACTTACATACATACATACAAGTACATAGAAAAGTTCATGGGAGAGCACTTACCTTTGGCACGATATTTGCTACGTTTGCCGTAACGACAACTGTAGGCCATAGCTGCATTAATGTGAAGACGAACAGGATGTAGACAAAATCACAAAAGAATGATTGAAATTTTCGGATAGAGTAATTTACGTCGCCAAGAGTGGTGGTTAGTTAAGCTGGACGAAGAATACGTAGATTTTTTGCAGTTTTCAAGGACTTTAATAATTTTATTTCTTTATAATTTTGTAATTATTTTTTGACATTTCATTAATTTTCTACTCTCTTTGGATGTTTGATTTGCCGCTGATATTTCCAAGCGATTGGATTTGTTGCTTAACTTCAATATTTAGTATTATTTGAGGAAGTTTTAAATAAACTGGATTTTAATTTTTCCTTTTTATTCCACGCATATTATGTATTTATAGTAGACACTAAATGTGGAGTGCATTAATTTTTAAAACTGATTTTCAAATAAATTTTCGAAAAAATAAACTTTACTTTTTGCCGTCGAGTTGTATGGTATTTTATATTTTTCCTCCCAATATTAATTTTTATTTAGTTTTTTAGGGTATTTATATTATTTTTTAGATTAATTTTTTAGTATTCACTATCATTGGAAAGTTTGAATTTTGGAAGATTATTATTTCATTTATTTTTCATCTTTCAAGGATTTTTCCTTATGATTTTTCTTATTTCCAAAGCACACACACACAACATACACCACCTTTGTTGTATTACCTAAAGTAATTTCTTGAGGTTTTTTGTGGACTTTATTTTTGTGAAATTTTTTATTTTTCTTTTAAATTTCAGGGAAAGGAACAATATACGAATGTGGTTAAAAAAATCAAAAGGAACACAACACCAAACACTTTTCACAAAATATATTTCGTTACACTCGCGTAATAGGGTTAGTTAAAAGGATTATTCAATTTTTCTTTTTCGAAGTTTAAATTAAAGGGGGCTGGTTGTTGTCAAAGCTTTGTTGTTGATGATGAATGATCTGAGGTAATAGGTTTGTTTCTTTTAGAACTAGAAATTTTTTCGCATAAAAATTTTTCGATAAATCGTTAGATATTTCATAGTTTTATAGAATTGGGGGAACATTAACATATTTTCAACAAAATACCGTAATTGCATTAAGGAAATTTAACATTATTGCTTATGTGGTGATGATGACTACCGTCACGATTGGTTGGTGTCAAGGATAACACTTTTTGCCTACTCTCTCTCTCGTTCTCTCACTTTGAACTTTTGCTGCTTTTTTTCGTTTCAATTCACGGGTATTTTATATAAAAACTAAACTTTTTATTGTGATTTTGTTCGTAATACGATTTTTTTTGCAATTCCTGTTGCCGTTTTCTTTCACTTTTCTTCTTCTTCTGAGGCAAAAAAGTCAAGATGACTGAAATGCTCTGCTGATGCTATTTTTTAATGGTTGGTTGTAATATTTGTTGGTGCTGAAGTTGTCAATAAGTTGTTATAACGTTGGTGATTATACTGATGCTGTTGTAGCTGCTGCAATTGTTGTTCTTTTTTGTGTAGTATCTAAGAAAGACGAGAAGAAAACAAAGAATTATTGTAGTACATCAATATAATATAAAAAGGATTCTTCACAGAAAATTGCATTGCCTATAATAATGATTTTTCCACGATTTGCTTTCTCTAAATATGCCACTTTATTTTCCTTAGGACTTTGTTGTTATGCACTTCCATTTTTAATATCACTATGTCCTATCCTAACTTCCTTGTATAATACTGCTCTACAGTTACATGTTTTCTTTTTTTCGTCCACATTCATTCATTCACAGTGTATTTCTTTTCCCATTCACATTCCACAATTTTCCATTTAGAACACACACACACACAGGCACACATCACAGCACAGCACATCCTTTCTATTTATTATTACAACATACTACACAACACACACTACACTCCATCCATCCACTCCCTTTTTTGTAGTGCAATTTCTATTCAAATATTTTCCTTTTTCCGCATTTCTGGCTTTAAACAATGAGCAACGACAACGACGACGACGGCATATATTTTTTCATTAAAATAACTTTGTTATAGATGACGGTTGACATGTTGACAAGAAGAAGATGCTTTACAGCACTTTTTTTCTGTGCTCATCTTCTCCTTCTGTCAATCCGCACAGAAGAAGAAGAAACTTTGTCTTGCAGTCGCCTTCGCCGCCGCGTATGGCTGGTGGTTTGCACTTTTTTTCCATTTTCCTACTTTTACTATTTTTTCTCGTTCAACACTTGTACAACTACAACTACTACGCTACGTAGTGATGATGTACTTCCACTACTATTATCATATGCTTTAGCGGCGACTGGCATGCAGTCATTTTATGTTGTTGTTGCCTTTTGTGTTTTTGGTATTTCTCTGCTCTACTCATTGCAATTTTACTCTCATACCACTCTCATGAACGACAAAAAAAAAAAACAAAATAAATAAAAACTAAGACTGACTGTGAAGAGAAGTAGGGTTACCATAGTTGTGAATTGTGACATTGTGCGGAATGTACCGTTATTTTTATATATAAATGATTTGTAGTTCATATACGAGGGCGGACCCAGTAGAACTTTCCGTTCTAATTACAACAAATTTGCGCGAACATATAAAACAATAAACAATTATTACACTATGCAACAAGCAAGAAAAATATTGTGTTCAAGCCGAAAAAAATTGCGAAATCTAGCTGAAATGACATAAGGTAGATTTTCAAATGTAAATTTTGTAGGGGATCTGACATATGTAAATCGACCATGACACCAGGTTCAGCTAAATTTCGCATGCAGTGTGACAAGGATAAAAGACAATTTTTTTAATCTTTTACTAAAATTAAAGTTTTCGTCGTAGGTACATATTGGTATATATTGGTCCAATCGCAACCGCTTATATGTTCAATTAGAGTTAATTATAATGTCTACGATGTTGCGAATTACACTCTCACGTACAAAGAGTGGTTTAGGAATAGCCTCTGAAAATTTGGGAAACAATAATTTTGTTTTGAATACATCTATTTTTGATGGCACGAAAAACTAATAAAAAATGGAAAAAAACAATGTTTATGTGTAAAAATTCTATGGTTAAATATAGATGTAATGATACTTCGAATTTAAAAAAATTATTATTTTTTAAATTGTTTAAATAGCGCAAAAAGTACAACTACAAATTATATAAAACACTATTCTGTTTTAGTTTGTAATAGCTGGCATCATAGCGATAATGTCTTTTTTAACAAAGTTTTTGCTTAAATTGATTTAGTCATACGTGAAGACGACATGTACTTCTACAAGAAGGACCATAACTTCTACATTTATCCATATGTTTCCTTTAAATAGGTCTTGTTTTCTTCGTTAAGAAGCCAGCTATTGCAGACTAAAATAAAATATTCTATTATCTACTTTGTAAAGGGATCTTTCTCGATATTTAAACAAAAATTATTATCTTTACAAAAAAAATTTTGTACAAAGAATATCATAACTTCTATGTTTATCCACACATTTTTTAAATATAAACATTAGGGCTTTTTTCTTTAAAAACTATTTGTTCACATTGTCGCCATATACAGTATAAATATTTGTATAAAAAAATATTTTGTTTTGACTTTTCTGGACTTAGCCACGAAAACCATAAATTTGTCTTAAACTGGATAATTATCCAGGCTAAGTCCATTATTTTTTTTGCATAAAATTATTTTATTTGAACTGGGATGTTGTCCTGGCTCTAGGCCATTTTGCATCTATATTTAATAGAATGCAAATTTATTTACTATTTACCAAAAAATTCAAACGAAAAAACTAAAATAAAATTATTTTTTCAAAATTTGTTTTCATACACACATTGATAATGTGTTTGGCAATAAAAATGTTGTTGAATTTTTTTATTTAGATTTTTGTTATTGCAACTTAGTTATCCAGTCTTAAAGAAAAACATCCCTATTGTTTGTTTACGTGATAATTTTGGCTATTAAAAATATAATAAAAATATTTTTTCCGACTTTTTTCTATTCTTCATATTATTATTTTTTTTAAATCCCAAGTTTTCGAAGACGTTCCTAAACTACTGTTTGTATGTGAAAGTTTAATTCCCAATATTAGGTTTATCGGTTATATGAGAGTACAAATATAGGGTCCGCCATCTAAGGTTTTTTTTCAACAATTCAACCGTTGGACTATTATTTGTGGGGTGCCCGAGGCAGCCATTTGAATGAAATTATTTTCCATTATTATCCGGAAGGATTGTACTTTCAAATAAACAAAGAAATTTGAGAAAATATTCAGTAGTTTTTCAGTAGTAGTTTAGCATTTTCAAAAAAAAGTTTTTTGACGGACCCTATATTATTCTGATAAACAAATGCAAGAACACATTTCGCTTTTAAACTTTCTATAAAAGTTAATTTTTTCGATAATTTAAATTATTTCACAAATTGTACAAGAAATCTTCAAATGTAAAATAGCCTTTTCAGACTGCATGTGAGATCGAGCTATATATGCCATACAAATTTGACATTTGTAAATCGACCTTGGGCTGAAATCTCTTGATTTCGCTAGCAGTCTGAAAAGGCTATTAAAGGGTTGTTTACATTTGAAGATTTTTTGTATAATTTGGGAACAAGTTTTAAAGTATACCTTCTTCAAAAATATTACGCAACAGATGACAAGTCTAACATTGCCCTAAAAAGGAGTTTCGCAAAGGTAATTTAAAGGAAATCATAAAATATAAAATTTGCTCTCCCTTCCCTAGCAATGCATGCCATTTTGCGGAAATTGTTTTCTAATGCAAAAACTACAACAGACTAGAAGACATCAACTACTTAAGAACACCAAAAGAATCAACAAAACTGTAGCTAAAACCTATAATCACAGAGTCAGATTAATGAACCAACACCATCACAAAGTGCCGAGAAGGAGAGAGAGAGAGATATAGAGAGCTAGTGCTACAAAAGAAATATATATGGCATGGAGAGAGAAAGAGTGTGTGAGTGATATAAAGAGAGTTCATTGTTAATATTACACGGGGAGTGACAGGGATGAGAGCGTTTGTTTTCATATGCCATTTGTTACATTTTGCTGTTGTTGGTGGTTCTACTCTGCCAGCTGCCAAAACTGAAAAAAAGTCATTAGAAATTTAGAGACATCACGACACACACACACACATACTCGCATGCATATGAATTGGAGTGTACGTACTACGTACCGTGCCGTGCGGCAACGTATAGTAAAAATGTTGTAGTAAAGTTTTTGGTTGGCTGTTGTTGTTTTATACTAGTCGTTTTTATGTTTCACAATGGGGAAAAACATACATTAAAAGTGTGTATGTACGAACGAGAGTCAAGCGAATGACTGACTGAAAGCTCAAACAGACACACGGACGCACGCACACTCATTCAGATAAAACAAAAGTCATTATGCGTTGCGTTGTAGTTGACAGTTGTAATATTACTCGTTCTACGCCAACGACGACTAATACTACAACAATTCTATGACTGGCTGACTCGCAATGTGGTGTGGTTGGTTTCTGTGCGGAGTATGACGATCATCATCACGATGATGAGGAATGATGACTACGACTATGACTACAAAGATTATGATGACTTCTACTGACTGTTGTGTGTATGTGGCGTACGGTGTACACCGTACACTATACAGCCAGCCAAACCATCAAAATCGTATTTATGTAGGTATGTATGTACGATGATGGTGAGGGGTGTTTTTATTTTGCTCGTCGTCGGTTCAGTTGATTGTTGCTGACTTTAAGTTTGCGTTGTTATTGTTGTTCCAGCCTGCTATCGCCTTTATTCGGGTTTTTACAAATAATTATGCCTGTGTGACATTGGTGGCGGCGCGCATAGCGGTGGTAAGGGTGGTTTTATGACATTTTTTGTTTTTGGTAACGCTTCGTTTTTAGGTTACCACCACTGCACGAGATGGATGGAAAAAAGCTTAGGAATTTGTTTTTTTGTTGTTGTGCTATTGTATTGAATGCAAACACACAAATTAGAAGTATGGAGTCATCAACACGGCCCTATTACGGCAAGGCTAGCCAGATGTGGGGAATTTTTGATAACAAAGAGGACATACAAATTGAAATGGGGAGAGTAGAGCTTCGTGGGTTTTTACAAGAAGGCAGATTTTGATTAAAATGAAGTGTATCATAGGTATATGCCCATATTTATCACAAGATCCATAAAATTGTCCCAACTATATTTAAGATATTCGGGTATCACTTGTATTAGTAAACGAAAATATAACTAAAGTAAAGAGTCCAAAGCGTAGCTTTGATCATACGGACTCCAAAGTAGCATTCATGTTTTATTAATTTTTTTTTGCATTTTTAAGAAAATTTTTTCTTTAAAAATTGCTTCGTTGAGAATTGATGCAATTGCTCTCCTATGACAAAATATTTGTTACAACAATAACCATATTAAATAATATAAAACAGCTAATATTTTAAAATAATGCAGTTCTACTGTTTTCTTCTTTTTTGTAATTATATAGTTTCTTACGTTCTACACAAATATATACGAAAGCAGTTGAATATTTTCCTTATTTTTCATCCCTTGGGAAATGCTTATATATTTTATTAATAAAATTAGTACAGTCAACAATTATATTAAATGATTTCTTTTTTCCATTAATTATTATTTTAATGAATGACTAATTTTTGTAAAATCGTATATTCGGTAAAATTGAAATTGTCAAACCATTCTTGATTTGTAGTAATTCACATTTTGAAGAGTATGACATCCGACGCACGAAGATCTGACAATGTTCTGGCAATTTCGGATAGAGAAAAAAAGTTGGTGGGTATGTTATCAATATCACGTTTAGTTATCGACTTTTCGAAAAATTGTTTTTTTAGTAATTATAGAGCTTCTTACAAATATATACAAAGGTAAGCATGATTTGAAAACTTTTCCTTGTTTTTCATACCTAGGGAAATGCCCACATATATATTTAATAAAATTAGTACAGTCAAGAATTATATTAAACGATTTTTTGTTTCATTAATGCTAATATTTTATAATTATTATTTTAATGGATGATAATTTTTTGTAAAATATTATATTCGATAATAATATAATATAATCGATTTTTGGATAGGGTAGAAAAGTTGGTGGGAATGCTATCGATATCAAGCTTAGTTATCGATTTTTCAGAAGAAATGGAAGAAATAAAATACTTTTTCGATATTTATATTTGTTATCGTAATTAAATATATATTACTTTCTCTTTTATTATTTTCGATTCATCTGAATAAAAAAGCAAAGAAATCCGTTACATATTCTCGATATCTTTGGAAATATCAAAAAACAGTAGGAAACTAAAGGCAAAAAAAAAAAAATACAATTTTGCGGTAGTTGACACAGTTATCGAGATATTGTACAGTGCTTCTGAAAAAGGTGTACCTCAGCATTGTGAAAAAATTAAATGAAATAAAATGCAATTGCAGTAACGTCGCTATTGTTACATTTTTCATTGCAAGAATAATAATTATCCAATTATGGATCTAAATAATGTTATTACAGAACATAAATGGCAGCCATTGGAACTATTTAAATTTGGCGAACGATGCTTTCGATTATAAAGGCAATTATCGAAAACTAAAAAATATCGATTTTATCGACATTTTTCTTCAAATTGTCGATTTGAGTTCGTCTACGCTAAACAATAGTCTGATCTTGGGGCCTCGGATTTAATACTCCGTTTAACTACCATGATAACTTTAATCAAATTCAAGCATTATTCTGTACAATAGGGATGGCCAACCTTTTAAATTGGAACTACAGATTACTTTGACTTTGAAAGGTAGAACATTAATTTTTATTGTCAGGTTTATGTTAGGCATTTGCAAAATGGGACGCTATACGCTGGAACAAAATTGTAAAATATTAAAAAATTACTTGCAAGGTAGTGATTCTTTAACGAAAAATGTAAGACTGTTACGTGAAAAATTTTGGTGTTTCACATGAAGCTCATTTTCATCTCGGTGGCCAAGTCAATAAGCAAAATTGCCGCATATGGGCATCTCCCAGTGGCCCGGACACGACATTCGTACGCCTTAAACTACGCCAAAACAAGACAAGAAGTCGATCAGCCTTTTTGGGGTTCTAAAGCGCTTAAAGAGTGCTACATTTTAAAAATATATCGTCAGGATTTAATAAAATTTAGTTCAAAATTATAAACAATTTTACATTGAAACGACGCTACAAAAAAAGAAGTACTTTTGAAGCTCTTATAGAAATATACAACGTTCAGCGATTTTTTGACAACTTTAGTTTTCCATAAATACATATAAATGAATGTCAGAGGATATAATTTGTTCGTAGATTTATGAAATATGAGAATTATCTCTTAGATTTTTTAATTAGGTACAACAGAAATACGGACGATAAAAATATTTCCACGCGTATTAAAAGAAGTAGTAATTTTCGTTATAACACTTCAACTTTTTATAAAAATAAAAGAGAACAAGTGATCTTCAAGTTTCATAATAAAAAAGTTGTCGAAATAAGGAAAGGTATTGGTCTGATTTATTTTTTTTTTGGTAGACCTTTTTTGGGAGATGTCCATATGTTGTTCAGAGAAGCCAATGCAACCAGAACGAGTCAGTGTTTGGTGTGGATTTTGGGCTGGCCTCATTGGACCATGTACTGAAAAATTGGGTTGATCGGATGAGGTACTGCCGAGCCAGTCGTGGTCAATAATATGAATGATATTGTTCCATTATTAAATGACAAAGCTAAAAAAAGAAACTTGCAAAGAAATAAATGAAATGAAATGAAATAATCCGTACTTTTTATTGCCGACTCTAATTTAAAATTTTAAATGGCCCACATACTACTACAAACACATTTTTGACAACTTTTATTTTTCGATGACGTTGGGACCTTTCATAGGTATTAAAGGAAAATGTGTGTATTGAAGATAAAAAAATGTAGACAAAGAAAAATATCAGTTTAACTTCGAAAATCCTAAAAGTTTTTACGGTGATTGAAATGTGGTATTGTGCCATTCTTAATATGGCTTTAAATAAAAAATTAAGTTTTTGTAATTTTGAGATTAAGCCTATTAGAACCATTTATGTCAAAAATGAGAGCAGTCAAAAAAATAGCAGCGCTAATAAAAACTAAAAAATTGAAAACTTTTTTGAATAATTACTTAAATAACGACATTTTCTTGAATTTAACACTTAGTTGTACTGACTTTATTGGTACATAACGTCGTTTCTTGGAGTCAATGTATTGACCTAACTCCATAATATGAAAAACACGACCAGGCCATTATGCTTGACCCTCCATTTGACAGTCTTGGTACTTTACCTGGAGATGTATTACGTGTTCTGTGGACGTCTTACAAACTGTCGAGGGACTGCCCCACCATATAAAACAATTTTTGATTCAATTGACCATAAAACGTGCACCCATTTTTTGGTTGGCTACTGCAGGTGTGTTTTTGCGAATTGCAATTTGTTTGTGACATGTCTTTTATTTTTAAGTGGAAGTTTTCTCGGACTTCAGATTATGTTTTCTTAGTATTCTACGAACATTTTAAACTCTCAAAGATGGACACACATTGTTTTTTATTTCGGTGGTGGGCGTAAGTGGGTCTTTTACTAGACGTTACTATTCGGCGAATGGTTGCATCGAATTTCTGATCATTTTAATGAAACACTGGAAAAAAAATCGAACTTCACTATATGATTTACCCTCAGATTTCAAACTTATTATATGAACTCGATTTTGTTCTCCACAATGCTTTCCTCACCCTACTTATGAGGAAAAATAAAACAATAACATTTCAGAAATAGTGTACATTTCATAATATCTTATTTATAACATCAAATCGAATTGAAAAAATTAGATAAAATTATTTTTTCTTGAGATTTTTTGAATGCTGCTATTATTTTGACCGGTTTGTCGAATAGTTCAAAAAATGTGAAATTTCTAAAACAATTAAAATCATATCACCAAATAAACAATTATTTTGTGTTTGTAACCTCATTACACAGCATTTAATGCAGTAGTAGCAATAAAAAATGATCACACAAATCAATATATGAAAATATATGCTAAGCTATGGAGCGCTGCTATTATTTTGACCGCAACTGTACATAAATCCTGTAAAAAAAATCCTCTTCCTCCTCCAATTGGATTTAATTAGGCATATTTATAAATCTAATTAGATAAGCTACAAAGTACATAGGTACCTATTATGACGAGTACCTGCTTTTTCGACCTGCTGTTGGCAATTCGAATTCGAAATTAAAATGGTATCCACCAAGCCCAGCGACGTTTCTCTAACTCCTTTGTCATGGTTTATAGCACCAAACCAAATTTAACGAACAATTGATTGTGGGATATGTTCGTTGATTTGGGAAATTCGTTATATCCAGTACTAATTATTATCACTATGTGGGATCACAAAAATATAGTTCACATCTCATAATAACCAATTAATTAAGATAGCAAATTTAATAAAATAATTTAATTATTAATAATTAATTATTTAAAATAATAAAAAAATTCTTATTCAAATCATTTTTTATAAGATTTATTATACGATTGAAAGGAAATAATGGGACGCTTCAGATACATTTGGAACATCATCCAATTCACAAATTAAAATTATTATGAACATTTCCAATTTGTCATTCCCAATGGAAAAATCGTAATAAATTTATTGTGTAAGTTGGTAGGACTAAAGTAGACTTTATAAATATTCGTTGTTAAATACCAATGTATGTCTGTCCTATCTTCTTTAAACAGGCTTTATATTGGGCAATCCAGTCGCGCGATCTGTCAAAAAATTAAAGAACAGTGTTAACAAAACCACACGTTTTCCAGAGACGATTACACGGAAATTTTGAAAGCCTTCGTTTTTGATTATTTTTAAATGTTTAGAAAATCCGCAGTTTTGCGCAATATATTTAGGGTTTCATTTCACGAGGCAAAAAAGGAAATAAATACAATAAATTGTAAAGTGTAACCATTTTAGCAAACTTGGGGTAATTTCGCAGTTCAGTTGGTTTCTACTTCGAATAAGAATAGACTATATTTGCCTGGTTGTGATACCAAAAGATAATACATAGGCATTACCAAAATTAATTTTATAAAATCGTTTTCCCGTTGGTTTTTTTTAGTCGGCATTCCCATTATACACAATGGGATATCGTGAGACTGGTACATAGGGATATAAGGCCGAATAGGTCCCTAAGTGCAAATAAAAAGGCAATTCACTACTCATTCCGTACAATATGATAATGATATGGTACTATTAAAAATTTCTTACTAACCAGAGACCATCACTGGAGTAGTTCTGTTGATAGCCCATAGAGTAGTTTTGTATCATTTCATTTCCGTACATTTGCCCTTCCGCTCACACACATGGCATATTTCCTTTTATTATCTTTCGTTATCCGTTTCTTTAGACTTTTTTTAATATAAAACGTAATTAGGCTAAAGTTTAGCTGAGGGGACGGGACGTTGAGAGGATGATGACACTGCGACGACGACGAAGGGCAAAATGTAACATGAAATAATAACAACAGTACAAGCCCATCAATCCAACAAAAAATGACGGCTGATTAAAATGCTTTAGTAAATTTATTTTGCTTTTTATAAGTTTTAGTTGGTTTTGTTTATGCTTTTTAGCATAAAAATGATGATTCCAAAGAGTTGGAGTCTGTGTTAATCTGATTCATGTTTTTGTTTTAGCCACAAGTACCCAGATTGACATACTTGTCTGTCGTAATTCGTAGTATAGTACGATTATAGTGATTATAGTAAAAAAAAATAACAAACGGCAGCCAACGAAAATAAAACAGCAGCAGCGGCGGCTTCTCTGGGTGGTTTCCTATTCTCTTATTGGTGGTATTTTTCGCGTTTTTTCTCCATACTTCTTCTGACATTGTTTTTACGTTTTTACTGTTCATCATCCATCTATTTGCGACATAAACAAATGAATGCTTCTTCATTGCGCCCTCTTTCTCACACACTCTCTTGCGCTGTCTAGCATTAGACCACTCTCACTAACTGACATTTCATCGCATTCCCTCTTTTACAATGACAAAGATAAAACCAGATTTTTAACAAATTTAATTTCTTTCTCAATTTTCATTAATTTCAACTGATTTGAGACGTTAAAATGTTGATTTAGGTTTAATTAGATACTGCTGCTTGTTATTTTCTAATTTATTTCATCAGCTCTTTTCTTCAATTTTGGAGACTTTTGTTTTTGTTTATTTCTTCTGCACGGTATGGCATCCCTGGCAGGAGCCGCTTTGTATTTTATTTGTTGTCTTCTTTAGTTTCTTTTTTTATTCATTTAGCACCACAATATTTTTTTGGCACAGTCATCAACATCATGATATTTTCTTATTTCTTAACATTTTCAATGTTTTTTTTTGTGGGCTACGATTTCAATCGTATTATAAACTTAATTGGTAATATTATTATTTAGTGGCCACACATAAACAACACACGCAAGCATACATGAAAAACACACACACTCATTTCATTTTTTTCCTTCCTCACTTCGCCGTCTCTTTATATTAAAACGTCTAAATATTATTCCATATTATTTCACAAATTTTACCTTTATTCACAAATATTTCTAATATCTCTCCCTTTTCACGGAAAAAATAAAATAATTCAGCACTCGACCATTTTGTTGTTGTCGCTGTTATTTTTTTACACTTCACCCCGTCGTTCACTTTAACAACGCACGACCAAAGTGAAAATCGCAACCGCTTTGATTTTTATTCGTTTCATACAACTAATTTTCTGGTAGATTTAGGGTTTTATTTATATTTCCCGCCTAAGAGATGTGCGGGATTAAATAATTAACTAAACTTCTTTGATATTTTTCCAAACCGTCCGCAACAAACGACCCACGACGTCGAAGAAAATAAAACGTTCTCTCCAAAATCGCAGTTGCAACTGAATTGTAGTAGTTCCGTCTACAAATTCGGGTGGTTCACGGTTGCATAAATAAAGGAGGCAGCTGAATCAGAGATGATTGAAGAAGAATGAAAACACAAGTTTGAACGACGAATTAGCACAAAGAGTGCAACAAATATCGGAAAAAGTTCGATTTTATTATATATGTTGTTTTCGATTGTTAAGTTAACGTTTGTTTAGGCCCAACCTAAATACGCTCGAATTTCTGCTGCGGACAATTTTTAATAATTGTATTCTTAAAGGACCTTAATAGGCCATTTAAATACACGTGATTTAAAAAATGAACACGGTAATTGATAAATCACACTATTATCACGTTATTTTCCATACATTTTCCCCACGAAATATAGAGATAATTTATAATTATAAATTATTAGGCCTGTTCGATTGAACTTACTCGCATAATAGGCTTATTGGGCTTACTAGCTCAATATTTGTATGGAATTTACTCGCTTAACAAGAGTAAGATGGTGGCAGATTTTTTTATCTGATTTATATATATAGATAAAAATGTTGCCAACGTATCAAGTCTCCTCATTTTAAGCTAGAAAGTCCAATCGAACATGCCTATTGTTTCCAACATAGAACTTATTCGACAACCCATAAAACCCTGAAAATGTACTTCACTGAACACGTACAGAATGACAATTCATAAAGGGAGTTCATATTAAGAGATTTATTGTACAACTTGAAAAAAGATTATGACGAAAACTTAACACATTTAGCAATTTTCAAATAAGTATTATCGGTAACTTTTTCTGAAAAATCTTCACAGAATTAGAATGGAATTCATAGATTCACAAAAAAACATCATGTGTGAACAACCCTATAGGAGCAAAACGAGTCAAAAGTCATGTGAATACCTTTTGTCGTACTGTGATTATCATGATAATATAATGCATGTGAATGATATTAGGCTTGTTCGATTGGGCTTACTTGTTTAAAACTAAGAGACTTGATAAGGTGGCAACATTTTTATCCTTTGGGTTTATATAAATAAATAAAAATCTGGCACCACCTTACTCGGCAACTAAGAGAGTAGTAAAAGGCTTGTCACACCGCATGCGAAATCTAGTTTAAATGACATAAGGTCGATTTACAAATGTCAGGTGCCATACAATTTTGACATTTGAAAATCGACCTTATGTCATTAAACTAGATTTCGCATGCAGTGTGACAAGGATATAAGCTACTTTTTTGTTAGTTATTCGCCGGCCACACTTATATTGGTCAATATGCGTCGTCAAAATGTAGCCAATAACAATCGGCGTCGACTTCATGTCATGAAAATGACCGGCGACGGCACACCGCCGTAAAATTCTTAGTCGCCTTCGTTCTCTCGTTGTTCGTACAACAATAACAAATACCATAAATATAAACAATATTTATCCCATAAAAACTTGAAAACTTGTCTTGACTTGTCACATATATTCATCTGCAAAAGAAAAGTCTAAATAAACTGAAATTCTTTTTTTGCGAATCAGTGCCAAAAATTTTAAAATTAGTTTTGCACAATTTCTCCCAATTTAAAGATAAAATTTGCAACACACCAACAAAAGTAAAAGATAGCAGTAGTGATGTAGTAGCACCAACGTCGTACAAAAAGATAAAAAGTTGATGAATAGCCGCTAAGATTGTCGTCTACAAAAATGGAAAATATTGATGTGAATTATCAAGCACATCACACAACCAGACACCAAGTTTTGGCAAAATACATTACAGCCCTTAAGCAATTGCGTTCATTTGCGGAAAAAAACTACGAACTACGTCCGTTTGTCTTCGATAACTATGTGCTCTTCCAGTACTTTCAACAACGCACCAATGGCAGTGACAGTGATTCATCCGAAGAAGGTGGTGGAGTCGGAATGATGAACTTTTCCCCCATGACTTATCTGAAAATGGAATTACTGCACCATATTTTGGATAGAAGGCGTCAAATCTGCTTCTGGGTCTTCTATCTGCTGCTGGCTTTATTGTGTGTGTTTGTTTATCGTCATGAAACATCGGCATCCGTAGCCGAGCAATCGATCGTGTATCCGGGTATGCGTATTTGGCGCCGCATGACGTTGCCGCTGATTACACGATTCCCACGTCTGACAGAGTTGTACGATGAATCCTGTCTCATGGGAAATCCATTCTTTCAAGTGGATGACCTAAGTTGCGCGCCATGTGCACACGTTGAGGGTGTTATGGATTTGACAAATTCTTTGGGAAATACCAATGGAAATGATAGTGGTGAGGAGAGTGATGGTGCTGGTGGTGACAGACATGGTGGTGATGGAGAAGGAGGTGGCGGCGATTCATCACTAAACAAGCTGTTACATTCGGAGTATGTGCCTTTTGTATTTAAGGTACGTTTTATAACAAAAATTCTTCGATTTAGGCAATTTCATTAACAAATTAACTTATTGAATATTTATTAGAAAAAAAAATCGAGAGACACATTTTGACTTTGTGATCCTACTTTAATAACTAACTTTGCATATAAGAGAGCATTTGAAATAAGCTACAATAATGAAATTGGCTAAAGTCCCCAAACATATTTTCTTTTCATCGAATTTGTCATTCATACTATCGGGATCAGCATACTTGGCCACTGGCTTTGGTTCCAATCTATATATATCTATAAAAAGAGCACAACGGCCCCAGAATGCTTCAAGGTTTTACTAGCAGCTAAAATCGCTGACTATGATCCCAATCTCTTCACTGACGGCTCATTTGATGGTATAAGAACTTCTTTCGCGGTAATCAAACAAACAGCAAGTCAAAATCATGAAGCGTGCCTACCAGACCGAACTGGAATTTTTCAGCAGAACTTGCAGCGGTAAATTATGCTATACGTTTTGCTTCCAATCGACAAGGCAAAACGTTAATATGCACTGACAGCCTCAGTGCTACAAAAGCTTTGCAAGAAAACAAGAAGGGAATATATGACAACATGCTTAAATTACCCGAATCGGCTGATGACGTTATTTTACTATGGATTCCTTCGCACACTGGATTACTTGGCAACGAACGTGTTGATGAACTGGCTAGAAGAGCCCTGAGACTTAATCTTCCTTCTGATACGCCCTGTTTCCCAAGTGCAATTATAAACTCATATAGAACCCTGAGAAAGATCAGGGATACAGAACTGTGGAACCAGTCCAGGACTTTTGTCATGCAAATCAATCCGTCAATTCTCAGACCATATTACAATCCTCGCTTATGCAGGCCCGACTTAAAGTAAACAAGGCGATTTTTAATACTAGACATTACTACGAACACACGGCCCCAATTCTATGCAACTTTTGCAATTCTGTTCTGTCAGTTCATCACATATTAGCGGAGTGCTCACATTCAAAGATTAATAAACCCATCACGGAAGTACTTGATTGCACTGAAATCGATATGTTACCAAAAATTCGTCAATCGCTAGTTTCTCACAATATAAAGGAAATTAAATCCAGAGCCCATTACACAGAATCGCCATGCATTCTGATTACTTATACTATTACAGATTCTCTTTAATTTTTTTTTTGCTTATTTAAAATTATTGTAGTTTTCTTAAGTAAATAACCAAAAGAATTTTCGCATTCAGCGGGTGCATCTGATCTTAGTTATCCAGCACCCTTCAGTTATATTTCATAAATTAATTTTATGTAATATATTTGAAATAAATAAATATAAAAATCAATGTGTGTCTGTATGTTGCGTATATGATGGTGGTACCACCCACAAAAACAATATTTTAAAGCTATCCAAAATTATTCATTTTATCTTTCAAAGCATACGAAGTACCCATGCAACGCCGGGTACAAAATACTAGTGTTTCTATATAAAGGATAGATATGTAAAGATTTGTAGATATAACAAAATATTCATCAAATGTGTATTTATAAAAATAATATCCCAAAAAAAGCTATGAGCCTGTTTTTTAATTATTTTTTTTCGTCTATGGCGAACGATCCAAAGTCACTATTACGATAAATCTATAAACCACAGGAATCTATACTTCGCTGTGTCTATAGAAAAGGACGTAAAGAGCTCATATTTTTTTTTATATTTTTACTTATAGTTTTATAGAATTCAAGTAATAGTTGAGTGATTTTTGATCGTTCGCCTCTGACAAACGAAAATAAGTTACAGAAGCGGGCCCTTAATTTCCTCAAATATTTCAAAGCAACAAAGATATTGAACAGATGTCCAATCAGAAATTGTACAATGCAATAGATAAAACACTGTTTACGTATAGTATTTTTTTGTTTTTTATTGGTCTGTAATCAATATTTTTTGTAGATGCTTTTGCAGATTGATTTCAGATTTGAACTCAAGACTGTTCAAATCTGAAATCAGTTTCCTAACTTCTGCCTTTTCCACTTTCCAGTAATGCTTACACCAAAACGTTCTCCTTTTCTTCCAGATTAACCAAGAACCCATAGAACTTCAAGATTTTCACAACATATATAGCAGCAATCATGAAATCTTCCAACGTGATGCATATCGGGTCCAATCGACAAATCGCGATGTCAACAATCTCGATGAATTATTTAGTCAATTCAATCAGACTGTCAAACTACAAGCACACAATTTATGGCGATGCAATCGCATGTTGCCTGCACGTCTACTGCGTCAATTGATAGCACGACCGACAACATTACCGAGCAGCTTAGCACTGGAACGCTTTATGACCATCGATACGTTGCAAGCACCATCGTACACTCTGCCCGATACGGAGTGTCCTCATGTCTACATACAGCAGGCATTGGGCACACGATTCATTATATTACGACCGACCAGTGAGTGTCGTCATCGATGCCGCACGTTGTCCATGCGTTTGCCACAATCATTTGTGTGTAAGTACAGACAGAGCAAAAAGATGCAGCAGAACTCGTATTAATATGGTTTTGTTTTCTTCGATTTCAGTAAGTTACAATTGGTGGTATTGGAAACCGATCTCTGCCCCTGATCCCGTATCAGATTCTATGTCTATAAGTCTTATTGGATCTTATTGTTAGAATAGCAAACAGTTGCATAAAGAAAAAAAGAAAAAACAAAGATTGAGTAAAGCAACTATGGACTCAGCTTGAAACTTTTACAAATTTTCTTGTTTACCACAATTTTTATTTTACATTTGCTTTTAGTTTTTGATATTTTTATTTTGAAAATATTGTAGATTTTAGCAATGTTTTTATAGTTTTCATTTAATAAAAAGGCATTTTATAAAACAACATTAACACCGGCAACAAATTAAGAGAGAAAAACACCAATTTTTCCTAAAACAAGATTTAATATATATATATGAACATATATGCATTAACTTGTGTTGTTCGACATCGACAACTGACATAGTGCATTTTTTTAAATTTTGTAGAATGCTTTATTACAACCCCCCCACTTCCCTTAAAATGTATTCTTCCTTAATATCTTAATATTATGAACATTTAATCACAAATTTTTGAAGTAATTTTTATACCCATTTTTGTGTTACTTTTAAGGACTAATTTATGTTTGTACTCATATAAATATTTTTATATGTGCTATTCAAATTTGAATTTGAATTCCATTAAGAAGTTTATGTTTATTTTTGTGTTCAAATGGAGCGATGAAAGCAGAGCAGGAGCAATGAACGACGATGGCACGCTTATTTTAAAGGCGTATATTTTTTCAAATATTTACACTTTAATACTGTATAATACAAATGGGATATTTTTAGTTACTTATATGTATTATTCATTAATGTATCTACATATATTCAATGAAATTTAATTTCAAAATAAACAAAAATATAACGAAAATATATGCTATACATTCGAATCGAATTGACTCGACTGATTGTTTTAGTTCACAAGATGATAAGACATAGATTAAAGCGAGAATTTCTTGTGCTATTCACATCTTTATTTCTATACCATCATTAAATGTCATTCCATAAAATCAAGAGTGTAGGATAATATTTCTAATTAGTAAAATTTTAGAATATTGTCACCTTAATTTTAAAAGGGCGTAACTGGCATATGTAAAAAAATGTCAGTTACAACCGTTCGGAGTTAGGGGAACGAACGCTGGCGTTAATTTCTGTGTGCATTGTTGAATTGTTGTTTGAATTTCCTTTTTAAACCAATTATAAAATAGTTGCAAGATCTACCGCATTTGTTAACATAGAGGGTGTCCGCCTCAATTTTTTTCCACACGTACTAGTGATTATTTCTTGATCTGATATAGTTATGTACTAGCCTCACGTGTTGTTATCTATGTGGAATTCGAAGAACGCTGTGTGAAGTACAATGGTCACTGACAATACCGCAAGAGTATGATATCAGAGGCCCCAAGATTAGAATATATTTTTACAAAAAGGACCTGAAAATGTTATCGATAACACGCTTAGTTATTGAGTTATCGGATTTTTGTGTGTAAAATGAAAATTATCAATAACTCTAAGTTATTGAAATTGTAAATTTAGGGAGAGTAAATGGTATCCGACGTCGCAAGATCTGACAAAAAGAAAAAAATTGGTCGTATTATCGAAATCTCGCTTAGGTATCCAGTTATCGGACGTTAAAGTTTGCAAAAAATCGAAAATTAGAGGAAGAAAAAATTTTAATAAAACAATTGATAAAATTTTTAGATACCGATAACTGCCTTAGAAAACGATAATTTACAAAGTGGAAATTCTAAAAATGTGGTGTGTTTTTATTCAAAGCAAAATTTTTAATTACAAAGAAATTCAATAACAAAAATAAACTAAAAAACATGCACTTCAAAGAAAAATTGTTTAAAAAGGAATCGTGCGATTTTTTAAATATTTTTCGATTGCGGCGCTCTATACAGGTTTCAAAATTACCCTACAACAAACATTAATTTTTAAAAATTGCGCGATCCAATAATTAAACGATTCAGTAATAGAAGTTCTTTTAAAAGTATATGTAGGCGAGGTTACGTCTTTGATTCGGTCATTTTATTTTTTTTTCCACTCCAATACATGGCCTACTGAATTGAGCTTTTGACTAATAATTTTAAATTTCCTCAAATTGCTTGGGGCTGTCTTTTTCAGGAACATTGTACAATACAATTGTACATTGTACAATAATTTTATTTTAAAAATATTGGATTTAGCCTGGATAATTATCCAGTGTAAGTAAAATTATCAAGGCTACGTCCAAAAAAGTCAACACAAAATATTTTTTTTTTTGAAAATTTATTTTGATAAAAATATTTATATCGTAGTTGACGACAGGTGAAAAAATATTTTTTTATTTTGAGCAAAAAATTAAATGTTTATTAACGTTTTTGTTATCGCAGCTTGTTATCCCAGCTTAAAGAAAAACAGCCCTAATATCTCGAGTTATCGAAAAATTTCTCTTTACTTCTCTTTTCTATTTTTTATTATTTTTAGCATATTCGAAAAGAAGCGAAAAAGTAAAAAATTTCGATAACTTTCGAGTTATCAAAATATCGGACTTTTATAGAAATCTCAAAAATAGGCAGAGAAAATTAAAAAGATAGCCACACTCATTGTGAAGAAATTTAGAATTATTACACAATTTAAATCATTTCTACTTTTTTGTGCGTATTTTGAACCAACAGCCGTAGCAGCTATTTTTTGTTGAATAATAATAATAATAACTATAGTTTATCGATCAAAGTATGTCATCACAGCAAAAAAAATATAATTTTTCTTTGCGCGTGTGCAAAAGAAAAAATTGTTTGATTTTAGTTTCATCAGTTTCTATAAATAAACAAATAACGGCAGCTGTTAAGTGTTTTTCTGTTGTTGTAAAACTCTTAGTTGTGTGTGAACACCCCTTATAGCCCTCTCGATTTTCAAATACGACACACGTGACGCTTTTTGTTTAGGTGCATTGTCGATCATATCACGCACATTTTCTTTTGTGTGTAGATATAAAATGAAATCTGGCAGCTCTATCAGATGGTTTTGTTTATTTCATTGGTGTTAAATTTGGATTCTTTTCGAAATTTCTTTACAAATATATAAAATAAACTTAAAAGCTATGCCAATTTGGTAAAATATATAGTGAAATATAAAAGGTTCGAATGAATAATGTTTATATATATATAATATAATATGTTATATTTAACAAACGAAAGATACGTTACATAACTGGAAGTTGTTCTATAAATTAATGGGATTGAATTAAAGAACTAGTATACAATATTCAGCTTCATATTTCAAGATTAAAGGATAAAACACAATGAACATGTTATTTCAGCACTACTTTACTCATTGTGGTTTCGGCCTTAAATGCGGCATCGACGGTACATACTTCAAAAACATATACATCAGGGGTGGGAGTGTTTGAAGCCTTGAATTTTGGTCATTGTATGGTTATTTAGGAGTTTTAACCCTTTCCGTGGATTTGTCGAATATATTTGACAATTCATATAGTTGCTACTTAACGGCGACTGACGAACAATTCAATTATATTTTTCATATTGTGTTTCTTCTATTCTCTTCACAAAGCTTCCTATTAGTAATATTCTCGACAATTTTTGGAACAAAGCAAGTTGTTATACTTTTTTTCGAGTTTTAGTGTGGCGAACAAACAAAACAAAAATCTTGTATACGAGTTTTTAGCTATAGCTAATTTACCATAGATTTATAACTCGATATAAATAAATAAGATAACCACAAGAATTTTATAAAATATTTTTGAATATTTTTACGAGTCTTTGGAGACGTTTCGTAAAAAAATATTTATTGTGATTCAAAATTTTTACGTTTGGTAGCTTATTTGATTTTGTCCTATAAATTTGACATTGATTTTAAAAAGTCTATATCTTCTAAACGATAAACTTCCCACAAAAATAAATATTTTTCCCTTTATTAGAGGGCCAATATTACCTTATATACAAACTTTCGTGTATTTTGCTTTTCATAAAATTAATTCGACCCGGAAAGGGTTAAAGAGTTCAATGTTTCGCTTTCCACCATAATCACGATATGGAAACACAAATATGTTATTCGACAAGTATTTGAAAATCATTCATTAAATGAATACGTCCCTCACAGATTCGACACATAGAATAGACACTCCTGATGATGGTTTAGAACTTCATAAAAAGCGAATGAGATTGGTTATAATTTGTTTTGCACTGAAGGTTGGTTTTTCGATTCCGAATGTGGCGCAACATTGTATTCGAGAAATTTGTGTTGAGGACAATAGTGTAATTCTCGAGAATTATGATGGCTGGTTGGGAGGGATATCAATAAATTAAATTTTTAATAAGGATGAGAATGGTTTATTTTTATAATAAACTTATACATTTAAAGGAGAAAAACATACTGGGGAAAACTATAAACACAGAATAACTGTTGCAGCCAATATAGACGGATCAATAAAGCGTTAGTGTTCTTTAACAAGTATTCAGCTATATTAAATATATCCTTATTATACCGTAGTTTTCATCGTTAACGGAAAACCTCTAAAACAGAGAGTGATTTCAACTTGATCTATGGAGGTGTTGTACTTGTTGACTTGACGGGGTGTTAAATATGTCCTATACCTCTTATTATTAAAATATATCAAATAAAGTGTTATAATTCTATTGATTAACGTGGACTGTTTATTTATTTAACTTTCTCTTTGGTTTCACATCGCACATTCTACGTACATACATATACTATATCGTTCCGATTGCAATATTCTCATTACCATGAGAACATCAGTATTAAAATTTTCTTTATTCCTTCTCCCCCTAGATATGAAAGTTAATAGCTCGGCATTTAAACGTTTCTTGGATAGCATACCGGGTAAAAAACGTTTAGGCGTATATCGTTTTCTGCCGGTGTTCTTCTGTCTGGGTGCCGCCTTAGAGTATTCCATGATTAACTGGACCGTGGGAGAAACGAATTTCTGTAAGTGTTAATAAATTTCTAAGATTTTAGCATATTCTCATATTCTATTTCTCTCGCAGATCGCACATTTAAGAGACGTCAAGCGAAAAATTACGTTGAAGAGAAGATAAAGCAGATAAATCCAGAAGCGATAAACGCTGCCGCACAACAGTCTTCCTAAATTTGGACACCACAACACAAAAAGCCTTCACAATGCCCGCCGGCGTATCTTGGGGTCAATATTTGAAATTTATGTCCTGTGCCGTATTGTCCATGATGGCAGGCTCACAATTGGTGCACATGTACTATAAACCTTTGAATGATTTAGATAGATATATAGATAAGGAAGTCGAAGAGGTGTCGAAAACTACTGGGCTGAAGTTAACGGGGATTATTAAGGCGAAAACATCGGAGAATATTAGTAACGGTACATAGACAGTGTAAATGTTATTGAAATAAACGTTAACAAGAATGTTTTGAAAAGCAAAAGATTATTTATTTCAATTGTGGTATTTTTTAAATACATTTTAAAGAATAGAACTATGACATACATATTCTACATGTATATCTACATGCCAATATGAAAAAGCAAAAACCAGGAAGATATCACTAAACTCAAAAACTCCAGATGCAATTGCAACCGCAACTGACCACACATATGTATGTTACAAGCGACATTGATTCTTAATACGAAAAAATTAGAAAACTAAAATGCCATAACTGCGGCGAAAATGGAAATTTTGCAAAAATATCCAATTTGTATTTTTTTGTTTACCATGCTCTATCAATCAACTGCGGCGAAAATGGAAATATTGCAAAAATATCCAATTTGTATTTTTTTGTTTACCATGCTCTACCGAAATACCCACATTTTTGCCGAAAAAGATCGATCTGCAAAATGCATGGACGAATTTTAACCCTAATATTTTTTTGTATTAGTTAATTTACAACTTTGGTGTCTTTGGTGACTCACTGAAATTTTCCGGTAATTTTCCATGCTTTATTTTAGTAGAATATTTTGATGCTTTAATGTCCTTTTTGAAAGGACTTTTTTGATTTTCTCAAAAACAATCAAACTCATAAAGAGAGGAGAGGCTTAAGATCTTCCACATTAATGATACTCATAAAATTCCACAATATAGTTATGACAAAAAGAATGCTCTCAGACATTCACTTATAACACTTTGTTCACTTAATATAATGCTCTCTTTAATCATAAATAAAAATCTGGCCCACTGTAAAAAGAAACTATAAGTTAATTCTACAAAACGGATCTACTCAAAATGCCATGAAAAATGTCTTCACTACATTGTAAAGTTAAACAATTTGATTGCCCTGGCCTTGAGCCAGGACAGTCCAAATCAAAATTATTGATAACAGCATAACAAAAGTTATGCTGTGTATTTCCACCTGCATAAAGTTATTTCTTTAGCACAAAATCTCTTCTATAATTTCTATCCAATAATTACAGAATTACCACACTACTCCAATACTGAGAAGGTTCAACGAGAAAGAAATCATTTTTTCTTTCGTCATTATAAGCTTAAACGAAAAACATACAATGAAATTTAATCAGATGTAGAATAATACACAATCAGCTAGATCAAATCAAAAATTCAAGTATATATTTTTTGAGAATTTGGAAAATTCCAACTTTATTTCTATGCATGTATGTATGCTTATTAAAATATGGTACAAAATGTACTTAAATCATGTATAACTTCCGATCAAAAAGATTTGAGTTATTCACAGATTAAAATGAAATAAAGATGTATGTGTATGCATGTTTAGACAAAAAATAATATATTCAATATATAAACTAGATTAAAAAACGTGGATAAATAAAAAATTATTTACATAAATAGTAAAAGGTAAAAAACGAGACGACATTCACATCCTAATCTAAATACGAACGTGCGTATGTTTGTATAGATAGACCTACATAAATAAACCTAATGTAAACCTAAATTACCACCATCTTCCTCCATAGCATCTTCATTTGTTTGTATTAAATTATTTAGAAAATTGCGATTGGCCGCCATTGCAACTGCTGATGCATCTGGATTGTTGCTGCTGCTGCCGCCGTTGTTGTTATTCGCTTTATTGTGTATTTTACGGTGATTTTTCAGACACGTCGGCTGGCGGTAGGCCTGACCACATATGTTACACTGGTAGGGCTTCTCGCCGGTGTGTATGTATATATGATGACGCAAAGTTTTGCGCGAAGCAAAACTCTCACTACAATGTGGACATTGGAAGGGTTTCAATTTCTGATGGACTGCCTTAATGTGAGCCTCAACTTGATACTTGCGCACGAACTCGCGGCCACAGAACTTACAGGCGGTCTTATCTTCGGAATGCACCAGCATATGTTGATCCAACATAAACTGTTTGGCCACACGACGCCCGCATACCTTACATTCGTATTGCTTGTCGTCCGCATGAATGCGGAGTTTGTGATATTTAAGGGTATACTGAGAGTTGAAGCACTTTTTGCAGATTTCACATTCCAAACGTTCTTTTATAATTTCCTTGTGCTTCAGGTCATCTTCGGTAGGGTGACGGGTTCTCATGTGATACCGTAAGTTTGAGGTTTGCTTGAATGTGGCACCACACTGTTCGCACACATATCGGGTGGGTACTTCGTTCATTAGATGTTTGACGCGGACATGACGTTGCAGAGTTATATAGCTGGTGTACTTCTTCTCACAACCGGGAATTTGGCATTTATATGCCTCCTCTTGACGTTCGTGGGTCTCGCGCATGTGAGTAGAAAGGCCGCCCATAAATGAGTAAGACTTGTCGCAAAGTTCGCATTTGTAGGCGCGCTTCTCACCCTGATGGATCTTGCGTATATGAGCATCTAGAGTTATTTTATGGCCAAATCTACGATTACATTGTTCACATTTGTGGCTATTTGTGAGGCCCTTCTTGCGGCCGCTTGCCGCAGAACGCTTACCGGTCGATAACGAAGATGACGACTTTTTCTTTTTCGCTGGTTTCACATCAAACTCCGATTCAGATGAAATACCATCCGAATCCTGTTCGGATTTTAACTCATCCATATCTTTGAAGTTGTCGTTATCATTATTTTCTTCAGTGCCATTGGAAATTTTCTTAGGCTCACGAGTGTTTTTCAAGGATCCTAAAACAAAATCCGAATCAGTTTCCGAATCGCCATCTTCATTAACGTCACCGTCCCCGGTGGTCTCAGCTGATTGCTTCGATTTCTTCGTTTTCTTGATTACTTTACGGGAATGTTGTACTTTCTTGCTTAAAACTTCATTGTCGGTGCTATCGTCGTAGTCCATTTGGAAATCCATTTGCTGCCAATCGTAATCGTCAGCAACTGCATTCTCCTCCTCTTCCTCTCCGTCCTCTGCCTTGCCAACGTTCTCTTCCTTGGGTTCGGGTTCGGCTTTTGTTTCCACCGTGATATCTTCTGTTGAATTGTCTTCGTTGTTTTCTGTTTCTTTGCTTCTTTTAGATCTACGAGTGGATCTGGAATTTTGATTGTTCGTTTTGCCAGATTTTAATTTATTGCTTTCCTGTGAGGCTGTAGTGGCGGCGCCGACAGTCTCTTTCCGTTTTCCTCTCCTGCATCGCCGTTTATTTTCACCGCTTTCGGTTTGAAATGGATCGGGATCCAGATTGTTGATATCATTGTCGGTTTCCGCACCATCGAGTAGGATTGCTTCTGTTTCCATTAAAGAATCTTTTAGCTGGAATAATTAAGTGGAATCAAGAGGAATATTGAAAGTAAATTTAAATGAGAATTCAGCAACATTGTTCTTAACTGTCTTTCTATCTATTTAATTAAAGGATTATTAATAAACTACTGCTAACAACACTGGCAAAAAATGCGATATTTAACTTCGATCACTAATAATTTTTCAGAGGAAATGGTGTGTATTTCCTTGGATGTTGATGGTAGCACTACCAGTCTATAGAGTCAGAGGGAGCTTAGCTTACCAATAAATTGAATATATCATTATCCGTTTCCTTTCCCGCCTTCAATTGTTCTCGTACTATGTCCTTACTCTCCAGTCCATTGTCATCCAATTCGATGTTTTTATGTACATCAGTTTTACCACGAAACACTTGATACAACTTTTCGGCTGAATCCAGTGCTTTATTGCGAAATGTCTCGAACGTTTGTAGCTGTTTCATACAATCTATGCACACATTATGCGGGTAATCCTTGTCCTGGTTCGCCTCCTCCTCACCCTCGATGCCCACATATTTCTCCAACAGATTCTGCAACTCCTTGTCGGAGCTGATGCAAACGTAATTGTTACCACTTTCGAGATGGCCATCATCACCACCACCTTCCACTATATTCAGCTCATTTTTTATTAGTTTACGTAGACATGTGCGACAACGCTCTTTGGCGTTATTCTTGGTTAATGTTATCATTATTTTATCATTTAAACTTATTTGTTTATTTGGAAAACAATTGTAATTTGGGCAAATTGTTAAAATGTTTGTTTACAAACTCGACAATTTTTTTCCACTATGAAATGTCAAAAAAAAATAGTGCAAAAATCAAACGTAGACTTTATGGATGGAACGATGCGGAATGAAACAGAAGGGAAACAAGCTGCATCGGTCGCAAAATTTTTGTAGTAAAAGTGCTGTGGAATTTAAATTTAATTTATTTGTATTTAAAAAAATCCGGCGATCTAAGAGAAGCATTGTGGATAAACAAGAATAGGGAAAATCAGGGAACTGCTAACAAATTCTGGCATGAAATTTACACAGTGTCTCCATAAGGTGCAGTAAATGCAATAAACATAAATTAAAAAATATCTTAACACTGCATTTCTTTATCGAGTTATATCAAACTCCTGAAATGAGTAACTGTAAATGGTTTTTCTGGCTTCAAATCTTTTTGTTGTTACGTAGGATGTTTTGTATATACAAATGAATATGATTTTTGTTGAAAAAAATCGAAGCAGAAACCACGAATCTGCAAAAATGAATTCGAGTATATTTGGGCGTTATGGTCTTGTCACACTGCATGCGTAATCTAGCTGAAATGACATAAGCTCGATTTAGAAATGTCAGATCCCATACAAATTTTACATTTGAAAATCGACGTTATGTCATTTCAGCTAGATTTCGCATGCAGTGTGACAAGGCTATAAGTTAGATTTACATAAAACACTAAATGAAAAAAAACATGAAAAAACATAAAATAACCATCAAAAAATTTACCATTCAAGCAATTTAAGTAAAACTTACAATAACTCAGCAAAGCCAGAATTGATATTCAAGTGGTACAATAAATCTTTAATGTGTAAACGCCCCTTTAAGCAACCAACACTTTTTATTTTCGTCATTATGGCTGTTTTTCTTTAAGACTGGATAACTAACTAATATATAAATCTAAATAAAATGTTAAAATTTCACTCAAAAAAAAATTCTTCTTTAAAATTGTCGCCAAAAGCAATATCAGTGTGTGTGTGAAAACAAATTTTGAAAAAATAATTTTGTGTTAAAAATTTTTGACTTAGCCTGGATAATTATCCAGTGTAAGTCAAAATGATGGATATCGAGGCTAAGTCCAATAAAATCGACACAAAATATTTTTTTTTTAAATTTCTTTTGATACATATATTTATATTATAGTTGGCGACAACGTGAAATAATAATTTTTTATTTTGAGCAAATAATTAAATTTTTATTAACGTTTTCGTTATCGCTGCTTTTTATCCCGGCTTTAGGAAAAATACCCCTATTGCCACAAATAATATTTTTGTTAAGAATTAACTATGAGAGAACGTGGGTCCTCATGAACAACTACCAGGAATAAAATTATTTATTTTTTGTCGAACCTGGATAAGTATAAATGGGAATCCTCTATTAGTGTGACATTTTTATTTATTTAGCGTTGCATTTTTCGGAATTTATCTCTATAATTGGGATATTTTACTCATTTACCTCTATGAGTAGGATTTCGCTTTCATTGTGGACCTCTATAACTGATTTTTTTCAATTGATTTGACTCTGTTAATGGGATTTCATACAAGGAGAGATATTTCCTCGCCATTGTGGTCCTCTCACGGTCGGAAACCTCTCTTAAGTGGGCACTTTTTAAAAAATCAATCAAAATTAGCATCCGCTATTTCGCGGACACGGATATAAAATTTTTATTTTAGCTCCCAGAAGTGAACACCTCCCTTATTTGGACACATTTTTGGTGACTATGCCTGTTCGCTGTTGAGAGGCTTCACTGTAGTTTAAGAATTCCAAAGAACTTTTAATCAGGAGAAACAATATCACGTATAATTTAAAAGAGTGATTCGATGTATGAGGCTTCATTTGAATGACGAGGTAAATTGAAAATATAAAAAATTCAAATTAACAGAAGTGGGAGATGGTTTAAACTTACTGGAAAACCAATAATTATAATTATTCTAATTTGTATGTGTGCGGTCAAAATCCAGTAACAGTGGATTTTAATTTCAGTTTCAAATTCAAAAACTTTAATTGCAAATATTTCCAATACCATTTACACGATGGAAGCAACCAAGGCGTATTTATACAGGTGATAGCGTTAGAACAACAACAAATTCGACAACAACAAAATACAAGTAATTTTTTGAATGGTGAGCCATAATGTCAAAGCAAAATATATGAGATTTGACAGTTTCGGTTACTTTTGAATGAAAAAAATTTCAGTCAGCTGGGCTCCTGCTATCACCTTTATAAATACGCCTTGGAAGCAACAAATCATCGGAATTTATATACGAGGTCTTATCCAGTGGAAATATAACTACGTATTTTTGTTTCATAAAATGGAATTACTCAGTAAATCGAATATCTTATCTTGGCTACTTAATTTAAACTATTTTCTAGCTGTATATTTAATTTCAGAAAAAGAAGCCATTGGATTCTTTTTCTACTTTTCCGTAGAATGGATTTTAATTTCAGTTTCCAAAAACTTTAAATGCAAATATATCCAATACGATTTTCATTTACACCTGTTTGGATATTTTAAAAGAGAAACAACAAATCACCGGAATTGAAATACGGGGAATTGATTGCAGTGGAAATATAACTATGTATTTTTGTTTTTTTTTTATAAAAATTAAATACTCAATAAATCTAATATCTGATATTGGCTACTTAATTTAAACTATGTTCTAGCTGTATATTCATTTCCGATAAATTATCTATCACATCCAGTGGCCTTGCAGCTTCTTTTTCTGCTTTTCCGTAGTGTGCCTTACGGTGCGTTTTCATTGCCGTCTGTTGCCGGAAGCCCTGTCCACAAACGTGAGCCATAATGTCAAAGCAAAATATATGAGATTTGACAGTTTCGGTTACTTTTGAATGAAAAAAATTTCAGTCAGCTGGGCTCCTGCTATCACCTTTATAAATACGCCTTGGAAGCAACAAATCATCGGAATTTATATACGAGGTCTTATCCAGTGGAAATATAACTACGTATTTTTGTTTCATAAAATGGAATTACTCAGTAAATCGAATATCTTATCTTGGCTACTTAATTTAAACTATTTTCTAGCTGTATATTTAATTTCAGAAAAAGAAGCCATTGGATTCTTTTTCTACTTTTCCGTAGAATGGATTTTAATTTCAGTTTCCAAAAACTTTAAATGCAAATATATCCAATACGATTTTCATTTACACCTGTTTGGATATTTTAAAAGAGAAACAACAAATCACCGGAATTGAAATACGGGGAATTGATTGCAGTGGAAATATAACTATGTATTTTTGTTTTTTTTTTATAAAAATTAAATACTCAATAAATCTAATATCTGATATTGGCTACTTAATTTAAACTATGTTCTAGCTGTATATTCATTTCCGATAAATTATCTATCACATCCAGTGGCCTTGCAGCTTCTTTTTCTGCTTTTCCGTAGTGTGCCTTACGGTGCGTTTTCATTGCCGTATGTTGCCGGAAGCCCTGTCCACAAACGTTGCATTTATATGGCTTCTCCCCGGTGTGTATATAGCGATGATGTCGCAACGTTTGCATGGCTCCAAAAGCTTCGCCACAAAAATCACAAATGTGTTGTTTCACTTTCAAGTGGACTAAACGCATATGAAGACGTTTATCGGCTGGTTTGACAAACCGTACATTACAACCCTCAAAATCGCATTTTAAACGTTCCGTGTACTTGAGGTGGGTACGTTTATGGATATTCAATAATGTTTGACGCGTGAATGTCATTTGACATTCGGTACATTGGAAAGGTTTTGTATTTGTGGGATTATGACTGCTGAGCATGTGGTATTTCAGGGAATACTGAGATTTAAATATCTTCGGACAATGTTCACAACTGATTTTTTTCGCTTCGGTATGCTTATTTTTTATATGTTGTGCCAGTGTGTATTGATGGGCAGCAATGAAACCGCATTGATCACAAATTGTACGTGTTAGTTCTCTGTTATTGCTGGCATTTTCTTTTTGTTTTGAATCCTTGCTGCTGCTATCCGAATGTTGTTTTCTCATGTGTTGCCGGAGTGTTTCTTTCGTTTTGAAAGTCTTGTTACACTCACATTTATGAATTTCTTGACATTTCTCCGAATGATTTTCGGCAATGTGATAAGTGAGATTTTTGTATTTACTATAGGTTTTATCACAGTCTATACACCTATAGGGCTTTTGTACTCCTTCGTGTACTTGTTTTATATGTCCTTCGTATCGATATATTTCGTAGAAGAACTTCTTACATGGGGCACAATGATATCGTAATTTTTTGTTGCCTTTATTTGAAGAACATTCACTTGTTCTCTGAGATGAATTAGATGTTTGAACTTGAGCTGTTTCATTCAAAGATTTCCTTGTTTCGTATTTTCTTTTTATTTTATAAGCAGCAGAGTTTTGCCTTCTTTTAGATTTAGATTTTATTACCCTTTTTGTTGTTCTGGCAGGCTGTTGTTCGTAATTATCATGGTTGGAATCTTCTGACATGTAACTGTCGTCATTACAAATTTTGGAATTTGAAGAGATTTCGGTAGTCTCGTGTTCTTCCAGCAAAGTATTCAGCCCTTCAGATTGGGGCAGAACGAATGTGAAGGTAGTAGACGTGTTTGATGGGCTGTCTTGGTAGAATGGAGATGTTGTCTCGTATTTTTCTATCTCGTCGCTACTATGCACTGTTTCGGTTGGTATGAAAACTTCGTTGAACTGGAATAAAAATAACACTTTTAAACTAGCTTACGCGAAATGAAAAATTAATAATAACTATAAAAACGGGCGTTTGGTAACGCAGGCTATTGCTTTGAGATTTATAGGAAAACTACTAATATTTACATCTGAAGGTTACATCTTACCTTACTAGGAAAGCAGGGTGTTAGACAAAAAATGGGTCTTGGTATTCTTTATATATTTTATTTATTATAAGGATAGTTAAAAAATACCTATAAATACACACGAACCGAAATAAATTTTCAATTTTAATTTCATTTATTGTTTTTATACTCTCACTCTACAGAGTGTTTGAGAGTAGCCCGTGTGTTTAACAAACTACCTGTTAATTTAAGGACTTTTAATATGTCATGTGCGACCTGGCGCAATAAGATCCTTCAACACTTACAGTTAACTACATAGATTTTATTAGGAGTAGTAATAGAAATATTGTAAGAATATTGTAATATACAATATTCTTAATACAGGTGCTTGTGCAATGTTTTGTCTCTTTTTACTTTAAAATTTTAAAATATAAAATTTGAGTAGTCATTCTTAAAACAACTTCTTCTATTATCATTATATTGGAAATATGTCCGATGCAGCATTTCTTTAAAGACCTTCGTCTGTTTTCATTTTTATTATTATTGTCCGGCGATTCATTGGGAACTTAGAAATTGTCATTGTATGTTCTTTTATTATTTATTTAATTATTTATTTTTGTTTAATTACTTATTTTTATTTAGTTGTTTATTTTAATTTATTTATGAAAATGTTCAGTTTAAAATCATATTTAATTTTTTATTATTTTTTTAAATACTATTTGTTTGTAGTTAGGATCATGATTACTTGTAGTTAATTGTTTGAATAGTTTAAGACATTTAATAAATGTAATTTCTTGAAGAATATTGTAATTCAATTATAATTGGCCACTTGGCTTGGAATTACAAAGAAATAAATGAAATGAAATGAAATGTAATGCATTGAAGGAGTGACTTAAGATCCCAAGTATGTTTGGTCCAAATCCGTTTCACGACTTTTTTAGTTGTTTGAGCCTTTTCCGTCCGTCTGTCTGGCAGGCTGGTGTACACGATAACTCTCGAAAGGAGAGTTCAAACTTTGCACATGGTAATATTTTTCGCAACCTTAGTTTAAGTTCGAAGATAGGCGAAATTGCCCCTTAAGATACCTCTCACACAAATGACCCATAAAAGCTGTTATAACTGCTATACAGATGATCGGATTACTGCGAAATTTGATATTTGGCAATGCTTTTATAGAAGTTACATATGAATATGGGTGATCTTGTCACATCCCTTCTGATACCTACCACACAAAGTGGCATAAACTTTGGTTACAATTAAACCGACATAACAACCATACGCGTAGTCAAAATCATATGCAATTTGATATTTGAAAATGTATTTACAATCACTTTAAATCTAAAAAAATATTTACGCTTTAAACACACCCCTTCTTGTACCTCCCACACAATTGTCCCTATCCTAGTTAAAATTAAATCCTTCATAACTTCTATACTGGTACATGGAATCCACTATGACTTGATATTTGATCATGTTTTTACAATTGTTTTAAAATGTGGAAGCTGGGATCATGTGGCGCGAACCTTCTAGTACCTTTTACTCAAATTATCCTTTAATTACATTATTCCCGATGTGTCGTCATTATTGACTACTTCTGGGGACTTCATCTGCTTAAATGAATACCTCTACCTATATGGAATACACATCTAATTTGTACAACCGAAAAAAACGATGATAAAAAATTAAAGACATCGTCTTTTCAGCAAATAATATATATTATACTACAGCTAACCAACACACGATTTACTACGACTGGCTGACTGTACGCCTACTGTTGTTCAATCATACTGACCTTATTTCCTTTTTGCACATCCCCTGGATCCAACTCATTACTCAAAATCTTCCTCAATCTCTCGTCACTCTTATTTGCCAAACGATAATGTTTTACGAAGTCTTCCCATTTATCCAGACATAATAGACAGATATTTGGTGTTTGCGCATACAGTTCATCATTGTTGTCGTCATGAGGAACCTTTCCCAAACATTTGCGCATTAATTGTTCAACATTGGGAAATCTATTGATCAATACAAACTTCTTTGAATCCTCGTTGCCATTAGATTCTTCAAGTTTTATTAAACATGTTCGACAATGATATCTCATATTCTCCACTGAGATCATTATATTTTTAATTTAATATAGCTTTTTACAAAATTACAGATTCAATTGTAAACAAAAGTCCCAATAATAGTTTAACAGCTGTTTATGTTTTGTCTGTGTGCCATTGCAATCTTCAGGGCTCAACCTAATAGTTAGTTAATGGCTACAGCGATGAAGTTGGCAGCGTGTGTTCGTGTTTATAAGAGGTGTTTACACGTTCAGATTTATCGGACAAACTGTGGCATCGACTATGGTTTTGCGAAGACTATTGCTTCTTTCTTACAACCATTTTCATGTAGGAATCTGTTTGGAAACGCATCACTGCAATCCACTGTGGGGCAGTTTTAGAGACAAAAAAAAAATACTTGGAGGCAGCTACAACTTTGAAATTATATAGTTATGGTGGTTACCAAAGTCGTCTATACAAATTTTGAGTTGCCACGCTCACTTATAAAATTATCTTAGGAAGCAGATAGACCATTCAAATTTCGTACATACAATTATGCTGCTTACAAAAAATGTTTAGAAAAAGAATAAAATACTCAACCTAGTGCCACGACTATTTATAGTGGGATGGTATGTTTTTTTTTACATAGTCAGCCATGCCCAACTTTAGCCTCGACCATTTTTAACCAAAATTTTACAATATCTGCATTTTTAACTTTAAAACCATTTTAAATCAGAAATTTTCATAATTTATGCCAGTTTGCTGCAGCCCATTCTACTGGCATATTAAAGTGCAACTTTTAACATTTCTTCTCGTATATATGGTTCAGATAAACAAAGTGTTTGGCCACATCGTACAGTCGGATTAATTTCGGCTATCATCCAATTTATATATTTTCTTATAATTTTGCTGGAACAATGATGCAAGTGCTCTCCCATGACAAAATATTTGTTACAAAAATAATCAAAGCCAATTGGACTTACTAGCTTAAAATTAATAGACTTGATAAGGTGGAAACATTTTTATCTATTGGTTTTGTTGAAATAAATCAGAGAGTAATAAACTACTTTATTGTTAAGCGAGTAAATTCCATGTAAATATTAGGGCTGTTTTTCTTTAAGCCGAGATAACAAAAACGTTAATATAAATTTAATTTTTTGCTCAAAATAAAAAATTATTTTTTCACATTGTCGCCAATTACAACTAAACATTTGCATCAAAACAAATTTTCAAAAAAAATTGTTTTGACTTTTTTGGACTTAGATAACCATAAATTTGACTTACATTGTTTTTTTTTCCAAAATTTTTAACACAAAATTTTTTTTTTTCAAAATTTGTTTTCACACTCACATTGAATTTGCTTTTGGCGACAATTAAAAAAAATATTTTGAGTGAAATTTTAATATTTCATTTAGATTTTTGTTATCACAGTCTTAAAGAAAAACAGCCATATTAAGCTAGTATACCAAAACATAAAAAAGAATTTATTAGCTCACCAAATAGTAAATTAAACTAAAAATGGTCGAAATCATTTAAAAAAGTTTTATCAAAAAAGTTCCGCAATTCACACTGATGTGTGTTTTTGAAAAGAATGAAAAAGTGACACTTTTTACGTCCCGTCACCGTCTTTATAAGGTAATATTTTTGAACTGCATTGTTCAATTGTTTTCATTTTAGTAATTATAGAGTAAAAATAATGTTGTTTTTCCTCGTTTCCATGTTTAATCGATTTCACGTTGTCTTCGGATTTCTTAAAAAAATGATTATTTAAAATTTATAAATTTATTTTAGAATATTTTCCAAACTTATATTATCTGCAGACAAATTTGCCGTAATATCTGCTAGACTCGCCACTATTTCACCTTTGTGTCCATGCCTTTTCTGATGATTTTTCATTGCCGAGCGTTGTCTAAATGTCTGACCACAGTCCGTACAATTGAATGGCTTCTCTCCGGTGTGAATATAACGATGATGTCGCAAAGTTGGCCCAGTTCCAAATGCTTCGCCACATATGTCACAAATATGCTGTTTCACTTTTAGATGAACCAAACGCGTATGACGTGCTTTCTCACCATTAAATAAGAAACGTACTTCACAGCCCTCATAATCACACTTTATGCGTTCCAATGGTTCGCTGGAATGATTTAAGGCTAGGTGGTCGCGCAGATTTTTATAGAAATTGTAGGCTTTATTGCAGTCCGTACACTGGTAGGCCTTCTTAATGCCTTCATGAACTTGCTTCACATGACCATCGTATTTGTGTTTACCATAGAAGTACTTTTTACATGGTTCACACCGATACTGTATCTTTCTGGTGGAAACATTAGATGATTTATCGGAAATATTTTGTGATGTCTTCGGTTGTCGTTTTCGATTTGTTTCGCATTGCCTCTTGACCTTGGTATTTGTCGTTCTTACACGAATTGTATTAACTTGCCTGGTACGTTCGGATTTTCTTTTTAATGCTGAAAAATTGCCAATATCACTTTTGATATATTCATTCGAATTATTGGGCATTTGTGACAGTGTGTCTTCTGTGACCTGTGGAAGACATATGTATTATTTTGAAGAAAATAATCAAAATGGTTGTTAATGCAGAGCTTTCACTGTAAATAAGATTTATCGAAAAAGTTTTTAGTGAAATTTTAGCAATGTTGTGTAGAAAACGCATTTTCTGGGATGCACACACCGAATTTAAGGATTCCACCTTCATCCGTTAGATTGGTAGCATTTCTATCACATTTTTCATTTTTTTTACAAAAAGTGGATATTGCAATAGGACACGGTAAACAAAAAATACGAATTGGATATTTTTGGAAAATTTTCATTTTTGCGGGAAATATTTTCATGTATGACATTTTTGTTTTATGTAGACAGCCGCAAAAATCCCTGTAATTGTTGCAAAAACCTAAAATTCGCGGTTGCAATTGCACTTATTTCATGTTTCTCAATCTTGGTTACTGAAACTTTTCTGACACAAATATTCCCCATAAAGTGAGCAATCATATGCCAAACAAATATTTATTTTTTTATTTTATTATTCCAAAAAATAACTGAGTCAGATATGTAGGCCGTATATGGTTACAAAATACTTCCATCTTATATTATGAAGAATAAAATTAACTTAAAAACAATATTAAAATTCATAAAAATAACTAATAATACGTTATACATCCAAGCAATAAACTAAACTACATCTATATTAAGTCTCTACTCAAGAAAAGACTACTCTTATAATTGCACAGTCTACATAAAATAATCAAAAAGCATGAACAAAACACAAGATTAATCTGGATATTGTGAAATGATAGCACGAATAACTACACAAAATATTAGGTATTCTCAATATGATAAGAAGTTACGCGTGTTTCTCTAAAGATACTTTTCACAATTTTTGACTTTACAGCCAACATTTATCCTATTTCAGCCTGATAACTTGGAAAGCACAAATATATTAACGGCGTAATGATGGAATTTGATAGTACGATATACCCTAAAACTAGGAAAATGTTTTAAACAAAACCGCTGTATAGAATTACAACCTTCGGTTTTATGCTGCTCTATTTTTTAACTATTTTATTTTTATCTTCATAGCCACTTTTGCAGTCACAAACTAACGTGTGAGTGTATAGCCAAATCAGATATATTTGAAAAATTGTCTTCTCCAAATTTGTATGACAGATCACAGCCAAATCAGAGAATAGTTTGGCATCAAAAACGCATGTTCGAGAAAATGGTTCATATCCACTTTTGAATATAAGAACTCGAGGAATACATTCCTATAAGATTTAAAGACATTTATAGATGCTATAAATGTTTCGTAAGATTTAATAAACCCATGGCTTCCTCCTATACAGAATTTTTTTAACAACATAATTTGTTATGATCGATCTAGAATTTTCGTATCTGCAACTCCATCTCCTGCAACTGAGACTCCCAAACTTTGCTCTCCCAAATATTTTATTTGTAAAACAATGCTGTCTTTTTAAATCACTGTGATGCCATGTTTAGAAAAACAAATAGAAAAAACGGCATTGAAAAAAGTCCATATTGATTTATGTTGGAACATTAGTCAACAATTATCAACTTTGCCAGGCAGTGAAGAAAATCAATTTGGGGTTATTTTCTTTTCATCTGAAATACAATCATAAGACTTTCGAAATATTGGAATATTTTCCATCTTATTGGGGGAAAATAAACAAAAAATAAGTTTATGTACAGAATCTCTACAAAACTAATTGATTGCAATTCTATAGTACTCGCAATTGCTCTCCTTATAGCCCTCGATATTTCCCTTTTATTTGACAGAAATACCGGTATCATAAGGTGTGAGGCATGTTACGTTTTCTCAAACATACACCCGTTAACTTACCTCATTCACCTCTTCCTCTGTGTCGACAAGCTTTCTTAATTTCACATCACTATTTATTAATAGTTTGTAGTGTGTGGAGAAGTCTAGCCATTTATCAAAACACAAGCGACATAAATTCGGCATATGTGAATCTAAATCCTCCTCATCATCTTCTTCTTCTTCAGCACCACCATCTGCGGTTCTCTTTCCTAAACAAACTCCTATCAGATGCTCGACCTCGGGAAATCTGGAGATCAGCACACATTGCTTTGAGTCGTCGCCATCGCCGTCACCTTCACCACATTCTTCTAGTTTCATTAAACACGTTCGGCAATAATATTTTAGATTGCACAAAGTAAGCATATTTTTTCTTTTCTCCCAAAAAGTAATTGAACGTCTCAACAAAAGATATAAACAAATTCTATTCAATCATTCACAATAGCATTCACACAGCTGTTTATGGTTGCAGACCAAAGTTTTTGTTCATTCGTTCTTTCCGACCACAAGCTGTGTTGATATTCCATTGATTGTTTTTCAATTAAATTAAAAATAACATTTGTTCTATTACAACACGAATAGATTGAATATTGTAGTAGTTGAGTGTTAAAAGGTACATCTGTATACCGTTCCAAACTTTCAAAGCGGTTTTATCTACACCATATTCAATTGTAATTCAAAAGACACCATTTGAAATTCAGAAATTCCATTTGAAATTCAAAAAATATCAGTTGAAATTCAAAAATTCCATTTGAAATTCAAAAAACATCAGTTGAAATTCAAAAATTCCATTCGAAATTCAAAACTCGTCAATTGTAATTCAAAGGACACCATTTGAAATTCAAAACTGTTTATAGCGTTTATGTGTCGCGAGCAGTTTCTGATTGGTTCCTACAAAACTACATTGATCACATTTAACGAGCTTACTATTATCCACTGTAGATGCATCCTTGTGTGAATATTGTATAATCTTATTAGATTAAAAGTCTTGTTGCATATTTCACATTTAAATTTTTTTAATCCTGTCGAATGGGTTTCCTGTATGTATTCCAGGAGGCTATGGTGGAATTTATAGGCTTTATGATATTCTGGACACTGGTGGGGCTTTTCATAGCCTCCATGGACTTTTCGAATATGAACCTCATATTCATGCGGTTTATAAAAATATAGTTCACAAGGCTCACAAAGATAGCATGTATTTTCGGGAACACTCATAGCAGCAGAATGTGATTTGCCCATTAACTTTGCGTTTTCTTCCGGAATTCGTTTGGACCTATGTGACTTGAATATTCTCAAAGGGCCTTTATAGAGTGTCAAAGTTTTGCCAATCATCTTTGCTGTTTCTTCTGGAAGTGGTTTTGTCTTTCGTGGTGTGGATTTGTTTGATTTTATTACTTTGTCATGCTTGACATTGTCCTTAACAGCCATTGTAGTGATAGCATTAAGATCATGTTGCGGTGACGTATTTTTTGGTCTTTCAGAATCTATGCTTTCGCAGGATGTATCCGATTGTTGGTATTCGTAGAAGGGTGACTCTGATTCATATGCGTCAAGGGTTGGTTCTATTTCTACAAAGGCTTGCTGTAAAAAGAACAAATAAAAATTAGAGTTACTCACTAATACCTACATATATTATTATTATATTAAGTATTGAAATGGTTTAATTCGATACACTAATATAAAAAAGACTCAACTAACAAAAACGAAATTATTCAGGACGTTGAAAAACGTGATAAAACTGGAAATAATAAAAGAATAATATTTTTAACGCAATATTTATTCAAAACATTCGCCGAACTAAGCCATGAAATTTTATTTTTTTGGTTTTTTATATGAGTTAGGCCTTTTTTGTTTGGGTTTTTTGGAAAAAATATTGAGTTGAGGCTTTTTGAAACAAATAAAAAAGAAAATTCAATTCGGTAAAAAACTGAAGGATTTTTGTATGTGTCCTAACCGATGTGACTCACTTTGTCATATAGAGAAGAATATTTATATCGGGGCTATATACAAACATGGAATGAAGTGATCCACATTCACCATAGGTGCTTCCAGTTCAAGTATAACGTGTTATGCATAATTTAAAGAAAATCAGCGAAAATACGTGGTTTAAATATAACAGCAAATGAATCCATTTTAATACTGTGGGTTCCTTCTCATTTCGAAATAATAGGAAACGAGTTTGTAGATAGATGTGCCAAAGAAGCAACACAAATGCCTTTAATAACTGAAGTGTCATGTTTTCCATCAATCATAAGAAATCCCTACAAAATGTCTACTCCGCCAGGATTGGCAAAGATCAGGCAGTTTTTTAGCTCGACACAACACAGATTTCAATAGGTCTCGATATCTTGAAAAATACACTAGACTCCAATGTATACTGTTTGCATGTCTACGTGTTGGGAAAAATGTTTTCAACACACAACATTATTATACAATTCCAACACTCCTGTATGTAGAAACTGTCATCACAAATTGAGCATTTCGCTTGTCCTTGCGGAATGTCCTATATCCAAACAATATGAACCTATGCCAACTCTTTTAGACAGCTCTAAACATAACAAACTGGTGGCTATTGAATAATGCTTACACAAACACGACATTCAAATGAATCGAATCTAACTCTGTTATTAACTTTATCGCAATATGGCCCAGTAACGATTTATAATTTATAAATTGATTTTGTAAAATATGTGGTAAATAAATAAGTCGGAAGAAGTCAAGTCAAGAAGTCGGAATCGAAATTTGTATGGGAGTTATATTAATCTGAACCGATCTGACCCACTTTCTCAACAAATGTTGAAATTTAAAGAATTCGCAGATTTTCTTGGTTTGGCGGACAAAGTTATGTAAGTCGGGAGAGAAAATTGTGTTATTTTCACCATAGGTGTTTTGATTTGATTTGATTTATTTATTTCAACTTGTAATTCAAAGCCATCGGGCCAATTTAAAACAAATTACAAAATGCATATATAACACTTTTTTTTTAACATGGCTAAAAAAAACTACTCAACAATATTGCAGTATGTTCATTAAAAAACTAAATAAAGATCTTAGATAATGTATATAATAAATTAAATAAATGCATATACAGAAATTATTTTGTAGAGCTAAAAAACTACTCCATTTAATAACAGTAATAAAAAAGGAAACTAAGTTCCAAATTATGAAATCGGGAATAATACGATGTGATTACGTTGTTAGCATATTACAGAATAATTCATAAAATGTAAAACCAATCATAAAACATTATGAATTTGGCAGCATGTATGTAGTACAAAAAACAATAGTTCAAAACACTTGTGATATCAAAACTATTTATTGAAGATAGCTAATAAGCCTATTTGCATATGTAGCTGATGTAATGCTGAAATTGTTCAACTCATTAGGCAGCGAATTATATAAACGTGCAACTCTACTAGATGAAATATAAGATATTTTGCCAAATTTGCTAAAATATGTGATAATGAATTTCATATGGAAATTCATATATTTGAATCTTAACCAATTTTCTTCAAATTAAATAGCGTTCGTCCTTATTCCAAAAACTTCGTTGTGCAAAGTTTCATTTGGTTCTGACTACATAAGCGACCTGTACTTTGATTACAAGAATAGATGGGCAGGCAGACGGACGGATGTTAAATCGACTCAAAAAGTTATTCTAAGACGATCGGTATAATAAACGATGGGTCTATATCGTTTCATTTTGGGAAATGCACAAACACATATGAAAACATAAAAACATACATAACTGTATACGCAATAAAAAACAAAAATATTTCAAAGAAACGAATGACAAAGTATTTGTTACAAAAATAATCAAAGCCAATTGGACTTACTAGCTTAATATTAAGAGACTTGATAAGATGGAAACATTTGTATCTATTGTTTTTGTTGAAATAAATCAGAGAGTAATAAACAATAAATAAAATTTCTTGTTAAGCGAGTAAATTCCATGCAAATATTAGGGCTGTTTTTCTTTAAGCCGAGATAACAAAAACGTTAATATAAATTTAATTTTTTGCTCAAAATAAAAAAATATTTTTTTTTACATTGTCGCCAATTACAATTAAACATTTGCATCAAAACGAATTTTCAAAAAATTTTGTTTTGACTTTTTTTTTTTCAAATTTTTTTTTTTCAAAATTTGTAATAAAAAAATATTTTGAGTGAAATTTTAATATTTCATTTAGTCTTAAAGAAAAGCAGCCATAAGCTAGTACGCCCAAACGAACAGGCCTAATATGAAATGATAGATAATAAATATCAGTTTAGTGCAAAATTTTAGTTTGCTTTCAATGACCGTTCAAGTGTATCATGTCCTGTAATATATTTAAATTTCATTTCATTTCATTTATTTCTTCACGACTTGTAATTCTAAGCCTATTGGCCGATATAATATAAATTACAAAATGCATAGTAAAAATTATTTCTAACAGTGTTAAAAAAACTACTCAACAAAATGTACTATGGTAATAAGAACTTAAAAATAAAATAAATTAAATAATTATAGAAAAAAGACCTAAGATTATAAATATTAATTATAAATATAAAAAATATTATAAAAATAAAAAAATCACATTCATAACGATTTATAACCGGTATATGTGTTTTTACACAACCAAATAAATTACAATGAATGTGTCAATAAGAATATACGTTTCAACGTCTTTAATTAGGTGCGCTATAAAAAATTGCAATGAATACTTATTGGAGATAGCGAAGAAGCCTATTTGAATGAGTGGTAACGGACACATTATAAACCTTCAATTCACTAGGCATTGCATTATATAACCGAGCTACTCTAACCAGGAATGATCGATCCATTAAGTGAAACACCCTAGGTATAACTAATTGGTTTCTACGAGATGAGTGGCAAAATTGAAATGAGTCTAACAAAAAAAGTGGACATTGGTTTTTTATCAACTTAAAGAGAAATATCAGCAAACGAAAATTCACAAAAGTGGGAAAATTACAACCTAGAAATTTAACAACATAAGGTGTTATATGTCCACGACCTCTTAAAGCATAAACATACCTTATCGCTCTATTAAACGCCACCTGCAGTAAATTTAAAATGTGTTGGTTGGTGCCAGAGTAAACCTCCAAGCAATATAGTATACTTGGCAAAATTAAACTATGTACCAACCGAACTCTTACAAATAGGGGCAGTGATAAATCGGTATTATATAGACTTCTGAGAGAGAAATTAATTCTTGACACTACAATATTAACATGATGACCAAAAGAGAGTTTGTCATCAATCTGAACGCCTAGACAGTGCATATCACTCACAAAATCAACATTAGACCCATCATAACACAAATTAAAATTATTTAAAACCCCTGCAGTGAAAAAAAGAGCTTTCGTTTTTGAAGCATTGACGGCGAGACTGTTTTGCGACGTCCACACACGCAACTTTTCCAAAACAAGATCAATCTTCGATTGAAAAACTACTCGGTGACGACTGTCACCTATGAGGAGCAACTGGATGTCATCTGCAAATGCATACGGAGTACACCAAATATCTAACTTCGAGAATAAATCATTAATAAAAAGAATAAACAGAAGTGGACCAAAAAAATAAAAAAGAATTTATTAGCTCACCAAATATTAAAATAAACTAAAAATGGTCCAAATCGTTTAAAAAAGTTTTATCAAAAAAGTTCCGCAATTCGCACTGCTGTGCGTTTTTGTAAAGAATGAAAAAACTGACTCTTTTTACGTCCCGTCACCGTCTTTATAAGGTAATATTTTTGAACTGCAAAAGAGTAATAATAATAAATAAAGTTTTTCCTCGTTTCAGTCATGAGACCAAGGAAATGCCCATATATTACCATGTTTAATCGATTTCACGTTGCCTTCCGATTTCTTAAAAAAATGATTATTTAAAATTGATAAATTTATTTGAGAATATTTTCCAAACTTATATTATCTGCAGACAAATTTGCCGTAATATCTGCTAGTCTCGCCACTATTTCAGCTTTGTTTCCATGCCTTTTCTGATGAGTTTTCATTGCCGAGCGTTGTCTAAATCTCTGACCACAGTGCGTACAATTGAATGGCTTCTCTCCGGTGTGAATATAACGATGATGTCGCAAAGTTGGCCCAGTTCCAAATGCTTCGCCACATATGTCACAAATATGCTGTTTCACTTTTAGATGAACCAAACGCGTATGACGTGCTTTCTCACCATTAAATAAGAAACGTACTTCACAGCCCTCATAATCACACTTTATGCGTTCCGAGGGCATGAGATGTGTACGCTTGTGTACATTCAGTAAAGCTACACGTGTGAATCCCCTGTTGCATTCCGTACATTTGAAAGGTTTTAAATTCATATGGAAGTTTAACGTATGACATTTTAAATAATAGGGATTTTTGAACACTTTTGGACATTGCTCACATTTTATTATCTCAGCTACCGAATGTTTATTCTTTATATGTTTCTCGAGACAATACTGATTGAATGCCATAAAACCACACTGATCGCATATAATGCCTTTAGAATTGTTTTGATGATTGGCTTGGTGAGTTTGAAGTGTTGCTTTGGTTTTGAATATTTTGTTGCATTCTTCGCATTTGAAAGTTTCCAATGGTTCGCTGGAATGATTTAAGGCTAGGTGGTCGCGCAGATTTTTATAGAAATTGTAGGCTTTATTGCAGTCCGTACACTGGTAGGCCTTCTTAATGCCTTCATGAACTTGTTTCACATGACCATCGTATTTGTGTTTACCATAGAAGTACTTTTTACATGGTTCACACCGATACTGTATCTTTCTGGTGGAAACATTAGATGATTTATCGGAAATATTTTGTGATGTCTTCGGTTGTCGTTTTCGGTTTGTTTCGCATTGCCTCTTGACCTTGGTATTTGTCGTTCTTACACGAATTGTATTAACATGTCTGGTACGTTCGGATTTTCTTTTTGATGCAGAAATATTGCCAATATCACTTTTGATATATTCATTCGAATTATTGGGCATTTGTGACAGTGTGTCTTCTGTGTCGTCTTCTTTTGTAGAATCCATTAACAATGCACATTCCTCCAAGTCTGATGTAGCATTTCCACCAGGATCTTCTCGGTAAAAAGGTGAAACTGTATCGCATTTTTCGATGTCACAAATATCAATTTCTGATTCTGTTTCAGCAGAAGGCTGTAAATAGAAACGAAAGAAAAACGTTCAGATTTCCATCTTAAGGAAATCAAATTTCGTTAACTGATTTTTTATTTCATTTAAAAACGTCGTGTAATTTTACAGCAACATATTCTTTAGAAATGATGCCTGTATACATACATACACTCCGTTGACATAGGATACCCTAAACCTGTGGAAGACATATGTATTATTTTGAAGAAAATAATCAAAATGGTTGTTAATGCAGAGCTTTCACTGTAAATAAGATTTATCGAAATAGTTTTTAGTGAAATTTTAGCAATGTTGTGTAGAAAACGCATTTTCTGGGATGCACACACCGAATTTAAAGATTCCACCTTCATCCGTTAGATTGGTAGCATTTCTATCACATTTTTCATTTTTTTACAAAAAGTGGATATTGCAATAGGACACGGTAAACAAAAAATACCAATTGGATATTTTTGGAAAATTTTCATTTTTACGGGAAATATTTTCATGTATGAAATTTTTGTTTTATATAGACAGTCGCAAAAATCCCTGTAATTGTTGCAAAAATCTAAAATACGCGGTTGCAATTGCACTTATTTCATGTTTCTCAATCTTGGTTACTGAAACTTTTCTGACACAAATATTCCCCATGAAGTGAGCAATCATATGCCAAACAAATATTTATTTTTTTATTTTATTATTCCAAAAAATAACTGAGTCAGATATGTAGGCCGTATATGGTTACAAAATACTTCCATCTTATATTATGAAGAATAAAATTAAGATAAAAACAATATTAAAATTCATAAAAATAACTAATAATACCCTACACATCCCAAGAAGCAATAAACAAAATTACATCCATATTAAGTCTCTACTCAAGAAAAGACTACTTTTATAAGTGAATTGCACAGTCTACATAAAATAATCAAAAATCATTAACAAAACACATGTTTAATCTGGATATTGTGAAATGATAGCACGAATAACAAAATATTAGGTATTCTCAATATGAAGTTACGCGTGTTTCTCTAAAGATACTTTTCACAATTTTTGACTTTTCAGCCAACATTTATCCTATTTCAGCATGATAACTTGGAAAGCACAAAGATATTAACGGCGTGCGTAATGATGGAATTTGATAGTACGATATACCCTAAATCTAGAAAAATGTTTTAAACAAAACCGCTGTATAGAATTACAACCTTCGGTCTTATGCTGCTCTATTTTTTAACTATTTTATTTTTATTTATATTATTTTATTCATTTTCGAGAAAATGGTTCATATCCACTTTTGAATATAAGCACTCGAGGAATACATTCCTATAATATTTATAGACATTTATAGACGCTATAAATGTTTCGTAAGATTTAATAAATCCAAGGCCTTCGCGGAAATTTATACTCGTGTTACACTTGCTTCCTCCTCTACAGAATTTTTTAAACAACATAATTTGTTATGATCGATCTAGAATTTTCGTATCTGCAACTCCATCTCCTGCAACTGAGACTCCCAAACTTTGCTCTCCCAAATATTTTATTTGTAAAACAATGCTGTCTTTTTAAATCACTGTGATACCATGTTTAGAAAAACAAATAGGAAACACGGCATTGAAAAAAGTCCATATTGATTTATGTTGGAACATTAGTCAACAATTATCAAATTTGCCAGGCAGTGAAGAAAATCGATTTGGGGTTCTTTTCTTTTCATCTGAAATACAATCATAAGACTTTCGAAATATTGGAATATTTTCCATCTTATTGGGGGAAAATAAAAAACAATAAGTTTATGTACAGAATCTATACAGAACTAATTGATTGCAATTCTATAGTACTCGCAATTGCTCTTCTTTATAGCCCTCGATATTTTCCTCCTTTATTTGACACAAAAACCGGTATCATAGGGTGTGAGGCATGTTACGTTTTCTCAAACATACACCCGCTAACTTACCTCATTCACCTCTTCCTCTGTGTCGACAAGCTTTCTTAATTTCACATCACTATTTATTAATAGTTTGTAGTGTGTGGAGAAGTCTAGCCATTTATCAAAACACAAGCGACATAAATTCGGCATATGTGAATCTAAATCCTCCTCATCATCTTCTTCTTCTTCAGCACCACCATCTGCGGTTCTCTTTCCTAAACAAACTCCTATCAGATGCTCGACCTCGGGAAATCTGGAGATCAGCACACATTGCTTTGAGTCGTCGCCATCGCCGTCACCTTCACCACATTCTTCTAGTTTCATTAAACACGTTCGGCAATAATATTTTAGATTGCACAAAGTAAGCATATTTTTTCTTTTCTCCCAAAAAGTAATTGAACGTCTCAACAAAAGATATAAACAAATTCTATTCAATCATTCACAATAGCATTCACACAGCTGTTTATGGTTGCAGACCAAAGTTTTTGTTCATTTGTTCTTTCCGACCACAAGCTGTCTTGATATTCCATTGATTGATTTTCAATTAAATTAAAAATAATGAATTTTTTGTTTAATATAAGGCATTAATATGCGCGCTTGTATGCAGCAGTAACAGTATTGCAATTTGTGCTAAGACAACGATCTTTTCAGTTCACGTACACAATAAGGTTAACGGCACGAACATACTTCGTTATTAACAAAAAGTTTCAAAATAACATTTGTTCTATTACAACACGAATAGATTGAATATTGTAGTAGTTGAGCGTTAAAAGGGTCTGGTTAATGGCTACGTAAATAAACAAAATTGCCGCATTTGGAGTGAAGAGCAACCAGAAGCCGTTCAAGAACTGCCCATGCATCCCGAAAAATGCACTGTTTGGTGTGGTTTGTACGCTGGTGGAATCATTGGACCGTATTTTTTCAAAGATGCTGTTGGACGCAACGTTACGGTGAATGGCGATCGCTATCGTTCGATGCTGACAAACTTTTTGTTGCCAAAAATGGAAGAACTGAACTTGGTTGACATGTGGTTTCAACAAGATGGCGCTACATGCCACACAGCTCGCGATTCTATGGCCATTTTGAGGGAAAACTTCGGAGAACAATTCATCTCAAGAAATGGACCGGTAAGTTGGCCACCAAGATCATGCGATTTGACGCCTTTAGACTATTTTTTGTGGGGCTACGTCAAGTCTAAAGTCTACAGAAATAAGCCAGCAACTATTCCAGCTTTGGAAGACAACATTTCCGAAGAAATTCGGGCTATTCCGGCCGAAATGCTCGAAAAAGTTGCCCAAAATTGGACTTTCCGAATGGACCACCTAAGACGCAGCCGCGGTCAACATTTAAATGAAATTATCTTCAAAAAGTAAATGTCATGGACCAATCTAACGTTTCAAATAAAGAACCGATGAGATTTTGCAAATTTTATGCGTTTTTTTTTTAAAAAAAGTTATCAAGCTCTTAAAAAATCACCCTTTATTATCCACTGTAGATGAATTTGCATGCATCCTTGTGTGAATATTGTATAATCTTATTAGATTAAAAGTCTTGTTGCATATTTCACATTTAAATTTTTTAATCCTGTCGAATGGTTTTCCTATATGTTTTCCTGGAGGCTATGGTGGAATTTATAGGCGTTACGCCATTCTGGACACTGGTGGGGCTTTTCATAGCCTCCGTGGACTTTTCGAATATGAACCTCATATTCATGCGGTTTATAAAAATATAGTTCACAAGGCTCACAAAGATAGCATGTATTTTCGGGAACACTCATAGCAGCAGAATGTGATTTGCCCATCAACTCTGCGTTTTCTTCCGGAATTCGTTTGGACCTATGTGGCTTGAATATTCTCAAAGGGCCTTTATAGAGTGTCAAAGTTTTGCCAATCATCTTTGCTGTTTCTTCTGGAAGTGGTTTTGTCTTTCGTGGTATGGATTTGTTTGATTTTATTACTTTGTCATGCTTGACATTGTCCTTAACAGCCATTATAGTGATAGCATTAAGATCATGTTGCGGTGACGTATTTTTTGGTCTTTCAGAATCTATGCTTTCGCAGGATGTATCCGATTGTTGGTATTCGTAGAAGGGTGACTGTGATTCATATTTTTCAACTTCATATGCGTCAAGGGTTGGTTCTATTTCTACAAAGGCTTGCTGTAAAAAGAACAAATAAAAATTAGAGTTACTCGCTAATACCTACATATATTATTATTATATTAAGTATTGAAATGGTTTAATTCGATACATTAATATAAAAAAGACTCAACTAACAAAAACAAATCTATTCAGGACGTTTTTTAACGCAATATTTATTAAAAACATTCGCCGAACTCAGCCATGAAATTTTATTTTTGTTGGTTTTTTTATATGAGTTAGGCCTTTTTTGTTTGGGTTTTTTGGAAAAAATATTGAGTTGAGACTTTCTGAAACAAATAAAAAAGAAAATTCAATTCGGTAAAAAACTGAAGGATTTTTGTATGTGTCCTAACCGATGACCGATGTGACTCACTTTGTCATATAGAGAAGAATATTTGTATCTGAGCTATATACAAACATGGAATGAAGTGATCCACATTCACCATAGGTGCTTCCAGTTCAAGTATAACGTGTTATGCATAATTTAAAGAAAATCAGTGAAAATACGTGGTTTAAATATAACAGCAAATGAATCCATTTTAATACTGTGGGTGCCTTCTCATTTCGAAATAATAGGAAACGAGTTTGTAGATAGATGTGCCAAAGAAGCAACACAAATGCCTTTAATAACTGAAGTGTCATGTTTTCCATCAATCATAAGAAATCCCTACAAAATGTCTACTCCACCAGGATTGGCAAAGATCAGGCAGTTTTTTAGCTCGACACAACACAGATTTCAATAGGTCTCGATATCTTGAAAAATACACTAGACTCCAATATATACTGTTTGCATATCCACGTGTTGGGAAAAAATGTTTTCAACACACAACATTATTGTACAATTCCAACACTCCTGTATGTAGAAACTGTCATCACAAATTGAGCATTTCGCATATCCTTGCGGAATGTCCTATATCCAAACAAAATGAACCTATGCCAACTCTTTTAGACAGCTCTAAACGTAACAACTGGTGGCTATTGAATAATGCTTACACAAACACGACATTCAAATGAATCGAATCTAACTCTGTTATTAACTTTATCGCAATATGGTCCAGTAACCTTGCGATTTATAATTTATAAATTGATTTTGTAAAATATGTGGTAAATAAATAAATAAATAAGGCGGAAAAAGTCAAGTCGGAATCGAAATTTGTATGGGAGTTATATTAATCTGAACCGATCTGACCCACTTTCACAACAAATGTTGAAATTTAAAGAAAATCTGCGAAAATACTTGGTTTGGCGGACAAAGTTATGTAAGTCGGGAGAGAAAATTGTGGGGGATATATATATATATATATATTGACGATTTCAGCTTGAAATGACATATGGTCATGTCAAATTTGTATGAGATATGACCAAGGCGTATTTATACAGGTGATAGCACTAGAACAACAACAAATTCGGCAACAACAAAATACATGTAATTTTTTGAATGGTGAGCCATACTGTCAAAGCAAAATCTATGGGATTTGACAGTTTCGGTTACTTTTGAATGAAAAAATTTCAGTCAGCTGGGCTCCTGCTATCACCTTTATAAATACGCCTTGGATATGACATTGTAAATCGACCTAATAGCCTTGTCACACTGCATGCCAAGGCGTATTTATAAAGGTGATAGCAGGAGCCCAGCTGACTAAAATTTTTTTCATTCAAAAGTAACCGAAATTGTCAAATCCTATATTTTGCTTTGACAGTATGGCTCACCATTCAAAAAATTACTTGTATTTTGTTGTTGCCGAATTTGTTGTTGTTCTAGTGCTATCACCTGTATAAATACGCCTTGTACTGTAGTCATCTGACTTCATCAAAAATCCTCATTTACATTTCACCTGTCAAACTCCATACGAAAGAAATCCCAAAAACCCCTATAATGTGAATTTTGGATGTATAACCGATTCATATCTCATGCAGAAAAGGTAGTTATTATTGCCTTTTCACACTAAGCCTGTTCTATTGGGCTTTCTATCTTACAAATAAGAGACTGAGTAAATTCCATACAAATACGAAGCTATTAAACCCAATTGAACAGACCTACGGAAGACGGAATCGAAATCACACTGCCGACGAAAAGAAATAATAATAACTAGCAGACGAAAAGTACAGGAATAATATCCATTTAAATATTGCAATGCATTTCTTATGGGATATAAATTTTTGTGAGGTATGAGAATTTCCACGATACTGCGTTCGGATATACACCCAAAATCAATTTGCTGGCATTTTTGACATTTGTTTATATGGACTTTGAAAGGTATAATCCGTTGAAAATTAATTTTATTATAATAATAATGTGTTGCACTTGTTTTTCTAATATTTAATTTATTTACTCTTTCAACTAAACTAAAATATATTTAAACTACTTTCTAAATTTACATTAGTTTTTGATGGACTACTCATTATCTTATTATCCTGCGATTTCATTACCACCGCTTTGGTAAAATGTGTTTTGGAATGTGTCTTCATTGCTGTATGCTGACGAAAAGCCTGCCCACAAACATTACATTTATATGGCTTCTCTCCGGTGTGAATATAACGATGATGACGCAGTGTGGCCTTTATGCCAAAAGCCTCACCACAAATATCGCAAACATGCTGCTTCACTTTCAAGTGGACCAGACGTGTATGACGTCTTTTGGCGTCCGCATTTAGGAAACGCACATCGCATCCCTCAAAATCACATTTTATACGTTCAGTGTAATTTAGATGTGTTAATTTGTGCTTATTTAGCCCATTTCTGCGTGAGAAGGCCGTGTCACATTCTGTACATTTAAAAGGTTTTACTTTTACTGGATTGTGATGGACCGCTATATGATGCTTTAAATAGTAACGACATTTAAATACTTTTGGACATTGTTCACATTTAAACTGCTCTGCTTCGGTATGTTTATTCTTTATGTGTGCAGCTAAAGATTCGGGACTGGCCGCGAGGAAACCACATTGATCACAAATAACACGTCTTCTATTGGCTGAATCCTCGCTATCGTTGGGATTCGGATGTATAATTTTCATGTGATTCTTAAGTGTTGTCTGCGTTTTGAATTCCTTGTTGCATATTTTGCAGATGCGATTTTCTGGCGGTTTTCCTGTATGATTATCTGCTATGTGCTCAGTGAGATTTTTGTAGAATTTATAGGCCTTACCGCAATCGTTACATTCAAAAGCATTTTTAATACCTTCGTGCACTACCTTGACATGGCCCTCGTAGCGGCGTACTTCGTAGAAGTATTTTTTGCAGGGCTCACAACGATAAAGTGCTTTTTTGGTTGAGCTATTATCGCTATTGTCGCGTGTACCGCCCGATGATTTTTTCTTTTTGTACTTTCGTTTAATTTTACATACTTTAGTACGTCCACGGTTTTGCTTTCCTTGGGTGGTGGTTCTTTTAGATTTCGGCGTTGGTGTTGGAGATTTGATGACGTCATTGGTGACATTCAAGTTGGAACTTTCGTCACATAATTTGTCGGTTTTTGGTGATAAAGGAGATGTGGAACTTTCATCACATAATTTGTCGGATTTTGATGATAAAGGTGATGCGAGCTGCTGGGGATCTTCTATATAATCGTCTGAAGTATTGATGGCTTCAATTTGGTGGACATCTTGAGTTGATGCGTTTGATTGACTGTCTTGATAGAAAGGCGAATTTGTTTCGTATTTTTCAATCTCGCATAAGTCATCGGCTGCTGCTGTTTCAATAAACACTTTATTAGCCTGTAGAAAAAGTGGACGTATGAATTGAAATTTTCATGAATTCTTTGGGAATATCATTTTAATTGCAAAATCTCTCGATATACGATTTTTTATTTGCAAAATATATATTTTTTAAAAATTATTTTAAATACTGCAATAAGTGTAAAATTAAAGAAGAGAATACTTCAAATGGCATGCTTCAATCTGTATATGTTTAGCGTTAGCAACCATTCCAAAGTAAAATATGAAATAATTTTTGAAAAATTGTATCCTTTGGAATTCCTGTGAAGTGGCAACAGGATGAGGGAATGAAAAACTAAAAATGACAACAAACTACATTCTGCTTATAGCTTCAGACGTATCATCCGTTTCAGCGTAACGACTTTTTTGAAAATTGTAGTCGTAGTCGAAAAACGTTTAAAGTGCTTGTTACAGGTCAGATGTGTGAAGTAGAAAAATTGTAACTGTTTTTCGTATTTCCATATGTGTTTAAACGGGTTTTTCGGACAATTGTAAAATATTCCGAATGACAAGTTTAATCATCCGTAAATATTTGGAAAATATTGGACATTGGCTCCTACCACATTTCCTTAAATTGAACCTATAAATAAATAATAATAAGCATATCTGTTTCTGTCATTGAAGGATGCGGACAAGTCAGGAGTACAAACGCTAAGAGGGATAGTATTTGGTAAGCCTGCTTCTACAGCATGCCTTCACCACACTACCAAAGGTCACGCATACATATGCTATATTGTTTATTATTACAAATAGAAATTGCTTACTTACCTCCTCTTCAATATCCGCAGCTCCCATGTCCCATTGCAGTCCTTCTTCTGTAATCCTCCGTAACTTTTCATCATTTTTTATTAACAACTGATAGTGTCTGGCAAAATCTAACCACTTATCAAAACATAAGCGACACAAATTCGGCATATGGGCGTCCAAATCATCATATTCTTCTTCAGCACCATCACCATCGGTTCCCTTTCCTAAACAAACTCCTATCAGATGCTCGACCTCGGGGAATCTAGAGATCACCACACATTTCTTTGAGTCGTCGCCATCGCCGTCACCTTCTCCACATTCTTCTAGTTTCATCAAACACGTTCGGCAATAATATTTTAGATTGCACAAAGCAAGCATAATTTTTTCTTTTCTACCAAAATATACTTGAACGGTACAACAAAAAATGTAAACAAAATTTATGATATCATTCACAATAGCATTATCAGCTGTTTGGTGTCTACTTGTACCCAATGTTTTATTCCACTTATTCCTTTCGTACATAAGCATTCTATTACTAACAAAGTAGTTGTTTTGATTGATTTTCTCGCAGTTGGTTGCAAAAATAATGAATTTTCTGTTTAATATTAATGTCTGTCGCGTTTGTATGCAAAATGAACAATCATACGATTTGCTCAAAGACAAAGATCTGCTGGAAAAGTTCACGTATACCACACGTTTAACGGTAAGTACTTCGTAAATAAATATATTTTTTAAATAACATTTATTCTATTACAACACGTACAGATGAAAAACAAATTGTTTTTTGTAGTAGTTTGTCTCCTCAAAAGCGGAACAGGGTTGCCTGGTGCCTTTTGTTTGATGGCCCAGAATTCATTAACTGTTTTTGTGTGCCAATAACGGGGTTTTTTATTTTTAGAAAAACCTTAAACCATAACAAAATATAGAACATATTGCCCATTTCGTGAAAAACCGTCACATTTATTTATTTATTCATATATATTTATTATGAACTAGCTTTTTGTACGCGGATTCCTTTATCGTTTTGTTTCGCAAAACAATCCTCTATCCAGAAGTTAGCTACTGCAAAATTATCAAACGAATCCGCCCACCGGTTTGGAGTCCTATACGGAACATACAGATACATATCGCTATCCTAATATAAGAAAGACTCAACTAACATTTTTTTAAATCGAGATTTTTGGTTATTTGAACAATTAATAATAATTAACAAAAATCTCGATTTGCAAAAAATGTTAGTTGAGTCTTTTTTATATTAGGGTAACGATATTGATTTATATATACAGTGCGTCTCATTAATATTCGACATTAGCATAGGTGTTCAGGGCAGCTTGAAAACCTATATACAAGATATTACCACACAAATCTGCAATAACGATAAATTAACAAATAATTAAATAAATAATTTCTATTCAATCAAAGAAATGTTTAGATAAAAATAACACAGTACACAGTTACACCTGAACCGGATTATACACGTCCGAAACGGAATTAATTGGCGTTTTCAGTTATTTATATCCACATCCCCCTTCACAGGACTTTAAAATTCCAAAGGATACAATTTTTCAAAAAAATATTTTAAATACTCATTCGCACCCCATGTACAGTTCCGGTTAAAATAATAGCAGCGCACTACAGCTTAGCATACATTTTCATATATTTATTTGTGTGATATTTTTGTATTGTTACTACTGCATTAAATGCTGTGTAATGAGGTTACAAACACAAAATAATTGTTTATTGGTGATATGATTTTAATTGTTTTAGAAATTTCACATTTTGGACTATTCGACATTTTGGATCGGTCAAAATAATAGCAGCATTCAAAAAATCTCAAGAAAAAGGAATTTTATCTAATTTTTTCAATTCGATTTGATGCTCTGAAATGTTATTGTTTTATTTTTCTTCATAAGAAGGGCGAGGAGAGCATTGTGGAGAACAAAATCGAGTTCATACAAAAAGGTTGAAATCTGAGGAAAAATCATATAGTGAAGTTCGATTTTTCCAGTGTTTTCCATTAAAACGATAAGAAATTCAATATTATAAGAAAAAACAAAAACACGTCAAAAAAATCAGTTTATATTACTTACAACCATTCGCCGAATAGTAATGTCCAGTACAAAAAACCCACTTACGCCCGCCACCAAAATAAAAAACGATGTCTGTCCATCTTTGAGAGTTTAAAATGTTCGTAGAATACTAAGAAAACATAATCTGTAAGCCAGACGTCCGAGAAAAGTCCCACTTAAAAATAAAAGATATGTCACAAAAAATTGCAATTCGCAACAACACGCCTGCAGTAGCCAACCAATTGAATCAAAAATTGCTTTATATGGTGGGACAGTCGCTCGACAGTTTGCTAGGCGTCCACAAAACACGGAATACATCTCCAGGTATAGTACCAAAACTGTCAAATAGGGAGGATCAAGCATAATGACTTGGACGTGTTTTTCATATTATGGAGTTAGGTCAATACATTGGCCCAGAACTACTATGGAGTCTGCCCAGTACATCAAAATACTGCCTAATATTATGCTTTTGTATTCAGAAGATGTAATGTCCCTTAAATGAGTCTTCTAGCAGGTCAATTATCCCGAAAACACCACCCGACTTGCAAAAAGGTTGTTTGAAGTCAATAATATCGATGTTATGGAATGGTTCGGGCAGACACCACATCTCAATATAATCAAAAATTTGAAGTGTGATGGCTAAAATGAGATCTTACTAGCAATACTGAAATACAATAACGATATTTGACACGAAATTATAGAGGCATGGTCAAAAATACCGCATGTAAGGTGCAAAATACTAGTTGACTCCAAGAAACGACGTTATGTATCAATATTAAGCAATAATGTCAGTACAACTAAGTGTTAAATTCAAGAAAATGTCGTTATTTAAGTAATTATCCAAAAAAGTTTTCAATTAAAGTGAATTGAAACAAAATATTTTTAGTTTTTATTAGCGCTGCTATTTTTTTGATTGGTCTTATTTTTGACATAAATGGTTCTAATGGCTTAAACTCAAAATTACAAAAACTTAATTTTTTATTTAAAACCATATTAAGAATGGCACAATACCACCTTTCAATCACCGTAAAAACTTTTAGGATTTTCGAAGTAAAACTGATATTTTTCTTTGTCGTTCTTTTTTTATCGCCGCTGCTATTTTTTGACCGCAGCTGTATATATGACAAATAAAAGTGCAGAAATTCATTATTCTGTATATATTATAACGACCATTTTAAGTTTCCACTTAAAAAGTCAAATATGAATAAACTAAATAAATGAACGGGGAAACTTCTGGTTGTCCATGAAATTTTAAGTATTTTTAACATCTACTCTTTAACTTGACACTTATATCGGCTTCATAACCAATAAAACATCTTTTTTAAATGTTATCCTTTAAAACTTTGTAATCCTTTTAAAAGACAACAGCATGAGGAAATGAAAAACTAAAAACGCCAATCATCTGTTTCAAGTGTAATATGGACTGTGTAATATTAAAAAAATGACAAAAAAATTATAATAATTATAATAATCAGTATATCCTATTCAAAGGCCATGACAATTATTAATGAGTTACTACTCCGCCAAAGTATTGAAGAAGCCTACTTCGATATGTAACGTTGGTGTGACTAAAAACTCTAGGTGAAATAATCTGCCAATTCTAACCGTGAAAGACTGTAATCCATGTAACCCGTCCCTCTAGGCATAAGCAACTTCCTACCGCGCACCGAGTGACAAAATTGTAAAAGAGTACGTGAGGACCTGTGAAGTATGAATTTTGTAGAATGAAAACGAACATCCCAAAAAACACCAAACACTTGGACTAATATGATATATATCATATAGTCGACGGAGTATAAATATCGTACTAATCTACTAAAAATTAGTTTAACGTTCACTATGTTATTTTGTGTTGTCTCAGAAGATACTTCAAGACAATATAATAACATATGTTCCAATTATAAAATCATATACATATACTTAAAATCGATGTTGGACATCAATGATTTTTCAAATTTGCTCCGTCATATTATGATATTTTCCCATAATAGTAACATGATTTCATAATCTAACGTTTATTTAAAAAAAATACGAGTATTTTTGGTCACGCTAATAATTAATATCTACGATTTGCATATTAAAAACGTAATATTGTGAATGTGGCATTATCATACCATTTCTTATTCTGAAATGCGATATTCCTTTATTTTTAATGATAATTCTTATTTTTTTATTTTCGAATTCATATAAAAACAATTTTTTCTCAGTCTAGACATTGCGCAATCTTATACATATCATGTACATACGCACATAAACATCTATTTTTTAACGGGCACGGAATCCGCCAACCATTTCATGTACGGCAAATTTCCTCGCTCAATGGGCAGTGTTATAACTTCAGCTACACTGTAGGGATGATTATCACGTACCCACTTTGTCAACTCCTCCAAGTGAATTGTTTGCGTTTTAATCATCATCAAATATTCATTGTCTTCGTTCACTTTACCCTCCCACATATAGATTGACTGTATATTCGGGATAATATTGACACATGCGGCCAATTTCCTTTCAACCAAACCATGAGCTAATTTCTTGGCAATTTTCTCGTCTGGAGTCGTCACAAAGGCCACTGAACTTGTGCCAGATTCATATTTGAACTCATCGTTGGTCGACATGTTTACCGGTGTGGTGGTGCAAGCGGAAGATTCTGGTATTGTAAAAGTTGAAGACTTCGAACATAAATGATTTACAGCAGCGGCGATATATGACGGTCTAGGAGCCAGAAACAAACAAGATGTGGTATAAAATAGTTTCCGTGCGAAACTCATTAAATTATTTCAACAAGTGATAGGATATTGGATTTTATGCAAATGTTGTGATTGATAATAACAACAAATTTATTATTCCAGCTGGTTTCAATGTGAGTTGCCATTGCGCCAAAAAATCACATTTTGCATTCTAATTTTTCCCTATTTTCGGTATAAATATATATTGGGTTTCTAGAACGCAAATATAATATAATTTGGGAATTATATTGATTGATTTATTTAAGTTGAATCTGCAGAATGATGATGCTGTATGAAACCCCAAAACTCTCTAGAAATCATATTTAGACTCATACCTTACCAAAAAGTATAGCAAATTTGTTAAATTTATTAACGGCCAGCCAGTATCTATCAATCACTCGCCAATTGCAAAAATATTTAATAACGGTCGATTTTTCATAATTTCAGATTTCCGAAAGGGACAATTTACCGAAAGTGATATGTTCCAACTGCACAGTTCGCCTAAAAGTAGCACATAAGTTTATTCAAAACGCCCATGAATCCGAAAGCAATTTGAAGAAATTTTTAGCGAAAATCAGCAATGAATTCAAAGAAGTCACTCAAAACTCTAGACAGGAGAAAACAGCAAAGCACAATGAGTCGAGCTGTGAACAAAATCTTACAGAAGATGATATACAAACACTAATACGAGAAGATGAAATGTCAGTCGCCAGTATTTCAGGCTCAAACAAATCAAACGAATATGAAAAATCTAAAGTAAAACGAAAGACGTCGCCAATCAAGGAACCACCAAGTAAAGCCCTCAAAAGAGAAAGCAAATGTGTGGAGCAAGAAAGCGATGCTTTAAAGTTGAAGCGAAAATCGCAGCAAACCACAAAAGTCGTCAAGCAGGAATCTCAAAAAAAGCTTAATTCTTCATATGCCCACTTAAGTGAAGAAATGTTATTGATACATTCGGAAAAGAGTGTCATTGAACTTGAAAATGATGAGGACAATTTTATGGAAAATGAAAATAAAAAGGTAGAAGAAGAGCAAGAGCAAGACCACGTGCATCATCAGGAAGGGGAGCTAGAGGAAGATTTTGAACAGGAAAATCAAGAAGAAGACGATGATATAAACGATGACATACCGGATACCTATGAGATCCGTGACCAGGAAGAAACAAATGCTAGAAACCACGAAACACACAATATCCTAGAGGATCACGATCAATACGAAGATATTGGAAATCACGACACACGGGAGGATACCATAGATAATCACGAAGAAGATGAAGATACCAAACACCATGGCATATTGGAGATGACTATTGCCGATGACGATGTATCTCAGACGTCAACTACCGAATTAACTGAACTGACTTTAGAAGGGAATCAGCTGCATCAATCGCTGGATGAAAATCCCCCGGATATCGAAAATATTGTAGCAAATAACCAACAAGATGGTTATTTGCGTGAATATGAAACTATGATCACCAATCAGAATTGTGAATTACAATATCATACCGATTATATAGAAGAGAACTCAATCGAGGAAAATCCTTTGAAAGACAACGATATAATCTATACGCAAAAGCTTGAAGATGACGAGGAAATTTTTGAGGCCGTCGATGCATCTGAAGATGTTATCAAATATGAAGATGCGATAGAGGAAATGTCATATCAAGAAACGAATATAGAAAGCAATGTAATCGAGCAACGAGATAAAGTTAAAGAGTCAAAGACATTGGTGCGAAAAGAATTGCAGAAACTAAATCGATTCTACTGTGAGCAGTGTAATCGCGACTTTAGCACCAAAACCAATCTCAATCGTCACATGCTATCGCATGAGGGTAACAAGCCACATGTCTGTCCGCAGTGCTCGAAAAGTTTTTCACAAAAATCAACACTTAAGCAGCATATGTACACGCACACAGGTAATTTTTGATCTAGAAAATAAACAAATATGGAATAGTTTTGATTCAGTATAAACTCGGAGAAAAAATTATTGTGTTACTAAATGAACCCCGCCAGGCTGAATTGTAGTTTGAGTAAAATCGGACCATAAATATGAAATTGCATATAAATTGGTTCATGCATTGAAATTTTCTATATAAATCCACACCAGCGCCACATATAAACCTAATCGGGCACCAACCTATGTAACATATGGTGTGAATATGGTTTATGTAGCTTTTATCGTTAAGATCTGATGGTCGGACAAACATATGTACGTTCTTATATATTAAATATATTATTCAATACAACAGAATTGAATTTTTGTAATATTGTCCAATAATAATGAAGACGCGATTTTTATAGATGATTTTTCATATGATGTGTGGGTTTTTTGGGACATTTTCCACATTTTTGGGCAACTTTTCATAGCCGCTTTGCCAATGACCCACAAGCAAATAGGTCACTACGTAAGTTTAGGTAGGGTGGTGCAATTGTATTGGGGACCCTTTGAATACATTGTAATTCCCTTTAATTTGTTTATTACCTTGTGAGTACAAATGAAGCAAATAGAGATGGAGAAAATAATAATAAGGACAGTGTAAAAATAAATGTTAGAAATAAAGAGGTTCCAGTGACAGTATAACTTCCCCTATTCTAGTGGCGAACTCACTTCGGACTCATTTAATCTCCTATCTCATTACTACCAACACATTATTTACATTAAAAAATTAAACCGAACAATTTTTATTTACAGTCCAATATGTAAATACAAATGTGTCGGCTTTTGAAAGCCAGACTTTAAACTGTGGACCCCCACATCCCAGCTTCTGTTAGGCCCCCATTATTCTTCCCGACCAAAGATCAAAATCACTTCAGCAGAGTCTGTGGTTGTAAATATCATTAAAATCGGAACAGACAAAAAGAAATTCCAGATTTATTTCCATACATACAATTTCTCTAATTTCCCTCCACTGTATGACCTTATATGTTTATTAAAAATCTATCTGTTTTTTAATAATTGCAGGCGAGAGACCGTACGTATGTGATGTTTGTACTCGCGGCTTTACTCAGTGTAAAAGTTTAATATTTCATATGCGGCGCCATACGGGAGAAAAACCATTTCAATGTGAATACTGTTTGATAATGTTCCGGCAAAAAGATGCTTTAAGGGTAAGAATCAATAAAAGTTTTTGATTTGAAAACATGCATTAATTTATCGTATCGATGCAAATTTTATCGGGTATATTTGATATCTATATGGACTTATTGAAAATGCTAAAAACACAAGAGACCAAGAATTGTATAAAAGAGACTTACATCCTTTCAAAATAGTAAGTAGTAAAAATGTATGTATTCATTAGGGTGGGTGTTGTATGGACTGCTATCCTACAAATTGTCTTGTCGACGACGCTGACGAAAGAGCGCATTAATAGATGACTATAACAATGTGCTATGCCGTAACATTTTTTACATTTTTTGCAGTCAGAAATTACGGACGGTAGTAAGAAAAAGCGCTTTCAAAGCGCAGAATTAGAACGCTTTGGGAACGCTTATAAAAAATGCTTTTAAAATACTTGTTTTGTAAAATTTAAAATCGTTTATAAAATGAAATGAAAAATCTTCCAATTTTACAACCGTTTTATAAAATTTCCAAAAAAAACTTTGCTGTTCATAAAATTAAATGCGAGACATTTTTATTTCGTTCAGTTTTATTAAAATTATTATTTAATTTATTATCATGAATGCAAAAGTGTTATAGCAATTGTCACATCCTCCCATTTGGTAAGAATAAACTTAACTTCTACCATTTGTATACTAACTACGATACTATTTTCCGATAAATTTCTAACATCTTACAGCCCAATGTTGATAAAGAAATCGGATAATTAAAAAAATCTGTTATATCCCTACCATTCAAAAATCGGCATTATCATTTTGGAGCTTATAGACAGCTCTATTATTCATTTGCAAAGCACTTTAGTAAATATTGTTTCAAAGACGCTTTAAAAACGTCCTAAAATAACATCATTTTGGGGCTAAAATACCATCCTACGACCGTAAATCGGTGTTATCATTTTGAGGCTTTCAGAGCGCTTTATTCTTGACTTCTTCTTTGAGAACGTTTTTCCGTGCGTATTTTTCTATCAACTCTTCCCTTTAGGTGATAGGGGATAGCTATGTTTTGGAGAAAGTGTTGAGGAGGGAAAATTAATGGGGTCCGTATATTACTTAAGCCCTCTGAGGGCAATTTCGAGACATTTTTTGTGCTTTTTGTGTTTTTTTTTTACTCAATCGCCTATACCTATAGAATTATGAAACTAAATAAAGGTTCTCAGAATATGTATTAAATTAAAATAAGTTAAATTACAAAAATTCTATAGCAGCTCCGTAGAACAAACTTAAAATGCCACAATCATAAATACAAAATATGTTAGCTTATTTTGCTGTATTACTTGAATTCATTTAAACGCAGTTCTAATTGATTTTGTTCGGCTGAATCTACCTCATAAGAAGAGAAACCATATTCATGCAAGATAATGGTAGAAAACAATATTATTGTTAAACTTTGTAGCATCACTGTATTATCTAAATCAATGGAGGGAAGAAATACAAAATTATATGAGTTACATAAGGTTTATATTCAAAACGTGAGAGCACATCTCGTATGAAGCCTGTAATCACAATTTATACATATATTCTCTTTTATAATTTAACTTACCATAAGACCATGATTTTGTAAGCGAGTTTTTCATTTAATTTATTTATCCCATTTTATAAAAATAATACTAAAACATTGAAAGTCGAGTGTATTAACTTAAAATATATGCGATAAAATCTGTATAAAATGCCTTTTGCATAATGATGTTAAAAATCACTTCTTATTGGATAATTAATGTAATTACCAAAGGGTGATTCCACTGGAACGGGTGTGACATTTTTGCTTAAATGTGTTTAAATAACTCTCATATTCATTGACTGAGAATTTTACTGCACTGGCAATTGAAAGCGTCAAATCGGAATACTATTGCAAATATAAATTTGACTTTGCATTTTAAATATTGGAAATATATAACAAACTGCAGCGCGTATAACCTTAGCTTCGAAGAAAATCTTGAGGTTTTACTTATTTTCTTGAATTCGATATAGTTTTTCCATTACATGCCTTTATTCATTTTTGCTAATCAAAAGAGTAGTTCATACACTTTCTTCTAAAGTATATGGTACCGTCATCTCTTTATGAATAAAGGAAATATAGGATTTTTAAATTGTAACGGGCGTGACATTTTGACGGAAATTATTTTACGACACCAGTCTATATTTGGAAATGGAATGATCAGGCCTATTGTTGTCATTATTGTTTTTGAAATATAATCAAAAATGTTTTTTTATTTTAAATCATAAATTGATTTTCAATAAAAGGGTCACTTTTCGTGGAATCACCCCAAAGAAATTATACCATTTAAGATTATTTTTTAATAAACCCAAGAAAGGTTCTAAAGCGGAGACTGCAAATTTAACATCATCTTATCACAGATTCCAATTAATCTGATTTATAATAACACAATTAATTTCCTGGACCATCGGTTGGTTAGTTTGCGTGACTCCCAACAAATGATTTCAATTACATTCAGTGTTCTTTGAACAAATGGGCCAGATATCAATCTCTTATTCATATTGAATGAATTACATGTAACTAACATATGCAATCTAAGTATAAATTGAGCAGTTAACAAATAATTTAAACTATTTAGAAACGTTTCCATGCCAAAACTGTTGAGAATTATTCAGAAAAAAATAAGTGCAAATGTGGAAATTATTAACATTATTTGCGACATTAATCCTGTTGATCCTCGAAAACAAGGTAGGATAATAATAATATAACGAATAATGACAATGTAGGATAATATGATTATCATAATTTAGGCAAGCAACTATGCTATCGTTGGCGATGATATGAGCTTCTTTCAGCCCTGTGAACCCCAGGAAAATGATGGTAATACGGATTTAGCCGATTTGGTGCAGTTCCATTTAACACACGACTATGCAGATGACATGGAAACCATAATAACGAGTGGTAATATAACCATCAATGCTGATGTGTCACCTGAGGAATCTATTATGGTAATTATCGATTTATAAAATGGCTACATTTTAAGTACTAGCATTATTTTAGGTGGACATCGAAATATACGAATGGAAACGAGGCCAATGGGTGAATACAGTTTATTCAATGAAACGTCCCAATTTTTGTGTGTCCGCATTTGACCGTAAAGAGTTATGGTACCCATATGTAATGCAATTTCCCGCCGAGGAACGCGTGTGTCCTCCCAATAAAGGTGTAAGTTTAATGTTATTTTATTGAAATGGAAATAATTTTAAAAAATCTATTTTCAGCATGTTTATCACTTGAAAGACATTGGAAACCGTCTAGAATTATTCAATGTTAATGTTCCTGGGGATTTGTCGGGAAAATATAAGGCCACATTTCATTTTGTCGCTGGTGAATATTCGACGTGTATTTCGACTATCGCGAATATTTGGAGAATTTAAGCCCACCGGAAAAATGTAGCCTTTTTAAATAAACCACATCATTTTCAGTTGTTACAACATCAAAATTGCACGTACTTTTTGTATATTTGGAATATAAAGAACCTTATCTAGAATGTAAAGGATTGAGATAAACAAAATACAAAATCGTATTAGTGAAAATACGTGATTTAGAAATTCAAGATCACTTAAATTAATTAATTGTAGAGAAGAAATAATCATTGTATGTATATAAAGTTACGCAAAAAATAAATATAATAATAACTGCACATAATAAATAGAACAAAGCAAGTAATTTAAAATTGCTAAATAGATTTTTAGGGAAGCTTTTCATTTTATAATCACAATTTTTGATATGCGTAACTTTTTAAATGAGACGATTTCAAAAAAAGTTTTTATGTATATTCAGCAATAGTGAAACCAACTTTCCGACCGAGGAACAATGTGATTTTCCAAATAGCAGTGACTTGCCAACATTTATAAAAAACAAAAGAAGCTGATGCGATAAGTGTAATGGTGTAATTATATGTTAAAATATTGTACTATAATATTATAAAAATAATTGTTATAATAAATATGGAAATGAGAAAAAAGAAAACTTAATCCTCTAATAAATCAAACAACAAATTGTTCCATCCACCACCTTCAATGAAACAGATTACATTTATTTAATTTTCATTTCATTTATTCATACAATTCAATAATACTTCAATAAATAACAAACCTTAAATAATAAAAAATAAACTAATATATACATATATAAGAAAAATTAATCTAAAAAGTATTCTTAACCAATCCTTTTTAGATTCACATACTTAAATACCACGTAATAATTGAGCAGTTACCAAATGGCAAGGAAATGTACATTTGCATCATATGTCAAAAGAAATTCAATGCTAAGGCTGATTTTAAAATTCACATGAAAATTCATACGGCAACAACAGAGCCCGCCGATACCAACGAATTTATCACCGACGTATCGATGCAGCAACTGAAAGCACATACATCATCTCATGGCCGGCTACCCTCAGCTATTCGAGAAGAGGACAATCTCGATGCCGCTGTAATGAATGTTTCGGCCTCATCCGCATCAGAACCCCGGCGGGCAAAGAAGTATCAATGTCGTAAATGTTTCAAATGTTTTGCCTTAAAGTAAGTTCGATTCAAAAGAAATGCTAATTTAATAATAATAAATTAATATAATTAATCCATTCGCATCAAACCGATTACAGAAAAAGTCTCATACGTCATATGTCCATCCATTACAATAACACCGAGGAGGATATTACCGAATGCTCAGATTGTGATTTGCAATTTGCCAATGCCGATGAATATCAAGAACATTTGTCCGAACGCCATCAGTTTGCCTGTTCCGCGTGTCCTCAGTTGGTTTTCAAAACTATACAAGATTTAAAAATTCATATGTTTGAGCATGACCTGGATCAGCAGGAGGAAAGCCAGGAACAGCTAGTATAAAATAATGGCAACACAAACTAAACTTTAAATTTATATTTCATTTCATTTATTTCTTCATGACTTGTAATTGTAAGACCATTGGTCGTTATAAAATAAATTACAAAATACTAGCAGTATTAAAAGAAACTACTCGACTAAATGTAGAATAATAACGAAAAATCTTAAAAAAATATTTAACGAAACCGAAATAAAGTAAAAAAAGAAGAGTTTCAAAGAATACGAATAATTCCATAATTCCGAATAATTCCAGAACATAAGTTTTAACGTATTTCAATTGAATTATATAACCGAAAGGAATGTTAAAACCGAAAACCGATTAACCGGTATTAACTCCGACACCGTTCACCGGTTTTTTTAATTGTCACTTTCGACAAACCGGGGAAACCGATGTTTTTATGTCGGTTAACCGGTTTTTAAATTACAAAACATTTGCGTTTCGTGGATATATTCTACAATAAAAATACGCAAGAAAATCATGGCTCTCACATGATTTGTTTACTAATATATTTCCGAATATAAACTGAACTGACCTCTTAATAGTTAAGATTTTCCCACAATATTGATTAAATTAAAAAAAATCGGAAAAATAATAATAGTAACAGCGAAAAGTATAAAATTTGAGAACACTCTTACTAGTTTACAATTAAGAGACTTGATAAGGTGGCAACGTTGCTAACCAGTGGTTTTCAAAGATAATGGAAATACATAGATAAAATAGTTGTAGTTGTAACCAAGACCACTAGGTGGCGAATGTGTAAAAAGTACATTCTATTTCACTCAAAGTACATTCTAATTCACTCAATTTTGTACTCTCTTTCGCTTATAATACTGACAATTTAAAGAAAACGAATGAAGTAAAAGTTACTTCCAATGACTTTTGTGGTTTACGTCAAATACCACACTTCAGTTTATTTAATTTGCTTTTATTTTCCATTTATTGCAGTTTTTAGAAAAAAGGGAAATTTTCTCTCCAAAATGGTATTCAGTGCCATCTAAATAATTGTCTTCGTACTACGCATTTCTATGAGAGTTTTGTTTAATCTATATATTTCCATTATCTTTGTGGTTTTTCATTAATGGATTAACAAGAACATCTGGCAACACAACTAAGAGAGTAGTAAGCTACTTTCTTGTTAAGCGAGTAAATTCCATACAAAAATTAAGCTAGTAAGCCCAATCGAACAGGCCTAATATAAATATATGTATCAAAAGAAATTTTCAAAAAAATATATCCATCATTTGACTTACACTGGATAATAATTATCCAGGCTAAGTCAAAAATTTTTAACACAAAATTATTTTTTCAAAATTTGTTTTCACACACACATTGATATTGCTTTTGGCGACAATTTTAAAAAAGAATTTTTTATTTTGAGTGAAATTTTAACATTTTATTTAGATTTTTGTTATCGCAGCTTAGATATCCAGTCTTAAAAAACCATAATAAAGAGAATACTCGAATTCCACATTTGAGACATTTCTTAGCATACAAGAAGAAAATGGCAACACTATCTATAATAAAGGGTGATTTTTTAAGAGCTTGATAACTTTTTTTTTTAAAAAAAACGCATAAAATTTGCAAAATCTCATCGGTTCTTTATTTGAAACGTTAGATTGGTCCATGACATTTACTTTTTGAAGATAATTTCATTTAAATGTTGACCGCGGCTGCGTCTTAGGTGGTCCATTCGGAAAGTCCAATTTTGGGCAACTTTTTCGAGCATTTCGGCCGGAATAGCCCGAATTTCTTCGGAAATGTTGTCTTCCAAAGCTGGAATAGTTGCTGGCTTATTTCTGTAGACTTTAGACTTGACGTAGCCCCACAAAAAATAGTCTAAAGGCGTCAAATCGCATGATCTTGGTGGCCAACTTACCGGTCCATTTCTTGAGATGAATTGTTCTCCGAAGTTTTCCCTCAAAATGGCCATAGAATCGCGAGCTGTGTGGCATGTAGCGCCATCTTGTTGAAACCACATGTCAACCAAGTTCAGTTCTTCCAATTTTGGCAACAAAAAGTTTGTTAGCATCGAACGATAGCGATCGCCATTCACCGTAACGTTGCGTCCAACAGCATCTTTGAAAAAATACGGTCCAATGATTCCACCAGCGTACAAACCACACCAAACAGTGCATTTTTCGGGATGCATGGGCAGTTCTTGAACGGCTTCTGGTTGCTCTTCACTCCAAATGCGGCAATTTTCTTTATTTACGTAGCCATTCAACCAGAAATGAGCCTCACCGCTGAACAAAATGTGTCGATAAAAAAGCGGATTTTCTGCCAACATTTCTAGGGCCCATTCACTGAAAATTCGACGTTGTGGCAGATCGTTTCGCTTCAGTTCTTGCACGAGCTGTATTTTATACGGTTTTACACCAAGATCTTTGCGTAAAATCTTCCATGTGGTCGAATAACACAAACCCAATTGCTGCGAACGGCGACGAATCGACATTTCACGGTCTTCAGCAACACTCTCAGAAACAGACGCAATATTCTCTTCTGTACGCATTCGTGTGGTTGGTTTAATGTCCAATAAAGTAAACTGAGTGCGAAACTTGGTCACAATCGCATCAATTGTTCGCTCACTTGGTCGATTATGTAGACCATAAATCGGACGTAAAGCGCGAAACACATTTCGAACCGAACACTGATTTTGGTAATAAAATTCAATGATTTGCAAGCGTTGCTCGTTAGTAAGTCTATTCATGATGAAATGTCAAAGCATACTGAGCATCTTTCTCTTTGACAACATGTTTAAAATAAAAGACGATGATAGATTAATGCAACTCTGCGTACACCTTAAATAGCTGAATAGAAACGTTGGAAAGGGATAGACATATCAATAAATACGGCCAGAAGTAATTGCTGTTCGAATTAGAGTTGTAACAATACTGGGTACCGGATACTCGTTGCCACAGAGGGCATATAAAGGGTGTTTTTTTATTGAGGTATAGAACTTCGAATTGAAATAAAACACAAGAAAATCGTTTTAATGTCCATCAATTTGGCTTTATTGGAAGGATAATTTTATGCCATTAATTTTTGAATATGATTACGGGCATGTGGCCGCCGCGGCTGGCTCGAATATAGCCAATTCTACAGGTCCAATTTTTCCACTTTGCTCTACATCGGCAATTGTTTCTTCGGTGCGCACTGTTCGACGTCTCTGCGGATGCGTATTATCACATAGAGTAAACGTAGTGCGAAAACGATCCATGGTTAACCGAATTAATTGCTCTGATGGACGATTATGTCGACCATAAAATGGACGGAGCTTGCGGTGAACTTCGCGAACTGAACCATTACTTTCGAAATAAATTTGCACGATTTGCAAGCGTTGTTCTTTTGTCAACCTGTTCATGATGAAATGGCAAACCAAACTAAATATTAATCACTTGACAGCTGACAAAATGGCCGCCAGTTAAAAAAGTGATGCCAACTTAAAGTTCTATACCCCAATAAAAAACAAAATTTATGAAATATGAGAATTATCTTTTAGATTTTTTAATTAGGTACAGCAGAAATACGGACGCGACAAAACGGACGTTACAAATATTTCCACGCGTAGTAAAAAAGTAGTAATTTTCGTTATAACACTTCAAATATTTAATACAAATAAAAGAGAACAAATTAAAGTTGTCGAAATAAGGAAAAAATAAAGTTTAAAGCAATTTGGTTTCATTTTTTTCGGTAGACCTCTTTTGGGATATGTAATTCATGCATTTTCGTTTGTTTTCGTACTTTTCATTTAGGATAATTATATTTTTCTAGGATTTAAATGTAGTAGCCTACTTGCGTATTTGTAAAGGGTGATTTTTTAAGAGCTTGATAACTTTTTTTAAAAAAAAACGCATAAAATTTGCAAAATCTCATCGGTTCTTTATTTGAAACGTTAGATTGGTCCATGACATTTACTTTTTGAAGATAATTTCATTTAAATGTTGACCGCGGCTGCGTCTTAGGTGGTCCATTCGGAAAGTCCAATTTTGGGCAACTTTTTCGAGCATTTCGGCCGGAATAGCCCGAATTTCTTCGGAAATGTTGTCTTCCAAAGCTGGAATAGTTGCTGGCTTATTTCTGTAGACTTTAGACTTGACGTAGCCCCACAAAAAATAGTCTAAAGGCGTCATATCGCATGATCTTGGTGGCCAACTTACCGGTCCATTTCTTGAGATGAATTGTTCTCCGAAGTTTTCCCTTAAAATGGCCATAGAATCGCGAGCTGTGTGGCATGTCGCGCCATCTTGTTGAAACCACATGTCAACCAAGTTCAGTTCTTCCATTTTTGGCAACAAAAAGTTTGTTAGCATCGAACGATAGCGATCGCCATTCACCGTAACGTTGCGTCCAACAGCATCTTTGAAAAAATACGGTCCAATGATTCCACCAGCGTACAAACCACACCAAACAGTGCATTTTTCGGGATGCATGGGCAGTTCTTGAACGGCTTCTGGTTGCTCTTCACTCCAAATGCGGCAATTTTCTTTATTTACGTAGCCATTCAACCAGAAATGAGCCTCACCGCTGAACAAAATTTGTCGATAAAAAAGCGGATTTTCTGCCAACATTTCTAGGGCCCATTCACTGAAAATTCGACGTTGTGGCAGATCGTTTCGCTTCAGTTCTTGCACGAGCTGTATTTTATACGGTTTTACACCAAGATCTTTGCGTAAAATCTTCCATGTGGTCGAATAACACAAACCCAATTGCTGCGAACGGCGACGAATCGACATTTCACGGTCTTCAGCAACACTCTCAGAAACAGACGCAATATTCTCTTCTGTACGCATTCGTGTGGTTGGTTTAATGTCCAATAAAGTAAACTGAGTGCGAAACTTGGTCACAATCGCATCAATTGTTCGCTCACTTGGTCGATTATGTAGACCATAAATCGGACGTAAAGCGCGAAACACATTTCGAACCGAACACTGATTTTGGTAATAAAATTCAATGATTTGCAAGCGTTGCTCGTTAGTAAGTCTATTCATGATGAAATGTCAAAGCATACTGAGCATCTTTCTCTTTGACACCATGTTTAAAATAAAAGACGATGATAGATTAATGCAACTCTGCGTACACCTTAAATAGCTGAATAGAAACGTTGGAAAGGGATAGACATATCAATAAATACGGCCAGAAGTAATTGCTGTTCGAATTAGAGTTGTAACAATACTGGGTACCGGATACTCGTTGCCACAGAGGGCCTATACAAATACGCATGTAGGCTACTACATTTAAATCCTAGAAAAATATAATTATCCTAAATGAAAAGTACGAAAACAAACGAAAATGCATGAATTACATATCCCAAAAGAGGTCTACCGAAAAAAATGAAACCAAATTGCTTTAAACTTTATTTTTTCCTTATTTCGACAACTTTAATTTGTTCTCTTTTATTTGTATTAAATATTTGAAGTGTTATAACGAAAATTACTACTTTTTTACTACGCGTGGAAATATTTGTAACGTCCGTTTTGTCGCGTCCGTATTTCTGCTGTACCTAATTAAAAAATCTAAAAGATAATTCTCATATTTCATAAATTTTGTTTTTTATTGGGGTATAGAACTTTAAGTTGGCATCACTTTTTTAACTGGCGGCCATTTTGTCAGCTGTCAAGTGATTAATATTTAGTTTGGTTTGCCATTTCATCATGAACAGGTTGACAAAAGAACAACGCTTGCAAATAGTAAGCCCAATCGAACAGGCCTAATATAAATATATGTATCAAAAGAAATTTTCAAAAAAATATATCCATCATTTGACTTACACTGGATAATAATTATCCAGGCTAAGTCAAAAATTTTTAACACAAAATTATTTTTTCAAAATTTGTTTTCACACACACATTGATATTGCTTTTGGCGACAATTTTAAAAAAGAATTTTTTATTTTGAGTGAAATTTTAACATTTTATTTAGATTTTTGTTATCGCAGCTTAGATATCCAGTCTTAAAAAACCATAATAAAGAGAATACTCGAATTCCACATTTGAGACATTTCTTAGCATACAAGAAGAAAATGGCAACACTATCTATAATAAAGGGTGATTTTTTAAGAGCTTGATAACTTTTTTTTAAAAAAAAAAGGCATAAAATTTGCAAAATCTCATCGGTTCTTTATTTGAAACGTTAGATTGGTCCATGACATTTACTTTTTGAAGATAATTTCATTTAAATGTTGACCGCGGCTGCGTCTTAGGTGGTCCATTCGGAAAGTCCAATTTTGGGCAACTTTTTCGAGCATTTCGGCCGGAATAGCCCGAATTTCTTCGGAAATGTTGTCTTCCAAAGCTGGAATAGTTGCTGGCTTATTTCTGTAGACTTTAGACTTGACGTAGCCCCACAAAAAATAGTCTAAAGGCGTCAAATCGCATGATCTTGGTGGCCAACTTACCGGTCCATTTCTTGAGATGAATTGTTCTCCGAAGTTTTCCCTCAAAATGGCCATAGAATCGCGAGCTGTGTGGCATGTAGCGCCATCTTGTTGAAACCACATGTCAACCAAGTTCAGTTCTTCCATTTTTGGCAACAAAAAGTTTGTTAGCATCGAACGATAGCGATCGCCATTCACCGTAACGTTGCGTCCAACAGCATCTTTGAAAAAATACGGTCCAATGATTCCACCAGCGTACAAACCACACCAAACAGTGCATTTTTCGGGATGCATGGACAGTTCTTGAACGGCTTCTGGTTGCTCTTCACTCCAAATGCGGCAATTTGGTTTATTTACGTAGCCATTCAACCAGAAATGAGCCTCACCGCTGAACAAAATTTGTCGATAAAAAAGCGGATTTTCTGCCAACTTTTCTAGGGCCCATTCACTGAAAATTCGACGTTGTGGCAGATCGTTTGGCTTCAGTTCTTGCACGAGCTGTATTTTACGCATTCGTGTGGTTGGTTTAATGTCCAATAAAGTAAACTGTGTGCGAAACTTGGTCACAATCGCATTAATTGTTTGCTCACTTGGTCGATTATGTAGACCATAAATCGGACGTAAAGCGCGAAACACATTTCGAACCGAACACTGATTTTGGTAATAAAATTCAATGATTTGCAAGCGTTGCTCGTTAGTAAGTCTATTCATGATGAAATGTCAAAGCATACTGATCATCTTTCTCTTTGACACCATGTTTAAAATAAAAGACGATGATAGATTAATGCAACTCTGCGTACACCTTAAATAGCTGAATAGAAACGTTGGAAAGGGATAGACATATCAATAAATACGGCCAGAAGTAATTGCTGTTCGAATTAGAGTTGTAACAATACTGGGTACCGGATACTCGTTGCCACAGAGGGCATATACAAATACGCATGTAGGCTACTACATTTAAATCCTAGAAAAATATAATTATCCTAAATGAAAAGTACGAAAACAAACGAAAATGCATGAATTACATTCCCAAAAGAGGTCTACCGAAAAAAATGAAACCAAATTGCTTTAAACTTTATTTTTTCCTTATTTCGACAACTTTAATTTGTTCTCTTTTATTTGTATTAAATATTTGAAGTGTTATAACGAAAATTACTACTTTTTTACTACGCGTGGAAATATTTGTAACGTCCGTTTTGTCGCGTCCGTATTTCTGCTGTACCTAATTAAAAAATCTAAAAGATAATTCTCATATTTCATAAATTTTGTTTTTTATTGGGGTATAGAACTTTAAGTTGGCATCAGTTTTTTAACTGGCGGCCATTTTGTCAGCTGTCAAGTGATTAATATTTAGTTTGGTTTGCCATTTCATCATGAACAGGTTGACAAAAGAACAACGCTTGCAAATCGTGCAAATTTATTTCGAAAGTAATGGTTCAGTTCGCGAAGTTCACCGCAAGCTCCGTCCATTTTATGGTCGACATAATCGTCCATCAGAGCAATTAATTCGGTTAACCATGGATCGTTTTCGCACTACGTTTACTCTATGTGATAATACGCATCCGCAGAGACGTCGAACAGTGCGCACCGAAGAAACAATTGCCGATGTAGAGCAAAGTGTTGAAGAGGACCCGAATGAATCGATTCGCCACGGTGCACAGCAATTGGAAAAATTGGAAAATTGGACCTGTAGAATTGGCTATATTCGAGCCAGCCGCGGCGGCCACATGCCCGTAATCATATTCAAAAATTAATGGCATAAAATTATCCTTCCAATAAAGCCAAATTGATGGACATTAAAACGATTTTCTTGTGTTTTATTTCAATTCGAAGTTCTATACCTCAATAAAAAACACCCTTTATATATGGAAAAACAAATTCCTTTTTTTTCTAGCGTCCGTTTCAATGTAAAATTGTTTATATTTTTTGTACTAAATCCTGACGATATATTTTTAAAATGGCTAAAAAGGCTTATCGACTTTTTCTGTTTCTTTCTTGTTTTTGGCGTAGTTTAAGGCGTGCGAATGTCGCGTCCGGGCCACTGAGAGATGCCCATATGCAAAAATAAGTAAGACCGGTTCAGATTTATATATCCTATGTAAATGTCTCTCGTCGACTTTTTACTAATTTACAACAGCCGATGGAAGTATATGATAATACTTCCAAAAGTCGATTTTTTGCTCCAACTATATATCCCTCACTTTTGGGATGGGTGCTTTTTTTGGGTGTTGCTTCAAATGTTGATATACATTTCAACTTTGCTCGAGACATGCATGTTTCGTATATTAAGTTCATTGCGTTTTGGCCTTTAACGCTATCGAGTACTCACTTCAAAAAGTATTGATTGAAGTAGCCATTATTTACATCTCTAGTTCGCTTACAAATCAGAGATGCAAAAATTGGCAGCACAAATAATGCTACTACAATAAAATAAACAAGGTAAAGTCAAGCCATCAGCTGATTCACAATTTTTTATTGGGTGATGCTCACTGTACTGTCAAATTCACACATGACATTTGAATGTTTGTTTACTTTCTGCTATTGCCAAAATTTAAAAATACAAAACTATTTATTTCAGTGCTTCCACAACGGGGTGTTGCTGGAAGCATTTATTTGTTAGTAGTTAAAGAATGGCCACTGAATTGTAGTCACGCGCTGTGAGGGTTTTGTAGCTTATTTAATAGTTGATAATATGAGGAGTTTATTTTTTCAGTACGAAAAGTAGTACTCACATGTAGTTACCAAATAATTAAAGGTTGTCATTTGCTTTTTTTTCATTGTTAAATATTTTATTTATTGATTTTTTTAATTTATTTAGAAAAATAAGAAATGTCAAAAACTACTTAGCTTATCTAATAGGGAGTACTGAAGTATTTAGAGATCATTACTATTGGCTAATTTCCACAATTGCTCATTTGTTTTTTCGGAAAATCCGTGGTCGCTCCTTTTCCTATTCAGCACATTACCTTTTTTTACAACCCTGCGTACTACGCTGATTTGCTGAAAAACCTTACTTCAGTTAATCACATACATCTTTCTTCTGGCGAACGTACAAAATGGCTTGTGCACTTGCGACCGACGTTGTGTTCGTTGTCGTTCGTTGCCATCGTAAGTTGTTGTGTCCGCTAAAATATTTTTCTTGATTTAAAAATATAAAATATATATAATTAAATACACTGAGAGAGAGAGAAAGAGACACATCGCATCGAGAGAGAAGAGATTAAAAAGAAATATTAAATCTTTGCAACATTTGAAATGCAATTTAACAAAAGAATAAATGAATTTATAACGAAACACGTTTATTATGCAAATTATGAATTATTTTTTTAAATTTCATTTTTGTCTAAATGAAATGAAATACCACACACAACAATTTATGAAAGAGAGCACACACGCATAGGGGCAGCCAAGCAATATTTTTTCTTAAAAAAAGTTATCCGAGTGTTCATCATCAAATGATAAAATGTTTTATTTCTTAATTCAACTTAACTACTAAACAAACTACAATTGCAAGACCTTTTTATTTTAATTTGAATTCGATAGCAGGAAATATAGAAGATATTCACTTAATTATTTTTTGTTACGAACGGATGAATAATAATAATAAAAAGAAGAAGCAGCATTTCATTCGTTTCGTTTTTTCGAATTGAATCGCGTATATTTGCTGTGTGGTGCTTGCTTTTGTGTCTTCGCACGGTCGCGTAACGCCGCTGAGGCAAAAATTCAACTGTCTACACAAAGTAAACGCTCGTTTGTTCGTTGCTCGTTAATGTTATAGAGTATTTACTCTCTTCTAAAACGGTAAAAACAAGAACAACAAATAGCCGATTTGCCAAACGATTGGTGGATGTTTGTGTGCGTGCGTGTGTGTTATAAAGAACCAAATAAACGAGAAACCAACAGTGAGAAGCAGCAGAAAGTCTGCCAGTGCCAAAGAGCAAAACAGAGAGAGAGTGAGTGAGTGCTTGCGTGCAATGGAAACAAAGTGTTTTAAGTGAGAGGGAGAGAAAAATTTTAAATAAGAAGAAAAAAAAAGAATTAGTTTATTCCTCACTATTTTATTTTCGACTTATCATGCTACTCTCTTTGATGAGCTTAAATATTTATGATTTAACGAATGTACTGTTATTTTTGCGTTTATTTTTATAATTAGCAACAACATAAAAAGCAAGAAAAAAACGTAATGAAAATTAATCTTATTTAAAAAAGAAGTAATATAAAGACAAACACTTGAAAAACAAGGCGTTGGAATTCTTTTTGATACTCCCGTACTCCCCGTCAACTTCGGAAATTGTACTCCAGCGGAGGTAGCAAAGCAAGTGCTAAAATCCCCAGAATAAAAAGGTGATTTACAATTTTATTTTCAATATTTAAGTAGTATTCGAATGATTAGCTTTAGCTATTGATTATGAAATAAATGTGATAAATGAAGAAAGCAGCAACAGAAAATTAATTCAACGAAATAACGAAGCTTTTGGTGTCTCTTACAAGAACAACAACAGAATAGAAAGAACTACTAATATTCCTTCAATTGATTTCTCACACTGATTATTCATTCTTTTTATATATTGTATGTATGCTCTATTCGAATATTCTGTTATTTTTGTTTTTACTTTTTTCTTTTCTTTATTACGTTTTCTTGTTCTTTTCTACCTTCCGTCCGTTCTCATTTCTAGTAATTGTGTGTGCTCATTTCCCCGCAATTGTATTTATGCTGCTCCGCATTTGGCATATAGATGTCATCATGATCGATGCATTTTTAATTTTTTGTTCTTACTTTTTTTTTCATTTGTTGTTATTAAGAAGAAGAAAGGATTGGTTCAAAGTTTTGAAGGGGTTTACGATTATTTTTAATATGATGTAAGAAGTACGATGATGTAATGTTGTTGTTCTATTCCCGAACAATTGTTAGCACTAACAGAAAGAATATTGAATTTTTCCTCAATTTTCATCATGATTTGTAAATGTGAGTCCGTTTGAGGATTATCAAATGTATGTGTCCGACTATACTATACTTTAATCCTCATATTGTATTCATTAAGTAATGAGTCAGTCAGTATTCGCGATGTACTTCATGGCCTGACCTTGATGTGGTGTTGTTAGCCATTCAATTGGGTTTTTAGTGTCGTTTTGCATGTTTAATTAAACAATCAATTAAATATGTCTAGTAATTAGACAGATGATGATATACATATACTGAGCTTTTCTTAAAGGACGTTTATGACAGATAATATCAGTTTGAATGCATTAAGTTTCCTTTGGGAGGGGGTGGCTTAAATATGTTTTGCTTAATATCCAATTACTCATTTTATGGACATCCCAATTATTAGTAAAGACCAGGGTTGCCAATTTTTGTTATATTAGCTATAATTGTGCACAACACTACTCGTACGTTAAACGTTATATTCTAAACTGCGCCTACGGTTGTGCCCACGTTTAAGGCCCGCTCACATCAAAGCTTCGGTTTTTCGAATGAAGTGGTGTGAAAAATAAATGACCAAAGTTTTTATACACTCCACGAGAGTGTGCATTTGTTTGTGCAAATACATTTTGTTTCAATTTTCTCGACATGTTCTACTAACTATGACAAAGTTTTTACGCTTTGGTTTTGTGAGATAACCGTTCTACTTGTGAATTTATTTTAAAATTTATGTTTAAAAAGGAGTAAACGCCGCTATGCATTTAAGAATACGTTGGTATTTGACTTGGATATTCAAGTTTTAACTAAAATAAAATTTTTGCAAAAAATGTTTTGGTCATTCCAGTTGATATTTATCAACATTGAAAAAATATAGTTTAATTAAAACTGAAAAATCCGGTTTTTTTTCTACTTACTTAACGTGCATAGAATGTATTACTATTACATTTTTAAACTTGACGTGTCATTATTGCATCCCAGTGATTGTTCTAATTCGGGACATCCCCAGTGCTTAATTTACAGGTTAGTAAGTGGTGATACTGCACATCTCACTTGCTAACCTGCACGATTTGATCAAGAAACTCTCAAGTATGTAATAGATAAACGAGCAAAAGCTGAAAATAAACCTCAGATTGCACAAAACCTAAGCTTGTATTATTTTCAATGTAATTTATTTTTGTAGCAACAATAATTTGTACAGAGATCAACGCAAGTTCGCGATGTGTTTTGTGTGTTAACGGCCCGAGTCTCTTATGGTCGGTCGTTAACAATAAACAAAATATACTCAAAGCCTTTTTTCACTACATGCGAAATCAATCGATTTCAACTTGAAATGATTGTGAAATTTGTATGGGATCTGACATTTGGTAATCTGGATATTATTTCAAATATAAATATGTCTTACCGTTTTAAATATTGGAGATATACCACAAACTAGAGCGTCAGGTTTTACTTATTTTCTTGAATTCGAAAATTTTCTTCCATTACATGACTTTATTCATTTTTGCTAATCAAAAGAGTAGTTCATACACTTTCTTCTAAAGCATACGTTACCGACATCTCTTCATGAATATAGGAAATATAGGATATTTAAATTGTAACGAGTGTGACATTTTGAGTCTATATCTGGGTAAGGAAATTATCAGACCTATTGTTGTCATTATTTTTTTGAAGTAGAGTCAAAAACATGTTTTATGAAAAGTATAAACATTACGAATATTTATCAGTGTTTTTTATAATCATAAATTGATTTTGAAATTTTGCCGAAAAAAGGGCCACTTAACGTGGAATCACCCATTTGTAAATCAAGTATATGTCAGTTCAGCTAGATTTCGCATGCAGTCTGAAAAGGCTATCAAGATAACTATAGGCTACAGTTATAGTTGTCAGTTTGTGTGGAGTTTGACAGTAACTGGGGTCTCGCAAGTAAACAAATGAAACACAACATTTATTGGTAATATTTTTTTGTCATTTCTAACACTATCCATATTACACTTGAACCAGATGATATATGTCTGAAACTATAGGTGAAATGGAGTTAATTGGCTTCTTTAGTTTCCTCTTCCTGTTGTCCTTAAAAATACTACAAAGTTCCGAAGGATACAATTTTTCAAAATTTATTTTAGGTACATATTCTCACCATATGCCACATTAAAAACGAGAATCTGTGCTAAAAATACTTTTAGTTTTAAATTTCAATTTCAAGTTTTCCCTCTTTAAAAGTAACATTTGTAAAAATAAACTAAACAAATGTCAAATTTGTATGTGGAATTTGACATTTATAAATCTATCTTATGACATCGAAAATGAAAATCGATCATATGTCATAGATTTCGCATGTAGTGTGAGAAGGCTATAAGGTGTAAACTTGAAATGATATGGTGCGAATTAATATTTAGATTTTTTTTGAAAGAATTGATCCTTTGGAACTTTCGAAACCTGTAAGGGCAACAGGATGAGGAAATGAAAAACTAAAAACGCCAATTAACACTATTTTACCTCTAGTTTCATACGTATATCAACCGGTTCAAGTGTAATGACTTCTTTTAAATTGTCGTACGGTGTAAACGATTATAAATAAGAGACAATCTTAGCAAACAAGTGCAACCAAAACACGTCCCTGACACCTTGTGTGAAACATGATGTCAGGTTGATGTTGTTTGGAGTTTCTTTTTTTTTTTTGGCAAATTGCTACATCTGGAGATGGCAACCCTAGCAGAGCATGACGCGCCAGTAATGAAAAATGTCAAAATTTTTTTTTTTCCACAACGCATCCATACACTTGGTGGTTACTCAATTTTCGTAAACTGAAGAATACAACGAAAGAGTAAATAGAGAAATCTCTGTTTATTTACTACGATTTTTTAAATGAATAATAATATTGTAGTACCTATGTATGTAGGTGAGTATAAAAATCGATTTAGCACAAAATTGGTGGGGCGGCATCCAAAGGAAAGTTAAAATAAAAACAAAGCGAAGATATAATAATACAATACAAAATTAAATAAAATTATCAATCTTTACACAGAGACGATGAAAGTAGTGAGGCTTGGTTTAGTAGGAAGTACCATGTCATTATGGCAAGTACCACCGACCGCACTCACCAAGGCTATTTTCTGTGAACCTGTGTGAACAACGCGTTGACGTGGGGATACAAATGATGATGTTCTTTCTCTACGAGGTCTAAATAGCACAGGGTTAGGGTGTGATGGTTGGTTCATAGCGAACCTAATATCTATGTTTCCAAAGTACACAAGAAAATGACGTCATGACTGTGTAATGCACTCGATTTCATTGAATTTTCATACATATGTACATATAAGCACACATTGGCATTCAGAAGTTTAAAACTTCATCGCTCAAGTTGGTTGTTGGTTGAGTCACGCCTTTTGGTGGTCGTCTCTTCATTTAGTTTCAAAATTTCACAGGCTCACAGTAAATGTGAGAACCAACCAACCAACCAACATCTTACCATTTATATTTGTATATTTTTCGCTAAGCAATGGAGGAAGAAACAGACACCAAATATTTTTTATTTGTTTAGAAACCCCCTAATTTTTTTTTGCTAACTCCCCATGAGTATTGTGCGGCGGGGTCGCTTGTCCGAATTAATTTCTTCCTCTTTGTTCTCCTCGAGTTTTTTCTGCTTTACCGCCAGCCAGACACACACTAGAAAAAGCGAAAATTAAAAGAAGAAAAAAAAAAACATAAAAATGCGTTTATAATACATATCAACACAGTATTTGTGCATGCTTTTTTTTAGTAAAAGTAATGTGTATTTGTAAAGGGGATGGTGTTGTTGAGGGGAGGAGAGGAGAGGACAAACACCAAAACAAAAGAATTTCAACGGTGTGTGTTGTTATTGTATCATCGGTCGGTATGGTGTTTAGCTGCTGCTGCTGCTTCTTCCACTTCGTACGCTCGTTCGGTCGGTCGGTCTTCTTCTTTTTCTCTATGAAAAATTAACAACAACAGCGAAAAAGAAAAAACGAAAATCAAATGGCGACCACGCCGTTTTTGTGTTCGTTTATCGTCGTTCACAGACCAGCTTTTATCGTCGAATTCTTTGTAGAGGCTGCTGGCATAGCAGCCAAAGACTAAAAATTATAAACGTTCATTTGCTCAACGGAACATGGAAAATCAAAAATGCTTTTTTCAACGTTTCTCGTTTCTGTTTCATCCACCACACAGGCAAACGCGCAAACAAAAGAACCCGAACAAGTTTTTGTGTTGTTGTTGCTGTTTTTATTAGATTGCGCTCTCCTCTCTTGTTCTCTGAATCATGAATATTTTCTCTCGCATTTGTTTTGACTCATTGCTCTCATCAGATACTTGGCGGCAGATAAAGATACTTTTCTCTGAGTTTCTTTTCGACTGTAATTTTTAGAATTTTCTCGTTGAAATTTTTATTCTTTCAGTTTCGTTTAGTTCGTCGTTTCGTAGCCGATATTCTTTTTGTTCTTTTAGTTTTATTGCTGTTTTTTCGTTTTTCGTTTTTAATTTTGTTGTTTCTTATTTCAATTAGTGATGTAATTAGTATAGAGATATCCTAAATTTTGTCAAATATTTAGACTCTGTTATCTAGTCCCTCATACATCATTATTAACCTCGTTCCTTGTTCCAACAAATAAAGTGGGCCCGGCCCGGCCCGTTTTTTTTTTGGTATATCCATCCTATTCTTTGTTCCGTTCATTGGATGGACGACGTTTTTCTGTAATTAGGTCGCCGACGTTTGGTGATACGCGCCTCGTAAAATGATTTCATTTTTACAGAACAACGTAATTTGATTTAAATTGTATTTGTGTGCATGCATACATACATCTATCGTCACATGAAATGCAAAAGGGCGTAACAAAGCATTTCTTAATTTAACAGGAGGAGCAAAAAACTTAACAATAGACGGCAGCTATTGGGGTTACAATAATAGGGCGTTCAGACACACCAAATCTTTGCGTAAAATGCGAGATATTCTGTTTCACATACTCTAGAAATTTTTGTGCAAAGTGGCGTTTTGCGCAATTAGTTTGTGTGTTTTAAATGTTCTAAGACCTTTTAGACGAACAAAATATTTGCGCTAAAAGCGCTTTGCAATATATTTCGCATACATGGGGCGACAGTAGAGTATGTAAAACGTATTGTCTCCGAATTTTCTTAATAAGGGGTTTAGACATACCAAATATTTTTACAAGCGTCTGTTTTCACAAAACCGATTATTCACCACACACATCTGATTTACAACCACGCAATAGATTTGTACTAAACCTGGCAAACGTCAGCTACAAATACAAAAAATTGGTACAAATTCGGCAAAAATCAAACATTTCTGATTTTTATGCAAAATTTTGCACAATAACACAAAAGCGCACCAATATATTCAAAATTTTTGTCCAACAGCTCTATTGCGCAAATATTTGGAACGTCTAAACAACCCCTAACATTTATTTGGTGTGTCTCCTTCCCCTACTAAGTCCTTTTTAGAAGAACAAAATATTTGCGCAGAGCGTCCCTTCGCACAAAATTTACGTTTTTGCGCAAATATTTTGTGTGCTTAGACTTATATGGGTTGTAGACGTACCAAATATTTGTACAAACGTATGTTTTCGCAAAATCAACAAATTTGAACAAAACCATTTTCTCTGAGATTTTGAAGTGGCAACACGTTCATAGCTGTATTGCAGCACCAATAGGGTCGACTATTATAAAAGGACGAAGAATAAAAAGAAAATTAAGAAAAAAAAAAAAACAAAAATTTGGTGCAAGACATTTTCACATATTACATTAAATTAATCAAAAGGAATTAATTTGTCCCTTTAATTTATTTTGCTTCTTTTCTACTTTCTCCTTTTTTATGAATTTTAACTCGAACATGAGAATTCCAGTAGTTTCTTTAAATTCGTCCGAAAAAAATAAAATTAGTTGTAATGTTTCAGCTTCATGTGGCAAACGTCAGCTACAAATACTAAACATTTGTACAAACTCAGCAAAAATCAAAAAATTCTGATTTTAATTCGAAATTTTGCACAATAACACAAAAGCGAACCCTTTGCACAAATATTTGTTACGTTTACACCCCCTATAATAGGGGGTTTAGACACACCAACTATTTGGGCAAAAATGCGTTGTGCTACAAATGCAATACATTGTGCAAAGCCGCTTTTTGCACAAATATTTTGTAAGTCTAAAAAGCACACACAATTTTTGCGTAAAAACGTAAATTTTGTGCAAAGGGACGTTCTACGCAAATTCAAAATATTTGCAACTTTACGCAAATATTTGGTACATCTAAACACCCATTCAGTTGCCCCACAAATATGCAAAACTTTGTGAAATGCAGGGTTTTGCGCAAAAATTTTATTTGTCTCAAAAAATATGTTCGCAAAAGCTCGCCATTCATTGATCTGTTTCAAATTAATTTCGATTGAGATTGGCCTAACGCTTACAGAGGGATTAATCTAAATATCTAAAAGCATCTGAGCATTACAGCACCCCTTGTTATTTGAATAGTTGGCCGGATTCTGGAATACTTGATCTTATTCTGTTCCTATTGCCAGATGCAAAACTATAAATTCGAACCGATTCGATCGAAATTTTATTACAAAACATCCCTACAACATTGGTGTAGTAGTAATAGTTTAAACTAACATAAGTGATTATACATAATAAGTCCATACTTCAGATATTACTGCTGTTGTTGAATAATAACAACCTTCGTTAGTTGTTTATTAAGTTGTTTCCTCTTTTTGGTATAGTTTAAAAAAGCTCTATGCATTTATTTTTGGTCTAGTGTGAGCTGAATATTTAGCACATAGTGTGTGTGTGTGTGTGTGTTGTACATGCATAGACATGCATGTAGTTGCTGCTAAGTTTTGTTTATTTGTATAATATTCCTTCGCTCTCAGTTGTGTCAAGTAAAGAGTGATTTTTTTGAGGTTAGGATTTTCATGCATTAGTATTTGACAGATCACGTGGGATTTCAGACATGGTGTCAAAGAGAAAGATGCTCAGTATGCTTTGACATTTCATCATGAATCGTCTTACAAACGAACAACGCTTGCAAATTATTGAATTTTATTATCAAAATGCGTGCTCTGTTAAGAAAGTTCATTGCGCGCTTCCATTTTATGGTCAGTTTAATCGACCCACTGAAGCGGCTATTCGGGCTATTGTGACTAAATTTCGCACCAAATTTACATTGTTGGACATTAAACCACCAACACGCTTACGTAGAGTGCGAACTGAAGAAAATATCGCAGCTGTATCGGCCAGTGTTAATGATGACCACCAATTTTCGATTCGTCGCCGTTCGCACCAATTGGGTCTCTGTTACTCAAAAACGTGGAAATGCCAAAATTGGACTAAGCGGATGGACCACCTAAGACGCAGCCGCGGTCAAAATTTAAATGACATTATCTTCAAAAAGTAAATGTCATGGACCAATCTAACGTTTCAAATAAAGAACCGATGAGATTTTGCAAATTTTATGCGTTTTTTTTTAAAAAAAGTTATCAAGCTCTTAAAAAATCACCCTTTACTAATCAATTAAACCAATAATCTATTTAAATACCAAACACACACGCGCACACACATTCATATTTGAATTCATACATACATATATCCACGAGTATGGCATGAACTCATCCATCCACCTCATTTCCCACATGACTTCTGACGGGATGCGCTGCTGCGCCTGTGTGTGTTTAATTTCCTTCTACCTATTTCTCTGCTCTGCTCGCTCGACGGCTTGCTTTCTCATCTATTTTTGTGCGCTCATCATTGCCGCCGTCGTCGTTGTGGCGTGTGGTGGTGGTCGTCTGTGTCGTTGTCAACCGTCAATTTTCGTCTCGAGCTCCTCTCCGTCGTAGACTTTTGGGTTTCTTGTCTATTTCTCAATGTGTCGTCTTTAGTTGGTGCGCCTTTGTGTTTTTTTTTGTTTTCGGTGTTTTTATGATTCTGAAAATGTTCTGATTTAACATTTCTGTTCTCCTTCTTTATTGTGTGTGCTGTTGTTTGTTCAATGTCTCTGTTTTGTTGGGGGTATCTGCTATGTTGTATGTACCTAAAAGTGTTCCTGAGTGCATGTGTGTTTGTGTGTGTGCGAGCGAGTGTTTGTTTTGGGGTCGTTTGCGTCTATTACATTCATGTGTGTACATACACTTAAAAATTTCCAAATCAGTTGATACATTTGTTCGTTCATATAACCCTATTATTTCTGAAGTGTTGAACAAAAATATTTACCACCGATTACTCTGTTTTCACTTTGGTCGTTGCCTTAGAAGTATGACTTCTATTATTGCACCACAGTCCACTGTCAAAGTGGCCGATTAAATGTTTGATTAATAACGCCAAAGCTACGAATTGTATTTACATATGTATGTACGGGATTGCAGTTTGTATATACAGTGTTGCGCAAAACAGAAGCAACAACATGAATTTCATTTCAAAAACAAATTCGATTTTTCTTTCGAAATTATTTTCTTACTTGTTTCTGGAAAAAAAATAAATTGTGTCACAATTCAATTTTTCAAGCAGCCTTTACATAACACGCTTGTGCAAAGGCCATTTTAAACACACAAAATATTTGCCTAATATTTTGTATTTGTGGGGCAACACCAGAGCATGTAAAATGTATTGTCCCGTATTTTGTCCAACACCCTTTTGCCAATATACATATATTTAGATGCACAAAATATTTGCGCAAAAAGCCGCTTTGCACAAAGTTTTGTATTTGTAGAACAACACCGGGTTATGTTATAGCCTTGCTACACTTCATGTATGGGATATGACATTTATAAATCGAACTTATGTCATTTCAGTTATATTTCGCATGCAGTGTGACAAGACTTTAAGACGTATTATCTCAATTTTTTACAAAGCGTTTTTGACCAATTATTTGGTGCGTCTAAACGATTTTGATTTTTGGTTAGAGAAATCGCATGATTCCTCTTCCACCTTATATAATAGCAACGAAAGTAGTTTGCATCGTTTCACTTATTACACAATAATAGGCCTGTTCGATTGGGCTTACTAGCTTAATTTTTGTATGGTATTTACTCGCTTAACAAGCCAGATTTTTCTTCTTGATTTATTTAAGAAAAACCAATGGGTAACAATGTTGCCACTTTATCAAGTCTCTTAATCATAAGCTAGTATGCCAAAACGAACAGGCCTAATAATGCAATGCTATAAATTTTGTTTATTTTAATTTTTATGAGGACCATCTACGAACGACTCTCAGCCACAAAATGATGTTTCGGTTTCGTCGTGCATTTTTGTCGACCTTAATTTATGAAATTTCTAATTTACTTGCACTTGTCTTTTTTGGTCTGATATGGAACTAAATCGATGATTTAAATCATAAGAAATTGTTGAAGTTGAATATGTATCGTTACTCAAATAAAAATAAAGCCTTAATTCATATTTTTGAAAATCGAGATTTTTGGTTATTTTAACAAAACAGAACAAGTTACGCCATAATTAAGAATAAAAATAGTTTTCTAAAAAATTATGAATAATTCTTTTTTTTATAAAGGGTGATTTTTTAAAAGCTATAGGAAAGTTTTTCGAAAAAAAATATAAAATTCAGAAATCTTTATTTGAATTGTTAGTACGGTCCATATAATTTAATGATTGAAGATTATTTCATGCAACTGTTGACCTTGACTGCGTCTCAAATGGTCCATCCGCTTAGTCCAATTTTGGCATTTCCACGTTTTTGAGTAACAGAGGCCCAATTACTGCGAACGGCGACGAATCGATAATTGAGGGTCATCATTAACACTGGCCTATACAGCTGCGATATTTTCTTCAGTTCGCACTCTACGTAAGCGTGTTGGTGGTTTAATGCCCAACAATGTAAATTTGGTGCGAAATTTAGTCACAATAGCCCGAATAGCCGCTTCAGTGGGTCGATTAAACTGACCATAAAATGGAAGTGCGCGATGAACTTTCTTAACAGAGCACGCATTTTGATAATAAAATTCAAATATTTGCAAGTAATATTATAGACCAAACTGAAGATGTTTGACAGTGAAACAAAACACGAAACGTGCGTCAGCTGTTTAAACCAGTGTTGCTAAAAAGATAATAGTTAAAAAATCACCCTTTAATAACTGTCATCTTTCGTGTCAGAAAAAAATATTTTTTTACCAAATTTTTGGAGGCTATTCCCCTAAAACACTGTTTCTATGTGAAAGTGTAATCTCACCATTTGTATAACACAGTACGACAAAATCCATTTTTTTTGAGTACACATGAGAAATGTTAACAGAATATGAAAATAGGCTTAAAATAAAGAAATACGTGTCTCGGCGTTTTGCTGTAGCACGTCAGAATTTTGAGAAAATCGATTTTAAAGATTCGAAGGACCCTGGAGGTTCACTTGTAACGTAGTACTATTATAAAAAGTTCTATAAAAACAGAATGGGTGAACCGATTTAAGTGCTTGAGCCAGTTTTGAAAAGGGAATTAAATTTGGATTTGTTTTTATTAAAAAAACATTTTTTCCGCTAGATGGCGCTTTAATTTTCATGTAAAATTAAAAAATATCCAAAAATGTAATGAAATTCAATGTAATGTAGAATCTTTCTAAAACTTCAGCACAAGTGCGTGAAGTAAGGAAAGCTGAACGTATTGTAATGGAAAAAACCATTCATACGTGAGAGAGAGAGAAGGAGGAAAATGAGAGAAGACTGCAATTAGTGACAGAGTAAAAAGGTTGGTCGTTGGCTTAGAACGTTAAGGCGCAGATAAGAAGTAATGACAATCTTCGAAACAATCGACCGCCATATAGTTCAAATCCCAGACGACTTGTTTTAATTTTTTCTAATTGCAGAAACCCCGATCTGTAAGCTCGTTGAAATTGAATAATAATATTTTAGTTTGATCTGGCTCGGAGCCCCGAATCGCTGAATCAAGCAATTCCCGGCCAGCAAAAAAGATTCTACTTTAGTTATTGGATTTCAAATCAACAACATTGTATTTTTAATGAATTTCGTACATTTTTTGGATATTTTTTAATTTTACATGCAAATTAAAGCGCCATCTAGCGGAAAAAAATGTTTTTTTTTTTTTAAATAAAAACAAATCCAAATTTAATTCCCTTTTCAAAACTGGCTCAAGCACTTAAATCGGTTCACCCATTCTGTTTTTATAGAACTTTTTATAATAGTACTACGTTACAAGTGAACCTCCACGATCCTTCGAATCTTTAAAATCGATTTTCTCAAAATTCTGACGTGCTACAGCAAATCGCCGAGACACGTATTTCTTTATTTTAAGCCTATTTTCATATTCTGTTAACATTGCTCATGTGTACCAACCACTGTCGTACTGTGTAATCATCGGGCCAATATACCCAAAATGAGATTTTATGAATCTGCTTGGACCCATAATTTTTTTTTTTTTTTATTCCATAGTCAAAGTAGGCTTTGTGAAAATGGGGGAAAAATGAATATCAGACATTAGATAACAAAATATTTAAAAAAATTGTAATAACGCTTCAAAATTCACCATCTTCGAGCAGGTTACCAATGATAGGTCTAAATATATATCCGAACATTTGAGTACCAATTTAGCAAAAAATTTAAAGAAATTAGTCATTCATTCATCATAAAACACAAATCACCACAACTTTACTCTGACACATATTGTGTTGTGTATCCATCCATATTTGAGTTTTATCTTAAAAATTGTTTGCCTTTATTACGAGCTACAAATATTTTACAGTATTTAACAGTTAAAGGAAGAAGAATCGGAATGAAAACAAACTAAGAAAATATTACTAATATCAACCACAACAGCAACAAGAACGAAATTTTTCACACCCAAACTCACTCGCAACAACAATGCTACTACACTCATGCTCCTTCCTCTCTGTCTTACGTATTCTCTATTTTCTTTGTTTGTTGGTGTGTGATCCCCTTCATGTTTAGCATTTCGATGAAAAATTAAAAAAAAAAAACGAAATGTAAAAGAACAAAATCATCATCATCATTCTGTTGGAGACGTCGTTGAACATTCACATGAATCAGGGATGGGAAAATCTAGTCCATACTGAAAAACTCTTTCCGGAATAACTTCTTCGATAACTTCGATCTCTCACGGTTTCAAATCATAGATTTTTTATTGTATTTTAAAAAATAAGACGCTGATTGAAGTGGAATGTAGTAATTGTAAATAGCGCTTAAAACCCCAATAACATTTTGACTTATATTTTAAATATGTAGATATGGCTAGTTTATACCTCAATTTTTGTGTATATTTGCAACTACATTATTTAAATGAAACGAAAAGTTTTTATTGGCATCAACAAAAAAAATACCTATTTCGAAATTCACATTTTCCATCCCTGACATACACAAACACAGTGCGCACAGTAGTTGTGATGACATACTTTTTCCCCAAACAGCCAACAACACAACAGAAATATTTAGTTTTCTTCTTTTGTAAAAAATTACACTTAATTATTTGCTCATTGTGGTTGCTCTTTGGAAGTTTTAATGTATACAAACAAACAAAAACATACATACACACACACATGCATATATACATACATGAGAAGAAAAGAGAAGAAGAAATGGTAGCGCGATAAAACGAATGAAAACACAGACCATGAAGAATGAGCCATACGAAAGGGCAGCAAAAACAAAAAACCGAAAAAGAAAGTAAAAGTTTATTTTTAATAAAAAAAATTTCTTTCTCGCTCGCATTAGCTTATTTCGCAAATAGTGGAAATAACGATGTTTTACAAGTACCACTACAAAATACAAACAATTTTAAATTGTATAATAAATAATGTAAAATAGGTATATATAGGGTTTTCCAACAAGAGGTGTTATTTTGAATCACCCGGTATTTCGGTAGCAGTCACTTTTGAAGCTTTTATTCTTTGACATTTGACAAGTAGAAACTACGCCATTACTAAAAAGCTTCAACAACGCATTATTAAATTATTAAAATTCACTACAAAAATAAATCAAATAAATCATCTTGACTCATGAGGCCCATTTCCACCTCGGTGGCTACGTCAACAAGCAAAATTGTCGCATCTGGGGCTCTGAAAACCCAAGAGTTGTTGTTGAGAAGCCTCTCCATCCTCATCGTATGACTGTTTGGTGCGGTTTATGGTCCGGCGGGGTCATTGGACCTTACTTTTCCGAAAATGAGGTTGGATCAACAGTCACGGTGAATGGATTGCGCTATCGAGAGATGATTAATGATTTTTTATGGTTGGAGTTGGATGGTAATGATCTGGACAATGTTTACTTTCGACAAGACGGCGCTGCGTGCCACACAAGCAACGAAACCATTGCTCTTTTACGGGAAAAGTTTCCGGACCATGATATCTCTCGAAGAAGTGATCTTGTGATTTAACACCTTGCGACTTCTTACTTTGGGTCCACGTGAAAGATTAGGTCTACACCAACATCCCAGCGTCGATTCAAGACCTCAAAGATAGAATTCTGTCGAGGACATAGGGCAGCCACTTTGCGATTTGGTTATAGAAAATTTCATGAAAAGGATATGGTCCTGTAAGCGTTGTCGTCGTGGCCATTTGGCTGATGTTGTTTTTTATTATTAACGGCATACCTTCCTCTTTATTATGAAATAAACATCCGATCATTTATCTCAAAAATGGCATTTTCCTTTGAATACCAAAATAACACCTCTTGTTGGAAAACCCTGTAGTATTAGTTTAAAAGAATTTTGATTTTTTCAACGTTGTTATCAACGCTGCATAAAAAATTCAAATAGTTTGTTGAGATATTTATGTACGCCCAAATCCTGGATGAACGTATGTTAAAATCAACATTAAGAGATTTGCTGATAAAATCTCTAAAAAAATGTAGAAGCAAGAACATTTCCCAGTTTGCAAATGTCAAACATAAACCTTTCAAAGTAAAAGTAATCGGTAGTTCAAATTTAAATCGCCCACCCTATACTAATGGTGGCTATTAGCCCAGCAAAAACTCCTGTTCCGTTTTCAGCAGATTAGGCATTGATTTTTTTGACTGATTTTCATCGTTTCGAATTTTTAAAATTGGACTTTGAATTCGAAACTTAACTTCTTAAATCGAATTATTCTTAGATCGTGTAAATGAAGAGATTTATTCAAAAATTTAAATTTTTCAAATCCATTTCTCCAATTTAAATATATCATCAATGATAAAAAAATGTGTTCTTACAAACAAAGACGAAAACCTTTGGAGGTCGTTTATCGCAAACACAGTTTATTTGTCTCAAACTCTCCACTTTTGTCGTAACAATTGAAACATTTCCCGCAAAAGGTTTATCTAAAACCTAGTTTCCTTTGCTGTGCACTTATTTTCTTTTAATTCACAATTTTCATCGTTTTATGGCAAACGAAAGAACGTTTGCCTTTAAACATGATTGTGAAATCGTTAAAGAGAGTTGAGAGAACAAAGAGCACAGTTGTTGAGAGTTAAATTTCGTTCGCAAGTGTAATGAATTCCGAATTTTGCTTCTACAGAAAATGTAAAATGAATTTTAATTGCGGAATGGGAGCCACTTTTAATTTCCAAATTGGAATTGTATCAATCAATCAACCTCGAAAAAATACTTTGATGCTAAATAAAATCTACAGAAATACTAGTTATTAACTATTAAAGTCAAAATAAAACTATTTTGTACTTATTTAACAACAATTTTTCTATTAATACTCGAAAAGTGTTTACAAAATCGAACGAAAACCAAAACGTTCGGAATTTTACGACGGAATCAAAACAATACCGACCAGCATCTGTGACAGTCCCCAAGATATTCCCAAAAGGATGTGTACTATTTATGATGTTGTCTTAACCTTAGCGAAAATCTGCATTAAAAAGTCGCCAAAGAAAGACTTCATAAAATGTATGAACATGGTTCATAAAGCACAAATCAATGAAAAGTGTCATAGAATTAATGAAACATTTCTTAAAAACTATGCAGTTCTTCATTCAATGAACTTTTATCATACAAGTTCATTATTTTTCATAATATGAGTTATGGAAATTTTCATAGATTTTTTAAAGAAAATTCAATAATTATATGAAAATGTTTCATGATTATTAATAAATTATACTGAAGTTTCCAATATAAACAAAAAAGCAAAAAAGGTCTTTGCAATGAGCATATCTTTGACCTAAATCTGGGTAAATATTTATGTCAGAGGACAAATGAGAATTGCTAGCATTCGTCCGAATAAAGTCGACCCACTAAAAATTTAGTTGTAAGTTATGAAACATTTTATAAAAACAATGAAATCCTTCGTTTTATTTATGAAGACATTTCACAACACAAATATTTTATTCGTTATGACATATCTCATAATCTTTAAGAATTGTTTCTTTAATGCTATGAAATCTTTCTTTAATCTTATTAAACAAAATTTCACTAATTAACAATTTTGTTTTATGAAATATGCAATTTTTATGAAACATTTCATTTTATTTATGAATTTTTCATACATATTAAGAAAAAATTTACTAAATTTATGAAAAACCTTTAATGAAATCGCTTCATAAATATTATGAAAATTTACTAAATTTATGAAAAACCTTTAATGAAATCGCTTCATAAATATTATGAAGGAAAATTCTTTCAGTGTCGAAATTAGCTTGTCTTACATAAATAATTACATATTTAATTCCACAAAAATAATATATGCCTTTGGTTGGTAACAGGGATACTGCAAATTTCTCGATGTCGGTCGAAATTTAAACCATTTCTACTAAAGTGCGGACCAATAATTCAATTACTCCTCTATACATGATAACAAATATAGGGTCCGAAAAATAACTTTTTTTTTGAAAATGCTATAAAAAAACACCCCACAAATAAAAAAAAAACGTTAGATGGCGGACCCTTATATAGCTCCCATACCAATGTCTCCTATGGTTTACTTTTTCCGCTCTAGAAACCGAATATTTCAACAAATAACTTTTTTTTGAAAATGCTATAAAAAACTACAGAATATTTTCTCAATTTTTTTTTTATTTGAAAGTACAATCCTTCCGGTTAATAATGGAAAATAATTTCATTCAAATGGCTGCTGAGGGCACCCCACAAATAATAGTCCAACCGTTGAATAGTTGAAAAAAAAACGTTGGATGGCGGACCCTATATATCCCTCCCCCATTTCTTGTCTTAAGTAGTTCTCATGCCAGCACACTGAACATATCACTTTTGAATGAATTTTAAAAGGGCGAAAGTAAATCACAATCATATTTGTTTGTTTGTTTTTTTCTAATGAATGTGATTCAGGCAGAATAATTCCAATTTCAATCAAATCCATTATTCAATCGACATTTACTGAGAATCAATCTGCATATCCACCCAGATGGGCAATTCCTAACAAATGAATGACTATCTTTCTCAGAATAAGATTCTTAATGAGTTTTATGTTAAAAGAAATAATTGTATGGATGCCAAAGGGCAATTGTTTGTTAGATAAATTCTAAACCAATATATTTATCGATAATTGTCAAAAAAGTCATTGTCCCACAACGACTACGACGACTACTGTTGGCGTTCAGATCATTCATGTGGATTTTTGTAGTGATTCGTAACATTGTTTAAAACCGGAAATAGATGTACAATAACAAATCATTACATGTTACACACTCCTCAGAACACGCCGCACACCGCATTCATTAATACGTCCAACCCGGCCAATCGCCGCTATTAAAGACCCATAAATTCCGGTAATTAACAACACGGGGACAGAGAATAACAACACGGCGCAACAACAACAACAACAAAGGCAAAGACAAAACAAATAATATCAATAGATTTTTCCACTTGTTATTTGGGGGATTTTCTATTGATCAAAACAATTAAAGCCAACCACCTAATCATGTTTTTGTATTTTAAAGATCACAACCAAAAAAAAAAAAAACAAATGGAGTTGAAAGAGGCTCCACCCTCTCTTTAATTTTATTTTTGTATTTGGTCAACGATTTTCGTTTGTAGAATTCACAATAATTCTGAAATTTAATAGGAAAGTAAACACCTCCCCTATTATGAAATTAATTTTCCAAAAAATTTGGAAAAAGGAAACAAAATTTGTATTGCTGTTTCTTTTCTATTTTTGATTATCAACTTCAATATTCGTTAATGTCAGCTTATTTCTATTGTTACCATAACTTCATAATAACGAATTATTCTATACAATTCTTCTTTTTGTCATTGGGAATTCCCAATATTTTTATAATACAGGGGGTGAATATTAAAACAATCCTAAATTCATCATGCTTTTCATTTTTACTTAAATTTGTTGTTATTCTTGTTGATAGTGCTAGTGTTGTGTTAGAATTAAAAACCAAAATCTATTATGAACGCAATAAACAAAACATTTAGATCTACGACGATTTGATAAACAACATTCAAAATTCACTTCAAAGATTAGACATTTTTATTTCACTTTGCTTGCGCGAGAGCGATACAACATTAGTATTGTATTGTATTGTCAAACTAATTTTGCTTAGTTTTGAATCATGCCCGCGTTCGTAGACTACGTAGTTTTTATTATTAACTGATAATGAATTTGCAAAACGTGCGTTTTAGATTGCCTATCTCAATTTTAAACACGTTTTTTCCCCTTCATTCCACTTCGTTTCGAATATGCTACACATTTCTGTCTGTGTGTTTGCGTATGTCGACATGTAATTAGTAATTGAGGAATTTGTAAGTGGTGTGGTGGGAGCGATACAGACATACAATAAGTGACATGTGATTACACTAGTCAACATTATTCATCAGAATAATTAGTGAATAGTGGATGGAGGGTATTGAAAGCGAAGATTAGGCGTGGGATAGAGCACGACTATTAGATTTGCTAGATATGCTAGAACCCCTAATTTTGTGAGGTTCGGAGCCAAAAAATGGGGTTGGTGGGGTAAGTGGTCAAAGTGGAAAAGGGTAAAAATAACCAAAAAGTCCCAAAACTACCTTGGAGTCGACCGCCAGAGGGGTTAACTGTAGGACCGACCCCCATTAATTTTCCCTTCCCAACATTTTTTCGAACATAGATAACCTCTATCCCCACCCCTTAAGCTCCCATAAAACAAGTACCATGTGATTACACTAGCCGACTTTATTCATTTGAATAATTAGTGAATAGTGCTGCGTTATTGAAAACGAAGATTGTGGGTGGAATAGTGCACGACTTTTCGATGTCGACATGGTAGAACACCTAATTTTGTGATGTTCGGAAAAAATCATGAGCCAAAAAATGGGGGTGGTGGGGTAAGTGTACGTGGGCGCTCATCGGGGTCAAAGATGGGAAATGGGGTAAAAAACACAAAAAGCCCAAAAACTACCTCGGAGTCGCCCCAGAGGGATTAGATGTAAGAACTACACCAGTTAATTTTCCCTCCCCAACATTTTTTCGAACATACATAACCCTCCACCCTTGATCCTTAAGGGGGGCTCCCATACAAAAAAAAAAATATTTATTTATAAAATTTGCTCCCTCCGCTCCGTGGGCGTTCATCGGGGTCAAAGATGGAAAAATGGGCAAAACACAAAAAGCCCAAAAACTACCTCGGAGTCGCCCCAGAGGGGTTAAATGTAATGTACAAAAAATATTTATTTATAAAATTTGCTCCCTCCGCTCTTAATGGCGCAAGGAAGCCGCTAGGGGAGGTAAATGTATGTCTGACCCCCAACATTTTTCAGTCCCTGTATTTTCTGTAGCTTCTATCTTCAACCCTTAATGTGGTCCCAAAACGATTTTTATATTTTTTATGACAGTAAGGCCCAAAACTGCCCCGAAGTCGCCCCTAGCCGGGTTAAATGTAAGGCAAACCGCCATTAGTTTCCCCCTAAATTTTTTTCCCAACACACTTACCCCCTATCATCAATCCTCAATGAGGCTCCCATGCAAAAACTAATATTTATAAGAAGGCAAGTAGAAATCTAGGGGAGCCAAATGTACGACCAACCCCAATATTTCTTCAGTCCCAATATTTTCCTTGAACATACCTACCCTCTATCTTCAACCCTTTAGGTGGCCCCCATACATTATTTTATTTTTTTAGGAAAAAAGGCCCAAAACTGGCCCCAGGTCAACCCTAGAGGGGAAGCAAGTAAGACTGATCCCCATTCGTTTTCCCTCCCCAATGTTTTCCATAAACATACCTCCACTTGTGAAGAGGGCTCCCATACAAAAACTTCCCTAGAGGGGAAGTAAGTAACACTGATCCCCATTCGTTTTCCCACCCCAAAGTTTTCCCTCCCCAATGTTTTCCATAAACATACCTCCACTCGTTAAGAGGTCTCCCATACAAAAACTATTTTTTTTCTAAAATTTGCTCCCATCGCTCTTAACTGGCCCTAGGAGACCCCTAATGGAGTCAAATGTATGACAAACCCCCAATATTTCCTCAGAACAAACCTAATCAATCCTGGAGGTGATGGTTCCCTCCATTTTTTATTTATTTATGAAAGAATGGCCCAAAACTTCCCCACAGTATCCCCTGGAGGGAAGACCTGTAATACTGACCCCCATTAATATTCCCTTCCCAAACATACCTACCACCTATCACAACTCCTTAAGGGAAAAATTCATAGATTTCCTATTAAGCTTAAGGATACTCCCAATTTTACAGAATGATTTTTAGAGGTGTTTTCAGGAGCATTTAGCTCACGGGACGACTTGACCTAGCAAAGAAATATTTTACAGATCATCATTAAACAATCCATTCTTTATTTTTGGGGGAGTTGACCGCAGCAATTTATTTCCGTGACCCATCCTAATGTACATAAATAAGTAGGTTATAGACTCAAATGTTGTTAACCGGATTTTTGTTCTTAGAGTGTATTTTTGTAAAATCGAATTTAAATTTGAATTAACAGGAGTGTGGACGGACGGACACACTAAATCTTTAATTTGAATTGAGTGTGTGTGTGATTTGCATAAAATTATTATTCTGAAAACGTCACCTTTTTCTCACTTCGCTCATTCCAAAACAAAAAATGTTTCACTGGATGTGGCTAAGTTTATTTCTTATATTCCATTGATAAACACACAAACATGCACATACATATGTATATATATACATACATATTTATGAAGATATTTTGATTTGTTGAACAAACTACAAAAACAACAACAAGCCCAGCACAATAATAATGCATTTCCGCTCACGTTTTCCGTACAAAACAAAGCGGCGACTAGTGTAACGTCTTTTGTTTTGTTTCGCTTCGTTTCACTGTGTTCACTTCTGCTGCTCTTTCTTTCTTTCGTTTATCATCATAGTGCGCGAATATGGGTTAGGAGAGGGTCAGAGAGAGAGAGAGAGAAAACAAAAGATACATAATTTTAAATTTAAAACTACGAAAGACGACAAAAAAGATGGAACTAAAAAGAAAAGGAAAATGTAAATTATTAAGAATCTCAAAACAAATAATCAACGCTTCTAGTTTCAAATATGTATTTTCTTGTGGCCTGTTCACATTTTTTGAAGAGTACAAGGAAACAGTGTTGCAGATTAAAAATGTGCTAGATCGAAACTGGTTTTGTATAGGGTGGGCCATTTAAAATTGTAAATTAGAATTGGCTATAAAAAAAGTACTGATTATTTTTTCAAATTTTTGGTTTTTGTTGGAAAAGTTGAAATTTGTAATTTAATAATGGAACACAATATCATTCTTATGGCTACCATGACTGGCTAGGCAGTGTCTCATCCGATCAATCCAATTTTTCAGTATACGGCCCAATGATGCCGCCTGCCCAACTATCCGCACCAAACAGTGGCTCGTTGTGGATGAATTGACTTCTCAATAGTCACGTGTGGGTTCTCTGAACCCCACATGCGACAATTTTGCTTTTTGACATAGCCACCGAGATGAGCTTCATCTGAAACACGAAAATTGTCCACCTATATTTCTTACAGTTTGCTTTAAAGACTCACTACTTTGGAAGTAAGTTCTTTACACTTCTCAATTTTTGTTCGAACGTATAGCGACCCATTTTGGAAATATCGAACAAACATAGACCTGAAAATAATAATAAAAATGAATGTTATTCTACCTTTCAAAGTCAAAGTAATCGGCAGTTCAAATTTAGAATGTTACACGGGCCACCCTAAACAAATAAAAAAATATCCTTTTTGGATTTAGATATTGTTCTGTCTCAAGACCTTTTTGCATCTACATTATTTTAGAGAATGCAAATTTATGTACAAAGTACTTGACTGCACAAAAAATGTATGACTTTGAACCGACAAAATTGTGTTCCTCTTTTTTGCAGCACGAAATTGCACCCTTGGAAGATAGTTTACATTTAGGGCACAAAGTACATTTATTAGTTCGAGAAACACGTATTACTATTTTTTTCTCATTAACTTTGAGCAAATTTCATTAATCCTCAATAAAACAAAATACTTTTTCGGTTTTTTTTTATGATAATTTTTTCATGCCAGCAAAAATATTTTTTTTTTTTCGAAAAAAAAAAAAAAATATTTTTTCTCAAATTTTTAAAGACTGTAACCAAACCACAGTTTCTATGTGAAAGTGTAATTCGCAATATTTGTAGACATATTGTGTAACCTTAATTTAACATATAACCCGTTGTTATCGGACTTATATTTCCAAAATGAGAGCACAAATATTTAAGGTACCTTCGCCGATAATTTTAATTTTAGCAAAAAAAAATACTATCAAAAAATTTTATATCCTTTTCGAGTTTAGAAAGCCTAAATACATCAGAAAATGTTATACCAGACCCTTCATATTCATATTTATTTATAGTGTCAAATTTTATTAAAATCAATAGGGTTCGTTGCAGCAACGAAACAAATTTAGATGCATCAATCAATTTATTCTTTGGATCAACAATCGAACAAAATTTTTTTTCTAATATTTTACTTTGTAAAAATAATATTTTTAGCGAAAGGCGCATGCAAGAGAGATGTAAGTAACGGTGCTTCAAAAATTGTAACATTTAAACACTGAATGAATTTTTCTTCATAATATTTATGAAACGGTTTCATAAAAGGTTTTTTTTTTTTATAAATTTAGTGCATTTTCTCTTATTACGTATGAGCAAATTCATAAATGAAATGTTTCATAAATTTTTTTCATAACCATTTCATATTTCATAAATCAAAATTGTTAAATTAGTAAAACTTAGTTTCATTATATCAAAGAAAATGTCCTTGTATTAAAGAAACAATTCTTAAATGAAATGAAACATGTCATAACCAATAAAATATTTGTAAAGGGTGATTTTTTAAAAGCTATAGGAAAGTTGTTCAAAAAGAAAACACATAAAATTCAGAAAAATGCATGAAATCTTTATTTGAATCGATTAATTATAATATAATTGAATGCTTGAAGATTATTTCATGTAAATGTTGACCTTGACTGTGACTCAAATGGTCCATCCGCTTAGTCCAATTTTGGCATTTCTACGTTTTTGAGTAACAGAGGCCCAATTGCTGCGAACGGCGGCGAATCGATAATTGATGGTCATTATTAACACTGGCCGATACAGCTGCGATATTTTCTTCAGTTTGCACCCTATGTAAGCGTGTTGGTGGTTTAATGTCCAACAATGTAAATTTGGTGCGAAATTTAGTCACAATAGCCCGAATAGCCGCTTCAGTGGGTCGATTAAACTGACCATAAAATGGAAGCGCGCGATGAACTTTCTTAACAGAGCACGCATTTTGATAATAAAATTCAATAATTTGCAAGCGTTGTTCGTTTGTAAGACGATTCATGGTTAAATTATAGACCAAACTGAAGATGTTTGACAGTGAAACAAAACACGAAACGTGCGTCAGCTGTTTAAACCAGTGTTGCCAAAAAGATAATAGCTAAAAAATCACCCTTTATTATGAAATGTCTAATATAATGAAGGATTTCATAGTTTTTATGAAATGTTTCATAACTTACAACTACATTTTTAGTGTGTCGACTTTATTCGGTTGAATGCAAGCAATTCTCATTTGTACTCTGTTAACTCTGACATAAGTATGAACCCTGATTTCGGACAAAGACAAAGATAAAGACAATCAAGTCAACGAGTCAGTCCTTTTTTGTTTTTTTTTTGTTTATATTGGAAACTTCATTGGAAACTATTTATGGAACTCTTTCATAAAATTAATGAAGTTCCTTCATAAAATCTATGAAAATTTTCATACATCATATTTAAAAATAATGATTTTTTATGACAAAATTTCTTCGAATGAAGAACTGCATAGTTTCTAAGAAATGTTTCATAAATTCTACGACACTTTTCATTGATTTGTGCTTTATGAAACATGTTTCATACATTTTATGAAATGTTTCTGAAATATAAATATTATGAAGATAATTCTTTCTGTGCATAAGACACATTTAGGGAAAATTTGAACCCGCTATCTCATTTCGTTCGGCAGCTAGCGCGCTTTCAACAGACAGACGGACATGGTTAGATCGTCTTAGAATAGAGTCTCTGATGATTATTTCAAGGTGTTGAGTAGGTGGAGGATATACAAATAATAATGAATGTTATTCTAACTTTCAAAGTCAAAGTAATCGGTATATCCGTCCACTTTGTTGCATTTTCGGTCTGCAATCGAAATCAAGCTGAAATCGATCAAGACTGATTTACAAATGTCAATTTCGTATGGGATCTGACATTTGAAATCGATCTTATGTCAATTTCAGCCTTACTCTTATACAAGATGGCATATTTATCCAAACTACAACTTCTTAAGAATTTTTCTCTGACTTACAGTGTTATTTAAAAGAATTCTGGGATTTTTGGTCTGCTATAGTATTATTCTTGATAACAAAACACCACCATATTCTCTGGACTGTCACATGTCCCACTATTCGCTGTCTCTCTTTCATTGTAAGTCATGTGCTGATTAATTAGTTTTTTTTTTCATTTTGTGTTTAAACCTGTCCCAATATTAAATTGGTGTTCTTTGGTACAGGTTTTCTTTTCATTATGTAGTGCAAAAATCGAGGGGAAAAAGAAACAGCTGTTCAGCGTTCTTTTTTTCTTTGTGTGTTAGAGTACATTTATGTTTTTACAGCCCAGCCCGTATACCTGTGTGCGATTTATATCGAAAATGTATACGCACAGCAGCTGCTGCTTGCTGCCGTTGCTAGCGTTGTATTTTTATTATTTAGTGTTTGAGAGGTAGCATGTTCTTCACTTTCTCGCACGGTCTCTGCAGCTATTTAAAGGAAAGGAAACCCCGTTATAGATTGTTGCCAGATTTCAGGTTTACATGTTGTCGCTCTTGTTGTTGTTGGTGTTAGGGAGATGTGAAGGTATGAACGTACGTACGGTGGTAACAGGGCGATATCCCTTGAATGTTCCCAAAAATATTCTAAATTGATGGGATTTTTGTAGAAATTTTCAATTTGTGTTTTCTTTGTTTGTTTTTCTTCTTTTGAGTTGAGTTGATCTAGACGTCTGTACTGCACTGTTGTTGTTGTTGTCGTCGCACAAAAATCCTGAAAGGTTATTTAACTCTGGTCCTTTTTCTAAGTGTTTGTGTGAGTGCGTGTCTGTGTGTGTTTAACAGCATGCTATTGTCCAAATTCAAGGTCATCGCCTCGCCACCATCATCCTCATACAACAAACATATCGTTGCCATTGTGTGTTGTGATGATACATTAGGAGGTGTGTACACTTTCTTCCTCTGTTTTCGTCTAATTTAATCCCTCCCTAGTTAGCTGGCAGCTCTCTTGCGTGGCCATTGTATCTGTGATAACGTTTGCGGAGAAGTAAACGACATTGCAGACATCCATAAATTTGATTAACGACGGAGAAGAAGACGACGACGACGAAGTAATGAAACATGTGATGATGAGATGGGATTTTTTTGCTTTGGCTGGATTATATACTGAATACGTGCAATAACCTTTATTTGAAAAATTATTTATTAAGTGGTCGGTCGGTAGGTCGGTGACAGTGGGAGAAACAGCTCCGACAGATGTGTTTCTTTGATTTGTTTTAAATGAAATAAATTAATGCAAATAAAAAGGAATTGGACAAAAAGTTGTGTGCTGTTGTCAAAATTCGGTCCACTCAGATTTATACATCCAAAGATTTGTAAAGCAAAGTGCTTGACAGGACAATATATGATCTACGTGTTAAAATTGTATTACGACCTATATTTATTTCATTTTTATTTCATATTTTTAACAAGCATATGTATGTCGTTTCGGTTCCCATGAGCTTTTCTCCTTCTGGTCCGATTTCTCTCAGTTACAATTCCAAACGTCAGATAAAATTAATTCAATTAATTAAATTATTTTTGGATGTACATAAGGTCGATTACAAATGTCAAATCTCATACAAATTTGTCATTTGTAAATCGACCTTGTCATTTCAAGCTGAAATCGATGCATTTCGCTTGCAGTGTAAACAGACTAACTAACATTTTGATTCTCTCTTTCAGTGGCTATATTGATGGTCATCATATGGCAACACTGTTTAGCATTAGAGATATGTACTAAGGGGCAACGTTGTTGCTAAACAGCTGAGTGTACAGTTTATAATTATTTGTGAAAAAAACTGAATGTTTGTCGGAAAATCATCAAAATCATCATGGAAAATTGTTCACTGGAAGAGAACGAGTAATTGATGGTGGTGGATTACCTGCTTACATATACTAGAAAATTAAAAGTCCGACACAGTAACTTGGAGGAAAAATAATTGAAACATGGAAGATAATGAAACATAACAATTTATTTAATAGGGCTGTTTTTCTTAAAACCGGGATAACAAGCTGCAATATAAAAAAACGATAATATATATATATATATATATATACTGCCAATTGAAAACGTTGGGTTAAGCGGAATATTATTGCATATATATATATATATATATATCTTATCTTAGCGTTTTAAATATTGGAGATATACAGCAAACAAGAGCGTCACGGGTGTGACCTTAGCATTGAGTAAAATCTTGATGTTTTACTTATTTTCTTGAATTTGGTAATGTTCTTCCACTACATGCCTTTATTCATTTTTGCTAATCAAAAGAGTAGTTCATACGCATTCTTCTAAAGTATACGTTACTGACATCTATTCATGAATATAGGAAATATAGGATATTTAAATTGTAACGGCTGTGACATTTTGACTGAAATCCTGTTGATCCATGATGAGACCTATTGTTGTCATTATTTTTTTGAATTATGTATAATAAAAAATATGTATTATGAGAAGTATAAAAATTACGAATGTTTATCGGTGTTTTTTTAAATCATTTATTGATTTAGAAATTTTGCCGAAAAAGGGCAACTTTACGTGGAATCGCCTATATATACCGGTGTTATAGGGGGCAAATAGCATTTAAAATAATTTGTACAAAGTTTTATACTTTAGAATTTTTATATCCTGTCAAAGGATGAGGAAATGAAAATCTAAGAACGTCAATAAACTCAATTTTGCCTATATCACCTGGTTTAAGTGTAACAACTTTTTTAAAAATTGTCGTACACTGAAATATGCCTTCATAATATTTATGGAGCGATTTCATAAAAGGGTTTTCATAAATTTATTGAATTTTTTCTTAATATGTATAAAAAATTCATAAATAAAATGAAATGTTTCATATAATTTTTTTCATAAACATTCATATTTCATAAGACAAAATTGTTAAATTGGTGAAACTTAGTTTTATAAGATCAAAGAAAGATTTCATAGAATTAAAGAAACAAATTTTAAATAAATTTGTCATAACTAATAAAGTATTTGTATTATGAAATGTTATCATAAATATAATGAAGGATTTCATAGATTTTATGCAATGTTTCATAACTTACAACTACATTTTTTGTGTACTCTGTTAACTGTGACATAAGTATGAACCCGGATTTAGGTCAAAGACATATTCATTGCAAAGACTCTCGCATTCATAGCTTTTATGAAATGTTTCATAACTTACAACTACATTTTTAGTGTTTCGACTTTATTCGTTGAATGCTAGCAATTCTCATTTGTACTCTGTTAACTCTGACATAAGTATGAACCCGGATTTAGGTCAAAGACATATTCATTGCAAAGACTCTCGCAATGGTGGTATGTGATGATTGGTTAGTCAACGAGTCAGACCTTTTTTATATTGGAAACTATTTATGAAACTCTTTCATACAATTAATGAAGTTTCTTCATAAAATCTATGAAAATTTTCATACATCATATTATTAAAGATAATGCATTTTTATGACAAAAGTTCTTCGACTGAAGAACTGCATTTCATAGTTTCTAAGAAATGTTTCATAAATTCTATGACACTTTTCATAGATTTGTGCTTTTCGAAACATGTTTCATAGATTTTATGAAATGTTTCTTTTTTTAATGAATCTGATGACTTTTTAATGAAAATGTTCACTGAGGTTAAAACAAAATCATAAATATTATGAAGATAATTCTTTCAGTGTACGGTGTAATTTCAACACATCAGAAACTGTTCGAATTCTTCTTTTCGATAAACGTATAAGCGGCAAACGATTGCCGCATTAAGCAAAATACTAAAAGAGAGAAGTTGATGTAGGGTTGGGTTAGGTCAGTGGATTGTTGAGATTTTTCAAAGCTAAAAAAGACACAATTTGAATAAAAAATCTAACATTTGTATTGAGAGGTAGATAAATAAATTATGAATTAAATATAAAACGTATAGAAATCATATCATTTTTTAAACCCCAATCGTTAGCGACAAGTTACATCTTCCTAAATTGAGTATCTGTACATTAAGACCCATTCAGATAGACGCGACACGACAGTCCTAGCGAAAATAATGCCGTCTAATAAGTTCTCAATAGAATATGTGAGACGACACTACTGTCAAAGCGATTTGCATCTGTCTAGAGGCCTGTTTAGACTCACAAATTATTTGCCGCTTTACACAATGTTTTACATTTGTGGGGCGATAGTAAAATTTCTAAAACGTATTATCTCAGATCTTTTTGCCCATATATCTGGTGTGTCTAAACCATTTAGACCAGAATGGAAAACAAATTCTACTTACTCGAGATTTTGTGAAAAATGTCGAAAAACTTGTATTTATTTTAGTATTTTCCAAAGTAACTATTCTGTATAAGTACCAAATCAAATGTAATTGTGTTTTTCCCATCTGTATCTAGCTAGACACGTGTTTTCAAAATACGCATGTAGATATGTAACTAAATAATAATCTACCCCCGTTACAAATTTTGAAGGTCTTCTTACATTACTTACAATGTCTGTTGTGTTAGCCATAACCTCATAAATATGTAGTTTTCGATTTCAAAACTTAGCAAAGCCGCATGATGTTTGGTGGTGTTATTTCCATTTCCCCATTTCGGACGACACATGACGGGCCGACGGACAGACTATAAACGAAAACAAAACCCAATTCTTTCTTTCAGTTCAGTTCAGTTCTCAAGACAAGTTTAATAACCTCCCCACATGGCGGCGCTTTGCTTGGTTTTTCGGTTGGAAACACTAAAAAATGTTTAATACCATTGTTTATAGTACAGACATAGTCGTACACTAGTAGTCACAAATATTCATGCCAATACATCAGAGTTGGTGGTGGTGGTGGGGAGAACAGAAGCAGCAGTCGCAGACGCAGCATAATTCCACGACAATGGCAACAATAACTGGAATAGTGTAACATATCAAGGCACCACCAACACCAGGTGGTGGTTGTGTGGTGACTTTTGGTGCTCATTTATGTGCTGCCACCGCTCTATGGCTCTTTGTTTCATAAAACTCCACTCAATTCTGATCTGCTTCTCACACTTTTGGTTTCGTTATTACTTTAATTCGTCTCTTTTGCTCGCGCGCTCGCTCGCTCACTCTCTATTCTATCTCTTTCTTGTTATGTCCGTACTATTTTTGGATATTTTTTGAACATAAATACAAGTATTAAATTACATACACATACCTACATAGTACATACTTAGTTTTAGTCCAACATGATCTTGAAAAACAAAAAAATGAAAACTAATGTCTGATGTATATTTCTACTTCTTTTCTTACAGAATTTTACGCCAGTTTTTTTGAAATTTTACTTTATTTAAGAGGAATTTAAAGAGGTAAGTTGTGTGTGCAGTGTGTTGTAAGATTGATTTAGAATAATTTCAAAAATATTAAAACCATCGTTGAGCCAATAATTTAAAGGCCAAGAGGAGCCATATTGTGGTCTCTTCCTCGGTTTAGGTTAGGTTTTTGAATTTATTCCTACTTCTACTAAAACAAGAAGGATCTCCTATTAGCTTATCAATATAATTACCAATTGCCAAACCAACGGAGAGAAATAATCTGCAATTAAGAGCGAAAATGTATGTTAAACAATATGGAGCAAAATTTGATTATTAGAATATTCATTAAAAAGAGAAATTTTGTTTATTTTTTTTCCAATTCTTAATGTTGTGATTCGATTCAGTACAATCGAAATTGATATTTAAGTACTAAGTTAAAAAATATATAATATAGGGTCCGCCATCTAACGTTTTTTTTTCAACTATTCAACCGTTGGACTATTATTTGTGGGGTGCCCGAGGCAGCCATTTGAATGAATTTATTTTCCATTATTAACCGGAAGGATTGTACATTCAAATAAAAAAAGAAATTTGAGAAAATATTCAGTAGTTTTTTTATAGCATTTTCAAAAAAAAAAAGTTATTTGTAGAAATATGTGGTTTCTAGAGCGGAAAAAGTAAATCATAGGAGACATTGGTATGGGGTCCGCCATCTAACTTTTTTTCAGCTATTCAACCGTTGGACTATTATTTGTGAGGTGCCCGAGGTAGCCATTTGAATGAAATTATTTTCCATTATTAACCGGAAGGATTGTACTTTCAAATAAAAAGAGAAATTTGAGAAAATAGTAGTAGTTTTTTTATAGCATTTTCAAAAAAAAAAGTTATTTGGCGGGCCCTATATATGCATAATAATATATATAACTAATATATTATAATAAATAAATAAATAAATTACAGCGGAAATGAAGATTGGATTGTTTAATGATGATCTGCAAAATATTTCGCCACTGGGTCAAGCCATTTGTGAGCTAAACGCTCCTGAAAACACCTCTAAAAATCATGTTTATCCCGTGTAATTTTTGTTATGTTGCATTTTTTATCGATTTTTTTAATATACCCTTGGAAGCACTTTAAATAATCATTTTTGTCTTATTTTTGTTATATTTTTGTCTTATAATAACACATTGTTCGTATTCTTAGACGTTTAGATTGATTTTTGTGGGTATTCAAAGTGACAGGTACAAAAAATATTTTGTGAAATGTGTTATATAAAATAAATAGAAGGAATCAATTCCTGTCGAATGATGCCTAAATGATGAATATCGGACGTTAAATGATGTCACTGACTCCATATTTGGGAAATAATTTAATACATCAGATGACTTTTCAGAGCCAAAATGTTCAAACTCTTTTTACAAAAAATGAGCGCTGCGACGTCAATTTCTTTCCGATGTTCATCATATAGGCATCATTCGAAAGGTATTGCTATAAATACCTTTCTTTTTACCTTTTTTTAAACCACCAAAAAGGTTTCTGTAGTCACTCTGAAAATCCACAAAAAATTACTATAAACGTCCAATAATTCGACCAATAAGTTACTTTAAGACAAGAATTTAAAGTGCTTTCAAGGGTATATTATTTAAAAAAATGGGAAAAATTTTACACAACAAAAAAATTACACCGGAAAAACATGATTTTTAGGGTTATTTTCAGGAGCGCTTAGCTCACAGATGGCTTGATCTAGGAACGAACAAATCATCATTAAACAATCCAAACTTTATTTTCGTGGGGTGACTGGAACTTGTTTTTCCATTTGTATGGACGGCGACTCAGCCTAATATATATATATATATATATAATAAATAATAAAAAAATGTTGTTACAAATTCAATTAATAATTAATTTTCATCAGTTATAATCATGTTAAATACTCCATTAATCGCTGTTATTTTATATGCGCAAAATGTGTACAGGGTATCTGCAAGATATGATGTAAAACACACCAAATATTTGGCAATATTCTGATATAATTCGTTTTACAACTCTACTGTGTCTCAACAAATACATATATTTTGGATATCTAAAAATGCCTTTATCTCAGGTTTTTGCCCAACTACAGGGTGCGGCTAAAGTAACTATATGATTTGTTTTTTAAATAACTATTTGAATGGAATGAAAAAAACAAAAAAAATTATGATAAAAAGAAAGTTTATTTTATGTTATTTTTTACATTAATTATGAAAAATAATATCAGTTAAATGAGAACCGTTTTCTCTAACGCAAAAATGTGCTCTTTTTATGGCATTTTCCATAACTTTGTTGAGTGTTTCTTGTGGTATACGATCAATTTCTTCTTGAATGTTGTCCTTTAGTTGTAAAGATTTCTGATGAAGATTTTTGGGATTTTGGGATCCCCAAAATCTGTTGTTTTGTTTATTTACGAAACCGTTCAAGTGAAAATGCGCTTCGTCGGTCATCATTAAATTTGACAAAAAAATTTCATTTTGATCAACGAGATTTAAAAGTGCTCTAGCAAATTCCAAGCGCAATTGCGCAATTGTATAGCGTTCCATTTTTAAATATTCTCCCAAGTTTAATTTCTGAAATAGGAAAAAAGAAAAAGTTAAATACTCGCAAGCAAAGAAGTTACAATTGTTTTACATCATATAGTAACTTTTGCCGCACCCTGTATTTGGTACGTCTAAATCCCCTTCAATGTTACATTTTCCCTTCCCGGATGAAAATAATCTCTGATGCCAGACGTTGTCTTCAAAAAATTGAATTCTTTTCTATTGCATCGCGCACTCCGCCCACAAAACAAAAATCCAAATTTGGACATTAAATTGATCTTTCTCGTGGTCAGTAATATATATGTACCAATTTTCAGCCTTCTAGCTCTGAAAAAACTCTTTTGCCACGCTCACTCCGCCCACAAAACGAAAATCCAAATGTCGGCATCAAATTGATCTTTCTTGTGGTCAGTAACATATGTACCAATTTTCAGCCATCTAACTCTCAAACACATTTTTGTCACGCCCTCTTCGCCCACATACCAAATTTTTGTATTTATCTCAACCAGAAGCGAAGTAATGCGAAAATGATTCGATATCGTATTACCTAGAAGATAAATAATATTGCGGCGCAACAATCATATTCGGATTGCGTGAGTAAACTGAATTGGAGAAGTTTGTGCGGCCAACGACTTCTGGATAATAAATCGCAAATATTGTCAGATTCTAAATCTGGATGATATCGCCAAAATATCACCTGGAAGATAAAAATTGCAGACAAAAATGCCATTTTCTACATTTTTCAAAATTTCATATCAATCAAAATGATTGCTACTTGTTTTGGATAATGAAGAAGTACTATAACGACAGATAGTCGCACATAGCTGCAATGGAAAGTGATTTTAATACCTTTTTGTTACAAACAAATGCACAACGACATAATAACTTCCTATGGAGGATATCAAAAAATATCTGCAACTAATATGACAATTTTGCGAGCACAGAGCAAGTCAAAAACCATGAAAACAGGTTCTGAATCAAGAGTTGGGTGTAGGGGATACAAGATGCTTCTATGAGTTTAGCTTCTTGAGAGCATTCAACTTTCAATTTTAACGAAGAATGGAAGAGGAATATCACTTCATCACGGGCATCTGGTATCCTAAGATGGAAATCCAATCCGTTTAGGATTTTGTCTGATGTCTGTCTGCAACATACTGCATCCTCCCTTAGAATTTCTTTTAAAACTCCATTCCATTCATTAACCTTACTCCATCCAGTGTTTGTCACCATTCTTGCACAGTGTCGTAAGCAGCTGTTGATGGTGATGATGATATATGTCGAACAGAGCAGCATTGTCGTCGCATGATCACTTGCACATACACACATGCATCTCATCTTCCATGCATATGATTTTCCAGCTGTTGTGTAAAGCCAAATGTGTGTTTTTTTTTGAAAACAACACTTGAATGCGCTCGATGACAAAACTAAAATTTTCAATCTCTGTGTCACCATCGTCTCTGACATTTAAATCTCTACTTATGTTTGGGGGTGGATTTCGTTTGTTCCTCCGACATTTGTGTTTCAAACCGTGTCAAGTTGCCTCTAGATTACAGTGATCTTGATCTGTGTTGGTGCTGTTACTCATACTACATCCACATGGCTACGAATGTAAGATGTAACAGACACATTTGTATAAACAATTAGATCACTATGTTTATCTTTAATAGACGTGTTTTATTTGCCTCAAATGGATTTTCCCACTTAGCGGCGTTTGTTAGATAAATTCTCTATCACAATGTGATTGAAGAGAGAGAGAGATACTAATCACACCAAAAACTATGGATTTTGTTATCTGAAAATGTTGAGGAAATTTGAATTATTCTGCACAAATCCGACAGGATCAAAATTTTCATGCAAACAAACTCATGTGATTTTATTTACACTATGTCAGCAAAAAATAAGCTTAATTTGGAAGCAGTGCTCCCTTTGTACAGCTACACTAAAAGAATTTTCCTTCATAATATTTATGAAGCGATTTCAAAAAAGGTTTTTCATAATTTTATTGAATTTTTTTCTTAATATGTATGAAAAATTCATGAATAAAATGAAATGTTTCATACAATTGTTCCATAAACATTTCATATTTCATAAAACAAAATTGTTAAATTAGTGAAACTTAGTTTTGTAAGATCAAAGAAAGATTTCATTGTATTAAAGAAACAATTCTTAAAGATTATGAAATATGTCATAACTAGACAGCGGATTTTTAAGCAAATCCCATTTTTAATCCATATTTGTACAAAATATGGATATAACAACACAAAATATGTTAATATAAAATTGGATATAGCGGTTTCTTGAATTGATTCATCATGAAAATCAGTTGTGTGAAGTCGGCATTCAATTATAACCATTCGTTCGAAATATGATTTTGCATATAAATCCGCTGGCTAGTCATAACCATTAAAATGTTATGAAATGTCTTCATAAATATAATGAAGGATTTCATAGTTTTTATGAAATGTTTCATAATTTACAACTACATTTTTAGTGTGTCGACTTTATTCGGACAAATGCTAGCAATTCTCATTTGTCCTCTGTTAACTCTGACATAAGTATTTACCCTGATTTAGGTCAAAGACATACACATTGTAAAGACTCTCGCAATTTTTTGATTTTTTATATTGGAAACTTCAGTATAAATTATTAATATTTATGAAACTTTTTCATAAAATTAATGAAGTTTCTTCATAAAATCTATGAAATTTTTCATAAATCCTATTATGAAAAATAATGAATTGTATGACAAAAGTTCATCGAATGAAGAACTACATTTCATAATTTCTAAGAAATGTTTCATAAATTCTATGACACCTGATTGTGCTTTATGAAACATGTTTCATACATTTTATGAAGTGTTTCTTTGGCGAAGTTTTTAATGAAAATTTTCACTGAGGTTAAGACAAAATCATAAATAGTATTAAGATAATTCTTTCAGTGTACATTGCCAGGATAGTAAGAGTTACGAATTTTTCGAAATTCGTATAATTGAAAAGGGAGTGAAACTGGCACCAAGCAAACGTCTCTGAAACACAATGGATTTTCTCTGTTATAACATTTTCTATCAAAATGGTTCAGACATTTAGTCAAGAAATCACAAATGAGGAAAATCGGGCTTGAGGGAAATTGTTGCTACCTAATACGATTTAGGGCGTATTTTTAAAGATTGCTGCCTAATGTTCATTTTTTGATTCCACTTGAAATTTTATTTTTATACCCTTCACCTGCAGGGTGGGGGTATACTAACTTTGTCATTCCGTGTGTAACGCCTTGAAATATCGACCTGAGACCCTATAAAGTATATATATATATAATCTTTATCGTCATAAAATTCTAAGTCGATCTAGCTATGTCCGTCCGTCTGTTGAAAGCACGCTATCATCTAAACGAAAGGAGCTATGACGTCCAAATTTTCAATAGATATGTCTTATAGTCGTAGATTGTTTGGGGTTGCAACTGGGCGGAATCGGTAAAAAGGGAAAAAATTTCCCCCCACAAGGACTGAAAATACCCATAATAATCCTTTATATTTTTCAGCATTTAGGCATGTTTTTTCAATATGTGTGCTTGGACTCACTTGATATTGGGTATGCGCATTCCCCCTATAACAAAAAGGCGCACCACAAAGTGCTTTTTATTCGTAGGGGGTGAAATGTAGCAAAAAGGGATAAAAATGGTACCTAACAAACGACAACAGCTAGAAACACGAAATTTGGTGTGTACGTTCCTTTAATTGAGTAGATACATAATATAAAAGTATTTTTTCGAATTTTGTACTTTTAAGGGGTAAAATGGGAAAAGAGGGATAAAAATCATGGAATTCGGTGTGCACATTCGTCTGACTGCATAGACAAGCAAAATAAAAATATTTTCCAAATTCGTATTTTTTTAAATTTCTTTTAATCATGAAGTTTGTACTTTTGGAATTAAAATAGGATGTAAATACAATCAACTGCAGCGTTTAAGCATTTTTTTGAAGATTGCAGTCTTATATTTACTTTTTGAATTGACTTGAAGTATCATTTCGATATATATATATATATATAGGGTCCGCCATCTAACGTTTTTTTTCAACTATTCAACCGTTGGACTATTATTTGTGGGGTGCCCTCAGCACCCCTTTGAATGAAATTATTTTCCGTTATTAACCGGAAGGATTGTGCTTTCAAATAAAAAAGAAATTTGAGAAAATATTCAGTAGTTTTTTATAGCATTTTCAAAAAAAAAGTTATTTAGCGGACACATTATTTACATATTGGTAGCCTTGCCTTATAAGCGTGGTTCGAAATAATAAAAAAATTATATTTATTTATAAAGTTAGTTTTTAATATTTGGTTTGGCTATATAAAAAAATTTACATTTTCCTGTAATGTTACTGCACTTATACGAAAATCGACAGCCTCTGTGGAATACAATTAGGGTGTGCATTTTCCCGTACTTTTTATTTCTCGTGAAACGGGAATTATTTTTTCAGTTTCCCGGGATCCCGGGACAGCACGGGAAATCGTCAACATACTGTTTACCATGAGTTAAGCTATTTTTTCCAATGAAACATTCCCATTTTATTAAAGTAAAATAAATATACATTTCACAAAGAACCTGTTACAGAATTCATGTAATATTAGATCAATTTAAACATCTTTTCAAGTTTCAAAATTAATTAAAGATCACATATTTCTTATTTTATTGGAAAATGTGGACGCGACGGAGAACGATCTTTCACATTAATAGTCAGTAGAGCATTAAAAAAATGTTTGTTCTTTATTTGTTCGGATACACGCCTAAAATCTACTTTTCCCGGATTATCAATTTTTCATATGGAGCTTGACAGGAAAAATCCGAAAAAGTGTATTTTGAGTCTATGTCCGAACGCAGCTTAAAAATATTTTGTCATCCAACTGCAATATTTGACATACCTGTTTTCAAAGCGAGGTAATCTAAATTTTTATACAACATTTTTAATTTTATTGTGGAAATGATGGAAAAAGTATGCGAAGAAATATGTAAAATGTTCTTCTGAATTCCCGCGGGATTCCCGTACGAATTGAATAATGAATAATGTGCGAATTCCCGGGAAATTTCCCGCGGGAAATTAATATTATAATAACGAAGCATCACAATTTTTGCTAATATGGTAGTGAACTTCTATGTAATGTCACAGCTTCTTATCTGCTGGTAATACTGTGGAATGCACTCCGTGGTGGAGGGTATTTAACGCCTTTTTACTTGTTTCACTTAGTAAAATGCTCCTTTTAAAAACTTTGAACCACTGCTAAAAGATACTCAGACCAGCTGGACTATAAATTTATTCCACAAAATTGATCTACTCAAATTGTCCTTTCAGAATTATATATTTTTCTGTTCTAATCAAAAAGTCTTTATTTTTGGTCAGTGTAATCTATTACAATTAAACCCAAAGTCAATGTCTTTTCATAAAAAAATTTACCTTCCATTGGCTGAATTACCTTTTACACACACATGCATCTCTTATAGCCAATAACTATTTCATTTCTGATTACACCTGACTACTTCATTTCTACCTTCTCTCAATTCTGCACAATGCACGAACGTGTGTTACCTGTTCATAATGTATGTATGTGTGCCAAATTATGTTACATAGCTCTGCTCGTTTTGCGCTGTAGATGAACTGAACTCAGCTGTCAACAACAGTTATAACAAAATCACAAACAGACAGACGGCAGTATATTACCTTTTTGTATAACACATTTGAGAAAGTGTATGTTGGAGAGAGTGAGAGCGAGAGAGGCAGAGACATGTGACAAAGGTGCGTGTTCCCAGCATGTCTGAAAGCACCGTGCATATGATGTGAAACTAACATAGTAAGTACGTTTATACCTATACATATGTGTATAACTATGTATGTATGTACGCGGCTGGGAAAGACAGCCGTTTTCAAAGTGACATATTCGCATGACTGAGGAAAACCAGCGGAACGTTTTGGTCAACGTTACCAATGTCACGTTTTTCAATATTCTGTTATGCATGCCCCCGCTATATTTGATCTGCTGGCTTGGTAATTCTCTCTCTCTCTCTCGTTACCTGTACATGTGCAGGTTGTTGGTCTTGTCCAGAAATCCTTCCTCCTTCCTTTATTCACTCACGGATATTAATTTTCTCATAATCAGTTTACTGTTTTCTCAAAACTTCTTCTCGGTACACCTTGTTCTTGACTCGAGCGTATGTACACTAGGCTGGGTCGCGGTCTCCATACAAAGAAAAACAAAATAATTTCCAGTCACTCCACGGAAATAAAGTTTGGATTGTTAAATGATGATTTGCAAAATATTTCATTCTTAGATCAAGCTGTCTGTGAACTAAACGCTCCTGAAAACATGCCAAAAAATCATGTTTGCATGTTTCACTTTTGTCCAATTTTATCTGAAATAATAGACCAGCGAAAGCACTTTAAATTTATATTTATATTTGAAGTGCTTTCAAGGGTGTATTAAAGGTGTAATAAACATGATTTTAGAAGCCTAGCAAAATTATGTAGAATTTGTAGAGCTTATTGAGGGTGCAATAAATTAAACTTTGCTGAAAATCTGCACAACTCGGGTGTAATAAAGTCATGTAGAGACCGAAAATTCAGATAGAGCTGAATCTCTGCATGATTCGGTTGCAATAAAAGAAGCAACTTAAAAAAAAATAACACATACACCCTCTTGACGTGCTTTTAACCAGCAAATGACGAACAAATCGCTTTACTTGTTGTGGAACATTGGGTACCCATCAAAAATTCCTGCTCCGTTTTCAGCAGGTTAGTTGGAGAATCCAGATTATCTTCAACTCATTTATTTTATAAAAATGCGTTCAGCCGACGTCAAATGTAAAAATTCAGAACATTTATTTTGCAAATTATCATTAAACAATACAAACTTTGTGGATTTTATATTTTTAATTGTGTTGCGTGAAACGACCCAGACCAATATACACATCACATGTAGGTTTTGCAGCTGTATGTATGGATCACATGTCCACAAAAACACATTTACTTTTGCCAACCTACTAGGTACCTATCAGCCAATATAAATAATATTAAGCGTCATATTTCTCATCCGCCGGAAATGCTGTACATCACATGTGCATGCATATGGATTTCTTGATGTTGTGTGAGTGTATGATTTTTGAAGATATGCCCGTTTCGTCGTTGCTGTTTTCTTGTTATTCAGATCAGCTGTTTTCATAACACATGCATATTAGGATGGGTCGTGGTCCATGCAAATGGAAAAACACTTTCCAGTCACCCCCGCCGAAAATAAAATTTAGATTGTTTAAAGATGATTTGCAAAATATTTCGCTCCTAGATCAAGCCATCTGTGAGCTAAACGCCCCGGAAAATAACCCTAAAAATCATGTTTTTCCGGTGTAATTTTTTTGTGTTACATTTTAGCCCAATTTTCTGAAATAATAGAAAATAAATGAATAGCGGCAGCCAATACCTATTGAATGATTTCAAAATGATGAAGATCGGATGGAAATTGACGCCGCAGCGCTCATTTTTGTAAAAAGACTTCGAACATTTTGGCTCTGAAAAGTCATCTCCTGTATTAAATTATTTCACAAATATGGAGCCAGTGACGTCATTTATCGTTCGATACTCTTCATTTAGGAATCATTCGACAGATATTGATTCCTCCTATTTACTTTTCATTACACCTTTTACAAAATGTTTCCAAGAAATATGAGTTTTTAGCTGTCACCTGGAAAACCCGCAAAAAATCAGTATAAACGCCCAATAATTCTACCAATGAGTTATTCTAAGACAACAATAAAAATGTTTATATAAAGTGCTTCCAAGAGTCTATTAACTCAGAAAAAAATGGGCAAAAATGCAACTTAAAAAAAAATACACGGGAAAAAACATGATTTTTGGAGGTGTTTTCAAGAGCGTATAGCTCGCAAATGGCTTGACCCAGTGACGAAATATTTTTTAGATCATCATTAAACAATCCAATCTTCATTTCTGGGGGATGACCGCTGCAATTTATTTTCGTGACCCATCCTAATGTACATGTGTACTAGGGTGTACAGAAAGCCGTTATTTTTTTCCAAAACCAAAACGATTTGGCCAAGAGCTGATTACGGAAATGTCAAAAAAACGAAATGTTTTTGTCGAAATATACCAGAAATTGAAATATAACCGACAGTAGGGGGGACAAAAGAACATTTACAAAAAAAATAAGTTTGTAATCATCATCAAATGTTTTCTGTGCTCCCTAATAATTACTGAATGCACAAAAGAAATGACCACCAGTATGACGTTTAGAAAAATTAAAGTTACACAGATGTGCAATAAGGTAGCGCCGATTTTTTTGTGGGGGATGTCTCGAATTAGAGCAATTACTGACTACACTTAAAGAAAAAAGTCTGTTATTAACAGCAGCGATTGTCTGCTGATCCTATCAGCAGTCAATTTTCTGTTATTACAACAGTTTTTCTGCCATAACAGCAGTTTTTCTGCAATCTTGCATCAGCATTCACACTGTTTGCAGTCTGCTAAAAATGGCTGCTGTTAATTAAATTATAAAAATATAGGGTCCGCCAAATAACTTTTTTTTAAATGCTATAAAAAAAAACTACTGAATATTTTCTCAAATTTATTTTTTTATTTGAAAGTACAATCCTTCCGGTTAATAATGGAAAATAATTTCATTCAAATGGCTGCCTCGGGCACCCCACAAATAATAGGTTAGATGGCGGACCCCATACCAATGTCGCCTATGATTTACTTTTTCCGCTCTAGAAACCACATATTTCAACAAATAACTTTTTTTGTAAATGCTATAAAAAAAACTAGCGAATATTTTCTCAAATTCCTTTTTTAATTTGAAAGTACAATCCTTCCGGTTAATAATGGAAAATAATTTCATTCAAATGGTTGAATAGTTGAAAAAAAAACGTTAGATGGCGGACCCTATAGATAAAATAAGCGTTTATAATTTAAAAGCTCGAATTTCGTTTTATATTAGCTTGGGACAATATACATACGTATCATTAAAAATACAATCACAATATCTTTCAGTGGTAATAAATTCCCTTAAAATAACATTTTTTCTAAAAAGTCTTGTTAATAAAATTGTTAACTGGCTATATTGTTCTAAAGTTTCAAAAGAGCGTTTTTCTTTATTGCTAAAAACAGCAAACAATTGTTTGCTATTTCAGCAGATACAAGTCTGCTATCTCTTTTTTAGCAGAAAATCTGCACTTACAGCAGACTTTCAGCTTTCTTTTACTAACAAATTCCTTTGAGTGTAGTTTAAAAATACAATGTCTGGGTCGTGATTTCAATATTGAACTCTTTTCAGGTTAGTCACGTGCTCCTCTACCCAATACACCAAGTGATGTTCTTCATTTGCTTGTTAACCCATTTTGACCCAGTGTTCGATTAATCGAACAGTAACCAGTAAGAAACAGCTGGCTGGACTTTAATGGGTTAAAAGCACTACCAGGGTGTATGTGTGCGTTTTTTTCATGTTGCTTCTTTTATTGCAGCCGAAGCATGCACAGATTCAGCACTCTCCGAATCTTAGGTTCCTGCATGACCGAGTCACAAGCGTTCTTGACTATATCATGGATTCCCCAAAATATTTTCTATATTGCTATTGCTATTTTTAAGCACACAACTGTCTGCATGTCATTCACCATTTTATTTAGAACAAGTTATTGTGTTGCTCTTATGAAACAATGCAAATGAAAGAGGGCATTTCTGTGATGAATTAAACGCGAAAAATTTGTGACATATTTGGAGGCATTATCTACGTACATGTCCACGTAGTGGTGAAGAAGTATCCTCCCCAGATATTGCTGCTGGTAAATGACCTTAAAAAGATTGTGCGCTGGCTCTCTCTCTCGAAATTTATTCAATTGAAATCTTTCGTCATAGAAAACAGAATAACAACAAAACGAAACACGCACGAACACACACAAAACAACTTAAAATAACTAAACAAAGAAGAAAATTTAAATTTGTTTCGTTTTTTTGTTTTGGCGCAATAACAAGCCTTTGTGTTTTTCTGTCTGTCCGTCCGTCCGTCCGTCTGTCCATGCATAGTCTGATGTGTGATGAGACACACATTTTGCTGTGTCTGTTTTGCTAAAAAAAAGAGATCGGTATGCAAATCAAGAGAATGAAAAATAGACGCGTAGTGCTTGGTCAGTTCGGGCAGGTTTTATGGAATGCCCTCTATAAATCACAAATAAAAAAATTCAAATTCATCAGTTGGAAAATTTCGATGTGCATGAAATTGTCGTCAACGTTTGCTCGGCGAATTTTTGGAATATGCCATTTGTCCTTTATATTGTCGTTAACGATGTGTCACGTATCAAACTTCATTGAGGACAGCGGGCCGACAATGTCTTCATATGGGCGTCAATCAGATTTTAAACTAAAATATTCAGTTTGTAGCATTGTAATATATTCCCTAACAAGTGTGCGCGCTACCAAACAGACAGTGCAGGTTCAAGTTCTGGTCCCGTTGAGGACAACTTGGGCGACAGTGTCATCATATGACCGTCAATCACTGTTTAAACTAAAATATTTAGTTGGTAGGGTTGTAATTTGTTAACTAACAAGTGTGCGCGCTACCAATCAGACAACCCAGGTTCATTTGTGAAACAAATCGTCCACAACTCATTAGTTGAGAGAATATTTGATTCGTATTGTAATGTAACAAATTAGATATTCTCTCATTTTTTTATTTTTATAAAAATAAAATGATTAAAGTATTAGTTATGATCACTAGTGGCGAAAATGTCGCTAATCTGTCCGTCGAAGAGTCATCTGCCGACATTGTCGTTAATCTGATCGTTAAACACATCGAGCCTAGATTGCCGTGAATCTAATCATCGCAATGTTACGACATTGCCGCTAATCTAATTTTCGAAGACAACGTGACGACAATATCATTAATTTATCTTCGATGATAATTTGACGACATTGTCGTTAATATGTCGTCGATGATAATGTGACGATATTGTCGATGATAATGTGACGACATTGTCGTTAATATATCCTCGATGATAATGTGACGACATTGTCGTTAATATGTCGTCGATGATAATGTGGCCATATTGTCGATGATAATGTGACGACATTGTCGTTAATATGTCGTCGATGATAATGTGCCCATATTACCGATGATAAAGTGACGACATTGTCGTTAATATGTCATTGATGATAATGTAGCGACATTGTCGTTAATATGTCATTGATGATAATGTGACGACATTGTCGTTAATATGTCATTGATGATAATGTAGCGACATTGTCGTTAATATGTCATTGATGATAATGTGACGATATTGTCGTTAATATGTCATCAATGATAAAGTGACGACATTGTCGTTAATATGTCGTTGATGATAATGTAGCGACATTGTCGTTAATATGTCGTTGATGATAATGTAGCGACATTGTCGTTAATATGATGTCGATGATTATGTGCCCATATTGCCGATGATAAAGTGACGACATTGTCGTTGATAATAATGTAGCGACATTGTGGTTACTATCTCATTGATGATAATGTGACGACATTGTCATTGCTGATAATGTGACGACATTGTCGTTAATATGCCATCAATGATAAAGTGACGACATTTTCGTTAATATGTCGTTGATGATAATGTAGCGACATTGTCGTTAATATGTCATTGATGATAATGTAGGGACATTGCCGTTAATATGTCGTTGATGATAATGTAGCGACATTGTCGTTAATATGTCATTGATGATAATTTGACGACATTGTCGTTAAATGTCATCGATTATAAAGTGACGACATTGTCGTTAATATGTCGTTGTTGATAATGTAGCGACATTGTCGTTAATATGTAATTGATGATAATGTGACGACATGTCGTTAATATATCATCGATGATAAAGTGACGACATTGTCGTTGATGATAATGTAGCGACATTGTCGTTAATATGATGTCTATGATAATGTGCCCATATTGCCGATGATAAAGTAACGACATTGTCGTTGATGATAATGTAGCGATATTGTCGTTACTATGTCATTGATGATAGTGTAACGACATTGTCGTTACTATGTCATTGCTGATAATGTGACGACATTGTCGTTACTATGTCATTGATGATAATGTAACGACATTGTCGTTACTATGTCATTGCTGATAATGTGACGACATTGTCGTTGATATGCCATCAATGATAAAGTGACGACATTTTCGTTAATATGTCATCGATGATAAAGTGACGACATTGTCGTTAATATGTCGTTGATGATAATGTAGCGACATTGTAGTTAATATGTCATTGAAGATAATGTGACGACATGTCGTTAATATATCATCGATGATAATGTGACGACATTGTTGTTAATATGCCATTGATGAATGTGACGATATTGTCGTTAATATGTCGTCGATGATCATGTGACGATATTGTCGTTAATATGTCGTCGATGATCATGTGACGATATTGTCGTTAATATGTCCTAGATATAGTGAAAGTGTATGATTTTAGTCTTGTATGGAAATGTCGTCGACAATTTGTATGGAGTGTCACCGAATATTCCCGACGTATATTTTTATCTTCGTAGCGTCGCTTAAGATGTCTTAAAGATATTGTCTATCCATATTAAGGGAAAACATCCAACATATTAATGTCATTGGTTAATGATTCGACTCTTTCTCGAAACCCAGATTTTGGACAATTGAAGTCTAAGCTGACGATTTTGTTGATAGGAAATTCTGTCACAAACACATCACAAATGCTGTGATGTCGCAAATTTCACAACGAATGTCGACGACCGACTGATCGACCTACTACCAGCACCCGGCCCCCAATGTGCCGTGTGGAATGATGCCGCCATTGTTGTCAACACATAAAAAATAAACAATCTATTGAAAATAGATTGAGAAATAAATTGTTCTAAATATAAATCAAAGACTAAAGAAGAATGGAATTGATTCAAAAACAAACTGCACAAATAAATCACAATACATAGTTTATTTCAACAACAGCAACGACGACACAGCGGGGAAACAACGATAAAAGAAGAATTAAAAATCTGAAGCTGTTTTATAATAACACAAAAACTAAACGAAACATTTAATCATTTTCTAATTCTGCTATTGTGTATGTAGTTGGTATAGCCTAAATAAAATTGACCGACCGATTCTAATAAAACTGCAGCCATACATACTGTGTACCACACATACATACGTACTAACCTTTTTTGGGGGTTCAAGGCTATTTCACATTTAAACGATATCAATTCGAATAGTACAATGACATTTCTAAAGTTAATAATGAGCGATGATGATGAATAATACATAGTATGTATTTCGAAAACGAAAAACCGTCCATGTGACTATACATATTTGTTTCGCGAAATCGTCGAAACCATTTCCAAATCACAACGAAATAAGTACATTTTCGATATTTTGGACGGGGGGATTTAAAGTGTACATATACATGAGTATCGTATATGTACATGTTCGTACATTAGAGTGGTCTAACATTATATGGGGGAAACATAATGGAAGCGAATCTTTTTATAAATCCCATTTGGTAGCTAACGGGCACTCATGCTACATGATGCAAACTATTATCGTAACTTTCGTCAGAATTAACTTGTCGCCTATTCGAAGCAGTGATAGCAAATGGTACTAAATATTTGTTTTTTATCAAAATATACCTATATACCCTTACACTACCAATAAAACCCAAAGCGATAGTAGTTTATTGTTCGTTGATTATAACAATGTAAACAATATCGTTGACTACCTGGAATCGTATGACCATACAACTATACATATATATATGAATGATTTAATTCGAATGCTCCCACTATTTATGAACGGGTTCTACACTGAAAGAATTATCTTCATACTATTTATGATTTTTTCGTAGCCTCAGTGAAAATTTGCATTAAAAAGTCGCCAAAGAAACACTTTATAAAATGTATGAAACAAGTTTCATAAAGCACAAATGAGTGAAAAATGTCATAGAATTTATGAAACATTTCTTAGAAACTATAAAATGCAGTTCTTCATTCAACAAACTTTTTTCATACAAATTCATTATTTATCATAATATGATTTATGAAAATTTTCATAGATTTTATAAAGAAACTTCATTAATTTTATGAAAAAGTTTCATAAATATTAATAATTTATACTAAAGTTTCCAATTTCTTAGAAACTATGAAATGCAGTTATTCATTCAATGATTTTTTTTCATAAAAATTCATTATTTATCATAATATGATTTATGAAAATTTTCATAGATTTTATAAAGAAACTTCATTAATTTTATGAAAAGTTTCATAAATATTAATAATTTATATTAAAGTTTCCAATATAAAGAAAAAAGCAAAAACAGTTCTGACTTGATCTGACACCATCATTGCGCGATAGTCTTTGCAATGAGCATGTCTTTGACCTAAATTAGGGTAAATACTTATGACAGATTTAACTGAGTACAAATGAGAATTACTAGCATTCAACCGACTAAAATCGACACATTAAAGATACAGTTGTAAGTTATGAAGCCTTTTATAAAAACTATGAAATAGTTCATTATATTTATGAAGACAAACATTTTATTGGTTATGACATATTTCATAATCTTTAAGAATGGTTTCTATAATATAATGAAATCTTTCTTTGATATTATGAAACCAAGCATTACTAATTTAAAAATTTTGTTTTATAAAATATGAAATGTTTATGAAAAAATTGTATGAAACATTTCATTTTATTTATGAATTTTTCATACATACGTATTAAGAAAAAACTCACTAAAATTATGAAAAACCTTTTATGAAATCGCTTCATAAATATTATGAAAAAAATTCTTTCAGTGTATGTTATTTTTTAAATATTTATTTTGTTTTACTTTTTGACTGGCTTAGACTTAATCACACACACAAAAGTATCTTCCAATTGATATTTTTCCTTAACCTCGAATATTGACTTAAAATGCTGGACATCTCCAAATTGTCAAGAAATCTCATGTTATTTTCACTGTAAAAAATCTCTGTAATCGCGACGCGAGCTTTTGTGTGATAATTCCGTTTTAAGCTCATTACATGCCGACCATTTGGCAACCCTAAATGTCGTGAAAGGAGGGAGGTGGGTGGTGCAATGAGAAGGAGTTATTTTGTTTATATTCAAACACAAACACACGCATACATGTGCATATAATCGTAGTATATGTATGCATGTGAGAAAGTCTGGTCTGGTGAGGCATTAACGTTTTTTTCTTCTTTTTTTTGCATTGAACAAAGCAACAATATTTTTTGGGAGGTTTTGTTATTGCTAGCTGCCTTTGGGGATGGTGAGTTAGTCTACTCTACTAGAGTGAATGAATGATGTTAATGAACTTGAGTACAACACAATTGTATTAATTCCTCCATACGATTCCGATATAGTATTGGGTGCACCCAATAATATTTATCTTTATGCATTTGTGTGAGTGCTATTTTTACACTTTAACCCTGCTAGAAATTAGTACTTGATATTAAATAGAATTAATAATTATACATATTTATCATTAAAATGATAAAAAACCAGTTTAAAATCTATATATAGAAAATGCATAGATTAAAATTTATTTATTTTAAAATATGTATCAAATAGAAAGTGCAGTTTTAGTAGATCGGAGAGTTTACATTTTATGATTTGGTGTATATTAGAGGTGGGATAGTGCTGGGGTCAAAGGTGAGGGAAAAGGTGTAAAAATACACAAAAAGCCCCAAATCTGCATCGGAGTCGACCCCAGAGGGGTTAAATTAAATTAAATTTCCCTCCCCAAAATTAATCCGAACAAACGTAACATCCATTCCCCAATTCTTAATGGTACTACCATACAAAAACTAATTCTTATAAAATTTGCTCCCACCACTCCACTTAACCTCCATTCCCCACTCCTTAATGGTACTACCATACAAAAACAAATTCTTATAAAATTAGCTCCTACCACTCAAACTGTCCCAAGGGGAGTCAAATGTATGACCAACCCCTAATGATTTTTCAGTCCCAATATTCTATATCTATATTCCCCTCTATATTCTATATCTATATTTACCTCTATATCTATATTTAATCCTTAAGGTGGTCCCCATACATTTTTTTTAATTTTTTTATAAAGGAAACCTCTAGAGGGAAGACATGTGTTCGGAAAAAATGTTGGGTTAATTGGGGTTGGTCTTACATTTAACCCAGGTATGGGGCAACTCCGGGGTAGTTTTGTGACTTTATGTATTTTTACCACCTTTGGCCAAGATGAGGGCCCACTTAAACTTACCCCACCACCCCCATTTTTTGCCCCATGCATTTTTTTCCGAACCTCAAAAATAGAGCGTTCTAGCGTATGCAAATCGACCTCCTAAAATTCACATACAACACTATCCCACCCCTAGTGTATATAAAATATGAAGTTTAAAATTTTATTTAAAATATTTTTATAAAAAGCATCTTATTTTCAGTTGGAGGGATTTAAGAAGAAGGAACGAAAGTATTCGGCCTAGAATGGACTTTTTTGATATATAGGATAGTTTACACTTTAAGATTTAGGGTACAACTAATCGAAAATTATCGATAACACATACAATCAATTATTTCGATAGGAAATTTAATTATTCAAAGAAATTTCTTATTCAACTCATTATTTATACGATTTTAACATCAATTTGACAATGATTTTGTCAATATATGTTTCGAATATACATATATAGCGACCATTGTTTGTCATCTCAAACCGAAATCGATTCTGAAATGGCTATACTCTCACAACCCAAACAATCCAGAACACAACAAACACCTCCTAAATCAAAGACGACGCCATCAGTCAAATGACAAAGTATAATTTCAACAATACAAAGCGATGAAACGAAAGCTCGAGACCACATTTCATTTACGTGCTCAATTTGCTCAAGTCCTAATTTATAAATATCTAATGTTTGTATAGAAAAAAGATACAAAATAATAAGGAATCCCAAGAAATTCCAAGCAGCCTCTGTCAGAGACTACTCTGCGGGAAAAAGCTACTGTAGAGTAGAGAATATTTCGCGATGATTTCCTACTTCTCTCGGCCGTAGTCATCATAGCAAATGCATAAATATCATGGATGGGGGAAGAATAGCAATGACGGCGAAAATAACATCATCAAACACACACACAGAGTCACTCACGCCTCCTCACAAAGCTCCACTACATACATATATACATACAGATATATCATCGTAATGGTATAGGGTACAAAGAAAAATCAAAGATAACAAATAGCCAACACACTAAAAACGCCATATGTCCGCCCACCACATGCAATATATTTCTTTGTATGTATGTATTTAAAATGCGAATGCGTTTAACAAACATACACATCCAACTAGCCAGCAAGCAGTAGCTACAGCGGAGCACAAAGCAAAGACGACAACGACAACAGCTGAGAGGCAGTGTCGTCACATGTTATTGAATTTTATAAAGTCATTTAAAAGATATGATATGTACATATCGATAACAAATAACATCGCCACTGTTGATTTGACTTACGAAAAGTCACAACACAAAAGCAACGATGAATCTCTTTAAAATTGACACACACACACTCACCACACCATGCAAACCTAAAAAAATGTGTAGCTTTCTCTCGGCCTCTCTTTCCGCTTTGATGGATACCTCTCTCTCTCATTAGCTTGAAGAAAAAAAAAACATGCACTTGTTAGTGCGACTCGACTAGTTAAGCACAAGAATTATCACTATGACGTTCGTCGTCACTGCGTGTCAGTATTAAACTATACTTGTTGTACTCGTATAGTATGTTTGATTTTGGTTGCAATTTTTATTTTCCTCCCATGACACAGTGGGACAGGTCATGTTCAGAACAACAATTGATGCAGGAAAGCTTCGATATGCAGTTTTATTTTTAGATGCGCGTGTATGTGAAAAAGAACAAGGAAAAGCTGACAGTGGATATTTAGCGCTATTATTGTGGTTGGTGACTCTTTAGACATACAAAATATTTGCGCAAAAAGCCGCTTTGCACAAAGTTTTGTATTTGTAGGTCAACACCGTAGTATGTAAGACGTATTATCTTATATTTACACAAACCATTTTTTGCCCAAATATTTGGTGTGTCCCCTATTACAGAGGGCTAACATAGTTACGGTTTTATTGTCATAAATTGGGTTGCCTTTATTTGCTTTAATCTTTAAGTCATTAATGACAGTCGGTTTGTTTATTTCGCCATAAAAGGAAGCTCGCGAATTATATACTAATTATCGCATAATTTACACACCCAGTACTAGATTCAAGTTAAAATGTACTAAAATTAAGGAAATTGGTATATGTTTGGCACCCAGTATGCCTTTACTCAATTTTTCTACTTAAAATTTATTCAAAATGAGTTTTATTTACTCATTTTAACTACAAATGTACTCAGATTGAGTACATTTCTCAGACTCAATTTTAGTATGCTTCAGTATCAAAGTATCAGTGCAGTAATTATTATTTATTATCATTGTCTATGTACCTAAAACACAAAGGATTAATTTTCTATGCTACACTCAGAAAAAAATTTAACCCTATCATGAGTTAAAATGAACTAAAATTTAGGAAAATTGAACTTAGTATAGCGCTAAAGCAATATTTCTTCATATGCTTTGAACACGATTCTAGTTCAATTTTCCTCAAACCAAGTAAATATTTACTCAAACTGTGGAAAATTGCAGTAAGTTTTTCCCCAAACCAAGCATATTTTTATTAAATTTATATAAAGTTGCTGACATTTTCTAAATCAAAGTACATTTTTACTCAAAACAAGTAAATATTTACTTAAAATGAGGACGAATATGCTGAATTTTTGCTCAAAACAAGTAAATTTTTACTTAAACTGAGGAAATTTAATTTAACTAAAATAATTCAAACAAATGATTTTGCTTCAACGTATGCAAAACTAATACAAAAAATGACTGCATGAAATATTTCTCAAAAATTTCATGATACCTCTGCCATAAAGATAAGAGTGATTGTTGCCAAGGTCGGAAGATAGAAGCCTTCGCAGTGGTTGTTTAGAATAATACTTGAAGCTTTAAAAAAATAAGTCTTTTCGAACTAACGAGAATTACTTCTTAGATTAATATTCAAAAATTTTCAATTGACGTGATTTTTCATAAGTTCATTAATACTTCAATGTATGAAAAACTCGGCATAAATTTCAGTAAACACATTATCTTAATTTTAAGAATAAAACCAATTTTTTAGTTAAAAATTTCTAAATGTATTTTTTTCATAAAAAAATTCTTAATAATTTTTCTTACTTAAAACCTAGGAAATTTTCTTCCACACAAGTTTGAATTTACTCAATTGTAAGCATTTTTTATTAGATCCAATGAAATGTTGTTAAGTAAATTTCTAGTAAATGAATTTTTTACTATGGTTTTGAAACAAGGAAACTTTTCTAGTACTTAGATCATTTTCCTACTTTTAAGTACATTTTTACTAAACTGGCGTAAAATTGTGAAACTAAATTGGAGTATGGATTTTACTCAAATTTAGGAATGCTGTTTTTCTGAGTGTAAAATTAATTAAATTATAATATTGACAGAATTTGAGAAAAATCGGTTATTTCAGTTTTCCACAAATGTTTTGAATAGCATGGCCCAATGTGCATGTGTAGCCGCATTTAAGCACAATATTATGGATTTTACCGGACAATTTTACAAAAATAGCTTAACATTCAAATGAAAAAATAAAATAAAGATAGAAAAAGCGAACGTAGAGAAGCAAATATCGTCATCTCATCATACACATACAGCAATTGTAATGGGGACAAGGCGACATAAGGCGGCTGGTTACAAGTAGCAGAAGTGAATAAATACTGTGGCGGCGATCTAGGAAACAATGTAGACGACGGTAGATAGACGACTACGACGGCGATGGCGATGACGGTCTGATACGTTTGGCTAGATAATTGTTTGCATGCATTTGCGTATAAATTCTTACATATACTATACACAACATACACATGGTATGTAAGCAGATGTATTTTGTGTTATACAATTGTTATAAATATAGAATAATTGAATTCAATGATTTCCAATTGATTCAATTTAAATTAACTGAAGGGGTGTGCTGTATTTCCATACAACTTTTTTTCTGTATAGTTGGTGGTCTCCTGTGTTTAATTACACTTGGACTCTCCGAAAATTTCAAATAACTAACTGATTTAATCTATATCGAGTACACCGAATTCATAGGTAAATATTCAAGGTCGAAAAATTCTAGACAAAATCACAAAACAAAAAATGATGCATTAAATGAAGCAATTAAAAAACAAGCAAAACATAATTTACTATTTTCCAGCAGTAATAAGGGGGAGCAATTCCACTCTAGCAATGCTGTGTAAAGGTTTTCACTAATAACCGTTTTAAACACACAACAAAACGCCGCTATGCACAAATTTTTGTATTTTTGGGGCAACTCCAGAATATGTAAATTATATTGTGTCGCATTTCTCATAACACATTTTTGCACAAATATGTTTTGTATCAAAAAAAAAAAAATAATCAGCTGTTTTGTGGAATTTGTAGCAGGGTCGTATTTTTTAGTTTACACTTTTCCACATAAGCACATAACAGAGTTGTATTCTTCCTTTTCCTAGGTTAAGCAATGTTGACGTGAGTACCCTTAATGTTGCTGTTGTATTGTAGAATAAGGTACATGGTATTACCGGTCAGCAAAACGACTGCATTTTGTTACTTTACACTAGGACTGATTTTCTTTAAGACTAGATAATTAAGCTGTGATAACAGATACTTAAATAAAAAACCATTATTTTAAACCATTTGTTTTAAGTTTTGAGTTGGGAGCTTAATAAGATTCATCTTTCTTTTAACACTCCTCGATTGGCATGTGTTTCCTACGGGGTTATGCCATCCGTTTACTTCCGCACTAACTTTCTTGTACATAATAAATGTCCCACATAAAGTCGTCTGTCTATGTGTGTGTAATTATGAACCTGTGTTTTCTCAATTTAATGCAATTTTAACACAAGGACACGTGTTTACCCTGACACGCAATATAGGAAAATTTGTGTTGCGTTGTGAAAAACTAGTTTTTTTATATACGTCGTCGTTGTTGTTGTTGATATAATTGTTGTTTATTTGTTTCTCATAATAACGACATTATTTGTGCTCTCTTTAAATGAAATGTCTAACGTATAAGCTGACGTACACAGATTTGTCTCTCCCTCGCACTCTCTCTCTCTCTCTGGCATCAAAAGCTTTCATTTGTCGTTGCTGATTTATTATTCTTCCATTGCATTTGTGTGTGCATATGCACTTGTAATCTGTTTATTCATCTCTACATGTACGTATAGAAAATGTCATTTAATTTATAATTATGTACATACATACATGAGAGTATAGTTTTCCTTTTCTTAAACACTCTGAGATTAGACACACACAATTGCCTTAGGCCTGCGGTGGCGACCACCGACATTACTTCGTTGCCTCGTCTCAGAATAGCTTTGGTCTATGGCCAATAACTCTTTTACGAGAAAAACGATAAATTTGTCATATCCACCCACGGAATTGGTGCTAAATTAAAAAAAAAGAATTACGGAATTAGAAATTGTGTGTTTAAAGCATAAATACTTAAATCTATACGCCCAAAAAAGGTATTCTGATTCGAAATATTTTATATCTTCTGAAACGGTGTAAATTCGCCGGTCATCGGCGACTACCGTTGTGTTTATTTGAGGCCTTTTTAGTCGTATAAAATATTTGCCCAAAAAACCGCTTTGTGCAAAGTTTTGCATTTGAGGACGACACCGGAGTATGTAAAACGCATTATTTCAGATTTTGCCCAAATATTTGTTTGGTTTGGTATTTGCATAGGGTCCATGTGTCCATATTTAGTTAAATTTGTTAATAGATAATGCATAGATAGGGTATAACAGATTCGGTGCGATCTAATTTTTCCTCATTTGTCTACTTTGTTTTTCTTCTCTGAATGACAACAAAATGCATTGATTATTTTGCACTCGTGTATTAAACACATGTCTTTTTGTCATAATTGTTGTGCTATAGCCAGTGTTGCCAGATATTTTTTTTTGTGAAAAAAACGTCAAAATTTCGAATGCTAAATTAAATGTCATAAAATCATAATGTCTATTAATTTTCTATGATCGAAATTGATTTTATTTTTTTGTTGTAGTTATGATGATCTCTAACTGAAAAACAGGACATTTTACCCAGTCTATTCTCATAGATATCAAGGAACTTGACAAATGTAGATTTTTGAGAAAAAAAAAACCTAGAGTTGCCCGAAAAGCGTCACAATGTAAAGGTTTCTTGTTCGAAAATTGTCATTTTGGACAATTCTCAAAAAAAAAATCGCCAAACTGATTTAAAATCGCCACTTCTGGCAGCTCTGACAATTGTGTCAGGCGTCTTCTAAACAAATCAAATAGGTCTGTCTGTCTATCTGCCTCTCATTCATGTTTCATTTAAATTCTATACTAAATATGTCTCACTCTGCTAATCTCTCTGTATATGCATATATACATATTTCATTTTTTATGGCGACTTTATTCATTTTATGTTCGATATCATAAAAAATATCTTGTTTTAGTATGTTCACAACTAGACACATAGAAACAAATGTGTAAATATAAGTACACGTGTGTGTGTTCACTTGTCTAGTTAGGCATGCATTGTCCTTGACCTAATAGTATAGTATATATGCACGTGCGCGTGTGTGCGTGTTGTGTACATATACCACATACATACATTTGTACATATGTGTATGTAAATTCAGCCAGCATTTCTATATGTCCGACTCAACTCAATGATGCAGTTTTGTCATAAATTTGTTATATGATTGATCAAATACGACTTTACACTGACGCTATTGCATTACCATTTGTCATAACATGTAATGATATTCCATATATTATTTTCCTTTTATAAAAAATATACTTTTTACAAAGTTTAAATTATTTTAGAAAATATACTTTTTACAAAGTTTAATTTATTATAAAAATATACTTTTTACAAAGTTTAATTTAATATAGAAAATATACTTTTTACAAAGTTTAATTTATTATAAAAAATATACTTTTTACAAATTTTAATTTATTATAGAAAATTCACTTTTTATAAAGATTATTTTATTATAGAAACTATACTTTTTACAAAGTTTATTTTATTATAAAAATACTTTTTACAAAGTTTAATTTGTTATAGAAAATATACTTTTTACAAAGTTTAATTTATTATAGAAAATATACTTTTTACAAAGTTTATTATATTAATGACCAGTGGTTAAAATGCGTTTGGAAATTGTTTAACAGCTTGAAATGAATCTCCCTAATGGAAGTGAAAAAGGCATTATCGTTGAATTGTGTATATCCAATGGTGTGGTGTTGCTTGTAGTAGGGAGGTACATTGCAATAATAATAAAAATGCATCTACTATGGACGTTGAGACTATAGTTCAACATACAATTGCAATTATTATTGCTCGTCCGTCGTCGTATTATATTTTTCAGCATGTTGTTTTAATATGAACACAATTAGCGCCTTTTAATGTTGTTTAGTTTAGTAGTTCAATGAAATTGTATTTCTAATTCATGTACGCGTACATTAAACCGACTCATTTTGTGTAGATATAAATAAAATATAAAAAATAAAAGTAAAGTAGTTACCCTCTGAAAAAGGTGTCATACTGACCTAATTACCTTTAGACCTGTATTATAAAATTTTCTAAGAAAAAAATCGTTAATTTGAATTATTCAACATTTCGTGTGCATTTTTATAAAAACGTATGAAATGTATGAAAAATTCATAAATAAAATTAAATGTTTCATACAATTTTTTCATATTTCATAAAATAAAATTTTTAAAGCTTGTGAAATATTTCATAACCATAAAAATAAAAATGTTATGAAATGTCTTCATACATATAATGAAGGATTGTGTTGTTTTTGTGAAACGTTTCATAACTTACAAATAGATTTTTAATGTGTCGACTTTCTTCTAGCAGTTGTATAGTAGCAATTCTCATTTCTTCTTTGTTAACTCTTACATTAGTATGTACCCTGATTTAGGCCAAAGACATACTCAATGCAAAGGCTCTAATAATAATAAGTAATAATAATAAGTAATAATGACAACTGTAATGCAAACTAATTGATTTTCAAATAAACAGACCCCTGAAGAAGCTGGAAACAAGCCAGAGAAACGTTGGGTAAAAAATGAAATAAATTAGTTTCATTTCAATAAAAAGTTGACCAAATTAGCCCGTACAAAATTGAAGTTAATAAGGCTCTCAAAATGATCGTCTGGTCAGTGAACCAATTCCGCCTATCAGACCTATTTTCTACTTTTTTGTTTATATTGGAAACTTTAATATAAATTATTTATGAAACATTTTATTTTTTTCAGTGTAGAACCATAATATGTTGATAATAATCGTAAAACATATAAATTTTCATATCCACGGGATAATTTTTCAATATTATTTCCAGAGTCGCTTTAACGTACAGACGAACGTTCACACATGGTACATAAATATATGTATACGTATGTATGTATCGCTACATTAGGCGGTATCGATTGCCTGTCTAAATTTAAGTCGGTATAGCAAGTCTCAAAATATAAAATATGTTGTTTTGAACACAGTCGTCGCCACACATAATTAGGGGTTTTTTCACTCTAGGGGGTTGTAGATTTCGAGAGACAATTGAGATGGCCACACCAGAAAATCCACAAAGTCGTAGAGGATAAAGGTTGGGTCATGTAATATTTTATATTAAACTCGGCTATAAAAGAAAAATTATTGATTATATTGAAAATCCACAAAGTCGTAGAGGATAAACGCCCTTATAGGGTGGGTCATGTAACATTTTATATTAAAATCGGCTATAAAAGAAAAATTATTGATTATATTGAAAATCCACAAAGTCGTAGAGGATAAACGCCCTTATAGGGTGGGTCATGTAACATTTTATATTAAAATCGGCTATAAAAGAAAAAGTATTGATTTATTATTTTCTTTTTCAAATTTCTGGTTTTATTGGAAAGGTTGAACTTTGCCATTTAATAATGGAACACAATATCATTCATATGACTATCACGACTGGCTCGGCAGTACCTCATCCGATCAACCCAATTTTTCATTACATTTTCGATTGTTCCGGCACGAATCTCTTCGATTTCATGTTTCAACGCTTCAATTGTCTCTGGATGGTTTGCGTAACATTTATCCTTAATGGCACCCCACAGAAAAATAACTATTAAGGGCTTAGATCACAGCTCCGAGGCGGCCAAGTGACATAACAATTTCGGCTGATTATCCTTAAAATATCGATGGTTGAGTTGGCTGTGTAACGGCGGCCACCAGCCCAAAATCCACACCAAACAGTGACTCGTTGTGGATGTATGTGGTTTTTATAAACCCCATATGCGACAATTTTGCTTATTGGCATAGCCATCGATATGAAAATGAGCTTCATCTGAAAAGTCGATTTTTCGGTAAAATTCTTCATCTCCTGCCAAACAGTCTTCAGTAAGCGTCCCATTTTGCAAATAAACCAAACATAAACCTGAAAATAAAAATAAAAGTTAATACTATTCTACCTTTCAAAGTCAAAGTAATCGGTAGTTCAAATTTGAAATGCTTCCACACGTGCATTTGATGTCATGCAAATATGAAGAAAATAAGAGGGAATTTTATTTTTATATAATTTTTATACATCAATAAATTTGGATTGTGTAGATATCAATCCCTTGTGTGTTTTCCATCGATATGGCCTATTGTACATATTACAAATTATGTTATAGAAATCACACATGTTATACACATAGAGAGAATATACTCACCATATACATATATTTTTTGTCTTTGGGGGGTTTCAATACAAAATGTTCGTAGTAAATTGTTTTGCTGGTTGAAGCTTTTTGTCTTGCAGTTGCTGCGTGCATTTACATTATTGGGGTCAGACTTTGCTGTAAAGTAGTTCACATGAACATACATACATACATCTGTATATATGTATAAGAACACCAAAAACAACAACAGCAACAACCATAATAATAAACTACAATGTAATTGTTGCATAAACTAAAGCATTTTATATATGTGTACATATGTACAAGTATATATGTATATGTCTATGATGCCTATGTATGAACATAGTATGGACTTGTATCATAGTTCGCCGCTGACATCCATCGACATTCATCCATTCTAGCATAGTGTGTAATATGGGTTATTAATTAACAGTGTACTGTTAATAAACATTTAATAGAAAATACAAAACAACATTATGTGGTTATACATATGTGTACACTAGGCTGGGTCGCCGTCCATACAAATGGAAAAACAAGTTCCAGTCACCCACGAAAATAAAGTTTGCATTGTTTAATGATGATTTGTAAAATATTTCTCTCCTAGATCAAGCCATCTGTGAGCTAAACACTCTTGAAAATAACTCTAAAAAATCTTGTTTTTCCGGTGTAATTTTTTGTGTTCAATTTTTTTCCAAATTTTGTTTTTCTAAAATAATATACCCTTTAAAGCACTTTAAATAAAAATTTGGATTTTTGTCTTATTGGTCGAATTATTGAAGGTTTATAGTAATTTTTTTGTGGATTTTCACAGTGACTACGGAGAACTTTTTTGTATTTGGTGGTAGTATTTTATAAAAAATAAATATTTGCGTCAATACCTTTCAAATGACGCCACATCGCTCATTTATTTAGAAAGAGTTTGAACAATTTGGCTCTGAAAATCATCGTCTGCATTAAATTAATTCCCAAAAATGGAGTCAGTGACGAAATTTTTCGTCCGTTATTCATAATTTACATATCATTCGAAATGTATTGATTCCTACTACTTATTTGTCATAACACTTCTTACAAAATGTTTCCAAGAAATACGAGTTTTTAGCTGTCACCTTGAAAACCCGGAAAAAAAATTATATAAGTGGCAAGAATACTTACTTACTTAGCAGGCCTAAAAACAACCATTTCGGTCACAGGCCTGACATAGAATAGATTTCCATACTCTTCGATCTAATGCGCTGCTTCGCCAGCTTCTTACACCAAGTTTTGATAGGTCTTCTTCTACTTGGTGTTTCCACCGGAGCTTCGGTCGTCCTCTTCTACGTTGTCCATCGGGATTTGATTCGAAACATTTCTTTGCTGGAGCGATTTCATCCATACGAGTAAGATGACCAAGCCAGCATAGTCGTTGTAATTTGATTCGTCTGAAAAACATGATTTTAAGAGGTGTTTTCAGCAGATTTTTCACATATGGCTGACCCAGTGACGAAATATTTTGTAGGTCATCATTAAAACAATTCAATATTCATTTCTAGGGGTTGACCGCTACAATTTATTTTCATGACCCATCCTAAGGTACACATGTCTTCTCTCCACATGATCCACATGTACATATGTTTTTACTGTAAAGAAAATGGGAGCATTTGATATGTTTATATACTCATTTCATTCACAATGGAAATTTTTAAGCCGTAAAATTCAATATTCGGGAACTTTTCAAGTCTTGGCGTGACAACAAACAAACGGAAAATCACCATACTTTTAAAAGAGAGAGAGGTAATTTCCCAAATCACTTTACATCAGCCCTTTATTTTAGAGAGAATCTACAACAGAGTTACAAGCCGAACCATAATTATCGGCGGCGGCGGCGCTGTTCAAAATGGGTCGGCGGCTTTCGGCTGATTTGCCGGCTTGTTCTGTCATTCGATTACCACTATTTATTTGACAATTTTGGGAAAACGGAAGGAACAATTTTCTTTTATTTTGTCAAGTAGTTCAATATTCGTTAATATTAGCCAATGTTCCAATAATTTAATATTGTTATTAGGGTATCCAATTATTCGGACTTTTATGATATTCGATTTATCGTTTATTTGAAAACAAGAAAATGAGCACAATATCAGAAGTTATCCATTGATATTTTTAAATATGGATCATATGATTTATAACAGAACTGACTTTATTATCGCGGTGTTAACTAACCTCAATTTTTCTATGAATTTACTACTCTATGAAATTACTATTCTTTAAATTTTAAATAATTCCGAAGCAATTGACCAGTTTTTGATATTTTTGAATGATGTCAGATAAATCGTTATTTTAATATCTGTGGAGCATACGAATCAAAAATCGAAAAAATTGTGGTTTTATATTTGGAGCAAACTGGCTATTCAAAATCAATTTATCATACAAAGCATACGAAGATTTCATTAGTTTTTAAGACAAAACTTATAATATCGATTAATCGATTATTTGGGAAAATTTATTCGAATTATTCGTTATTCGAAAATCATGATTTTTTATTATTCAAACAAATATTTGACAAAAATTTTTCGATTAATCGCGGTTGGACACCCTAATTGTTATCCCATACAATAATTTTTTGGGAGTGGGAATCCATTCACAAAATGTATAATATGTATGAATTTAATAAATATTTTTGTAATTACAGCTTTTCATGTGACTTAAATGCGACTTTCAAATCATTCAATTTTCTATAGCCGTCATCATATAGTGGGATACTAAATTTCACAGATTGTCTAAGTTGACATTTATATTTTCTTTTGTAATTTTAAGTGGGTTGTCTGTTTTGCTATTAAGATTTGACTGAATTAGAACTCCGTCAAATCTCGGCGGCGTGGTTGAAGTCGATATGAGTCGATGATATCGGCGGCGTGGTTGAAGTCGATTTGAGCCGATGATGTCGGCTTAAAATCGGTCGGCTTGTATCTCTGATCTACAACAGATATTGGGATATTTACTCTTGACATGTTTATTTTCGAGCAACATTAACAGTAGAACAGTGATGTTAAGTAAATCGAATGAAAAATAAACAAAATTTCACTTTTAGATGACAATATTGCTCCCCAAATTGCTTAAAATGCCAAGAGTAAATTTTCCACTCTCAGTGGTAGATTCTCTCTTCTCTTTAGTTCAATAAATGTTATGACAATGATGGTTGTTTCTTTTTATCGGACCCCTTCGGACCTTCGTTTTCATTTACCAGCTAACACAGCAGAGCAAGTTAATTATTTATTATGTCAGCCCTTTATTTCGGATGGAATCTGCACCAGATATTGGGAAATTTATTCTTGACATGTTAACATTAACAGTATTACAGCGATGTTAAGTAATTTAAGAATTGGAAAAATAAACAAAATTGCACTTCACTGTTTAATAAAAAATGTTTACAATCTAATATTGCTTCCCAAATTGCTTAAAATGCTAAGAGTAAATTTTCCACTCTCAATTGTAGATTCGTTGTCGTTGTTGTTTCTTTTTATCGGACACCCTGGCCACCGTTATTCTTTTGCCAGCTGTTATTTGGTGTCGGAAATAACGAGCAAATTAAAAAGTATTTTATTAAAAAACATAATAACTTATATAATAAAAACTCTGACCTTGATATCTTGTTCTTCGATCGGTTTTAAATGGGTTAATTATGTCTGCACAAAATATGCACAGAATTCCATTCTTGCATGTGATTTCTATTTACTTAATTAAAATGTGGTTATGAACTAATATGTACATGAGTATACATTAGGATGGGTCGCGGTACATACAAATGAAAAAAAAAATAATTTCCATAACATATATTTTCTTGAATTTTCATTGTTTTTCTGAACTAATGAAACAAATTATATTTCTGATGATTTTTCACTTAAATTCTAGGTGATTTTTTAAAAAAATCGTAAAAAATAGAACCACTTTCAAACTCACGCAGTCGTTTAAAAAGAGACCTAAGCACACTACTTCAAAATTTCAGAAAAATGTATTAATGTAATCATTTCGAAAATCAAAATAAAAGAATTAAAATTGTAAAAACTTTAAAAATCTAAGCCGGCTATAATAAACCACTTCAACATTTAAAAATAATTGAAAAACAAGGTATAACACATAAAAATTGGTCAACTATATTAGGAGTTACAGGCGATTGAATGAAAATATCTTTTTGAAAAAGTAATATTTTTTCTCTGTTGAATTGATCATAAATCGGGAAATTTTTTCAAAAATACGCACACAAACTTTCAAAACAATCGCAGCTATTGAGGTCGAAACCGTGCCGCTTGACATGGAATGACTCATATGCTGCGAGTACTCTAGTTTGTGTGATAATTGAGGTGTGAGTTGTGTGGAAAGAGAGACCGAGACCGAGTAATGGCACAAAGAGTAGAGGAGATGATGGCTATGAAATAAGATCGTTCTAAGATTTATGCTCTTAATTTACCAGAAACATATGTACATATTATCAAATATATTGCTTACTAATCATTTTGTGTGTTTTCTTTTCGTCGTTTCTTCTTTCATTCCAGACTGTTTCTAAAGAACAAATACTAAATAAAAAAGCAAACAAAACAACCAGCAACAAAAACCCCTAAGGAGAAAGAAATGTAAGACTTGAACTACACAAATAGACAACAACAACAACAAACAAAACCCCCCAACAAAAACCACAACAAGAAATAACATATATTTAATGTTTCCAAAACAAATGAATATCAAAAATTGTTTCTTAATTTTATAACAAAGTGGAAAGAGTATAACAAGGAAAACGGAAAAACGTTTCCTCTGTGTATACAGACCGACCGACAGGGCAGCCGCAATCTGAACAAAATATAGAAACTACAAAAGCTACACAAAAAAATATCATCAAACTTACAACAACAGCAACAGCAGTTCAATCAATCAAAAGAAACAATCCAAACGAAATTGACATTTCATTGTGCAAACTGGAAAAAAGCATATCATCTGCCAAAAAAAACAACAACAACAAATATCCCCCAAAAAATAGGAAATAAAGGACGACGAGACAAGACGAACTTCATCAGAGGGAGTTTTCAGAAAGTACATTTCTGTACATTTTCTTTTTAGAACTGACTCGGATTTTCTTTTGAACTGAATCGGAAGCAAACAAAGGCAAACATTAAGAGCAACAAATGTATATTAGCAATAGCAGCAACATTGGTATGGCCACGTTGTTGCAAAACAATAAGAATTGCATGAAAACTTTGACAAATGGTGGCGCTACAGGTGGTGGCAATCACATTATCGTCGGCAATGTTGTAACAACAACTAGCGGCAGTAACACCCTAACCAATCAGGGTGGCTCCGTCGTTAGCTCTGGGCCCAACGTCGCCACCACCACTTCGGTGGTGGGTGGCAATGTGGGAGGTAATGGCGGCGGGGGAACCGTCACCACAGTGGGCGGTAATCTGGTGTTGCCGGCCCAAACTCAGACAATATTGCTGACAAACGGTGCAACGGGTGCTTCAACAATAATCACCTTCCAGCAATATCAGCAATTGCTGCAGCAACAACAACAGCAGCAACAACGTTTGTTGGTCCAACAAAACTTAGTTAATGTACCCATAGGTAATATAGTGAGCACCGGCAATGGTGGCTTGGCGGTTATCACCGACTCTAATACAAATCATCAGGCTACCACTTCGGCCACAACGACCACCCACCAAGGAGCTTTTTTGGTTGCCACCTCCAACACTACGTCGGGCGTATCACAATTTCAGCAACAGCTGCAGCAACATTTAAATGCGAATGGTGGTGGTAGCAACAACAATTCTGTCGTATCAACCTCCACTTACCTTCAACCCACTCAGCAGCAACAGCAACGTTTGATTACGACCACTTCGGGTGGCGGTGGCCAAACGGCAACTATACGTCATTTTTCACAATTCTCACAAAACCATCAACAACAGCAACAACCCGCCGCCGCCGTTGTCAATAATGTCAACAATCAGACGCAGCAACGTACTACCGTTTTAATAAATCGCAACAATAATACGATTATTGCTGGTAATGCCACACAACGTCTGCAACATGCCACCATATTAACAACAACGGGAGCAAAGGCACCGGCGACTTTGATAAAGACACAAACGGCCGGAAATTCGGGCACACAGCAGATATTGGTTAATAACTCGGCTGTGCAACAGGTGCTAAATGCTGGCAAAGGTCAAATAATAAATGTTGTCAAGAGTTCCGCCATCGCCGCCGCCAACAACAATAACATGAACACTAAAAACCTTATAACCAAAACAGGAACAACAACAATAACTGCCAACTTGCCGCAACAACAGCGTTTTGGTACCGTCACCACCGCCAACATACAACAATTGAGACCACAGCAGCAGCAACATTTGAAAATTGTTAAAACTCAAAACATACCACAACGTGCCACTATATTAAATAATATATCGTCGTCGACTACAACTGCAACAATACTGAACAGCAATTTAACCAAAAATAATTTTATAAACAAAACACAAATTACTGCTGCATCGTTATCAGCAACAAGAGCAGTATCATCAACATCATCGTTGAAGACAACAACAATAAATGCCACCACCTCATCCGCCCCGTCATCATCCGCCGCTTCCACCTTATCTTACACGCAACAAACACATCATCAACATCAACAACAACAACAGCAGCAGCCACAACAACAACAGCAGCAGCAACAACAATCACATCAACAACAACAACAGCAACAAACTACACCACAGTACCAAATGAATGGTCATTTGATAAATAATTTTAATAAGAATCCAAACACATTGTATACAAACTTGCAACAACCCGCCTCAAAATTAGTTCCTAATGGCCATATAATCCATACAACAGCAAACAACCACAGCAACAACAACTATGCAGCATCAACAGCTACTACAGCATCTTCATCGTTTACAACAACATCAGCAAATTCTCACAGTTTGTCTTCTTATGCAACGCCATTCTCCTCATTGTCGTCAAGTTCTAACACCACCACAACTACTACAACAACTTCCTTTACTGCAAACGCAAATGCTACTGGTACTGCTGTCGCCAACGCCAACGCTGCCGCCGCTACCACCAATAACTACAATTCATGCACTGGTACCAGTGGTAACAACGAGACTGCGACTGCCGCACCTACCGAGTCAGCCAACAGCGAAGCAAACAATAGCACCACCGCAGTCGCCGCCGCCGCTGCCGTCGAACCAGAAGCGGAACCTGAAATTGATATTGTTATCAACAATGTTGTATGTTCCTTTAGTGTACGTTGTCATTTGAATTTGCGCGACATTGCGTTGAATGGTGCCAATGTAGAGTATCGTCGAGAAAATGGCATGGTTACAATGAAATTGCGTCGCCCTTACACTACCGCTTCCATTTGGTCATCTGGCCGAATAACTTGCACCGGAGCTACATCGGAAGAGCAGGTAAAATGAAATACTTGTTCATGTGTTCCCTGGGAAATTATGCACTAACCCCGTTCATTTCTTTTCTCATTCTAGGCAAAAATTGCGGCCCGTCGTTATGCACGCACTTTGGAAAAATTAGGATTCCGTTCGCGTTTTCACAATTTCCGTGTTGTCAACGTCCTGGGCACTTGCAGTATGCCATGGGCCATAAAAATTGTCAACTTCTCAGAGAAATATCGAGAAGAAGCCAGTTATGAACCAGAATTGCATCCCGGTGTAACATATAAGCTACGCTACCCCAAAGCTACTTTGAAAATATTCTCTACCGGCAGTATAACAGTTACTGGTAAGTGTGTGACATTGTGTTCTTTCTCCGAAAATATAGCTCCCAATCGAAAAAGAATTTTATATTAGGTAACCTTCCTAGTGAAAATTCATGATGAATATAAAAAAATTTCGAAAGAGCAAAAACGCCCACTGAAAAAGTAATTGTATATCGTGTGAGCCCAACGATCAAAAATCTCTCAATTATTACATGAATTCTATAAACTCTAAATAAGAAATATTTTAGCTATGAGCTCTCTTTGCGTGCTTTTCTTTACTACGAATTATAGACTTATTTGGCTTATAGATTTCTCGTAATAATTGAGGGATTTTGGATCGTTCGCCTCAGATGGTCGAAAATAAGTTACAGAAAACGGGCCCTAAGTGTATATTTATATACTGTTTCTGTAAGTTATTTTCGTTCGTCTAAGCCGAACGATCAAAATCACTCAATTTATTCATGAATTCTGTAAAACATAGATAAGATATATTTTAGCTAGGAGCTTTTCTATAGACACAACAAATTATAGATTTCTCGTAATAATTGAGTGATTTTGGATCGTTCGCCTCAGACGAACGAAAAAAGTTAAAGAAACAGGACCTAAGGAGGGGTGATAGGGGGAAAACGTTGGGGAGGGAAAATTAATGGGAGTCAGTCTTACATGTCTCCCAGCTAGGGGCTACAACGGGGAAGTTTTGGTCCTTTATTTTCATAAAAAATTAAAAAAAGTTTGGGACCCACCTTAAGGGTTGAAGATAGCGGGTAGGTATGTTTTGAGAAAATATTGGATCTGAAAAATACTAGGAGTTTGTCATACATTTGGTTCCACCTAAGGAGGTGGAGCAAATTTTATAAAAATTTAGTTTCTGTTTGGGAGCCCCCTTAAGGTTAGGAAAAAATGTTAGGATGGAAAAACTAATGGGAGTCAGGGGCAGTTATGGGCCTTTCTTTTATAAAATAAATTATAAAAATATGTAAGGTTGAAAATAGAGACCAAGTGTGTTCTGAGAAAATATTAGGGTTGACAAAATATTGGGGTTGGTCATACATTTGACTCCACCAGCAGCCTCCTTGCGCCAGTAAGAGTGGTGGGAGCAAATTTTATAAAAAAAAAACTTTCGTATGGGAGCCACTTAAGGCGTGGAGATGTTGGGAGGGAAAACTAACCCCTCTGGCGGATACTCCGAGGCAGTTTTTGAGCTTTGTATTTTTACCCGCACCATTGGCCCAAATGAGCGCCCACTTACACTTAACATACCACTCATGAATTTTGTTTCGAACCTCACAAAATTAGGGGTTCTAGCATATCGAAATCAAAAAGTCGTGCAATATCCCACCCCTAATATACAAATTTATTATTTTTACGTCACCTTATTTTATACGACCCATCCGTAAGAATTAATTCTTTTTATGGTAGACAATCTTTTGAGCTATTGACTTGCGTTATATATTTGTTGTAAGATTTTTTCAAAAATGTTTACCATTTATGAATTAGAATCGGCTGATAAATAAAAAAGATAGAAAGAACACCCATATATCTATTCATTATAAACTTAATTAAAGATTAAAAAGTTTTTTACCTTTGTCCATGATATAGGGTTCTTCAATAAATCAGAACCTAGAAGTTTTCTAGACTCAAAGAAGTAAAAATCTAACAACACATAATGCTGATGCCTTGTCTCTCGTTCGTTTCTTTACAGCTGCTAGTGTTGCCCACGTTCAAAATGCTATTGAACATATTTTCCCGCTCGTTTATGAATTCCGCAAGAAGCGCTCTCCTGAAGAATTGGAACAATTACGTTTGAAACAACTACAAAATGCTACATTTGAAGATATTACTGAACCCGAAGAAACCATAGTTTCACAAAGTGCAGCAGCAGCCGCAGCTGCAGCAGCATCAGCTGGAACGGCTGTAGCAGGTGGAGAAATATCAAACATTACAAAACCACTACATCGTCGTTTATCGAATACATTCACTAAATTTCCTAATGCCAAAAGAAAACGTACCAAATACGGTGGTGGTGTGGATGGCGATGATGAGTTTGATGCCGATGATCCCGATAATGCAATAATGAGCAGTGTCATCGGTGATGATGATGATATAGTTGAGTATGATCCCAACGAATCAATTATAGCTGGTCCTGATGATGAAGATGATGATTTGTAAGAATATATTCGATATATAGTTTATACATACAATACATACATACACACACACACATTTGTGTTGAAACTAAGAATCACTCATACACCACCACCACCACCACTTATTGGGGGCGGGTGGTGAACGTTCGTTTTTATAAGCATATCTATAGTAGAGCCTAAAAAACAAACCAACCAACCAACAAACATACAGAGAGAAGAAGAACCAAATGAAATTTTATATCATTTGTTAAAGAGGAGTTTCTACAAGCACTCCACCACTCCACTCAACTCCAAATGTATCACATCATCAACCATCATTACATATATATATACATATATATATATTTGAAACAACAAAGAAATCAAATCGACTTTTTTATTACGTATAATTAATTAATAATCTAGTGAAATTTAGAGCCAAAAATTTAATGCAAATATAAACTTTTAATTTTAAGGTAAGTTTTTTACGATAATAACATAATTATATTTTATACCCATCCTATGTGTGTTGAGTATGCTTGTTATTGTGAAACCATTGATGTCAAACAGAAGAGTAATAGTGAATAGAATGCAGGACCCTTTGCACAACCAAAGCTTTGGGCAATTTTTTATATAAAACATCGAAGATATTTCTTAAAGGCTAGCACTTGAAATAGGCATTGTGCATATTTTAAATATGCTAATGCTTAAAAATATAAAGAGATCATACCTGTTAGTAATCGTAGTAAAATCAATTTTGAACTACTTTCCAAAGAGACAAAGAACACCAGCAGGCCGATGGAAGAATGAGACAGAGTAATTATTTAACTTTTAAAGGTAGTTAACATAACCAGAACAGCACCAGAATCCAAATTTGGTCCAACAATTGTGTCATTACTCGAAAAAATCCAACTTCTATAAACCTTTCAAAACTCGGCTGAAACTGACATACTGGGTGAGAGGACAGATATTGGACCTGGAACGAAAAAAGGTTTAGTTTTTCCATGAAACCCCAATTTATAGAAGATATTAATGCTTCTAGAGGACTTGCCATATATTAGTGTACATATTTTGACAGTAAAACTTTTTAGTTAAGGAAAAATAATAATAAAATTTATGATTTAAGGAAAAATAATAATAAAATTTATTATTTAAGGAAAAATAATAATAAAATTTATTATTTAAGGAAAAATAATAATAAAATTTAATATTTAAGGAAACATATTCTGCTGTACGTAAACTTGTTTGGTCCTTCTTTGTGCCAGTCCAACAATTTAGCTTAATTTTCATCATTTTAATTATTAAAACCTAACTTTTCTTGACGAACTCTTTATTTTGATGTGTTTCCTTAAAATGACATTTAATTTTTTCACTTTGAGACAAGTTTGGTCAATATTGGGAGATATGTAGAAAATTCTTATCTGTACGTAAACCTTTTTGCTCACTGTACGTCTGAAATTATATGTCAACTTGAATAAATTGGCGTTTTTAGTATTTTATTCCTTTATCCTGTTGCCCCTACACAGGACTCCAAAATTCCAAGGTATAAAATTTTTCAAAAATTATTTCAAATACTTTTACGCATCCAATGTTTGTTTAAAAGAGGAGAATTTCTGTTAAAAATACTTTAAATTCCATGTTTCTATCTGTATAAGATAAACAATAATAACAAACTAAGGGGGAAACTTAAAATGGTTGTTAATGTTAAACTAATACAGATAGAAGCAGGGAATTTAAATTATTTTTAGCAGATATTCTCCTCTTTAGTTTGAGGTATATACAGGTAACATATGTATTTAAATTTATCTTTTGGAATTCAATGAAAAGTGACTACAGGCGGAGGAAATAAAAAACTAAAAACGCCAATAAACCCAATTTTGCCTATAGTTTCAGACGTATACCATCCGGTTTAAGTGTAACGACTTTTTTAAAAATTGTCGCACGGTGTTGTGAGTGTATTTCTCCCCTTTTCTATTAGCCAACAGTTTTCTTCGTTAGGAAAAGTCTAAAGTGACGAACTAAACTAATGTTTGACAACTTTGAAGAACAATAACAATTATACTGTTCGCGCAATTCACATTGAATCTAAAATAAATTTTGACACTCAATACAATAAATGGTATCGTTTTTTGCAAGTTGTAAATTGACAATTGTTGTACATTGAAAATTTTGGATTGAAAATGAATTGCAGGAGAATAACTACCTCTACTACTCTCATTGGCACTGTTAAATTCGTTTTCTTATACATTGTTTTTCTCATTTTAGATATTTTATAAACTGCTGCCAGTGTGTGCTTTTTTGTTTTTTCAACAACAACAAATTAGAAGTTAAACACATATTATTTTTCAACAACAATCAATCACCAACAATACAACAACAACGTTTGAAAATCAATTACCGATAAAACATAAAGAAATCCTAGTATACTATGAAGCAACAAAATCCTAAAACAAAACTACAAATATGATGTTAATTATAATTTTCACATTGTCTTTTAATTCATATTATTATTACTATTATTACTATTACTATTATTATTTCTTCAAAGGAAACCACCGCCTTTTTATTTAAACAAACAAACTAATTAATTAATTAATTATTCATAATATTAACAAAGAAAAAAAGCTAAATATTTTTAAGTGTTTTCTGTTATAATTTAAAAAAGAAAAAGAATGAGAAATTATGTTATTTTATAATTTTTCTTAAACGCAAACGCGAAGAGTTAAACATTTTTTGTTTATTTTTATTTCTCATTTAATAGAAGGTCTAGTGAAAAAACCATCACTTTTTTCAAACAATTTTTTTTTTCCTTTGTATGGAAAAAATCATTTAGTTCTTTATTACATTACATTTATGTTTATGTACATGCTGCACTACTGTATCTGGTCACTTAAAAACCAATTCTTATTTAATTACAAATAAAAATACAAATTCATTTCACCGTCAGAAATGAAATCAATCAAACACACTAAAAATAACATATTAAAATTAATGTTTTCATAAAACTACTACAAGCAACTTGAGCAAAAACAAATGTTAATTGAAACAAACAAAAACAAAAAACAACAAAAAAATAATAAAAACAATTATTTTGTTTAGTTTGAATACATATTTGAATTATTTTTGATTTCTTTATTTATTTTAAATAAACACACAACAAATTATCTTTAAATGAGGCCTCATTTATAGTAATGTTATGTAATTATCATTGCAAGAGTTGGAGAGAAAGAGAAATTTAGAGTTTTTCCATTGGCATGCCCAAAATGTCCAGGAATGAGGTTCACATATATTTTTATTATTTTTAATTCGCTTGCTAATTGTTCCTGTCTAAAGAAAGAGGAAAATTTTAAATCACAAAGATGAAATTTAGCACTCATTGTTGATGAAAACCAACCTATTCATTTAAAATTGCAACTAAGAAACATGGCATTAAGTTTTAAATTTCGATTGAGCGTTCTAGTTTAAGAATAGGATTTGTTTTTAATTACTTAAGGAATTAGAACATAGAAATTGAATTTTAAAATAAAAAAAATACATTCACATTCAGGCAAAACTTTTTCTAGTTCAAGATTTCAAAATTGAGTTCTGGTCATCCATCGGCACTTCTATATTCCCTCCACATCATAATCACCTCGTTTATTTAACATATACTTGATCTACACAGTTCTTCGTACGTAATCATTGAGTGAGTTACAAAACAATCCCTTGCAATTTAGTCTTTCCTGAGAAACTAAACACATACGTGTGTTGTAAGTTCATTTACAATTCAAAGTGAATTTTGGAGTACTCTTTTTTGGTTATCATTTTCTTGTTTTTCGTTTCTCTTGGAATTCACAAATGATTCAAACTTACCCTCTGTTCTGAGTTTCGAGTCGATTTAAATTCGACAACATTTATTCGGATTAGTCTCTGCGAATTTGGTTTTCTGGCTTCACATCTTTCATTTGGTACACGAAATATGTTTTGAAATGTTTTTTTTGCTGAAAACATAAATTTCGAAATAGAAACCATGAATTCGAATTTAGTTTATCGGATTCAAATCGTCTCGAAACTCAGAACATGAACGTATGTCAAAGAATTACAAAGAAATAAATAGAATGAAATATTTTTTTCTTCAAAGCAAAAATCACTTTTACTCATACTGAAGTGAAATAGTCAAACGAAAATTGTCATGGTAGAGTGCACTGGGAGTTCAAGGATTTATGTAAAACAAATTCATTCATCGAAGTATTCTTTTTCGACAAATGATACAAAAAATACACATTTTGATTAAATGTTTCAATTTATTTAATAAAGACTTATGTGCATTCGAAATCGAGAAAATGATGACTGAAATGTGTATTTTTTGTAGTAAAAAATTTAAATCTCGATCGAAAATATGATATGAAAAATGATACAAAAAATACACATTTTGATTAAATGTTTCAATTTATTTAATAAAGGCTTATTATGAGCATTAAAAATCGAGAAAATTATGACTGAAATGTGTTTTTTTGTAGTGAAAAAAATGTAAATCTCGATCGAATGTATTCAAAAACATAACTTCTCGATTTCGAATCCTTGTTCTATGCTCCTCAGAATCGTTGATTTAAATTGTTGATTATAATTTCGAGATTTGTTTTTTATCCTGATGTTGTTTATTTCCGTGGGCCTATTTCTGTAACTTATTTGTCGAAAATCACTCAACTATAGAGTTCTATAAAACGTAGATAGGAAATATGTTAGCTACGAGCTCTTTACATGTTTTTCTATAGACTCCTGAGAACGAAATTAAGTTAAAGAAGCAAGCCCTAAGATTTTATTTGTTGATTTAAAATCAGACGGTTTTATGGCTATCATCGGAGTAACAACATTTTGGAATTATTTTACATTTATCTGGAAAATCTATCTATCGAAAATGGATTTGATTTTCCAACAACGAAAATTCAGTCCTAAAATTATTCTTTCTCTAGAAACCCAATAATATTTTGTGAAATATATTACATATTATATGGAGAAGAGTACACATAGGTCCGAGTGGTGTAGTCCATTTAAAATGGTGCCTTAAGACATTACTTAACGCTTCTGTGAGAGCGGCCAAGTAAACCTTCCCTTCGTTTGGGCGAATTCTTCCAGAGAATCATACCTAAATACGGTATTAAATATCGCAAATATAAATATGATCACTGAGAAAAAATCTCTTTGTGCATAATCATGACATTTGAACTACACATACTAAATTCAAAAACTACGGATATTGTATGAAAAATGTAATAATTTTTTTATTTGTGTGTCATTGGAGGTTTTCTTTTGGTTTTATAAGATCCATTTAAATATATTTTTCTGTGTCCATCCAGTCCATTCTTTCTTTCAAAATTGTTTGAAGTAATATTCTAATAACTTAAACTAAAGACGACTCCATTTTTGAAATCTATAACTTTTTTATGAATCGAGCCTTTCTTCGAAAGTCAGAATATGTTAATCCCGTTGTTGTCGCTTTTATAATTTGTAATCCCGAATTTCTTAATAACTACACGACAATTTTGGGAATTCAGTAGGCTCGAACAGTGCGGAGTGTACACTTGACAGAAGTATACAAGTTACGAAAAAATAACAACAACACCACTGAACTGAACTTTCTTTTTAATAAACCCTTTTCAAGTATTTTCATCTTTTTTATTGATTCAAAAAATTCAAATTTCCAAATTCAGCTGATCAAAAAGGAACATGTGTGTACTCGAAAGGTAAAGTCATGTGTGGTATATATATATACCAACGATTGAATTACGGAATTGTTCTGTAATTAAATTTCGTTCGAAACCTAAGCGTTACAGAAACCAGTCGTATGTACAGATATGGGCTTCTATTAGCACTGTAATAGGAAATTCGAATTAAAAGTTATGACTATAAATTATTGTGGGAATATTTTGGATTGGATGTTCGTTCCACTCGAGTTAAAAAGCCAAAATATGCCGAAATTTGTCACTATTAATTAGAGTTGTTTTTTCCCGCATTTTATAAGATTAACTTCGTTCTGTTCCCTAAGCAAAGTCGTCGTTAAAGTTATGTTTGTGGAAGTGAATAGCGATAGAAAATTTGATGTTTCACAATAGTTCGATGCTAATAAATAGTTAGTATATTAATAACATGTATTAATTTTGAAATTCAAATGATGACTAAAATGGAAAGACCAGTATATAGTAATACATTGCAAAGAGAGTTTGAAAGAATTGCTTACAATTTCTACTACCGAATAAAATTGCACTAGAGTTTTGAGATTTAAACACATAACATAGATGCATATGCATGTGTACAAACATAGTAAGAAGTATTTATTATTAGTTTTAAATATTAATTTCAAAACAATTTAGTTTATATCTATACGAAATGCATACAAATCAAACTATTGTAAAACTACATACATATGTATATTAATTATAATAAATAAATATAATAAATATGTATCATTCTACACAACAAACACACACACACAACACATACATAATATACATAATCAATTTTGAAATGAAAACAAAAAACAAATCATTTGAAACACAAACAACAAATTAACTAAAACATATTATAATGATAATATTTTTCTTAAGTTTTTTTTTTTTATTTTAAGAACACGTACATACATAATAGCCAATCAATATTAGAAATATGTAAACATATTGAGAGCAAAAAATAAACAGGGCTGTTCTCTGCAATGTTTGCCAGCGAAATCGAATTTGAACTTGTAGTTCAGGAGAGGAAACCGTATAGAATCGGGCTTAAATACAAAGGGATCTCCGAATTCCTAGAAAAAATCATTTTAGATTTAGACGTTGTGTGCTATGAATTCAAATACGATTACGTTTGGATTAAAAAAAAAAAGAAAAATAGATCCCTGCAAACTCGAATTCATTTCATATGTTGTATTAAACAAATTTAGAAGAAGAAAAAACTACAAACAAACTAAACATATAAAGTAAACATATTTTGAAAACACAAAAACAACAAATGAATAATTCAAAAAGAAACGACAAAGCATTCATTCAATGAAATAATTATAATTAATTTTAATTTCAATGCAAATAAAAAAACATACGTTTTGTTGTGTGTAAATAAGTTTTAAGTAACCAAAAAAATCAATAAGAAATTCTAAAACAATTACATTATTGTAGGTATGTTAGCCTTTAACTTGAGAAACATCAACTAAAAATCATCTATGAGAAAAACCTATATAAATCAGCAATGAAACAAAAAAAACCTAACTCAAAAAATTGAGTTTTTTAGCTTGTAAGAAAGAGGGATGAATGATGGCATAGAAATAAAATCATTCAGATTTTTTTTTCAGAAAATATAAAAAACATATTCAAATTAAGAAAACTAAACCAAAATTATTAAAAAGTAATAAAACACCTACCTATATATGTATTTGTTCTTTATTTCTACTTTAGTTTTGAGTGTTATTTTTCACTTTGTTCTTTTTTCTAAGGTTTTTTTTTTTTTGTTAAATATTTTTGTTTTCAGGGAATTAAAAGAATTGCGTTTTATTATTTTTATTTTTTTTTAATAAAAAAATGAATGGGATCAAGTATCTAAAAATATGCTATATGTATTTTCTTTAACTATTTAACAGATTTTTAGTTCAAATAAAAAAGCAAAAACCTAAAAAATATATTTTTCTTTCATTTTTGTCAATTGTGTTGTTTGGAAATAAAGACGGTTTTGTTATGGAAAGGGAGGTAGCAACGCGATTCATAGCGAACTTGTTTTTATTTTTCTTTTATTTATTTCAATAAGTTAGTTCAAAACAAAATGCTAATTTTAACTTTTTATTTAGGTTTTTTATCGCATATTTAAAATGCCGATGTTAGCTAACAGCCATGTTCCGACTTCAACGGTGGTTTCAAAGCACCGATTTTTTCACGGTTTTCTACTTTCCTGATTTTGTCAAAGATCTACTACATTTCGAGATTGCAGAAAATCCACTATCTACCGAGCTCGGTTATTTATCATCGTGGGGTTGTGGGTTCGATCCCACCATAGGCTCTCGTCTGTCGCTGCAACAAGTAGCTATTAAAGTATTCACCCTTACCACGAGTAAAAGGGGAATTTATTCACGTGAAATTTTCTATTCTCCCGGAGGCGTAAGATGGAAATATATATGCCCCGAGAATAGGTTTCACTTCTTTAAGTAGTAATATGAATAAGGCGATAGAATCGAATCGATTAGAAACCGGAAGAAACTCGAAAAAATGACATAAATCGTAGCTAAAAATGTCCACAATTCATTCCCAGGGAAATTTTATTCACGATAGGAGTGATTAAGTTTGGTTTAAATCACAACGACATATGCAAATGAAAAAAACATGTTTGCACTGATTTAACTAAATGAGATATTTAAATAGCCACCCAAAAAGTGGACATTAATCATTCGACTCAATTCATGGGCCCAAAAATTATTAGTAAATCTTTTAAAATCTCCAAGCATAAATGGTTGCTTTGTTCTCAATAAATCCTCTAGAATTTATAAGAAAATTTTAAACGATCGACTTTTGTCAACGGATTTTTTAAGAAAATTTACTAAAATTAGTATGAAAATTATAAAATGTGCGGAAACCACACATAAAAATGATTTTTTTCGAATATCAAAGCAAAGATTTATTTTTGCCATTTCATATTGACGGCGAAATCTGGCTTAACTCCATTTCAAATGTCAAATTTCTCACATTTGAATTCGAGTCAAGTTTTAGTTTTCCAAAAATATGAATTTCATTAACATTTTTGACATCGACATTAGATTTGACTTTTGCGCCTTTTACAATGATTTCAGTCTCAAGCATGTTCCATCCCGGATCGACTCTGATATTTTAATTAAAATATATGTTTCTATTTTTAATACCCATACCGATCACGCTCTGAAGAAAGGACGATGAAACGAAATACCATACGTGGAGTTTCGCAAAAAAACTGTTAGTAGCAAAATTAACGTTACAGACGAAATTATAGCATTTTATATTTTTAACAATAGTAAATTGCCAAGAACGTGTATTAGGGAACAAGAAATTAAAAAAAACAATGCCTAGATTTATATATATGTAGATATATAAAATAAAATTTATTTAAAAAATCCAACACAAAATAACTAATTTATATAAGCAATAAAAATATTATGAAAAAAAAAAACCAAAAATAATGTGGAAAATGAAAATGTATGAAATAAACTACGATTACCTAGAATAAGAGTAATTACTGTGAGCCAAGACAGCCCCCAACAATGTTCGACCCTGTGCAGACTTCCGTATACTTTCGCTAGAGAGTTAAAAATCCGTCTTCACTTTGGATTGGAATTAAAAAACAGGTTGTCATGCTCGGATAAGCTAACAAAATCTCCATACAAATTGTAGTAGATTAAAAAACGAAAAATTAGGTAAAAAATTACCATAACCGATAATTATTCAGGCTAAGTCCAAAATGTTTAAAATTTTTTTCAAAAATTTGTTTTTATAAACACATTGATATTGGCGACAATTAAAAAAAATATTACTTTGACTGAAATTTTAACTTTTTATTTGGGATTTTGTTATCACAGGTTTTTTATTCAGCCCTAATGTCAAAAAATCTGCTGACAAAATTCCGAAAGAGTGGATTTTCTCAGCATATCCAAACATGGCTTAATTGTATTTTGTCCGCCGATCTTTTACAATCCCATGCAAATTGGACCGTAATTTATTCTTTATCGATATGAATGTGTTTCCTTCTTTTATATTTAGGTCAAAAAAGTAATGCCTTAAAATGCCAAAAAAATTGAAAAATTTAGATAATAAACACAAAAACGTCAATTTGAAAATAACTTATATTTAAGCCTATATGGTGATGGCTTTTTACCAATATTTTTCTGGATTGAATCAACTAATGTTAGAAGGTAGAAAATAGGCCTGTTCAATAGGGCTTCCTACTTTAATATATGTATGCTGCCACCTTATCAAGTCTCTTAATTGTAAGCTAGTATACCCAATCGAATAGGCCTTATGTTATTCAAGAAAAGCAAAAAAGTCGATGTCAAGGGCTGTTTACATATGAAAATTTATTATACAACTTGAAATTAGGGCTGTTTTTCTTTAAGATTAGATACTAAGCTGCGATCAAAAATCTAAATAACATTTTAAAATTTCACTCAAAATAAAAAAATATATATTTTAAAATTGTCGCCAACACCGATATCAATCTGTGTATGAAGACAAATTTTGAAAAAAAAAAAATTTTACGTTGAAAATTTTGGACTTAGCCTGAATAATTATCCAGTGTAGGACAACAAATTAAGGGACAAAATATTTGTTTGCAAAATTTTTTCGATACAAATATTTATATTGTAGTTGACAACAATGTGAAAAAATTATTTTGAGTAAAAAAATAAATTTTTATTAACGTTTTTGTTATCGCAGCTTGTTATCGGATTTTGTTAACATATCCGAACATGGTTTAAAACTGTGTGTGGATTATCTTTGTAAAAGATAAATATTTTGCCAAGAAATCTACTACAATTTTTATGGATATTTTAAATTCCGAACATGGCTTAACTCGATTTCAAATGGCATTCGGGCAAAAGGGTTCAAATATTATTTAAGCATGGCAAAAAGTTTTAAGTGTACATAATTATAAAAACATTTTCATATTCAATTAGTAATACCGACTGAAATTCAAATGATGATTTCGCAAAATACGAAATTTCCAACTGTTTTGATTTTCTGATCAACCCAGCTGTCGTTCTGCTCGTTAATGGGATTAGAAGGCACGATTAGGAAATTTCTCACGCAACATTGTAGCAAGTAATTAAAATATGTATCTTTATAAACACAAAAACATTAATAAAGTTATAATTTTCAAAATTATTCATATTTTTGTTGCCGTAAGACTGCTTTATACCAACCATTATATATATGTATACACGATATTATTAAAATATAGACTACATACACATACATATTATAAAAAAAGAAAAAATAATAAAAGAAAAATAAATCATTTTAGCAATAAAAAGGCCTTCAAAACAAAAATAAAAAAACAAAAAAGTCAGTAAATTGGAAAGAAGTTAAAAAATATAAACAAAAAAAAAAACTGAAAATTGATGTGTGTGACCGTGAAGTGTTGAAAAAATAATATACATACAGACGACATAAAATATATTTATAGTCTGGTACTAAAATCAGGCTAAATATATTAAAATTGTTTCCATATTTATTTGTCGTAAGTCACTAGTTAAATCCTAAAAATATCATTAAACATTTCTTGTTTTATTTTAAAATAAAAAATAGTATTTATACAATAAAATTTCAGTTTTAATAAAAAATAATTCATTTTTATTTAGTGTTTTTGTGCAGTCATACATACATATATATATACATTAATATATATATAAACCGAAAACTCTAATTAATTTTAAGATATTTACAAAAAATAAAAATAAACTACGATTAAAAACCAAAACACACTGCAAAATACTAAAAACCAAATCAAACGATTTACTTGGAGAAATATACAAAACAAAAATATTCAAAGATTAGAAAATCAAAACCATACGAATGTGTTTTCAATTTACAAGAGACAAAAATAACACAACAAAATAGCTAAATAAATTTGGGATCAAAACAAATGACAACATTGTTTTCTTATTACGAAACCATCCTTTGTTCAAGAAAAGCAACAAGTTACTAACCCTTCGATAAATGACCAACAACTTAATTTGCTGTTTCTAATAACCTGCCCGCACTAAATGTAAGATCTAGTTTAACTCGATTACAAATACAATACAAAATTCCGTAAAAGGCTATTATATATAGCCTTCTCACATTCTAAATGTAAAGTGTCAAATTTCAATGGGATCTGTCATTTGAAATCGAGTTAAACTCGATTTCGCCGTCAATGTGAAACGGCCATAATATAAATTACAGAAATCACACTTAATTTGGTTTGATAATTGAGAAAATCATAAGACAATGAAACGAGTGAAGTTTTCCCCAACTCTGTATGAAAGCAGAAGGTGGAGTATTGGAACTATAAATTGCAATAAATTCAGAACAATATGAAAATTTTAAGAAGATAATCGCAAAATGTTATTGCCATAGAAACTATGTGAAAAGAAAACAGCAAAACAAACTGTTGAATTATAAGAAGAAGAAAAAACAAAACAAAAAAACATTTAATTAAACGTAAGCTCATATTTAATAAAAACACAAAATCCAATGTTTCAATTAAGTTGTAATCATAAGTGCTTTCATGGGAATGTGAAAACAAAAAAGAAGTGCTTAAATTAAAATTAAACTAAATAAAATTAAAGAATTTCTGAAGAAAATAAATGTGTTTCCTTAATTACAATTTTATTCTATTAGCGGCTCAATTTAACCAAACATATATATGTTAACAGTGACTGAATACACTTTTGGTAACATATTATGCAACCCGTGCAGTATATTAGCAGAGTTCACGATCTGATATAAATAAATGATAATAATGAACAGGCCTATTGTCCGATTGGGCTTATGAGCTTAATATTTGTATGGAATTTACTCGCGAAACAAGAAAGTAGCGGAACACATCTACTTTAGCAAAAGAGGTAAAAAAAAACAATTTTTTTTATGTGGTAGAGGGCATATTTTAGAAGAAAAATAAAATAAAAATTTCTTTAAAGCTAGCCATAGACGAACGATTTATTGGTGTGATTTACAAATTTATTGCTGCAATTTATTGCATATCGTTTCTCCACACACGCTCGAACAAATCATAATTCGGCCGACGTTGATGAGTAAACATATGCTACGAAGCGGATGACGCGCTCGCATGTTCATTTTGTGTTTGAACTTCGGTTTGTGCTTCTGTCAGAATTTTGTGGTAGAAAATTTTTTATTTAACAATTGGTCTTTTCTGTTGACTGGAAACTTAAAAACAACATGTGCGACGAAGCAGCGGCTGATGCAGCTGCGCTTTTAATTATATATACATGTTTCGACATGGAAAATAAAAAACTAGAAAAGAAAAAAATCGAAAAAAAAAGAAAAAGAAAATGGAGTGAAGAGGCTGCTCGAAAGAAATAAGCATTCTATCATAAAGTCTTTGCTTGCCATTTTTTGTGTGCACTACACGACCTTTCGTTACAATGGTTGAAGAGCAACTGAAATGGCGAAATGGCTTAAAAGTTGCGCAGTAGCCCACACACGTATGATTTGTTCGCCAACAAATTGCAAGTTTTTGAAAATTTTCAAAAACTTGCAATTTGTTCGCGAACTACCCCACAGACGTAAAAAAGCGACCACAAACCCAACAAATTGCTCGAATTTATCGTTCGTCTATGGCTAGCTTAACCCAAAAAACTTCGTGTTTCTGTCTGGGTGTTTACACATAAGGCCTGTTCGATTGGGCTTACTAGCTTACGGTCATTGTTGCCCATTGGCTTATCTTAAATAGATCAACAAGAAAAATCTGACAGCAAAGCTAAAATAGTAGTAAGCTACTTTCTTGTTAAGCGAGTAAATTTCATACAAAAATTAATCGAACAGGCCTATAAACTACTTTAAGGATGTACAATACATCCTCATGTGTAAACACGCCTATATATATTGTTTTAAAGGTTTTGCGATAAGCTTTCTAATGATACCCATATCATCCAATCCGATGAAAACCCTTAGAAGATATCGAGGAATATATATACACACTTTCAGGGCCCATAATTCGGGAAATATCGGCCGCCGCCAAATTTTTTTATTTTGATAAAAATAAAACGTACGTATGGTATGATTTTTGGACAAATTGGATCTCTTGTGGTAAACGATGATTGAAAAGCGACCTTATGTCATTTCAGCTAGATTTCGCATGTAGTGTGACAAGGCTATAAGGTCGATTTTCAAATGTCAAATTTGTGTGGGTTCTGACATTTGTAAATCACTTTAAAGCCTTGTCGCACTACATGCGAAATCTAGCTGAAATGACATAAGGTCGATTTACAAATGTCAGATCCCATACAAATTTGACATTTGAAAATCGACCTTATGCCATTTCTCCTAGATTTCGCATGCAGTTTGACAAGGCTATTATTTGTTATTTATTTATAACTGTCTTCAAAATCTCCCACCAAATGATTTGTACAAATTTTGTATTTTACAATGGCTTAGACATACCAAATATTTGGTGACAACGTGTTGCGCTAAATCTGAGATAATACGTTTTACATACTCTACTGTTGCTTTTATCGCAAACATTTTGATTGGCTAAAGGTATTTTAAGGGGTGTTTACACAAACCAAATAATTGGGTAAAATATTTCGCAAATAACTTGTATGTCTAAAGAGGCCATTTAGTGGTTTTGCGTAAAGGTGCGTTTGTACAAATATTTGGCTGTCTAAACCACCTATTACAAAATCTGACATTTCATAGCGAATGTCAGGCACGAAGAAGAAGAAGACAATTTTGAACAATATGTATTGATTGTTACACGAAAACAGTAAAATAATAGAAAAAATACATTAATTTAATTATAAACTATTTTAAATTTTTAAACAATATATATTGATTGTTACACGCAAAACAATATTTTAAACAAGGGATACAACGAAGAGGACATCAAAATTACGGAGGTAAATATATGGTGGAATGATATTTTATTGCCTGGAAAATCATGGCTACTCCCATTGTATAAACAATGCAAAATAATAATATATGGACTTAAACATTTGAATAATTTAATTTGCATTCGATCAAGTACGAATGGGAAGAGCACAAAATTTGCAATTAAGTACAAGCTATTTTAGATGCGCATAAATAAAATGTTGGCCCCACCACCAATTTCAAGTCTATTTCAAAGTCCATTTTAGTATATCTTGCAATTGCGACAGTATAAGATAGTCGTCCGTGAGAAAAACGTCTTCCATGACGTCTTTAAGCAGGTGTTAATTTTCCTTTATTACGTTTATGAGGCGTTTATTGTTACAGTGTTAATTCCACTGTCATCCCTCGTTCCACACCCCCTTCGAGTGGACAACCTATTTTTTGTGTCACATGCATATTGACCCTGTCTGTTTACGTTTCTTTTGTTTTTGTAGAGAAAACCACGTCATTGTACTTGAATCTCTATCACTTAGCATCTTTGAGGCTGTAATGCGATCAATTCATTTTAGAACAAGTCGACCGGTTTACCGCTTGTTGTTTTATTACTTCTTTAATTTTAAATGTCGCATATGTACGTCACCTGAAAGGCAAAAGCGCTTAACGACAAAAATCGCAAATTGAGTTTTGGATTTATTACGAACAGTTGACTAAACACTAAACTACGCAATACGACAAAATTGTAGCTTCTTCGTCATTCGATATACAACACAACCGACACACAGGGATCGTTTTTGTAAATCACCACAATGATTATGGCGATTCGCGAGCGATTATACGGCCGAAATTTAAATTTTGGATAGAATGTTTATAAATATCATAGCTAAAATGTCCGGCTTAGTTGTGTATGTGAATTTTTCAAGTACAGTCGTTGCCTACTTAAACTGTCTGCATAGCATTCAAGTGAGATTTTAGTTTGTATTATTTGTTTTGATCACTATGTATTTGAGAAAATTATATGAGGAGGGAAACTAAATGTCCATGATGTCATTACACAGAAATCCTCAAAAAATTAAGCTCTATAATATTTGTAATCGTATGGAAGCAAATAAACAAATCTACAAAAAATTCAACATGCCCTAATGTTGGCGTATATTGGAAACCTCCGAAGAATCCAAATCTAACAGGTGACCATAAGTGTCGTCTATATAGACGGGGAGCTGAAAACTGCTCACGATTCTAGTAAAACTGCAATGAACAATTGTCCTGGGCGAAGAATCTTTAATTGTGTATCAAAAGAATTTTGCGATTTCAAGCATCAATCTGATTATCCGCTTTGTTGAACTTAAAAAAATCAACAAAGTTCTGATGTACTATTTAGCCTGTAGAAATACTGTATACTGTATATACGTATAATTTTACGTTTATACGTATAATAAAAGTTTCTAACTAATATGTACATAAACTTTGTTTATCCAGGTGTAAAGTAAATAGCATTTTTCATTGTCCAGCTACCGAATTCGCAGATGGTATAGATTTCACAATGACGGTGGATTTAGTTTTGCTGTCAAATGTAATTTTACAATTTTTTTGTGCGGAATTAGTTCTACACCACAAATCAGTAACGGTTTACACGTCTAAATATACTACAGACGATTTAAATAATAGTATCATTTGACCGAGAAAATATTATTTGTGGATACTTAAACATATAGCACTCTAGATGGAACTTTCAATAATAGACCTAACTAAGACGTGACCTTTCCTTTCAAACTCAAATAAACATTCTCATAAAGTGTATACATATATATGATTTTACAATTTTAGGTCCCGTTTCCGTAACTTATATTCGTTCGTCCTTGTGTCTATAGAAAATAACATTTCTTGCCTGCGTTTTATAGAATTCACAAGTAATAATTTACCGATTTTTAATCGTTCGCAGTAGACGAACAAAAGCAAGTTACAGAAACATGCCGTTAATATTTTTTTTCATTTATGTAATCTATCGTTTCCATTTTAATTAATATTCAGCTAAAGTTGACTTTCTTATCGTTCCACGTCTCTTATAACTACACCACATTGACTAGGGGTACGTTCGCATAATGTGAAGTGTTAGGGGAAATTATCTCTTATCATTTGTTTACGTTATCTAATTGTATTCTTAAACAACAACAACAATAGTTCTTTGTTAATTGGTGTATTTGTATAGGAAGCATGGAAAGAAAATCATATTAGAAGCCAAGTAAGACAGTGCCATTGAACTATTGCTCTACTTGGAAAACATTGCGGATTTTTTTTACAGATCACATTTTCTTCGTTTGATATTTGTTTACTTTCGAACGAACGACACATATGTAGTAGAATCACCTGTTTACTTGCTTCTATATTTCCTATTATATGACTTTGCATTGCATACTATCAATTTGTTAAATACATTAGAGTGCCGCTAGGAAAAAGTTTTTGCTGTGTAACAACCTCCAAAGAGATCTATAGTTTATTTTTATGAATAATATTTCGGATGTAGCGATAATCATACGACTGACATTTTTTGTGTAAGCAACTCAATAAAAATAGTTCCTTCCTTTCTATTTCCTTTTATAATTATCGAAAGATATCGAAAGTTTAAAGAGTAAATTCTACTGAGAAATTTAGTATTTTTCCAAATTCATATCGCTTCAGTCGTACAATTTTACTAATAATTTTAAGTACAAACTTAGGCCCCCCATTCACGTACAGTTTTAACTGTCAGTTTGAACTGTTCAGCTAAAACTGTCAGTTGAAACTGTATGTGTGTGGTATATAACTGACAGTTGTACTCAACTGTTCAGTTTAACTGAGAAATATAAAAATTTTATATTTTTAACTGACAGTTTTAACTGAAGTGAACGTGTGTGGGGGTTCGCTGTACTGTTCTCAGTTCAATTTGTGTCGAGCGAGAGTGCGTATCATCATGTCGCGTAAACAGAACCAAGTAATAGTTGATTTTATTGGAATATATAGATCTGAACCTTGCCTATGGCAAGTTAAGTCTAGCGAGTATCATGATCGCGTCAAAAAAGATGCTGCCTACAACAAGCTGGCGAAGAAGTTACAAGAACTAGAGCCTGACGCGGAAAAGAAATCTGTTTTGGCAAAAATAAACAGCTTAAGATCCGCTTTTCGCAAAGAAAAAATTAATGTATAGTATAATGTATAGATATAATTAATGTATAGTACGTATGTATTTATCTTTAATATGTATTTATCTTGAGTACGTATTTATTTGTTTTTTTAAAATGTGATTGCTTTGCCATGGGACTTTGCCATCATTCATGAAGTAGTTCATGAACTTATTTCTCATTAACATCGTCAGGCTGAGGAATATGTAAATTCTCCTTCACAAGCTTTTCAAAGAAACATGTGTTCTGAAGAACACCGCCATCGGAAATCCGTCCATTTGTTCCGAAATCTACCAGTAAGAATCGATATTTTGCGTCAACTATTGCTAGAATCTTTCGTGTGGAGAAATTGCTCTCCTCATGACTGTATCTTTCTTCATAATCAAAGGGGAAACCAACGAAAGCAGTTTTTGGTACACTGATTGAGTCATGCGCAAATAATTGAGGAAATCTAATGGTTCTTCACTTAATTCTGTTAATAAACTAATGTGGGAAGATAAATTTCGTTGTAATAATCACTTCTTGCACCACTGTTTACGCTGTTTATTTTTTGTAAAATTACAAAAACTAAACCGAGAGCGGCCAAACCGTCCTGCTCGTTCGAATCCATGTTAAAAACTGAAGTACTGAACTGGACGTGTGTGTACATCTCAGTTCACAGTTTAAGACCGGCAACTCACGTACAGTTATAACTGACAGTTAAAACTGTACGTGAATGGGGGGCCTTATACGCCAAACTCTACACAAACTGGCATCTATAACTAGTGGTTAGTTCAAACTTAAAGGTTAGCCAGGCATGGTGAAAATGGGGGTTAATTTAAATGAGAAGTCGGGACAAATATCAAAGATTAGATTATTACAAAACGTATCATAACCTCATGATTTGTGAACAAATATCACTTGTATATATAACTACTGTTTAGCTCGTAACTTTAAGTTGACCAGGGATGGTGAAAATGACGGTTAATTTAAATGCGAATGTCTATATTAATTGGATAAAAATATCCAATATAGCAAATGTTTGAATATGAAATGAAATATCATTTCGGAAATTTACTAGACCAAAAGTAGGTACACTAACTCAAATTTTGTTAATGCGTTTCAGGCGAGACTCTCTAATATACATTCACAGCGATTTGCCATAGTCTTACAAATGACTTTCCTTTCTTCATTATTGCAGCATTAACATATACTTCATAAACGTTAAACATGTCTACCGATTCACCAATACCAACAGCGCCCGAATTACCAACGACTTCACATAGTAATACGGCCGAGGGCGATGCATGGAATTCTGCTTTCAATGATAACAGTACGACAGACACTACTACTGCCACCAGCACCTCAACATCAACACCTAATGCTGCACCTACAATAAGTGAAAAAATGGCTGCAACGCCAGCGTCATCATCGACAGCTTATTCGTTTGCTGGCAGTGCATTAGGCAGTGAACCGATTAATATTAACAAAGAGAGTACAGATAGTGCAAAAACTGCTGGCGGTGATAAGGAGGAGGAAAAGGTTGAAGAATCGATGTTTGAATGTAACATTTGCTTGGATACGGCCAAAGATGCGGTGGTCAGTATGTGCGGTCATTTATTCTGCTGGCCTTGCTTGCACCAGTGGCTGGAGACAAGACCAAATCGTAAATTATGTCCAGTTTGTAAAGCGGCCATTGGTAAAGATAAAGTAATACCTTTGTACGGTCGCAACAGTACCAAACAGGAAGATCCCAGGTAAATAAAGCAGAGTTTTATAGTTTGAACTATTTTTCGAATAAGAAAATTCGGGGTTATTCGCTTAAAGAAATATATATCGTTCAGAGTTTTACCATTATTTCCACAATGTCTGATGAAAAAAATGACAACAATAACTGCGGGTTAGCTCTAAATATCAACACTACGTTATGATTTATTGTATTTTTCTTCCTTTTAGAAATAAGGTACCTCCACGTCCCGCTGGACAACGTACAGAACCTGAGCCACAGCAAGGTTTCCAGGGATTCAGTTTCACTGATGGTTTTCACATGTCTTTCGGTATTGGAGCTTTCCCATTTGGTTATTTTGCTTCATCTTTAAATTTTGGTGAACAACGCCCAACACGTAAGTTTTCTATCATATCATAAAAGAATAACTATATAGTCATAATTAATTTCTCTCTTGCAGCTGCCAATCGTGGTACGACTCAATATGAAGATGAACAACAACTTTCTAAATTATTCTTATATTTGGCCTTCATGTGCATTGCTTGGTTGTTATTTGCATAGCCAAATGTTTACAATGGGTATTATTGAATATCAAAACGAAATTGCTCTAAAACAATAATCATAGTAATTGTGGTATCTTTTTTGTGTTGTTCCAATATTTTTCTACCAAATTGTTTTTGTTTCCGTTTACGGAACATAGAAATTGCAAAAGTTGTTTCGCTACAATTTTCGTAACAACAACTACAAAATAAGAAAAACTTTTCTTGTATTCCCTTTCCCATCTCTTGTATTGTATTCCTTTCTAGACTTCTTCATTGCGTAGCCAGTCTTTTATATTTTTATTATAATACTACATATACAAATATCATAATTTTATGCAATTGGAAAAAAGAGTTATTAAAACAAGAAACGAAAAACCAAACAACTACATACATAATTGCAGCGTGATATCACCATTCTCAACTTTTTTCTATACACTAAACAATAGGCTTGCTTTGTTTTCAAGCTAGCGATTTGCTAAAAAAACTACACGAAATAATTATTCTTTATGAGAAGTTTGACAAAGAGGTTCCCAATATCTGTGGAAATTCGGTGTCAGGCGCGGTTTGGTTGCAAAGCTTAACTTAAAAATGGTTTTATGTGGTGACGTTTAACTGTATATACAAGGTAAGAGAAAAATCCATGGAAGGGCTGCCACCAAAACGATACTTATACCTTATTTCTACTTTGATTTCGAACAAATTTAAAAAAATAATGTCGTTTCTCACAAGTGACACTTATTCCGCTGTGATTTGTTTCAAATCGCTAGCTTGAAACGAAAACACGCCTAATTATAGCGAAATTTATACACTTTTCCATTTTTTTGTTTTGTTTTGCTTTTTACGCAGTTTTTTGTTTTTTAAATCGCAAAAATATTTTGGTGTTTGTCTTATAACTTCTTAATGATATATTGTTTTTTAAAAATAATATTGGAGAAAATATATACTGGTTGTTTATCCAAATAAAAAATATTCAATAAAGACATTAAATTATGAAAATTTTGTTTGTGTTTAAATTTTATATATTTCGAAGAGGAATTTAGAAAATGGCCGTCTCGTATATAATTTAAATTAGATTTTTTGCAATTATACGAATAAATAAGATTTATCCCAAAATCTAAACTAAAAATGACATTCTTGACAATTTATCAAACAAATTCAATTAAGCAAAAAAACGCTTGTGTCAAATGAGAAACACCTTTGGAGCATGCATGTCTCAAATAACGTCTTATGCATTCATATGAAGCAACACACTCATAGGCGTAGCAATAGATTTCTGCTAGGGAGGACTATTGCCTCTAACAACAAAAAATATTTTACTACTGCCATATCTAAGATTGTCAAAATTGACCTTTTCACTCAACATATTGAAGATGATTCGCATATTGTCATATTGTCTTGAGGACATTTTATAGTAATAGTTTCCGCTGTCATTATCAATTTGTATGATACTTTAAGAAGGGTATTTCTCTTGAAGACTGGATAAGGCAGTGAATAAAAGCGGCTTGTGGGCTTTTCATTTGTCCAAATATTGGAATATTTTCCATCTTATTGGAGAAAAATAAAAATGTTTATGTTCAGAAACTCTACTTGCAGACCTACCAAACATACTTCCAAATTGATTGCAAATCGTATAGTAATTGCCAATTGCTGTTCTTTATAGCTCCAAGCAAATTGCTTCTGCACGTGTTCTTTAGATCATGTTTCTTAATTCACTTTCACTTTTGTCTTTACCATCTATCAAAAGTATTCACAGAAGTATAGCTAGATTTCATGTTGAACAAAGAGTTTTTATGTCTAAACATCCCTCATATTGGCATTGATAAATTAGAAAAAACAGCTGAAATTTCTGGGGGGCCTAAAAAATTCTGGGGTGGTATTAGACCTATGCCTATGAACATTATAGCCCGCAGCTTCATCAGGTTGTTCTTTTATTCTACAGTCATCTGAATAATTCATTATACCAACCCAACCCATTACAGATATATTGATGTGATCTAAATCGATAAAGGTCAGATACAAAAAAAAAAATAACTCCACATATTTGTCGGACTTTCAATTATATTAGTTTTCGAACTACTGGCGGTATTTATACCCTCACTCTACAGAATAGGAGGGTATATATCATTTGGGACAGACAAAAGTGTAACGCATTGAAGGAGTGTCTTAAGACCTCAAGTATGTATGGACCAAATCCGTTTCACGGCTTTTTATGTTGTTTGAGACATGTCTGGCTGGCTGGTGTACACGATAACTCTCGAAAGGAGCTATGGAATCCATTCAATCTTTGCTCATGGTAATATTTTTCCCAAACTTAGTTTAAGTTCGAAGATGGGCGAAATTGCCACGCCCCTTCAGGTACCTCCCACACAAATGACCCATATTCCTGTGTTAAATTAAAACCAATGTAACTTCCACATGGATATTCGGAATCAGCTATATTTTGTATTTGATAATGTTTTTATAATCAATTTAAGTGTAATAAATATGACGAGTTTTGCCATGCCCCTTCCAGTACCTCCCACACAAATCACCCAAAACTGCGTAGGATAAAAGCTGTTATAACTTCCATACTGATAATCGGAATACTATGAAATTTTACATTTAGCAATGCTTTTATAGTGGTTGCTTTTGCATGGAATATGGGCGATATTGTCTTGATATTTGATCATGTTTTATAATTGTTTTACAACTGCATGGAATCCACTATGACTTTATATTTGCTAATGTTTTTACAATTGTTTTATAAATGTGGAAGCTAGGACCATGTGACACGAACCTCCTGGTGCCTTCCACACTAATTATACTGCCATACGTAAAATTTAATTCCTTATAACTTCCGTATACATGTTCTCTGAGAGTGAGGGTATATATAAGTCGGATTAGCCGACTGAAGCTTACTTACTTGTTATTACTTCACTTTCACCTATGCTTAATATTTTTATACTGATAATTAAGTAATGTATTTTCCAAAGTTTGAACTTTGTATCTTTGATCAAAAATAAAACTCAAAACAATATTTAATATAAACAACAATATTTTTTAAGAATGTGCAGTTAAACGTTTTTCTGTTTTATTTATTTATTTTTGACTCAAAAGAAAGCCGTGGGATTTTTTTCGTGGTTGTATATTTAAAGAATCCTTGGACATTTAAGGGTTAAGATTTAAGATTTTTTAAATAGATACAGCTGACGCACGTTTCGTGTTTTGTTTCACTATCAAACATCTTCAGTTTGGTCTATAATTTAACCATGAATCGTCTTACAAACGAACAACGCTTGCAAATTAATGAATTTTATTATCAAAATGCGTGCTCTGTTAAGAAAGTTAATCGCGCGCATACATTTTATGGTCAGTTTAATCGACCCGCTGAAGCGGCTATTCGGGCTATTGTGACTAAATTTCGCACCAAATTTACATTGTTGGACATTAAACCACCAACACGCTTACGTAGAGTGCGAACTGAAGAAAATATCGCAGCTGTATCGGCCAGTGTTAATGATGACCATCAATTATGGATTCGTCGCCGTTCGCAGCAATTGGGCCTCTGTTACTCAAAAACGTGGAAATGCCAAAATTGGACTAAGCGGATGGACCATTTGAGGCGCAGTCAAGGTCAACATTTGCATGAAATAATCTTCAAACATTAAATTATATGGACCGTACTATCGATTCAAATAAAGATTTCATTTTCTGAATTTAAATCAGAATCCCAAGATGTAACTCGTTATAGATGCATTGGCTTCTCAATAGTCACGTATTGAAATATCCACCGAGATAAAGATGGGCTTCATGAAGGCTGAACTGACGGCCGATATCTTCCCGAAAATTTTCCACGTAAATTTCTTACACTATGCGTTAAAGACTCACTACTTTGGAAGTAAGTTTTTAATTTTGTTCGAACGTATAGCGTTCCATTTTGCAAATGTCAAACATAAATGTGAAAATAAAAATGAATGTTATTCTTCATTTCAAAGACAAAGTAATCAGTAGTTCAAATTTAAAATTTGAAGTGGCCCACCCTATATAATAAATCTTTATGTGTGAACAGCGTTTGTGGGATTTTATCCGCCAATCTTTTACAATCTTCATACAAATTGTAGTAGAGTTGTATTCAAGTGGTTGATTTTGTCCAGTATCCTACTGCAATTCGTATTACAATTGTGGTATACTTCACCATATCCGAACATGGTTTTAATATATCCAAACAAGGCTTTTTCATTTTTTGCTTCTAGATTTGGCTAGTATGGATGCTGCCATTTGTCCTAAAAATACAACCCTTGGCATCAGCTGTTGAATTCTTCTTCTGTTTTTTGTTTTTCCTTATTCTATCCTATTCTTCCATAATGATAAAAATATTTCTACCGCAAGAACTATTTTACAGCAAAGAAAATTGTGATATTTATGGTGAAATTAAAATCGGGGAACATAATAATATATCCTATTATATCACATGTGCAATTGGCAAAATAAACGATGAGTATGACGCAGAAGAGGTGAACTCAAACAACAGACTGAAGGAGTTTTCTAAACGTTTGCGACATTTGGGTTATATTGTTAATGCTAGTGAAGCTACACGCCAGGATGTTGCACTGGCGTTTGTCTACGATGCCGTAACTCCCAATGTATATTTGAATAAGTTAAGCATTACACCGCCCGAAACGAGCAAAATAAATGTCTTCCTTTACGACGAGAGAGTGACCAAACTTCAGGATTTAAATGAAGTAACCAGTGCAAGACCTTCCAGTCAAAGCACCAAGAAAGATGGTGCAGCAGACGATGCTTCCGATACCGATGATGAGGATGTATGTCCCAATGACGATATGCACTTTTTGTATAGACTGTTACATACCAAAGAAAATTTTAAATTTAATTCTGGTGATGCTGATGATTTCTTTTTGGCGGATGTAAAACGTTGTCTCTGTCGGGGATTTGAATTCATCTTCAGTTTTATGATGTGGATTTTGGCAATTTTTATATATCAACCGCCATTTAAATATCTCTTCCAACATACGGTGTTGTGTGAACACTACAAGGAGTGGTTGAAGTTTAGGAAATGTGGGTAAGTTTTTGTAACGAATATTTGAAACCATTCGAGTTGCAGACAAATGCAAATTTTCTCGAAAAAATAAGTTTCACATTTGAATGAAGCAATATATGTTTTAAATATTATTATATTCAGGGGTGTCATAGAATCAGATTGTTTTCGGAATCAGAATTAAAATCTGTAAAAAATCGACGTTGTTACAGAAGACAAGTTGAAATTGCACATTTTCATTTCATCAATTCATATCGGAAATGATTCTCAATTGGTCTTCTATTCTTAAATCGTGTAAATGAAGGGATTTGTTTAAAAACCAAAGCCGCATCTCAAACGTAAAAGAATATGAAGCCCTTTAAATTTAATTTTGAATACTTCGAATTGAAACGGACGGATTTAAGCTTATTGTTGTCGTCGTACGGAAGTGAACTTAATCAATTCCAAATTATTTACAATGGTAGCCAGCCATGATTAAAATGTTGGATATCTTATATTATATAAAATATAAAGATATCCTATATATAAATATATATATATATATATATTATTTTCCAGGATAACCCCGTTTCCATGTAGCTCCGTTAACAAAAGTTAAACCTTACCTACACTTCTAGATGCCAGTTTATTTCAAATGTATAACTGTTGGTTAACTCTAACGGAGTAACATGAAAAAAGTCTAAAATTTTTTTTTTTCAATTTGTATGAACACAAATTGATATTGCTGTTGGTGGCAAATCAAAAAAAATAGTTTGAGTGAAATTTTAACTTTTTTAAGGTTTTTGTTGTCGCAGCTATCCAATCTTAAAGTAATAGCCCTGCCCTGTTATAATACTAGACTCGCTTTTTAAACAACTGCTTGATAAGAAGAAAAGAAAGCACATTATATTTAAACAAAATTTTATTTTTATGTAAAAATTTATTCATTTATCATTTATTTATCTCTCAATGTTTTTTTGTTTTAGAAAACGACGTTTTAATATTGCATTTGATACTTTTCTGGGACTATGCGTTATGTTAATTTTGGTTATATATATCGAAAATCCTGGTGATTATCTTATAAAAGCATCTCACGTAAGTCCTCGTCATATCCATGTTGTAAACTCTTCTTTTTAGTTGATATAGATAATTTATCTTACAGTTTATTGTAGCCAAGTTTCGAATACTGTTGCATTCATTGAAAGGATCACCAATTGGCTTGAAATTAAATGTCCAGTTAAACAATTTCTTGCTGGAATGTTTTGGTTATCATGTCGAATTGTGGGACACATTTTTAAGTATATTTCGACGAATTTCTTAAAAGTATTACGAGTAAATGTAATGTACTTTTACGTATCTACAGATGTGATCGAACCATGCATAAGACAACTATTTGTACCCATTACGTTTTTGGGCTCTATGGGGCTGTCGTATCAATTGGCTTTATTAACGGACATCATTTCGGTTGTTGGTTTACACGCCCATTGCTTCAGTATTTACGCGGCAGTGTTAGTATACAATATAAAATTAAAAATATTTATACATTTATCAATATTGCATACCACTTTTCAGATTATATAAAGTAGAAATTAAAGGTCTACAAGTCTTATGGAAAATGGTTTTGGGTAAACGTAAAAATGTCCTGAAAAGTAAGTTTTGCCATGCTTGCTCTTCGATGCGATTTGAAAGCTTGTTAATATTTTTCCACGATTTGGAAAAACTTGTTTGTCTTAGGGCTTGTTTCTGTGTGCTTTTCTATAGACACAGCGAATTATACACTCCAGTGGCTTATAGATTTCTCGTAATAATTGATTGATTTCAGATCGTTCGCTCCAGACGAACAAAAATAATTTACAGAAACAGGCCCATCATTTCAAATGGAAATTTTGAATTAAAATTAAGCCATATTTAGACTAAAATAGTGTCTCAAAATCGTGTTTGATAATATGATTTAATTGTTTCAGATCGCGTGGAATCACATAGTTACATGAATCGTCAATTGTATTTGGGAACTGTGTTCTTTGCCTGTTTATTATTTCTTTTCCCAACTATACTCGTCTACTACGTCGTCTTCACAACGGTAAGTTTTTAAACAAGCATTGAATTTTCACATCAGAGCGCAAGGATTTTTAGAAATTGTATAGTTTTGAGCTCTGGTTTTACACAGATCATCACCATCCGATTGTGGAATGAAAACTCAACGTAAACCTTAAAAATGTTTTACAAAAGCTTTCATTTAAAAACTGAACAAATATCCTGAATAATAAAGTTTAAACTCTATTTCAGTTACGTCTTTGTATATGTTTTGTTAGTTACGTTTTGAGAACTATACGTCGACAAATATTAGACTTTCCTATGGAAATGTTATTAAATTGGAGTGTGGGCAGTTTTTACGATACCGGTAACTATTTTAATGTCAGCCAGTTATTTTTTATTAAAGTGGTAAATTTTTTTGCATTTATTTAGATTCATTACAATTAGAGTATGTCGAACACACACCATCGCCTCTTTCACAACAGGATTCGCGTATGAAAATGGAAATGTGCGTTTTCAAACTGAGTGTTAATTCATCATCCTTAGGTCGAGTATTATCTTGTCGTAGCGGAGTCCTGCAAGAGTTAGCGGCAAATGAAGAAAGTTCCATTAAAACGATATGCCAAAAAATTTTAACAGGTACATTTTGAGGGGAAATATATGTGTATTTACAAAGCATTGTTAGCGATTAATAAAGAAATAAGTTAACAAACATTATGTAAACTACGCTGGAAACTGATTTTTCAAAATCTGTTTTTGTTCTCAATAAATGTTGATTCTTACAAAAGGTTGCACGAGACAAAGGAGTCTGAACGTAATAGTTAATGTTATCATTTCTTTTATTTAATTCTTTATGAATCATTTTCATTATATCTTCTTGTTATTGGAAAAGCATGCCACAGTATAAAACAAAAACAAATTGTATTTTAAACTTACATCGTATTGGCTTGAGTTGATATCGAGTGAAAAGGTATTTGAAAAACCCAAAATGTTTACATGTAAAGAATATGTTTTTGATTTCGGTTAAGGTAATTTAAAGTAAATTTAAACTAATTTATGTACTCATAAATCCTTAAAATGAGAAATTATAATTACAAAACAAACGTAATATTAAAACTATACCCTCGTTCTGCCAGCATCACCGCCGCCAAGTTTTTCAACAAACTGAAAAGAGATAAGAAAACAGTTATGTTATTTTTGTTGAGAATATATGTGCCGGATTCAATTTTGTTTTGATTTGATTTATTTATTTCAACTTCTAATTCAAAGCCATCGGGCAAATTTACGGTATGATGATATAAAAAAATCAAGAACTGACTGAAGACGGACGCAAACACAAAAAAATTTATCTTTGGCATTAAAGACGCTCGAAATAAGATTACAACATTTGCACTTTTGTATATCTTTTTAATCGGTAATATTATTCATATGCGTATATGCTTTGGAATATGGTGATGAATACGAAGTAAGAAATCAGAAAAACTTGAAAAAAATACCAAAAATCACGATTGCAATTTCAAGGGAACAATTTATTCCCAGGGAAATTTCATTCGCGATAAAGGTAAGTGTTTAATTGCGAAGAGCAAAATCGTCTATAATTTACAGACAACATGTTGCATATGAAACATATGCTTATCCGAATCTATTATATCTCATTGGTATTTCATGTTTCCTATTTAAAAAATGATTTCGGTTCAAAATTCGGTGAAAATACTTTATACTTTTTAAATTATTATTTATTCTTTAACGGCACATTACATGTACTGGGGGCTAATCAAGGGAGTCGATATTGAGAAGTTACGATCGAAATCAATTTTTATTTTCTGTGAAAGAAGTATAATTTTTCAACAAAAACAAAATGGTTGTCTAGACAATGTATATTGGAACAATTCTCGTTAGAATTTCAATAATTTTTGTCGAAATGTATACCTTTTTACAAAGACAAAATTTGTTTTCGATCGTAAATTTCTCGCTTTCGAATGTCGTGATTAGCCCCCTGCTTTGTCTCGAACATTAGTTTCAAACTACTTTTTCACGCTTTTAAATTTGGATCTGGAATGGTAACAAAATCTCAATTTTGAAAATATCTAAACACAGGAAGTAATGATTCGAAACCACTGTGGAAACCATTACAGAGGCGTACATATAAACACATCGTCGGCGTGTTGCCGTCGTCTATTAGGTTGAGAACCATCCACATACAACTATGTTCTTTTTAATCTACTACTATAATTTGACGTTTTATACGCAATCTACTACAATCTCACTGACGTTATCAACATTGACATTTCATTGAACGGATACATTGCAAATTCTTCAGAATTTCTAAAACACAGCTGAAGCAGACCAGTGCTAAGGAGTTTTCAATTTAATTGTAAAATAACAAAATAAAAGCAATGGCTGGTTACGTAGCAAGACGTGGTCCCATGGTTTTCTGTGAGTATTCACTAACAATAAATAATTTCCCCTAAAGTACTGAACAGAATGTACTAAATGAGTCCGTGATTACGTAAACAAGAAACTAATGTTGTACCATTTTCTACAAAATTTACAGCCAGCTTGGGTAAATGGGCATACAACTTGTCTGGATTCAATCAATACGGTATGTAATTTCTCGTTTGTCCCCACACAGAAATGTCCAGTGCACCATCTTTTAGTTTTATTTAAAAAACCTAACCTCATTTTTCTTGTTTTGTTCCGGCACCTAATAGGTCTACACCGTGATGATTGCTTGTATGAAAATGCTGATGTCAAGGAAGCCATTCGCCGTTTGCCCTCCAAATTGTATGATGAGCGTAACTATCGCATTTTGCGTGCATTGCACTTGTCCATGACCAAGACTATTCTGCCCAAGGAACAATGGACAAAATACGAGGAAGATGTCAAATATTTAGAACCCTACTTGAATGAAGTCATCAAAGAGCGTGAAGAACGTGAAGATTGGAACAAGAACCATTAAAGATTTCAGCCGTGATGGTCGAGGTCCACCAAAATATTATTTTGTAATTTCTAGCGAAAAATCGATGTTAAGATGTGCGCAAAACAAGTGATGCTAATAAAAATCTAGTTCAATTCGATGAATGGTTTGAAAAGCATCGAAAAATGATAGGTTTTAATAGCAGAAAGAAGGTTCTTGGCTAGGAAGTTTGTCCGAAAATAAGTAAAAAGGAATGTAAAAGATCAAAAGTTACCCTAATATAGAGAAAACCGAAAATATGTGAAAAAATGGATAAGAGATTTCGAAAGAGATCGGTGAGACTCCATAGATTGCTAAACCTCAATAGAAATCAAACGTAAATAACAAACAAACATTTCCATATTGTATGGAAAATTCCCTTTCGCGTATGATTCACTTTGAACAGTCCATAGTCGTTACAAACTATTATGAGATATTTATGAATTATTTGTTTTAGTTTGAAAATTAATATTAGGAAAACCTAATTTGGAAATGCAATTGATTAATTATAACCCCTAAAATTAAGGAAATCTGATCACATCTTCCAGAAGTACTTGAGAAATAATTGTTTATGTATGGTGATAGAATGGAATTATTTTGATATAAATTAACATTCTCATAAAGGTTCAAATATGGACATAATATAAATACTTACATTGGTGTAGGAAGGACGTGACTAATTTTTTATTCAAAATATTTACATAATTTACAAGACCCGCATAAAAATAAAAAATTTTGCATTAAATATGCTTAAAAGTTAAATCAGGAATATTAAAATTTTGCAGAATTGCAGGGAGCAAATGATTGTCAAATATTTTCGCCTCCAGTTAAAGACATAGGGACTATTCTTTAACACTCACGCTAGAGAAGCGACTCGTGCGACTTAGAAGATACATTTTTATGACGAGTTTTATTTAGACATTCGTTCGTCAAAGGACGAAAATGTTTTACAAAAACTGGGAGGCTAATCAATAATGGATTATATTTCGTGAGCAAAAATGAGATGTTCAGAACATAAACGAGTTCATAAATTTGACACTAAAAATAGAGTGTAGCTCGCTTTCACATGCAGTCTACAAAGGCTATTAATTAGATTATTGATAAATGGATCAAAATGAGCATAATCTTTCCCAAAAACAGTAAGCTGAATATTAAGGAATACATATTTCATATTCGTTGTATGAGCTAAAATATTTTTTTTTGTTTGAAAATTTTCAAGTTCTGTGATAAAACATTTGATGTGAAACAATGGACATATACAACACTAAGCTACGGGCTGGACTGCTAATTACTTAAAATTCCTATATGAAGTTTGACAGCACTTCGCGCGAAAATGCGAACTTAAAGATGCATTAACAAATTGTGAATTTAGGTAACATATTTCGAAAAACTTACCTTTTGCATGAACGGTGCATTGAACAGGGAACCCAAAACTGGGATTCGACTTAGAAAACTGATGGCCACCGGGAAGAAACCACTATAATAGTAATAAATAAAAATTATTTAAAATGTCATATGCCCATATTTGTCAGTGACTTACCTAAACAATGCAAAGAATCCGTACGATTCAATGATCATACCAATGATGGGAAAACCCAAAAGAACAACAGAAATGCCGCCGAAAAATGCTATTGAACCCTTGATTTTATGACGTTGAAAGAAGAAACGAAACGTGCGTTCTAAGCCGATAACACAGCCCAAGCCAGATAAGAATAAAATCTGAAAATTAGGAAATTAATTTGACATTTGAACTCACTTCAAGGCGAGAAAGAGATGATGACATCGCATCAACACTCGCCGCCAGTATGCTCTACTTACATTACCAATGGCCAACAAGCCTTTGTCGAATAAAAACAAAACACCCAGAAATAGGAATGCTATACCCATACCGGATAAACCAATGCCAATTTCTAAATATAGATAACAAAATAAAATAAACAATAATTCATCTCTGAAAACATGATGAAAGATTCAAAAGCAATTTTGTGTTTCGAATGGATTTCTTCGAAACCCATACATACTCTGTACATCTGTTACTTCGATCATGTTGTCTACACTATGTCTTTTAATAAAATAAGGAAACTTTTATTGAAATTATGTGGAATATTTCGATAAACTCAAGCCAAGTTTTGGAAATCCACGTAAACTAAATGTTGTTATAATTTTTTTCTAGTCACAGACAGCTGATAATGACAGTTCTTTTGGCTTTCATACAAATTGTAATTGAATAACCAGAAATCTTGTACTAACCTGTTTAAATGAAAGCGTTGTCATGGCAGCGCAACTCAGGTGACGCGTTTTTCTTTTGTCGCTGTCAGAAAACCGAAATAAGGTCGATTTTCAAATGTAAAATTTGTATGGGATCTGCCATTTGTAAATCGACCTTGTGTCATTTCAGCTCGATTTCGCATGTAGTGTGACAAGGCTATAAGTGGATTGATATGATGGTTGACTGTCCAATAATCACAAATTTATTCAACCAAAAAATTAGCTTATATCTACTTTACAAAAAGAAGACCAATTAGTTAAATTCTTCCCATAATCCTAGTACAGAAAAGAAAATTTCGCTACAACTATACACTTGTGGGCAAAACTTATTTGTGCAACATAATTGACGTATTCAAATATGTAAAATATAATACATCCCATTACTTCGAATATTTTCTTTCAATGATTTTTGATTCGCTTGTCAAACTTCAAAAATTCTAAAATCTGAAGAATGGATTTTGTGTGTATATCCGATTCGGGTTTTGGTGAAGAAATCTTCAACAATTTCCATGATTTGATTGATTGAGATCTTGGTGTGCCCAACGTGCTATTGTCACAACGACTTGCAACTGTAGCATCGCGTCTGTCTGCATTGGTAGGATAGCCGAACGGTGAATTTCGTGAACGCAGCGTTAGCAAGATTTTGGCAAAATACAGTGCTGCATTTAAGAACTGCGTTGTCGACCAACGGCGTCACTAATTATTTTGGTTCGGCTTTTATCTCTGGGTGGATGAACGATTTTTTCACAACCAACCAAAGCCGAAAGAAGCGTACATATTTGTAAAATTGTGAAAAAGAAGAAATTGTTGGATTATTATTATTCAAATCTATTAAGAAAGGGCACATTTTATTGAATTACTACAAAAATGGGTGCAGATGGTAAGTACTTTGGTAAATTTGACAAAAGATTCCGTGCCGAAAAAATAAAAAATGTGAAATGTGTCTCGTAAAATTGTGTACACTCTCACGCGACACTGAATTGATGCTGTGTGCACGCTGTTTATTATTTTAATTACTTTGACTAGATCGAGATAGACGCCGCCACAGGACACGTTCCCGCTCTCGCGATAGACGTCGTTCACGTTCTCGTGATCGCGGTGGTCGCGGACGTGGTGGCCGTGACGACCATGGCATGGCTAATATTCCTGGCGCCAGTAGCGGCCCTCCCGGCAGAGGCGGTAATCGAAATACTAGACGCCGCAAACCCTCCTTGTACTGGGATGTACCACCACCGGGCTTCGAACACATTACGCCATTGCAATACAAAGCTATGCAGGCGTCCGGACAAATACCCGCCAATACTGTGCCCGATATTCCACAAGCTGCTGTGCCCGTCGTGGGTTCGACCATTACAAGGCAGGCACGTCGTCTTTATGTGGGCAACATACCATTCGGCGTTACAGAAGATGAAATGATGGAGTTCTTTAATCAACAAATGCATTTAACCGGTCTGGCACAGGCTGATGGTAATCCGGTATTGGCGTGTCAAATAAATTTGGACAAAAATTTCGCATTCCTCGAATTTCGTTCGACGGATGAAACCACCCAGGCCATGGCATTCGATGGTATTAATTTTAAGGGACAGAGTTTGAAAATACGCCGGCCACACGATTACCAACCAATGCCGGGTGTGGTGGATGCATCACCCATGCCGCAGCCAGTTTGTAAGTTTTTTTGCCCTCTTAAGTAAAATTTAATAATATTAAATAAATATTTTTTGTTTTTTTTAGCAAATGGCGTTATATCAACAGTTGTTCCAGATTCCCCACATAAAATTTTCATTGGTGGCTTACCAAATTATCTAAACGAGGAACAGGTATTTAATATTTCTCACTTGGCGGTAATAAAGAAATGTTTAATTTCATTGCGAGTTATCATTTCTTGACGAAATAATACTATCGTATTTAATCCTTGATATTTCCTCACAGTATTCCAAATCAACATCAACATTATATATTTTTCTCTTCAAAAAGATTGTTAACACTTACTAGCATAAACAAATGTTTCAAGTCTTCCCTCTTTGTATGTAATTTCAGACTGGAAAAAACAATCGTTTACAGATAGTTTTTTCATATTATTCTGCTATAGTTATTGGCGTGTTGTGAGAAGTTTTAAGATTTTAAACACAAACCTTAGAATCTCTTTGGAGTAGATTTTGCACTGAAAATGTACAATCATTGTGTTACATTTTATTCTTTTACCTGAAATTCGAAGAGAACGTGGTAACAAATTTGTTAATCAATGTCTTCGACTATGGCAGTATTAAAAACTTTATAAAACAGTTCGTTAATGTGAAAAAAGTATACATTTTTACCGAAAACCATGAGGATGTTGTGTTAACTTACATTTATTGGAAATAATCTTTTTAAGTTTTGAATAATTTCATCCGTAACTTTTCGTTATCGAATGCTGTGATTAGTTAGTTAACATTTCCCTAGGGTGTTAATCTCGAAAGGTGGAAGAAGGTTAGTTTGTTGCATTCAATGTTTACAGTACACGGAATGAAAGCTATTAATTTAAAAACCATAAACTTACTGAAAGATGTATGCATATTCTCACTCCACACATCAAAGTCTACAAATCACCAGTGGCATTCAAGATAAATTTTTCAACTAGGTATACCCAAACATTAATGCTGGACATCTCTTCTACTTCTGGTGGTATAAGTTCAAGTTTCACGCATATCTCCCATTGAACCTGTTGGACAACATATCGATTCTGTCTATTATTTGCCTGTTCTTTCGCAAAAACCTGATGTTTTTTTAATAAAACCGTTTTAGCGATTTCGTGGTAAGAACGCATAATAAAGTAAAACTTCCTTTTATAAAATTCCCTCTGACGCGATGACTACTCACTACTTCTGCCGCCTGCTATGTGACTATGAAAAATGTGATCTTGTGAAACTCCATCTTAATGAACAGTAATATTAATTACTTAAGTTCAGGACAGTTTTTGATGATGATGATAAAAACCGTAAAATTAATCCATTTAATTTCAAAAGGGAAATTGTATAGATAACCAATGTATATACAAAGTTCATATGTTAGTTACCACTTTAGTCTATTCTTCCAAAATAATTCTATATAATTCATCATATAGCGCTATATTAAAAAATCTTTTTATGGACACATTTTTTAATTAAAATTTCAATTTGCCTCGAAGGTCACGTTCCGAAACCACTTTTATGAAAATTACAACATTTGTAGCCCTCATGCTTACCTATAATTTAGCGTATAAGCGGGCGTGATCGGTCTTGTATTCCCAAAATTACACTACAGCTGTTCAAGGTACCTTCGAGGGATGTTAGAATTTAAATAAAAAATTATCCATATAATGAATAAAAAATAAAGTTTTAGTAGGTTCCCTTTTTGTTTCATAGTGTAATTATTGAGGTACAAACTGTATATCTTTATACAAATAGCAAAACTGAATACATTTACAAATCCTTACATACAATATAGTGCATATCCTACAGAAATAGTTCTGCGCCATAATCTAAAGAACATTGTATTTGTAAAAATTATGTGGAGTCTTCTATGTATATTAAGCTAACGATACAGAGAAATCTTACAAAACGAACACCGTCCCAAATGGACGGACACTGTTGTTCCATAGTAAAATTATTGATACCTTTAGTGGTTCAGTCGTCCCTTCGATATCCACTCAAGAGAGGTTTCATTGTATTGATATTTGTTTTCTGAGAAAACAATATATTGAAAGATTTTTCCCCTTTGAAGTAGTCAGAGACTTATAGTTACACATACTCTACTTAAAAAACTGACTATTTTTCGTTAACTATACCTTCATACTTCATTAAATTCTCGCAAATGTATGCGGTCATATTTTTATTAGTACCTCACATTCAAATGTGTTCAATAGAAGTTTAAAACTAATGTGAAATAAATCCTAGCGCATCTAAAAATTCCTCTTATTGTTCGCTCTCATTGCCATTAACAAAATAGGATAAAAAATGTGATGATCGCTGACATTTTATATTCGAAAAAGTTTTACCGAAAATTAATCCACTTAAAAATACAGCACTTTTTGCAGACAACCCCAACATAGAAAAATATCCCAACCTTAGAGTTTCGTTTTGTTTGAGAACTTCTTATTTCAGCTTACTCTCTACAACAATGTAATGGAATATACAAAAAGTATCTTTTTTTGGTTTTTAGAGAATTTAAATTGTTTTACAGATCGTAAGCGTTAGAAGAGAAACCATGGCCTTGCGAGTTGTTGGAGAAATTCCCTTGTTTTTGTTTCAGCTACTCTACTTTTTTTTACAAATGGAATAAGGAGAGTGAATCCCTTTTTAGGTTGCAGAGAATTTACTTTGTTTTGCAGATGATAAACATTAGCCTCGCGACTTTTGGAGAACTTCCATTGTTTTTGTTTCAGCTGCTCACTCTGTTTTGTGGACCTGCATCTTGTAACCAAAAGAAAAAAAGAGCTACAAAAATCATCACCGCCTAATGTTTATTAATGTTTGTAGGAGACAATTGTTATAATTGAATTCTATGTAAATATTTGAAACATTACGTTTTTTTGCAGGACATTCATTATTTAACTTTCAGGTTATCAAATGAAAAAAGCTCTTTGTTTTTTCAAATGTATTAATCGTTTCGTTGTATTCTTGTAGCTTAGGTGGTGGTGTTGTTGTTGTGCTGTAAAATTCAAGTTGTTGTTATACATACAAACATACATAAGCTAAATTGTCTTGAGTCCTTTTCGCTTGCACTACAAGTCAACCAATGCCAATGTCAATGCCGCCAGAGCAGATTTCAGACACACTAAACGCCAATCAATCACTTTTCGAATCAAATCCAACTCGATACCAGAAGGCAAGTTTCTTTTTTGATTTTTCAGGAAAAATACAATGTACACTTTTTCCCCTCAAGCCAAATTTAGCCAAAAATAAAATCGATCAAAAAGGTAAAACAAAAAACAAAAATATGTATGCCAATATGCTTGCATACAGCAACCACTACTACTACCAGAGAGAGAAAATAAAAACAAAACAAAACGAACGCGTTTTCATTTTTTTTAGGTTTCCATTTCCCCATTTGGGTGTCACACACAAAGGAGGTTTTCTTCTGCAACAAACTTTTAAATTTGTTTTTTTTTTTTGTCTGCATAATAATTGTTTTCACACATCGAAGTCAAGTAATGTAATATATAAAAATCGCATCTTCTAATTTCTAACAGGTTAAAGAGCTTCTTTTATCCTTTGGTCAGTTGCGAGCCTTTAATTTGGTAAAGGATACTGGCACCGGTTTAAGCAAAGGTTATGCTTTTACCGAATATGTGGATCATACTATAACAGATCAAGTAAGTGGTCAACGAAGTGAGAACTTTAACAATAATATAAATAATAAAAAATGTAAATGTCTTCGTTTTTAAGGCCATAGCCGGTTTGAACGGTATGCAATTGGGTGACAAAAAACTCATTGTTCAACGTGCCAGCGTAGGAGCCAAGAATGCTCTGAACAGTTCAACTACCGCGGCACCCGTTACCATTCAAGTACCCGGTCTTGCTATGTTGGGCATTTCGGGACCACCCACAGAGGTGTTGTGTCTGTTGAACATGGTCACACCTGACGAATTGCGTGACGAAGACGAATACGAGGATATTCTGGAAGATATCAAGGAGGAATGCAATAAATACGGTGTTGTTCGCAGTGTTGAAATACCCCGCCCCATTGAAGGGGTCGATGTGCCCGGCTGTGGCAAGGTCTTTGTTGAATTCAATTCGGTTATGGATTGCCAGAAAGCGCAACAGGCATTGACGGGCCGAAAATTCAGTGATCGTGTCGTAGTCACGTCATACTTTGACCCAGATAAGTATCATCGTCGTGAGTTTTAAATAACAGGAAAATCAGAAACCAGATTTTTAACATTAACACAGACAACAAAAGGAAAAGAAAATAAAGCCGAACAGAAAACAACACACACACACACATATTTGAGTGAACATTATTGATAATTGTTCGTATAATTACTTTACAACAAAATTCATATATATATATGTATGTCTTTTTGCGAACTGTGCGCATATAGGTATTTTCTTATAGATATTTCATTCTTTTATATGATTGTATGATTGACGATGTACTATTTTCATCCGTTAAAATTTTAATGATAGTTTGAATAAATTGCAAATATATATATATTTTTTTCGTGTGTAGCAAAAACAGTTTGTACCAGAAAGAAATTAATTTATCAATAAAGCATAACAACAAATAAACCAAATGTGTACTTTTATTAAAAAAAAAACAATTAATTTATATTATATCGGCCAATAGGCTTAGAACTACAAGTCGTGAAGAAATAAAATGAAACAACAAAACATATTGACGACGCCTACACTTGGGCTCGTCATTATTACTTTTCTTGATTGATAACACTTTACCACGTAAATGATGACAAATTCAAATCTCGCGGCAATTTAGGACAATCTATGTAATAGATTCCACATCACTGGTACTTTGGTAATATGTGAAAATCTAATATCCACAAATATTTCCCATGCATTTATAGACAATTATAAATGGCATTAAGTGAAAGTTTTGGTTTGAGAATGTCAAATGATCAACTGGATTCGATCATTGCACACATTTGTTTCACATTACATTAAACGTTTGTTCACCTACTATTCAACTGTGTTACGAGTAGCAAATCTAGTTTGAAAACTGAATAATTGTGACCATGCCATTCGTTCATTCATCCATTGTGTCATACGATGTACCATGTAACCGGAGACACAGCAACTAACCAATCAACCAGCTAGGCCACTCTGCCACCGTCCACCAGTCGTCTCTTTCGGTAAATTCAACATTTATTCATGTGATACTCTCGAGGTAATTTTACCGCTAAATATTCATTAATGGACTACTCGTATGTACGAATATTGTATACATTCATACGTATGTATGTACATAGGTTTCATGTTTGCTGTACTAACATGCACAATAACAAATCCAAGTAATTTGATCTTTAGAGCTTTATGGTTAGAGGAGCATATACCAGTATCACAATGCATCCGTATATTCTCATAAAGATCTTGATCTCACGACAATGAAGGTCGTTTTTATTATCGTCTCTTTTAGTGCAACAAAAAAACTTCGCATTCGCTCGCATGTGGCAAACATTGCCGATGTTTTAAGTGTAATAATAACTTTAACGAAGAATTGCATGTTGAGGAAATAAAAAATGATGAGAAGATAACAATTTTATTGCACAAGTCAAGAGACTTGATATAAGACTCGTTGCATTTGCAGACACAGCCCATGAGTCGATGAATCATAATCATATCTTGGCATCCTCAAGCGCAGGGTCTGATGGTGCTGTCACCATCGTCTATCGATAGTGGTCATTATCCAATCATCGACCTCTTCAAGTTGTAAAGAGTCATTGTGGCCCTTAACATCTCTGCGATGCACAGTGGGGAGAATTCGGAAAATTGGTAATAAATGTTTGGTTTCCAAACAAGTGATACAGTGAAGTGTTGTCATGCTTATGTTTGGAAGTCGTAAAGGAAGGAAGGGAAGTAAAATAACCAAAAAGTTAGACCTGGCCGAATCTTATGTATTCTCCGTCACCACAAGTTTCTTTATTCACTGGTTTAGAATTACCAAACCCACTTGATGAGTGGTCGGTGAGGCGCGGCAATCATTCTGCTTTATATTCTTAGACTGTAGGACTACTAAATACAACACACGTCAAAGGCATGATTCGAATTTCGCAACATTTATGAGGTAAATTATTGTTGTAAAAAAAATATAATCTACTAGATAATTTCGTGGTATTTATTATACCCTACACCGCAGGGTATAAAGTCTTTGTGCATTGGTTTGTAACACCCAAAAGGAAGCGAGATATGTCCATCGTTTATTATACCGATCGACATATAATCACTTTTTGAATCGATTTAGCCATGTCCGTCTGTCTGTCCATCTATTCTTGCCATCACGCTACAGTCCGATTCTAACGAAACTTGACACAAACGATTTTTGCTCGTCGAGGACGGACGCTATTTAAGTTGAAGCAAATCGGTTCAGATTTAGATATAGACCTCGTACAAATTTGCTCCCGATTTGATTTTTTCTGCTCTAGAAGCCACATACATATTTTAAGCGATTTTGATCAAATTTTGCACAACACCTTATATCTAAGATAGAAACATCTGTGGTGAAAATGGATCAAATCGGTTCAGATTTAGACATAGCCACCATACCAATTTCGCTCCCCATTTTACATTTTCCGGTCTAGAAACTGTAAATTTTAAAAGTTTCTCTTCAAATTTGGCGGAACACCTTATATTTCAACTAGAAACATTTCTGGTGAAAATGGGTCCAATAGGCTCAGATTTATATATAGCTCCCATACTGTTGCTCCCGATTTGACTTTTCTGCTTAAGAACCACAAAATTTAACCGGTTTTGATCAAATTTGGCACAACTCCTCATATTTCAACTAGAATCATCTGTGGTAAAAATGTGTCAAATCGGTTCAGATTTAGATATAGCTTCCATATAAATTTCGCTCCCGATATGTGGTTAACCGCTGTAGAAACCACATACCTTAACCGATTTCTTCAAATTCGGCAGAAGAACTTATATTCACATTTGAAACATATATGGTAAAAGTGGATGAGATCGGCTCTGATTTGTATATAGCTCCCATACAAATATCGTTCACGATTTTCACTGAATTGAATTGTAGTGGAGTAGAAAGTGTAGGTATCATATAGTCGGCCCGACCGACTTTAACCTTTCCTTACTTGTTTTTTTTAAATATGTTTTCTGGCATATGTCCGATGCAGCTACGAGTCACATGGTCCATTCGATCAGTCCAAGTTTTTACTACTTTTTCCAATAACACCCCCCCTCCTTTGGCATCAATGACGGCATGAATATTGGCTTCCGATATTTCAAGAGTTGCTGGCTAGTCGGCATAAACCCATGTATTGGCATAGTCTCATAAAAAGTAATCCAGAGGCGTTAAATCGCACGAACGAGGGCGCCAGTGAATAGGACCACTTCTGAAAATAAAGTTGACACCAAATTGATTTTACATTAATTCCAAGAAAAAAATAGGTTATGGGATACTTTTTTTCATTTTTTGTATTGTTATTTTTCAATAACCTATTTTTCTTGGATTTTTCATTGTTTTTATACCTTGTATTTATGAACTAATGAAAAAATTAAAATTTTAATGTTTTTACACTGTAATTCTGATTGATTTTGTAAAAAAATAATAAAGATTCGTAAAAAATAGAAGCCATAATTTCACAACTTTCAAACCCACACAGTAGCTTAAAAATAGACCTAACTACTACCCATACTACTTTAAAATTTCAACCAAATAGATTGGTGTAATCATTTCGAAAATCAAATTAAATGAATTAATATTACAAAAGCTTTAAAAAATCTAACCCTCATAAAACACAACACACCAATATTTTAAAAGTAATTGAAATTACCTTCAGAACAAGGTATAACACATTAAAACCAGTAAAATATTTCAGAAGTTACAGGCGATTGAATGAACACGCCTTTTTGAAAAAGTTGTATTTTTTTCACTGTTAAATTGGTCCTAATTCGTGAAAAAAAATTAAATTTTTTCCAAAAGTACGTATACAATATTTTTATGAGAAGAATACATACATCAACTTTCAAAAAATCGCAGTTATCGAGGTTAAAACCCGTACCGCTTGACATGGAATGACTCATATGCTAGTGCTTTGGGTCCAGTGCATCAGACTCATTTGAAATATCATCCAACTCGCAAATTAAAATTATTATGAATTTGTCAATTTGTAATTAAAAACGCGAAAACAATACCACTGGAATAAAAGCATAATAAATTTAATTTATGACTTGGATGAGAGTCCAAATGAATCAGATACACTGCAGTGAAGCGTTTCCGAAAAGTCCCTTTTATTATGGCGAAGTTTCTTTCCAACCTTTTTTACATCCCAAAGAATCCAAATATCCCTTTTAGAACAGTTACTTTTGTAGGGATAAGCCTATCAATGTTTACAGGAACCACAAGGGCATACAATTAACCGATAATTGTTTTTATATAAAATTCGGAAGTTTTGGCATCTCCTCATGTGGCGTGGCTTTTTGTGCATGTCATACCGGTTGCTTAATTATCCCGGAATAATTTTAATTGATTTCCACATATTTCTTTTGTCTTTTCAAATGAGCAAAACAGAAAAGTTTCAAGTATTACTTCATTATTTGCCACAGAGTTGAACAGAAAAAAGCGACTCTATGCAAATGCTTCCTCTTGTCTGTCTGTCGGTTGGTTTCTTCTTGGTTACTGGCTATGAGTCAGCTTAAGATAAGTATGAATATTACCAGCACGATGACGGCGACGCACAGTGCTCCGTTCCCAAAGAACAAATATGAATGAAAGACTTAATATCATACAAATCGGTACAAGGACACGCATATTTTCTTAGTATGCTGGAAATAAAATATAGCAAAAAAATTCGTTAAATAACAATCGAATGACAAGGACTCGTTAAGCATTAAATAGTGCGTTTTAACTAAAACATGACATAACTATATAACAGATTTTTTTTAAATATAATTAACATTTTTTGCTTTTGAGATCATAATAAGTCATTTCCAAGAAAAATAAAAAATTAATTTTTCGAAAATCCTAGAGTAGCCCTACCAACCCCTTAAAGAAAATCAAAGTTCGAGAAAAATGTCTTTTTAAAAAAAATGCGAAAAATAAAATTAAAAAGTAACATACATATATTTATTTTCTGATGCATCAGGATATAGTTACAATTGCACCATTTATTCCCACCAAAAATGTAAATTTAGACAGCCCAGACTTTGTTCGCGCACCAATAAAGTATTTGTAAAAGAAAACTCTGGGCCGAACTTTATATACACTGAAAGAATTATCTTCATAATATTTATGATTTTGTCTTAACCTCAGTGAAAATTTTCATTAAAAAGTCGGCAAAGAAACATTTAATAAAATGTATGAAACATGTTTCATAAAGCACAAATCAATGAAAAGTGTCATAGAATTTATGAAACATTTCTTAGAAACTATGAAATGCAGTTTTTCATTCGATGAACTTTCACTATTTTTAATAATATGATTTTTGAAAATTTTCATATATTTTATGAAGAAACTTCATTAATTTTATGAAAGAGTTTCATAAATAGTAAGTACTGAATATAAACAAAAATAGCAAAAAAGGTCTGACTCGTTGACTAACCAATCAACACACTCCACCATTGCGACAGTCTTTGCAATGAATATGTTTTGACCTGATTCAGATTCAGATTTTATTTAATTCCAAAAACTTAAACAATTGAGTATAATCTTACGACAGACATTTGTACTTAATTTCTAGCGTATATACTAATACATTTCTAGAACTATGTAACTAATACAGCGTACTGCAACATTTCCATAATACATTCTTATCGCTATACATTTATATTCTCCCAAAAAAGGAATAAGAAAAAGGGAGTTACTTAACATTTTTGTTTTTAACTTACGAACTAATACTTATTTCTAAAAATTCTATTTACAATACTTAAAATCTAGAAAGTTATTGATTGGTGTTGTACACCAAATCAGCCATATCCAAGGAACCTAACCTCCTGTGATAAAACAGGAGCCTATCATCCATAAACAGAAGACCTTCCCTATCTAAGGTCAGAATACTGACCGGCGGTCTGTAGTTGTCCGTCGATAGTCTATGCAGACTGTTGTCATACAGAAGACTGTCCTTAACCAGTCCGTTTTCTAGAAAGGAAGCCTTTTCTAGAAACTTGATTGCACTCCTCATGAGGAATACATCAATCCTATCAAAATCTATGGAGTCATAGATGGTCAGGAACCATCTGGATGTCTGCGTGGTCGTAAGCCCAGGCAGGACACCAGAATCCTCCTTTCCCAGATTCTAAGTCTTTCCATTTGGTGGGAAGAAATCTCATACCAAACTGGAAAGGCGTTAAAGATCATGGGCCTAATGATCTGTTTATAGATCAATAGCTTGATTCTAACATCTAGACCACCCGTACATCGTAAAACGTGCAGATAACTCCAGAAAACAGTCTTAACTTTGGCCAGAATATGGTCAATGTGCCTATAGAATTCAAAATTGCCATGGAAGATAACTCCCAGGTATCTGATTCTATCGGAAGTACGAATCATAATGCCTCCAATAGAGAGAGCAGGTTCGTACCCCCGTGCACTAGGGTAGAGGAAGCGCCTCTTACCCTTGAAAATAATTCCCTCGCACTTGTCGACGTTTAGTCGCATTTTCCACTTGTCGAAGAATCTCGACAGTTCCTCAAGGTAAACATTTACTCTTGAGTTTGTGATAGCCGCTGCTGCTCCTGACAAAGCGATGAGAATGTCATCTGCATATACCAAAAGCAGCCCACCCGAGGGCGGTTGCGGAATATCACTAACGAAAATGTTGTACAGGACAGGTCCCAAAAGAGAGCCCTGTGGAACTCCAGTCAACACTTCGCTATTGCGAGAGAAGCTATCCTCAACCTTAACCTTAAAGGTTCGGTCTTGAGGAAGTTAGCCACCATTCTACAGGTGTTCCAATCAAACCCCATATTCTGCATTTTATAGATAATGGCATCATCATCAAATACCTTAGCAAAATCTAAGCTAACAGCTATCGTAATACGTCTCCTATTTAGGCCCCTGCTCACATAATCCCCCAGGACCATGAGCGCATGGGACGTAGAAAGACCCTGACGAAATCCAAACTGGTTATCAGAAAGGATTTCCCTATCGTCAAGCGTGACTCTTAGCCTGGCTAGTACAAAGTACTCCAGTAGCTTGCCAAAGACCGATAAAAGAGATATCGGTCATGTTTTGACCTAAATCAGGGTTCATACTTATGTCGGAGTTAACAGAGTACAAATGAGAATTGCTAACATTCAATGAATAAAGTCGACACACTAAAAATGTGGTTGTAAGTTATGAAACATTTCATAAAAACTATGAAATCCTTCATTATATTTATGAAGACATTTCATAACACAAATATTTTATTGTTTATGACATATTTGATACTATGTATTTAAGAATTGTTTTTTTAATACTATGAAATCATTCTTTGATCTTATGAACCTAAGTTTCACTAATTTAACAATTTTGTTTTATGAAATATGAAATGTTTATGAAAAAATGTATGAAACATTACATTTTATTTATGAATTTTTCATACATACTAAGAAAAAATTCACTAAATATATGAAAAACCTTTCATAAATATTATGAAGGAAAATTCTTTCTGTGTACCCTCCACCATGGATTGAATGTCTGTGTGGACTGTGGATTTTCGTAGAAGTGCAGGAAAGGAAATTTAAAAAAAATTTAATATAGCCAATCAAAAACAATAAAGAAAACATTTCATAAATAAATATAAAATTTTATTAATTTAAACCATGCTTATAAGGCAAGACTACCAATGCGATTGTACTATATATATCGAAATAATACTTCAAGCCAATTCAAAAAATAATTATAAGATAACAATCTTCAAAAAAGCTTAAATACCCTAAATATTGGGAATAGTGGGTGTATTCTCAGCTACAGCCGTTTGGTTGGTTGTATTTCCATCCTATTTTAATTCCAAAAGTACAAATTTTGAAAATCCAAGTGAAAGATAACCTAACTTCATGATTCTACCCAATTTAGATATAAAAGTAAAAAAGTACGAATTTTGTTGGTACCGTTTTTATCCCCTTTTTCCACTTTACCCCCCGAAGTACGGATTTCAAAAACTCCCTTTATTTTACGTGTCTACACTTTCAAAGGAATGTATACACGAATTTCATTACTCTAGGCGCAGACGTTTGGTTGGTACAATTTTGATCTCTCTGTTCCCATTCCACCCCTTAAAAGTATGAGTTTGAAAAAATACTTTTATATTATGTATCTACTCAATGGGAGGAATGTACACACCGAACTTCGTGATTCCAGTTGTTGTCGTTAGCTAGGTACCATTTTGATCCCTTTTTGTCCCATTTCATCTCCTACGACTAAGAATCACTTTAACGTGCACGTTTTTGCTATAGGGGTAATGCGCATACCCAATATCAAGAAAATATAAGCAGACATATCGAAAAATATGCTTAAATACTCTAAATATTAGGGATAATTAGGGGTATTTTCAGTCCTTGTGAGGGAATAAGTTTTCCCTTTGGACCGAGTTTGCAATCCCAATCGATCTACGACTATAAGGCATATTTATGGAAAATTTTGACCTTCTAGATCTTCTCGTTTAGATGTTAGCGTGCTTTCAACAGACGGGAGGACGGACATGGCTAGATCGGTAGACCAAGAATATATATAATTTACAGAGTATCAAGTTGATATTTGAAGGTGTTACAAACGGAATGACAAACTCCCATCCTTGTGGTGGAGGGTATACAAATGATTAAATAACAATCGAGGCAAGGACTCGTTAAGCATTAAATTGTGCGTTTTAACTAAAACATGATAAAACTACTAAAAATAATTTATATTTTTTGCTTTTGAGATTCTAATGAGTCACTTCCAAGAAAAATATAGAAACGATTCATCGAAAATCCTACATCACTTAAAGAAAATCGAAGTTGGAGGAAAATGGCCTTTACAAATTTTATTAAAAATAAGCACAATATTATATGTATTTCAAAACGATCGATGTTTTTAATAACACAACAACAAATGATTTAATCGATCAAATATACCACAAAATCAATATAATAACTTCAATTTAGAGATAGTCATAATCAGATCAGGAACCTAGTTTAACCAAAGCTAAATACAGTTGGTAAAGTTAGAAGTGGTGGACATCAATATAGCTGCTAGCATGGCCATGACCATGTTGATCATGAGCATGATGATGATCATGGTGAGCTTCGTGGTGTTCATGATGATTATGAGCTTCAAGATGATGAGCATGACCAATTTTCTTAACTTCAGCATGGAAACCAGTATGGCCATCAGCATGATAGTCGACAACACGAGTGGTGCCATCGGCTTCCTTCAAGGAGTAACTACCTGCAAGGACAATTTAGAAACAATATAACTTTATCGCAAATTTAAGAAAACATTCTCAAAAATTACCTTTTACATGATCACCATCACGGGTTTCCCACTGATCCTTGATATCACCAGTCTTCAAATCTTTGACACCATATTTGAATTCATATTTGGGATGGGTATGGTGATCATCATGATGATGATCATGAGCGATGGCCAAACCGCAGAGTGCTACAAGAACGGCAATAGCTAGGAAATTCATGATTTCAGATAAAAGGATTTGTCGACTGTTTGAATAAGTGCAAAGAACTGTTATCATTTTCCAATTATGATTGTAGTATTTATACCAAATTGAATTTGTTTCAATATTAATTGGATAATAATTGAAATGAGCTGACTCTGAACATTGTATTTGTATTTGTGAAAGGGTTTAAGAGCTGTATAAAGGCTGACTTGGCTAAACAATTTTTGTGACACACATTTTCGAAGTTTGTTGTTAATTAGTCTTAAATTTAGTTAGAAGGGTTAAATAATAACACAAACTGTTCGAATTTATTTAAAATTTGAACATGAGAATTATGCATCGACAATTGCAATGCAGTGCACAGTGGTTGATTTAGCTTAAATGTTAGAAATAACTCAACCCTCCCTCTTAACTTCTGACTGGATTTAAATTATACTACTTCTATGAGTTGTTGAGATTCTGGTAAACTTGAACTGAGAAGAGAGTTTTCCATCGTCTCTCAGAGGCTGCCCAATGTTGGTTCAAATTTAAATGTAATCGCCAATCCGTCCATTTATCGACCAGTACGATAGAATTTTCAGTTTTAAGTTCATTTAGAAAAGGAGGGATTCAAAATCTGATTTATCTATATGGCGGCCATGACCTACTGCTAAAACAAAATTCGTTGAATTCTGACGAACCACTTAGAAATGCTTGAACTATTTCCAAAATGTTAGCAAAATCTGTCACAGCTATTGAACTGCATTGAGGCAATATTTTTTATTTTTTATTTTTTATTTTTTATTTTTTATTTTTTATTTTTTATTTTTTATTTTTTATTTTTTATTTTTTATTTTTTATTTTTTATTTTTTATTTTTTATTTTTTATTTTTTATTTTTTATTTTTTATTTTTTATTTTTTATTTTTTATTTTTTATTTTTTATTTTTTATTTTTTATTTTTTATTTTTTATTTTTTATTTTTTATTTTTTATTTTTTATTTTTTATTTTTTATTTTTTATTTTTTATTTTTTATTTTTCATTTTTTATTTTTTATTTTTTATTTTTTATTTTTTATTTTTTATTTTTTATTTTTTATTTTTCATTTTTTATTTTTTATTTTTTATTTTTTATTTTTTATTTTTTATTTTTTATTTTTTATTTTTTATTTTTTATTTTTTATTTTTTATTTTTTATTTTTTATTTTTTATTTTTTATTTTTTATTTTTTATTTTTTATTTTTTATTTTTTATTTTTTATTTTTTATTTTTTATTTTTTATTTTTTATTTTTTATTTTTTATTTTTTATTTTTTATTTTTTATTTTTTATTTTTTATTTTTTATTTTTTATTTTTTATTTTTTATTTTTTATTTTTTATTTTTTATTTTTTATTTTTTATTTTTTATTTTTTATTTTTTATTTTTTATTTTTTATTTTTTATTTTTTATTTTTTATTTTTTATTTTTTATTTTTTATTTTTTATTTTTTATTTTTTATTTTTTATTTTTTATTTTTTATTTTTTATTTTTTATTTTTTATTTTTTATTTTTTATTTTTTATTTTTTATTTTTTATTTTTTATTTTTTATTTTTTATTTTTTATTTTTTATTTTTTATTTTTTATTTTTTTCATGTTATTATTAAACCCACAGCAACAGAATGTGTGTCACAAATATTTTAGTCAGGTCCCCCACTCTACTCATTAGCAGCAGACTAACAAACCCTTTCACTACTTTGAATGAACGTTCATAGTAGTAGTTCGGTAAACTTGGAGTAAATCAATTATTATCCAATTAATATTGAAACAAATTCAAATATAAATTTAAGTATAAATACTACAATCCTAATTCAATCACATCATCAGTTCTTTAGACTTCATTCGACCATCCAGAACTCCTCCTTCACTCTAAACTATGAAATTCCTAGCTGTTGCAGTTCTTGTAGCCCTCTGCGGTTTGGCCATGGCTCATAATCATCATAATGATGATCATCATACCCATCCCAAATATGAATTCAAATATGGTGTCAAGGATTTGAAGACTGGTGATATCAAGGATCAGTGGGAAACCCGTGATGGTGATCATGTTAAAGGTAATTATTGATAATGTTTTCTTTAATTTACCAAAAAGTTATATTGTTTCTTATTTGTCCATTCAGGCAGTTACTCCTTGAAGGAAGCCGATGGCACCACTCGTGTTGTCGACTATCATGCTGATGGCCACACTGGTTTCCATGCTGAAGTTAAGAAAATTGGCCATGCTCATCATCCTGAAGTCCATGATCATCATGAACACCATGAAGCTCACCATGATCATCATGTTGATCATCATCATGCTCATGATCAACATGGTCATGGCCATGCTAGCAGCTATATTGATGTCCACCACTTCTAACTTTACTAATTGTATTTGGCTTTGGTTGAACTAGGTTCCTGATCTGAATATGACTATCTCTAAATTAAAGTTATTATATTGATCTTGTGTTATTTGATCGATCAAATCATTTGTTGTTGAATTATTAAAGACATCGATCGTTTTGAAATGCATAAAATATTGTGTTTTTTTATATCATCCACCTTAGAATGGGGGTATATTGACGGAGACCCCATTAATAACAAGGGTGGGCCATTTAAAACTTTAAATTAGAATCGGCTATAAAAAAGTACTGATTATCTCTTCCAATTCTTTTAATAATGGACCACAATATCATTTATATGACTACGACGACTGGCTCGGCAGTACCTCATGCGATAAACCCAATATTTTAGTGCAGCCCAAAATCCACACCAAACAGTGACTCGTTGTGAATACATTGGCTTCTCAATAGTCACGTGTGGGTTCTCTGAATCCCATATGCGGCAATTTTGCTTATTGACATAGCCACCGAGATGAAAATGATCTTCATGAAGGCTGAACTGAAGGCCGATCTCTTCTTGACAATTTTCCACGTAAATTTCTTACAGTTTGTGTTGAAGACTCTCTACTTTAATATTACCCAATTTTGTTCGATCGTAAAGAGTTCCATTTTGCAAATGTCAAACATAAACCTGAAAATAAAAAAAAATATTTGAGACCTTAAGCCGGATAATAATACAGAACATTAAAATAAAACAGGTCAACTGTACACAGTATAAAAAATTCAAATGAATGTTATTCTACCTTCCAAAGTCAAAGTAATCCCAACCTATATACATTAGACTGGGTCGCGGTCCATACAAATGGAAACACAATTTCCAGTCAATGATGCCTAAATGATGAATATCGGAAGGAAATTAATGCCGCAGGACTCATTTTTGTAAAAAGAGTTTGAAAAGTTTGGCTCTGAAAATCCATCTTCTGTATTAAATTATTTTACAAACATAGAGTCAATGACGTCAGTTTTCGTTCGATATTCATCATTTAGGCATCATTCAAAAGGTATTGATTCTTTCAATTTTTTTTATAACACCTCTTACAAAATGTTTTCAAGAAATATCCATATTTAGCTGTTACCTTGAAAAAAGCACTAAAAATCAAAATAAACGATGAACAATTATTATTTAAAGTGAATCCAAGGGTCTATTTATTCAGAGAAACAATTTTGGACAAAATAAAAAATATTAAAAGGGAATAACATGATTTTTAGAGTATTTAGCTCCTGAAAACACCTGGCTCGACCCAGTGACGAAATATTTTGCAGATCATCATTAAACAGTCTAATCTTCATTTCTGGTTGGGGGGTGCCGCTGCAGTTTATTTTCGTGACCCATTATTTAAGTAATTTTTTTTGAAAAATTCTACACCAAGAAAATAATAAAATATTTAGCGTTTGAAGTAGGACAAAAAAGGATAAAAATGGTACCAAAGATACGACAACAAATTGGAGTATGAAATTTGGAATATACATTCCTCTAATTGCGTTGACTCGAGAGAGATTCTTGAAAATCATACTTTTAAGGGATACAATTGACAAAGAGGGATAAAAATGGTACCACCCAAACCGCTGAAGTTGAAATAATGAAATTCGGTGTAAATATTCATCTGTCTGTGTAGACGCGAAACAAAAAAGGATCTTTTTTTAATTTGTACTTTTAGGGAAATATGACGCGAAAGGGGATAAAAATAGTACCAACCAAACGACAGCAGTTAGAATAGTGAAATTCGGTGTGTGTATTGCCCTGACTAGGTTGGTGCGTAAGATAAAAATATATTTCGATATTTGGGATAGAATTGTTGTTGCTAACGGCTGTAGCTAGAACCATGAAATTCAGTGTTTACACTCGTCGGACTTTGTAGACAGGCAAATAAGAGTATTTCTCAAAATTCGTACTTTTAAGGTCAAAATGAAAAAACAAGAATGGGTTGCATTCCACAGAGACTGTCGATTTTCGTAGATATGCAGTAACATTACATGAATGTGTTAATTTTTTTAATATAGCCAAACTAAAACTAATAAAAATATTGAAAAAAAAAATAATAATTTTATAAATAAATATAAAATTTTAATTACTTTAAATCATGCAAAAGTAAATATAAGACATTAATATACTAAACAGCTTAACAGCTTGGGATAGTATGAACATTTTCAGCTACAGTCGTTTGGTTGGTTGTACTTCCATCCTATTTTAACACCAAAAGTATGAATTTGGAAAAAACATTTAATTTTGAGAGTTTATGCAGTCAGATGAATGCATACACCGAATTCTACGACTCTAGCTACTGCCATTTGGTTGGTACCATTTTTAACCCCTTTCTCCCATTTTACCCCCTTTAAATGTACGACTTTCGAAAATCTCTTTATTTTACGTGTCAATTAGAGAGATGTACACACCGAATTTCATCAGTCTAGCTGTTGCCGTTTAGTTGGTACCATTTTTATCCCTCTATTCCTTCCCACTGTACTCCTTGAAAGTACGAATTTTATTTTTCGTGTCTAGGCAGTCAGAGGAGTGTATACATCGAATTTCATTATTTTAGTTATGAAGTTTAGTTAGCCGTTTGGTTTGTACTATTTTTATCTCTCTATGCCAATTTTAGCTCTTAAAAGTACGAATTTAAAAAAAAAATAGTTTTGAAAATTATTTCCATTTTGTGCGTCTATGCAATCAAAGGAATGTGTGCACCGGTACCATGTGGTACGATTTGTATCCCTTTTTCCATTTTAGCCCCTTAAAAGTCGGAATTTGGAAATCTCCCTCTATTATACGTGTTAACGCACTTAGAGGGATGTACGAACCAAATTTTATCGTTCCAGCTGTAGGCGATTGGTTGGTACTATTTTTTCCCCTCTGTCCATTTTACCCTTAAGAGTACGAATTTGGAAAAAATCGTTTTATTATCCCTACGGGATATTGGTGCAGTTGCTATAAACGTACTTATCCTGGGATAGGTCGCTATGGATATATCACAGAACTGGTTCCTAAGTGTAAATTCTCTTGAGGTACGTTCCAAGTCATGTCCTTTGAAACCGATTCCAGGTCATATCCTTTGAGACCGATTCTAGGACATGTCTTTTCAGGTACGGTGCAAGTCATGTCCTCTGAGACCGGTTCCAGGTCAAATACTTTGAGACCGACCCTAGGTCATATCCAAGACATATCACCCCCTCCAATGACAAAAAATGTCAAAAGGGACCGGGCCCCTTCATAGGGGGGTTAGAACCAGGACCGGTCCTTACCCACCGGGAACTAGTTCTGAGAGTTGTCCTGGGACAGTTAATTTTCCCGTAGGGATGTACAGCTGCGGTCAAAAATAGCGACGAGATAAAAAAATGTCGACAAAGAAAAATATTAGTTTTACTTCGAAAATCCTAAAAGTTTTTACGGTGATGGAAAGGTGGTATTGTGCCATTCTTAATCTGGCTTTAAATAAAAAATTAAGTTTTTGTAATTTTGAGATTAGGCCTTTAGAACCATTTATGTCAAAAATGAGACCAGTCAAAAAAATAGCAGCGCAAATAAAAACTAAACATATTTTGTTTCAATTCACTTTAATTGTAAACTTTTTTGAATAATAAGTTAAATAAGGACATTTCCTTGAATTTAATACTTAGTTGTACTGACTTTATGGCTTATTACTGCTACATACGGCCGTTTCATAGAGTCGACTAGTCTTTTACAACTTTTACCCGATATTTTTGCCAATACCACTATAATATCGTGTCAAAGCTCGATATTGTTTTTCAGTATTGCTAGTGAGACCTCATTTTAGTCATTACACTTAAAATGTTTGATTATATTTAGGTGCGATGTCTGTCCGAACCATTCCATAACATCGATATTATTGACTTCAAACCACCTTTTTGCTAGTCGACTGGTGTTTTCGGATATTTGACCTGGTAGAAGACCCATTTAAGAGGCATTTCGTATTCTGTATACGTAAGCATAATATTATGCAGTATTTTGATGTACTGGGCAGAGTCCATGGTAGTTCTGGGCCAATGTATTGACCCAACTCCAAATTATGAAAAAAACGCCCAAGCCATTACGCTTGATCCTTGATTGGTACTATATCTGGAGATGTACCCGTGTTCTGTGGGAGTCTTACAAACTATCGAGGGTCTGTCCCACCATATAAAACATTTTTGATTCAACTGACCATAAAACGTGCATCCACTTCTTGGTTGACTACACCTGTGTTTTTGCTAATAGCAATTTTTTGTACCATGTCTTTTATTTACAAGTGGGACTTTTTTCGGACTTCTGGCTTACAAATTATGTTTTCTTAATATTTTTACGAATATTTTAGACTCTTAAATATGGGCAGACATTGTTTTTTATTTCGATGGCGGGCGTAAGTGGGTTTTTTGAACTAGACATTATTTTTCGGCGAATGGTTGTAGGTAATATAAACGGATTTTTTTCGCGAGTTTTTGATTTTTCTTCTTATAATATCGAATTTCTGATCATTTTAATAGAACACTGGAATAAAAGTCAAACTTCACTATATGATTTTCCCTCAGATTTCAACCTTTTCATATGAACTGGATTTTCTTCTCCACAATGCTCTCCTCGCCCTACTTATGAAGAAAAATAATACAATAACATTTCAGAAGTAGTGTAAATTTCATAATATCTTACTTATAACATCAAATCGAATTGAAAAATTTAATTTTCTTGAGATTTTTTGAACACTGTTATTATTTTCACCGGTCCAAAATGTAGAATAATCCAAAAAATGTGAAAAATGTGAATTTTCTAGTTAAAATCATATCACCAAATAGACAATTATTTTGTTTTTGTAACCTCATAACGCGCCACTTAATGCAGAAGGAGCAATAAAAAAATTATCACACAAATAAATATATGAAAATGTATATTAAGCTGTGGTGCGCTGCTATTATTTTGACCGCAACTGTATCTACTCAATTAGAGGAATGTAAACACCAAATTTCGTGTTGTCGTTTGATATGTACAATTCTTATCCCTTTTTGTCCCATTAAGAATAAGAATCACTTTATGGTGTACGTTTCTGCTGTAAGAGGAACGCGCATACCCGATATCAAGTAAATTTAAGCAGACATATTGAAAACATGCTGAAATACTCTAAATATACAAACGAAAAAACTATTAGGGACCATTCTGGAGGTGGAGGGCACAATAAGTATAATGAGTGTAAACTATAGACAGTTTGTCCATGTACGCATTTCGTATCCTGTTTGGGGAATACTCATCAGTGGAACGTCTGTAAACAATTTGTGAATTATCTTCCTATTACTAACAAAAAAAGAACAAAATTCCCTTCGCCAATTTACCTTGAGAACTCTACACTCAGAAACCGATCTAGACACCAAAAAGAGTTAAATCGGAAAACATTTACATTTCTTACAATTTTTGCCTCTGCGGCGAAGCACTGTGCAACCGACGATGTACGATGACTTCTGCATCGCTGTGGCTGTTGCTGCTGCCACAATCTACGAATCTCGAAGAGTTTGCAATGCAATTTTGCAAATCATCATGCAAATGCGTTAATTATTGCAACAATTGAAAAATAGAAGCAGAAACAAAAAACAATCTCAACACAATATGAATTTACAACTCTATTGTCTTCTTTCGAGAAGAATAATACAACAACAGCCAGTCAGTCAGCTAAACCGCCAAACCACCCACAAAAAGCAAAATTAATTCAAGCTACGAGTGCGGGTAGAAACACAGCCGAACACAACAATGGATTAAATCTTAATCAATTTGATGTGGTGGTTGGTTTACCTACATTTTGATTTCGCTTCACTTCAATTCACTTACAATCACGATGATGATGATGGCGGTGATGGTAACTTATCCGTGTTGTGGCGTCGGTCTGGGGTAGCCTCAATTAGCGAGAGGTTTGCAGCTAACTCCTAACGGCCGCATTGGTTAATTTTATTTGCATCCATAGAATTACAAACAATGGATCGTTTACAGGTGTCTCAAATAAAAAAAAATTAAATATAGGACCTAGTTCTCATCACATAAAGTCGACAAAACATTCAAAAGTGGGTAGGCATTAAGTGATTGATTCGCACTTCTGATAGATTAGAAATTTTGTTATATTCATGGGAAAATGTATGAAACGTTGATCATACAAAAATGGGTAAATGGTAAAAAAGTTTTGGTAGAGGTTCAAAGTGTGTAAATGAGTGAAAATTTGTATTATCGTTTAAAAGAACAATAAATGTGAAATGTAAGTGTTGGCCACAACTACGTCAGAGATGGTCGGTCCAATCGGAAGGTCAAATTTTGGGAGGCTGGATAACGCAAATTGAAGTCGCCCGGCTTCAACTCTTGCTCTAGTTGAATTTTGTACCCTTTAAGGCCGAGAATCGAACGTAAAAAACGCCCAGTTGTTGTATACGACAAGCCAATCTGCTGGGAACGACGACGGACGAATGGATTCGCTACAATCTTCTTTCTATCAGAACGCTGTATATCATAATACAGCTGAACCATTTGGATACACTGTTGCGGTGTGAGTCTTTCCATGACGAATTACGAAAAATGGCAAAGCAGCTTGATATGAGTAATGCGTGATCTGTCAAAAAACCCTATTAAAAATCAAATTTCACGATGAATCACCCGATATATCTTCACCCTCAGAGTAGGGATCTATAAATCGACTTTCGACTAATCGACTTTTGGGAGGAAAAAGTCGAAATCGACTTTATCATTGCCAAAAGTCGAAAAGTCGACTTTTTTTCGACTTTGTACATCAATGAATTTAAGTTATTGAATACCGATTTTACTTTTTTCTCTCTAGCAAACACATCCTTTATCCGATTTTCTTCAAATTTGGGACAACAACTAGAAATATCTATGCAAAAAATGGGTAACATTGGTTCAGATTTATATATCCAAAATAAATGTCTCTCGATTTTGTTTTGATTTGGCCTATTCGTCTTTTTATTCATTTGCAATGTCGTCTTTTTATTTATTTGCAACAGTCGAAAAGTTGAAAAATCGATTTTTCAAAAGTCAAAAAGTCGACTTTTCATATACAGTTGAACTTTGATTAACCATGATGCTCGGGACCGGGCTAATCACGGATAACCGAAAATCACGGTTAAAAGAGGTAAAATTTTACATGTATAAATTTTATTATTTTTATTTATTTTTGACAAAAACATGTAAATCTGTGTCTATAAATAACTTATCATATCTCTAGGAATACATACATTTATTTAAAAAAATCTTTTATGGAAGTCTGTCTTATGCTTTTAGCTTTTGATTGGTCTTCCAACAAATGAGTTTGTATGCGATATATTTGCATTTTATCTGGTTCTGAAATACTTGGACAATTAAAGTTTTCTAAAAAACCTAACAAAATACTACTAGCCTCTATTGCCTGAGCCAATGTAGGCGTTTCGTCCGCATTTCATCCATCTGATTCCTCGGAATTTGAATCAAGCTCATCTTCTTGGCTTTGGGTAACCATGTCTACGATTTCGTCTTCAGATATAATAGCAAACGGAACGACATCAGAGTCGCACACCATCCACTTTTCGACAGCATCAATCGTACATCCAGACGGTATGGTTATATCTGTTTGTACCTCAACAAGGCTATTTGGAGCATCTTCATTATGAGATAGTAAGTTATTCCAAACTCTTTTTAAAACTTGTGGAGTTACAGAGTCCCACGAAGCTGCGGCTGCCCACAAAGCTGTCTTAATATTCAAAGATTTAACGATCTCACGTCTGTCATTACACCAACAAGTTTTTGAACGATCAGTTTACGGTAGTGACATTTGAAGCTCCGAATTACTCCTTGATCCATAGGCTGAATCAAGGACGTGCAATTTGGTGGGAGATATTTTACTGTAACGTTTTTAGATATCATAGCATTTACATCTGGGTGTGCTGGACAGTTGTCTAATAGTTAAAGTATTTTACAGTTATTTTTGAGACCGATGCGTCGTTGATGTTCCTTTGCTTCTGGTACAAAATTTTGATTAAACCACTCCAGAAATAGCTGTTGTGTTACCCAAGCTTTCTTATTAGATTTATAAATCACAGGAAGGTGTTCAACGTTTTTTAAAGCTCTTGGATGGGCACTTTTTCCTATTATCATCAATTTACACTTGTGAGTTCCTGCAGCATTTGAACAAACGAGCACTGTGATTCTCTCCTTGGATTCCTTGTACCCTTCAATAGAATATTCATTACCACTAGCCAAAGAACTCTGAGGCGAACACCTCCAAAATAGACTGGTTTCGTCTGCATTGTAGATCTGTTCAGTTGTAAGTTGTTCGTTTTTAATGAGCATCACGGATAATAGAGGTAAATCACGGTTAATAGAGGTAAAAAATCAACCACTCAGCTTCACTGTTAATAGATAATCACGGTTAATAGAGTCACGGTTAATCGAAGTTCAACTGTATTTGCAATATTTGCATATATTTCCCAAGGTCGAAAAATCGACTTTTTGCTCGAACTATACATCCCTACCTCAGAGTAAAATTTTCGCGGGTGTTAGCTATATATTTTTAGAACAGTTGTAACAGAGAGTGCTTATATAAACCCTCACTGTAGTGGGGGTATATAAGATGAAACGAAAAATTAAAAAGGGACAAAGAATGAATACGATATCATTGACCTATATCAATCATCGTAAGTTCGTCTAAGTAGTCAGAGTAATGTACTCACCGAATTTCACTATTTTAGCTGCAGCCGTTTGGTACTATTTTTTATCCTCATTCGCTCCATTTTTCACCTAAAAGTACAAATTTGCTTTGCATACTCCAAAATAGATTTTTAATTAGTTCTGTAACTTTTGAACTTAAAAATATATTTTGACAAAATTGTACATGCTTAGAGCAGAAGTATTTTCCCGATTCAAAAAACTGAGATACCTATAGGGTGGGTCATTTCAAATTTTAAATTAGAATCGGCTAAAAAAAGTACTGATTATTTTTTTAATTTTTTTATTGTTATTTAATAATGGAACACAATATTATTCATTTGATACCACGACTGGCTCGATCAACCCATTTTTTCAGTACATGGCCAAATGATCAAATGCACACCAAACAGTGACTCGTTGTGGATGCATTTGCTTCTCCATAGGGTTCATTTGACCCCATATGCGTCTATTTTGCCACCGTGATGAAAATGAGCTTCATCTGAAAACACGAAAATTTGCTTACAGTTTCCGTTAAAGACTCACTACTTCGGAAGTAAGTTTTTAATATTTCCCCGGTAGTCGAGTTGGTAGCGTGCTCGGCTCTCAGCGTGGGGGTTGTGGGTTCGATTCCCGCCAGAGGCTCTGGTCTGTCGCTGCAATAACTAGCTACAATGGTCTTAGTCACACCGGCTCAATCCCTGGATACAAAATTAGAATATACATTTTCTTTGTATTGTAATTCATAATAAATAAATAAATGTTTCCCAATTTTGTTCGACCTGAAATAAAAATGAAATATAAACCTATATACCAGAAAATAAAAATAAAAATGCATGTTATTCTACCGTTCAAAGTCAAAATAATCGGTAGTTCATATTTAAAATGTTACATGGCCCACCCTATAAAATACCGCCAATGATATTTAATATTCAGGGTATTTGAGCATATTTTTTGTGGAGATTGTAGCCTTCTTGTATACATTTATATACAAGATTATATACAATATTATTTAGATATATTTGTCAATGACTATCTTTTCTTCTTAATCGGTTATTACAGAATATTGGTTCATGTAACCGAACGTAGAATTGATTTCCAAGCGCTTCGATCTTCTGCGCTTCTTCTCCAATTTTTGACACCAAGTTTCGAAATGTCTTCATCCAATTGATCTTTCCATCGGAGTTTTGGTATTCCCCATCTGCGTAAGCTGTTACTAGGTTCGTATTCAAATGACTTTTTAACTGGAGCATCTTCAATTATTCTCACAACATGACCTAGACAACGTAATCCCTGTAGTTTCATACGCTTAACTATGTCGATGTCGGCATATAGCTCATACAGCTCGTGGTTCATACGACAACTTACTACGATATTCTCCCCCGCAAACGATTTAACTACGATTTAACTGCGAATCTGCACCTAGAATGTCAATGACTATCACGCTATAAAAACATTTTAATAGTCCTATAAGTGTGCATTTTATTAATTAATTGTAACTCAAAATTATAATACTGAAACATCACAACTCATTTAATTCAAATATCGCTTTTACCAAAAAATATTATAATTTTCATAATATATTACTACTGCACTTATAAAGGGTGATTTTTTAAGAGCTTGATAACTTTTTTTTTTAAAAAAACGCATAAAATTTGCAAAATCTCATCGGTTCTTTATTTGAAACGTTAGATTGGTCCATGACATTTACTTTTTGAAGATAATTTCATTTTAATGTTGACCGCGGCTGCGTCTTAGGTGGTCCATCCGCTTAGTCCAATTTTGGCATTTCCACGTTTTTGAGTAACAGAGACCCAATTGGTGCGAACGGCGACGAATCGAAAATTGGTGGTCATCATTAACACTGGCCGATACAGCTGCGATATTTTCTTCAGTTCGCACTCTACGTAAGCGTGTTGGTGGTTTAATGTCCAACAATGTAAATTTGGTGCGAAATTTAGTCACAATAGCCCGAATAGCCGCTTCAGTGGGTCGATTAAACTGACCATAAAATGGAAGCGCGCAATGAACTTTCTTAACAGAGCACGCATTTTGATAATAAAATTCAATAATTTGCAAGCGTTGTTCGTTTGTAAGACGATTCATGATGAAATGTTAAAGCATACTGAGCATCTTTCTCTTTGACACCATGTCTGAAATCCCACGTGATCTGTCAAATACTAATGCATGAAAATCCTAATCTCAAAAAAATCACTCTTTACGTGACGTCGACAGCCTCTAATTTGTCTGTAATACTGTCGAATGCTCTCCATGGAGGGTATATAAAATTCCGCCTGGCCCAACTTAACGCCTTTTTACTTGTTATACCCTCACTCTACAGAGTAGGAGGGTATATATCATTTGGAACAGAATACAAGCGTAACGCATTGAACGAGTGACTTAAGACCCTAAGTATGTTTGAACCAAATCCGTTTCACGACTTTTTAAGTTGTTTGAGCCATGTCCGTCCGTCTGGCTGACTGGTGTACACGATAACTCTCGAAAGGAGTTAAGGAATCGATTCAAACTTTGCACATCGTAATATTTTTCCTAAACTTAGTTTAAGTTCGAAAATGGGCGAAATTGCCACTCCCCTTCTGGTACCTCCCACACAAACAGTCCATATTCCCATGTTAAATTAAAACCAATGTAACTTCCACATGGATATTCAGAATCAGCTATATTTTGGTATTTCATAAAGTTTTCATACTCAGTTTAAGTGAACGAAATATGGCGGGTTTTGCCACGCCCCTTCCAGTACCTCCCACACAAATCACCCTAAACTAAGTACAATTAAAGCTGTTGTATATCCTATACGGATGATCGGAATACAGTGAAATTTGATATTTAACAATGCTTTATTAGTGGTTACAGTCGCATGGAATATGGGTGAAATGTCCACACCCCTTCTGTTACCTCCCACATAAGTGGCATAAACTTTGGTTACATAAAAACCGATATAACATCCATACGGGTAGTCAAAATCATTTGAAATTTGATATTTGAAAATGTTTTTATTATCACTTTAAACCTAAAAATTATTTACGCTTTAGCCATGCCCCTTCTTGCACCTCCCACCCAATTGTCTCTATCCTAGGTAATATTAAATCCTTTATAACTTCTATACTGGTGCACGGAATCCAACTAGTTTACAAATGTGGAAGTGAGGGTATATATAAGTCGGTTTAACCGACTGAAGCTTACTTACTTGTTTTTATACCCTCCACTTGCAGGATGGGGGTATACTAACTTTGTCATTCCGTTTGTAACACCTTGAAATATCGACCTGAGACCCTATATATATTCTTGATCGTCATAAAATTCTAAGACGATCTAGCCATGTCCGTCTGTCTGTTTGTTGAAAGCATGCTAGCATCTAAACGAAAGGAGCTAGGACGTCCAAATTTTCCAAAAATGCGTCTTTTAGTCATAGATCGGTTGGGATTGAAAATGGGCGAAATCGGCCCAAAGGGAAAAATTTTTCCCTCACAAGGACTAAAAATACCCATAATAATCCCTAATATTTTAGCATGTTTTTTGAATATGTCTTTTTATATTACCTTGATATTTGGTATGCGCATTCTCCTTATAGCAAAAACGTGCACCATAAAGTGATTCTTATTTGTAGGGGGTGAAATAGGACAAAAGAGGGATACAAATGGTACACATTAAACGACAACAGCTAGAAACACGAAATTCGGTGTGTACATTCTTCTAATTGAGAAGATACATAATATAAAAGTATTTTTTCAAATGCATACTTTTAAGGGGTAAAATGGGAATAGGGGGATAAAAATGGTACCAACCAAACGGCTATACCTAAAAATAATGAAATTCGGTGTATACATTCCTCTGATTACATAGACAAGTAAAATACACGGATTTTTCAAAATTCGTACTTTTTGGGGTTAAAATGAAAAAAGGGTTTATTACCAATCAAATGACCGTAGCTAGAGTCATGAAATTCGGAGTATACATTCCTTTGACTACGTAGACATGAAAAATAAAAGATTTTTCCAAATTCGTACTTTCAAGGGATACAATGTGTACGGAGGGATAAAAATGGTACCAACCAAACGGCTACACCTGGAATAATGAAATTTGGTGTATACATTTCTCTGATTGCATAGACACTTAAAATAAACAGATTTTTCGAAATTCGTACTTTTTGGGGTTAACATGAAAAAAGGGGATAAAAATAGTACCAATCAAATGACCGCAGCTAGAGTCATGAAATTCGGAGTATACTTTCCTCTGATTGCGTAGAAACGGAAAATAAACGGATTTTTCGAAATTCGTACTTTCAAGGGATACAATGGTACAGAGGGATAAAAATAGTACCAACTAAACGACTACAGCTAGAATGATGAAATTCTAATTGCGTACAAACGTCAAGGGGGTAAAAATGGTACCAACCAAATGGTCGCAGTTGGAATTATGGAATTCGGTGTATACATTCCTCTGCCTGCATAGACACGCAAAATAAAAAGTTTTTTTTCCAAATTCGTACATTATCTATTACGGCAAAAATTGGTTGAATCATGAAGTTAGGTTATTTTGCACTATGTACGTCTGCTGATGGATTTTCAAAGTTTGTACTTTTGGAATTAAAATATAATGGAAATACAACCAACTGTAGCATCCACTATCTACCAATATTTATGGTATGTAAGCTTTTTGAAAATATAAATATAAGAATATTTATTTTTTGATTTGAAATAAATAATGGTTTGAAAAAATTAAAATATATTTATTTGTTTTGGTTTGCCTATATTAAAAAAATATATTTTCCTTTAATATTACTGCACTTCTACGAAAACCGACAAACTCTGTGGAATGCAATCCATGGTGGAGGGTATATAAAGTTCGGCCCGGCCGAACTTAACTCCGTTTTTACTTGTTTTTAGTCATTAGGTTCATAATATAAATAGTTAAACTCGCAATCAAAGCATAGTTCGCGTCTTCTTTTCACACCAATGACCTTATTGAAATTTGGGCCATGTTTTCTGATATAGACTCAGTACAAATTACAAGGAAATATCTATCATTATTATGTTATTTTTGTATGTAGGAAAATATATACATATAAAAACAAAGATAACTATCATCAAGATAATATAAAAATTCATGTGTTTGTCCAAAAACTTTAGTTTGTACATTATAGACCATTATCTCAGTGTCTCAGTTTCTTCTAGGTTAGGTTCATTATATACTATTCAACCCTGGTAAGTAGTCCATTAAAATAATTCACTCTAATTACCGTTGAAGAAAAGAAAAACGATGTACTTCGTTCATTTTCTTGGACCATTTTAAATCATGAAGTCATCAAATAAAATAAGCGAAAGTCTACAACCAATATTTTACATTTTTTTTATAAACTCCAAACATCACGCGAGCTTATGAATTATGCACATAAAATGAAAAAAAAAACCTCTTGATATTTAATTCCCGCGCTGAGGTACCTGAGGTATGTAATTATCAACTACTGGCAGTACTGGTTGGAATGGTTGGTCGGTGTACAATGCCGAGGCTATTTACTGCCAACAGCAACATCAACATGATCATCTCACAAATAACAGTGTTGCTCGGTTTGAATTCAATTCAATTTCAATTGCGATCCAGACATGTCTGAGGCAGCAATGCAAACGTGAAATAAAAAGATCAGAGTAATTTTCCATTGTTTTCAGCTCAAATATCACTCAAGTGTACTACTCAACAGTTGAGTTGCAATTGAAGTGGCTGCTGTCGTGGCGTCGGCGCACGGTCGGTTACTCGTACTTGTTGTGCGCATGCTCAACTTGCTCTGTAAAACGGTTTTTATGTTCGTTCATTTTCTCTGTTTTGCCGACAATTGCTCTATGGCTGCCTGGTGTTAACATAGCGGGCGTTTTGTTAAGAAAGGAAAACAACAACGTTTTCTTCTTCTTCTGCTGCTGCTGCTGCTGCTAGTGTTTCTTGGCTAAATCACGTTTTGTATCTTGAGGAGCCTCAGACAAGGTGATGGTGGTGGAATTATTGTGCTGGTCGCCACAATAACGGAGAGCCCAACTTAACTTTTACTTTAGTTGCAGACGTGTTTCCAAGCCGAACGTTTCGTTTAAACGGATATAGTTGCCGCACATCAAATAATAATAATAAAAAATAAAAACAAAAATTTTTTCCTTTGATTTTAGCAGTTGTTAAGTGTTTAAACAAAAAAGCTACTCAAAAAAACGTATGTGGTGTTAGTTTAAAGAAATAAAAAACTGATAACATTTTAAGCCATTAAGAGACCTTTTCAAGCGGTCTAATCAAATGTCACACTTTGTCTGCCTAAAGGATTAACCGTCGTTTGGAATTTTTAAGTCTTTTCCTATATTACGTAAATTATGTTTTTTTGTGATTTTATTTTAAATCATGCAGGTGAACTCAATCCGGTTTCTTTTGCATTTTTGCAATGCTGCAATTGAAACGAGTTTTCGTTTATCACACATCCCTGAAAGTGGTTAATGTTGTTTTAATTGAATCTCTTTAAGGCGAACAAAAAAAAGAAAACTAAATTTAATGGTTGTGTTTATTGACCCTAGTCCTTAACTATCGCATACATAGACATAATCATACACCTAATATTAGCTTTGTTTTTCGGTGTCTTTAAAAATCACAAATAAAAAATCACAAACATTCAGATGGAACTTAAATTTTTTTAAAATAAATCGCTTCTAGACTGTTCTCGCTCACAATAGATTTTCGCTGTTACTAGTGTCGTGATCAATGGAAGACTTTATAGAAATTTCAGACACAATTTTTAATGATATCCAAAAGATTTGGTACAATATTTTTATATTTTTTAATTCTGCGTTTTGTATTTTGTTCGGCTTGAGGTCAGTTTTTTTTTAATAATAAAACAAAAATTACTATTTATTTATTATTTTCTTGTTTTTTATTTCCCAATATTTCGACCAACTCCTTTGGTCATCTTCAGGGGTCTAGTACAAAAAACACAAATTATTCAATTACAAGTTACAAGCATTAACAATAAAAAAATATCACAATATTTATATTTTTAAAAAATTTTTTCACAATAGAAAATTCTCCTGCCACTCTCTGCAAGCTTTTGTCAACTACTGTCTAATTTGTCGTCTATGTTTTTCCACCGTGTTCCTATATATTTGAGCACAACCGTCTGTGTCTCTCTTATAATTAAGCCTTTTTCCAGAGGAGACGTCAATTATATTTAGCATTTCCAATGTGTATCTCCTTGTATAATTATTCTCTTTCGCTAATATTTCGACGTCATTAAAGTTTGTTTTATGTCCCGCCAAGGTACAGTGGGCTGCAAGGGCAGTTTTTTGCTCAATGGGTTTGTCAAGAGATTTGTGTTCGGTTTTATGTAATGAAAGTCTGGTTTTCAATTTATTTTTCGTAGTGCCGACATATACCTTCTGACTTGTCACCATTGCATTTCATCTTGTACACTACGTTTGGTTTCTCCTCTTTCTTGATTTTTGATGTTGTCCTACTAAATAATTGGTTGACAGTCCTGTGTGTTTTGTATGCCAACTCAAATTTTTCCTTGTCGTAAATATTAGAATGTTTTAGTCTTTCGGTTAGTCCTGGAATGTATGTTGAGGATTTATAAATTTTGCTTGGTCTTTCGTCATTTTTGTTAAGTTTTTCTTCCGTCGTTCGCTTGATTTTTTAATTATTTATTAATTTTTCGGGAAAGTCGTTCATACGCAGTATATACCTAATTTTGGACTTGTTTGTTTCGTGAAATTCCTTATCACTGGTTTGTAGGACCCTGTTTATAAAATTCGTCGCGGTGTTTATGATTGTTCGTCTTGGGTGCTTAGAATAAAAATTAATTAGACGTCCGGAAGCTGTTTGCTTTTGGTACCAGTCAACTTTCAGCAGAGTCCCTTGTCTAATTATCACCGAATCCAGATATGGTAGTTTATTGTCCAATTCTTTTTCCATCGTAAATTGTATTTGTCGGTTGAAAGAGTTTAATGTGTTAAGTATGGCTTCTACTTCACTACGCTTTACAATTGTGATTAAGTCGTCTGCATATTTGGTCAGTACTCTTGGTTTTTCTTTTATCTTTTCCATCGTGGCGTCCGGCAGTTTTTTAATTCTTTTAAATTGATTGTTCCCATCAGTTCGAGACTACTTTAATATTCCAAACCATGATGTCATTTCTAACTAAATACACTCAACAAAATTGTTAAAGTAAATTTTAGTAAAATCTGTGATTGGTTTAAGGAAGACACCGTTTTGAATGGCCCACACTACTCGGAAACGCATGTTATATCTAGCCTGAAGAATTGCAATATTTCATTAGACCTCTAATTCTCTAATTGTTTCCCGAGGGTCCTGTGCCGTGGGTTTATTCGAACTGGCCTGACGCATAAAACGTGCTCGACTGTCTTCTCTTCTTCGTCGCAGTCTCAGTTGTGTGTTCCATTAGAATGATTTCATGTAAATCAATGGCATAAAATGGTACTAAAACACATACAGGGTGGGCCATTTAAAATTGGAATCGGCTATAAAAAAGTATTTTTTTTTAATTTTTCCGAATAGTCTGGTTTGAGGTCATGAACAAATCAAAAAACAGATGTTTAGTTTTTTTAAATTGTTTTATTTATTTAATCTTTTCCGATATTTTGATCGTCATCGACGATCATCCTCAGGGATATTCACTTCAAAATACAAACAAAATTAATTATACAAAAAGACAAAACAAAAATTATCACAATAATTACATTTTAGCAAAACCAATGAACTCTTTCGTTTCGAAGTACTTTCTCAACTAAAGCTAATGTTTTCGTCCATATTTGTCAACAATGTTTCGATATATTTGTGCACAGTGGCCAGTGTCAGTCTTGTAGTTCATTCTCTGGTCAGTAGGGACATTTATAATATGTAAAATTTCAAGCGTATATCTTCTACGATAATTATTTTCTTGCGTCAAAATGTCTACGCCGTTGAAGTTTGGGCTGCTAGTACTGTTCCAGTGGTTTGTCAATCGCTTTATGATCAGATTTGTGTGCAGAAAGTCGAGTTTTTAATTTCATCTTTGTAGTACCAACGTATACCTTCTGACATACGTTGGACTTGTCACCATTACATTTTATCTTATAGATTACGTTTCTTCTTTGTTTATTTTTGATTTTGTCCTAAAAAGGTCATTAATTGCTAATTGTATGTTGTCCTTATTATAAATGTGGGAGTTTTTGAATCTTTCCGAGAAGCCAGGAACATATGTCATCGGTTTGTATATTTTTGAAAATGGTTCATTCAGTTCTCCAGGTTGTTTTTTTCTTCACAAGTCTTATTAATTCCGTAATGGTTTTATTAGGAAAGTCGTTTAATTTTAAAATATGTCTTATATTCTTTTCGTTATTTTTATGGAATTCTGCGTCACTAATGTTGAAAACTCTGTTGATGAAGTTATTCGCGGTATTGATTTTTATACGTCGAGGATGTTTGGAGTGAAAATTTATTAATCTTCCAGATGCTGTCTCTTTTTGGTACCATCCGTTTTTACAACGTTGTCTCGTCTATACACTATCGCGTCAAGATATGGTAGCTTATTGCCCTGTTCACATTCCATTGTGAATTGTAATTGATTATTTAAAGAATTTAATGTGTTTTGTACGTCTACGTATTTTGTTAGTGTCTTGGCTTTATCGTCAGTTTCTGCAGTAATTTTTTTTAATTTCTGGTTTTATTGGAAAGGTTGAACTTTATCATTTAATAATGGAACACAATATCATTCATACGGCTACCACGACTGGCTAGGCAGTACCTCATCCAATCAACCCAATTTTTCAGTACAGCCCAAAATCCACACCAAACAGTGACTTGTTGTGGATGCATTGGCTTCTCAATAGTCACACAATAGTCACCCACACACTCTGAACCCCATATGCGGCAATTTTGCTTATTGACATAGCCACCGAGATGAAAATGAGCTTCATGAAGGCTGAACTGAAGATCGATCTCTTCTCGAAAATTTTCCACGTATTTCATTTCTTTATTTCTTACAGTTTGCATTAAAGACTCACACTTTGAAAGTACGTTTTTAATATTTCCTAATGTCAAACACAAACCCGAAAATAAAAATTTTTTATGTCAGAGAGAATTCTTATTGTCAGAACTATATTGTGGAATTTTATGAGGATAATTTTGTGGAAGATCTTAACCCTATGGCTCCTCTCTGTATGGGTCAATTTGACCCTTTTTTCGAGAAAATCGAAAAAGTCCTTTCCAAAAGGACATCTAAGGATTAAAACGTTCTATGAATTTTTTTTCGCGTTTTAGTTTTTTCGTTTGTATTTTTTTGGTCTGTAATCAATATTTGATTTGAACTGGGATATTGTCCTGGCTCAATACCATTTTGCATTTATATTTAATAGAATGCATATTTATTTACAAATGGCATGGTGACATTTATTACTTGGCTGCAGACTACCACGATCATGATTTCGACCATGTCAAAAGTCTTTTCAAGTGGCTTCGCAGCGACTTTTCAACATCAAACCCGGCCTCTATAATGAGATGATTCTCACAAACGAACGAGAAGCACAACTCACTTGGCGAATTTGCGTTTAAAAAATCGCACCAAGTAATAAAGTACACATGTCATCTTACAAGCATCTCATTGAGTTGCATATGTAAGTATGTGTATATGCAGGTATAGTGTATATTTTTCGCGTGTAAAAAGAACCAATGTCACTTGTAGCATATATGTTGTCAGTCGCGAAAAGAGCTGCAATAGTTGCAAGAATCCAAAATTCGCGTTTGCAATTGCATTTATCTGGGTTTCTGAAACAATTCTGTCACAAATATTATCTATTCAGTTAGCAATCATATTTCAAAAAATATTTTGGTATTCTCTATATGATAAAAAGTTACGCGGTTTTTTCTAAACACACTTTTTACAATTTTATAGCCAACATTTATCGTATTTCACTCTTGACTTGACGTAGTTAACGGTAAAATACAGTTAAGAGGCTGCAAAAATCGGAAAATTGGTGATAATGAGGAAATATGCATGTTCATCATCATCATTGAGATGAAAATAAAAAATAGTTCATGGGATAAGAAAACTTGAAAAGTTTCCAACCAGTATGGTGGCCCTTTTGGTATCCCCTAGACGGAGTCTAGAGGAGACAATTTATAAAAAAACACAAATTTGGATTTTAATATTTTATTTCAGCACTTATTGCTGCTTCGTACGAAGTACACACTCAGCTTTGAAAAACATAAAAACAAAACATAAAACATAAAACAAACAATAACGCCATCTGCATGTGGATGTCACAGTATGGGGTGACCCCAGGACCACTTATTCACCAAAACCTATATTTTTAATTTTTAAATGTGGTATAAAAGATGATCCATGACTACAAGAATTATCGGTTGTTTCGATTTTATAACTTTTGTAAATTCTGAAATACGGAGGTGTCCCAGTTGAGAAAGCTTCCTCTCCTACCCAATGTTGTTTTCAGGCTCTTTGCGCTTTTACGGCCAGTTGAAGTTTCGTTTTCGTAAAATTTGTTAAAAACATTTTGTTTTTAATTAAAAGTAACAAATGGGGAAGAAGCCATCATTATGTGGCACGAAATAAAAACATTGGTTGCGATGATCACCGCGACCAAGAGCTCTATCCGAGAAAGATTACTTGTCATTTACTGTGCCTTAAAGAATACTGAAAGAATTTTACTTCATAATATTTATGAAGCGATTTCATAAAAGGTTTTTCATAAATTTAAAGATTATGAAATATGCCATAACCAATAAAATATTTGTTTTATGAAATGTCTTCAAAATTTGTTGTGTTTATGAAACATTTCATAACTTACAAATAGATTTTTAGATTTTAATGCTATCAATTCTCATTTCTCCTCTGTTAACTCTGGCATAAGTATGTAACCTGATTTAGTTCAAAGACATATTCATTGCAAATATTCTGTGTATTGACGGCTAATCAACAAGTCAGACATTTGTTTGTTTATATGGGCAACTTCAGTATAAATAATTAATATTTATGAAATCTTTCACAAAAATTATTGAAGTTTCTTTATAAAATCTATGCAATTTTTAATAAATTATATTATGAAAAATAATGAAATTGTATGACAAAAGTTCATTAAATGAAGAACTCCATTACATAGTTTCTAAGAAACGTTTCACAAATTCTATAAAACTTTTCGCTTTAGAAACATGTTTCATACATTTTATGGAGTGTTTCTTTGGCGACTTTTAAATGAAATTTTTATTACTGAGGTTAAGACAGAATCATAAATATTATGAAGATAATTTTTTCAGTGTAGCATTTAGTAATTAAAAAAATATCCATAAACATTGTTGGCTGGTGTGGGTTTTGTGTCTCAATACATGCAAAAGGTACTTTTTTTTAAGTCGGACACAAAATTTGTATTATTTGGTTGCATTATGTTATAGCCTTGTCAATCTGCATGCGAAATCTAGCTGAAATGGCATAAGGTCGATTTTCAAATGTCAATATTGTATGGGATCAGCTAGATTCCGCATGCAGTGTGACAAGGCTATTATCAATTCCAGTCGTTGCATCAATTCCTTGAGTCACAGTAAAACACATGAGTTCCTTCGCGAACTGCACATCTGCTTCTTGTGGACGGGATTAAGAGTGGCGGCTTCAGGAACTTTTGTAATATAGAATATTTTTGTAACATTGTGAATTATGGTATTGTTAATGATCACTCCTGCAATGCCTCCAATTTCATTTAAAGTCATACTGCAATTCTAAGACTGTTGAAAAATTTTACTTTTGTTTCCTTTACAATTATTTTCCTTTGTACATAGTTCCCTACTTCGAGTTTTTGCAGCAATAGAGCGATTAGAGGGCTCTTGGTCGCGGTCAGCATCGATTTTGGGGTTTTATGTGGCACCTTGTGGTTGCTTCTTGCAAATATTTGTTCTCTTCAGTTCAAAAAAAAAATGTTTTGCATCAAATTTTATTCGAAAAATGTCCCAAAACAGCCAGTAAATCAAAAAATATTTAAAATATCTACACTGAGGCTAATCTAAGTTAACTCTGAAAATAGCGCGTTTTTACAATTGTTCACGAAAACTTTAACCTAACGGTTTCTTTATTTATTCAAAAATAAAATACCCTCTTTCCAAGGATATAAATAAATTTTTGGTGGTGTTTGTGGAAATATCATAATTATTATATTATTATATTGCTGAAGACTTCAGCACAACCTTTGGTCTTGAACCAAAATAAATGACAACACATACAACATAACAGACCAACAATACATACAAACAACAACAATACACACGAGGTACCGTACAACAACAACCTTTGCATTGTTGCGAGCGATGCGAGCACATGCATAACATTGAATTGGCAAAGTGAGATTTTTAGTGTGTCGACTTAGTTCGGTGGAATATTTTGTTCATCAGCGCTTCTCATTTGTCATATGTGAGCGCTGGTACTAATATGAACCCTGATTTAAGTCAAAGACATACATTCGTTGCGAAAGTTCTGACGAGATGGGGTAGCGTCCATCGAAACTGCGCAGTCAACTTTTAGCTGCAACAATAAAATAATACCCTCTTTCCAAGGATATAAATAAATTTTTGGTGGTGTTTGTGGAAATATCATAATTATTATATTATTATATTGCTGAAGACTTCAGCACAACCTTTGGTCTTGAACCAAAATAAATGACAACACATACAACATAACAGACCAACAATACATACAAACAACAACAATACACACGAGGTACCGTACAACAACAACCTTTGCATTGTTGCGAGCGATGCGAGCACATGCATAACATTGAATTGGCAAAGTGAGATTTTTAGTGTGTCGACTTAGTTCGGTGGAATATTTTGTTCATCAGCGCTTCTCATTTGTCATATGTGAGCGCTGGTACTAATATGAACCCTGATTTAAGTCAAAGACATACATTCGTTGCGAAAGTTCTGACGAGATGGGGTAGCGTCCATCGAAACTGCGCAGTCAACTTTTAGCTGCAACAATAAAGTTCTCACTTTGCCTTTTTGCTAATTTTGGGTTCTGCTGAAGACTTCAGCACAACCTTTGGCCTTGAACCAAAATAAATGACAACACATTTTTTTTTAATTTCAAGTGAGATTATCCTAAATTGATGCAGTGTAGGTACGTACCATGAGGGTTTATCTATTCCGACTTTCCCCAATGTAATTTTCCACTTGTTTTCAAAGCGACCAATCATAACCGCAGAACATGTTTTTGAAACCTTTTCACTCCCTATTCCAAGCGTATCATGCCATTCAAGCTTTACCATAATGCAATGAGTCCTTTTTGACACAGAGACAAGTCGTCGAAAGAAAATCGTTGTCATTTAAAGAAATCAATTGTGTTCGTTCGCATTGAAGGAATGTGGTTTTGAAAGACCATTAAACTACATTGCTGCGATCCATGCGAAATAAAAGAAAAAATACAAACAACGTTTGTTGCAATTGCATTTTGGGCGGCCAAAGTGGTGGTGGCAATAAAAACTTGCAAATGACAGGCACTCTAATGTAAGCCATGTACTCGTTCGTATTTGACACGAAGAGAAAAATGCAGTGAACCGCAAATAATGTGAATTATTTTTTAAAGAGTTTTTTTTTTTTTGAATTTGTAATGCTACTGGTAATTTCTCCACCGAAGACATTCATTCACAGGCCATAGATTTTTATGTGTTTTTCTCTCTCTCTCTCTCACACACACTCTTTCAAATGTGATTTAATTATATTGTATAATTACAATGATGACGACGATGATGGCGATGACGACGTTGAAATCGTTACATTAACGCTTTTTTTCTTTGGCGTTGAATGATGACATGAGAAACGAAGAAAGAAAGAAAGAAAGTACCCGGGTTACTTATCCCCTCTCCGGTGGGTGATTGACACAATGAATGATGATTATTAAAATTATAACGAATAGAAAAAAACTAAATTAAATTTGTGGCCGTTTGTTTGTTGTTTTTTTCAATCTTGAACCAAAAAACAATAAGATTATGTGCCTCGATCTCTATCGTATTGGTCGGGGTATCATGTGAAAGTTTTCTGCTGGATGTTTATGAGTCTAATAAAAACAATTGTGTAATTTCTTTTAACGATTTATTTTGGATGCTGTGGATGGTTGTGATTTTCTGTTTCGATTTTCTTCTTTTTATTTGGCTGTGACTACATTCCGATTTCAAATCAAATAACATACATAAATAAATATATGGTCTTGTAATATATCTTGCTGCGTTTAACCAACTTCTGTTTTGTTTTAGGTGTGTGCGTGTGTGTTATTTTGGCCAAAATCTAAATAAAGAAAAACCAAAGCAAGCCAACGTTTTGTAAGCCGCTGCAAAATACATAACATCGGATTTGTCATAGAGTCAGTCAAGCAGTCAACATGTTGCCGCAACATTTGAAAACCTCTGCTCTGCTAGCAACATTTTTAATGGGTAAGTGTGTCTTTAACCTTTATTTTTTATTAATTACAAAAGAAAATAAGAAAACTGTCTTAATTATTCGGTGGATGGATGGAGTCACTTAACGTACTCAAAATTCATGCATTTATTTACCAAGCAAAGCCATTGAACTTTTGGGCCTGAATTATAATTAAATGTGTAGGGCTATGTAAGTAAGGTATTCAGATAGTTCCAGTGGCTCCCCCCCCCACACACATACTTTTTTTCTGGTTGAGCAGGTACTGGTTGTTGGTTCATCGACCATTCACAGTACGTACGTGTAGGGAATAATTTGGGGTTTTAATTATTTTCAAAATTTATTTTTGGTAGTGCGAGGAATATTAACGAAGCATTTTTGGAATTATGAATATAATGAAAGTATGTACGTCTATATACCCTACACCACTGTAAGGAAAATTGTACTAATCAGTGTTGGTTTCATACGAAATGTTTGTGGGTTCCATTGATAAACGTGCTAGATTTTAGGATACCGATAAGATTACAATCGCAAGCTGAATTGATTTAACAAGGTCTGCATGTCTGTCCGACTCGACTGTCGGCTGCAAGTCTATCCATCCTTGTCTATCGGCCAATCGTCCCTCTATCACTACACTGAAAGCATCATCTTCATAATATTTATGATTTTGTCTTAACCTAAGTGAAAATTTTCATTAAAAAGTCATAAAATGTCTGAAACATGTTTCATAAAGCACAAATCAATGAAAAGTGTCATAGAACTCACATCTTACATATTTCAACTAAGAATACCTACATTGAACGTGATCTAGAAGGGTCCACTTCTTAATGTAGCGCCCTTACTAATGGGTCTCCATTTTTATTTGTACCCCTCTAGAACCCACATTATACATCGGAAGTTTATCAAATTTTGCGTTTTGTATTATATTTAAACTAAGAATACATAATGTGAAAGTCAAATATATGGGTCCATATTTTATATTGGGGCTACAAATTGGGCCCCCATTCTACTCTATTGCAGCTCTAGAACCCACATCGTGTATTGGATCTCAAAACAATTATGCAGATCATGTTATATTTCAACTAAGAATACCTACCTTTGAAGGTGATCTATACGGGCCCACTTTTTAATGTAGCGCCCATACAAATGGCCTCCATTTTTAGTATTACCTCTGTATGACCAACATTTTACATCGGAAGTTTTTCAAATTTGTTTACTATGAAAGTCAAATATATGTGTCCATATTTTGGCACAATCCCCGTACAAATGGTCCCCCATTTTACACTATTACCGCCTCAGAACCTATATCTTAGATCGGATCTTAAAAAAATTTTGCAGATCATGACTCATTTCCACTAGGAATGCCTAAAGGGAACTATAATGGCCCCCAACCCGGAAGTGTTGTTATAAGCCCCGTACAAATATCCGTCCAATTTATCATATTACCGCTGTAAAATCTGCATTTGGAATCGGATCTTGATAAAATTTTCCAGATCATATTATATTTACTCTCGGAATACCTACCCGAAAATAGGACCATATGGGTCAATGTTTCCAAATACAACTATCCCACCAATTTTCAATATTATCGCCTTAAATCCTTCATATTACATCGGATCTGGATTCAATTTTCCAGATCATGGATTGTTTCACATAGGAACACTTACTGATGAAGTGAACCATGGATCCTGATTTTAGACGTATTTTATACACCACGTTATATTTCAGTTAGGAACACGTACAGCAAAGAAATTGCAACCACTCATTATCAGTTTCTGATTTGTTTACATAACACTTCAGATTCAACTTATTACAGTCAATCAATTTTGCCAAATTCATTAAATTTGACTAAAGATGCATTTATACTGTATAATTTATCGTCCCCATAAAACACCTGGATTTAGTAATCAAAACCAGGTATATACGTAGGGAGTGGTGTAGGGTATCATATAGTCGGCCTCGCCCGACTTTAGCCTTTCCTTACTTGTTTTTAATTTAAAATCGACAATTCTACTGCAAAAAAATAGGCTCAAGAAGAAAAAGCCCATGAGTTGATTAAAAATCCTCAGCGTTACAGAGCTGCCACAGTTTTCGTAATTAAAACACGTCCAACATATAGTGTCGATCATTGGAAAGATTGAACATTGTCATATAACAATGGAACACAATATCATTCATATGACTACCACGACTGGCTCGGCAGTACCTCATCCGATCAACTCAATTTTTCAGCACATGGCCCAAAATCCACACAAAACAGTGACTTGTTGGTTTCTCAATAGTCATGTGTGGGTTCTCTGAACCCCATATGCGGCAATTTTGCTTATTGACATTGCACCGAGATAAAAATGGGCTTCATATGAAAATACGAAAATTTTTCACGTAAATTTCTTACAGTTTGCGTTAAAGACACACTGCTTTGGAAGCAAGTTTTTCATATTTCCCAATTTTGTTCGACCATTGTGCAAATGTCAAACATAAACCTGAAAATAAAACTAAAAGGCAAATTAATAGGTAGTTCAAATTTAAACTGTTACATGGCCCACCCTATACATATATCTTGCAATATCAAACGCGTTCACAGAGATCCTTTTGGGACCACCAAAATTCCAAAAAATAACAACCACTCTTTTCTCTTGAAAAAAATAAAAACGACTGGGATATTTTATGGACATTTGAAAGGCAGGAGCGATGTGACTCACTTTCGCCACAGATGTTTGTAGATGAAAATGAAGAAAATCTGTTAAACTGTGTAGATTTTGGAACGGAAAAAATAAATTAGAAGTGGCATTATTTGTATGGGAAATTTGAACAGATTTTTAATAGCTAAGATTATAAGTGCCAACATGTAAAACATCTATGGATACAAGTAGATATTCTTTGGATTTTGATTATCTAAATTTGTATTTAAATAGCGATAAAAGTCTTTTTTATGTTAAATAACAGAAAATTTTGTTTTATTTTCTAATAGCTGGCACCATAACGAAGAAAGCAAGACACATAGAAAATCTAAATATAAATATAGACGTTAAAAAATATTTGTCTTTATTTTATTACTCAGTGTTATGTAGGGTTTGAATTTTCCTGTACTTTTTAATTTTTTCGATTTCCCGGAATCCCGCGACAGGACGGGAAATCGTCAACATATTGTTTGCTATATAAAAACTTATTTTTATCTTTTTTTCCGAATAAAACATTCGAACTTCAATAAAGTAAATTATTATATCTCGCATAAAACATATTAAAATCAAGTTTTAAAGGATTTATAGAAAAATCGTCCGATTTGTAGAGAAATCCTCCTGGTTCAAAAAACTAAAATATGATAGAACCCCAGCTTTCCCTTCTTTCATCATTCCTTCCTTCACCCTATCTCCTGAATGCTTTTCTCCTATACTTACGGGAATCACAATGGGTAAAATTTAGTTGACGGGTATTCCCTGCAACCTAACCTAACCTATAAAAGTATAAAAAAAGTCAAATTTTTCCAAGGCCAAAATGTCTACTTTAAAATTTTTTAAATTAAGAAGTTTTTTGAAATACAAAAACATTTTAAAATAGATAACGCATTTATAGACTCAACAGATAGTCCATTTCTAATTTTGTTGCAGAAGTGACCGCGATATAGAATTATAAAGCACACTCGAGAGATGTATTATTAATTGTTAATAAATCTTAAATTATCAATTCCCTTCCCTGTAGCTTCGAAATCCTAAATGCATATATAAATGCCTTTATTCATAAAGATATCAAATATTCTGAAAATGATTTATCTCAAAATATTAATAACATTATTTGTAACCTTTTATTCTGTTATATTCACTTCATATTAACTATATATAGTAAATTACCATAAACGATTTGTATCGCCTAGCTGACACATATAAATATAATTAGAAGTGATCTTAGTTAAATAATCTTGGTGTCTTTTAAAATTTTATAGTGAGACTGCGGTGAAAAATAAAACAATTTTTTTAGGTCTCGGACACAAGACACAGACATAACAATATCAATTAAAAAAGTGATTCTATGTCGATCGGTATTACAGTTCAAATATTAATGGTAGCTTCGATGAAAATTCGAATTCTAATAAAAATCATAATCCATTTTAATAAGTATGATGTATCATACTTATCTAAAATGAGTTTTTCTTTGAATGCATTTTGTAAAAGTATCTCTAGTAGCAGTATTTAAATCCCACTGACTTATTAAAATGAAGTTTTTCATGTGTGCGTTTTATGAAAATAATTAAATTTATATAAAATACCACCAAAAGGTTAATCGTTAAACATGTGTGGCAATACTGTACGAAAACGTAGAAAGCAACATAGAAACAATTGATGTACTTCCAACAAAATTTTGATTCGTCACCGTTAAATTCTTGATCTGAATATTCCTGAACGGCACTTATATTAGAGAAAGCTTGTTCACCTTTAGGCTTTAACTCGTGTAAAGAATAGCATTGTATACATTTTTCAAACCAAATACGACAATGAAATAGAAAGGTTGCTTTGCAGCTGTTGATGTGATGTGTCATTTAGCTTTTCATAAATTCAATTCAATAGCAATTTTCTCTGTAGAAGTTATAGAAGTAGAAGTTATCCACAGGCTTATTTTCGTTCCAGTCGAGTTTATCTTTATACTCTCACTCTACAGAGTAGGAGGGTATATATCATTTGGACCGAAAAAGAGTGTAACACTGAACAGGTTTCCATCAGGATAATGACACTGTTGGTCTCCCCTAGACGGAGTCTAGATTTATAAAAAATACAACAGAAATTTGATTTTAATATTTTATTTCAGCACGTATTGCTGCTTCGTACGAAGTACACACAAACAACTATGACAAACATAAAAACAAACAATGACGCCATCTGGATGTCACAGTATGTCATACGTGCATCTGGTGATGTCGATCATATGGTCGATCTTCCATATGACAACATCAGCTGATGTCGATCATATGGTCGATCGTCAACAAACACATTGAAGGAGAGACTTAAGACTCTAAGTATGTTTGGACCAAATCCGTTTCAACATTCTAAGATGTTTGAGTCATGTCCGTCCGTCCGTCTGGCTGGTGTACACGATAACTCTTGAAAGTAGAAAAGGAATCGATTCAAACTTTGCACATGTTAATATTTTCCCAAACTTTTTCTAAGTTCGAAGATGGGCGCAATTGCCAGGCTCCTTCTGGTACCTCCCACACAAATGACCCATATTCCTATGTCAAATTAAAACTAATGTAACTTCCACACGGATCTTCGGAATCAGCTAAAGATAAAGTTTTTAGTGATCAAAGTGTTCAAAATATGGCGGCTTTTGCCACGCCCCTTCCAGTACCTCCCACACAAATAACCCTAAACTACGTAAAATTAAAGTTGTTATAACTTCTATACGGATGATCGGAATACTGCGAAATTTGATATTTGGCACTACATTTATAGAATATGGGCGATATTACCACAACCCTTCTGGTACCTCCCACACAAAGTGGAATAAGCTTTGTTTAAAATAAAACCGGGTTAACATCCATATTTCAAAATATTTTTATAAGCCTTTTCTTGTACCTCCCACACAATTGTCTATATCTTCGGAAAAATTAAATCCTTCATAATTTCTACATGGAATTGACTTGATATTTGATCATGATTGTACAATTGTTTTATAAATTAAGTCCTTATAAATTTCATAGATATGTTCTCTGAGAGTGAGGGTATATAAAGGGTGATTTTTTAGCTATTATTTTTTTGGCAACACTGGTTTAAACAGCTGACGCACGTTTCGTGTTTTGTTTCACTGTCAAACATCTTCAGACAATGCTTGCAAACTATTGAATTTTATTATCAAAATGCGTGCTCTGTTAAGAAAGTTCATCGCGCGCTTCCATTTTATGGTCAGTTTAATCGACCCACTGAAGTGGCTATTCGGGCTATTGTGACAAAATTTCGCACCAAATTTACATTGTTGGACATTAAACCACCAACACGCTTACATAGAGTGTGAACTGAAGAAAATATCACAGCTGTATCGGCCAGTGTTAATGATGACCATCAATTATCGATTCGTCGCCGTTCGCAGCAATTGGGCCTCTGTTACTCAAAAACGTGGAAATGCCAAAATGGGACGGCGCAGTCAAGGTGAACATGAAATAATCTGCAAACATTAAATTATATGGACCGTACTATCGATTCAAATAAAGATTTCATGCATTTTTCTGAATTTTATGTGTTTTTTGAAAAACTTTCCTATAGCTTTTAAAAAATCACCCTTTATAAGTCGGTCTAGCCGACTGACGTTTTTTTCTTACTTGTTAAATATCCATTTATGTTCCGCGTTTACATAATTAAAGTGCTGAACACCCTTTTTATTCTTTTTTGTCCCGCTCACCCCTTAAAAGCACAAATTTCGAAAAATCCGATTTTACTGCACATGGACAGTTGGTCCCTTTTTGTGCTGTACACCCATTAAAAGTACAAAAATTCATTTATATTACGCTTTTATGTGGTAAGTGGAATTTACATACAAAATTTCACGATATTTGTCCCGCTCACCCATTAAAAATACAAATTTCGAGAAATCATTTTAAATTGCTCTTCTACGTTGTCAAAGGAATTAACGCACCACATTTCACAACTATAGTTGCAATACTTAAATTGGTATCATTTTCATCCCTTTCTGTCCCTCGCAACCCTTAAAATTGCAAATTTTGAAAAATCCAATTTTAACGCGCTTCTATTTATACTATTTATGTTGCCCGTGTCTACATGGTCGGAGGAATGTATACGCCGAATTTCACAATTCTAGCTAAAATACTTTAGATGGCGCCATTTTTATCCCTTTATGTCGCGCTCACCCCTTAAAAGTACAAATTTCGAAAAATCCATTTAGATTGCTACGTTGTCAGAGTAATTTACACACCAAATTTCACGATTATAGTTGCAAAACTTAAATTGGTACCATTTTTATCCCTTTTTGTCTCCCTCGCCCCTTTCGAAATATCCATTAGATTCTACGTTGTCAGAGTAATTTACACACCAAATTTCACGAATATAGTTGCAAAACTTAAATTGGTACCATTTTTATCCCTTTTTGTTCCGCGCAACCCCTTAAAAAGACACACTGCTCTCCAACTTGAATTTACACACCAAATTCCAAATTTCCCTTTTGTGCCGTCCACACCTAAAAGTAAAAAATTTATTTATATTTTGCTTCTACATGGTCAGAGAAATTTACATACCTAATTTCACGATTCTAGCCGTAATACTTTAATTGGTACCATTTTTATACCTTTTTGTCCCGCTTTCCCTTAAATGTAAAAATTTCTAAAAATCCATTTATGTTGCAAGTCTAAGTTGTCAGAAAAATGTAAATACCGATTTTCGTGAATATAGCTGCATTATTTAAATTGGTACCATTTTTATCCCTTTTTGTGTCTTTCCTCCTTTAAAAATAAAAATTTCGAAAAAATCCTATTTGTAGCTCGCCTGCATGGTCAGCGCAAGGAACACACCGAATTTCGTGTTTCTAGCTACTACCGTTTAGTCAAGACGAAGAATTGATGTTTATCCCTTTTGCCCCATTTCACCTCCTAAAAGTACGAATTTGTAAAACCCGTCTCCGCAAATTTAGGAACCACCCTTTTTGTCTCTTTTTCCTATTTGTAGCTCGCCTGCATGGTCAGCGCAAGGAACACACCGAATTTCGTGTTTCTAGCTACTACTGTTTAGTCAATTGGTACCATTTTTATCCCTTTTTGTCTCTTTCCACCCTTAAAAGTACAAATTTCGAAAATTTTCTATTTGTAGCTCGCCTGCATGGTCAGCGCTAGCAACACACCGAATTTCGTGTTTCTAGCTACTACCGTTTAGTCAATTGGTACCATTTTTATCCCTTTTTGTCTCTTTCCTCCTTTAAAAGTACAAATTTCGAAAAAATCTTATGTGTAGCTCGCCTGCAAGGCCAGCGCAAGGCACACCGAATTTCGTGTTTCTAGCTACTACCGTTTAGTCAAGACGAAGGTTTGATGTTTATCCCTTTTTGCACCATTTCACCCCCTAAAAGTAGGAATTTGTAAAACCCGTCTCCGCATATTTAGGAACCACCCTGAAAATTGCATGACCTGCCGTTTTGTCTGAGCGCTGATCCATGATAAGTCAGTAACGCAACTCTTTTATATATATATTTAGATAGATAAAGTATATAAAATTTTGCCTCAAAATATCCAATTAGAAATTTCCGTACATCTTTCGAGTGATACCCAAATAAATAATTCAATTTTCTAGTCCAACAGCTCTAGTATTAGATTCACACAGTCTGTATTTATTCCGCGAAGTCCGCCAAGGCGGGGGGAACTGCCCATAAGACCGTGCGTTAAGCCATAATCGCTGGCCTAAATTATATTAAAAAGGGAATATATTTTTTATGCTTCACACTTGGCTTAACAATTCAATCGACAATTTTATAGAATTTCATAATTTATGGAAAAACAAATCTCACAAAAAATATCTATGTATGTGTGGGTGGGTGTATCTTTGCCCACAATTTTCATATTGTATTGACTTGACGAAGTAACAAATAAAAGTTTTTCAATAATTTTCTGTGCTTATCTTGGTACATGAAAACAGCTTAAATTTATTCAGCTGTGAAATAAAATTCTACTGCTGCCGCCGCTGCCGATTATGGTGGTGATGCTGGCTATACTGTTGCTGTTTTGCAAATCCCACGACCAAGCGAAGCAAAAACATCGTCTACAACAACATACAAAAAAATCTGTTGAATGAAACTTTTTAATTTGTTTCATTCGAGTATTATGGTTTTGGCGGTTTCCTCGAAGATTTTATTCGAGCACTTATTCTTGGAAAATATTTGGTGTTTACGAGTTCATATTGTTGTTGAAAAGTACTTTGCAATTGGAAACTAGAAAATAACTTTTGTTTCGACGACGATGTTTCCATTACCCAGAGAGGATGAGAGGATATTAATAAAGAGTGATTTTTTTGAGGTTAGGATTTTCATGCATTAGTATTTGACAGATCACGTGGGATTTCAGACATGGTGTCAAAGAGAAAGATGCTCAGTATGCTTTGACATTTCATCATGAATCGTCTTACAAACGAACAACGCTTGCAAATTATTGAATTTTATTATCAAAATGCGTGCTCTGTTAAGAAAGTTCATTGCGCGCTTCCATTTTATGGTCAGTTTAATCGACCCACTGAAGCGGCTATTCGGGCTATTGTGACTAAATTTCGCACCAAATTTACATTGTTGGACATTAAACCACCAACACGCTTACGTAGAGTGCGAACTGAAGAAAATATCGCAGCTGTATCGGCCAGTGTTAATGATGACCACCAATTTTCGATTCGTCGCCGTTCGCACCAATTGGGTCTCTGTTACTCAAAAACGTGGAAATGCCAAAATTGGACTAAGCGGATGGACCACCTAAGACGCAGCCGCGGTCAACATTTAAATGAAATTATCTTCAAAAAGTAAATGTCATGGACCAATCTAACGTTTCAAATAAAGAACCGATGAGATTTTGCAAATTTTATGCGTTTTTTTTAAAAAAAAAGTTATCAAGCTCTTAAAAAATCACCCTTTAGTAAGTGTCATGCTAGCTCTGGGGCGACTATGAGCGAGCTCAGCCCATGTTAATGTCAAGGGTATTCGATTTCTCGATTCGAATATAGCGGCGTTTACACTTAATTATTTATTGTACAACGATAAGAACGATAAGAAAAGAGGTCTATGATCTATTTCAGACCGAAAACGATATTCGTTCCAAATTATAAGAAATTTGGGCTTTGTGTTCCTTAAAGGTTGGGTAAGCTTTTTCATACATAGCTTGAATTTGCAATTATTTTCAATTCAACGAAAATTGCCACCCAATTTTTATTAGTAGTGTATGAACTCTACATTTACCGTGACTACGGGTACTTGCATTTAATTTCAAACGTATTTTAAGTTCAAACTATTTAAAATATTGTATGTGAAGTTCTTTAAAAAAGTATAGCTTTTTTCTTTTCTCCCTTCTGCCGCCTATAAATGCTATGTTTTTTTTCATTCATTATGATGTTTGTTGGCATTGTATTTACTGCAGATTAGTATAATAACCTAATGAAATTTAGCCACTTCCCTGACCCGGTGCAACACAGAGTACTTATTCCTGCAGGAGATAAAAAATACACCCAGGAGTTTGTACCACGAGTGTGTGCATTTAGCAAGCTTGGAGTTTACCAAAAGCAAACATAGCCCGAAATACTGTTGTCTGACAAACAATGACTGCTCCAACTTCGCAGCAAGAGAAAGAAAAAAATAGACCGGACTGTCTATTATAACCGCTAAAAGTTTTGGTAGTTTTGGCGTTTGTGTGTGTGTGTGTGCAACAGCCCAGGGCCATGGAATCGAGACTGAATGGAAATTTTGAATTACTAGTGATTCTTTAACGAGAATCACTAAAATTATACTATTTTCCAATTTTTGTCTAAACCAGAGAAAATGTACTTCGAATGATATTAAATATCTAATATCTAAGGTTTATAAAGTTTTAGAGTACAGTTATACTTGTTTTGAAACTAATATATCGGATTTTTTCTATCCTTTCCTTCGATTTTTCGGCATAACTCGGAAAATTGACTCATATTGGTTTTAGTTATACTTTCAGGAGAAATATATTTTACTTTTAGTTTTAAAAAGTTAAAAATGTGAAGAAATCATTCATTTTATGAGACTTAAGAATTATCCTCTTTTCGATCTTCTGATTTTTGGGTGATGCAACGGCATACTCCGATCGATATAAATTACAAAGACTAGTTTCCTGGAGAAGGTGAGGAATATTCCCATCTTTCCCATAAATTTGTTTAACAATTACTGAAGGATTTTGAATTATGAAAGTTTAATTTTATCGAAAATCATTTAAAAAAACCATATTCATTCCAGTTAGAATGATAGTGGTCTAAGTCACACTTTACCCGTTCTGAGATATCGATATCGAACCTTTATAAAAATCGACAACGTTGATACCTCCAATGGAACTACTACTTTCAGAGTATGTACTGACTTAGACGTCTTTCATTCTTCTCAAAATTGAAAAAAATTTTAATTTTATTCGAAAAAGTAATATTTATTATTCGAAAAAGTATATTATCATTATCATTCTAACTGACACATATATAAAAAAGTTGCGTTACTGACTGACTTATCATTGATCACCGTCCAGACCCAACGGATGAAGTCAGGACCGGGTTTTTTTTCGGTCGGACCGAGTTTTTTGAAATCACGGTTTTCGAAAAACCCGGCATTGTAGAAAAACCGGGGTTTTGATCACTCTATTTGTACTTTTAAGGGGTGCGAATGAAAAAAGGGTGTACGAAACATAATTAGATAAAGGGATAAACGTGGTACCAAATAAAGTACATGCTTTTTGTGGGGAGAAGCGTGAACACATGTTACCTATAGTGATTTTTCAAAATGTGTGCTTTATTAAATAGTCGGCTGCATAAACATGAGATCGAGGATATAAAAGGATTTGTGATTGTAATATTTTATTCGAAACTGGGTAGAAAATGATAAAGCACATTCCTTTGACTTTGTATGTACAAAAGCCGTATAGACTTTTTAATAAAAAGAAAGTTGAATGCTAGAACTTCAAGAAATATAATATTTTTATAAAAGAAACACAATAAGATTGTAATTTTTTTATACCCTCCACCTCCAGGATGGGGGTATATTCACTTTGTCATTCCGTTTGTAACACCTTGAAATATTCATCGGAGACCCCATAAAATATATATATTCTGGGTCGTGGTAAAATTCTAAGACGATATTGCCATGTCCGTCTCGCCGTCTGTCTGTCTGTTTGTTGAAAGCACGATAGCGGCCGAACGAAATGAGCTAGTAGGTTCAAATTTTTCCTAAATGCGTCTTATGGTTGTAGATCGGTTGGGATTGAAAGTGGGCGAAATCGGCCCAGAGGGAAACACTTTTTCCTCACAAGGACTGAAAATACTCCTAATATTTGGAGTATTTCAGCATGTTTTTTGAACATATTAGCTTGTATTTATTTGATATTTGCAATGCGCATTCCCTTTATATATATATTCTGGGTCGTGGTAAAATTCTAAGACGATATTGCCATGTCCGTCTCGCCGTCTGTCTGTCTGTTTGTTGAAAGCACGATAGCGGCCGAACGAAATGAGCTAGTAGGTTCAAATTTTTCCTAAATGTGTCTTATGGTTGTAGATCGGTTGGGATTGAAAGTGGGCGAAATCGGCCCAGAGGGAAACACTTTTTCCTCACAAGGACTGAAAATACTCCTAATATTTAGAGTATTTCAGCATGTTTTTTGAACATATTAGCTTGTATTTATTTGATATTTGCAATGCGCATTCCCTTTATAGCATAAAAGGGCACCATAGAGTGATTTTTATTTGTAGGGGGCGAAATGGGACAAAAAGGGATAAAAATGGTACCTATCAAACGACAACAGATAGAAACACGAAATTTGGTGTGTACATTCCTCTAATAGAGTAGATACATAATATAAAAGTAGTTTTTTCTAAATTCGTACTTTTAAGGGGTTAAATGGGGATAGAGGGATAAAAATAGTACCAACCTAACGGCTGCACCCAGAATAATGAAATTCGATATATACATTCATCTGATTGCGTAGACACGTAAAATAAAAGAACTTTCCAAAATTCGTAATTACATGGGACAAAAAGGGATAAAAATAGTACCTACCAAATGACAGCAGCTAGAATCATGAAATTCGGAGTATACATTCCTCTGACTTTCAAGGGATACAATGGCTACAGGGGATAAAAATAGTACCAACTAAACGAATACAGCTAGAATGATGATATTCGGTGTGTACATCCCTCTAATTGTGTAGATAAGTAAAATAAAGAGATTTTAGATAGTCGTACTCTTGAGGGGGGCAAAATTGGAAAAAGGTGATGAAAAAGGTACCAACAAAATGGTCGCTGATATAATCATGGAATTCGGTGTATACATTCCTCTGACTACATAGCCACGTAAAATATTTGTTTCCAAATTCGTACTTTATTTTGTTGCTTTTACGATAAAAAATGGTAGAATCATGAAGTTGTCTTATACTGCGTACGTGAGGGATAAGGTATTTTCAAAATTAATACTTTTGAAATTAAAATAGGATGAAAATACAACCAACCAAACGACTGTAGCTGAAAGTACACTCTATATCCCCCAATATTTAGGGTATTTATGATTTCTCCCTTATATTTACTTTATGAATTGAAGTATTATATCCATTATATGTATACATAGTATACAAATATTGGTAGCCTTGGCTTATTAATTAAATTTCTTATTTTCATACAGTTAAAATTTGTTGCGGATTATCCTCTTGTAGCTTGGAAGCACCACAAAGAAAATAAAAGTTTTAGCGGGCGAAATGGGACAAAAAGGGATAAAATATGGTACCAATGATACGACAAAAGCTAGAATCATGAAATTCGGTGTGTACATCCCTCTAATTGCATAGGCACGTAAAATAGAGGGATTTTTCGAAATTCGTACTTTTAAGGGATATAATTAAAAAGAGGGATAAAAATGGGGCCTACCAAACTGCTGAAGTTGAAATCATGAAATTCGGTTTATAAATTCTGACTATGAAGACTCGAAAAAAGGTTTTTTTTCGAAATTTGTACATTTGGTCGGGAAATGGGGCGAATCTTTAAAATTTATACTTTTCTTATCACTTTGTATCTGAAAATGCTTCTTTCTAATGGCGACAGACAATTGCCTAATATTTAGGCATGTTCACTTTCACAATTACAGCATTTTATTTATATATAGTAGTAGATTTTAAACAGTGCGCATAAGTATACATTATAGTTTGAAATAGTAAACAAATATAGTAATGTGCATTAAAATATCACAATTTTCATAATATGGTACTGTGCTTCTATGTAAAGTCGACATCCTTTAATCTGCTGGTAATACTGTGGAATGCACTCCGTGGTGGAGGGTATATAAGATTCGGCCCGGCCGAACTTAACGCCTTCTTACTTGTTTTTTTTTTTTGGATTTGATCTGTACTTTATTAGTATTTCCTTTAATTGCCAAGAAAGTCTCAACCAAAATTGAAAATAACATTGATTTGCATGTAGAGAAGAGAGAAAATATTGAATTGAATGCAATTCAAAGTAGTCTGTAATCGATAAATTTTGATTTGAGCTAGGATATTGTTAGAGATCTTCATGTAAGCATTATGGCTGCCTCGAAGAAATGAAACACAAGTCTCTGTGGTCCAACTCATGCCCTTTGAGATCGTTTCTAAGACTAGTTGTATAGAACAGACATCGGACATGTCCATGTCATATCACAAGTGGTCAATTCACACCTACAATGACAAATACATATAAAAGAGACCGGCCCTACCAGAGTCACAGTACTTGCCCTGGAATAATTAATTCGTCCCGTTGGGAATTTGCAAAATTATTTATTTTTTTCAAAGACAAGTTGAGTGTTAAAGTGACATTTTCTTTTTAAAAAAAATTGAAAATCTTTAATTTTCTCCAAAAAATGCTTTGAGAAATCCCCACCGTTCGTAATGGACGGACAGATGCTGTACATACTATTTGTTGGTTTGTTTATATATTTCCTTAGTAAATATTGCTATTTTTGCAACGTATTCGTTGCTGATCTTATATACTCACATTCTAGTGGTGCATAAAAACCTAGAACTACCGAGGATTTGCGCTATTAACGGAAACTACAACATTACGGATGTATATATTTATATATTAGGGTGGGACTGCAGCGCTGGGTTTGGAAATGTTTTGATTGTGTATATTAATTTAGTGAAGTTTCAGAGCAATCGAAAATGGTGTTTTTCTGGGATTCTATTTAAAATTTTATTTTAAACAAGTAAAAACGGCGTTAAGTTCGGCCGGGCTGAACTTTATATACCCTCCACCATGGATTGCATTCCACAGAGGTTGTCGGTTTTCGTAGAAGTGCAGTAATATTACAGGAAAATATAATTTTTTCAATATAGCCAAACCAAAACAAATACAAATATTGAAAAATTAATTTTATAAATAAATATAATATTTTAATTATTTCAAACTATTATTTATTTCAAATCAAAAAATAAATATTCTTATAGTAATATTTTCAAAAAAACTTAAATCAAAAAATAAATATTCTTATAGTAATATTTCCAAAAAGCTTAAATACCATAAATATTGGTAGATAGTGGGTGCTACAATTGGTTGTATTTCCATTCTATTTTAATTCCAAAAGTAGAAATTTTGAAAATCCATTATCAGACGTACATAGTGCAAAATAACCTAACTTCATGATTCAATCAATTTTTGCCGTAAAAGAAAAGGTACGAATTTGGAAAAAAAACTTTTTATTTTGCGTGTCTATGCAGGCAGAGGAATGTATACACCGAATTCCATAATCCCAGCTGCGACCATTTGGTTGGTACGATTTTTACCCCCTTGATGTTTCTACGCAATTAGAATTTCATTACTCTAGCTGTAGTCGTTTAGTTGGTACTATTTGTATCCCTTTGTACCATTGTATCCCTTGAAAGTACGAATTTCGAAAAATCCGTTTATTTTCCGTGTCTACGCAGTCAGAGGAATGTATACTCCGAATTTCATGACTCTAGCTGCGGTCACTTGGTTGGTACTATTAGTATCCCTCTTTTCCATTTTAACTTCAAAAAGTACGAATTTCGAAAAATTCGTCTATTTTCCGTGTCTACGCGGTCAGAGAAATGAATACTCCGAATTTCATGACTCTAGCTGCGGTCATTTGATTGGTACTATTTTTATCCCATTTTTTTTTTCATTTTAACAAATAAGAATCACTTTATGGTGCACGTTTTTGCTATAAGGGGAATGTGCATACCAAATATAAAGCAATATTTTAATTAGGGATTATTATGGGAATTTTTAGTCCTTATGAGGGAGACATTTTTCCCTTTGGTCCGATTTCGCCCCGTTTCAATCCCAACCGATCTACGACTATAAGACGCATTTATGGAAAATTTGGACTCCTAGCTCATTTCGTTTAGACGCTAGCGTGCTTTCAACAGACGGACGAACGGACATGGCTAGATCGTCTTAGAATTTTATGACGATCAAGAATATATATACTTTATAGGGTCTCAGGTCGATATTTCAAGGTGTTACAAACGGAATGACAAAGTTAGTATACCCCCATCCTGGAGGTGGAGGGTATAAAATGGAAAGAACACATTTTAGCTCGTCCGCTTTTGTGATCGTAGTATTTTTTTATAAACATAATGGACAAAAAGAAAATAAATGAATGAATTGAAAATAGAAATTCGCATTTTTTTATAATTTGTAATTTAGATTTTGTTTGAATTAGGTTATTAATGCTGTGACAAATCGATTCTAAAAGAAAACATAATAAAATTATTTTTTTTGGAAAATTTAACCAAAATGTTATCATATTTCGATTTTTCACACAAATGCACGATTTATAAAGTTTTTGGAACTTTCGCAATTTTCCTTTTGCCATCGACCCTAATAAATATACATTTATGTATGTACATATGTGCATATATTTGTAGCTCATGTCGAGTTGTGTTGAATTCAGTTGAGTTGGTTGAGTGGCCCAGTGGTTGGCCGAGTTAAAGGTACAATTTCGTTCCGTTTGTTGCAGTATTTATTCCATCCAAATGACCAACATTGTGTGGTTTTTTGCCAGTTCGTTGGCGTGGATTCAAGAGAACCACCTGAGTATATTTTTTGCTTGGGCGGGGGATGTTGTAGTGGATGAAGTTCGTTTTTTCCCCAAACATACTTTTACTATATATACACTGAACCGGGTCGGTTTGTGTGGGAAAAAAAAGGTTGAATGAATTTATTTATGAATGATTTATGAATATCCCGAAAATATTTCTAAAATATTTAAATATTTATTTGCACCCTATGATATGTATTAGTGTCAAATTAAAGAGGAGAGTATCTGTTAAAAATACTTAAATTTACATACTTCTCTGTGTGTGTTAGTTAAGCATTAATAACCATTTCAATTCCGTCCCTTACTTTAAATAGTTTATCTATTTTACTTTTTAAGAGGGAAGACTTGAAATGGTTGTTAATGCCAAACTAATACAACTGGAAGTATGTAATTTAAAGTATTTTTAGTAGAAATTCACCTCTTTGATTTGACACTTATACCTGTTTCATAGGGTAAAAATGAGTGTTTAAAATAATTTAAAAAATCTATCCATTGTAGTCCTGTGAAGGAACATCAGGATGAGGAAATGAAAAACTCAAAACTCTAATCATCTACATTTCGTCTACAGTTTCAGACATATATCATTCGGTTCAAGAGTAACATGGACTGTCGAACGGTGTAGCAAATTGGTATCTAATTACCATTAAAATTAAAATCGAGTCAAAAAGTGGAAATTCATTGAAATTTTAAGAAAATTTATCAAAAAAAAACTGAAGTCGATGAGACTTAGATTGAACACGTTGATACAGTTGGGTCCGAAATAACTTATGCTTTATTAGTCTACTTTTTATTTTGCCAAAATACTGAAACACAACCTTCTTTTGTGAGAAAAACTTGATTTTTAGAGATCATATAAAATCGCTCGCTCCAAATTGATACCAAATAAAAGAAACTTTCATTTTAGTTGCCTACAACCGCCACTTTATTTCCGACCCGGTATAATATTCCCATACTTACATACATACAGTTGGATGCAGTTGCCTGTTTAGACGAAGTGTTCGGTTATATTGGTTTTGTGCAAACAGCAATTTCGCGCAGCGTGTGTCCTGGTCAAGTTGTTCCTTCCTTTTGGTCCAGTGCAAACAAAAAAAAATTGGATGAGAGGCAACCATCACGAAAGTTATTTGCCAAAAACAATGATGTTCGAAAGGGATAATACACTTATGTATGGATAACAATTTGCAAGTCAAGTTTGAATTGAAAAGTCCTCTTTCGATTTATACGATGTTTTTTTAAAGATGAATGTTAGAAATTCACATTCACTGATCAACCATTAGAGAAGATGGACAAATATACATGTTTATACTCTCAGACATAGGAGTAACTTAAGACCCTCGATATGTTGAACCAACTGCAAACTTTACCTTTACTTCTTAGGCCATTATCGTCCGATTACAGTGCGTGTACATTACATATAAGAAAATTATAATATTTCTATTCTGAAATATTTGAAATTGTTATTAGGTAAATGTTTTTCCTTCAATTTTACCCAGATGAACGGATAGACAGACATGGACATGGTTTATTACCATTTCATTTATTTTACATGTTTGCGTCAAAAAATATTGTTGCTGCGGGTTGTATATGACCACAGATCAACGTGTGGTAATGACTTCCAATGAAGAAAAGATATGGAAACTGAATTTTTATGATTTCCACCAAATTTCGTTTCTGCTGATGGAAAAGAGAAAAATAATTCCATTCCAAAAAGTTAGAATGCATAAACCTGGACACTCAACAAAAAACGGTTTCCGGTTTAACCGAACATTAACTATAAAAAACGGATTTCGGTCTACAATTCAAACCATCCACACAGTCAGAGGAGCGTACACTAAATTTCATGATTCCGGTACTATTTTTATCCCAATTTCTTCATTTAGACCCTAAAGGAAAGTATTTGGAAAATCTATTATATTGTGCGTGCGCAGTCTTTTGCTTGGTACTAATTTTATCCCTTTTCGCTATTTGGGCCCGAAAACTACTAATGTGTAAAAATCATTTCGGTTTGCTTGCTGCGCGGTCAGAGGAATGTACGTACCAAATTTCATGATCCAATCATGATTCCGGCATTTGTTTAGTACTAATTAAACCCTAAAAGAATCCATTATTCCATATTTTAAGCCTAAAAGTACAAAATAGTAAAAATTCGTTCACACAAAATTTCATGATTACAGCTACAGCCTTTTGATTCGTACTACTTTTATCCCTGTCCTCATTTAGACCCTAAAAGCACGTATTTGGAAAAGCCATTATCTTGCGCGACCGCAGTGGAATGGACATACCGAATTTCATGATTCTAGCTATGGTCATTTACTTGGTACTAATTTTATCCCTTTACCCTATTTTGAGCCTAAGATACGAATTTTGAAAAATAATTTCGGTTAGCGTTTTTTTTTTAATTCACTTCTGGGTTGGTACTATTTTTATCCCTTCTTGACCTTTTCTTCTTAAATAATTTTTTTTTTTCGAAAAATGTCTATGTTGCGAGTCTTCACAGTAAGAGGAACGTATAACCGAATTTCATGATTCTAGCTGCAGCCGTTAGATTGATACTATTTTTTAAGAATTTCGAAAAAAGTACATATTTTCGAAAAATGCATTTATGCATGTTTTCAACTTTCCCTTAAAAGTACGGATTTCGAAAAATCTCCTTTTTCGTGCTTAAACAGTCAGAGAAGTGTACACGCCGAAATTTACGATTCCAGCGACAGCCGTTTGATTGATACCATTTGTATCCCCTTTCGCTCCGTTTTTCCCTAAAAGAAACCAGTAAGGAAAGGCTAAAGTCGGGCTGGGCCGACTCTATGGTACACTCCAGTTTCAATCCGAATACAATTCAATTCGGTGAAAAAGTGAAAACGGGAAGGTTTTTTGTATCCTGTAAATGTATGTGTTTGACAAAAAATTTTATATCGGAAAGGACATTTGTATGAGGATATATTGAAACCTGGAACGAAATAGGTGAAATATAAAATGTATAGTTTGGCCAAAATCGGTTAAACTTATGGGAGCAACATTTGAATTTGGGCTATATTTAAATCTGAACCGATCTTACCCACTTTCACCATAGTTTTGTTTAGTTAGATTATAAGATGTTGTGCGAAATTTAAAGAAAATCGAGCACAATATGCGGCAAAAGTCAAATCGGGAGCGACATTTGTATGGGGGCTATATCTAAATCTGAACCGATCTTACACAATTTCTGCATAGTGTTTCTAGTTGGATTATAAGATGTTGTCCCAAATTTAAAGAAAATCGGGTACAATATATGGTTTTTAGAGCGCAAAATTCAAATCGGGAGCGACATTTGTATGGGGCCTATATCTAAATCTGAACCGATCTAGCCCGCTTTAGCCACAGGTTTTTCTAGTTAGATTATAAGATGTTGTGCGAAATTTAAAGAAAATCGATTAGAATATGTGGCATTTAAAGCGGAAAAAGTCAAATCGGGAGCGGTATTTATATGGGGGTTATATCTAAATCTGAACCGATCTTACCCAATTTCAGCATAGGTGTTTCTAGTAAGTTTATAAGATGCTGTGCCAAATTTAAAGAAAATCGAGTACAATATGTGGTTTCTAGAGCGGAAAAAGTCAAATCGGGAGCGAAATTTGTATGGGAGCTATATATAAATCTGAACCGATCTGTCCGATATTCACCAAGGGAGTTTCTAGTGGGAATATAAGATGTTTTACCAAATCTGAAGACAATCAGATACATTATGTGGTTTCTAGAGCGGAAAAAGTCAAATCGGGAGCGAAATTTGCATGGGAGCTATATATAAATCTGAACCGATCTAACACATTTTTACCACAGGTGTTTCTAGTTACAATATAAGATGTTTTGCCATTTTTAAAGAAAATCTGTTGTAATATGTGGTATCTAGAGTGAAAAGAGTCAAATCGGGAGTGAAATTCGTATGGGGGCTATATCTAAATCTGAACCGATTTTCTTCAAATTAAATAGCGTTCGTCCTTATCCCGAAAAACATCGTTGTGCAAAGTTATCATCTGTCTACAATTGCGACCTGTATCGTGATTACAAGAATAGATGGACGGACGGACGGACAGACAGACGGACGGACATTGCTAAATCGACTCAGAAAGTGATTCTAAGACGATCGGTATAATTAACAATGGGTCTATCTCGTTTCCTTTTGGGTGTTACAAACAAATGCACAAAGACATAATACTAAGCTGCGATAAGAAAAACCTAAATAAAAAGTTAAAATTTCGCTCAAAATAAAAACTTATTTTTATATTTATGAAAACAATTTTTGAAAAAAAAAAATATTTTATATTAAAAATATTGGACTTATCCTGTATAATTATCCAGTATAAGTCAAATTTATGGTTATCGAGGCCAAGTCCAAAAAAGTCAACACAAAATATTTTTTTTGAAAATTTGTTTTGATACAAATATTTATATTGTAGTTGGCGACAATGTGAAAAAAATATTTTTTTATTTTGAGCAAAAAAATAAATTTTTATTAACGTTTTTGTTATCGCAGCGTGTTATCCCGGCTTAAAGAAAAACAGCCTTTCTGTTGAAATCGTTTGATTCGTACCATTTTTGCAAAGATACATTTTTGATGATGTATTAATAATGGGGGTATTTTCATTTCCTTGATAGGGAAAATTGTTTCCCTCTGGTTCAATTTCACCCAAAGCTGGATGCATTTGGTAGGTACCAATTTTATCCCTTTTCCCTCTAAAAGTTCAAATTTAGAAACAATTTTGTGTTGCTCGTCGACACATTCGGAGTTTCACGATTTCACCATCAGTCGTGATGGTTTATCCCTCCATTTTAGGCCTCAAAAGTACGGATTTCGAAAATTCTTGGTTATGCCAGTTTCATGTTTCTTGCTGCCATCATTTATTCGTATCATTTTTATCCCTCTTTGCTCCATTTTCACTTGGAGAATTTTGCAAATACAGTCGAACACGGTTATAACGAACTCGAAGGGACCGGACATTCTAGTCCCGTAGTTGGTTATAACCGCATTAATTTGTATGAAACAAAATCATTGGAACTGGAAAAATCGTACGTTATAAACATACTTCGTTATAATCGGTGTACGTTATAACTGTGTTCGACTGTATAAATTTTTGATGATGGGGGGTGTATTTTTAGTAAAATTGTTTCCCTCTGGTTCGATTTCACCCTAAGCTCGATGCACTATCTGGGTACCATTTTTTTTTCCTACAAATCGATTTTCCTACAAATTTAGAAATTTTGTGTTGCGCCTCGACATATATGCATCGAGTTTCACGATTTCATCATCAGTCCTTGATACCATTTTCATCCCTTTTTTTCGATTTTATCCTTAAAAAGTACGAATTTCGAAAAATTCCGTTATTTTATGTGGCTTTGAGAGGGATGGACACTCCGATTTTCATGTTTCTAGTTGTTATTGTTTAATTTGTACCATTTTTATCCCTTTTTGTCCTATTTTCCTATTTTGGCCCTAAAATGTGAAAATTTCGGAAAATTCTTTTATTTTATGTGGCTTCGCAATTAGAGGACACTACGAATTTCAAGTTTCCAGTTGTTATTGTTCAATTCTAACCATTTTTATCCCTTTTACACCCCCTAAATGAATTTAGTAAAAAATCACTTTTTGGTGCGCTTTCATGCAACAAAGGGAATGTATTAGTACTAGGAGGTATTTTCAATTCTTGTTAGGGGTAAATTTTTCCCTATGGTCCGATTTCAACCAAAACTCGAGCAATTTAGTTGGTACCTCTTAAAAGTTAAAATTTCGTAAAAATGTAGTTGAATTCTCGACGACACAATAAGTCGTTTGGTTGATACCATTTTCATCCCTCTTTTTCCCGGTTTTCCCTTAAAAGTACGAATTTCGAAAAATATATACTTAGATATATAGACTTTTGAAAATGTGTATATATTTTTGAAGTGTCCTCGGAATATTTCAAGGAACGTACACACCGATGTCTTGCCAACATTGCCTCCACCACTCTATGTGAAAATGCCAGCTTAGCCCATTATCGCGAAACGCTTGAATACTTTTGCAAACCGTTGCAACTTAATACCCTTATAATTGTCGGTGCTTACGCATTTATAAAGTCGCAATTGAATATGAATTTGAGACAATTTGCCCTGATGGGCCATTCGTTGTTGTCAGCAATTTAAAAACAAATACAAAATATTTTGAAATAAAAACCCGCCAGCATTTCACAGAATATCAAATGGATACCTAAGTAAGTGAGGCACAGCATCAAAGTGATTTGTTGTTGCCAAAATAAGCGACACATCCACTTGATGGGTGTCCATAATCGGGGATATTTCGGTAAACCTTCCGTTTGTGCCAAAATTTTAGCGGTAATTGAATGTTTCCCAAAATAAAACCGACAGGCAACCATTTTTTTTATGGCGGACATCCTTCATTTATATTTGTGTCGTCCTGCCATTAGAAATATGTTTGTAATGCATACATATCAAGTATCCGTTAATCTCTTCTGATACTCAAAGGGTACACCAATCCATCTAGTCGTCCAACCATCAACACCAACCCTTCCTTCCCTTGTATCACTTTCGCTTTTAATGGTCACATTATCATCCACCATTAAGCATGGCTTCCTCCATCATGGCCATCGATTGCAATCATTAAAATGTTTTTGTCACCCTAAAGCCAACGGCCAAAATTTTTGGAAGAGATAAAACCCAACCAATTGTTTAACCCAAGGCGGTGTGGCCCCTCTTTAAATTTGATCAGGAATTTTATTTGAAATGTAATTACACAAGAGTGTAATTGAAATCTTGTTTGTTGTTGTTGTTGTCAACCAAACAAAAGTAATAAAAACCTAAAATACTCGGGCATTATTGCTGTTTTATTCGTGGCCATTATTTTGACGATGACACTGCCCGTGCTGACAATGCGCTTTGGTTTTTGTTATGCTTCAAAAAAATGGTCAATTTATTTAATTGTTACATTTAATTGGCGAAATTCGAATGAAAATGAAGAATATTGTGCTAAGGGCCATAATGGTTGGTTTTAAATGTAGGCCGACAGATTTTGGCGGACATGAAAAATTTTTCAAATAGAATGACATACTCTGGCGATTAAATCGTAAATTTTTAATAATATTTATAGGTCTTTGTTGTAATCTATATGCAACGACTATTGTTGTATTCGAAAATAATTAGGGTGGATTTTATACCCTTCACCTGTATATTATGTCTTTGTGAATTTGTTTATAACGCCGAGAAGGAAATTATACCGATCGACTATGATTCATTAAAGGCAGGTGGTGAAATGGAATAAAAAACTGGTCGATACAAATGGTACCAAAAAAAACTGCTACAATTAGAAATACGGAACAAATGGATATTTGGAAATTGGTACTTTTTAGGATTAAAGTGGGGAAAGAGGGACAAAAATGGTACCAACCGAATAGTTGACGCTGAAATCATGAAACTTGGTGTGTATTTTGCAAAATAAAGACATTTTTTTAGAAATTCTTGCTTCTAGAGTCAAAATGGACAAAGGGATAAGAATTGTACCAATAAAACTGGTAAAGTAGAATTATAAAATGTGGTAGACGCAAGAAATAAATTAATGGATATTTCTAAATTTTTCATCTTTAGGAGAAACTTGGGAAGAGAGGGATGAAAATAGTACCATAAAACGCCTGAAGGTGGAATTATGAAAATTGATTTATACATTCCTATGACTGCCAGAACAAAGAAAATTTTTGAAATTCGTACTGTTAGAGTCAAAATGGGCAAAGGGATAAAATGGACAAATACTAAAGCTAAAAACATGAAATTTGGTATTTGCGTAGACACGAAAAATAAATGGATATTTCTAAATACGTACTTTTAGGGGTAAAATGGGAAAAGAGGGATAAAGCGGTACAAATTAAAGGACTGAACTTAAAATCATGAAATTTGTTATGTACATTCCTATGACTTCGTTGACTCGCAAAGTAAAGATATTGTAATTCAGAAGACATCACTTGAAATTCAAAAGACACCAGTTGAAATTCAAAAATTCCATTTGCAATTAAAAAAATATCACTTGAAATTCAAAAACTGTCAATTGGAATTCAAAATTCGTCATTTGTAATTCAAAAGACACCATTTGAAATTCAAAAGTTTTCATTTGAAATTCAAAAATTATTCTATTTGTAATTCAAAAATTATTCCATTTGCAATTCAAAAAGGGTAAAAAAAATTATTTAAGTAATATATACATTAGGTTGGGTAGCATTTATTTATTTCTGTAAATTTTAATATTCTGCTGTTTAGAAAACAGATTTACCCTCTTTTAGATTGATAGATAGAAAGTCTGTGGAGTGAGGATATAAAAATAAGAACATTACCCATTGAGAAATTTGTTATGTAGATGTTATATACACCTGAAATATGATCGATATAGTAAGACCTCTCACATAAATTGGCATAAGCTTTGGTTAAAATAAAACTGATCACTAACAATTTAATATTGGAAATGGTTTTACAATCACTTTAAAATAGTTATTATTTGTTGTACCTCCCACACAAATAATCCGACCCTAGGTAAAATGCAAGTCCTTATAAATTATATGCAGATGCTCTCTGATGAAAGTTATAAACTGTATATGAAATTACCGGCATTTTACATCATTATAATTATTAGTTGCTTATAATTTTATTAAATCTGTTTTCAAAACTGCCTAATGTATATTTTTCTTAAAAAATTTTGTTTACATTATTGAATTTCAAATTGAATCTTTTGAATTTCAAATGGAATAATTTTTGAATTTCAAATGAAAACTTTTGAATTTCAAATTGTGTATTTTGAATTACAAATGACGAGTTTTGAATTACAAATGACGAGTTTTGAATTTCAAATGATGAGTTTTGAATTTCAAATGGAATTTTTGAATTGCAAATGGAGTCAAAATGGACAAGGGGATACAAATAGTACCAAAAAAACTGTTACAGCTAGAATTATGAAATAAATGGATTTTTTAGTGGTAAAATAGGAAAAAAGGGATGACAATAGTACCAACAAAAACGCCTGAAGGTAAAATCATGAAATTCGATTAGTATATTAGTACTCGCAAAAGAAAGATTTTTTAGAAATTTTACTTTGTATAAAAATGATCCCAAAAAACTGCTACAGCTAGAATTATAAAATTCGCTAGAATTATGTGTACATCATCTAATTGCGCGGGCACTTACAAGGTGGATATTTCGAAATCCGCAAAATGTGTAGAGGGATACAAATGGTACAAAATAAAATAAAAAAGGAACTTAAAATCATGAAATTCGATGTGTACAATCCTAGCTTACGAACGAAATGAGCTAGGGGATTACAGTTTTCATATGTATCTAATATATATGGGTCAGTTGGGATTGAAAATGTGCAAAATTGGACCAGATTGTTACAAATATAAACATAAACATACCGGATCATTTGAAGAGAATCGATGTAATCATTTTTAAAAATCAAGACCAACATTGTAAGGCGGAACCTTAAATACCCTCCAACATGGATTACATTCCACAGAGACTGTCGATTTTACAGAAGTGCAGTAACATTACAGGCAAATGTTACAGTTTTCAAATTTAGGCATAACAACAAAAAGTAACGAAAACAAAAATATTAATAAATATAAAATTTAAATTTTTTAACCAAGCTTGTAAGGCAAGTCTACCAGTATGTTTCTACTATATAAGTACACATTATATCTTACGTACACAGTGCTAGACTACCTAACTTCATGATTCTAGCCATTTGCTCGCTATTTTTCCCATTTTTGCTGTAAGACTAAAAAATAAACTACGAATTTGGAAAAATCTTTTTATTTTGCGTGTCTATGCAGTCAGAGGAATGTATATACCGAATTCCATGATTCTAGCTGCGTCTGTACGTGTCTACGTAATTCTAGCTGTAGCCATTCATTGTCCCTTTGTTGAAAAACTTGTTTATTTTTTGTTACTACGCAGTATACTCCGAATATCATGACTCTAGCTGCGCTCCTTTGGTGGGTACATCTTTTATCCCTTTTTTCCATTTTAACCCCAAAACGTACGAATTTCTAAAAATCCCTTTATTTTACGTGGAATAAATACACCTAATTTAATTATTTTGGGTTAATTTAATTTATTTAATTATTTTAGGCCGTTTGGTTTCCCATTTTAACCCTTCAAAGTACGAATTGGGAAAAAATACGTTTTTATTATGCATCTACTCAATTAGATGAATGTATACACCGACTTTCGTGTTTCTAGCTGTTGTCGTTTAATAGATGCAATTTTTAACCCTTTTTACCCCATATAGGAATCACTTTATGGTGAGACATATTAAAAAAACATGCTTAAATACAATAAAATATTAGGGGTTATTGGGGGTATTTTCAGTCCTTGTGAGGGAAAAAATGACAATATGAAATATTTCTCAAAATTTTGTGCCATAAAGAGTTGAACCATGATTGCTGCGAAGTGGTCGTTTAGAATAATACTTGTAGTATTTAAGAAATAAATCTCTGCAAACGAACGAAAATTGCTTCCTAGATTAATATTCAAGAATTTTCTAAACAATTTGAAATGATTTTTATAATATTATTAGTTGTACGAAGAGCTCGGCTTAAATTTCAGTAAACACATTACATTTATTTTAAGAAAAAACTCAATTTTAGTTAAAATTTCCTAAATTTACATACGAAAAATTTCTCAGTTTTCTTCTTACCTAAAACATTGGAAATTTTCTTCCACACAAGTATGAATTTACTGAATTGTAAGAATTTGTTATTAGATGCAAAGAAATGATTTCAAGTAAGCTTACTACTTTATTTCTACTAATGAACTATTTACTATGACTTATTTCAATAAGGATACTTTACTCATACTTAGTTAATTTTCCTACTTTTAAGGACATTTTTACTAAAGTGCACTGAAAGAATTATCTTTAAAATATTTATGATTTTATCTTAACCACAGTGAAAATTTTCATTAAAAAATAGCCAAAGAAACATTTCATAAAATGTATGAAACATGTTTCATAAAGCACAAATCAATGAAAAGTGTCATAGAATTTATGAAACATTTCTTAGAAACTATGAATTACAGTTCTTCATTTGGAGAACTTTTGTCATAAAAAAATCATTATTTTTCATAATATGATTTATGAAAATTTTCAAGATTTGATTTGAACTGGGATATTGTCTTGGCTCAAGACCATTTTGCATCTATATTTAAAGAATGCAAATTTATTCACAAATGGCATGGTGACATTTATTACTTGGCTGCAGACTATCACGATCGTGATTTCGACCATGTCAAAAGTCTTTTCAAATCAAATATTAATTACAGACCAAAAAATACAAACGAAAAAACTAAAAATAAAAATTTCAAGATATTAGTTTTTTCGTTTGTATTTTTGTGGTCTGTCACCATGCCATTTGTAAATAAATTTGCATTCTATTAAATATAGATGCAAAATGGTCTTGAGCCAGGACAATATCCCATTTCAAATCAAATTTTCATAGATTTTTATGAAGAAACTTCATTGATTTTATGAAAGAGTTTCATAAATATTATATACTGAAGTTTCCAATATAAACAAAAAAGCAAAAAAAGGTCTGACCTGTTGACTAACCAACCAACACACGCCACCATTGCGAGAGTCTTTGCAATGAATATGTCTTTCACCTAAATTAGGGTTCATACTTATGTCAGAGTTAACACAGTACAAATGAGAATTGCTAGCATTCAACGAATAAAGTCGACACACTAAAAATGTAGTAATGAAACATTTCATAAAAACTATGAAATCCTTCATTATATTTATGAAGACATTTCATACCACAAATATTTGATTGGTTATGACATATTTCATAATATTTAAGAATTGTTTCTGTAATGTAATGAAATCTTTCTTTGATCTTATGAAACCAAGTTTCACTAATTTAACAATTTTGTTTTATGAAAAAACTGTATGAAACATTTCATGTTATTTATGATATTTTCATACATATTAAGAAAAAATGCACTAGATATATGAATAAAATCTTTTATGAAATCGCTTCATAAATATTATGAAGGAAAATTCGTTCAGTGTGGAGTATGGATTTTACCCAGATTTAGGAATGCTATTTTTCTGAGTGTAGACAAATATAAGCGATTACATATGAGTCATTCCATGTCGAGCATGTATTTTAAGAGTTACAGGCGATTGAGCAACCTTTTTGAAATAACCGCAATTTCACCACTTTTAAATTTAATTCTTTTTAACTTGTTTAATATATTTTATTTGTTGACTTTATTAATTGATTTTTTATTTTCTCCTTTATTTTCAGGTGAGTGATCTAAAATTGTTACTGTATAGGTATGTAAGCTATTGTCAAATGAAAATCTGTACAGTACTGATTTTTGTACTGGATTCGTTTTCAACAATATATTTAAATATCTTAAATTTTTAATTCTATGCCAAGAATTATATTGTGGATTGCACACCCACTTGTTCAATGGTGCGGTGCATTATTATATCTCTTTACAAAAGACAGTGGGTGTGGTTATTAAAAATATTTCTCGATGGTCTCATAATTCCCAAATCTCGACCTTATGGCATTTAGAGGGGGAAAATGGTCAAAAAGGGATAAAAATTATATCAACCAAACGGCTGTAGCTAGAATCATGACATTCAGTGTGCTGGTTCCTCTGTCTCTGCCAGTACTACTGTAGAATCTAATCCATGGTCGTTCGAAAGTAAGGCCTTTTTACTTGTTTACAATTCATATCCCAATCCTGCAATCCAATCCATGGTCGTTCGTACTTAAAACCTTTTTACTTGTTCACAATTGAAAATCTCTTCAAAAGCAAAAAACGCCAAAAGAGTAAAGTTTTCTCTGGCCATAATAAAGGAATTAACTTTTTTAATAAAACGTGTTTTTTTTCGCTTAAAACTAAAGTTTTTCCAACCAGTTGAAAAACAAAACCTAACTCTCCTCCCACAGATACAAAACCTCAAATGTCACTTAAGCTCTAATTGTTGGGGATGTACAGAAATTCAAATTCAAAAGTATTTGTTGTCATTCTTCAACGGCCAAAAAGAGCATTCAAGCATTCCGTACAGACGACAGCCATACGAGATAAAAACAAGGAATTTTCATTAAAACAAAAAAAAAACACAAACCATAAACATTTGTTGGTCGCTTGGCGGGACGGTCGGTCGGTCGGATATGGTCATTACTTAAATGAATTACACTTACCACTTACCACTTTGCTCTTTGACTTTCATCGCTCTCGCAAAAGAAAAGCCGAAAAGACGTCCAAAGAAAAGGGAGAATGAAAAGAAGCAAAAAAAAAACACAGTATGACAATTAAATCAAGCACAAGTGAATGATGAAAGAGGGAATGAGGGAAGAGGAAAAAAAGGGTTTCGAATGCAACACCATGAAACTTGTTCCAAGTGGTTTTCGATGTAAAACTTCAAGAAATTGAAAAACAATTAAATTTTAATTGCAATCGGGTGCTGTTGGTGGTTTTCAAGCTCAAGATAAGCATTCGGTTGTATCCGCTGCATACTTGATGCAGAAGAGTGCTGCATGTCCACATGCACACACACATACACTTTTATACTTACACATGACTGTAAAGACACACTTGCGGTTTCCAGTGCACCAAATGGTCTCTCCCGTCCACCACATGAACGTGATGCCAATGAATACTAATGATTGCAGAGTTGGAACGGTCAGAACGAATTAGATATGACCTCCTACAGTTGGAGGGGTAATAATTGGATGTGATGTAAAGTGGAGATGATTAAAGACGAGGTTGTCTTCTTCAACGTGGGTTAATAATGTGGCTTCATAATGTGGGAGAGACATGGAGATATGAGAAATCCTTATGAAACTCCCAAGTTTGATCGATTTTTATGAAATTTTTCACAGGCTCTTTTGAAGTGTTAATAAGTTTAAGTTTCGCGGAAGGATCCTTCGGGTATAATAGGGGGGTTTAAAGTAGGGTGCTTCGAAAAAATTGTTTCTTAAGCCATTTTGACCCAGTGTTCGATTAATCGAACAGTAGACAGTAAGAAACAGCAAAAAATAATTTTGGCTGGGCTTTAATGGGTTAATTTAAAATTTGAAATTAGAATCGGCTATAAAAATATACTGATTATTTTTTCAAATTTCTAGTTTTATTGGAAAGGTTGAACTTTGTCATTTAATAATGGAACACAATATCATTCATATGATTACCACGACTGGCTCGACATCCGATCAACGCAATTTTTCAGTAGAAGGACTAAACTCCACACCAAACGGTGACTCGTTACGGATGCATTGGCTTATCAATAGTCACGTGTGGGTTCTATGAACCCAATTTTGCTTATTGACATAGCCACCGAGATAAAAATGAGTAAAAACTAAGTTAAGTTCGGCCGGGCCTAAATTTTTATGCCCTCCACCATGGATTACATTCCACAGCTGCTGTCCATTTTCGTAGAAGTGCAGTAACACAACAGGAAAATGTTTTTTTTAACTAAGCCCAACCAAATCAAATAAAAATATTGAAAAAAATAATTTTATAAAAAATAAAATAAATTTTTATTATTTCAAATCACGTTTATAAGCTAATGCTACCAATAAATGTATACTGTATACTAGCAGTACCCGCTGCTTCGCACGCGAAAAAGCCAGGTATTTGTTATTAGTTTTATCCATCTCTGTTTTAGAATAGTATTTATTTGATTTTCTTTTCTAAAATAGTAAATTGGAAACATAGCACTCATATACAGTCAAAGGAATGTGCTTGTCGATGTGCACGAAGCTGAACTCCCTTCGTATATATATATTTTATCATTTTCTATCCAGTTTTTAACAAAGAATTACATGGATTGATGGCGCTTCTACATGGTCAGAGGAATTTACATACTAAATTTTATGATTCTAGCAGTAATCCTAAAGCTGGTACCATTTTTATCCCTTTTTGTCCCGCTCTCCCCTTAAAAGTACAAATTTCGAAAAATCAATATATGTTGCAAGTCTACGTTGTCAGAGGAATTTAAGCAGCGAATTTCACGACTATAGCAGCAATATTTTAGTTGGTACTATTTTTACACCTTTTTGTCCCGCTCACCTTTTATAAGTACAAATTTCGAAAAATCTATTTTTACTGCGCTTCTACATAGTCAGAAGAACTTACATATCAAATTTCAAAATTATAGCTGCAATACTTTAGTTGGTACCATTTTTATCCCTTTTTGTCCCACGCAACCCTAAAAAGTACAAAATGCATTTATATTCCGCTTCTATGTGATGAGAGGAATTTACATACCAAATTTCACGACTATTGCAGCAATACTTTAGTTGGTACCATTTTTATCCCTTTTTGTCCCGCTCATCTTTTATATGTAAAAATTTCGAAAAATCCAACGTTATTGCGCTTCTACATGGTAAGAAGAACTTACACATCAAATTTGAAGATTCTAGCTGTAATAGTTTAGTTGGTACCATTTTTATCCCATTTAGTCCCACTCACCTCTTATAAGTACAAATTTCGAAAAATCCAATTTTACTACATGGTCAGAAGAACTTACACATCAAATTTCAAGATTCAAGCTGCAATACTTTAGTTGGTTCCCTTTTTTGTCCCGCTCACTTATTATAAGTATAAATTTCGAAAGATAAAATTTTACTCCGCTTCTACATTATCAGAAGAACTTACATATCAAAATTCAAAATACCATTTTTATCCCTTTTTGTCCCGCTCACCTCTTATAAGTACAAATTTCGAAAAATCCCTATTTGTAGCTCTTCTGCATGGTCAGTGCAAGGAACACGCCGAATTTCATGTTTCTAGCTACTGCCGTTTAGTCAGGACGAAGGTTCGATGTTTATCCCTTTTTGTCCCATTTTACCCCCTAAAAGTACGAACTTCGTAAAACCCTTTCTTAGTCGACGTCTACGTCATATTTGGGAACAACCCTGAAAATTTCATGAGCCTGGCTTCAGCCGTTTGGTCTGGGGGCTGGGGGCTGGGGGCTGGTCAATGATAAGTCACCCAGCAAAAAGAGAGCACCCAAAGAAGTGAAAAAGATGTTCATATTGTGATTCGGAAGTAGTGAAAATTGGGATCTTCACCAATGAATTTCACATTGAGTTGTCATAGGAGGGAAGTCCTTTATTTTGAAAGACTTAAAAGTTATTTTAAAGTGGTTTACCACATTAAAAGAACGACTTTCGAAAATCTCTTTATTTTACGTGTCTCCGCGATTAGAGGAATGTGCAGACTGAATGTCATCATTTTAGCTGTAGCCAATTGTAGGAAATTGTTATATATATATATTGTTATATATATATTGTTATATATATATTGTTATATATATATTTTCTTAATGGCAACACTCCGAGCTATCAAGGAAATGTATAGGAGAAAACTAGGTGGCAACACCGCAAGCCTGAGAGGCATTTAAATTTTGCCGTTGAAAAAAGTGGGATTAATTCTGGTTTAAAGCAGTTATACAAAATACATAAAATTAAGGCGCAAAAAGAAAATAATGAAGTGACTATAATATTGAAAATGAAGGCCGGCGTAAGTAGTTGAAAAGTTATATTTGACATTTTGTGATTACTGTAGTATTGTCAGTTTTCTTAACTGTTGTAATTTTTTGATTCGTATTGAGCATAACCTATTTATGTCGTGGACCAAAAGTTATATGTCGGACTCAACTTGACTCAAAGTGTAAATGTGAAAGTGTTCGTCTGAGTGTGTAGTTTATGGTAGATTTAATATCTCGTCGGCATTTTCGGCAAACTCCTACAATTGCCACTTTATTTCAGCCGTCATAGTACACATATTTAATCATATCTCTGAATCAGATTTGTGTATGAGACCCATCAACATCTCATTATAAAGGTATTGTAAGTACCTATAAAATGGCATATAATGTCACTCACTTTTCGGTACATATGTAGACATTTCATATTATTTCCTGAAATAATTATTTGATTGCAGTGTGAAATAATTGTTCGTCAAAGCGAAATAAGTTTCATTATTTTAAGCTTTCATAACATTTTGTTTTTGACCACGCTGCACTAATACAGGGTGATAATTATGGTTATATATTGAGTTTATATGGGAGGTGATAGTGGGTGTGGTCCGATCGGCACAATTTTTTTTTTTAAGAATGATATGTTTAGCAAATGTGCAAAATTACAAGATTGTGTCTTTACTATTCGACTTTATGCCATACAAAATGGATTTGGGACCAGTGTGGGATGGAAGGACATGGCTAGATCGTCTTAGATTTTAGACGATCAAGAATATATACTTCATAGTGTCCTAGGTCGATATTTCAAGGTGTTACAAAAGTAATGACAATGTTAGGATCTATAAATCGATTAATCGACTTTTGGGAGGAAGAAGTCCAAAAGTCGAAATCGACTTTACCATTGCCAAAAGTCGAAAAGTCTACTTTTTTCGACTTTGTGCATCAATGAATTTAAGTTATTGAATACCGATTTTACTTTTTTCGCTCTAGAAAACACATCCTTTATTCGATTTTCTTAAAATTTGGCACAACAACTAGAAACATCTATGCGAAAAGTGGGTAAGATCGGTTCAGATTTTTTTTATTTTTTATTTATTTAAAACATTATATACAATAATTCATAAATATGTAGGTGCCTCAGCGCCGCAAGGCATTAGAGAGGCTAGTTGGCATAATTCATTACAAAAGAAAAAATATATATATATTGATTACAATTCTATAAAATCATACAAATAATATTGGACAAACAGTATATCAGAAGCGTATTATCTATGACAAAATATCCTCAATATGTGAATGTAAAAAGGTTTTTAACATAATTTTAAAACCTGAAAGTATTGCACATTATTTTATATATAGGGACAAGTTGTTAAATTCTCTACTACCAGAATGTTCAACGCGTTGTTTAGTTGTCTCTGTACGGCAAAATGACACTCTCAGTTGCTGGTTGTTACGAGTATTAACTGGAACTTTATTTCGTACAAAACTTACTGTGTGATGACCTATATTATGCAGGCATTTGAAGACATATAAAAGAGTTTGGAGTTTGTAAACACCATATATTGGTAAAACGGTAGGAAAAACATCAAAATATAGAGAATATGTTGAATGTGTTATTGGCAAATTTCCAACAGCTTTTAACGCTTTGTTTTGGAGTCGTTGCAAGGATCTCAATTCTGTACTTTTTTTGTGAGCATATATGATTGCTAAATAGTTAATATAGCTCTGAATTAATGCTTGGTAAATCAATAATTTGGTATTTCGATCAAATTTATACTTGAATTTGAATAATAAACCAATTGCAGGAGATATTTTAGACTTCACGTGGTGAATGTGTTGATCCCAGGCAAGGTTTGATTGCAGATGTAATCCTAGATACTTTACTAAGTTTACCTCTTGTATCTCATTTCCATCGACATTTATGGAAAATATTGAATTGAAACGACCATGCGGTCTAAAACGTATCAATTTGGTTTTTGTTGGATTAATAAAAAACTTATTTATTCTCATGTATTCAATTATCAGAGCTGAGTCACGTTCCATGTAAGGTTTTACTGCAGCTTCATACTTGTATGGATAAAAAAGGCATATATCCAATATAAATATCTCTCGATTTGGTTTTGATTTGGCCTATTCGTCTTTTCATTCATTTGCAAAGTCGTCTTTTTATTTATTTGCAACAGTCGAAAAGTCGAATTTTCAAAAGTCGACTTTTCGACTTTTCATATATTTGCAAAAGTCAAAAAATCGACTTTTCATATATTTCCAAAAGTCGAAAAATCGACTTTTGCTCCAACTATACATACCTAGTGGAGGGTATATACCTTTCCAAATCAAAGTAATCGTTAGTTCAATTTTAAAATGGTATCCGTTTGATGTCCACAATTCCCATAATGTTTTTCGATGTAAAATACCCATATTTCTTTAAGATGTTACCAACTCTACTCATTAACCGTGTTTACCAACCCATTGACGCAACAACAAACGGTTTGTATCATTCAGAAACCAATTTAAAAGCAATACAAAACCTTTTACGATTTTTTGCTCGACCCATTCGAACCGTTGCAACCGCAACGGTTCATGAGCTTGCATTTGCAACTGCTTCAAAAGTCGCGCAACAAGTTTTTACTTCGATTTTGTTTTTTCTTTCTTCTGTCGTTGTTGCTTTTTCTTTTCATTTATTATCGCATTTTCCTCATCTTTCTACTTGATCGGCGGGACTATTTGTTAATCCGCTGCAAGATTTTCGTGCTGCAATGATACCGGTGGCAGCGGAATTGGTGGGGGGTAATGCGAGACGAGTTGAAGAAGATTTATCACATTCGCCGCAATGTAATGTTTGGAATCATCATCATCACCATCGGCATCATTTACTCTCAATAATGAATGACTTGGTTGGCTTGTGAGTTACATTTGTATCTTTTAAATGTTCACAACGCACGGTGTTACAAACGCTGAAACACTATCCATCTATGTACCAATCTACATACGCAGACACACACTCGACACGTAAACCAACACCTTTTTGTCTAAATGAGATGTTCTCTTAACGCATGTTGCAAGTTCATTTTCTATATTATATGAGCCATTCATGAGCCAACTGGACTAGCCGCTTGATTTTACCCTGCAGTGTATTTAATCTGCATAGATTGGTTGCAAATGGGTAAAATCGGGCCAGAGGAAAAAATTTCACCTCTTAAACATATGTTTTCAGATTATGTACTTCGATGCATTTTTGGAAAGTTATAACTTGAACATATTTTTTTTGTAGAAGAGTACTCTACAGATACAACACAATACTAGCTGAACACCAGCCCGCTTCGCCAGGCAAAACAAAAATGGTAAAATAGAAATCAGGTTTCATATTGATTTTTTCGTGGTCAGTAATATAGGGTCCGCCAAAGTACAATCCATTTGAAAGTACAATCCTTCCGGTTAATAATGGAAAATAATTTCATTCAAATGGCTGCTGAGGGCACCCCACATAGTCCCCCATAATAGTCCAATGGTTGAATAGTTAAAAAAAAACGTTAGATGGCGGACCCTATATATGTATGTACCAAAAATAAACAAGGTATGTCCCTGAGATACTAAAGAAATGGAGATGTTCCATAGAGAAAATTGATGAACAGAACGTTAGTTTATGGAGGAAACAATGTGAAACAAGTAAGGAAAGGCTAAAGTCGGGCGGGGCCGACTAAATAATACCCTACACCACTCCCTGCGTATGTACTTCGCTTTGATTACTAAACCCAGTTATTTTATGGGAGCAATTTTATGTAGTTCATATTAATTATACTATAAATTCATCTTTAGTCAATTTTAACGAATAAATGGTAAATAATATGGTAATTGATCCAATTATCCGACAGACAAATACAAATTATAGAGTAATAATAGGACCGACATTTCAAAAGGGGGCCTATAACAAAACATGAGCCTATATATTTCTCATTCACGGTAGGTATTCCTAGTTGAAAAAAATATCATGATCTGCAAAATTTGATGAAGATCCGATGTAAGATGTAGTTTCTAGAGCTGTAATAGAACAGAATGGGCCCCATTTGGGTTATACCAAAGTATGGAAATCGGGAAGGATTTTTGCATCCTGTAAATGTATGTGTTTGACAAAAAATGTTAAATCGGAAAGGACATTTGCATGGGGGTATATTGAAACCTGGAACGATGTTACCCGCTTTCACAATGTATGTTTATTGGTGAAATATAATACGTAAAGTTTGGCCAAAATCGGTTAAACATTCGGGAGCAACATTTGTATTGGGGCTATATCTGAATCTGAACCGATCTTACCCACTTTCACCATTGGTGTTTTTAGTTGGATTATAAAATGGTATGCCAATTTTAAAGAAAAAACGGGCAAAATATGTGGATTTTAGAGCGGAAAAAGTGAAATTGGGAGCGACATTTGTATGGGGGCTATATCTAAATCAAAACCGATTTTACCCACTTTCAGCATAGGTGTTTCTAGTTCGATTATAAAATGTTGTTTCTAGAGCGGAAAATGTCAAATCGGGAGCGACATTTGTATGGGGACTATATCTAAATCTGAACCGATCTTACCCACTTTCAGCACAGGTGTTTCTAGCGACATTTGTATGGGGGCTATATCTAAATCTGAACCGATTTCCTCCAAATTCAATACCGATGGTCCTTGGCCAGAAAAATAACTTCTGCCAAGTTTCATGACAATCGGACAACAATTGCGACCTGTAGAGTGCGAACAAGCTTAGATGGACAGCAGACGGACGGACGTACAGACAGACATCGTTAAATCGAGTCAGCTGGTGATTCTAAGCCTATCGGTATACTTAAAGGTGGGTCTAGCTCGATTATTTCTTGGTGTTCCAAACATTTGGCGCGAAACTAACTTATAATACCCTAGTCCACGAAGTGGTGTAGGGTATAACTAGGAACACCTATGGTGAAAATAAGTCAGATCGGTTCAGATTTATATATAGCTCCCATTCAAATTTCTCTCCCGATTTGACGTCTTCTGCTCTAGAAACCACATATTTTAACAATGGGTCGCATCGGTTCAGATTTACATATAGCTCTAATACAAATTTCGTTCCCCCAGAAACCGCTTATTTTCAGAGAATTTCTTGAGCATAACACGTTATACTTCAACTGGAAGAACTTACTGTGAAAGTTAGTCACTTCATTCCATGTTTGGAAATAGCCACGAAACAAATATTATTCTCGATTTGACAAATTAGACCAGGTCGTATTAACCTGTGATTAGGAAACATATAAAAAATTTTCCGGTTTTCACTTTTTTACTGAATTGAATTGAATTCCTATAGAAAGTGGAGTGTATCATATAGTCGGCCCCGCCCGACTTTAGCCTTTCCTTACTTTTTTATTATTATTTTTATAAAAAGCTATCTTTAATTAAATATAATATAATATTGTTTATAAGATTATACGATTTTGCATACATTAGTGAACAAGTTCCAACCAGTATGGTGGCCCATTGGCCTCCCCTAGACGGAGTCTAGAGGCGACAATTTATTAAAACAAAACTAATTTGATTTTTTAATGTTTTATTTGAGCAAGTGTTGCTGCTTCGTACGGAGTACCAACTACTGATTTGCAACCATAAACGCATCAGCTGAGATCGATCATATGGTTGATCTACAGCATGTGAATGATACAGCGTTGCCATATACGCATCAGCTGAGATCGATCATATGGTCGATCTTCAACAATTAGGTTAGGATGATTTGAGTGACTCTTATAACTTCTATACGAATGATCGTTATACAGTGGAATTTGATATTCGATAATGTTTTTATGCTCGTTATACCCGCCGGGTATATGGACGGTATTGGGACATCCCTTCTGGTACCACCTACACAAATTGGCATAAACTATGGTTAAATTAAAACTGGCTACACGGATAGTCGAAATCAGTCGCAGGTTCACTTTTTTCGAGTGTCCGAATCATAATATACTCTTGAAAGAAAATTCAATTGTATCGCTTCTGAGATCTATACTTATTAAAAATTTCTTTCTTCGCATGTGGTATAACTATTTTGTATTATATCTGCCACTTTTTCTGTCCCTGTTCACTTTCTATCTATCTACCCCCAGCCAATCATACATACATTTTGAGATAATCAACCCATACATATTTATAATATGCATCGTGTTCAATTGTGTTCCACAGCTATTTATTTAATTTATTAATAACAAATATATATCGGATAGTGATGATAGTTTCGACAACAATTGCTGCAATGTTTAATGGTCTGTGATGCTGTCCCGTTACTATGAAGCTACGTCGGCGACAAATGCCGTTTTTACTTTCGAATATTTCACATTCTGACATTTGCCATTAAACAGCAGCAGCAACAACAGCAAATGTGTCTGCTGTTGTCGGAGGTTTTTTTCCAGCGAATTCCATCCATCCTTCTCCAACAATTGATTTTTAATGAATCTATCGTCAACTTCAATAATTTCAACGGGAAAACAAACAAGCACAGTCACCAACAGACGGACGGATGGATGGACAGACAGACGAATGACAGTATCAACGACCGACCGGATGATTGAAGGAATGACAGACAAACTGTTGACCCTCAAGAGATGTGTTAAATGAATTGAACTGACTGACACGACGCGTACGAGTTGTATTCCTGCTGCATGCCACACAAACACACGCACACACACCATGACCATTGTAAAGAGTGATTTTTTTGAGGTTAGGATTTTCATGCATTAGTATTTGACAGATCACGTGGGATTTCAGACATGGTGTCAAAGAGAAAGATGCTCAGTATGCTTTGACATTTCATCATGAATCGTCTTACAAACGAACAACGCTTGCAAATTATTGAATTTTATTATCAAAATGCGTGCTCTGTTAAGAAAGTTCATTGCGCGCTTCCATTTTATGGTCAGTTTAATCGACCCACTGAAGCGGCTATTCGGGCTATTGTGACTAAATTTCGCACCAAATTTACATTGTTGGACATTAAACCACCAACACGCTTACGTAGAGTGCGAACTGAAGAAAATATCGCAGCTGTATCGGCCAGTGTTAATGATGACCACCAATTTTCGATTCGTCGCCGTTCGCACCAATTGGGTCTCTGTTACTCAAAAACGTGGAAATGCCAAAATTGGACTAAGCGGATGGACCACCTAAGACGCAGCCGCGGTCAACATTTAAATGAAATTATCTTCAAAAAGTAAATGTCATGGACCAATCTAACGTTTCAAATAAAGAACCGATGAGATTTTGCAAATTTTATGCGTTTTTTTTTTAAAAAAAGTTATCAAGCTCTTAAAAAATCACCCTTTACAAACACATCTCTCTCTTGCTCGGTATCATAGCGCCGTCGTTTTTATATCGAAACGATCAAGTGGCATTTGGCTGATAGTGTTAAGTGAATGTTGTTGACGTTGCCTGGAAGTCGGAATGTTGTCATGGTGTCATTGTCACCATAACCACAACTTCACGTACTCCGGCAGACAGACAGACAGACATATGTATGTACGAGTACTACATCCATACCTGTTTCATACATAATCGTTGTTGGTAGTTACCAATTCTGATAGGTGGTTATTGTTGTTCCAGTCACAGGTACTTAATCTTACATTGTTGGTCGTGTGAGCTGCTGTGTATGTCCTACACGACTTTGTTTCGCAGGATGCTGGTGGATCCTTGTGGTGGGGTTTTGAAAACATTGATCTATCTATATATCTATAAAAGAGTTGAGTGACTGAATGACTTATCAGCGGCCAGGGACATGCAATTTTCAGGGTAGTTCCCAAATATGACGGAGTCGCGACTGTTTTTACGAAATTCGTACTTTTTAAGGGTGAAATGGGGCAATATCCCTTCATCGAACCTTCGTCTTGACTAAACGGCAGTAGCTAGAAACATGAAATTCGGTGTGTGCTTGCACTTACCATGCAGACGAACTACAACAACTAAATCGGCGTTAAGTTCGACCGGGTCGAAGTTTATATATCCTCTACCATGGATTGCATTCCACAGAGGTACAAGAAAATATATTTTTTTTAATATAGCCAAACCAAAACCAATACAAATATTGAAAAAATAATTTTATAAATAAATATAATATTTTTATTATTTCAAACCACGCTTATAAGGCAAGGCCACCAATAAGTTTACATATCGCAATAATACTTAGATCAATTCAAAAAATAAATATTCTTATATTTATATTTTCAAAAAGCTTAAATACCATAAATATTGATAGATAGTGGGTGCTACAGTTGGTTGTATTTCCAACCTATTTTAATTCCAAAAGTACAAATTTTGAAAATCCATTATCTGACGTACACAGGGCAAAATACCCTAACTTCATGATTCAATCAATTTTTCCGTGAAAGTAAGAATTTGGAAAAATCGCTTTATTTTGCGTGTCTATGCAGTCAGAGGAATGTATACACCGAATTACATGACTCTAGCTGCGGTCGTTTGGTTGGTACCCCTTAAGAGCACGTCTTTCGAAAATCTCTTTAGTGTACTTGTCTACGAAATTAGAGAAATTAGACTCACCGAATTTCATCATTAGTCGTTTTGGTACTATTTTTATGCCTCTGTATCCACTGTATCCCTGGAAATTAAGAACTTGGGAAAAACCTTTTATTTTTCGGGTCTACACAGTCAGAGGAATGTATACTCATTTGGTTGGTACTATTTTCATGCCCTTTTTCCATTTTAACCCCAAAAAGTACGAATTTCGAAAAATCCGTTTATTTTACGCGTCTACGCAATCAGATGCCGGTATACACCGAATTCAATTATTCTAGGTGCAGCCGTTTGTTTGGTACCATTTTTATCCCTCTATTTCTATTTTACCCCTAAAAGTACGAATTTGGAAAAAAAATTTTTGTATTATGTATCTACTCAATTAGAGGAATGTACACACCGAATTTCATGTTTCTAGCTGTTGTCGTTTAATATGTACCATTTTTATCCCTTTTCGCCCCATTTCACTCTCTACGAATAAGAATCACATTATGGTGCACGGTTTTGTTATAGGGGGAATGGGTATACCCCATATGAAGTAAATACAAGCAGACATATTGAAAATTTTGATAAAATACTCTAAAATATTTGGGGTTATTATGGGTATTTTTAGTCCTTGTGAGGGAAAAAGGTTTCGCTCTGGACCGATTTCGCTCAGTTACAATCCCAATTCCAATCTACGACTATAAAACGCATTTATGGAAAATTTGGAAATCCTCGCTCTTTTCGTTCAGATGCTAGCATGCTACAGACGGACAGACAAACAGATGGACGATTATGACGATCAAGAATATATATATTTATAGTGTCTCGGGACGATATTTCAAGGTGTTACAAACGGAATGACAAAGTTAATATACCCCCATCTTGGCAGTGGAGGGTATAAAAATGGATTTTGAGATTAGTACTTTTAAGGGAGGAAAGAGACAAAATGGTATGAAAATGGTACCAATATAAGTAATGCAGCTATATTCGTGTGAATCGATATTTACATTGCTCTGACTTAACAACATAAATTAATTTTTCGAAATTTGTAATTTAAGGAGTGCGCGGGACAAAAAGGGATTAAAATGGTACCAACTAAATTTTTACAGCTGGAATCGTGGAATTTGGCATGTAATTTCCTCTCACCACATAGAAGCGCAATATAAATTCATTTCTGTACTATTAAGGGGTGAGCGGTACAAAAAGGTACCATTTTATGTATTGCAGTTGTAGTCGTGAATTTTGGTGTGTAAATTCCATTGACAACGTAGAAGCGCAATATAAATGAATTTTTCTTGGGCTGGACAAAAAAGAATAAAAATGGTACCAACTAAATATTGCAACTAGAATCATGAAATCGTTGATATGTAAATTCCTCTGACCCTGTAGAAGCGCAGAAAAATTCGATATTTCGAAATTTGTAATTCTAATGAGTGCGCGGGCCAAAAAGGGATAAAAATAGTACAAATTTAAGTATTGTAGCTATAGTCGTGAAATTTGGTGTGTAAATTCCTCTGACAACGTAGAGGTGCAATCTAAATGCATTTTTCGAAATTTGAAATTATAAATGGTGATAGGAACAGAAAGGGATAAAAATTGTATCAACTAAAGTATTGTAGCTAGGATCATGAAATTCGTCGTGTACATTCCTCCGGCCACGTAGACCACGCAGCATAAACGGATTTTTTGGAATTCGTACTTTTAAGGAGTGAGCGAGACAAAGAGAGATACAAATGGTACCAACTAAAATATTGCAGCCAGAATCGTGAAATTTGATATGTAAATTCCTCTGACCACGTAGAAGTGTAGCAAAATTGGATTTTTCGAAATTTGTACTTTAAAGGGGTGCGCGGTGAAAAGGGATAAAAATAGTAACAATTTAAGTATAGTCGTGAAATTTGGTGGGTAAATTCCTCTCACAGAAGCGCAATCTAAATAGGATATTTGAAATTTGTACTTATAAGGGGCGAGCGGGACAAAGAGGGATACAAATGGTACCAACTAAAGTATTGTAGCTAGGATCGTGAAATTCGGTGTATACATTCCGACCACGTAGACGTGCAACATAAATGGATTTTTTCAAAATTTGTACTTATAAGGGGGTGAGCGATACAAAAAGGGATAAAAATTGCTGCTTTAGTCGTGAAGTTTGGTGTGTAAATTCCCCTAACAACGTAGAAGTGCAATCAAAATTGATTTTTCGAAATTTGTACTTTTAAGGGGTGCGTGGAACAGAAAGGGATACAAATAATACCAATTTAAGTATTGCAGCTATAGTCGTGAAATTTGGTATGTAAAATCCACTGACAACGTAGAAGCGCAATCTATATTTTTTATATTTTTTCTATATTTTTTCTATATTTTCTATATTTTTTTGAAATTTGTACTTTTGAGGGGTTAGCGGAACAAAAAGGGATACAAATGGTACCAACTAAAGTATTACAACTATAATCGTGAAATTTGATATGAGTCATTCCATGTCAAGCGGTACGGTTTTTGACCTCGATAGCTGCGATTGTTTTGAAAGTTTGTGTATGTATTCTTCTCATAAAAATATTGTATACGTATTTTTTGGAAAAAATTGAATATTTTTTCGCGAGTTATGGCCAATTTAACAGTGAAAAATGCTACTTTTTCAATCGCCTGTAACTCCTGAAATACTTTACCGATTTTAATGTGTTATACCTTGTTTTGAAGGTAATTTCAATTACTTTTAAAATAAATGATGAATGATTTGTTTAAGGTTTTTGCAATTTTATTTTTTTTTTCGAAATGATTACACCAATCCATTTTGTTGAAATTTTAAAGTAGTGTGCTTAGGACTATTTTGAAGCGACTGTGCGAGTTTGAAAGTGGTGAAATGATGGCTTCTATTTTTTACGATTTTTTCATCCAGAATTACAGTGAAAAGTCATCAAAATTATAATTTTTCATTAGTTCATAAACATAAAAACAAAGTAAATGTTACCTATACTGAGTTTTCAAAATGTGTACTTTTTGTGTGTACTGCATCTACACAACATGCGGTTGTAATTATTTGTTCGAATCCGGGTAGAACATGATAAAAATGAGACATACAAAGGGAGTTCAGCGAAAATAGTGCGACAAACACATTCCTTTGACTGTGTATGAGTGCTGTCTAATAAGAGGTTTCGAAATTACTATTTTATATTTATCTATATCCACCCAAAGAAATTCAATAAATACTATCTAAAAATAGAGATGGATAAAACGGATAAGAAATGAGTGGCTTTTTCGAGTGCGAAGCATTTCATATTCGACATTTTGAAAAGTTTTTTCAGTTCCTTACCAATGATCTGATCTCAATTTAGTTATGAATTGATGCCATTGAATCAATTTCGTTTGCCATCAGCCATATTATCCAGATATTATTAAAAATAATTCCGGTAAAGCTAATTTTGGTTTAAGTCAAAATTTTCGACCGGAAAAAAAGGCGGATTATTGCTTTTATTTGTTGCAGCACATAGTTGACGAGGCACTCAACAAAAAAACTGTTCTAAATTCCTGTAAAAGTGGACTAAAATTAAGGATATTCGTATTTCTATCCACTGGTATTGTGGGATTGCGGCGCACAGTGGAATATGTTCAAACAAGCTGCGGCAAAATTAGAAGGAATAGAAGTATAACCTTGAAATTTCGCACACATCCCTTATATCCACAAATAAAATCAAAACCATTTTTTTGTTTAAATCCACCGACAGCCTCCCATGTAAGTTAAAATGAAAAAAACGTTATAAATTTCTTATTTAAACATATATTTTTGTACAAATCATTACCAGTGATTTCATTTCAGTACGCAATTAAATGAAAATTGTCGATGCCACGGCCAATGCCCAAATAAAAAAATTATTTTATTTTTTAATCGATGACAAACGGCTATTATAACTTTATAAATAACTTAAGATTAATATCGGCCCAATATTTATATGCGCTCGCATGCCATAACACCTTACATCCCTAAAGTATGCTTTAAATAAATTTACCAAAATGCATTAACAGAGAACAACGTAGAAAGTATTGCTTCATTTTTGGATTAGAAGGTTTTACCATTTCAGTAATTAAATCAGTGTTGACAGCTATAAGAAGAATATTATTTTTAAAATGAATAAATAAGACAATAATTTAACAATATTTGTAAATGCCGAGTTATCGGTCGGCCTCGCGAATATAGTTTTATACTGTAGAAAGTTAACAATACTAAATAACTGAAATCTTCAGTTAAACCACTTTCTGAAAAGGAAGACAAAAATGAAATTACACGTTTTGAAACGCAATAGAACACCTCAAGAGCTCCTATTTTCTTCGAACTAAACGAAATTTAAATACGATACATGGTTTTCGAGATACATCCTAATAAACTAACCTCTATTATGATGACATTTTTAACTATTTTAACATTTAGAAACTTTAAATGCATCCAGAGCTTAAGTTAGCCGCGATATAGGCGAAATATTTTAGATAATGATAATATGAATGTTCTTTGCAAAATTCAATCAGTAAAGTTGAGATTTGGACGCATGAAATTTGGGAGTTTTTGCCGCTGATAATACACCGAACGACCTTCCATGTTGTAGGGAATTCTTAAAATTCATTCCGACCACACCTAATGTCCTTTCTATTTGTCTAATAGCAAAAACACGTAATATAGGAAATGACTCTAGTTGTCCTTATGCCTTCAGTTAATTTATGGTAGAATTCCATTGAGATCACGGCAACCTAGGGTCAAACCCAACCAAAACGATACAATACAAAGTGTTGCAACATTAATTTCCATTAAATTTTGTTCATTTGTTAAAACTTCATTACAAGGAAAGGGGGAAAAAGGATATTTTTATGTTAAAAGAGGACATTAACTGAACATTGGTGTCATAAAATATCCCCTTACAGACACAAGCACACAAATACACACTCATGAATATACAAACACAATGTTTGTTTGTAAAGCGGTTATGCGATTTTATACATGGATGTGTGTGTTAAGTCACACACACAACCATTAAAAATGAGTGTAACAGTGTGTGTGTGAAGAAACAGAAAAAAGAATTGCAATCAATTAATTGCCATGGAATTCAGACACACACTGATGGTGGTGGCATCATGGATCAGGCCTCACTTACCATGGCCGCGGTGGCATGCCATGAATGAACAAGCGACTGTCTGCGCGCGAACGAATGAATGAACGGATAAATGAAATAATGAATGAATGAAGGCTTGGCATGTGTGTGTGTGTGTGCGAGCGTGAATCTCTTCAAAGGGTTGATCAACGGACTGAACGCAGTGAAAATGGCAAATGATTTCATTGCAGTCCGTTTAATTGTTGCAATTCATCTTGGTTAAAAAGTGTTTAATACATCGCCCATCGTATAATGAATGCATGCGTAAGTATTCTTGTGTGTGTGCGGTGTGAGTGTGTGTGCCGTGTTAATCTTGCCACAATGTCAGTGTCAGCTACGACATCTCTCCTGACTGCATTTCACCACTTAACAATATGTTTAAGAGTGGTAATGGATCGTTGTAAGCGTTTTAAGGAATGCACTATGGGCCGGAATTACAGAATTGGGGAGAACATTGAAATGCTATTTATTGCACAGTGACCAAAAGTCGATATATTTGATGTTGTTCAGTGGTTTGATTAACACATCAAATAAAACATTGATTTCCAAGCAATAACAGAGCATCCGTAGAAGCGTAAAAGATATGCGTTTGGTGATCTGGATGATGTGGATTTAACAGTCTTAGTTAAAAATTTATTAAAAGTTACTCCTACCTCTCTGTCTGTTATCCAGGCCATCGAAATTGAACCGCTTTTCGCCAAATAAAAATTATCATTTTCCAATCGTAGGGTTTTTGACCTTGAAGCTCAGTACATTATATCTGATCAGGGTTGTCAGATTATTGTACCTCTATCGCCAAATCAATTGTCAGAAATCGCCAAATTTAAACAACTTCAGTTTTTGTTAAATAATCGACAAATTCCATTTTATAATTAGTTCTTGTAAAAATGTATAGAACTCAGATATAATATTTGGATTGAATATTTTCAACATTTCATGATCAAAAATTAAAACATATTTTATTGGTATTTATTATTGTTGTTTGTATGTATAGTTAGTCTGTTATAAAAGTTAAAACTGTTCTTATACCGTAACCTAGTTTAGGCAATACATAATGCAGAATACACTTTCAAGGCAGGGATTAAAAAACATTAAAACACTAAAACATTAACATTAAAAAATATACTTTTTCTCCTTTATGAAGCAGTTTCTAATATTAAGTTGATCTATTTCTTTCGTTCCCATGGACTATTGTTTTCTGAATTTTATTTCAGGTATTTTGAATGGAACGAAAAAGAAAAAATCTCAATAAAAGCATACGAATGCATTTTGAAAAACCTTTTTTGTAGAAAAGTCAATGCATACATTCGTTCAAAAAATGTGTGTTTAAGGTCGTCTATATTTATTGCAATTTTTTTAATTTTTTCTCAATTCTAAAATGTACATATTTTGCTTATACTCGACGGGAATACGCCTATTTTTACTTTTTAAGAAAACCACAAAAGATAACAAAATGCAATTATCTTTAAAATAAACCTTCATTCTTTGAATTGTACCTACCTATTTTATAAAGGGCAGTTATCCTACTAGGTTGCAAAGGATTCTGAAATGGTAGTTCAAAAAGTGTTCGGTTTGACATGCACGCTTAGAAATTGTAATATATTTCTCTACAAAGTAACGCCAATATAATAAAATCGGAGAACAGATTTAAAATTTTCTAAAATTAGCCAAAAAATCTCCAACTATTTTATAAATCGCCATGTCGCCAAATCGAAAATAAAGTCGCCAAACATATTTAAAATTCGCCAAGTCTGGCGAGAAATCGCCATATCTGACAACCCTGTTTTCTGAAAGTTTCTTTAGGGACTTATACGTTTTTACAATATTGTGGATTGTAAAACCGATAAGAAACTGAAAATCGGTTTATAACACTCTGTGTAATTTTTTAAGTCATGGGAATATAACCATATACGGACACAACTACGTAATAAAAGACCAAAAAATACCCGTGTCTCACAGTTTTAGCCAAAGTCATTTTTTATGGGTCCCTAAAGATTTGGGACCTCGGTGTCATTTTTGCAAAAAAGTGTTCATTTTCTCAGACTCATATCTTGCAAACCGTTTGTAATTTTGATTTACTCTCTGAGGCAAAGCTGTAGCTCTTGTCAGAAAGAAAAGAAAAATTGTGAACATATAAAATCAAAAAAACTTCATCTTCACAATTCCGTCGTAGGCTAGAGCTGCAAAACAATCGATAGTCGTCCCATTCGATAGTTTTGAGGACAACTATCGATAGTATCGGTACTATCGGATAAATTCTAGATTTTTTTTTAAATTTTTTTGTCAAACGTATTTATTAATTAAAAATCAAAATTTATTCAAATTAATTAAAAAGCAAAACAATTGCAATAAACTAATGACTTAGTTCCAAGGATATCACTATTTTGATAAAACTTTCATATCAAAATTTGTTAGTCTTAGGTAAGCCAATAAAACTATGGATCCAGTGTTTCTGAACATCCTTTCAGGTATGTTAATAATACCACCCTGTTTTAAAATAAAAAGGCATTAATTAGAGTTAACATTTCTTAATCTGTTGTGTGTTTTCTTACATGAATTTTTCGATTTTTTTTTTTTGATAGAATAAAACTATCGATAGCAGCTTAAAAATAAAACTATCGATACTATAGATAGTACTATCGATAGTACTATCGATAGTACTATCGATTGTTTTGCAGGTCTATCGTAGGCTGTAGTGTGTGTAGGTAGCGTATACGTGCTGTTGATTGAGGATAATATCACTCATACGCACTGTAGTCGGACTGACCATTAACAGAAATAGTCCTGCAAGATTTATTTTTCCTACCTAAACGGTGTTATGAACCATTGCTAGGAAGTTCATATGTTTAAGAAAGTTGTTTATTGAGATCGTAGGTACATTTTTGTAGTTGATTGTTACCTTGAATTTTGAACTGTTTGCTATCTATGGACCTGAACAGGGGAAAAGGTTAAAAATGGAATTTTTAAAGTTGTTTTTTTACTTTATTTAAAAACATTTCTTTGGATCTAATAAAAAATTCTTACAATTGAGTGAATTCGTACTTATGTGGTTTTAAGTAAGAATAAAACTCAGAAATTTTTTGTATGGAACAAATTTCATTTGGGAAATTTTAACATAAAAATGGGTTTTTCATAAGATTAAGTTAATATGTTTACTGAAATTTATGTCGAGTTCTTCATACATTTAAGTATTAATGAACTTATGAAAAAATCATCTAAAATTGAATATTATTATATTCTTGAATATTAATCTAAGAAGCAATTCTCGTTCGTTTGCAGAGACTGATTTCTTAAATCTCAAGTATTGAGAAATATTTCATGATATCATTATACCCTCACTCTACAGAGTAGGAGGGTATATTTCATTTGGGACAGAAAAAAGTGTAATGCATTGAAGGAGTAACCGTTTCACGACTTTTTAAGGTGTTTGAGTCATGTCCGTCCGTCTGTCTGGCTGGCTGGTGTACACGATAACTCTCGAAAGGAGTTAAGGAATCGATTCAAACTTTGCACATTGTAATATTTTTCCCATATAAATATGGGCCACACAAATGGCCCATATTTATATGTTAAACTAAAACCAATGTAACTTCTATACGGATATTCGGAATCAGCTATATTTTGGTATATGATAAAGTTGTTATAATTAAATTAAGTCTACTAAATATGATGGGTTTTGCCACGCCCCTTCCAGTACCTACCACACAAATCACGCAAAACTATGTAAAATTAAAGCTTTTATAACTTCTATACTGATGATCAGAATACTCTGAAATTTGATATTTGGCAATGCTTTTTTAGTGGTTATATTCGGATGGAATATGAGCGAAAATGCCACAGCCCTTCTGGTATCTCCCACACAAAGTGGCATAAACTTAGGTTACAATAAAACCGACATACCATTCATACGGGTAGTGATAATCATTTGAAATTTGGTTTTTTCAAAATGTTTAAATAATCGTTTTAAACCTAAAAAAATATTTACGCTTTAGCCACGCCCCTTCTTGTACCTTCCACACAATTATCGCTATCCTAGGTAATATTAAATCCTTTATAACTTCTATACTGGTGCATGGACTCAACTTGATATTTGATCATGTTTTTACAATTGTTTATAAATGTGTAAACTTCCACACAATTATCCTGCCCTACATAAATTTGTATTCCTTATAACTTTCGTATATATGTTCTCTGAGAGTGAGGGTATATAAATCGGTTTAGCCTTCTTACTTGTTTTTTGTATCAGTTTTGCATACTCTGAAGCAAAACCATTTGTTTGATTTTTTAGTTAAATTTAACTTATTTTAAGCAAAATAGTGTAATATTGTTTTCCCCAAAACTCTTACCCACAACAACTAAGTTGATTGTTGGTTCAACCAAATATTTCAAAAGATACATTCATGATGACATTGTCTCCGCACACAAGCACACACACTATTCTTCTTGACACCACATATGGCCTCTATACATACATATGGTATGTATGAATGCACATCTAATAAAGATTGTTATTATTAAATTAATTTAGACAGAATGTTCTAATTCATTCTATTAATCAAATGCTTATCGAGTATTCATCGATCCTTGTGTGATATGAATGCAACACAACAACAAAAACAGTAACAATAACAGCAGCAACAATCAATTTCTAAGAATTGCTCATTTGCGGGCATCTCTTCGAATGCAGACCAATATTTAATTGGATTTGTTGCATAATTACAAAATCCTTCTTTTACACATGGACGGACACATTCAAGCACTTATACAGAGAGACAGATAGACCGACATACAGACAGACAATTAGCATAAATTAATCAAATAGAATTTGTATTACATTTAGTAGTAAAATTGATAAAATGAACATTTCTACAAAAATATTTAGATATTTATTTATTTATTATATGAAGGCAAACATCTTTATGCCGATAAACCACAATGATGGATGAAGAGTACAGTGCTTTGCAATACAGTGTCATTGCAAACAAAAGATGCATGTTGTAATGTAAATAAATTTACATTCAAAAGGTCTTGTGCCAGGACAACATCCCACTACAAATCAAGACAGAAAAAAATAAAAATTATCAATAAACAAGTAAGGAAAGGCAAAAGTTGGACGGAGCCGACTATATGATGTATCCGAATACAATTCAATTCGGTAAAAAAGTGAAAACGGGAAGGATTTTTGTATGTTTCCCAGTTATAAAATAATATTTATATCGGGGCTATATCCAAACAATAGCTTCAAAATAGGTTCTTCCATTTCAAGTATGACGTGTTATGCACAATTTGAAGAAATTCGGTGAAAATACGTGGTTTCTGTGGCGGAAAAAGTCAAGGCGGCTGCGAAATTTGTATGGAAGCTATATATAAATCTGAACCGTTCTGTCCCATTTTCACCATGTGTGCTTGTAGTTGAAATATAAGGTATTTTGCAAGATTTGAAGAAAATATGTTAAAATATTTGGTTTCTGGAGCGGAAAAAGTCAAATTGGGAGCGAAATTCGTATGGGAGCTATAGGGTGTTTTTTTATTGAGGTATAGAACTTCGAATTGAAATAAAACACAAGAAAATATTTTTAATGTCCATCAATTTGGCTTTATTGGAAGGATAATTTTATGCCATTAATGTTTAAATATGATTTCGGGCATGTGGCCGCCGCGGCTGGCTCGAATATAGCCAATTCTACAGGTCCAATTTTCAACCACTTTCTCCAATTGCTGTGCACGGTGGCGAATCGATTCATTCGGGTCCTCTTCAACACTTTGCTCTACAGCGGCAATTGTTTCTTCGGTGCGCACTGTTCGACGTCTCTGCGGATGCGTATTATCACATAGAGTAAACGTAGTGCGAAAACGCTCCATGGTTAACCGAATTAATTGCTCTGATGGACGATTATGTCGACCATAAAATGGTGAACTTCGCGAACTGAACCATTACTTTCGAAATAAATTTGCACGATTTGCAAGCGTTGTTCTTTTGTCAACCTGTTCATGTTGAAATGGCAAACCAAACTAAATATTAATCACTTGACAGCTGACAAAATGGCCGCCAGTTAAAAAAGTGATGCCAACTTAAAGTTCTATACCCCAATAAAAAACACCCTTTACAATTAAATTAATTATGAATAGAACTTGTCTTCGTTCATGTGGCCACCGCGGGCACTTCGGCAGCGGTCGATTTGTTGGTCCCTATTTTCGATGAATCGTTCACACATTTCGGCCGTAACGGACCCTATTTCGCGTTCAAAGTTGGCTCTGAGTTCTTCCAACGTCATCGTCTTGTTGGCACAGACCAATGATTGACGTAGACCCAAAGAAAAAAGTCTAGAGGCGTTAAATCACACGAACTAGGCGGCCAATTGAAATAATACGCTCATTAAACATACTCTTCAATAAATCAATTGTAACATGTGCTGATGAAACAACGCGATATTTTCGTCACTTCGACCAACCCGTTGTCTCACTGGCACGGCAGCAGAATGAATATGTAGACTCAAATTTTTGCACTAAACTTGTTATTGATTGTCTACTAGGGCGGATTTTATATATATATATATATATATAAACTGACGACTATATAAACAGTAAGGCCCGAAATTTTCCGTCTATTTTTCAATACATCAGTATTAACATTTGAAATTATAACAATTTTATACAAAATTGCTTATTATTGTTTATTAAAAATGGGACCAAAATTTTCAAACTCTTTTTTTACAAAAATGAGCGCTGCGTTGTCACTATGAAAAAATACAACAAAATACTCAAGAATTCCAACAACATGCAACATATAAAAATTAATTGGAAATACATGATTTTTAGGGTTTAGCACCCAGATGGCTTAACCAAGGAACGAAATAGTTTGCAAATTATCATTTAACAATCCAAACTTTATGGCCATGAGGTGACTGGAAATGATTTGCTTATTTGTATGGTCCGCGAAGATAACCTAAAATATATTTTCTAACAGAGTTTTTGGTATTAAGATGTCTTAGAGCTTTATTATTGATCAGAACCCATCCTAACGTGGAAAACAGATCCTATTTGAAGAAAATTAATAGGTAAATGTATAAGTTTTGCTTTTTTCTTCTTTTTATTGGGTATTTTCAATCAATCTGTGTCTAAACCATTGTTCCATCTGTAAAATTATAATTATTTAACGTGCAATAATATTCACAAAATTATAATACAAATAGATATTAAAAAATTGTATATTTTGGTTACAAAGTAGTCGAGTATGAGTTTATATTGTTTTTTTATTTTATTTTTTATTCGATATTTCGATCCTCATCGAGGATCATCTTCAGGAATTCTACAAACATAATATTATTTTATAAAATATGTACTTAGTATGTTTTAAAATAAAATTATGTTTGTAAATGGTGATTTTTAAAAGCTATGGGATAGTTTTTCAAAAAAAAAAAAACACATAAAATTCAGAAAAATGCATGAAATCTTTATTTGAATCGATAGTAGGGTCCATATAATTTAATGTTTCAAGATTATTTCATGCAAATGTTGACCTTGAGTGCGCCTCAAATGGTCCATATGCTTAGTCCAATTTTGGGATTTCCACGTTTTTGAGTAACAGAGGTCCACTTGCTGCGAACGACGACGAATCGATAATTGAAGGTCATCATTAACACTGACCGATACAGCTGCCATATTTTCTTCAGTTCGCACTCTACGTAAGCGTGTTGGTGGTTTAATGTCCAACAATGTAAATTTGGTGCGAACTTTAGTCACAATAGCCCGAATAGCCGCTTCAGTGGGTCGATTAAACTGACCATAAAATGGAAGAAGCGCGCGATGAACTTTCTTAACAGAGCACGCATTTTGATAATAAAATTCAATAATTTGCAATCGTTGTTCGTTTGAAAGACTATTCATGGTTAAATTATAGACCAAACTGAAGATGTTTGACAGTGAAACAAAACACGAAACGTGCGTCAGCTGTTTAAACCAGTGTTGCCAAAAAGATAATAACTAAAAAATCACCCTTTAGTTTGATTGGTACTAGTTTTATCTCGTTTCACCCCCTGAAATTATGAATCACTTTATGGTGCGCGCTCATCTTCTAAAAGGATTGAACTTGCCAAATATCAAAAATTTTTCTTAAATGCTCGAAATATTAGGGTATTTTTAGTCCTTGTGAGGGAACTTTTTTCCCTTTAGACCGAATTCGCCCAGTTGCAAGCCCAACCGATCTGCGACTATAAGACGCATTTATGGAAAATTTGAACCTCCTAGCTTTAATCGGTTAGATGCTAGCGTTCTTTCAACAATCGGACGGGCATGGCTAGTTCGTCTTACAATTTTATGACGATCAAAGAGTCTCAGATCGATATTTCAAGGAATGATAAACCCCATTCTGTGGTGGAGGGTATACAAGTGTTATCCATAAATAATTTCAATATTTATATAAATATTATTTGCGTGCTTAGGACACCAACATACATCAACATTTTTTTATACACAGTCCTTCAACAAAATGACTGCAAAATAGTGTAATATTGTTTTCTTACCCCCAACAACTGAGTTGATTGTTGTTTCAACCAAATATTTCAAAAGATACATTCATGATGACATTGTCTCCACACACAAGCACTCACACTATTCTTCTTGACACCTCATGTGGTCCAAATACATATGGCCTCTATACATACATATGGTATGTATGAATGCACATCTAATAAAGATTGTTATTATTAAATTAATTTAGGCAGAATGTTCTAATTCTTTCTATTAATCAAATGCTTATCGAGTATTCATCGATCCTTGTGTGATATGAATGCAACACAACAACAAAAACAGTAACAATAACAGCAGCAACAATCAATTTCTAGGAATTGCTCATTTGCGGGCATCTCTTCGAATGCAGACCAATATTTAATTGGATTTGTTGCATAATTACAAAATCCTTCTTTTACACATGGACGGACACATTCAACCACTTATACAGAGAGACAGATAGACAGACAGACAATTAGCATAAATTAATCAAATAGAATTTGTATTACATTTAGTAGTAAAATTAATAAAATGAACATTTCTACAAAAATATTTAGATATTTATTTATTTATTATATGAAGGCAAACATCTTTATGCCGATAAACCACAATGATAGATGAAGAGTACAGTGCTTTGCAATACAGTGGCATTTCATAAAAAAGATGTATGTTGTAATGTAAATTTGCGTTCTATAAAATATAGATTCAAAAAGATCTTGAGCCAGGACAATATCCCATCCAATTTAAATATTTATTCCAGGCCGAAATAAAACAAAGGAAAAATACAAAAATTATCCATAAAAATTGTGGGTTGATTTTATGAATCAGTATGCCTCAATTCACACAGAAAAGAATTTAGCTCTCGGTTTTATGGCTCTCAGATGCCTATTTTGGAAGTCAGCATTTTATTATTACTATCCCTTGAAACTGACTGTACCAAGATATTTTTGGATCTCAGTCAACACAAATGTAGTTTGCTAAACGAATGTTTGTTCTGCATAATCTAATGACGCAACAACAATACACACATTCATACATATGTATATACAAATATCTTTAAGGTATTGTTATTAATTAAGAAATTTAGATAATTTCTATCGTAGCCAACAAACGCAAACATGTGAAATCTACTCGTAGCAGAAATGTGAAGTTTACCAAAAGTATTAACACCATTCTCCGAAAATAAATATTAGAAGCAGCCGTTCGTACATTGTTGCAATCCACATCCACATCGTCATATTCGTCCTTGTCCTCATCCTTGCTGGACATGTTGATGCTGATGATGGTGCTGATAGTGTCTGTTACGTTGCTCCAAAATCCTCATTGAATTTATGTGTAAACATTTATTTACGAAATGTACTCTCAGACTACTCTGACCAAACATTCCATTTGATACAAAACAATTGAGGTTTTGAACAATTTTCCAAATCAGATTTCAGATTTATATGTATGTATGTATATGCAGTAAACGTAAAACTTATTGTTGTCATTCGATAATGATGATAACATCTTACTTGGTGTGACCCAGCAAACATTTTAGAAAATAGTGAATAAGATATATTACAAAAATGTGTTTAGATACAGGGTGACAGCTGAACAGAACTGCGCCGAAAGTGAATCCCTTTCAACATTGTCTGGTTTCAACAGGATGGTGCAACTTGTCATATAACCAGTCCTATTACGACATAATTGAAGATATCAAATGAACTAAGATAAAATAATTTATTTGATTTGAACTGGGATATTGTCCTGCCTAAAGACCATTTTGCATCATGCAAATTTATTTACAAATGACGATTTTTTGAAATATGTATTATCTTTTTTTTAAATTCTAGTAAAAAATTATTGGAATGAAAATTTTTTCATTAGTTCATTAACACATTTTTTTTTATTTTTTACATTTTTTTGTATTGTGTGAAAATGTATTTTCTCATTAACAACTTATATATATTCTAATATTTTATTTGTTTTGAACTGAGATATATTGTCCTGCATCTATATTGTATAAATTGAATTAATAAACTAATGAAGAAATTATCCTTCTGATGATTTTTCATTTAAATATTGGTTGATTTTGCAAAAAGTATTTCGGAAAAAATCGTAAAAAATAGAACGCACCACTACAAAATCACACAGTCGCTAAAAGGCAAGGAATACTACTTTAAAATTAAAAAAAATCAATTAATCTAATCATTTCGAAAATCAAAATAAAAAACCGTCGGGTTTTTTAAAATTGAGATTTTTGGAAAATCGGGAAACTCCGGTTTTTTATTTCGGTCTCAACCGGTTGTTCATAGTGCAACGAATCCTCTTTTGCGGTGCGAATTTTGTATAATACGCCACTTTTAATATTATCGCACAGAACGGTTTTTATTAGAGACAGCAAATTAACTAAAAAAAACATTACAAACACAGCAAAACCATGAGTTTAAAATGGCCCATACATTTCTTATGGGCAGAAGAAAACACGACACGTTGACCAATTGTTGTGGATGACGATCAGCCATCCAGCGTATTTGGAAGGAAATTGACGAATTGATTATTTTTAGAGTTGTTTAAATGCGACAAACGGTTTGACCCAATGAAGATTTATTTTGCATATCATCACTAAATAGACCAGCAGTACTCGTCCTTGTAGGTAATACGACTTTTATCTTAGGTCAAAGTTCACTGGTTCAAAGCTGGTACTATTGGAGTTTTTGTGAGGAGATAGCTTCGTTAATGGAACACGTATTGATATCGTTGGTATCGTCTGAAATGCGAAAAGTGAGAGGTCCTTGTATTTCAAGTAGTAAACAAATTTATTATGAAAAAATTGTCAAACAAGCTAATTCAGACATGAATGTTTGGAGTTAATTTCGAAAGATTTCAGTGCGCTGAATCTGATTATGATATGTCCTATCCTAAAGAACGGGTATGCGCAGTGAGCGAACAAATGGTCAAAGTTTTGTGGAATTACCCTATAATGAATAATTTCCCCCATTTGTCAATCTTTCAATAAAAACACGAAAAACACCGGCCCGACCGGGTTTTTCTTAAAAAGAAAACCGGGCAACCGGGTTTTTTGAAATCACCGAAAACCGATAATGTAAAAAAACCGGGTACTAATACTAATTTCACCACTAAAAATTGGGCATAATTCAGGAAGAATGGTTTCTATTTTTTTTTTTCAAAATACGTATAAAATATTTTTATGAGAAGAATACATACACCAATTTTCAAAACAATCTAATCTATCGAAGTCAAAAATCGTACCGCTTAGCATGGAATGACTCCTAGTCTTTATGCATTTTTATATATGTATGTATGTATATTAAGGGTGGGATAGTATTTAGAATCGGACAGGGAAAATGCCTATATTTTTTCGGAATTTTTAAGTTGGTGTTTTCATAGTGCAAAATACAAAAGAAGAAGAAAAATCAGAAATACACAAAATTGTTGTCAATAGCCAAGAACGCTGGAGAAAAGTACTTGCAATTACCTTTAAAATAAGCCATCATTCTTTGAATTGTGTCCAGGCGTTTTTTCACTACACCATTTTCAATGTTCATACCTAGGCACGTTTTTCTTGATTTTCGCAATTTTCAACTGCAATATTATGACTAGCAGTACCCGCTGCTTCGCACGCGAAAATACCAGTTATTTGTTAATTTTATCCGCCTCTGTTATTTATTTATTTATCTATTTATTTAATTTTCTTTTGGTGGATATAGATAAATCTAAAATAGTAATTTGGAAACATACTATTATATAGCACTCACACACAGTCAAAGTAATATGCACTATTTTAGCTGAACTCCTTCGTATGTATAATTTTTATTATTTTCTACCAAGTTTTGAACAAAAATTACCACCATTTATATCCTCGATCTCATGTTTCTAGATGCAGCCAGCTACTTTATAACTTTTGCACCTCTTTCCCAAAAAGTACACATTTTGAAAAACCATTTTAGGTAACATGTGTTTTTGCTTCCCCCCAAAAATATGTACTTTATTTGGTAACACATTTATTTCTTGTCGGGACGCATCGTTGTATTAAGTACAAATTTTGATATATCCATTTATGTTCCGCGTTTAAGTAATTAAAGGACTGTACACAATTTTTATCCCTTTTCGTCCCGCGCATCACTTAAAAGTAAAAATTTCGAAAGTCCAATTTTACTGCGCTTCTACGTGGTCAGAGGAATTTACATACTAAATCAAGAAATCCATTTATGTTGCAAGTGTACGTTGTCAGAGGAATTTACACTCCAAGTTTCTCGACTATAGCTGCAATACTTTAGTTGGTACCATTATTATCCCTTTTTGTCCCGCTCACATCCTATAAGTACAAATTTAAAAAAAAAATCCATTTACATTGCGCTTCTACGTTGTCAGGGAATTTAAACTCCAAATTTCGCAACTCTAACTGCACTATTTTAGTTGGTACTATTTTTATCCCGCTCACCGTTTATAAGTACAAATTTCGAAAATTAAAAGTACAAATTTCGAAAAATTCCAATTTGTTGCTCGTCTGCATGGTCATAGCAAGGAACACACCAAATTTCATGTTTCGCTACTACAGTTTGGTCAGGACGAAGGTTCGATGTTTATCCCTTTTTGTCCCATTTTACCCCCTAAAAGTACGAATTTCGTAAAACCCTTTGTTAGTCGACGTCTGCGTCATATTTGGGAACTACCCTGAAAATTTCATGACCCTGGCTTCAGCCGTTTGGTCTGGGGTCTGGTCAATGATAAGTCAGTCAGTCAGTAACGCAACTCTTTTATATATATAGATAAAAAATCGTTTTTTTCGGTCTTCTACGAATCAAATATTTTATAATGTTTAGTTATCGTACAAAGTTTCAACGAAATCGGAAATGGTGATGTAAAAAAGGTGTTCGGTTTGACATGGAATGATCGATATGTAGACTCGTATAATAAATATAGTTTTTTAATTATAACCATTAGAGTCAAAATGGGGAAAATGGACTAAACGGCTGCAGCTAAAATCATGAAATTCGCTGAATACGTCGTTCTGACTTTTAGGGTATTAACGGGGTATATGGGATAAAATTGGTATCGACAGAATAAATGCAGTTAGATCTTTAGAGGATTCGTACGAAATATGGAAATATGTTTAGCCACGCCCAACTCTGTTCCGTCTCCAAACTAGCATTGGACAACATTAGAAGGAGTTGTCAGAATACAATGCAAAATTGGATTAAGATGCCCTGAATTTAGATATATATATATTTAGAAATATATATATTTTTATAGTACGGTTTTTTCGTAAACCGTTTATTGTTCTTTTTATTGAATCAATCTATGAAAAAGTAATATTAGGAAATATTTTTAGTAAGAAATACTTAAAATGGCTTTAAATTAAATAAATAAAAATGCAGTGAAAGAAGTAATTCATATTTGATTGTTGAGAGAAAGTAACAAATGTAATCTTAGACACTTTTTTAAAATTTAAAATGAAAAAGCATCGGAAAAAATCGGAATCAATTCAAAATCTACACATAGTAATATTTTTTGCAAACTTTGTTTAAGTTCGAAGTTGTGCGAAATTGCCAGGCCCTTTCTGGTACCTCCCACACAAGTGACCCATATTTCAATGTTAAATTATAACCAATAAAACTTCCATGCGGATATTCAGTTATTTTTTATAATATCAATAAATTTGTATAATTTCATTAAGTGTACAAAAATGAGGGTTTTAGCCATGCCCATTCTTGTACCTCCCACACAAATCACCCTAATCCACGTAAAATTAAAGATCTTAAAACTTCTGTACAGATGATCGGAATACTGCAAAATTTGATATTTGGTAATGTTTTTATAAAAGTTGTATTCATATGGAATACGGGCGATATTGCTACACCCGTTCCTCACACACAAAATATACGGGGCTAAGTAAAATTTAAATCCTTCCATACGCATGTTCTCTGAGAGTCGGTATAACCGACTGAAACTTACTTACTTGCTTATATACAAATCGCCCACTCTCTGGAGCCTAAAAAAACTAAATCTCAGAAAAATATTTGCAAATTTTGGGACATTACCTTTAAAACTATATAAACAAAAATAAATTCGAAGCAATTAAGTTTTCTGATTTTTGTTCATGACTCGGAGCAGTGTGCGCCCCCTCTAGTCCCTCCCACATAAATAACCCTAACCTACAATTACACTTAAGGCTTAAGTCGTTGTAATGTGGAATAATGTATTGACTTTACCAGTAACAGTTCCTCGTACGTTGAGTTTACCGTTCACATCTCATATTTTTCAGTTTACAAAATAAGTTTTTCCTTAAATTGATTTAGCGATATCTGAATATGATTTGTACTTCTAAAGGAAGAATCATTTTGGAGCAAGAAATAAATAGTTATTTAAACAAGAATTAAAAAAATCGATTGTTTAAAGTCTTGTTTAAATTTCATGGCTTATCTCGTGCAAGATTTATTTATCGAAAAAATCAAAATTTGTTTTCAAAGATTTTCAAAAAATTGTGGTATTCAGTATTTATCTCACACATATTTAAAAAATCTTTAGTTTACTGGGTTTAGCAAGTTCTAACAAGTGTTGACTTTAAGTTCATATCCTGGTGCCATGTTTCCAAACCACTTGGTCAACAGTGAATGTACACATACATACATCTGTCCATGGATGTAAGTATGTATGTATGCGTGTGAATTTTCTTCCAAAGTCGAATAATATGCCTTTTGACTCAATTGGATAGTTGAAACTTTAGAAGTTCGACTGCCAACCTAACAACTAACCTGCCAACCGGCAATTGCTTAACTTCCCTTTTGTGTCCATTGTATGTCCTTTGAAGGAAGGTAGTATATGTAAGTACACTTTGTGTATGTATGAGTCCATCGAGGAGTTTCTTGTTAGTTTTCCACTAGTTAAGAGCTTAATTTGTCTTATGGTCGTTCGGTCGGTCGGTCTTCTGGTGAAATTTGCTGTGGCTTTTAATTAAGCAAACAAACTTTCAAATATTTTTACACTTCAACAATGTCAATTGTTAACACCTGATTTTGGATATCCTTGTAAGGGCTTACAATCAACCATACACACACACACACACACACTATAGTGTGAAACTACGACTAATGATGTACATAATATAATGTTAGTGTGTGTGTGTGTGCGTTGTTTTTGTACATCACCCTATTAAAAGTTATATTCTTTATACTTGTTTAAAATATTATCTTTTCGATAAAAATGTTTACTCAGTGTTATCTCATTACAAAGGTTGGCAGGTTGTTAATTAAATTAGGGAGTTTGATGGTTTTTTCTTTTAAAAGATTTAAAGAATGGTTCAGTTATTATCTGAACGTCTAAACCTTTTTATATGGCTTTTCTGATTGCTCTGAAACGTGGACTTTTTTGCTCGGTTCATAAACAAGCGAGAATGGATTCCCATATATGTTCCTCGAAGGGATTGATTATTTTTTCCCTTGACATTGTATGCAATGTCACCCTAATATTGTCAATTCTCGACACGTTCTTCGTATAATTTGCATAAGGGGACATAACTGATTTGTTCGTTTGTTTTTTTTTTTTTGTTATCAAAATTAATACGCTCCGACACTAATGAATCATGAATCCACTGAATTTTCCGCGCATTTAAAATAAAAAAACACGAATTCATTGCAAGTGCAAATGTTCGACCCAAAACGCCATTAAATTCCAAGCACATTCTCGAGACGAGTATATTTACATGGCACATTCTAAATTTATTATCCCCTCTGATATGAAACACACACACATTTGCACATTTGGCACAGAAACCCCAACAAGACTGGAGTTGCAGTGCAAAACCACCCTTAGGGCTGAGCTGGGGAAAAAACCACTGTATCTCATTACAAAGAACATGTTTGGAACACATACGCAGACACACATACAGAGACGCGCAAGAACAACAACTTGATTTAATTATTTTAAATTTTAAGCAGATTTTCGCAAAATCCAGACGTGCGTTTATTGCAAAATCTCGTGATAAAAACAAACAAACAAGCAAATACACACACACATTCACGCGGCTACATACATACTTCCATGCAGACGTAAATTTGTTAAGGATATGTAAATGCAGTTAAAACTCCTGTTTTGCTCCAAAAAACAACTCACACAAACACAGTCGCGTACATGATAAAAATACGATGAACATGAATAAACTCCACTTGATGAACTGTCGCACAGTGTTTCCATGTGTGCAACAGGGACTAAAATACACTGTGCTTGAGATATTTTTTTTACTATTTTTATACCTCAGTTCTGAATTATCTGTCTTCAAGTCAACAGTTGCTCAAAACCTCTATTCCCCAAATCCTAAAACTACCAAGTCCTCCAGTGATTTAGTCCTCAATTCCACAAGTCATTAGTTCGCAGTGATCTCGGTGTTTCGACCTCTAGTCTTCAAGTCTGTCAGTCCTTAAGTATGCAAGTCTCATAAACCTCCATTCTTCTAGTCATCAAGTCCTCCAGTTCTCGAACTCTAAAGTCTGCACGTTCCCAAGACCTATAATCCTCAAGTTCTAATTCCCCAAGTTTCCGAATCTTCAAATATCCAAATCTCCAAATTTCCAAGTATCTAGTGCTGTAGTTCTGAATTCCTCTAGTCCTCAGTTCGCACTCCTCTTGGCCTCTATTCTTCAAGTCTGCAAATCCTATAATCATCCATTCTTCTAACCATAAATTCCTCTAGTTTCCCAACTCTAAAGTCTTCAAGTCACATAGTCATTAATACCTCTAATCAACAAGTCCTCAAGTTTTAATTTTTCAACGCTCCGAGTCTTCAGATCTCCAAATTTCCAAGTCCTCTAGTCCTCAATTCCACAAGTCCTCAGTTCGCAAAACTCTCGACCTTTAGTCTGCAAGACCTATAATCCTCCATTCTACTAGCCATCAATCATCAAGTTCTAATTCCTCAAGTCTCCGAGTTTTCAAATCTCTAAAGCTCCAAGTTCTCTAGTGCTTTAGTCCTCAATTCTACAAGTCATCCGTTCGAAGTCCTCTGACCTTTAGTTTTCATGTCTGACACTCCTCTAATCTCCAAGACCATTCTTCCAGCTATGAAGTCCTCCAGTCCTTCAGTTCTCCACGTCTCAAAATTTCCAAATCCTCAGTTCGCAGTACTCTGCACTTGTAGTCTGCATGTCCTATAATCCTCCATTCTTCTAGCCATCAATCTTCATGTTTTAATTCCTCAAGTCTCCTAGTCTTCAAATCTCCAAATTTCCAAGTCCTCTAGTGTTTTAGTTTGCAATTCCTCAAGTCTTCTGTTCCCTGTCCTCTCGATTTCCAGTTTTCAAGTCTTCAAGTATGACACTTCTCTAGTCTCCAAGTCCTACCGTCCTCCATTTTGCTAGCCATCAAGTCCTCCAGGTCTCCAACCCTCAAGTCACCAAGTTCCCTAGCCCCAAGACCACAAATCTTCTAGTTCTAAGTCCCCTTGTTCTTTAGTCATATAGCCCTCTAGTTCTCTAATCCTGTAGTCCTCAAGACCTTCAATCCGAAAGTCCTCTAGTTCTCCAGTCCTCTCAACCTCTAGTCATCAGTTGGTTGAATGGTCTAGTTCTCTGGTCGTCTAGGCCTCAAGTCTTCACTCCTCTAATCCTCTACTCCTCTACTCCTCTACTCCTCTACTCCTCTACTCCTCTACTCCTCTACTCCTCTACTCCTCTACTCCTCTACTCCTCTACTCCTCTACTCCTCTACTCCTCTACTCCTCTACTCCTCTACTCCTCTACTCCTCTACTCCTCTACTCCTCTACTCCTCTACTCCTCTACTCCTCTACTCCTCTACTCCTCTACTCCTCTACTCCTCTACTCCTCTACTCCTCTACTCCTCTACTCCTCTACTCCTCTACTCCTCTACTCCTCTACTCCTCTACTCCTCTACTCCTCTACTCCTCTACTCATCTACTCCTCTACTCCTCTACTCCTCTACTCCTCTACTCCTCTACTCCTCTACTCCTCTACTCCTCTACTCCTCTACTCCTCTACTCCTCTACTCCTCTACTCCTCTACTCCTCTACTCCTCTACTCCTCTACTCCTCTACTCCTCTACTCCTCTACTCCTCTACTCCTCTACTGCTCTACTCCTCTACTCCTCTACCCCTCTACTCCTTTACTTCTCTACTCCTCTAGTAATCTGGATCACGTAGACAGGATTTATTGACAATTTTCGAATGGGGTGGAGCGAATGGAGTAGATATTAAGACCCAGTACTCGTTGCTGTCTCACTAGCGATTCACTGATCCAATGGTGTCGTCGACTTCTATGAAAGGCTATGGAGCAATAAAGACATAAAGACTCATTCTGATGTTTGTTGGACAAAACAATATCTTCTCAATATCTCATGTGTTTAAACCCCAACAATAGCCGACGGAAGATTCATGGTTCTTCAAGAGAAGAGGAAACAGTTTTTGAAAGAATAATTTGTCAAAAATTAAAACAGAAAATAAAAAATATTTATTTTATTTCACACTCGCCTTTTCCAATTCTAGAACTCACTGAGTAGTGACTCCTGAAACTCCAAAACCTACTTTAATTATTTCAACGTTTTCCCTTTCGAACCACTGTGTCTTTTTCTGCAGAATGCATATGTATGTGTGTTTAGAACTGTGTTTTTTGTTTTATAATTTATTAACTTAATCAATTTTTTTGTGGGTGCGCAAAACAGGAGTCAAATTTAGAAGCATTTGAAAACTGAGATGAGCGTGAATTTGTTCTGGCAAAAAAAAATCCAACCGAAATAACGTGATTATTTTTAGACACACAGAGGGGATTCAGTCACAGACTGCCGCAGTCACTAATGCCGGCTGCTGCTTGGCTTTTGTTTAAGGAACTCCTCGTAAACGTACTAATACCCCAAACCATGCACACACAAGCAGTTGCACACCAACACCTTCAGACGTTTAAGCACACACACGCCAGTCCTTCATTGTGTCGTTGTTGGGCACACACAATACAAAGACACATAAATCATATTTGCATATGTATGCGTGTGAGTGCTTATAAAGTGTAAGTAAATCTGTCAATTAGGGTTTCAGCATTTACATGAGCTTTCACAACACTCACACATACACATATATTCCACTCCCACTAACACTCATCAAGAGCTACTCGTGAGGAGTCTTGGTGAAGAGGTTGTTGGAACATGTCTGGTGAAAGGGCAAATTTAGCTGTCGAAGGTGAGAGAGACGACAGCCAAATTTCACCGGAGTGGTGAATTATACCGACAAAAATTTGTCATAAACGTGTGAAAATGCTAGACATGAACGAGGTGGGTTTGATCATTCGGTTAAAGTTTCATCTTTCTTGTAAAGTAAATATGGTCACTGTGTAGAAATTTATGAAGTTATAAAAAATAAGTTAAAAAATATATTTATTTGGAAAATGCAATTTTACGGTTTCTTCTTTAGTTTTCGATTCGTGCGAGATCCCTTTTTTGGAATTTTTTTCTAGAGAAAAATAAACTTTTTTAAAATTTTTATATTTACTAAATTAAAGGAAATATTAAATAAATTAAATAATAATTTTTCAAGCTCGAGCTCAATAGAAAAAAAATATTTAAAATCGAATCGATAGATACATTATTATTATTTTTTAATTTTTATTTGGAAAAAATATTTTTGAATTTAATTAATTTTTGTAAATTCATATGAAAATATCACAAGAAAAAAACGTGTGTAGTCATTTATTCCAAACATAGTTTATTTATTTCAAACGCTCTACTTTTACCATTAAAGTTAAGGCATTTCCCACAAATGAAAACGTTTATCGTAAACGTAGTTTATTGATAAACATACATCGTTTGCGGCAAGCACACCGATAGTTTGTCATAAACGTTTCATGGCGTTTGGGATAAACTAATATCGTATAGCGACAAATGTTTGTGGTTAATGAATTTTTTCGTTCATCCTAACTATGTGAGATGTTCTGGAATATAGAAAAAAAAATATTGAAAAACACTTTCTTCATTAATCCATTTTACAGAGAATGCCACATATACAATTACAAAAATGAATTAATAAAATAAATCTACATGACTATAATATCGTAATGGTTGCTATTATTGTAGTTTTCAATTATTAAACTCCGCTATTGAAAAACAAGTAAGGAAAGGCTAAAGTCGGGCGGGGCCGACTCTATGGTACACTCCACTTTCTATCCGAATACAATACATTCGGTGAAAATGTGTAAATGTAAATGTGTGTGTTTGACAAAAAATGTTAAATCGTAAAGGACATTTGTATGGGGGTATATTGAAATCTGGAACGAAATAGGTGAAATATAATATGTATAGTTTGGCCAAAATTGGTTAAACATTTGGGAACAACATTTGTATTTGCACTATATCTAAATCTCAACCGATCTTAGCCACTTTCACCATAGGTTTTTTACTTGGATTATAAGCTGTCGTGCCAAATTTAAAGAAAATCGAGTACAATATGTGGTTTCTAAAGCGGCTAAAGTCAAATCGGGAGCTACATTTGTTTGGGGGCTATATCTAAATCTGAACCGATCTTACCCAATTTTTGCATAGGTGTTTCTAGTTGGATTATAAGATGTTGTGCCAAAGTTAAAGAAAATTGGATACAATATGTGGTTTCTAGAGCGGAAAATGTCAAATCGGGAGCGACATTTGTATGGGGGCTATATCTAAATCTAACCGATCTTACCCAATTTTTGCATAGGTTTTTATAGTTGGGTTATAAGATGTTGTGCCAAATTTAAAGATAATCGGGTACAATATGTGGTTTCTAGAGCGGAAAATGTCAAATCGGGAGCGACATTTGTATGGGGGCTATATCTAAATCTTAACCGATCTTACCCAATTTTTGCATAGGTGTTTATAGTTGGATTATAAGATGTTGTGTCAATTTTAAAGAAAATCGGGTACAATATGTGGTTTCTAGAGCGGAAAATGTCAAATCGGGAGCGACATTTCTATGGGAGCTATATCTAAATCTGAACCGATCTTACCCAATTTCTGCATAGGTGTTTATAGTCGGATTATAAGATGTTGTGTCAATTTTAAAGAAAATCGGGTGCAATATGTCGTTTCTAGAGCGGAAAATGTCAAATCGGGAGCGACATTTGTATGGGAGCTATATCTAAATCTGAACCGATCTTACCCGATTTTTGCATAGGTGTTTATAGTTGGATTATAAGATGTTGTGCCAAATTTAAAGAAAATCGAGTATAATATGTGGTTTCTAGAGCGGAAAATGTCAAATCGGGAGCGACATTTGTATGGGGGCTATATCTAAATCTGAACCGATTTGTCTCAAATTAAATAGCGTTCGTCCTTGATCCACAAAACTTACTTGTGCCAATTTTTGTTAAGATCGGACTATAATTGCGACCTGTAGTTTGATTACAACAATAGATGGACAGACAGACAGACGGACATTGCTAAATCGACTCAGAAAGTGATTCTAAGTTGATCGGTTTACTTAACAATGGGTCTATCCCGCTTCCTTTTGGGTGTTACAAACAAATGCACAAAGCCATAATACTCTCGTGGAGTGTATAATCACTATGTTTTACAGAAGTTTTGGTATAATTTTCTAATTAATATTTAATTCACTTAAAATATCTACAATGAGTGGACCACATCTAGTTATATTTGTTTCATCTGAGCACAGCTAAAATGAGAGATGTGATCTGTTTCATCAAATTGGCTGTAATAAATGAAATTGTAACGGTTTTGTTAAGGTATGGGGCCCATTGAACACCGTAAAATATCATTACACGGAAATGTTTACGAGATCATTCCATTTTTTCCGCTGAAACAAAAGTAATCACTCAATATAAACAACACAAGTTCATTTCCGTGCCTTCCGGTACCTTTCACAATTAATTATCTGTATTTCAGGTAAAATTAAATGCTTTATAACTATTTACAATTATAAGCAAATGTGTAAGCTGGGTCCAATTGGCATAATCTCCCACATCCGGGGCTAAGTAAAATGTTAATCCTTCGCATCTTTATTTTATTTTGGATTTTCATATTTAAGAAGATATATTGATTTCTAACTGATCTTGATCATAACTAATTTTATTTATATATTTCTGTTTCATTTTAGGTGAGTTCAACTTTTAAAAATTAAAATTCCCGAAAAGTGACCGGGCAAGTATACTTTCTAATAATGATATTATCAAGTTCTGGCAAAATGGAATGTAATAAATATTATTGCTGTCAGCGACCTAAAAATGTATTTTCTCGTGTGCACACTCAGAAAAATAGCATTCCTAAATTTGAGTAAAAACCCATATTCCAATTTAGTTCAACAATTTTACTCCAGTTCAGTAAAGATTTCCTTAAAAGTAGGAAAATTAACTAAGTATGAGTAAATTGTTCTTATTTCAAAGTCAATTACTAGAAATAGGGTAGTAAATTCACTTAAAAACAATTCATCGAATCTAATAAAAAATTCTTACAATTGAGTAAATTTATAGTTGTGTGGAATACAATTTCCATCGTTTTAAGTAAGAAAAATATTAAGAATATTTTGCATGAAAAAAATCCATTTAGAAAATTTTAACTAAAAAGTGAGCTTTTTCTTAAAATTAAGTTCATGCGTATACTGAAATTTGTGCCGAGTTCTTCATGCATTTACGAATTAAAGAACTTATAAAGAATCATCTGAAATTGTTTAGAAAATTCTAAACGAACGAGAATTGCTTCTTAATCTAAGAAGCAATTCTCGTTCGTTTGCAGAGCTTTTTTTCTGAAAGTAATTCAAGTATTTTTCTAAACAATCAATGCGAAGGTGCCTGTCGTGCCTTCGCAGCTATCATGGTGTAATACCTCAAGTCTTTATGGCAGAGGTATCATGAAACTTTTGAGAAATATTTCATGTTGCCATTTTTGTACTATTTTTGCATACTCTGAAGCAAAATCATTTGTTTGAACTTTTTACTTGAATTGAACACCTTTTTCCTCAGTTTAAGTAAAAATTTACTTAGATTTAGGAATTTTTCAGCAACATTTTACTTAGATTTAGTAAAAATGTACTTGGTTTGAGGAAAAACTTACTTTTCCTCAGTTTGAGTAAATTTTTACTTGGTTTGAGGAAAATTGAACTAGAATCAAGTTCAAAGCATGTACTACTTTCAAGGAAACGTTTGAACTTGATATGAGGAAATATTGCTTTAGCGTTATACGAAGTTCAATTTTCCTAAATTTTAGTTTATTTTAACTCATTATAGGGTTCACTTTTTTCTGAGTGCATTGGGGATATTTTAGGGATATTTTTTTACTAAAATTCGAATTAATGGTTCCGAAATTGTTTTTTGTTGCTACGAACAAAATATAAAAAAATCGGAAAAAATATTTTGTTGCATTTTTAGATAGCTAACATACAAAAGAAGAGAAAAGTGGCACGTGAAAAATATATGGATAAATGTAAAAATTCAATGACCTTCTTTATAAGAATATTAAAAAAAAGTTTTTTAGTTTTGATTTGAACTGGGATATTGTCCTGGCTCAAGACCATTTAATAGAATGCAAATTTATTTACAAATGGCATGGTAACATTTATTACATGGCTACAGACTACCACGATCATGATTTCGACCATATCAAAAGTCTTTTCAAGTGGCTTCGCAGCGACTTTTCAACATCAAACCCGGCCTCTATAAGGAGATGATTCTCACAAACGAACGAGAAGCACAACTCACTTGCCGAATTTGCGTTTAAAAATGGCACCAAGTAATAAAGCACACATGCCATCTTACAAGCATCTCATTGAGTTGCATGTGTAAGTATGTGTATATGCAGGTATAGTTACCCAGCCATACTTCTGTCGTGCCAACGCTCATTTGTTTTAGTTTTTTCGTTTGAATTTTTTTTGGTCTGTAATCGATATTTGATTTGAACTGAGATATTGTCCTGGCTCAAGACCATTTTGCACCTATATTTAATAGAATGCAAATCTATTTACAAATGGCATGGTGACATTTATTATTTGACTTTTTTAGTTTAATATATATAGGGTCCGCCATCTAACGTTTTTTTTCAACTATTCAACCGTTGGACTATTATTTGTGGGGTGCCCTCAGCAGCCATTTGAATGAAATTATTTTCCATTATTAACCGGAAGGATTGTACTTTCAAATAAAAAAGAAATTATAGAAAATATTCAGTAGTTTTTTTATAGCATTTTCAAAAAAAAAAAGTTATTTGGCGGACCCTATATAACATATATATTATTTATATATATAAATTGATAAAGGGTGATTTTTTAAGAGCTTGATAACTTTTTTAAAAAAAAAAACGCATAAAATTTGCAAAATCGGTTCTTTATTTGAAACGGTAGATTGGTCCATGACATTTACTTTTTGAAGATAATTTCATTTAAATGTTGACCGCGGCTGCGTCTTAGGTGGTCCATTCGGAAAGTCCAATTTTGGGCAACTTTTTCGAGCATTTCGGCCGGAATAGCCCGAATTTCTTCGGAAATGTTGTCTTCCAAAGCTGGAATAGTTGCTGGCTTATTTCTGTAGACTTTAGACTTGACGTAGCCCCACAAAAAATAGTCTAAAGGCGTCAAATCGCATGATCTTGGTGGCCAACTTACCGGTCCATTTCTTGAGATGAATTGTTCTCCGAAGTTTTCCCTCAAAATGGCCATAGAATCGCGAGCTGTGTGGCATGTAGCGCCATCTTGTTGAAACCACATGTCAACCAAGTTCAGTTCTTCCATTTTTGGCAACAAAAAGTTTGTTAGCATCGAACGATAGCGATCGCCATTCACCGTAACGTTGCGTCCAACAGCATCTTTGAAAAAATACGGTCCAATGATTCCACCAGCGTACAAACCACACCAAACAGTGAATTTTTCGGGATGCATGGGCAGTTCTTGAACGGCTTCTGGTTGCTCTTCACTCCAAATGCGGCAATTTTGTTTATTTACGTAGCCATTCAACCAGAAATGAGCCTCATCGCTGAACAAAATTTGTCGATAAAAAAGCGGATTTTCTGCCAACTTTTCTAGGGCCCATTCACTGAAAATTCGACGTTGTGGCAGATCGTTTGGCTTCAGTTCTTGCACGAGCTGTATTTTATACGGTTTTACACCAAGATCTTTGCGTAAAATCTTCCATGTGGTCGAATAACACAAACCCAATTGCTGCGAACGGCGACGAATCGACATTTCACGGTCTTCAGCAACACTCTCAGAAACAGACGCAATATTCTCTTCTGTACGCACTGTACGCATTCGTGTGGTTGGTTTAATGTCCAATAAAGTAAACTGAGTGCGAAACTTGGTCACAATCGCATTAATTGTTTGCTCACTTGGTCGATTATGTAGACCATAAATCGGACGTAAAGCGCGAAACACATTTCGAACCGAACACTGATTTTGGTAATAAAATTCAATGATTTGCAAGCGTTGCTCGTTAGTAAGTCTATTCATGATGAAATGTCAAAGCATACTGAGCATCTTTCTCTTTGACACCATGTCTGAAATCCCACGTGATCTGTCAAATACTAATGCATGAAAATCCTAACCTCAAAAAAATCACTCTTTATATATTGTATCCTAGTGAAGAACATTTATGAATGACCTATATTTATATTTGGAATTTTTTTAGTAAAAAATAAAAAAGTATCCATAAAAATTTTTATACTGATTTTATGCAACACTATGCTTCCAAAAAATAATTTTTAGGTTTCAGATACAAAATTTTAAAACTTGAAAATATTTATAATAATCACATGTATCAGCACCTTCAGTTAATGTGAGCCGAATTTTTTATAATCTATAATAAATTGTCATATCAACCTCGTCAAATGATAACCAACTACGAAGTAGATAGCAGCCATCCCATAGTGGCTGTCATGCTAGTGGTAGTGGAGTGGTGGTAATATTCAGGATAGTTGGGTGTATTCTAACTTAAACCCCGTTTAAGTAATTGTGTTGGTTATAATAATTTAAAGGTTCACTGATTTTCCTTCACGTACTCACTCATTCATTCACACACTCCTTGCATTCGGGGAGTTCACTTCACTTGTGTTCTAGTCGTCGTGTGCTCGTTCCATGAGTCTGCATAAATTCTAAACACGTAGAAATTAAGCTACCGAAAAAAATCTTCCAACAATTCTTGTCATACGAAAAAAGGGGGAGCGCAGCGGAGAGATAGACAAGCAAATTGCGTTTGACATATAAAAAGGAACAGATTCAGATTTATTACGTGTTTTAGCAGAGTACGATTTCATTTATCCATTCATTTGTATGATATGTTGAAGTAAGTGTGCGAGTGTTTGTGTTTGTATGAGAGAGAGTGTAATAAAGTTAAATTTGTGTATTTTAATTTAATTTCAACTTTTTACACCCGCTGAAAGGTAGGTATAAACATATATCACTTGGGGTGAGTGAGTTTGTGTTATTAAGGAAATCGCACCGGTTTCCTTTTACCACCTTCATTAGATTGACTACCTTCTCGCGATAAAAAAGCTAACGAAAGAGTTGTGTTACATGTACCGAGTAACCGTATGTAAGACTCATAAATATTCAAATTTTTTGTGAAAAAATCCCCACATCTTGCAACTCTGAACATGCAACAGTTTCATGGTTTTCAATTTCATGTTTCAAGCTCGTTGCGGTTGAAGGATTACCGCAGTGAAATTGCGTTTAATTAAAAATTACACTCACAGTGTATGCACGCAGCTTGGGAAGAGTTTTAAACAATATTTTTGTTTTGGAAAATTAAATTGTTGTTTTTTTTCGTTTTAAGTACAAACGAATTGTGTGATAATTTAGAGTAATTGAGTGAATTAATATATTTATTTTCAAATGTGGCAAATTAAAATTATTGGATTATTTATCTCGTTACCCCGCACGTTATAAGGCAGAAGTACACTGAACGAATTTTCCTTCATAATATTTATGAAGCGATTTCATGAAATGTTTTTCATAAATTTGGTGAATTGTTTCTTAATATTTATGAAAATTTCATAAATAAAATGAAATGTTTCATACAATTTTTTCATATTTCATAAAATAAAATTGTTAAATTAGTGAATCTTAGTTTCATAAGATCAAATAATGAGTTCATAGTATTAAAGAAACAATTCTTAATTATTATGAAATATGTCATAAGATTCTCAGGATTTTTAAACGCAAATTCGGCAAGTGAATTGTGCTTCTCGTTCGTTTGTGAGAATCGTCTCCTTATAGAGGCCGGGTATAGCTTCACTTAAAATCACTCTTAAATAATTGGATAAAAATAAGCCAGTTTGAAATACATTGTATTTAGTTCGACAGATATGTTGGTCACTTCAGTTGGTGTTTCTTCCAATCTGTGTTATCTCTCTTGTATCGGCTCATATTAAATATTTGTTCGATTTACGCGCTTCTTTAATATTTTAATTGTTTTCGGATATTGATTTACAAAAGCAAATAGTATTCATGGACCGTGTCATATAAATTGTTCATTTACCACCCCGCCAAAAAAACCAAACAAACACACACAATCACAACACTGTTGTCTATCACAATGAGTGACAAATTCCAAAGAAATTCGATTCCATGGTATTCGAGCGAAATAATTTACATTTCATGCGGAATATCAGACAACAATAAAACAAGAACAAAGTTTGACAAGTGTTTTGGTCCACAAAGTCTGTAAGAGTGTGCGAGTAGTATATATAGTAGATATCAACCAGTACCACCAGCAGTGGTGTGGTACTAGTGAGTCTATTATCAACTCAAATAAAAGGAAGCAAAACAAAGCAGTTTTGTGACTACTACCACTAGGCCACTTTTAGTACACATCCATACAGGTATGGGCGATCATATAGCACAAATGATTATTTTTTCGCACGTGATGTGTTTGCTCTGATCCTAAATCTAGTGATAATTATTCTTTCATAATAGGGTATCCCAACCGATCTGGACAGATTTTCGGACTTAAAGAATTACAACGGACTATTGAATTAAATTCTCCAGAATCGACCCACTTTGTTTACCTACCACAAAAAAAAAAATATAAAAAATAAAATATCTCCGAAAATAACGGCTAACAGATTTTTGCATTCTTTTCCAACAAAATACCCAAAGTGGGGAAAATTTATTATAAAATTTGAAATTTTTTAATAAATTTTATTTTTCCATTTTGAGAACCCAAATTCCCAAATTGGGGAAAATTTGTTCCAAAATTTGGGATTTTGAAATAAAATGATACGAATTTTATTTATGCGTTTTGAGAACCCAAATTCCCAAATTGGGGAAATTTTGTTCCAAAATTTGGGATTTTGTAATAAAATGGTACGAATTTTTTTTTTGCGTTTTGAAACCCTAAATTCCCAAATTGGGGAAAATTTTTCCAAAATTTGGGATTTTGTAATAAAATGGTACGAATTTTATTTTTGCGTTCTGAGAAACCAATTCCCAAAGTGGGGAAATTTTTTTCCAAAATTTGGGATTTTATAATAAAATGGTACGAATTTTATTTTTGCGTTTTGAGAACCCAAAGTTGGGAAACTTTTTTATAAAATTTGGGATTTTGTAATAAAATGGTACGCATTTTATTTTTGCGTTTTGAAAACCATAATTCCCAAATTGGAGAAAATTTGTTCCAAAATTTTGGATTTTGTAATAAAATGGTACGAATTTTATTTTTGCGTTTTGAGAAGCCAATTCCCAAAGTGGGGAAAGTTTGTCCCAAAATTTGGGATTTTGTAATAAAATGGTACGAATTTTATTTTTGGGGAAAATTTGTTCCAAAATTTGGAATTTGGTAATAAAATGGTACGAATTTTATTTTTGCGTTTTGAGAACCCAAATTCCCATAGTGGGGAAAAATTATTATAAAATTTGGGATTTTGTAATAAAATGGTTCGCATTTTATTTTTGCGTTTTGAAAACCCAAAATCCCAAATTGGGGAAAATTTGTTCCAAAATTTGGGATTTTGTAATAAAATGGAACGAATTTTATATTTGCGTTTTGAGAACCCAAATTCCCAAAGTGAGGAAAATTTGTTCCAACATTTGGGATTTTGTAATAAAATGGAACGAATTTTATATTTGCGTTTTGAGAACCCAAATTCCCAAAGTGAGGAAAATTTGTTTCAAAATTTTGGATTTTATAATAAAATGGTAGGAATTTTATTTTTGCGTTTTGAGAACCCAAATTCCCAAAGTGGGGTAAATTTGTTCCAAAATTTGGGATTTTGTAATAAAATGGAACGAATTTTATTTTTGCGTTTTAAGAACCCAAATTCCCAAAGTGGGGAAAATTTGTTCCAAAATTTGGGATTTTGTAATAAAATGGTGCGAATTTTATTTTTGCGTTTTGAGAACCCAAATTCCCAAAATGGGGAAAATTTGTTAGAAAATTTGGGATTTTGTAATAAAATTGTTCACATTTTATTTTTGCGTTTTGAGAACCAAAATTCCCAAATTGGGGAACATTTGTTACAGCATTTGGGATTTTGTAATAAAATAGTACGAATTTTATTTTTGCGGTTTGAGAACCCAAATTCCCAAAATGGGGAAAATTTGTTCCAAAATTTGGGATTTTGTAATATAATGGTACGAATTTTATTTTTGAGTTTTGAAAACCCAAATTCCCAAAGTGGGGAAATTTGATTACAAAATTTGGGATTTTGTAATAAAATGTATTCCCATAAATTCCCAAGTTGGGGAAAATTTGTTCCAAAATTTGGGATTTTGTAATAAAATGGAACGAATTTTATATTTGCGTTTTGAGAACCCAAATTCCCAAAGTGAGGAAAATTTGTTTCAAAATTTTGGATTTTATAATAAAATGGTAGGAATTTTATTTTTGCGTTTTGAGAACCCAAATTCCCAAAGTGGGGTAAATTTGTTCCAAAATTTGGTATTTTGTAATAAAATGGAACGAATTTTATATTTGCGTTTTAAGAGCACAAATTCCCAAAGTGAGGAAAATTTGTTCCAACATTTGGGATTTTGTGATAAAATGGAACGAATTTTATATTTCCGTTTTGAGAACCCAAAAAGTCTCAAAGTGAGGAAAATTTGTTCCAAAATTTAGGATTTTATAATAAAATGGTAGGAATTTTATTTTTGCGTTGTGAGAACCCAAATCCACAAATTGGGGAAAATTTGTTCCAAAATTTGGGATTTTGAAATAAAATGTTACGAATTTTATTTTTGCGTTTTGAAACCCCGAATTCCCAAATTGGGGAAAATTTGTTCTAAAATTTGGGATTTTGTAATGAAATGGTACGACTTTTATTTTTGCGTTTTGAAAAACCAATTCCCAAAGTGGGGAAAATTTGTTCCAAAATTTGGGATTTTGTAATAAACATTTTATTTTTGCGTTTTGGGAACCCAAATTGCCAAAGTGGGGAAAATTTGTTCCAACATTTGGGATTTTTAATAAAGTGAATGGTTTCAGAGCAGTGTTGCCTATTTACTCTTTGTCCAATGACAATCATCATTTCATTTTCATCTTCAACTGTGCTCTATTTTTGCACACACATCTATCTCTTAGGTCGGGAAGTTTTAGAACAATAACAACGGCAGAAAAAGTAATAATAAGACAAAATTCCTGTTTGTTTGTAATGTTTTACAGACATTGATATGTTGCTGCTGCTGGTGTGGCTGTGGCTGTTGCTGGCTGCTCATTGCTGTTGTTTTGAAAATGACATAACTTTTACTAAATTGCTGTTTAATTGGTAAAGTTTTAATATGATTATCAGAGAAAAGCAAGAAACTTTTTTTGCTGTTGTTGTTTTGCTACGATTCTTATAAATCTTTGAGCAAAAAAAAACAAAGCAACAATATCACCGCATTGGTGATAGCAGCAGAACGTAAACAATTAAATTAATATATATAAATTCATATGTATTTATGTATGTGACTGCATTTATAGATTTATTGTTTTGATATAAACACAAAGGCCCACCTATAAATACCTCTTTCGTTGGGGGGAGGGGTTTATAAAAAGGGTACAGTGTTGTGATATCATATGGGAGTTGGTCATACAAAACTATTTTTTGAACACTGTGCACATATCTTATAACGAATTGAATTGGAAATTTTATATTGTAGTCAAAGGAATTGTGGGATTTTTATATGAATGTTATGCCCCTACAGTACGCTTTCAAAACAAAATAAAATAAACAAAATATTGTCTTCTATTCTATTTCAATTTTTCTAAAACCGTTTTTCTTTTCATACAAAAATATTGTCTGCTGCCACCAATTTTGTTGCTTTTACATAAATAATTTTCAATAACAAATACCATAATTTCCAATACACCCTACTGTTCCATAGTAGCAACTGTGCATATTTCGAACTTGTGTTTTCTGCCAATTCCAATAAATAATAATGTAAAATTTAAATAAATTTTATTAAACAATTTCGTTGCCTTTTCGACAACAAAAACACAGAAAATAACATACAACGCAACGCATCGCAAGTTGCAGCCATAAATAACTCATATCTTTTTTAACCACAAAATATGAGTTATTTTGCAGTTCAGTCTCTTTTCGGCAAACAAATATTCATTTCATTTCGGATTATTTTTGTTTACTTTTTTACACACACTCGCACACATGCAGACACCTGTTTGGGCATATGTAAGCGTGTGTGTGGCATGAGTGGCGTCTGTGCCGGCATGAAATAAAGCCACTTTAAATTTCTCATATTTACGGCGCACGGATCCAAAGTGTAGGATGCTATACCACGAATATTAAGGCCTGAAGTGTATACTCGGTTGGGCGTTATGCTTGTAATACTGCGCAGCAGTATATTTTTAATGTTGCAGGGATTTTAATGAAACTTATTTGTGTTTTCCGTTAAATGGAAACCCTAGAAATGAATCTTAATATCTTGCAAGTTAAACTTTGTGAGCAAGTTGAAATAATGCAATTGCAGGCGCGATTTTTTATTTTTGCAACAATTGCATCTTTTTCGCGACATGTTACATTAGACATTAGATCTTAAAACACACGGTTCCGTTGGATGGATCGTGAATATTACAAAACAAACATGTCATGCATTCAAATTTTTTTAGCCATATCTCACGGGATAATGAAAATTTATTCAATGTAAATGTATCCAATTTATATTTTTTTGTTTAGAGTGCTCTACGGAAATATCCACATATTTTGTCGAAAAAGATCGATATTCCAAAAAAACATGGACGATTTTTTATGTGCTTGAAGATAAATTCCGAATTTAACTAGCTGAGACACAAACCACCAATGTTAACAGTTGGCTGTTAATGGGTTAACAGAGCTATGTTAATCTTGGTAGAGAATGATAATATATACACAAAATAGGATCGGGAGAAGATATAGTATCGAAATTCAAAATCTGAATAGAAAACATATCAATATCGACATATAAAGAGAGAAAATATTAAATTTTGTATTGCATATTTGTATTTTTTCAACATAAAAACATTTTATTAATTTTTAACACATTGGATACACGGCAAAGTCTGGGTCCATGACTCGGGTACCAAAAATAGGTATTCCAGTGAGCTTTAAGAATATATAACCCACGTTTCCCAAAGCAATTTCGTATTAAGAAAATACTCTGTTGCAAGTCTAAATTCTGTTTTAATACAAATATATGACCATTCCGCCATTTTATTGCTATAATGTCCTTTTTAAAAGAACTTTTTTGATTTTCTCAAAAAATTGTCAAATTGAACCATAAAGAGAGGAGCTAGGGGTTAAGAACTGGCACAAAAATGATCCTCATAAAATTCCACAATATATTTATGACAATAAGAATTCTCAGTCAGACTTACAACACTTTTCTGATTTAAAATTAAAAATGTAATTTAAATGTAAAAATGTAAATTGCAAAAAGAAACTCAGGCCAGCTGAACTACAGGTTTATTCTGCAAATCTGCTCTACTCAACACGACCATTCAGAACTTTGGGTCGCTATTATGTTGCAATCAAAAATTCTTAATTTGTTGGACAGTATTATTGATACTAAATATTTTATTTAGAGTTTTTTAGAGTACGTGCCATTACGAAACTCATCCATCTGACACTATTAGCTATTAATAAAAATTATTTAAAGAAATCGAAGGTACATTTTATGCTTATAAAATAAAAAGAAATAAATTGGGAACAAATTATAAAATATTTTTTTAAGATTTGAAAATGTTCTGTAAAACTAGAAGAAATTTGCTTGAAATTAGAAAAATATGTTTTTGAATCTCATAGCACACAAAAGTTAAAAATTTTTAAAATAAAATAAAAAAGTTAAAAATTTAAAAACAATTAAAGATTTTAAAAATGACAAAACAAATAAGGAAATGCTAAAGTCGAGCGGGGCCGACTATATGATACCCTTCACTTTCTACGCCATTGCAATTCAATTAGGTGAGGATTTTGGAAAGTGTCCTATACATTGGACCGATGGGTATCACAATGTATGTTTCAATGTGAAATATAACTTCTGATCAAAATCTGTTACAATATGTGTTTTCTACACCATTTTCAAGTGTAATTCAAAAGACACCATTTGAAATTTAAACAATTTCAATTGAAATTCAAAAATTCCATTTGAAATTCGTAAAATATCAATTGAAATTCATAAAATATCAATTAAAATTCAAAAATTCCATTTGAAATTCAAAAAATATCAATTGAAAAATCAAAAAATATCAGTTGAAATTCAAAAAATATCAATTGAAATTCAAAAATTCCATTTGAATTTCAAAAAATATCAATTGAAATTCAAAAAATATCATTTGTAATTCAAAACTTGTCATCTGAAATTCAAAACTGGTCATTTGTAATTTAAAACTCGTCATTTGTAATTCAAAATACACCATTTGAAATTCAAAAATTATTCCATTTGAAATTCAAAAATGTAAACAAAATTATTTAAGAAAAATATACGTTAGGTGGGGTAGCATTTTTTTCTGCAAATTTGGATATTCTGCAGTTTTGAAAACGGATCTAATAAAATGATAAGCAACTAATAATTATAATGATGTAAAATGTCGCTCAGAGAGCATCTGCATATAATTTACAAGGACTTGCATTTTACTTAGGGTTGGATTATTTGTATAGGAGGTACAACAAATCATAATTATTTTACCGGTATAAAGTGATTGTAAAACCATTTCCAATTTTAAATTGTTACTGATCAGTTTTAATTTAACCAAATTTGCCAATTTGTGTGAGAGGTCTTGCAATATCTATCACCTCGTCTATGAAAACATTACCAATGACCAAATTTCAGAGTATTCCGATCGTCCGTATAGAAGTTATAAAATCTTTAAATTTAAATAGGTTAGAGTGATTTGCGTGAGAGATACGTAAATCTGTTTTCTTAACAGCAGAATATTCAAATTTACAGAAATAAATAAATGCTACCCAACCTAATGTATATTTTGCTTAAATAATTTTGTTTACCCTTTTTGAATTGCAAATGGAATAATTTTTGAATTTCAAATGAAAACTTTTGAATTTCAAATGGTGTCTTTTGAATTACTTAGGACGAGTTTTGAATTGCAAATGACGAGTTTTGAATTAAAAATGAAGAGTTTTGAATTTCAAATGATGTCTTTTGAATTTCAAATGATGTCTTTTGAATTTAAATTGATGTCTTTTGAATTACAAATGACGACTTTTGAATTTCAATGTTGTCTTTTGATTAAATATTACGAGTTTTGAATTTCAAATAGAATTTTTGAATTTCAAGTGATATTTTTTGAATTGCAAATGGAATTTTTGAATTTCAACTGGTGTCTTTTGAATTTCAAGTGATGTCTTTTGAATTACAATTAAAAAGGGTGTAGTATAAAATATATTTCTTTTAAAATTATTTTTAATGTGCAGTATGAACAAATTTTTGGAATGTTATTTGTAGAGTTTTAGGCATATGAATTTCCACAAAATTTGAAAATCCTACCAACAAGTGTATTTTCAAATCCTTGTATTTCGCAATTGGTTTAACCGATGTAAAAGTTTTATGCCTTGCTTGAAAGATATTCAGAAGTACTTTAAACCTTTTGCTGTACGTTTTACAATAATTTAATTATTTGTAATTTTTGTCTTGATTTGTAAAAATGATTACATCAACATAAATACCTAGTGTATCGTTCTAGATATGTCTTCTCAATTATTAATTATTAATCAATTATTATTATTAATTATTATTAAAAAATCAACATATATGTTATGATCCTTCTGTATAAATTGCATTTGAAAGACTGGATCGAAGTAAAAACGCTACCAACGTCAATTCCAAGTTTATGACGTTATGTTGCAAGGTCAATCTTCAGTGACTTAATTCATTAAGTATTTTTGAAAAGAGAGACTTTTTAAATAGCCGTTCTTACACAGTTGTTGTTTTTCAGTTGGTACTGAGTCTCCTTTGTTTGTTTTGTCGTATTTAAAATATTGGAAAGTTTTTAAAGTAAAAAGATTTCGCCTCTCCATATTTCAGTTTAATATATTTGTGTGTGTGTGGCATAAAAAGTATATTAAAAATCGACCGAGCATAAAGTTTGGCTCAAAATCGCTTTGCCACCAAACTTCCTGCTACAGATTGTTGCATGTTGTTATTTAAATGCAGACAAAAACCCCCCGTGCAATATTCATACATTTCCTGCAAACGAGCAAGCATACCTACAAGTCCATTAGGGTGGAGAGAAAATGAAATATTAATAAATTTGAAATGGAAAATATAACAAAGTAAAATGTAAAAAATACCGATTTTTTATTGTTAATTTTTCATAATTTTTGGACTTTTTTATTTGGCAAATTTTTGTAGCCCCTTCCTCTAGTGTTTTTTTTCCAAAATGAAAACCTTTCAGATGATTCAAGACGCCCAAGAGTACCAAATTAGGGCCACTGTAATTTTCGAACGTCGTTCTACTTTAGCCTACGGTAATCGCCATACAACCGACTAGAAAGAATAGAATATGCGGACTTGATACCCAGATAGAGTGTAAATAATTAAACTGAGAACTGGGATATCATCCCACCCTTATATATGTATCTTTAATAAGTTTCATATCATATATTTTACGCGTATGTATACACACATATGTTCAAGTATCTACCTACCTATGTACTCTCATATGCATATAAGAATTGGCGGTTTGGTACGTCTCCTAAAAAAAATATAAAAAAATGTGAGCATTTCTATCGAAAGTTTTTGAGGAGGGAAACTAACGTGTTCAGACGTTTACTTCGTACATGTACCATGAAATGGTTCTTGTTGTTGTATCAGCCCTTTTGGTAAAGTCAAACTTTTCGGTGTTACCTGTTTGCACGCATTTTACAGCCACATGATGGGAATGTGGAAAAAAAGCAAACGTTCTGCTTTTTTTCTGGCCCATAAATCTCGGCATGCAGTGGTAATAATTCCCATAACACAGTTCGTTCCTTGTTCCTGCTCTTGCTTTGTAAATATTTCCCTTTCCGCTTTTGTAGTTATCTTTAACGCCATCATCGTCATCATCACCATCGCCGCCGTCATCATCATTGTTTGTAAACAACAAAGGGGCGAAAGGGGAACTTCATGCATACATATGCAAGTTTTTCGAATTTTGTATACTCTTCCGTAATGCCCCCCATTAGTTTGACATAGTGTTTGTAACAACACGAAATATCTATAGAAGTCCCAAAAAATATTCACAAAAATTAAATATTTCAAAGATAAGATCTATTGTAATATAAAGGAACGTAAAATAATCTTAAAGCTTATTTATCGTCCCAAATATATATTTTTCACCGATCCTAATAGAATTTGGTCCAAAAATTGGTCATATCATCACACACTTTCCTATGGGGAATATGAGGAATCTTATTGCTATGAAGCAGAAGAATATACACTTTATAAAAATACATACAATTTTAGAAAGATCAGCAGTCTAGCTTTAATTATATGTAACATACAATCAAGACCAAAATAATTTTGTTGCTTCATTCACGTAAAACCAAAAATTAGAAAAATATATTAAAAAAACATAAGATATCATAATTTTGCAATTTTATAGAACATAGTTCCTTTAAAATAATGACTCATAGGTTGATGCACTTTCTCCAACATTTCCAAATTCCCAAAGTTGGGAAAATATGTTCCAAAAATTTGAGAAAGATTTTCTAATCGGTGATTTGTCAATTGCCCCCCAAAAAGTCATCAAAAATCCATAATGATCCCCAAATATAAAAAGTTGCTTCATTTCGAAGAAATCTACAAAAAATTATGAATAATTCATTGTTAATTGGGAATAAAAAAGCAAAAATGTACTAAAATTAAGGAAAATGGTATATGTTTGTCACCCACTATGCCTTTACTCAATTCAAGTTTATTCTTTACTTGAATGTAGTACGTTCATACTCATATCAAGTAAAATTTATTCAAAATGAGCTTTATTTACTCATTTTAACTACAAATGTACTTAGATTGAGTACATTTCTCAGACTCAATGTATGTATTTAGTGTATGTTGTGAACAAGGTCCTTATTTAATACTGCAGTAGATTGAGTCTACAAATTTCACCCAATATAAGTACGATTTGTAGTTTAAAAATAAGTAAAAAAATAATTTTTGATTTGAACTGGGATATTGTCCTGGCTCAAGACCATTTTGCATCTATATTTAATAGAATGTAAATTTATTTACAAATGGGATGGTGACATTTATTACTTGGCTGCAGACTACCACGATCATGATTTCGACCATGTCAAAAGTCTTTTCAGGTGGCTTCGCAGCGACTTTTCAACATCAAACCCGGCTTCTATAAGGAGATAATTCACACAAACGAACGAGAATCACAACTAATTTGCCGAATTTGCGTTTAAAAAATCGCACCAAGTAATAAAATACACATGACATCTTACAAGCATCTCATTGAGTTGCATATGTAAGTATGTGTATATGCCACTTGAAAAGACTTTTGACATGGTCGAAATCATGATCGTGGTAGTCTGCAGCCAAGTAATAAATGTCACCATCCCATTTGTAAATAAATTTACATTCTATTAAATATAGATGCAAAATGGTCTTGAGCCAGGACAATACCCCAGATCAAATCAAATATTGATTACAGACCAAAAAATACAAACGAAAAAAACTAAAAAAATAATTTTTGTTAATAAGAGTACTCAAATATTTTTTAATAAAATTTAGTTTATTTTAATTTTATTTAATAATTTACTTAATTATTAAATGAATTGATTTTAGTAAATTGTTGATATTTCGTGTAAGAATAACAATAACATATACGTATATCGTTATCGAGTCCGGTAATGTGTTATTGAATGAAAGCTATTTTTCATAGAAATTTGGAGCCCCATTAATTTAATTTAAATATATATTCATAGTATTTACACTTTATTACAAATTCTTTTCAATGCTCCTTTTTTGTCGATTACATTTTCATATCTTTATTGAAATTTCTTTCTGGCTTTAAAACAGCAAAGCTTTCTAAAGATGGTAACCATCGAACAAAGTCATGATGAATATAGCGAGAAGCAAATAATAATCGTCACCACGCCATTTGGAAAAAAATTTGCATTATATGAAACCTAATATGGTCATGCGCCGGGATAATATCTCTGTTCAAATCAAATACTAAAAATTTGTCAAAGTACTTCGAATATCCTCACAAAACCCTCATAATATTTTACGAAATCTCTACAAAATTTTATATTTTTTTTGTCCCTTTGCTCATCATAAAAACCCCATGGATGGAGACAAATACCCACGTCTACACAGTCAGAAGAGCATTCATATAAAATCTTGTGGTTCCAGTAACATTCGATTTCTATCACACTAAAAATTCGAATTTCGAAAATAATTTGTCCCCTAAAGGTAAAAATTTGGAGAAGGCCTTTATTTTTTCGCGTCTACGAGAATTTCACGATTCTAGCTGCAGCCGTTTGCTTGGCACCAATTTTATTCCCTTTCATTTTTTTTTCAATTTCAATTTGTATTTTCTTAATTTTAATTTTTATTTCTGAATTCCAATTTATATTTTCTCAATTTCAATTTTCATTTCTGAATTCCAATATGTTTGTATTTTCTCAATATTAATATTGAGACAATTTATTGTAGAATTTAATGTGTAGATATTCGTAGAATTTTATGAATATTATATATTGTTTATGTGGTCTCAGATCGATATTTCAAGGTGTTACGAACGAAATGACAAACTTAGTATAATCCCATCCTCGGGTGGAGGTTAAAATAAAACAAGAGAAATAATATTCTCGGGTTTGACTTACGAAGTGATTGAAGTAGCATACATATATGCACTTTCAAGCAAATGTGTATTATAGAACACTTCAGTATATCAATTTCCCCTCAGGATTTACCTTCTATCTACTAGATTAGTAAGTGCGTATGTAGATGTTGTGCAGGCGGTGTATGTAAATGTAATTGTGTGTAATCATCGCTGAACACGATGCACAGTGTTTCATGTGAAAAAAGCGAGATATCAGAAACACACACATAGATAAATAGACTGCTATTAACTTTCTATGCTATTAGAATTAGTTTTCTGCCATAATATCAAATCCTAATACAACCCTTATAATTACACTGCCCAACAAGTTAAGACTTTTTGAATGGAATAGAATAGCGACCCTATAATTCTGAAAGGGCATGATGAGTAGATCATTTGTGTAGAATAAACTTATAGTCCTGCTGATCTGACTTTCTTTTTACAGTGGGTCAAAATTTTATTTTTTGGTCGAAATGAGCGAAAAGGCGAAAAGGTGTTGCAATTTAATATCTGAGAGAATTCTTAATGTCAGAACTATATTGTTGAATTTTTGAAGGATCGTTCTTGTAAAAGATCTTAACCCTCTAGCGCCTCTCTTTATAGGTCAATGTGACCCTTTTTTCGATAAAATAAAAAAGTCATTTACAAAAGGACATTTAGGGATTAAAATGTTCTACGAAATAATTTGTTAGAAAATTAGTCGGTAGGGATCACCGCAGACACCAAAGTTGTAAATAAAGCTCTTCACGCTTAATTAGCAAAACTACAGCCAACTTATACAACAAAATTATTCTTGTTAAAATTGGTCCATGTTTTTTTGGAAGATCGATCTTTTTCAACAGAATAAGTAGGTATTTCGGTGCAGCACAGTAAACAAAAAAATACAAATTGGATATTTTTGCAAATTTTTAATTTTTGCTAGATATATGGCTAAAATGATTTTGTATGCATGGCATTTTTATTTTGCAGTTTTCTCACAATCTATCCAACGGATCAGGCGGATTTTTTGCATGCGTATAAATAACCAATGTCGTTTGTAACATATATATAGTCAGTCGCTAAAAAAGCTAAAAATCCAAAATTCGCGGTTACAATTGCATTTATTTCAACTTTCTCTATCTGGGTTTCTGAAACAATTCTGTCACAAATATTCCCTATTTAGTCAGCCATCATATGACAAACAAATATTTTGGTGTTCTCTATATGATAGATATGATATATGATAGTTACGCGGGTTTTTCGAAAGACACTACTCAAGATGCCCTTGCAGAATTAAATGGTTGCTATTCTGTTCCAAAAATGCTGTTGGACAGTGCTATCATTAATTTAGCGTGATCGGAATATACACCTAAAATTATATTTTTAGTATTAAAGGTACCTTCGTTGATAATTTGAATTTTAATGTTTCATTTCGTGTCTTGTCTTATTTTTTTATAGCCTCCACCTCCAGGATGGGGGTATATTCACTTTGTCACTCCGTTTGTAACACCTTGAAATATTCATCGGAGACCCCATAAAGTATATATATTCCGGGTCGTGGTAAAATTCTAAGATGATATAGCCATGTCCGTCTGTCTGTCTGTTGAAAGCACGGTTCAAATTTTTGCTAAATGTGTCTTATGGTTGTAGATCAGTTGGGATTGAAAGTGGACGAAATCGGCCCAGAGGGAAAAATTTTTCCCTCACAAGGACTGAAAATACCCCTAATATTTAGAGTATTTCAGCATGTTTTTTGAACATATTAGCTTGTATTTACTTGATATTTGCAATGCGCATTACCTTTGCACCATTAAAGGGCACCATAGAGTGATTTTTATTTGTAAGGGGGCGAAATGGGACAAAAAGGAATAAAAATGGTACCTATCAATCGACAACAGATAGAAACACGAAATTTGGCGTGTACATTCCTCTAATAGAGTAGATACATAATATAAAAGTATTTTTCTAAATTCGTACTTTTAAGGGGTTAAATTGGGATAGAGGGATAAAAATAGTACCAACCTAACGGCTGCACCTAGAATAATGAAATTCGATATATACATTCATCTGACTGCGTAGACACGTAAAATAAAATAACTTTCCCAAATTCGTACTTTTGCGGTTCAAATGGAAAAAGGAGATAAAAATAGTACCTACCAAATGACTGCAGCTAAAATCATAAAATTCGGAGTATACATTCCTCTGACTGCGTAGAAAGAAATTCGTACTTTCAAGGGATACAATGGCTACAGGGGATAAAAATAGTACCAACTAAACGAATACAGCTAGAATGATGAAATACAGTGTGTACATCCCTCTAATTGTGTAGATACGTAAAATAGACAGAGTTTAGATTGTCGTACTCTTGAGGGGGCAAAATTGGAAAAAGGGGATAAAAATGGTACCAACAAAATGGCCGCTGATAGAATCATGGAATTCGGTGTATACATTCCTCTGACTGCATAGCCACGTAAAATATTTTTTTTTTTCCAAATTCGTAATTTATTTTGTTGCTTTTACGACAAAAAATGGTAGAATCATGAAGTTGTCTTATACTGCGTACGTGAGAGATAAGGTATTTTCAAAATGTATACTTTTGAATTTAAAATAGATGGAAATACAACCAACCAAAGGACTGCAGCTGAAAATATACTCTCTATTCCCCATTATTAGGGTATTTATGATTGCTGCCTTGTATTTACTTTATGAATTGAAGTATTCTTTCCATTATATATACATAGTATAAACATATTGGTAGCCTTGGCTTTTTAATTAAATTTCTGATTTTCATACCTTTGAAATTTGTTGCGGACATTCCTCTTGTAGCTTGGAAGCACCACAAAGAAAATAAATGTGTTGGAGGGATTTTTCGAAATTCGTACTTTTAAGGGATATAATTAAAAAGAGGGATAAAAATGGGACCTACCAAACCGCTGAAGTTGAAATCATGAAAATCGGTGTATACATTCTGACTATGAATACTCGAAAAAGGTTTTTTTTCGAAATTTGTACATTTGGGCGGAGAATGGGGCGAATGGGGATATCTTTAAAATTTATACTTTTCTTATCACTTTGTCTGTATCTGGAAATGCTTCTTTCTAATGGCGACTGACAAACGCCTAATATTTAGACTGTTCACTTTCACAATTACAGCATTTTATTTATATATAGTAGTCGATTTTAAACAGTGCGCATAAGTATACATTATAGTTTGAAATAATAAACAAATATAGTAATGTGCATAAAAATATCACAATTTTCGTAATATGGTACTGTGCTTCTATGTAAAGTCAACATCCTGTAGTCCGCTGGTAATACTGTGGAATACACTCCGTGGTGGACGGTATATAAGATTCGGCCCGGCCGAACTTAACGCATTCTTACTTGTTTTTGTTTGTTTTATTTCCGCCTGGAATAAAAATTTGATTTGCATTCTATATTTTATAGAATGCAAATTTGTTTAGAAATGACATGGTGACATTTATTACTACACTACCACTATAATGATTTCCGGCCCACGACGACCTTCTTCAGGAGGCTTCGCTGCGACTTTTCCCAGACTCTTTATATAAATGATTCACTCAAACGAATGAGAAGCACAACTCACTTTTCGAATATCAGTCAAAGACGATCACACCCAGTAACAAAGCACACATTGTCATCTTACACACACGTCATTGAGTGGCATATGTGTTGTATATGATACCCAGCATATTTTTTGGCCGCTCTGAGCTCATTTGTCTTCATTTTTTCCTTGGTTTTATTTCGGTCTGTATTTATTACCACTAGTTTTTAGTCTCGAACCACTGTGCATCGATTTACAGATGAGTGTGTTTATGTTGGCACAACCCCGTAAGGAACACAGCAGCGTAAAGTGTTAATCATCGAGAACATTCACTCCGGGCTGCTGTTACAGCAAGTTTACACAAAATTAATTCATTTTATGGTAAATTATTACCCGAGATGGATGGAAAAACAACTATTGTTTTGCCAGGCGACTAAGGGTGGGGGGGGGGGGTGTTGGTGAGACGAACCCCAGTGCTGGTGGTGGATGTCGTGACATTGGTGACAAGCTTCTCCGCATGAACATAACAGAGAGAATTAGCCTGCTATGCAGCACGCTCTGGCCCGAAACGTATCATTATGGTATTAAATTTCCTTTTAATTTTATGCATTAACGCCGGTGTCAAGTATAATCAAATTAACTTTAATAGTTTTAGAAATGCTAATGTAAACGCGCTCTAATCTAATTAATATTGGCACATGCAAACAGAGAGAGCAAAAACCCTTTCAACTCGTTTATTTGTGGCATGCTTGTTAGGGGGTGAGTGGTGAGGTTGCTTCACCTCATGTTGGTATTTTGTTCGGCAAAAGGTCATTGAAATGGAGAAGACGCTATTGGATTTAGGCAACATCAGATGCTTGTTATATAGAAACAGCATTACAATGAACTCGTAGAGACGGACAAATTTCAGTGCACTATACATTGACTACATTTTGTGAATAAACTATTTGTTTGAAGATGTTTCTTTGGATTTTCGATACATGCAAGGACGGCTCCGACCCACCTCTCTTGGATGTAGAAAATATGACAACAGTGTTAAGCTTTGGTTTGAATAGTTCGTATGGGAAAATTGGAAAGGATAATTTAAAAGGTCTCAGTGCAATAATTATATTTGCCAGTTAGAATGATAGTAGTCTATGTCAAAAATCCAAAAAATTGAGATAATTTTTCTCTTTACTGTGATCAGATCTCTAATTTAAGAACTTTAATTTTTGGCATTATTAAAAATGTACCCTTACAATGACATTTCTCATTTTATGCACTCCATTATATTTATTTTATTTGTGGAAAAATATTTTTTTTTTAAATTTTGCAATCACACACTACAAAAAAATTAAAAAAAAAATAAATTTTTCCATAACCAATTTTTTCCTGGATTTTTCATTGTTTTTATTCCTTGTGTTTATGAACTAATGAAACAAATTTAATTTTGATAATTTTTCACTGTAATTCTGGTTGATTTTGTAAAAAATAAGTCGAAAAAAAAATCGTAAAAAATAGAAGCCATCATTTCACCACTCATTCAAACTCACACAGTCGCTTGAAATAGACCTAAACACACTACTTTAAAATTTCAACAAAATGGATTGGTGTAATCATTTCGAAAATCAAAATAAAATAATTAAAATTGCACAAACTTTAAAAAGTTTAACCTTGCTATAACACAACGCCATAATATTTTAAATTGAATTGTAATTGAAACTACCTTCTAAACGAGGTATAACACATTAAAATCGGTAAAGTATTTCAGGAGTTACAGGCGATTGAATGAACACACCTTTTAAAAAAACTAGTATTTTTTCACTGTTAAATTGGTCATTACCTAAAGCTTTTATCAAATTTTCGACTTTTGCCACTGATTCCTGGCAGAGGCCCCACAGTGCGTTGTTACAGGAAATGAAATATTGAATTTATAAATGTTTGGCTAACAAAACAAGTTTTTTAACTTTCCAACAAAAATAGCCAACCAACTTCAAAGTAAGACGATGTAGTTACATATATCAGTGCAAATTTATGTTTAAATATGTTTTAAATAAAATATCTCCCAGGTTGGAAGCACAAAAATGATGTTTTTCGTCCGATTTCGCCCACTTTCAATCCTACAACCATTAGACGCATATGTGGACAATTTTAAACTCGTAGCTCATCTCGTTCGAAAGCTAGCGTGCTGGCTAAATCGCCTTAGAATTTTATCACTTTATGGGGTCTTCGATGATTATTTGGAGGTGTTACAAATGGAATGACAAAATGAATATACCCCCATCCTAGGTTCAGTTCATGATACTTAGTCTACTTCGAGGAACTGGAAGAATACCAACTTCAATTCAATCTGGATTTACGATGATATATATTGGAAGAAAACTGGAGAAAGTTTGTTCTGCGGGTGCTAAGATGAATATTTTTATTTTTACACCTTCCATTGGTCCGCCACTCGAATTGTATTATGCTTTAGTTTTTCTTTATATTAGTTTTATGATCCAGAACTGCATCATTCGAGAACTAAAGAATTTAGTTTTTTTTCAGCAAGCCTTTTCCACTCTTCCTTCATAACGAATTTTTGGAAGCCTTTCTGGAATGATTTAGCCATGTCTGTCCTTTCCTCCAAAAGTTCTGACATTTTTGCACATTGCTTTTGGGTTGAAATTTTATGTCTGAAATTATTAAATCGATAAGCTTTAAATCCCTATTAATCCCTATTAATATTATAAAACCTTAGTGTAAGTCTGTCTGTCTGTTCCGCAATCACGTGTAAACGGCTGAACCGATGTTGTTGAAATTTTCAGTACAGATAGATGCAGGTCTGGAAGGAACTATAGGCTATAGAATTTTTAAAAATGTGCTCTGTGGACGGAGGGGGCGTGGCAATAGTGTTTTTTTGAGCTAGAAGGCTGAAAATTGGAACGTATATATTACTGACCACGAGAATGATAAATATGATGCCGAAATTTGGATTTTCATTTTGTGGGCGGAGTGGGCGTGGCAAAAGTGTTTTTGAGCTAGAAAGCTGAAAATTGGTACACATATATTACTGACCATGAGAATGATAAATATGATGCCGAAATTTGGATTTTCATTTTTTGGGCGGAGTGGGCGTGGCAATAGTGTTTTTTGAGCTAGAAAGCTGAAAATTGGTACATATATATTACTGACCACGAGCAAGATAAATATGATGCCGGATTTTGAATTTTCGTTTCGTGAGCGGTGGGGGCGTGGCAAAAGTGTTTTTGAGAGGTAGTAGACTGAAAATTGGTACATATATATATTACTGACCACGAGAATGATGAATATGATATGAATAAGATAAATCAACATGAAACCTGATTTTAGTTTTACCATTTTTTTTGCCTGGCGAAGCGGGCGGTGTTCAGCTAGTACTTATTAATATATTGCTTATGATAAATGCAGTGTCAGGTAATTTTTTCAAATTCTTCGGACAATATCTCAACTACAGCATATGCAAACAACGAGCCGTTCACACTTGCAAAATATAGTACTAATGAACATATCTAAAATATAAGTTCAGAGTTGTATAAAATATCGGAGTTGCATTTAATTAATTTCAAATCACTCTTTTTCACTAAAAGTTAAAATTTCAAAAAATCCATTTATGTTATTCATCTGCGAAATTAGGGGGATGTACACACTGAATTCTACGATTCTAGTTGCAATACCGAATTTCGTACAATTTGTATCCTCTTTTGTCCAACTTCGCTCTAAAAAGTACAAATTTCGAACAATGTCGGTTCATAGGTACACTACCAATTTCATATTTCTCCGTCGTCGATGGCGAACTACCTTCTCATGACCATGGTGATGGTAGTACATCATACTATCGCATGGCAAGATAGCTTAAAAGCACTTAAAAAAACTCCACCCCTAGTGTACATTAATTCGCCATTCTCTCTTATTATGTCCAAGAAGTGATTCATTTTTAATAGTCTACTTTTAGGCTTCCCCCCCGGCACTAATTAAAGTATATATATTTATTTGTTTGCGTACATTTTAATTTGAACTTATTAAAATTTCATACTCTTATTTCGTTACAGGTAAGTGCTGCATATCGCATTTCCACTTAATTGGAATGAGTAAGTAACTAATTGGTAATGACGGAAATTTAGAAAAATTTTGATTGTGAAAAGGAGCCCATGTAATGATTTCTGTGGGACACAATGTTTTTTAAATAACTTACATTCGATTTTCGATGTTCAGCTGTACAAGTACAACACCATTAAAAATCAATGATGACAACTTAAGCAGTTCGTTTCGTTTTGTTGTTATTCTCTATTCTTATTATCCTGTGGGAGTTTTACAACTTTTCACTTTACTTGAGAGCTGCAAGGAAAGTTGCTAGGCAAACGCACAAGCGGACAAACAAACTCAAAACATAGAAAAATTATAAACTTACACAAACGTACGTACTCTCACTCGTGCTAGGTTTACACAATCTGTAAACTTTTTCTTTTGTACTTTGGCTAAGAAAATATTATATTAGTTCAACTAACTGTCGTGAAGGGTTTATGTTTAACTTAGGAGTAGTAGTTCCCACCTCTCTCTCTCTCCCCAGCATATGCCAGGAATCTTCCTCTATCGGAAGGAATCTTCCTTTCGTTTGCTGTGCAATGTTTTGAAACAAAATGTCCAAACAGTTTACAATGTTTAGTTGCTGAAGTCGTCGTTACCACCCTGCCTCCCTTCCATGGCCATGGAGGGATGTCAGTTTTGAACTGCAGTGTTGTGTGAACAAACAAAAGTGTTGAATTTCGCGCTCTCTGAGTAGACATACAGTGTTATCTTTTCTTGGTCGACATCCCGGATCCGGTCCCCGGCCTCCAGCCCACCAACCTCCAGCACTTCCGTCGTGTGTATAGAAATTGGAATTTGAGTTAGTTTATCTTTCAGAATGTTTTCTTTATTGATTGTATAACAATTGTCACAGACACAAAATGCACTTTGTACATTCATGGAAAGAGCAGCCAGTGGTGGGCAACAGGACTCGTTGGGCCTTTCTGGTTATGCATGATGTTCGAAAGAAGAAAATCAAAGAAAAATGTCGTTACCCAGAAACGAAATGGTAGACAAAAGAAATTCGTTTGTCGTAAAAGAAGTATATTCATTACAAACCCTGTGGAACGTTTATTACAAACGGTTCGAAATAAGCCTTTGTACACGCAAAGGAAAATTTCGTTTCCCACAAACGAAATGTTAGGCAAAAGAAATTCGTTTGACGCAAAGGATATATATTCCTTACACGCAAAGGAAAAATTCGTTACCCACAGACGAAAAGTTACACAGAAAAAATTCATTTGCACAATGCGTTTGTCGCAACCCTGTGGAACGTTTATTACAAACGGTTCGAAATAAGCCTTTGTACACGCAAAGGAAAATTTCGTTTCCCACAAACGAAATGTTGGGCAAAAGAAATTCGTTTGCGGAATTCGTTTGTCGCAACCCCTGTGCAACGTTTGTTACAAACGTTTGTTGTGTTTGTCACAAGCGAAGTGTGTTTATGTTAGCAATTTTGCTTGAGGCCTTTCAGGAGACGGCCTCTCGAGCTCAGCTCTTGGATATACATTCATACGTACGTGTGTCTGTGCTTTACATCACACGATTGTCCCCCCACAAAGACTGCTGGCTGTCGCTAATACTGTCACTGTATGTGACGCAAGAGAGAATGTTGTAACTGCTGTTGTTGCCGTTGCCCATTGCTGTTGCACTTGTCTTCTCGTTATGTTCGAATCGGGTGCGGTTGTTGCTGCTGTTGCCATTTCTTCTGCTCATGATGTTGTTGAATGCACTCGCCACCCACTTTCCTCACAGACGTCTTCATTTTTATTTTTAATCATATTGTTAGTTAAGTGCATTACAATGCATAACCAGTGTTTACTGAGTTGCTTTTAGTATTTTGACAGTGATGCATGATGATGTTAGATTTTCACAAGCGGAAATATTGGGGTTGTCGTCTCTTGTTTCGTTTCGTTTTCTTTTCTTGTCATTTCATAAAAATGAAATGTTGACATGCACCACACAATGATTGAAAATGTTTAAATAGTTAAATGGGTATTGTTTTTCTTTGCTTTTTAGAGCTAAAGATTAGGTTTCTTCGATGATGATTGGAATGGTTTTGGTTTGTGGGGTATAAGAAGTATATTTTGTATCTTTTGAAGAAAAAACGTTAAAAAATATCCAATAGATACAGATGAATTGTGACAGACAGTCATCGGAACCAACCTGTCCGACTCATGAAACAATTGTAGAATATTTTATTTATTTATTAATATAATTCATTGCCCGGTTTATTTGCCATGAAGAAGAGCTATTTTACTTATATTCAAAGTATTTTAATGTCAAAACATAAATATTCCAAAGTTATTATTTTAAAACTCAAAGCGTTGCCTGAATGGAATAATTCTTCGACACTAAGATAATTTAGTAAATTTCAAGATTTCACAGAGATAATTTGGTGATTTTTTATTTAAAGAACTTTAAATTTAAAAGATTGTCAAATGATATACCATATAAACTAACTAACTCTGAGTAATTCCAACAGAAAAAGACCCAAAAACCATAGGTTTGGATTTTCATCCTCTCCGATTTTGATTAAATTTGTTACATACATTCTACTAGTGGTTGCGAGTAATATACCATTTACCGTAGCTCAAAGTGCGTGGACTAAGTTTTACAGTGGACCAAAGTTTGTTATCTTTTTTTTTTTGAAAGACATGACTTCCTTATCGATATCATAACTTTGGGTCGCGTAATCAGATTTTAACGATATTGATATCATCTGAAAGATTTACACCTCCTCTTTCCGAATCTGAATGAACATATGAATGTCCCTGTGATTCAAGGACTCCAAAAAATAAAAATAATTGTAATCCTTGAATATCCTGAAAAGTATACCTTTAATTTTCTTTATTTTGTTTCTTTTATTTTTTTTTTGGGTTAAAATAAAAAAGGGGATAAAAATAGTACCAATCAAATGACTGCAGCTAGAGTCGTGAAATTCGGAGTATACATTCCTCTGACTGTGTAGACACGGAAAATAAACTGATTTTTCGAAATTCGTACTTTTTGGGGTCAGAATAGAAAAAGGGGATAAAAATAGTGCCAACCAAATGACCGCAACTAGAGTCATGAAATTTGGAGTATGCATTCCTTTGACTACGTAGACATGAAAAATGAGTTTTTTTCCAAATTCGTACTTTCAAGGGATACAATGGGTACGGAGGGATAAAAATGGTACCAACCAAACGTCTACACGTGGAATAATGAAATTCGGTGTACACATTCCTCTGATTGCGTAGACACTTAAAATAAACAGATTTTTCGAAATTCGTACTTTTTGAGGTTAAAATGATAAAGGGGGATAAAAATAGTACAAATCAAATGACCGCAGCTAGAGTCATGAAATTCGGAGTATACATTCCTCTGACTGCGTAGACACGGAAAATAAACGGATTTTTCGAAATTAGTACTTTCTATGGATACAATGGTACAGAGGGATAAAAATAGTACCAACTAAACGACTACAGCTAGAATGATGAAATTATAATTGCGTAGATACTTCAAGGGGGTAAAAATAGTACCAACCAAATGGGCGCAGCTGTAATCATGGAATTCGGTGTATACATTCCTCTGACTGCGTAGACACGGAAAATAGTCGAATTTTTCGCAGCTGGAATCGTGGAATAAAATGTTTTTTTCCAAATTAGTACCTTTTCTTTTACGGCAAAAATTGGTTGAATTATAAAGTTAGGTTATTTTGCACTATGTACGTCTGATAATGGATTTTCAAAATTTGTACTTTTGGAATTAAAATAGAATGGAAATACAACCAACTGTAGCACCCACTATCTACCAATATTTATGGTATTTAAGCTTTTTGAAAATATAAATATAAGAATATTTATTTTTTGATTTGAAATAAATAATGGTTTGAAATAATTAGAATTTTATATTTATTTATAAAATTATTTTTTCAATATTTGTATTTGTTTTGGTTTGGCTATATTAAACATTTTCAAAAAATGTACTTAAATAATCTAAATATTAGAAGATATTTCCAGTCCTTGTTAGTGAAATTTTTTCCCCTCTGGCCCAGAATCGCCCAGTTGCAATTCCAGCCGATCTACGAATATAAGACGTTTTTTTTTTTGGAAAATTTGGACCTCATGTCTCCTTTCGTTTAAATGCTACCGTACTTTCAACAGACGGACATGGCTAGATCGCCTTAGAATTTTATGACGTTTAAAAATATATATACCTTATAGGGTTTCAGGTTTCAAGGTGTTACAAACGGAATGACAAAGTTAATATACCCCCATCCTGTGGCGGAGTAAGTAGGTTTGAATTGAATTTTTAGTTTTTCCGAAATTTTGTGAAAAATATGATTGATTTTGCTATATATGCAGCAAAATCTACACCATTTTCAAGTGTAATTCAAAAGACACCATTTGAAATTCAAAAATTTCAATTGAAATTCAAAAAATATCATTTTAAATTCAAAACTCATCATTTGATATTCAAAACTCGTCATTTGTAATTCAAAAGACACATTTTGAAATTCAAAATTCATCATATGAAATTCAAAACTCGTCATTTGTAATTCAAATCACACCATTTGAAATTCAAAAGCTTTCATTTGAAATTCAAAAAATATTCCATGTGAAATTCAAAAATGTAAACAAACTTATTTAAGAAAAATATACATTAGGTGGGGTAGCATTTATTTTTCCGCAAATTTGAATATTCTGCAGTTTTGAAAACAGATTTAATAAAATGATAACCTATTTGCTTATAATTATAATGATGTAAAATGTCGGTAATTTCATATATAGTTTATAACCTTCATCAGCTCAGAGAACATCCGCATATATATGTCAATTTGTGTGAGAGGTCTTGCAATATCGATCATATTGCATCTATGAAAACATTACCAAAGATCAAATTTCAGAGTATTCCGATCATCCGTATAGAAGTAATAAAATCTTTAAATTTAAATAGGTTAGAGTGATTTGCGTGAGAGATACGTAAATCTGTTTTCTTAACAGCAGAATATTAAAGTTTACAGTAATAAATAAATGCTACCCAACCTAATGTATATTTTGCTTAAATAATTTTGTTTACCATTTTTCAATGGCAATGGAATAATTTTTTAATTACAAATGGAATAATTTTTGAGTTTCAAATGAAAACTTTTGAATTTCAAATGGTGAATTACTTATGACGAGTTTTGAATTGCAAATGACGAGTTTTGAATTACAAATGAAGAGTTTTGAATTTCAAATGATGTCTTTTGAATTTCAAATGATGTCTTTTGAATTACAAATGACGAGTTTTGAATTTCAATTGACATTTTTTGAATTTCAAATGGAATTTTTGTATTTCAAGTGATATTTTTTGAATTGCAAATGGAATTTTTGAATTTCAACTGGTGTCTTTTGAATTTCAAGTGATGTCTTTTGAATTACAAATGGAAAAGGTTTAGTTTGGAACATAGAGTTACGAATTTAAACAGTAAAGTAGAAGACATCTTTATAAAGGTATTTTGAAGTAGAAGTTTTTGCTAGTGAGCTGTGGACGCCTAAACATTGCTCATTTTTTTATACAACGATAGTAGTATTTTGAATTTTTACATTTTTATTAATGTCACTTTTCATTTTAAAATTATTACAATTTTCAATCATACCCACCATTCAAACGATCACTGGTTCAGATTGATTTCTTTTGTCTCAAAAATTAATTGATACATGCACGTCTGACGTCGGTGTAACTATTTAACTATAATTATTTAAAATATGTTAAAGAGCCTTGTGAAATGATATCTTTTCCCTAAAAACAATAAGTCATCAATCGTACAATCGCTTTAAAACAAACCTAACATCATTAAAAGTTCTACATTTAGGCTTAGACTTTGTGCATAACTTTTTGTAGCATACATTGAGGCGCATTTTATTTTGTTCGTTGTTTCAATTTGCTGAACTTGCTAATGTTGCTTTGCTGCGTTGCTTTCGGCTGATTGTTAATAATACCACTTCATTAGAAATACAGAAACCAAAAACTCTATAAGCGGCAGCACTGCGCAACAGAAGAAAAACATTATTTCAATTAAACAATTTTTCATGAGAACTTTTTAATAAACATTAAGTACTTTAAATACTTTACTGTGCAAATGCTCTTTCAACTTTGTCCAGTAGTAGTAGTAGTAGAAGAAAAAACAACAACAACCAAACATAGAGAGAAACCCAATGAGTTTGGCTGAAAATAATTTGCAACTAAATTAAAATTCTGCTAAAATGAAGCTTAACATCAGAACAACACAAAACAAAGTTGCCGTTGTTGCAACATGGCAACACAATGGGGCAACGGCAACACAAGCGGATGAGGGCAAGCAGCGACATCAGCATCAACAACATTAGCCTCCTCAAGCGCTAACAATGGAACATCCGACAAGCGAATGCCACTATTTTCGCTGTAACCAAATATTTCGAAATCATTATGACTGACTGACTGAAAAGGCAAAAAAAAAACTAAAATAATGCGCGGTTCTCAAAATTGGATTAAACAAAAGAATTTACAACAACTATTGAAATATATTCATAATAAAAACATACACATTTAAATGCGAACGCAAACGGAAAAGCGTCCATTATTTTTCCAGCGCAATTTAACAACTTTTGCCTTTTAATTGATTTCAATTTATAGCATTTTTGTCTGTGATCTTTTTGGGGAGGGGAACCGGGTGGAATATTTTGATTTTGTTTTTTTTTCTGCTGCCGAGAAACAATTGTTTTAATGAAAAAACTTTCGGTACCAGTTTTTTTTGTGGTCATTGTTTTCCTCAACAAAAAACTAACTTCATTTGTCATTTTGTAGAGGACACCAGTGTGTGTCCGTTTGGAATATTTTACTCCCCAAGGTCTATGAGTAATTATGCATATACATATACTAGTGGCTCAGGAAGATGGCAACAATGTTACCCATGGCCAACTTCTTCCCAGCCATATGTCTGCACTGGCTTGTATGAACAACAACTTTTTTGATATCCTTGCGAAGGGAAACCTTTTCTCTGGACTCTGCTCTAAATCCTACATGAATGAACTGCCTGGATGACTAACTTTGGACCGGTCGTTGGTGTCACCAACGGTAGCAGATTCATGTGTTGCAGTAATAGTTTTGGGAGAGAGCAAGAGAAAATTACAGTGGGTTTCATATGAACGTTTGATGATATTATTTTTATCTTGAGGCCAATTTTTATGTTATTTTGTTTGGAAAAACTTTTTGAAAGAGTGATTCGTCAGAAGATGGACATATGACTGACTGGATCGTATATTCCAGATTTACAATTTGGATTTAGAAAGGCCATTCTACAGTTGATGCCCTGCAGGATGACATTGTTGTTAATTTGAGAATACGTCGATGTACGGTTGCCGTGTCGTTGGATGTCGAGAAAGCTTTCGATAAAGTATTTCATGACGGCATTTTGTATAAGATGATTCGGATTGGATTTGATCCCCAGATAATTAAATTGTCTCGGAGTTATTTCTTAGACAGACAGGTTTTTTAGTATTGTACTGAATGGTAGGACTTCTGAGTTTGGGGAGGTCAAATGTGGAGTTCCACAGGGCTCTATGTGGGCTCCTCATTCATACAGCATTTTTCTTAGCGATTTTCCTCTTGTTTTGCCGGAGTTGATTGGATTGCTACATGCCGATGATAGCCTTCTCTAGACACATGATGTGTCCCCGATCAATGCCCTGCGGAAAGTTTCTAATCATTTGGTTATTGTTAAAAGATTTTGTGATGATTGGGGTATAAGAATAAATACTTCCAAGAGTGAGGCTATTTGTATTTGCATCTGTTGTGCCTGAGTGTAAGTTACTGAGAGTTTTCATTCATGGTGAGGGGAATTCATTTCAACAATTTTTTGAAATTTAATAAGCATGCCCGAATTGTTTTGGGTAATGCATATAGGATATTGGCATCTTTTTCAAAGATTTTATGGAACAGGAGTTTGCCGCAGAGCACTAAACTTATGCTGCACAAGACCACGCCCAATTATATTATATTGGTTCCCGATATGGTTCAATATATCCCCGATAGTGATGAGGGAATTCGAGATTCTCGAAAGAAAGATTCTGCGATACTGTATTGGGAAAAACTTTAAGTCATTTAACCGTCGTCATTCTAATGTTTATATTCACAAAGAGTCGAAGGTTACTCCAATTGGTCTCTATGTTTGTGGCATCATTGACAAGTTTGTGACAAGGACTTCTTTTCATGAAAATGATTTTATTTCAGCCATTTACGATGCACAGAAGGACTGTGGTTGGTCGGATGTACGCTACCTTTCTCCCATAATTTTGATATATCGCTGTCCATACGTCATGAGTTCTACAGCGTCAAGGTAACGGATACATAACTCTTGATATGCTCTTGTTTTCTTCCGTCGCTGGTCAAGTCGTCTCTGTCGCTTTATTGGATGTTTAGAGATAATTCTTGTAATTTTTCAAAGTGATAACTAAAAAAATGAAAAATAAGTAGAAGGAATCAATATCTTTCCAATGAGGATTAAATGATGAATATCTGATGAAAAATGGCATCACTGAATCCATTTTGTAAATCATCACTAAAGAAACCAAACTGTATTTTCGTCGGATAACTGGAAATTATTTTTTATTTATTTGCGCAATAAAGTAAAAACGGGTGTGATTGGACTTATACTTCCAAATTTATAGTTGAAATATTAAAGGTAGTTTCAATGAAAATTGGAACAATGTTTTTTCTTTTGCTTTTGTTGCATAGTGTAATCTTGTTCGCAATACATAATTTAATAACCACCAAAATACTTTTACTTTTGCTCCAACCAAAAGGTTTGCTGTAATTATTAAAAAAAAAACCGAAATAGCAACTCGAACATGTTGAAAGAAACGATTACAGACAACACTTCGCTGAGATTTAGAGGTCAGTAGTGAGTAGGTTAACCTATTTACACTATATGTGCTCCAAATGAATTCACGAAAGTCTTTAGACTGTAATTAAAATAAACTGAATAAAATGAGGGTAAAATTCAATATTCATAAATTTTTGGAGTTATTCATTTTATAATTGGATTTTGTTATTTTGAAAAAAAAAAATAATGAAATAATACCCAGTTGGTATCTACGTTTTTATACCTTACACCACAGGGTATAATGTCTTTGTGCATTTGTTTGTAACACTGTAAAGGAAACGAGATAGACCCATCGTTTATTATACCGATCGACTTAGAATCAGTTTTTCAGTCGATTTAGTGATGTCCGTCCATCTATTCTTGTAATCAAAGTCCAGGTCGCAATTGTGGTTAGAACTAAATGAAACTTTGCACAACGAAGTTTTATGGGATAAGGACGAACGCTATTTAATTTGAAGCAAATCGGTTCAGATTTAGATACAGCTCACATACAAATTTTACTTCAGATTTTACTTTTTCCGCTCTAGAAATCACATATTTCAACAGATTTTCCTCAAATTTAGCAAAATGTCATATATTTTAACTAGAAATAGCTCTGGTAAAAATAGGCCAGATCGGTTCAGATTTATGTATAGCTCCCATAAAAATGCCTACTATGATTTGATTCTTTCCGCTCTATAAACTACATATTTTAATAGATTTTCTTCAAACTTGACAAAACAAATTATATTTCAACAAGAAACAGGTCTGATAAAAATGGACCAGATCGGTTCAGATATATATATAGCTCCCACACAAATGTCTCCCCCGATTTGATTATTTCCACTCTATAAACCACATAATTTAACAGATTTTCTTCAAATTTAGCAAAACAACTTATATTTTAACTAGAAACAACTCTGGTAAAAATGGGCCAGATCGGTTCAGATATATATATATATATATATATAGCTCCCACACAAATGTCTCCCCCGATTTGATTATTTCCGCTCTAGAAACCACATATTCTAACAGATTTTCTTTAAATTTGGCAAAGCAAATTATATTTCAACTAGAAACAGCTCTGGAAAAAATGGGCCAGATCGGTTCAGACATATACATATATAGCTCCAATACATATTTCTCCACTGAATTGATTATTTCCGCTCTAGAAATAGCGTATTTGAACGTATTTGATTAAAATTTGGTAAACCAGCTCATATTTCAACTACAAACATCCATGGCGAAAGTGGGTCAAATCGGTTCAGATTTATATATAGCTCCCATATAAATGACTCCCCCGATCTAATTCTTTCCGCTCTAGAAACCACATATTTAATAGATTTCCATCAAATTTAGGAAAGCGTCTTATATTTCAGAAAACCTATACTAAAAATGTGTCAGATCAGTTCAGATTTATATATAGCTCTCATTCAAAGTTTATGTTCAAATTTTTTTTACAAATACATATAGAAGTATGAAATTTGTAGTATATATATATACCCGGTTCAAATGTAACGACCTTTTTATATCCTACACCACAGGGTATATTGACTAGGTGTAGGGTATCATATAGTCGGCCACGCCCGACTTTAACCTTCCTTACTTGTTTTTTAGTTGGTGAACATATCTGCTTCCTAGAGCACCAATTAATGGCTGACGTTTTTAGCGCATTGGGTTAGATCTGGAAACCCACAAGAAAATTGAAAAATTGAAAGGCTAAATTCGGATGGGACGGACTCTCCTGGTTCTTCTGCAACACAATGATCTTATTACCAATCCAAAAAATTGAAAAAAAATTAGTTTTTCCGAAAAATAATTCTTTTTTTGGCACGACAAACTATTATACAATCGCCCTTATTCTATTTGGCGTCGGCAATATCAACGGCAATTTCAAGGCAACAGCAACTCAAATCGAAGACAACATCAATTCTATGCTAATTTGGTATTCTGTAAGAGTATTACGACGCCGTTGCCTGTTTATCGAAAATGTCAATAACATACAGCACACATATCTAATGTTAGAGTCAGCTGATTCATTTTATTTCTTGTTTTTGATGAAATATATGTAAGTTATGTGCTATTTTCGTGGGAAAAAGTTTGTTTGTAAAAAAAAGTTTAAATAAAAATGTTTTTTCTATCCGATTCGGACTCATCGAGTGACGAAGAAAACAAAAAAAAAATAATATTGGAAAGAAGACTGCTTAGACAGAAATCTTCCATTTTTAATTTGCCCGATGAGAAGTAAGAGACATATTTGAAGTCATAATTTCCTAAGTAATCAATTTTTTATTCCTTTTTAAGATTTGAAAGTTATTTTCGGCTGAATAAACCTTCATTTAAATATGTTTTGGAAATAATAGAGCCTCATTTAAAAAAAGGGACAAGATCAACAATTGTGCCAAACACAATAAAATTGGCAGCAACATTGCGTTTTTTAGCCCAGGGATCTTACCAGCTGAGCGTTGGAAATGATTTCAACCTGGGACTGTCACAGCCAGTAGTTTCGAGGATTTTGTCCGAGACTGTAGACGTCATGGAGAAGGAAGTTTGTCCACAATGGATAAAGTTCGATATGACGGTTGTTCGATATGGTTGTTGTTGATCGTACTGCAGCAGTTGTTGTTTTTGGTACTGATGGTGTTGATCTTACTGCAGCAGTTGATGTTGATGGTAGAGATGCTATTGATGTTGTTGCAGCATCTTTGCTACCGATGGTGGGAGCCGCAAGTAAGTCGACATATTGCTGAAATATGTCTTACCAATTCAAGTAATTCCGATAAGCACACATCAACACTGTCTTCAGTGTTTGGAACTCCTTGAACCATACCCTCTGGACTTATTTGTTTTTCGAACTGCAGCAAATTTGCCACAGCTTCCTCCAAGGGGCTCAGCATTTGCTGCTTAAATACACCACCTCCAGTAGCTTTGCTTTCTGCTTTATTTATGGCCATTTTTCTTTTAACTTTGAATTTTCGGTCCCTCCAAATCTGTAGAAAGAATTCCATCAAACAGCATAGTTTTTAACCAAACTATTTACCTTACCTTTTGCCATCCAGCACCAGATCTAATTGGGGGTCCATGAGAATTTACCACAGTGGCAATACTCTCCCACTGTTCATTAAAATTATTAGGAACAGTGCCCTTGTGAAATCCTCTGGCTAGTGATGGATTCTTTTCAAGCTCTTCCACTAGCTTCTCGAACTGGCGCTTATTTGTTATTTTAATTTTTTTCATTTAATTTTCTAATGAAATCAAAATTAACGTAAACAATACATTGAAGGCAACACTAAAATGGCCGACGCCAAAATCAAAGCCAATTGAAAACAACGGCGTCGCCAATTTTTCTTACAGAATACCAAACTTAATTTAACAGTCATCGAAATACGGCAATATTGCCAACGGGAATACGAAATTGAAACAAAATACAAAAAACGACGTCGTCTTCTGTTGACTACGCCAAATAGAATAAGGGCGAATATTTTGTTTTATTTTTAAATATTTAACATTATAATGAAGATAGCAGAAAATCTAGAGATATTTGTTGTGATTCTTTTTGTAGAAATAAGTTACTTCTACAATAACGGCCACAACTTCTACATTTATTCACAGATTTTCTGCAAATTGACCTTGTTTAGATCCCAGATAATTTAAAATTAAAAAAATCAAAATAGATAATTTGTTATTTAATTTACAATGGACTTTTTCGCGCTATTTTAGCATAAATTTCGAAAATCATGATTAAAAATACGTCAACAAAGAGGGTAGCATACTTTCTACATTTATCCTGAGATCCTGTTTTTTTCATTATATTAGCTATTACAAAATAGAATAAAGTTTATATTATTAAAGTTTAAATAATATAAGTTTCTATGTGAAATGCACAACATTTGTAGCCATCATAATTTCCTTTAATTGGGCATGTAAGACGGTGTGCTCGGGCCTATATTTACAAGAACAAAACCTGGATGTATCTTCGATGAAACTTTTGTAAAAAAATATCCATAAATTTTTTATGTTGATTGTATGACACAGTATACCTCAAAGCAAAAAATATGTTTGCAGGTCTCGGTCAAAAAATTTTACTTTTGATTAAAGTATGTGGTATGAAAAAGTCAAATCGGGAAAGATATGGAGGCTACATGAATAAATTGACCTATGTGTCTCAATTTCTATATAGATGTTTCTGGATGATCTTCTGGTGTTTTTAGAGTAGAAAAACTCAAATCAAATATGTGTAAAATTCAATAATGTTAGTAATTGATCAGCAGTTACATCTCATACACTAACCTGGAACTCTTCAACGACAGGCGGTACGATCAAAGTCTTTTGAGGTGGACCCAATTAGAATGAAACCCGGCGACTGATGAGATTGAGTAAAATCTAACTCAGCAGCACGATGGGACTTCTTACAGGTCACTTACCCCTAAGAGCGCATCTACGCCGCATCGGGCGATAGGACTCAGATGAGTGCCAGAAATGCGGGGAGGACACCGAAATGGAGGTTACGCTTTCTCTGTCATTGCCCTGAAACTGAGAGCTCGTCAACTCTCGGATATTACCTAACCTGGAGCACCTTACGACACGGAATTCCTAAATTAGGGTAAATGATTGATTTTTTTCCACTTTCCGGCCGACAACACGCAATGTTGGAACACTATGTATTATTTCTGTTCGACCAAATCCTCCATTTCCATATTTTATTCCATGTACGATTTAATGAAATACACTGTACCTGGGGTAATGATAATGGCCGCATCCGAAGTAATTCTTGTAATTAATTTATGCGCGTTTTATAACCAACCAACAAAAAAAGACAATGCAACAAAAAGTTGCTGCAACAGAAACTACATAAAGTGCTAACACAAAAATAAGTAACTAGTTTCGTCCTAGTCCTGTAACAAGAGACAACAGACAACAAACATGCGACATAGAACATATTGCATTGTGCATCATTGGCTAATTTGTTGCTGTTGCAGCAAACGTGCCACCTCCTGTAATATGCCAGCATCCGAGAAAACTTTAAAGTTGTAACTAAAATTACTGAATTGCTTTAATGTAAGCTTCGGCAGCCAGTTGGACTTTGGGGAGATTGGTGAACTTGCCACAGTGTTCGCCAGCATTTTAGAGTTATCGCTGCTCTTCTAAGTTCTTGTGCCTTTGGCCTTGTCTCTGGAAACGCACTCTCGCTACATCTTCTTCCCTTGCAACAACAAGGACAAGGACTCTATCGAACAAAGCCTTTGTAAGCCGTTGTTGTCTTTTTGTCCACCTCTCTCTCTCTCTGTGCATTTCATTATTTTCGAAATGCAGTCTAAAGACTTCTCTAATAGACGTAATTGAGTTGAGCCATTGTGTTGCTGCTACAGCTACTGCCTGATATTTGTTGGGGTTGCCCGCTCGTTGCTCGGTTGTCGATGCCTTCTTTGTTAAGTGAAATTTCCAATGTCTACACCGGATTGGACATTTTGTGACACATTTATGCTAATTTTCTTCAAGTTTCCCTATCTGCTGTCTGCTGCGTCTGCTGGCGGCAAAGGACGATATTTGGTTTCTTTGATGGTGATGATGATGGCAAAGCATTCTGCAAAATATTCCTGCCACAAATGTTTGAGTTTTGCATTTTTCCTCTTTTTCGTTCGGCAACTGCATGTGTCGGAAACTCCAAATAGATTTTTCCTTGGAAACATAGCCAGACATTGTTGCGGGGGAATTTCGGAGAATGTAATCAACGAATTTGCTATATTTGTTTTGAGTTGCATCGCGAAGAATACATTTGAATATTTGCTCCCCAATGTATGCAATGAATTTTTCAGCTCACATAGAACCGCAGAGGTATGCTCTAATTTTGTGTGGTATTTTTCGAATACATTAATTTTGAAAATGCACAAGGCATTCCAGGTTGGTTGGTTGCTTGCTTCAATATGAAATAACTTGTACAACTTATTAATTATTAATATTTGTCTGTGTGGTGCTATATTTGACATACCTCTGCATAGTGCAATATTTGTGGCAAAAATAGAAAGATTAGAAGGATAGGATCTTAAAATTTTGCACTCGTACTTTATATTGTCAAATTGGATAGACAAAATTTGTTGTTTAAATCCACTTAAAACCATGTAAACACATATTTCTTATTTTAATACTATAATTTATATTTATATAATGCACAAATCATTACTTGTGATTTTATTTAAGTCCGCGATTTAATTAAAATTAGCAGTGCCACGCTCAACGCCCATATGCAAATTTTTATTTTTTACGATTTCGAAATCTTACATAAAACTCCTTATATATTTTAATCGATGGAAACCAGCTATTATAACATAATAAATAACTAAGGTGTAATATATTATCTTAACCCATTTTTTATCATTTTTAAATCATTCCAAATATCTGGCCAAATTATTTCCATAAACTTATCGAATAATTGGAACATGTGTATTTTGCAATGCATACTTTTAGGGTTAGAATAAATTTACTCTTTTTGTTGGTCTTAAAGTACAAAGTAAAGTACATTTGAATACCAGAAAAAATATTGTCCCCAAAGTTAACTGTGGCAAACATGATTAATTTCTTTATTGGCTTTTGTATTTTGTTTTATTGGTTTTTGTAATTAAATAGATGATTGCAACTATAAGGTGAATTTTCTTTTCGCTATGATTAACTGAGACCCAAGTCTTCCGTCTCGCGATTATAGTTTTATGCTGGAGATAATGAAACACACTGAGTAACGACAATCTTCACGTAAACCACTGTTTGAAAATGAAAGCGACAGAAGAATTTTAATATAAAAGCACTTTATTCCATGAACTAAACCAAATTTCAATACGATACATGGCTTTCGATATAAATAAAATAACCTATTAAATAATGATCTTATCAACTTTTTGAACATTTATAAACTTAAAATGCATCCATAGCAATATATTTTCACAATATCGTCAACAATGTTTAGAGTACGCTGGTTTGGAATGTTCCCAATCAAAAAAAAAAAGTTAAAAGGAGATATATTAATAAAAAAAATCTAGACGCGAAAATTTAAAATGAATTTGAAAGTTAATGCTAAACTAATAAAAATAGAAGCATGGATTTTGAAGCATATTTAACAGGAAAACATGTTCATTCAAACTATTAAAATATCATAAAAAATTTTTGGAATTATGTAGAAAAAATGTCAGCGAAAGTACGACTAAAACAATTTTGCATTTCCCCCCAAAAAATATTAAAATTCACAAAGTGGAGAAAACATTTTTCAAAATTTACTAAAATTGTCTCCAATTCTTTTATTTACTTTCTGAGTATGAAGTTAATACATATTAACCATTTTGTAATCAGTGCTTAGCGAGTTGAGAATTTTTGCAAATAAAATATGTTTGTATTTTGTAGGAGATCTACCGCGGATGTCTACTAACAAATTTGATTTGGTTTATTTATTTCAACTTGTAATTCAAAGCCATCGGGCCAATTTAAAACAAATTACAAAATTCATATATTATACTTTTTTTAACATGGCTAAAAAAACTACTCAAAAAATTTGGTTTAAGAAGGTCGTTAAATGCCTCAAAAGTATGTCTTCTTCTCGAATTATAAAAGAAATTTATAATAACGATATAAATGGACGTATTATGGAAGATTTGTCTTTGGAAGTTTACAAATTCTTATTGGAGTAATACATTTGCACATTCTATTATTTTATTTATAATTTTCTAACAATTTGAAAGTCGATATCGCAACGTCAAATATACGAAATCAGTATCAACAAAATAGGATACTATTCTTGTATCGTACATATCTATTAAATTACCAGCAGCGGGTAACATACTGACAGGCTTATAAAATCAGTATCATATATTACCGTATTCACGGCCAAAATTAGAAAATTGACTTGCTTCGAATTAAGTTATTTTCATAAAAATAGATTTTTGGGCTACATAGAGTGGGCGATTTGTATGCAGAATAAATTGATTTTGTAGTTTCGTTCGTGAGTAGTTGAAGGAAAATATTGTTCAAAAATACATTTTTCGAATACTCTTATATATTCGGAATAGCTGAGGAGAGGTACGAATTTTGACTATTCTTCTACATCTTAAACATATTATTTTAATTAATAAAGAAAGCTGCAGGAATTTTGCAACATAAGTTTAAGTTGCCTTTTATAAAACGAGATAAATAATACAGAGATTATGGGATTGATACTTGGTATTTTATTATGGCCATTCTGTTGCTTTTGAAAAATTCCCAATTTTTGAATTCTTGTTCATAATAATTTAGTTGGAGCCTTTTCTGATTTTTTATTTCATTTTTTAGGTGTCTAAAATGAATTACTTTTCTGGTGATTTTTTCTTTATTTAGTTAATTTAAAGATAATTTACTATTTCCTGCTAAAATATATCCAACCATTTTTCGACAAATATGTAGTTTTCAAAAAAAAAATCAAAGCAGGTTTACAAGAAATCCGTAAACGCTATATAAAAATCTATAATATGTTTTGATTCAGTGCATCATAATACATTTAGAAATGTAGTTTCATTGTATTCTGACAACTCCTTTTTTTAATGCTAATATGGAGACGGAGCAGTGTGCAGCGGCGGAAAGAAGGAGACCTTAAATTAGGCCTTCTTTAGTAGTCTGAATGCCGGTCGTCCCATTATATATGCATTTCGTTTTAATACATGATTGGCCAGCAATGTTTTCCAGTCTATCTTATATTCGCAGGTCTATTGAGAATAACGTAAAATAAAGTAGAGGGCCTGCAAGAGAAGTCCTTCATGAAGGCCTCCGAAAGAAGGTATAATTTAGGGCATACAAGAGAAGTCCTTCAAAAATGCCTCCAAGAGAAGGCCTTATAGATGATCTGAAAAAGAAGAGTTTTTTGAATATATCTTACAGAGTTTAAACAAAATAAATCCTATTGAAGACTAGCAAGAAAAAGTTAAATACAAATGATATTATTTTATTAAAATTAAATAAAATATAATTCAATATTAGTTAATTACTACAAATGAAAATTAGATAATTTTTACACTTTTTATACGCTTACAACTCCGAATCAACAACCATTTCCAGTAAAACTTGAACAAAACTAAAAATATATCATATATATATATATGTTTTCTCTTTGTATTTCTTTGGTGGCGAAAAAACTCGAAAGACAATCATTTCATATAGCGGCATTGTTGACTGAACTGATTTTTTCGTCTCAGTTTGTATTTTAAATGAGTAAATAAAACTAATTTTGGGTGCATTTTGTTTGATTCGATTAAGAACAATAATTTTAGTAAATTTTTCCTTGACATTTTGTTGGTTGTGTATGTTTTGTTGGATGAAAATGAATGTTTTTTTTAGGAATTGGGAGTGTCGTTAATTTAATTTTCATTTTTATTGATATTTTATTTTTTTTATTTATTTGTTTATTATGAATTACAATAAAAAGTAAATTTATATTCTAATTTTTGGGTCCAGGGATTGAGCCGGGGTGACTAAGGCCATTGTAGCTAGTTATTACAGCGACAGACCAGAGCCTCTGGTCGAACTCACAACCCCCACGCTGATAGCACGCTACCAACTCGACTACCGGTGATCTCAATTTTAATTTTTATTAATTGATATTATTAATTCATATTTAATTTATTAATATTAATTTTAAATTTTAATTTTTATTGATATATTAAATAATTTATAACCGACCAAAATCATGATAAAGGTAGTGAGCAGCCAAGTAATAAATGTCACCGAGAAATTCTTAAATAAATTGGCATTTCCAGTTAAAAGCAAATAAAGGGTGTTTTTTATTGAGGTATAGAACTTCGAATTGAAATAAAACACAAGAAAATCGTTTTAATGTCCATCAATTTGGCTTTATTGGAAGGATAATTTTATGCCATTAATGTTTAAATATGATTTCGGGCATGTGGCCGCCGCGGCTGGCTCGAATATAGCCAATTCTACAGGTCCAATTTTCAACCACTTTTTCGAGCATATGGGGCCGTATGTTGGCAATAACGCCACGAATGTTGGCTTCCAAGTCCCCTAACGTTTCTGGTTTGTTGGCGTAGACGAGCGACTTCACATATCCCAAAAGAAAATAATCCAATGGTGTCAAATGACACGATCTTGGTGGCCAATTGACAGGTCCATTCCGCGAAATTATGCGCTCATCGAATGTTTCCTTCAATAATTCGATTGTGACGTGCGCTGTGTGGCATGTAGCGCCGTCTTGTTGGAACCACAACTCATCCACATTCATGCCATCCAATTCGGGAACAAAATAGTCGGTTATCATGGCTCTATACCGGTCTCCATTAACGGTAACTGACTCTCCAGCATTATTTCGGAAGAAGTATGGCCCAATGACTCCACCAGCCCATAGAGCACACCAAACAGTCAGTTTTTCTGGATGTAATGGCGTCTCAAGGGTCTCATGTGGATTCTCTTCACTCCAAATGCGGCAATTTTGCTTGTTGACGTAGCCATTCAACCAAAAATGAGCCTTATCACTGAACAAAATTTTGTGATGAAAATCAGCATCGAGATGAATCTCATTTTCGGCCCATACACCAAAATCACGACGCATTGCATGGTCTCGCGGCTTTAATTCTTGCACAAGCTGGATCTTGTAAGGTCGCAAGCCAAGATCTTTGCGAAAAATCTTCCATAAAGTTGATGGACAAAGCTCCAATTGCTGTGCACCGTGGCGAATCGATTCATTCGGGTCCTCTTCAACACTTTGCTCTACAGCGGCAATTGTTTTTTCGGTGCGCACTGTTCGTCTCTGCGGATGCGTATTATCACATAGAGTAAGCGTAGTGCGAAACGATCCATGGTTAACCGAATTAATTGCTCTGATGGACGATTATGTCGACCATAAAATGGACGGAGCTTGCGGTGAACTTCGCGAACTGAACCATTACTTTCGAAATAAATTCGCACGATTTGCAAGCGTTGTTCTTTTGTCAACCTGTTCATGATGAAATGGCAAACCAAACTAAATATTAATCACTTGACAGCTGACAAAATGGCCGCCAGTTAAAAAAGTGATGCCTTAAAGTTCTATACCCCAATAAAAAGCACCCTTTACTAAATATAGGGTCCGCAAAATAACTTTTTTTTTGAAAATGCTATAAAAAAACTACTGAATATATTCTCAAATTTCTTTTTTTATTTGAAAGTACAATCCTTCCGGTTAATAATGGAAAATAATTTCATTCAAATGGCAATAGTCGAACGGTTGAATAGTTGAAAAAAAAAAAACGTTAGATGGCGGACCCTTATATAGCACCCACTCCAAATTCTCCTATGATTTACTTTTTCCGCTCTAGAAACCACATATTTCAACAAATAACTTTTTTTGAAAATGCTATAAAAAAACTACTGAATATTTTCTCAAATTTCTTTTTTTATTTAAAAGTACAATCCTTCCGGTTAATAATGGAAAATAATTTCATTCAAATGGCTGCTTAGGGCACCCCACAATAATAGTGCAACGGTTGAATAGTTGAAAAACAAAACGTTAGATGGCGGACCCTATATTCGCCAAATTACATCGGATATACCTACAAAATCCTCGAAATATTTTATGTAATCACCACAAAAAATCCCCGGTCCCAATTTTATATTTTTTGCCCTCTTGGCCATAGAATCAGATGTGGGGACAATTCTGGGTTTAGGCCATATAGATATAGACAGTCTATGGTTCCTATGCGAGCCGTTGTGCCTAAAAAGGAAAGTTTATAGCATTCAGCCGAGCCCAATCTTACCCTAGTCCTTCTTCTGATTACCAGTTTCCACTTGATTTGAACATAGAAAATAATAAAAAATGATTAAGAAAATAAAAACTAGTCAGCAATTTATTTAACTTCTTTCAAATTTATTATTATTTTCAATCGTTTTTTATTTAAATCGCCTTCTGCTACTTTTACTCCAAATCCATAAAATTTCAAGTTATTAATTGCCCATACGCCATAAGGTATGCTTTAGTTTCTATGCAAATATGCTTCCACCCAAAGTTATGCATTCCATGTTGTGTTTACCCACTGCCACCTGCAAATATGCTCCATTTTTCTATGAAATTAATGCAACTTTTTCCATATTCAACAAGAAACTATATTTTATAGCTTGAAACAACACATTCAATCTACCTAATCACCTTTAATGGACAACACTTAGTCGGCGAAAAGTTCGTTCTGCAAGTCATGTCGTTTCTTTTCTAAGTGAAAAAGTTTATGTGGTGGCGACGGCATTGGACCTGTTGTGGTGGCACACTAATGCTAATTTCTTCCTACTTGGTATTGCAATTCAAAACGAATGGAAATTAGTTTTCTGTTCGTTTTCAGGCTGGGGTTTGTAGAAAAAAACAGAAATATATTTCAAATATTCTGCAGACATTTTGTGCATAATAAGTTTAAGGATTTTTTGTTATTCATTGAATTGTTATGGCCGTTGATATCGAAATGGTAACACTTCAAGTTGTGGCTATTGATTTGTTTTTGATACGAATTCAGTTATTCCCAGGAAGTAATTGTAGAGGTAATGTGATGTCATTACCTGGCAAGGCACGATGTACTTACCAAACGTTTACTGGTCAAATATGTATATATAAAAGTCCATTTGTGACCCAAAATGTCGGGTTTCCTCATAAACTGCCCTCGACAAAGCTTTTTTACGACTGGTTATATTACTCCGAGCAAACTTCCTAAACAACTTCTGTTCTCTGTCCTCGGGCCTTCAAAAAGTGACATAATATAATTTCCACCTTAACCCCAAAAAGTATGCTATATTTTCTGTTTTTGTTTTTTTTTTTTGGTGGAAAAAATAAATAAAAATACCATCTACTTAAAACGTAATAAATCTTGACAAAGAAAGTCGTTCCATCGTTCGTTCACATTATTACAGTTTTCAGTTGAATTATGAGAAATCTTAAAATTAAAGTCACGTAGTCACTAGCGCCCCCCAAAAAAAAGATGGAGAACAAACAAAACCGGACAAAAATGAACAGAGTGCAGAAATAACCAACTAAAAACTAAACATGTCATGACATGACCAACTCAACTCAGCTCAGTTCACTCATTCATGGCTCCACAAACAATGGAATGAATGAAGGAGCGGACGAACGAACGAACCATCATCACGGATGCTGGCGCAATTTTCACTACAATCCACTGGCCTCCACTCCGCTCTACTCCACAGCGCTCCACTCATTCCTCTGAGGCGCCGCCTAAACATTTTTGCCATTATTGCAATTGTCATTTTAGACAAATAAAGTAAATGAAAAATATCTTGAACAGAAAACAACTCACACACCAAAAAAAAAATACAGAAAAGCAACTCCAATTTTTTGTTCTCTTCTATACCGACATTTTTGCTTAACAACATAGCTGGATGGTCGTTGGTGAAAATCCTCTAGGAAAAACCAGCCAGCACCCAGCAGCAGTACCAGAGAGGCAACAACGGAACAAAATCCATAAGACTTTTGTTAGCGGAGATTGCCGGCAACTGGAACTTCGAATGAATGAGGAGTGGAAAAATGCCGTAGCAAAGGAAAAAGAACTAAAACGATCACTGTGTGGTTTGGTCGAGTCGAATCTGAATCATGCTACAACAAAAAAAAAATAAAAATGTTCTGCCCGATACCTAAAATTTTTTGTGTGGTTTGAGACATATTGATTTATAAAATCACCACCAAAAATATTTTGTGTTCATAAATATTTTTTTTTTAATTTTTACCAAAATTTTAATTTTCATTAAATGTACCTTTACCTTTGTTTACTCTCATGTTCGGAATATAGGTCCGATCATACCCGTCTATATGTTCAATTAAAGGCGATTATGAAGACTACAAATGGTGCGAATTTTACATTCTCATACCCACAGTGGTTTAGGAACAGTGTCCAAAAAAATAAGAAAATTTGAATTTTTTCTCCGAAAATCGTAAAAATTGAAAACTAAGTTGTTTTAATTTTTAAATAGCCAACATTCTAATATATGTAAAATGTTGTTTGAAAAAATAATGATTTTTAATTTTTTTGTCTGAAAAACACGAAACGCCGTTTTCAAATTAAATAACAAAGTATTAGAAAACTAAAAATTGAGAAATTCTAGATTTTTTTCGAATAATATGTTTTTGTGCACAAGAAAAAAATCATGAGAAATAGGAAAAAATTGTGAAAAAATATTTTGCTTCATTTTGTCAATAGTCAATATTCTAATGAAGGAAGCCATATCTTTATGTAAAAGATCTATGTAGACACAAAAGAATTTATAAAAATCATGTTTAAATAGCGGGAAAATCTGTATTTTAATTAGATAACCAAATATGAAGTTTTATTTTATAAGAGCTAGGATCATAGTGAAGAAAATCTGTGGATAAATGTAGAAGTCATGGCCCAATCGCTTTTTTATGATTGAATTCTACAAAGAACATTCAAATTAACCATATTCTGGAGGATGTTGTTGGAGGATGAATTTAAATTTCATAAATTAAAACAGTAGAAAAAATCATAATTTTTGCTGTTATTTTATAGGTGGGAACAATGTATGTTATAGGAATTTCGCTTAGTTCATGGATTACAAGAGCTCTTGAAATGTTCTTTTGCGTAAAAAATGGAATTTTCGGTTTGCCTTTCGAACAGTGGTTTACCAGTAGGTTGTCCTTATTATCCTATAATCTGTAATCGCGAGGCCAACCAAAATACAAATATTGACACACTGGGATCTCTGAGTTGATCGTTAAAGAAAGAAAATTCAGCTTGAAGCTGAACTTTGATTCAATTCCAATTAATGCAAAACAAACTGTTTGGTGTTTTTGCAAAGCATGTCTTTGGGGCCATATTGTTTATTGACATTCAAATATCAAATGTGTGTAAAGTGTCCAAAAAACCGGTTATTTTAGAAAATGGTTTTCGGTTTTTACAAAACCGGCTATAACCGGGTTTTTTAAATCAAAGTACGAAAATATTTAAATTAAATTTTTTTATTACGAAAGTAAATACAGTTTATTTTTAGTAAAGGTATATTAAATAGGGAACTTCAGTAGCATTTGTTTATCCTCCACCTCCAGGATGGGAGTATACTAACTTTGTCATTCCGTTTGTAACATCTTGAAATATCGACCTGAGACCCCATGAAGTATAAAATTCGAAGACGATCCGTCCGTCTGTTGAAAGCACGCTAGCACCTAAAGGTAATGAACTAGAAAGTTCAAATTTTCCATAAATGCGTCTTATAGTCGTAGATCGGTTGGGATTGAAATGGGGCGAAATCGGCCCGAAGGGAAAATATTTTCCCTCACAAGGACTAAAAATACCCATAATAATCCCTAATATTTTAGCGTATTTTTTCAATATGTCTGCTTGTACTTACTTGATATTGAGTATGCGCATACCCCCGATAACAAAAACGTGCACCATAAAACGATTTTTATTCGTAGGGGGTGAAATGGTGCAAAAAGGGATAAAAATGGTACATATCAAACGACAACAGCTAATTGAGTAGATACATAATTGAGTAGATACATAATATAAAACTATTTTATCCAAATTTGTACTTTTAAGGGGTAAAATTGGAATAGAGGGATAAAAATGGTACCAACCAAACGGCTGTACCTAGAATAATGAAATTCGGTGTATGATTGCGTAGACACGTAGAATAGAAGGATTTTTCGAAACTTTTTGGGGTTCAAATGGAAAAAAGGGCATACAAATAGTACCAACCAAATGTTCGCAGTATGAGTCATACATTCCTCTGATTGCATAGACACGTAAAATAAACTGATTTTTCGAAATTCGTACTTTTTTGGGTTAAAATAGAAAAGGGGATAATAATAGAACCAGCCAAATGACCGCAGCTAGAGTCATGAAATTCGGAGTATACATTCCTCTGACTGCGTAGACACGAAAAATAAAGGTTTTTTCCAATTTCGTAATTTTTTACTTTTACGGCAAAAATTGGTTGAATCATGAAGTTAGGTTATTTTGCACCATGTACGTGAGATAATGGGTTTTCAAAATTTGTGCTTTTGGAATTAAAAAGAATGGAAACACAACTAACTCTAACACCCACTATCTACCAACATTTATGGTATTTAAGTTTTTTGAAAATTTAAATATAAGAATATTTATTTTTTTAATTGACTTGACGTATTATTTCGATATGTAAACGTAGTGGTAGCCTTGTAAGCGTGGTTTGAAATAATAAAAATATTATATTTATTTATAAAATATTTTTTTTTGTTAATATTTGTATTTGTTTTGTTTTGACTATATTAAAAATATTATATTTTCCTGTAATACTACTGCACTTCTAGGAATATCGACAGCCTCTGTGGAATGCAATCCATGGCGGAGGGTATATAAAGTTCGGCCCGGCCGAACTTAACGCCTTTTTTACTTGTTCTTATTTTCATTGTCGATTTTTTGGATGAGATTCAAAGTTTGACCCAATCTATTCATTCGCAGACAACTTCATATTCAACAATCAAGTCTTCAAGAATGTATTTGTCGCAGCATCGATATACCTTTATTGTGCTTGTTCTTCGGATATTCCTGATACGCAAAGAATGTTCGCGAATTTCATGAATTCTCAAGAAGAGAGCATACGTCGGTGATTTTAACGTGGAATTTTCAGAGGTGGGATATTATTTAAGCTCAACAATTAATTCTCAATAGTATGAAGGAATCCATTTTCGATACGATTAAATTCAATTTTATTTTATTTAAAAAAGTTGGAGGTTGGTGGAATAGTTGCTACTACAGCACTCGAATCAACTCAGCTACACGGAAAAAAATGTTATAAAATGTTTGCTGCAAAAACATATGTAAAGGATGTTTTTTATTGAGGTATAGAACTTCGAATTGAAATAAAACACAAGAAAATCGTTTTAATGTCCATCAATTTGGCTTTATTGGAAGGATAATTTTATGCCATTAATGTTTAAATATGATTTCGGGCATGTGGCCGCCGCGGCTGGCTCGAATATAGCCAATTCTACAGGTCCAATTTTCAACCACTTTTTCGAGCATATGGGGCCGTATGTTGGTAATAACGCCACGAATGTTGGCTTCCAATCGATTCATTCGGGTCCTCTTCAACACATTGCTCTACAGCGGCAATTGTTTCTTCGGTGCGCACTGTTCGACGTCTCTGCGGATGCGTATTATCACATAGAGTAAACGTAGTGCGAAAACGATCCATGGTTAACCGAATTAATTGCTCTGATGGACGATTATGTCGACCATAAAATGGACGGAGCTTGCGGTGAACTTCGCTAATTGAACCATTACTTTCGAAATAAATTTGCACGATTTGCAAGCGTTGTTCTATTGTCAACCTGTTCATGATGAAATGGCAAACCAAACTAAATATTAATCACTTGACAGCTGACAAAATGGCCGCCAGTTAAAAAAGTGATGCCAACTTAAAGTTCTATACCCCAATAAAAAACACCCTTTTTATATATTTGGTACAAGCAATATATATGGCTCATTCCAACCAACCGCACATGGATTGTGCCAAAATATTTCGTCTTTATCGCTGTCAATTCTGATCTGATCCGTTTTATTTACGATTTAAGTGTCATTTTTAAAAAATCCGCAATAACTTCCACGTTTTTGGTACGCTATGGGGTTTTAAAGGTTCATTGAAACCCCAGCATAAAATTTTCAGAGAACATAGAAATCATGTCTAGAATGATTTTAGAGATTTTAGGGACCATATTATAAATATAGTTTATGTAAGCACCGATCTATATCCGAAAGTGTTACCAACTGAATGACAAACTAAATGTGCACCCTTGCCATGGCGGAAGGCAATAACAGAAAAAAGCGAAAAACATTGAAAACTACTTGACTTTGGTAAAATTACATTTTTTGTGCCACACTCTCTCACTCTCTCTGTCTCTAATACGGTGGAAATACACATCATACAAGGCGTTGTGTGGAGCAGGGGACGATGGTGAACCAAACCGAAACGAACTGAACTGTTTCGAACAGAAGTCCTATAACAAAAGGAGACCTTTGTCCTTTAAATGACGACAGCAATAGCAGCAGCAACAACAACTCCGAATAGGAATTGGTTTTACTTTTGTAAAGTTTTAGTTACAAGAAAACAGAAGTAGCAATCAGCAAAGCAACGAAAAAAAATACAAATCGAAATTAAAATTTCAACACCAAACCATGATGATCATCGCCATAGCCATCACCATTGCCATCATCAGCAGCGTCGTCATCTTGCAACGTTCTTCTGCTTTGCTGGCAACATTTTTGTTGTCATGTTGTTGTTGCTGTTGTGATTGCAAATAGTTGAAATGCAATAACAATGACAATAACAATTCAAAATGAAACGGAAAACAATGTGGCAACATTGTCTATTTTTAATATTGGCACAAAGCTGAAGAAAGAATAGCAACAACAAGAACAACTGGAATGCAACCAGAGACATAGGGAGGGAGAGAACGGCCAATCGCCCGAAAACATGGTGGGCGTCTAACTGAGATGCCAACATGCCAAGAAATTGATACTGGTTGTGGTTGAAGAAAACAAAGGCAAGAATTTTATCGAATTGAATGGGTTCCAGTATGGCTCATATACAACAGAAATGCAGAGTTTTAGTTCGGAAACTTAAGATGGGAGTATACAAGTTTCCATTCCATGTGCTAACACCTTGAAATGCGAAATTGTTATAAGCTCCACTCTAGTTGATCTCAACAGCAGAATAATTATGAGAGTGCCCTAAGCAGGCCATGCACAGTGGAGTATTTCCATAAAAGCTGCGGCATAAATTATAAGGAATAGTGCTAGGTTATTGAAAATTCGCACACATCTTTGGTATAGTCTAATTAGAGCCAAAAATAGTTTTAAGCAAAACTGCCCTCAACCACGCTTACCACCCATGTAACATAAAACGAAAATCCAAAAATTTCTTATTTTAATATATCGTCCACATGTGTTGTCATTTATTTCGGTTTAAGACCAAATGTTGTGCTGAAGTCTTCAGCAGAACCCAAAATTAGGAAAAAGGCAAAGTGAGACCTTTATTGTTGCAGCTAAAAGTTGACTGCGCAGTTTCGATGGGCGCTACCCCATCTCGTCAGAACTTTCGCAACGAATGTATGTCTTTGACTTAAATCAGGGTTCATATTAGTTCCAGCGATCACATACGACAAATGAGAAGCGCTGATAAACAAAATATTCCACCGAACTAAGTCGACACACTAAAAATCTCACTTTGCCAATTGAATGTTATGCATGTGCTCGCATCGCTCGCAACAATGCAAAGGTTGTTGTTGTACGGTATGTCCCGTCTTCACTGTATCTCGTGTGTATTGTTGTTGTTTGTATATATAGTTGGTCTGTTATGTTGTATGTGTTGTCATTTATTTTGGTTTAAGACCAAAGGCTGAAGTTTTCAGGGGATAATGCCTTACCGTTTTGATTTAGATTAGATTTATTGAGCCTTTTTTAAAAACAATGACAGATTTTAACTAATTCGATGAACAGGAAATTACTTAAGACTATAATGTTTATTTAAATGCAAAATATCGAAGTTTGTGCTGTACATGCTTTTCCAATAAGTGGTTTGTATATAAATATTATTAAAGTAGTATAGAATATCGTCCTTGCTCCCGGGACTTTGCAGGATATGAGAGTGCAATATTTCAAAAATGCACTTAAAAGTAATCTTAATTCTAAATTAAAGCTAAATAAAACCAAAACTTAAAATTAAAAAAAAAATAAAAAAACAAGTAAAAGCGGCGTTAAGTTCCGCCGGGCCGAACTTTATATACCCTCCACCATGGATTGCATTCCACAGAGGTTGTCGGTTTTCGTAGAAGTGCAGTAATATTACAGGAAAATATAATTTTTTTAATATAGCCAAAACAAATACAAATATTGAAAAATTAATTTTATAAATAAATAATAATATTTTAAATAGTTCAAACCATTTTCAAAGTCATAAATATTGGTAGATAGTGGGTGCTATAGTGTATTTCCATTCTATTTTAATTCCAAAAGTACAAATTTTGAAAATCCATTATCAGACGTACATAGTGCAAAATAACCTAACTTCATGATTCAACCAATTTTTGCCGTAAAAGAAAAAGTACGAATTTGGAAAAAACTTTTTATTTTGCGTGTCTATGCAGTCAGAGGAATGTATACACCGAATTTCATGATTCCAGCTGCGCCCATTTGGTTGGTACCATTTTTACCCCCTTGACGTTTCTACGCAATTAGAATTTCATCATTCTAGCTGTAGTCGTTTAGTTGGTACTATTTTTATCCCTCTGTACCATTGTATCCCTTGAAAGTACTAATTTCGAAAAATTCGTTTATTTTCCGTGTCTACACAGTCAGAGGAATGTATACTCCGAATTTCATGACTCTAGCTGCGGTCATTTGATTGGTACTATTTTTATCCCCTTTTTTCATTTTAACCCCAAAAAGTACGAATTTCGAAAAATCAGTTTATTTTCCGTGTCTAGGTACAGCCGTTTGGTTGGTACCATTTTTATCCCTCTATTCCTATTTTACCGCTTAAAAGTACGAATTTGGAAAAAATACTTTTATATTATGTATCTACTCAGAAAAAAGAGGAATGTACACACCGAATTTCGTGTTTCTAGCTGTTGTCGTTTAATATGTACCATTTTTATCCATTTTTTGCCCCATTTCACCCCCTACAAATAAGAATCACTTTATGGTGCACGTTTTTGCTATAAGGGGAATGCATGCAAAAACATAAAACATGCTTAAATGCGCTAAAATATTAGGGATTATTATGGGTATTTTTAGTGCTTGTGAGGGAAAAAATTTTCCCTTTGGGCCGATTTCGCCCCATTTCAATCCCAAGCGATCCACGAGTATAAGACGCATTTATGGAAAACTTGAACGTTCTAGCTCCTTTCGTTTAGATGCTAGCGTGCTTTCAACAGCCGGACGAACGGACATGGCTAGATCGTCTTAGAATTTTATGACGATCAAGAATATATATACTTTATAGGGTCTCAGGTCATATTTCGGAATGACAAAGTTAGTATACCCCCATCCTGGAGGTGGAGGGTATAATAATAATAATAATTATAAAATGATAGAAAACAAGAGCATATCAAAAGTTATGTATCCATTACCTTAACGCCTCCTCCTCCTCTATGTGTGCCAAGAAGAGACTTCCTGTAGAACTCAGAACGTATAGACACTGATAAATCAAAATTAGGTGGATTTTCTCTAAGATATCCAATGGGAGAAAGATAGCGTACATCAGACCAACCACAGTCCTTCTGTACATCGTAAATGGCGGAAATAAAATCATTTTCATGAAAAGAAGCCCTTGCCACAAACTTATCAATGATGTCACAAACATAGAGACCTATTGGAGTAACCTTCGACTCTTTGTAAATTTAAACATTTGAATGACGACGGTAGAATGACTCAAAGTTTCTCCCAATACAGTATCGCAGAATCATTCTTTCGAGAATCTCGAATTCCCTCATCACTATCGGGGATATATTGAACCATATCGGGAACCCATATAATATGATTGGGCGTATAGTGGTCTTGTACAGCAGAAGTTTCGTTTTGCTTTAATTAATAAGTCATTCAAAACAACCTGCCAAGTTATTTCTATAAAATTATCGACTGATTGGAACATGTGTACCTTTGGGGTTATAATAAATTTACTACTGATATCTTTTGTAAGTTGATCTTAAGGTACCAATTAATACACATATTTGAATGTCAACAAAATTGTGCTGGATTATACTATTGGTCCTAAAATAATACACTCTTGTTATAAATAGGATATTAAAACCAATCAGTCTCAATAAAGATTCCAATTCAAAAATGAAAAAAATTCTGCAAAAAAATATTACCCTAGGAATACTACATTAAAAATTGGGAGTCCTCTGTATAGATTTTATTTTCCCTTGGTTCCTAAGAGGAACAGATGGCCGTATGTTCTCTATAAGTGGGACATTTTTTATGATCCCTGGACGCTTCACACAAAAGACCTCTTTAAGTGGGAATTTGAACCTCTTTAAGTGGGATTGATTTTTTTGATTGAAGTATTTAAGAAATAAGTTTCTGCAAACGAATGAGAATTGTTTCTTAGATTACTATTCAAGAATTTTCTGAACAATTTGAAGTGATTTTTATAAATTCAGTAATACTTAATTGTATGAAGAACTCGGTATAAATTTTAGTACTTTTTATACCCTCCACCTCTAGAATGGGGGTATACTAACTTTGTCATTCCGTTTGTAACACCTTGAAATATCGACCTGAGACCCTATAAAGTATATATATTCTTGATCGTCATTAAATTCTAAGACGATATAGCCATGCCCGTCCGTCTGTTGAAAGCACGCTAGCATCTAAACGAAAGGAGCTAGAACGTTCAAATTTTCCACAAATGCGTCTTATAGTCGTAGATCGGTTGGGATTGATGGGGCGAAATTGGCACAAAGGGAAAAAATTTTCCCTAACAAGAACTAAAAATACCCATAATAATCCCTAATATTTTAGCGTATTTAAGCATGTTTTTTGAATATGTCTGTTTATATTTGCTTGATATTTGGTATGCGCATTCCCCTTGTAGCAAAAAAATGGTACATATTAAACGTACATCCCTCTAATAGAGCAGATACATAATATAAAAGTATTTTTTCCAAATTCGTACTTTTAAGGGGTAAAATGGGAATAGAGGGACAAAAATGGTACCATCCAAACGGATGCACCTAGAATAATGAAATAATGAATAATTTGGTGTATACATTCCTCTGTTTGCATATAAATACAAGCAAAATACACGGATTTTTCAAACTTCGTACTGTTTGGGGTTAAAATGAAAAAAAAAAGGATAAAAATAGTACAAATCAAATGACCACACCTAGAGTCATGAAATTCGGAGTATACATTCCTCTGACAGTGTAGACACGGAAAATAAACTGATTTTTCGAAATTTGTACTTTTTTCGGTCAAAATAGAAAAAGGGGATAAAAATAGTACCAACCAAATGGCCGCAGCTAGAGTCATGAAATTCGGAGTATATATTGCTTTGACTACGTAGACATGAAAAGTAAAAGTTTTTTTTCCAAATTTGTACTTTCAAGCGATGCAATGGGTACGGAGGGATCAAAATGGTACCAACCAAACGGCTACACCTGGAATAATGAAATTCGGTGTATAAATTCCTCTGATTGCATAGACACTTAAAATAAATAGATTTTTCGAAATTCGTACTTTATGGGGTTAAAATGATGGGATAAAAATATTACCAATCAAATGACCGCAGCTAGAGTCATGAAATTCGGAGTATACATTCCTATGACTGCATAGACACGCAAAATAAAAATTAAAAAAAATCGTAGTATTCGCAAATAGTACCAACCAAATGACCGCTGCTAGAGTCATGCAGTTCGCAGTAGACATTCCTCTGATTGCGGAAAATATACGGATTTTTCGAAATTCGTACTTTCAAGGGATGCAACGGTACAGAGGGATAAAAATAGTACCAATTAAACGACTACAGCTAGAATGATGAAATTCTAATTGCGTAGAAACGTCAAGGGGGTAAAAATGGAACCAACCAAATGGGCGCAGGTGTAGTCATGGAATTCGGTGTATACATTCCTCTGACTGCATAGACAGCAAAATAGAAAGTGTTTTCCAAATTCGTACTTTTTCTTTTACGACAAAAATTGGTTGAATCATGAAGTTAGGTTATTTTGCACTATGTACGTCTGATAATGGATTTTCAAAATTTGTACTTTTGGAATTAAAATAGAATGGAAATACACCAAACTGTAGCACCCACTATCTAGCAATATTTATAATATTTAAGCTTTTTGAAAATATAAATTTAAGAATATTTATTTTTTGATTTGAAATAAATAATGGTTTGAAATAATTAAAATATTATATTTATTTATAAAATTATTTTTGCAATATTTGTATTTGTTTCGGTTTGGCTATATTAAAAAATTTATATTTTCCTGTAATATTACTGCACTTCTACGAAAACCGACAACATCTGTGGAATGCAATCCATGGTGGAGGGTATATAAAGTTCGGCCCGACCGAACTTAACTCCGTTTTTATTTGTTTTAGTTAAAATATTCTAAACGGAATTTTTTTCTATATGACAAATTTCTTATTTTTTTTCTTACTTAAAACCTTGGAAATTTTCTTCCACACAAGTATGAATTTACTCAATTGTAAGAATTTTTTAATAGATCCAAAGAAATGTTTTTAAGTAAATTTACTACCCTATTCTTTAGTAAATGAATTATTTACTATGACTGTGAAATAAGGAAACTTTACTCATACTTAGTTAATTTTCCTACTTCTAAGGAAACTGCAGTAAAATTGTGGAACTAGATTGGAGTATGGATTTTACTCAGATTTAGGAATGCTATTTTTCTGAGTGTGGTGATCTGTTGAAAGTATAACGAAGCATGTAGAGATTCCGCTCCATTTCGGTCTGTACATGACTCTATTGCACCCGAGTTTGCTTTATTTCAACCTTAATAGATCTGCCCTGCCACCAAAATCTATATAATTTTTTGCTGAGTATGTCATAAAAATGTATATCTTGGGTTTCATGCGTCAATTTTAAAAACTACCAGTATCCGTTGGCCGAACCTTGTTACCAATGTAGTTGGCAACTCTGAATGGTCAAAAGTCAAGGCAAACATTATGCTGCAAACCAACATAACATGCTTTGTCTTCATGTCTTTCCCTGGAATACTATTCTCAAAAAAATAAAAAACCAAGGAGGGACATCAAACATATAGTTATCTACAGATTTCAGTGGAAAATTACTCTGTGTTTGTACGAAAGCAATACATTTTGTTATTTGAAAATATATTGCCTACATTTGGGCTGACAGAAAACATGACATACATTTTGGCATAATATGGTAATATTGCAAAGAGAGCTTTGTGTTCAATATGTGTAGTCACACAAAACCCTCAAAGGGAGTATTATTTTCATAATTGGAAACTGGGAATGAACAATTTTTCAAAAATTAATAAACTCCCGTACAAAGATGTGCCCCCAAAACCTCCAAATAATTTCTCATTCAAGAGATACTCCTCTCCTCGTTCTTTCTAATATTCAAAGGCGTTAAAATCTTATGACGCACACACACCAAAGATACCGAGAATAAGGTGGCCTTCATCGACCCTTGGCACTTACCTCAATGCATGTACAAACACACATACACACACACTCATACGCTCGTCGTGTAGAGCTTATAAGTATTCCATGGTATCACACAATCAATGTTTCATTCATCGACGAGACGTGAGTTGGCTCTTAAAAACCAGCCAAAATTCCATTTAGCTGGCCTTCGTGTGATGGCCACAGCCAAAAGAAAAAAAAAAAAAAACCGAAACGAAACAAGTGCTTCCAAAAAACGTGAAATGCGCAACAAAAAACCCGAAAATAATGTGAAAATATAATGAATTAATCTAATAAGAAGATTACAAAGAATTGACACTATTCTCCGTGTTGAAGATAATATTCATGAAGCATAAGGACATTATTTATGACACGTTTCCACGGCCGAATCATAATTATAGCAAAGCGGGAGGGAGAAGAAGGAGGGCGAAATAGACTACAACTGCCTGGCGGAGAGGAAAGAACGGCGCAGAGCAGACAACGTTCTCTGGGTGTTGCCGAAATGAAATAAATTAAAACGAGATGAGAATTGAATGAAGAAGACAAGTAATAAGTAGACAGACAGTGTAAGTAGCTTAAGGTCATCAATTAAATGAATCTTTTGGTAAATCGAGTTTACTTTACTTTCCTCTTCTGGCTGTTGTTTAACTACGTTTTTGTGCTCTGTTCCGAGTTAAATGGGACCTGTTCAAATGAAGTGGTATGGGGAGGTATGGGCTGGAATGACAAGGGTTTTCCTATTTTTTTTCTCAAAATGTAACCAATTGTTTGGAGAGTGTCGACTACCGAAGGCGATATCTCAAAAATGAGGCGATACAAAGCAGTTGAACTTTACGGAAATTGGAATGGAAAATGAAGAAAATTAAATGACAACGAAATATATAAATTTCAAAAAAAAAAAAAAAATGAGTTGGAAAACTGGGCAGAAAATTTTAATTAGAAACGTGTTATAAAAAATACGTGAAAAATTATATTTATTTGGAATCCCATGAATCTGTTTTGCAATTGAAAGTGAACACATTGGGCTTCTAGTTCGTAAAAAATAAATATATATATATATTTTTTCTTATTTTATTGTGATGAAAAAATATTTTCTTGAATTAAATACATTATTCCAAATCCATAAGAAAATACCTTTCACGCGCTTAGTTAACGTTTCACGTAACTGTTACGTTTCACTGCTCTCACGGGAGCATCAAGTAGTGCCTTAAGGGACCGGTTTGCATAAAAAATATAATTACATGAAAAATGTCTTCACTATGTCAGAAGTTAAGTAATTTAGATAACAGTAGCCTCTATCGTTACCCCAAACATCCCACATATCTATCAGTCAGGCTGCCCGACTGTGTGTAGAAAGCACTCTAGCTTGCGAACGAAAGTTTCCACATTTGTTTCAGGTCAGATGGTATTGAAATTGTTCTTCTAACAAAAACTGCAAATATAGTATTTGCGTACTTAAGCACATTTTTCTTAAAAATGTCTTCCTAAAGGGTGATTTTTTAAGAGCTTGATCACTTTTTTTTTTAAAAAAAACGCATAAAATTTGCAAAATCTCATCGGTTCTTTATTTGAAACGTTAGATTGGTCCATGACATTTACTTTTTGAAGATAATTTCATTTAAATGTTGACCGCGGCTGCGTCTTAGGTGGTCCATTCGGAAATTCCAATTTTGGGCAACTTTTTCGAGCATTTCGGCCGGAATAGCCCGAATTTCTTCGGAAATGTTGTCTTCCAAAGCTGGAATAGTTGCTGGCTTATTTCTGTAGACTTTAGACTTGACGTAGCCCCACAAAAAATAGTCTAAAGGCGTCAAATCGCATGATCTTGGTGGCCAACTTACCGGTCCATTTCTTGAGATGAATTGTTCTCCGAAGTTTTCCCTCAAAATGGCCATAGAATCGCGAGCTGTGTGGCATGTAGCGCCATCTTGTTGAAACCACATGTCAACCAAGTTCAGTTCTTCCATTTTTGGCAACAAAAAGTTTGTTAGCATCGAACGATAGCGATCGCCATTCACCGTAACGTTGCGTCCAACAGCATCTTTGAAAAAATACGGTCCAATGATTCCACCAGCGTACAAACCACACCAAACAGTGCATTTTTCGGGATGCATGGGCAGTTCTTGAACGGCTTCTGGTTGCTCTTCACTCCAAATGCGGCAATTTTGTTTATTTACGTAGCCATTCAACCAGAAATGAGCCTCATCGCTGAACAAAATTTGTCGATAAAAAATTTCGAACCGAACACTGATTTTGGTAATAAAATTCAATGATTTGCAAGCGTTGCTCGTTAGTAAGTCTATTCATGATGAAATGTCAAAGCATACTGAGCATCTTTCTCTTTGACACCATGTTTAAAAATCCCACGTGATCTGTCAAATACTAATGCATGAAAATCCTAACCTCAAAAAAATCACTCTTTACTACACCTTTTCAATTGTAATTCAAAAGACACCAGATGAAATTCAAAAATTCCATTTCCAATTCAAAAATATCACTTGAAATTCAAAAATTCTATTTCAAATTAAAAAAATGTCAATTGAAATTCAAAACTCGTCATTTGTAATTCAAAAGACATCATTTGAAATTCAAAGTTTTCATTTGTAATTCAAGACTCGTCATAAGTAATTCAAAAGACATCATTTAAAATTCAAAAGTTTTCATTTGAAATTCAAAAATTATTCCATTTGTAATTGAGAAAATATTCCATTTGCAATTCAAAAAGGGTAAACAAAATTATTAAGGCAAAATATACATTAGGTTGGGTAGCATTTATTTATTTCTGTAAATTTTAATATTCTGCTGTTAAGAAAACAGATTTACGTATCTCTCACGCAAATCATTCTAACCTATTTAAATTTCAAGATTTTATAACTTCTATACGGACTCTGAAATTTGGTCATTGGTAATGTTATCATAGACGTTATATACACTTGCAATATGAGCGATATTGCAAGACCTCTCACACAAATTTGCATAAGCTTTGGTTAAAATAAAACTGATCAGTAACAATTTAATATTGGAAATGGTTTTACAATCACTTTATACCTATAGTTATAGTTAATAGTTATGATTTGTTGGACCTCCCACACAAATAATCCAACCCTAAGTAAAATGCAAGTATTTATAAATTATATGCAGATGCTCCCTGAGCTGGTGAAGGTCATAAACTATATATGAAATTACCGACATTTTACATAATTATAATTATAAGCAACTAGCTTATCATTTTATTAAATCTGTTTCCAAAACTGCAGAATATTCAAATTTGCAGAAAAAATAAATGCTACCCTACCTAATGTATATTTTTCTTAAATAAGTTTGTTTACATTTTTGAATTTCAAATGAAAACTTTTGAATTTCAAATGGAATAATTTTTGAATTTCCAATGAAAACTTTTGAATTCCAAATGGTATATTTTGAATTACAAATGACGAGTTTTGAATTTCAAATGGTGTCTTTTGAATTACAAATGACTAGTTTTGAATTTCAAATGATATTTTTTGAATTTCAATTGATACTTTTTGAATTTCAAATTGAATTTTTGAATTTCAAATGGTGTCTTTTGAATTACACTTGAAAATGGTGTAGAATATATATATCGCAAAATAATATTAAATTAAATTATCATTAAATACATTTTATCTACTTAGTTTTACTCATATTATGTAGCATTAATAATTAATAAAAAATAAATAAATAAAGCAATACATTTGTATTTTTTAAGCAAAATCTTTTAAATTGTTAATTTTATTAAAAAATTGTTTAAATTGTTAATTATTAATTTAAAAAAGTATTAAAAAACAACAAAAAGGGTTTTTCCCAAGGCACGATTCGAACCCGAGACCTTCTGGGTGCAAAGTGGACACCTTACCTCTGCGACCCCATACTAAAACTTCGCTTGTAAAAATGCTATACGTATAATACATATTATCGACTTTTTGGGAAGTTATTTAAAAGAACTTCCGCAAAAATTAAAAAAAAAGCATTTGGATTTTGAGATGCGATTAAAATGTGATTCCTACGGAAGTACTTCCAATATTTTGCTGGGTACTGGAAGTACATTCTTGTTATAGCGTGAATACGTACCAAAAAAATAATTTTTGGCAAAATTCTTACTTTATTATAACACCTGGACACTTAAAATGCGGTGTACACATTTCTCTATGGCGTGGACAACACGCAAAATAAATTAATTTTTCGAAATTCGTTTTTAAATCGGTAAAATGGGAAAATAGGGATAATAATGGTACCACTATTAAAGTCTTAAAATTCGTTGCATATATTCTTTGGTTACTTTGGAAATTTATACTTTTTAGAAATTTATATTTCTAGTGGAAAAACGGGTTTCGAAAGAGGAAAGAAATTTACGAACAAACTGCAGCATTAAGGTGGTTCTTATAAAATTTTTGTTGCATTTTTCTTGGCGGACCCACACATAATTTTATTAAGCAGAATGAGAAACAAATATGAGTCATTCCATGTCAAGCGGAACGATTTTTGACCTCGATATCTGCGATTGTTTTGAAAGTTGGCGTATGTATTCTTCTCATAAAAACGTTGTATACTTATTTCAGGAAAAAATAAATTGTTTTCACGAGGGGTATAAATACTATTTTTTCAAAAAGGTGTATCTCTTGTCACTCAATCGTCTGTAACTCCTCAAATACTTCACCGATTTTAATGTGAAACATCTTATTTTGAAGGTAATTACAATTTCTATTAAAATGTTATTAAGTGGTACGTTATAGTCAGGTTCGATTTTGTAGTGTTCTTAGGTCCCTTTTTAAGCGACTTTGTTGGGATCAAGATTTTTTTGCAACCAGAATTTCAGTGAAAAATCATCAGAATGGTCATTTACCATTTTCATAAACACAGCATATAGAACAATGAAAATCCAAGAAAAAAGCGTTCTTTTGTTCTATAAGATATAATTATAATTTATAGTTTTTGTTAAAGGGGAATTATTGGTTTTAGAGCAAAAAAAGAATTGAAAATGAAAAAAATACTTTTTTAGTTTTTATTTTTATTTATTGTGCTTAAATATTCTGAATATTTCAAAGTGGGAATTTTTTACTTATTTGTTTTTAGCACAAAAAAATAATTAAAAATAAAAAAGTGATTTTTAATTTTTATTTATTTTTTATTTTTTTCTTAGCAAATAGCTACATCTGTGATCTAAATACTCTGAATATTTCAGAGTGACATTTTTTTACTCAACCAGTCATAACTGTTTTATGTAAAATATATTGAGACAATTTTTGTTATAGGAGAATTATTGGATTTTGGTGAAAAATTGCACTGGTAGGTTCAAAATTGTAAAAAAGGAATAGAAACGGTACCAAACAAACACATGAAGATGAAATCATGAAATTCGGTAGGCACAGAGTATAAAATTGACAGGCAGTCAATTTTATACTTTTAGGGGAAAACAGATCAAAGGCGAGACAATTCTTACCGCAGCCAGAATCATTAAATTCGGGACATATCTTACTCAGACTGTTCAGATACATACCCTTAGAGTTACCTTCCTTTCCTTACCATGGACTGAAGATGCCCCTAATAAGCCCGAATATTTTGGGTTGGGTAGGATTTATCATTTCTGGACTATATCGTTACCAAAATATAAAAGAGACTCAACTAATTTTTTTTTTGAAAATTACAAATAGTACCAACCAAATGACTGCAGCTGGAGTCATGAAATTCGGAGTATACATTCCTCTGACTGTGTAGACACGAAAAATAAAAGGTTTTTCCAAATTCAGTCTTTCAAGGGATATAATGGGTACAGTGGGATAAAAATAGTACCAACTAATGGGTACAGAGGGATAAAAATAGTACCAACTAAAATGCTACAGCTAGAACGATGAAATTCGGTTTGTACACCTCTTTAATTGCGTAGACATGTAAAATAAAGAGATTTTAGAAAGTCGTACTCTTAAGGGGGTGAAATAGGAAAAGGGGGATAAAAATAATACCAACCAAATTGAATCATGGAATTTGGTATATACATTGTTCTTACTGTATAGATGCGCAAAATAAAAAGATTTTTCAAAATTTTTACTTTTAAGGTAAAAATTGGTTAAATCATGACGTTAGGGTATTTTGCATTATGTACGTGAGATAATGGATTTTCATAATTTGTACTTTTGGAATTAAAATAAATTAAATTGAAGTATTATTTTGATTATTAAATATTATATTTATTTATAAAATTATTTTTTCAATATTTTTATTTGTTTTTGTTTGGCTGTATTAAAAAAATTATATTTTCCTGTAATATTACTGCACTACTACGAAAATCGAAAGCCTCTGTGGAATGCAATCCATGGTGGAGGGTATATAAATTTCAGCCCGGCCGAACTTAACGCCTTTTTTACTTGTTTTTTTGTCATATTGTTGCAAAAATATTGCTGTGGAAGCATTTCAGTTCATAAATTTTAAAACTTTGAATTGTTTTCCTAATTTTAGAGGTTAATTTATTAGCATATATCTCCTAAACCATGTACCGTATACGAATTTCGTTTAGTGCATGGAATACAAGCACTATTGTAAACATTTTGTTACTAAAAAAATTTTCAAGTGTCTTCGGCGGACCTATAAATTCCGAAGACACTTGAAAAACGTTTTTTTTCAACTATTCAACCGTTTGTGGGTTGTCCGAGGCAGCCATTTGAATGAAATTATTTTCCATTATTAACTGGAAGGATTGTACTTTCAAATAAAACAAACGCAGATTCATTTATATTTATATAAATAAATAGGGCTAGGAACCAGTGGTTTGCTTTGAGTTCATAATTGAAGGAAAATTTTCAGTGCCACGCCCTCGTGATTTTATATTTCTTGCGACTTTTGAAATTTCTGATCTGAAATATCTTGCATCTTTTATTCTATGGCAACCAGCTCTTATAAGTCAATAGACAAATAATCAGATCAACATTTGCAAAATTTGCAAATTAGTCAATCATTCCAAATACATATTGAATCGACGAGATTTGGGGGCATCAATTTTGGGAGTTTGACTAATAATATACTGTGCGTTGATGACTTTAAAATAATTTAATTTTTTTTTGGCAATATTTCCCTTATCAATATTTATTTAAAACTTAACTGAAAATAGGCGTATAGAAAAATAGAAGTTTTTTTCTGTAACATACATTTCCCTGTTCTTATTAAACATGTTTAAAAATTCAAAAGTCGTATTATTCCCATGGCCTTATTCACAACAATACTACTCAAACAATTCTCAAAAATGTAATAATTTCGAAATTCTTCAAAAATCAACACATTTTCTTGTGGTGCTCTTGAATGCAAACAACAAAACTGGTTTTAATCGGTCTTCTGGATGTTCATGAAGTTGCAACAACACAATTTGATTAGAGGCTAGTTTCGTGTATAATATCTCTAGTTTAAGTTATCTTTACTTTTTTATATAATCGTAATTTTTGATAAAAAATACGATTTTACTAATTTATTTTTTTCTCATTTAATTTCAGGTAAGTGGTGTAAACTTTTAGGGCAATTCATCAATTATTTCAGCAGCAGGTAACAATTTAAATAAATTTAAAACAATTTAAATAAATTTAACATAAAGTATAAATTCAAATATTAAGAAAAGCATACTAGATGGACCCGATAATATTTAGTGTTTAATTAGTTTATACATAAACTAATTAAACCATTATCACTCTGATGATTTTCACTAAAATTCTACACCTTTTTCAATTGTAATTCCAAAGACATCACTTGAAATTCAAAAGACAACAGTTGTAATTCAAAAATTCCATTTCCAATTCAAAAAATATCACTTGAAATTCAAAATTTCCATTTGAAATTCAAAAAATGTCAATTGAAATTCAAAACTCGTCACTTGTAATTCAAAAGACAACATTTGAAATTCAAAAGTCGTCATTTGCAATTCAAAAGACATCATTTGAAATTCAAAAATTATTCCATTTGTAATTGAAAATGGGTAAATAAATTTATTTAAGCAAAATATACATTAGGTTGGGTAGCATTTATTTATTTCTGTAAACTTTAAAATTCTTCTGTTAAGAAAACAGATTTACGTATCGTAAATTTACGTAAATAACGATTTAAAGATTTTATAACTTCTATACGGACGATCGGAATACTCTGAAATTTGGACATAGGTAATGTTTTCATAGACGTTATATACACCTGCAATATGAGCGATATATAGCTCTCACACAAATTGGCATAAGCTTCGGGTCAAATAAAACTGATCAGTAACAATTTAATATTGGAAATGGTTTTACAATCACTTTATACCTGTAAAATAGTTATGATTTGTTGTACCTCCCACACAAATAATCCAACCCAAAGTAAAATGCAAGTCTTTATAAATTATATGCAGATGCTCCCTGAGCTGTTGAAGTTTATAAACTATATATGAAATTACCGACATTTTACATCATTATAATTATTAGTTGCTTATCATTTTATTAAATCTGTTTCCAAACTGCAGAATATCCAAATTTGCAGAAAATAAATGCTACCCCACCAGTGTATATTTTTCTTAAATAAGTTTGTTTACATTTTTGAATTTCAAATGGAATAATTTTTGAATTTGGAATGAAAAATTTTGAATTTCAAATGGTGTATTTTGAATTACAAATGACAAGTTTTGAATTTCAAATGACGAGTTTTAAATTTCAAATGATATTTTTTGAATTTCAATTGATATTTTTTGAATATCAAATGGAATTTTTTAAATGTCAATTGATATTTTTTGAATTTCAAATGGAATTTTTGAATTTCAAATGGTGGCTTTTGAATTACACTTGAAAATGGTGTAGTTGATTTTGCAAAAACCAACAATCGCAGCTATCGAGATCACAAATCGTTCCGCTCGACACTGAATGACTCTTACGCGAATATAATCATTAAAATTTTGGTTTCTAAAATTTAAATATTCCCCCAGACTCAAATTATGTAAATAAATACCTAAAATATATCATGGCTACATTTTAATTAAATTAAAGCAGAAATTTGGATATTAAAGATCACAATCATTTAATTTGATAAACCACAGATATGGAATTAGACTTATGTGCGAAGTTCCCAAAGAACTACAGAAATGAAGGAAACAAAGAACGAAGGAATCATAAAACATAACTTTTACATTATGAGCTTAAGACACAGATGAGCGAGGAAATAAAACAATCCACAATCCGCAAAACGCAAACACAAAAGCCGAAAATAAAACCATAAAATTCACACCACTCACTGTGAGCGTTTTCTCATGAACTTCCGAAAAGTTTTGTCCTATTAAAACCTCCTCCCGCACAATATTAATGTGGGCACAACAACGCACATGCACACACAGTGGTTTAAGTGAAGGAACTGTGGTTAATAATACGGAGGTTGGAAGGGAAAATTTACTAAAGATTCCTGAAGGAAGAATTTTGAAAAAGCTTGATTGAAGTGCAAGTCTCTAGAAATATATTTTTGGAGTATGTTCTCTTTAAGAATTACCCTCTAGAATTGGTACAAATGGTTCAGTATCATTCCAATTTATAGTTAGGAACCACTGTGTTACATGAGGAATAGATTGCCGGGGCCCTAAGAATGGGTGGTCAATCTAAAGTTAGCCTAACCACACTACCAGCTCATATATCTGTCCACTTCCTCTCTAGTCAGCCCTCCCCTCTTATTTATGTTTCCATTTCTTTCACACTCGCCGCAAAAGTTTGCGTTGTTGCAAAGCAACAAAAAAAGAACAGCAAAAAAAGTTGGAACGACGTTTATTTGTTTTATATGCGTTTTTGTGCGAGAGAAATGTGAAACTTTTTGATTTTTGTGGTCGTATGTCGCAATAAATTTCCTCACTATACTCGTGTGCGTGTGTGCATGTTTGGAAGTTTAACCCACACTATCGTAAAATGCCATGGATGCATAAGGACCAGCTAGCTAGCGAGGGAGTGAGAGAGTTGTTGTTTGACTGGGTTGACTGGAGTTGAGTTGGCAGTAATTTAGTTTGATTTTTGAAATATATCGCATAAATGTTAAAGGCCCTCTACGCGTGTATGTATTGGTAGACAATGATGTATGTAGAGAAGCGCAGCTGAAGATCTCACAACCACTCGCATATGTAGATGGTGGTGGTGCGTGTATATGTGTGTGTGTTTATGTCAATGTATGGGCATTTGTTTCAGTGATGCGTTCGTAACTATGCTTTGTGCTTGGATGTGAGTGTGTGTGAGTGACACAGGCAAAAAGTTTAGCATTTTTGTCGTCGCATATTTGTATGTGTTTGTGGAACATCATATATCACATGTGTGTGTCTCAATGTGGATGTGTGTGTTTGTGTGCTATTGGAGAATATCTGAAGTCCTGGAAATGTATACACCGAGAAAAATATGTTCACCTAAATAGGATATTTTCAGTAAAACCTAAAAATCAGTGAATTTATTACTGGGTTCAGACATAGAAAAGGAGTACTCCTATAAGACAGAGACATAGTCATATAAAAGGAGTACTCCTAAGCTACAAGTATATGTCATGTCATTCTGGTTAAAGATCAGAACTCAGCATAACTTTCAGATTTTTGAAAATCGAAATTTAAAAAAAAATAAATTTTTTCCTAAACTATAAGCTAAGCTACAGGAAAATATGAGGCATCTATTCTGCTTAAAGAGCAGAACTCAACACAAGTTTGAGATCTTTGAAAAACGCAATTTTTGAAAATCGCAATTTTTGAAAAAAAAGGGATTTTTTAAAATAGCGTTTTTATCTAAACAATAAGCTAAGCGACAAGAAAATATCATATGAGGAATCTATTCTGCTTAAAGAACAGAACTCAGCACAATTTTAAGATTTTTTTTAAATAGCAATTTTTAAAAACGCGATTTTCGAAAAACGCAATTTTTAAAAAAAATCGATTTTTTAAAATAGCGTTTTTATCTAAACAATAAGCTAAGTCACAAGAAAATATCATATGAGGAATCTATTCCGCTTAAAGAAGAGAAATTAGCACAACTTTCAGATTTTTTTAAAATAGCAATTTTTAAAAACGCGATTTTCGAAAAACGCAATTTTAAAAAAAATCGATTTTTTAAAATAGCGTTTTTATCTAAACAATAAGCTAAGCCACAAGCAAATAACATATGAGGAATCTATTCTGCTTAAGGAATAGAAATCAGCGCAACTTTCAGATTTTTGAAAATCGCAATTTTTAGCTACAGGAAAATATGAGGCATCTATTCTGCTTAAAGAACAGAAATCAGCACAACTTTCAGATTTTTGAAAATAGCAATTTTGAAAAACGCGATTTTTGAAAAAGGCGATTTTTTTAAATAGCGTTTTTATCTAAACAAAAAGCTAAGCCACAAGCAAATAACATATGGCGAATCTATTCTGCTTAAAGAATAGAAATCAGCGCAACTTTCAGATTTTTGAAAATCGCAATTTTTGAAAAAAACGATTTTTTAAAATAGCATTTTTATCTAAACAATAAGCTAAGCCACAAGAAAATATCATATGAGGAATCTATTCTGCTTAAAGAAGAGAAATCAGCGCAACTTTCAGATTTTTTAAAATCGCAATTTTTAAAAAAATCGATTTTTTCGAATAGCGTCTTTTTCCTAAACTATAAGCTAAGTAAGCTACAGGAAAATATGAGGCATCTATTCTGCTTAAAGAGCAGAACTCAACACAATTTTCAGAAAAACGCGATTTTCGAAAAACGCAATTTTTGAAAAAAAAGCGATTTTTTAAAATAGCGTTTTTAGCTAAACAATAAGCTAAGCCACAAGAAAATATCATATGAGGAATCTATTCTGCTTAAAGAAGAGAAATCAGCGCAACTTCCAGATTTTTGAAAATCGCAATTTTTGAAAAACGCGATTTTTTAAAATAAAGAGTGTTTTTTATTGGGGTATAGAACTTTAAGTTGGCATCACTTTTTTAACTGGCAGCCATTTTGTCAGCTGTCAAGAGATTAATATTTAGTTTGGTTTGCCATTTCATCATGAACAGGTTGACAAAAGAACAACGCTTGCAAATCGTGCAAATTTATTTCGAAAGTAATGGTTCAGTTCGCGAAGTTCACCGCAAGCTCCGTCCATTTTATGGTCGACATAATCGTCCATCAGAGCAATTAATTCGGTTAACCATGGATCGTTTTCGCACTACGTTTACTCTATGTGATAATACGCATCCGCAGAGACGTCGAACAGTGCGCACCAAAAAAACAATTGCCGCTGTAGAGCAAAGTGTTGAAGAGGACCCGAATGAATCGATTCGCCACCGTGCACAGCAATTGGAGTGGTTGAAAATTGGACCTGTAGAATTGGCTATATTCGAGCCAGCCGCGGCGGCCACATGCCCGAAATCATATTTAAACATTAATGGCATAAAATTATCCTTCCAATAAAGCCAAATTGATGGACATTAAAACGATTTTCTTGTGTTTTATTTCAATTCGAACACCCTTTATAAACTTTTTTTGGTGCACAGCTCAGAACAAACCTAGCACAATTTGTTTCCGAAATTCGAAAATATATTTTCTTCAAAAATATGTGCCTACGACGCAAAATTGTGAGCACTCTTCAATCACCTAAACTATTTATGTGTGTGCTAAATTCAGAAAGGGTACTTCCGGGGCACAGTGGGTCCACATTTCTTGAAAAATAAACATCAAAGTCCGAAATTGTTAAATTTTTTAAACATTTGAAATATATGTAGACTACATTCGAAAAGACGACGTTCAGGGCTATCTCTGGTATAAGTTTTCTTTACATAATAATTTTCCATAGTGGGCACTTTTCTTGAAAAATACGCATTTTTGACACAAAATCTAAAATTGAGAGAATTTTTCAAATATCTGAAATTTGTGAGAAATAAATTCAAAAGGGGACGCTTCCAGGACTCATTGTGGCATATCCCTCATTAACCCAGTATTTTCTGTTTGCACACAATGAGCTCAATTTTCTTGAAAATTATGCATCTGTGGGAGAAAATCCTAAATTGTTAGAATTTTTCAAATATCTAAAATATGTGGAAGCAAATTTCAAAAAGGGTACATCCTGGGCTCTCTGTTGTTCAAGTTTAATTGATCCATTATTCCCACTTTTAACACAGTAGGCTCAAATCTCTTAAAAATATACTTCCGTGACATAAAATCCAAAATAGTGAAAATGAAATTAATGGAGAATAAATTCAGAACGGACACGTTTACGACTTTTTGGGGTATAAATAACATTTACCTCTTATTTTCTTTTTGGACGCAATGGATTAACCTTTGTTAAAAAGTATGCATCTGTGGCACTAAACCAAAATTGTGAAAATTATTTTATTTTAATTAGTTTAAAAAAACTTAAGAGTAAAGACCATTATATGGAGATTATAAATAAGAACACTCCACAATAAATTCAGAACGGATACGTCTAGGACTTTTTGGGGCATAAATAACATTCACCTCATGTTTTTCCTTTGTAAGCAATGAATAAACCTTTGTTAAAAAATATGCATGTGTGGCACCAAACCAAAATTGTGAAAATTAATTTATTTTAATTGTGAAAAAAAAAATAATGAAATAAAGACCATTATTTGGAGGTTTTAGACAAGAACACTCCGCAAAAAAAAAAAAAAAAAAAACAATTTTTGTGTTCATTATTTTTGCTAAGCATTCAGGCATAATGAATATTTTTTAAATTATTCTTTATTACTTATTAAATACGTTTAATTTTGTCACGTAATAATTGTTTTGGAGTAAGTAGTTATTTAGAGTAAGAATGCCATTCCTTAAAAATTCGAAGGTATTTTTTTGTTTATTAAATGAATAAGAAAAAAATAAAAAATATACTTCTAAATGATTTGGCAATTTTATGTAAAATTAGAAGAACGTAATCTTTTAAATTATGACAAAAATACTTTATTTTCGATTCACCCTAGTGTCTACAATTTCTAATTATTTGAAAATCGGGAAATTAAGCTTTTCCATCTTATAGAAAAATGCGTAATTGAAAAATTTCATCAAAATCGGAAGAAGAGCCCGAAATTACATTTTCTATTATTATTAACCATACGCCACCATGTCCTAACTCTCAGTTAATATTATTAATCATACGCCATACGTACGGGCAAATAATGCACGCTAATCAAAAACCATTAGAACTGATTGGGAGGGACTCACGTTCACGCACGCTCACGAAGGAAAAAATTTTAATTACGCACGCTCACGCATAAAGAATTTTTCTCTACTCACGCTCACGTGAGTAAAAATAATTTTGCTTACGATCACGCGTGATTCACGCGTGAATCACGTGATTCACGTAAATCACGCAAATAATTTCCATAAAGAATATTTTTCTATTCTTTTTTAAGAAATTAAAAATATAGTAAATTAACTATGGTTAAGAAGTAAGTACCCAGCAAAAAAACGCTCAAAGATGTGTGTCCTTTATTTTGAAAAGTTATTCTTAAAAGTTATTATAAAGAAGTTGCAAAGGAACCACTTTTTCACTAGTTTCCATTTCTATTTTAAAAAAATCCGCGCTATCCGGAACTCTAACCATCAGCTATCCTCTGATGTGAGTTAATTTTACTAATATTATGTAGTATTAATACTAATAAAAAATTAAATATTCGAAGTACATTAATAAAGCAATAAATCTGTATTTTTGAAAGCAAAAAATTTTAAATAGTTAAAATTTACAAAATTACACATGTTTATTTAAAAAAGTAATAAAAAAATAACAAAAAAAAGTTTTTTTCCCGAGCCACGCATCGAACCCGAGACCTCCTGTGTGCAAAGTGGACACCTTACCTATGTGTCCCCATACTAAGACGGGAGAAATAAATAATAAAATGAGAGAAAAATACGAATAAATATGTGCGAATCACGCAAAAATCACGTGACTCACGCAGAAATAAGACTCACGCACGAACATTTTTTCGTTCCTCACGTTCACGCACGATCACGTGAGTAAAATAAATTTTGCTCACGATCACGCGTGAATCACGTTAGTAGCGCCCATCTCTAGTCCCTAGTAAATAAATATTTTTGGAAAATACGGAGTAGTGTTGTTTGTGTCCGTTTTAAACTGCGTTGTATGTCCCTCTCATAGGCTATTTAAATCAATTTTATATATACAATACAATTTCATCACGTACACAAATTCGCAAAATTTTTATTGCAAGATTTCTATTTTTATTTATTTATTTATTATGAATTACAATACAAAGTAAATTTATATTCAAATTTTGGGCCAGGGATTGAGCCGGGGTGACTAAGACCATTGTAGCTAGTTATTGCAGCGACAGACCAGAGTCTCTGGTGGGAATCGAACCCACGACCCACACGCTGATAGCCGAGCACGCTACCAACTCGACTACCGGGGCGCTCGCAAGATTTCTAATTGCACTCGTTCTCATCGAATAAAACATAAACATTATTTCTATAAGTTATAGATTGTAGACCATTGAGTTAACGATAAAAGATGAAGCGATTCCATAGATGTTGTCTCTTCTCTTCGAATTTTATAAAATGTTACAAATATTTATTTTTCTATTCTATTGAATAATGAGTACAATGAGGGTGGATCGAAAATAAAGTATTTTTGAATAAGGTAATTTTAAAATTGTATATTATTCTAAATTCAAAGAAATTTCTTCTACTTTTACAGATAATTATCAAATCTTAAAAAAATATATATATTTCTAATTTTTTCTTACTTATTTTCTATTTATTTTATAAACAAAAAATATATCTGTGATTTATGTAAAATTAATTCTATTAATAGTTCATAGTGCCAGTGAGCCGCTGCATAAGTTTCATGATAGTGGTACTGGTACTTACTTTAAAACAATTATAACCTTGATTGCTGTCGAAATGAACAAAAATATATTTAATATAAGTAATTAAAATAACTAACTTTAAGCTTGTTTCAAAAAAAACTTTATGGATGTTCCAGACTAAAATGATTCTTTGTTCCATTTAATGAGTTGTTCCAAAATATTTCGGCATTATCAATGTTCATTCGTGTCCATTAATTAATTATATTAAAATTTTTCAATATCCACTATAGTAAGGACAATTCAGTAAACCGGACAAAGGTGGAAACAATTAAATGTTGGCTAAATGTTGAGAATTTCAAATTAGTATCAGTGGTTTAGGAACAGTCTCCCAAAAATTAAGAAAACATTAAAAAAACAGTAAAATTGGAAAAAATGTTTTGTTTTCTATTTATATATTTAGTATTTCGTATTTTGTTTTATACAAGAACAATAAAGTAAAAATTTCTGACATATCGACGTTAATGGATATTTTCATGGGAATCATAAATTAATATTAAATATAATACTAATGATACATAAAAAATATAATTAATCATGTCCCAGCACTCAAACAATATTATTAATCATACGCCACGATGTCGCAAAACTCTAATAATATTAATCATACGCATGTAAGGGGAAAGAATGCCCAATAAGTAGTCTTTTCGTAAATCATTTTAAAAATCTTTGCATCTGCAAAGAGGGTCATATTTTCTATGCTTATACATATATATTTTATATGGACCTATGGAAAATATCACCAAATGAAAAATTTAGCACCCAGTTTTTCTACATTAGGTTTCCAGTTTCATGTGCTGTAGCACGGCATTAAATTTGTTTGAAATTCAATATTTATTTTTTGGCAATCTTCAATCCCAATTTCTCTCACTGTAAGAAAACTTTGAAATTTCATAAATATTCGATGTTCGCATAAATTAGTTAATGTCATATGTTTTAGTAGTAAATTAAAAACGGAGTGTCGTCTAAATTAAAGTTGTTTATGACACTGAGTTTATCACACAGACAACATGTTGTAACATGAACTATCACTGCCACCCGCAAACCCTCAAACCACGCCAAAGACAACAACTGATGCCTGATGCTGCCACACAAGACGTCGTCCGTACCAGTCCCTTTCCACAGATAAGACTTGGAAACACGCGCCAAAATGCTGCTGGAGCTGCTGCCGTTGTCGATGCCAAAATGAAAAGCAGCCATAATAAACTGTGAAATTTGAAATAAAAGTTAATGCTACCCGTACTTATGATGTCATGAAATTGGAATACCCGTCATTGTCTCAAAAAAAAAAAAAACAAAACTATAAGTACAGCGATGCTGTAGTACGACAAACAAACACACTTGTGTTCAAAAACAATGCCATATGTATGGGTCTGCACTTGGTGGCACAGTGGTTGCCATGGAGAGCACAGTGGTTAAATGGAGGAGAGGGTTCTGTGAACTAATTAACCGAAAATGGCATTGACCTAATTCATGGTTTGCCACTTGTGTAGCCATCATTTAGAGGTTTTCTGCCATATCGATATAGTTGTGGGGTAGGAGGTATAGATCGATGCCATAATCAAAATTGACGACGGATTCAAAATTGGCGTCCGAATAAAATTCACGCCGGAGTCACAATTAACGTCCGAGTAAAATTGACGCAGAGCCAAAATTGACGTCGAAGTCAAAATTTATGTCGGAGTTAAAATTTATGTCGGAGTTAAAATTGATGTCGGATATAAAAATGACGTCAAAAGTGACGTTGCAGTTAAAATCGACGACACCGTCAAAATTTATATGCGTTGAGTCAAATGTGTCCAATAGACTTCAGATAAGAAACAAAATTTCTTCGTCGCAGTCAAAATTGACGTCGTAGTAAAAATTGATGCCGTAGTCAAAATGTATGTCGGATTCAAAATTGAGTCGGAGTCATAATTGACGTCCTTTTAAAATTGAAGCCGGAGTCACAATTTATGTTGTTTCAAAATTTACTTCGCATTAAATTTTTATGTTGGAGGCAAAATTGATCGCGGAGTCAACATTGACGCTGAAGTCAAAAGTGAAGTCGGATTCAAAATTGACTCTAAGTCAAAATTGAAGCCGAGTCAAAATTTACATCGAAAAAAGTCATAGTTAAAATCGACGTAATCGTCAAAATGTATGTGCGTTGAGTCAAATGTATCCAACAGACGTCAAATAAGAAACAAAATTTATGAAGTCCAAAATTGACGTCGGATTCAAAATTCAACGTAGGTGTTAAAATTTACGCTGAAGTCAAAATTGACGGCGGGGTAAATTTTTTTTGTCAGAGTCAAAATTAACATCTGAGTCAAAAGTGAAGCCCGAGTCAAAAGTGACGTCCGAGTCAAAAGTTACGCCCGAGTCAAAAATGACGCTGAAGTCAAAATTGAAGTCTGCGTCTATATTGAATTCTGAGCCAAAATTGACGTCGAAGTCAAAATTTATGTCGGAGTTAAAATTGATGTCGGATTTAAAAATGACGCCGAAGTCAGTGCGAAATTGTTTGTCGAGTTCAAAATTGACACCGGATTAAAAATTGATGTCGGAGTCAAAATATACGCTAGAGTCAAAAGTGGCGTTGCAGATAAAATCGACGTCGCCGTCAAAATGTATATGCGTTGAGTCAAATGTGTCCAATAGACTTCAGATAAGAAACAAAATATATGAAGTCGGATTCAAAATTGACGCTGAAGTCAAAGTTGAAGTCGGATTCAAAAGTGACGATGGAGACAAAATTGATTCGGAGTCATAATTGACGTCCTTTTAAAATTGACGCCGGAGTCACAATTTATGTTGAGTCAAATGTGTTCAAATGACGTTTGGTAGGAAACAAAATTTATGAAGTCAAAACAAAAAAATCAAACTTTACGTCGCAGTAAATTTTTATGTTGGAGGCAAAATTGATGGCCGAGTCAACATTGACGCCGAAGTCAAAAGTGAAGTTGGATTCGAAATTGACTCTGAGTCAAAATTGAAGCCGAGTCAAAATTTACATCGGAAAAAAAGTCATAGTTAAAATCGACGTCATCGTCAAAATGTATGTGCGCTGAGTCAAATGTATCGAATAGACGTCAAATAAGAAACAAAATTTATGAAGTCAGAATTGACGTCGCATTCAAAATTCAACGTAGGAGTTAAAATTTACGCTGAAGTCAAAATTGACGCCGAAGTTAAAATTGACAACGGAGTAAAATTGTTTTCTCAGAGTCAAAATTGACATCTGAGTCAAAAGTGAAGGCCGAGTCAAAAGTGACGTCTGAATCAAAAGTTACGCCCAAGTCAAAAGTGACGCTGAAGTCAAAATTGAAGTCAAAATTGACGCCATCAATGATGATGAAGTCAGCTTCCAATTGGCCTTATTATATTTCCATCGTTTCAATATTTTCGGCTATACGTATTTATTTCCACTGTGGAACTACTGTGCGGTCGATTTTAATCATCTAGTGTGAGTTACATATGTCTGTATGTGTATGTGTGTCGTTAATTTAGTAACACTTTGATTTATTGCCTTTAACGCTTGACTTGTGTTTGTTTTTCTCTTAATTTTATTTCATTTTTTTTGTTCTTGTGGGAAGGGTGGGATAATTTTTCAAATTCAGAGGACGTCTGTCGTCTTGGGCTGTCGACATTGGTTGTTAGTTTTTCTTTTTTTTCTGGTCTGTTCCTTATCATTTGATTGTCTTTGGTTGGTCGACAGACGTTTTTCGGTTAGTTGCCTCCAGTATCCCCGTTTCCCCGGATTTGCTGTTAATTTGTTTAACAAATTGAGTTGGCATTCGGCAGCCACCGAATGAATGAGAGCCATCATTGTCTTTGTCGTCATCGTCGTCCTCACCATCATCATCATCATCATTATAATCACTTTAATGTGGGTGTTAATGATGATGTTGTTGTAGCTGTAGTTGTTGTTAGTAAATAGTGATGTTATTCTTTACTTTCTCTCTCTCTATCTTTGGATCCCTGAGTCCTTTCGTCGTACCCTCCTTAATGGTTTCGGTCTCGCCGTAATTTATTCATTTTATTCGTAAATTTAATTTTAATGTTATTTTATTCTGTTAACTTTTCGGGTAGATTCTCGTCCGTTCGTCCTTTCGTATATATTTTAATCTATGACATTGACATATGTATTTTTGTTTTGATAAAAATCCCTCGCCAACTCAACCCAACCCAAACATACGGCGGCGAACTTTCCCTTTCCACCACCATCAACAACATTCCCATGTAACCCCCAGAAAAGTTCGGGTCAGCAAGCAGCTATAAATTTTATAAGAATGAAACAGGAACATCAACAACAACAACAGTTATATTAACATTAACATCATATAAAATGAACTTGTGTTGTAAATTAATGAAATATTTGGGTTATAAAATAGTAAATGAAAATAAATTAGGTGTGTGTGTGTGTGTATTGTGTAGTTTGGGGGATACTTAAAAGATTTCCAAGTATGCTACCATCCTTAATGATGGATTTAATTGCTAACCTGAATGACTAGTCGTTTCGGCAAGATTAAGTTATTGAGGTATTTGGGGAGGTATAACAAGCCTAAATTAGCGAAATAGTTTTGAAACTACAAATATTTACTTTTATTTAAGTGATTGCATTAGTTTTAATTTTTAGAAGTTTGAATATAAATGTGGGGATTTCCTGTGAGTGATGTGTAGACTTTTAAATAAAATAATTTAAATATATAAGTATGTACAAACAAATTGATGCGAACATGCCTATTTTACTCCCATACGATCTCGAATTAGATTTTGACGTCCGCTAGAAACCAACAATTAAGAAATCAAAAATACAAATAGACATCGATGCTAAAATTGAAAACGAAGTCAAAACGTTGAATCTAATGTGCGCTATTGACTCCGATAGGAAACAAAATTTAATGAATCAAAAGTCGAAATTGGCCTCATACTCTAAATTGGCATCAGTCAAAATGCGACGTAGTCAAAATTGACGTCCGAATCAAAATTGATGTCGAAGTCAAAATTGACGACGGCTTCAAAATTTACGAGTCAAAGAATCCAATTTAGATCCTATAGGAGACAAAATTTAAGAAATCAAAAGTGTAAAGGGACGTTGGAGTCTAAATTGACATTGAGTTCAAAATTGAAGTCGTAGACATAATGATGTTAAGTAAAATGTGCTCGTCGGAGTCAAAATTGACGCAAACTGACGTCAGAGTCAAATAGTTCGATGGGAAATACAATTTAAGAAATTAAGAGTCGAAATTGGCCTCTTACTCTAAATTGACATCAGTCAAAATGCGACGTAGTCAAAATTGACGTCCGAATCAAAATTGATGTCGAAGTCAAAAGTGACGACAGCTTCAAAATTTACGAGTCAAAGAATCCAATTGAGATCCTATAGGAGACAAAATTTAAGAAATCAAAAGTGTAAATTGAAGTTGGAGTCTAAATTGACATTGAGGTCAAAATTGACGTCGTAGACATAATGATGTTAAGTAAAATGTGCTCGTCGGAGTCAAATAGTCCGATGGGAAATACAATTTAAGAAATCAAAAGTCGAAATTGGCCTCTTACTCTAAATTGACATCAGACAAAATTGACGTCCGAATCAAAATTGATGTCGAAGTCAAAAGTGACGAAGGCTTCAAAATTTACGAGTCAAAGAATCCAATTGAGATCCTATAGGAGAGACAAAATTTAAGAAATCAAAAGTGTAAAGTGACGTTGGAGTCTAAATTGACATTAAGGTCAAAATTGACTTCGTAAACACAATGATGTTAAGTAAAATGTGCTCGTCGGAGTCAAAATTGACGCAAACTGACGTCAGAGTCAAATAGTCCGATGGGAAATACAATTTAAGAAATCAAAAGTCGAAATTAAGGTCGAAGTTTAAATTGACATTAACGTCATGGCAAAATTGACACCGCAGTCAAAATTGACGTCACAGTCAAATGACAGAGTCAAAATTGACGTCACAGTCAAATGATATGTCAAAATTGACGTCACAGTCAAATGACAGAGTCAAAATTGACGGTAGAATCAAAATTTCCGTTGAGTCAAATGTGTCGAATTGACGCCCAATTGGAAACAAAATTTAAGAAATCAAAAATCGAAATTGACGTCGTTGTCAAAATTGATATCGGAGTCGAAATTAACGTCGGAGTCAAAATGTGTCGAATTGACTCAAAATTGAAACCGCAGTCAAAATTGACGTCACAGTCAAATGACAGAGTCAAATTTGACGGTAGAATCAAAATGTCCGTTGAGTCAAATGTGTCGAATTGACGCCCAATTGGAAACAAAATTTAAGAAATCAGAAAACCAAATTGACGTCTTTGTCAAAATTGATATCGGAGTCGAAATTAACGTCGGAGTCAAAATGTGTCGAATTGACTACGATATGAAAAAATTGTTTACAAAATAAAATGCCAAAATTGACGTTGTAGTCTAAATTGGCATGACAGACAAAATTGACGTGAATATCAACAATTGACGCCTGAGTCAAAATTGACGTCTGAATCAAAATAAACGGCAGAGTAAAATTTGACTTTAGACTTAAATTTGATGTCGTAGTCAAAAGAAGAAAGAAATCAAAAAACGAAATTGACGTCGTTGTCAAAATTGATATCGGAGTCGAAATTAACGTCGGAGTCAAAATTTGTCGAATTGACTCCGATATGAAAAATTGTTTAAAAAATAAAATGCCAAAATTGACGTTTTAGTCTAAATTGGCATGACGCCTGAGTCAAAATTGACGTCTGAATCAAAATAACTGGCAGAGTAAAATTTGACTTTTGAATTAAATTTGATGTCGTAGTCAAAACTGACGTCGGAGTCAAATGTGTCCAATTGACTCCTATGGGTAACAAAATTAAAGAAATCAAAATTGACGTAAGATCCAAGATTGACATCGCAATCAAAACTGACGCCAATGTCACAATTGATGTCGTAGTCAAAATTGGCATTAAGTCAAATGTGTCCAATTGACTTCAATATGAAAGAACATTTAAGAAATTAAAGGTAGAAACTGACGTTGGAGTCAAAATTGACGTCGGCGTCAATATTAATGTGACGGTTAAAATTAGTGGCAGAGTCAAAATTGAAGCGGCAGACAAAATAGACGTCGGAGTCAACATTGACTTCAATAGGAGACAAAATTTAAGAAATCAAAAAACGAAATTGACGTCGTTGTCAAAATTGATATCGGAGTCGAAATTAACGTCGGAGTCAAAATGTGTCGAATTGACTCCGATATGAAAAATTGTTTAAAAAATAAGATGCCAAAATTGACGTTAATCTAAATTGGCATGACAGACAAAATTGACGTGAAGATCAACAATTTACGCCTGAGTCAAAATTGACGTCTGAATCAAAATAACCGGCAGCGTAATTGACTTCGGAATTAAATTTGATGTCGTAGTCAAAACTGACATAGGAGTCAAATGTGTCCTATGGGAAACAAAATTAAAGAAAAGTCGATATTAACGTCGAAGTATAAATGGGCATGGCAGTAAAAATTGACGTAAGAGCCAAGATTGACATCGCAGTCAAATCTGACGCCAGTGTCACAATTGATGTCGAAGTCAAAATTGACATTAAGTCAAATGTGTCCAATTGACTTCAATATGAAAGAAAATTTAAGAAATTAAATGCAGAAACTGACGTTGGAGTCAAAATTGACGTCGGCGTCAATATTAATGTGACGATTAAAATTAGTGGCAGAGTCAAAATTGAAGCCGCAGACAAAATAGAAGTCGGAGTCAACATTGACTTCAATAGGAAATAAAATTTAAGAAATCAAAGGTCAAAATTGATAGAAGAGTCAAAATTGACGTAGGAGTCAAAACTGACGTGTCAGTCAAAATTGACCCTGGAGTCACAATTTACGTTGAGTCAAATGTAAAATTAAAAAAATCTAAGTCAAAGTAAACGTCGGAGTGTCCAATGTGCCTTATTCGACTTGTTTCGATCGGACAAAGCAGATGACAAGCAGCATAGACAATAATTTAATGATGTCCAAGGCAATCTATTGATTTTTAATTAATTTTCTATAATTATTATGTTTATGGATATAAATGAATTACTTAAAGAAAAAGTTTCATAGTTTTTGGATGTCTTTATGGATTTCCTAGATATATTCAATACAAGGGCATAGAAAATAAATAAAACAAGACAAAAGTCCCAATTGACGTCTGAGTCAAAAGAATAATCAAAATGTAGCCTTTATCAGATCAGTCATGAACAACAATATGAATGTAGTTTCGATCTGACATCAAATGACAAAAGTAATTAGAATGACCGCAAAGTGCACGGACAAGAATAAGTATTTGTGCTCAGATATTGTTTTTTTGATACATATTTTCGACCCACCAGATTACGTTTGGAACGCCGAATCGTATGTCATGTTTTTCTTTATCACATTGATGTTATGAGAAATTGGGTCACAAAGTTTGCTGGGATATTTAAAAGGTTAGTAGACAGAAGGAATTGGAATGCAAGGGTAATTATTTATATGTTGAACCTAATAATAGAAAACTTGTTAAATATTATTAAAAAGGGGTCGTATCCAATTGTTTGAAATGAAGGGTGAGAGCTTAGAAAGTGGGGTGAATATTATGGAAAGATTATTATCTATAATTTCATGCAGCATCCTTCCTAGTTCGTCTAAATTCATACCCATATGTTATCAATAAATTTGCCTTCCCACATAATTTCCTTCTCCCTAATTTGTCATTTTTTGAGTACAAAAATCCTATCCCTTTTACGACAATCTTTAAAAATTTTACGTAACCTCAAAGACCTGTGTCGTCGTCGGTACTCAAGGAAGTGTTATGGCCTTAGGTCATAATAATACTTGCTAATCTTAAACTATGTGGCAATAATTTAGTAGTAGACCGACCGAACGACCACAAAACGATTTGCAGCCATTTCCAAATGCAGCACACACTCTCACACATCCTTTATCCGGGTAGCTGCAGGCACAACTGTAAGTAAGCATAGCCACACCAATACCATAGCGATGGAGAGAGGGGGGAGAGGGTGTGAGAATTGTTCGTTTGTGAAGTGGATTAGAATTGTAAATAAAAAACACTTACTGCAAAATAGGATATAGCCATTACGATATTATGCTAGTGGACGAGGTGCACAGAGAAAGTTGATGCAACAACTTTATTAAAAAGTAAATTATAATAATTTATAGAAAAAAAGAATACAGTTAATATTATTCTTTACTTTGTAGCAATTCTATTAACAAATATTTACTATTTATGTAAGAAATTTAATATTATAAATTATAATAGTTGACGCTCTCGTGGAAATTTTAAAAATTTAAATTTTGAAATAAAATGTCCTCAATTGCATTGTTCTACAACTTCCACTGCACATTTTCATCATTTGTGCTAATATTTGACAAGAGGACATTTTCCCGCCGTGAAGATATTAAGATATTATTTTCCCGCCGTCAAGATATTAACTCTGAAATCAAAAGTCTAAATTGAAGTCGGGGTAAAAATCGAAATCTCAGACAAAAATGATGGCAGAGTCAAAATTGAAACAAAATTTTAGAAGTGAAAGGTCGAAAGTAATGTCGGAGTCAAAACAGACGTCACAGTAAAAATTGTCGCAGCCACAACTGAGTCAAAATTGAAGTCGAGTCAGAATTTACGTCGCAGTCACAACTGACGTCACAATCAAAATTTATGTCGCAGTCAAAGTTGGCTTCGGAATCAAATTTGAAGAGGATGCAACGATATACTGACGTCCGAATCAAAATTAACGTCGGATTCAAAATGTACGTTGCACCAAGTGTGTTCAGAGGACTACGTTAGGAAAAAAAATTACATAAATCAAAAGTCGAAATTGACGTCGGGGTCAAAATTAACAGCTCATTCAAAATTGACGGCAGAGTCAAAATTGAAGTCAAGGTCAAAATTGACTTCGATATTAAACAAAATTTATGAAATCAAAGGTTAAAATAGTATCGGAGTCAAAATTTATGTCCCAACAAAATTGACGTCCGAGTCAAAAATGACGCTCGAGTCATAATTGACGTCGCAGTTAAAAATGACTTCCAATCAAAATTGACATCCGATCAAAATTGCCGCCTGAGTCAAAACTAACTTCTGTTTCAAAATCGATGTCCGTGTCAAAATTGGTCAAATTGAAGTCAAGGTCAAAATTGACTTCGATAGGAAACAAAATTTATGAAATCAAATTTTGAAAAGAGTATCGGAGTCAAAATTGATACGCGATCAAAAATGACGTCCGAGTCAAAATTGACGCTCGAATCATAATTGTCGTCGCAGTTAAAAATGACTTCCGATCAAAATTGACGCTCGAGTCAAAATTGACATCCGATCAAAATTGGCGCCTGAGTCAAAATTGACGTCTGTTTCAAAATCGATGTCCGTGTCAAAATTGGTCAAATTGAAGTCAAGGTCAAAATTGACTTCGATAGGAAAAAAAAATTATGAAATCAAAGGTTGAAAATAGTATCGGAGTCAAAATTGATGGCCGATGAAAATTGACGTCCGAGTCAAAATTGACGCTCGAGTCGTATTGACGTCGCAGTTAAAAATGACTTCCGATCAAAATTGACACTCGAGTCAAAATTGACATCCGATCAAAATTGGCGCCTGAGTCAAAATTGACGTCTGTTTGAAAATCGATGTCCGTGTCAAAATTGACGTCGCAATCACAACTGACGTCACAATAAAAATTTTAGTCTCCGTCAAAATTGACGTCGGATTCAAAATTTACGTTGCGTGAAATGTGTTTAATAGACCCCGATAGGAAACAAAAATTAAAAAATCAAAAGTCGAAATTGACGTCGGGGTCAAAATCGACATCTCAGACAAAAATTGACCATAGAGTAAAAATTGACTACGATGGGAAAGAAAATGTAAGAAATCAAAGGTCAAAACTGATGTCGGAGTTAACGTCATACTCAAAATAACGTCAAGTCAAAAATGACGTTCGAGTCAAAATTGACGGCAGAGTCAAATGTGAAGTCAAAATTGACTTCGATAGGAAACGCAATTTAAGAAGTCAAAGGTCGAAACTGATGTCCGAGTCAAAATTGACGCCCGAATAAAAAATGACGTCGCAGTTAAAATTGACGTCCGAATCAAAATGAACGTCAATTCAAACTTTACGACAGAGTCAAAATTGACTTCCGACTCAAAAATTGACGCCTTTGTCAAAACTGACGACTGAGAAAAATTGATGCCCGAGTCAAAATTGACGTCGCTGTCACAACTTACGTCCTATAAACATGTATGCCGCAGTCAAAATTGACGTTGGAGTCAAATTTGTCGAATTGACGCTCTCGTGAAAATTTTAAAAATTAAAATTTTGAAATAAAATGTCCACATTTTCATTATTCTAAAAATTGACGTCGGAGTCAATGTGACCATTGAAAATTTAAAAAATTAAAATTTTGAAATAAAATGTCCACACTTTCATTATTCTAAAAATTGACGTCGGAGTCAAATTTGTCGAATTGACTTTCTCGTGAAAATTTTAAATATTAAAATTTTAAAATAAAATGTCCACACTTTGATTATTCTAAAAATTGACGTCGGAGTCAAATGTGTCCAATTGACGCTCTCGTGAAAATTTTAAAAATTAAAATTTTGATATAAAATGCCCACACTTTCATTATTCTAAAACTTCCAGAGAAATTTTTCATCATTTTAATATTCATCGCGCTAATATTTGACAGCAAGCGGACATCCTAATAAATCTGTTCCTTCCTGGCTTGAAGATATTGACTCTGCCACCAATACTCTTGTACTCCACTTTGTGGCTATTTATTCCACTCTGCCTTTTGGATTTACTTCTTTAGGAATCCTCGTCGTGAAGAGGATACAAAGATACACCAGTATCTAAAATCCACAACAAATAAATGAATTGATGATGATTTTGATTTAGAAATTGTTCTCGACATCTTCCCCGGTTTAGCAGAGTATGTGAGAGATAAACCAATACCAAAGCACACACACATACGCATCCCACTCCCCTCTCTCTCTCGGCAAATCAACATTTGAATTTCAAATGTGTCCTCCTGATACATAAGTATGAGTGTGGGAGTGGTGCTGTGTATATCCTCTTGGGTAAAAGATTTTAAAATCCAATAAATTCATATGAATTTGTTACAGCAACACAGCACAATGGAACGACAAAGAATGCGGAAAAAAGGATACAAGGCAATGACAGAGCACAATAGTAGTGACATTAGAGAAATATCCTGGATCCTGGCACCACCTACAGTAGGATTTTAGATGTTGTTTGCTGCTGCTGCTGCGACTCCAGTACCAGTACCAGCACCAGCAACATCGTTGTCTAATGTTCTGAGATTAAACAAGGCGGGAGGGGGAGTGAGCGAGTGAACTAAAAGGCAAACGGCAAAAGACAAGGACGACAAACAGGATGTACACATATAAAATGGCAAATCTATTATGTCTTTATTTTTATGACTCACGTTCCTCTCGGGTGGCTCAAAATAAATATCCATTAAGGTGTAAACAAATACAAATACATGGGCGAACGTGTTGTGCCACCGTTTTGTTGGGAGTTTATGTGTGTGCGTGTGTTCCGGGCACCTGTGTATTGCGTCTTAACGTGTAGACCCTTACGCGTACTATCTTGCACACACACACACACAGACTCACATACATATCACTACATTCAACTGGGTCCCAGGATATATAAACAAATTTAAGGTGTTACGGAGGAAACTAAAATCTTAAATTGTAAAATCGAAAAAATAATTCCCAAAATATTCCAAATCTAGTAAAAATCCAGCGCGAGCTAAAAAACTAAAAAATCTAGAGCTTTCCGAGACCTTTTAAATTTCCAAAATAAATAATTAATTAATGAACTAATTTAAAAATCTAATTTAATCGGAATATGGAACCTCTAAAAACAATGCCCATTTCCAACTTAATCAGAACTTATCCTTTGTTCCACGGCTTGCATTTTTCGGAGACCCCCTCTAATATTTCTGTACTCACACCCACGCAAGTACAACATGTTGCTTGCCACTCACTCGTATCTGCTGCTGGGTAAACATTAATTCGTTGAGATCAGATCAGATGCGTTCTTGTTTCGTATAAATATTTGTATTTATTTCACTTTAAGATGTCTATAAATCAATTGTCAAAAGGTAATTATATTATATTACGTGGTATTTACCTTTAAATGAATTAACTGTGACGGCGACGAGGGCGACGACGAGTACGAACGCACGCCGATAATCCAATGCCAATGTTGTTCCCCCTCAATCAATACAGCACAGCGATGTGTCGTCATGTGGCAGTAGCAAGGCTGTGCAGAGATGCCAATGGTTTTGCATAAATGCATCGAAACTGTAAAAATACGGTTCATACTAGGATTGAGTAAAAACAATGAGTAAAAAATCGGACTTTTGGACTAAATGTATCTAGGCGCAATTTCGGGTAGACAAAGTTTACTCTGAAAGAATGGGATATCCTTCAAACTTTCTAAATATGTATTTTAGTCTTCAAAGGATTTTAAAGGAAAAAGATCATATTTTTTTTGAAACATACTTTATTTGGCACAAACATGGCAATTTCTAATAAAACAAATTTAAGTACCATTTTTTTCAATTTTCGTAATCTGAAAAAGATGAAAATCTCTTATACGAAAACATTTTAAGTTTTTTCTTCACATTATGAAGAAATACGTAATATACAAATCTAATTTCTCGATTTTTTCTACAGCAGTTTGCTTAATACCAGTTTTACTCTTTTTATACCCTCCACCTCCAGGATGGGGGTATACTAACTTTGTCATTCCGTTTGTAACACCTTGAAATATCGACCTGAGACCCTATAAAGTATATATATTCTTGATCGTCATAAAATTCTAAGACGATCTAGCCATGTCCGTCCGTCCGTCCGTCTGTCCGTCTGTTGAAAGCACGCTAGCATCTAAACGATAGGAGCTAGAACGTTCAAATTTTCCATAAATGCGTCTTATAGTCGTAGATCGGTTGGGATTGAAACGGGGCGAAATCGGCCCAAAGGGAAAAATTTTTCCCTCACAAGGACTAAAAATACCCATAATAATCCCTAATATTTTAGCTTATTTAAGCATGTTTTTTGAATATGACCTTTTATATTTGCTTGATAATTGGTATGCGCATTCCCCTTATAGCAAAAAAGATCACCATAAAGTGATTCTTATATGTAGGGGGTGAAATGGGGCAAAAAAGGGATAAAAATGGTACATATTAAACGATAACAGCTAGAAAGACGAAATTCGGTGTGTACCATTATCTAATTAAGTAGATACATAATATAAAAGTATTTTTTCCAAATTCGTACTATTAAGGGGTAAAATGGGAATAGAGGGATAAAAATGGTACCAACCAAACGGCTACACCTAGAATAATGAAATTCGGTGTATACATTCCTTTGATTGCATAGACACTTAAAATAAACAGATTTTTCGAAATTCGTACTTTTTGGGGGCTAAAATGGAAAAAGAGGATAAAAATAGTACCAATCAAACGACCGCAGCTAGAGTCATCAAATTCGGAGTATACATTCCGCTGACTGCGTAGACACGGAAAATAGACGAATTTTTCGAAATTCGTACTTTTTGGGGTCAAAATGGAAGAAGGGGATACAAATAGTACCAACCAAATGACCGCAGCTAGAGTCATGCAATTCGGAGTATACATTCCTCTGACTGCGTAGACACGGAAAATAAACGGATTTTTCCAAATTCGTACTTTCAAAGGAATACAATGATACAGAGGGATAAAAATAGTACCAACTAAAAGACTACAGCTAGAATTATGCAATTCTAATTGCGTAGAAACGTCAAGGGGGTAAAAATGGTACCAACCAAATGGACGCAGCTGGAATCATGGAATTCGATGTATACATTCCTCTGACTTCATAGACACGCACAATAAAAAGTTTTTTCCAAATTCGTACTTTTTCTTTTACGGTAAAAATTGGTTGAATCATGTAGATAGGTTATTTTGCAACAGACGTACAGTCTGATAATGGATTTTCAAAAAATTTTACTTTTGGAATTAAAATAGAATTGAATTACAACCAACTGTAGCACCCACTATCTACCTATCTATTAAACAATTTATATTTTCCTGTAGTATTACTGCACTTCTGCGAAAATCGACATCCTGTGTGGAATGCAAACCATGGTGGCCCGGCCGAACTTAACGCCGTTTTTACTTGTTTTGGACTCTAAGAGAACGGATTTGAAAAAAGTCCTCTTAGCCATAGAATGTAACTACAGCCGCATAGATCCTGAAGGTACGGATATCGAAAATTGTCTTTATTTTTCGCGTCTACGCAGTCTGAGCAAGGTACTATTTGTATCCCCTTTCGCATAATTTGTCCCTTAAAAATGCAAATTTAGAAATATTTCTTTATGTTTCGCGCCTACAGATTAATGTATACACCGAATTTCATGATTTTAACTTCAGCGGTTTGGTTGGTACCATTTTATCCCTTTTCGTCCCAAAAGTACGAATTTTGAAAAATCTATCCATTTTACGTATTTACGCAATTAGAGGGATGTATATTCCGAATTTCATGATTCTAGCTTCTGTCGTATCGTTGGTACCATGTTTATCCCTTTTTGTCTCATTTCGCCTGCTAAATCTTTTATTTGCTTTTTGGAAGCAGAATATTTGCATATAAAGCAGAAATAGTCTAAATATTAGGTGGTATTTTCAGTCCTTGTTAGGGACAAATTTTTTCCTCTGGACCGATTTCGCCCACTTTCAATCCTAAGCCTCGTTCAGCGGCTAGCGTGCTTCCAACAGATGGACGAACGGACGGACGGACATGACTAGATCGTCTTAGAATTTTACCACGACTCAGAATAAATATACTTTATGGGTCTCCGATGAATATTTCAAGGTGTTAAAAACGGAATGACAAAGTGAAAATACCCCCACCTTAGGTGGATGGATAAAAATGTTTGTTTACATCACCACACATCAATGTCAGTGGATATAGTGAGACTTTTTTAATGTGAAAAATAAAAGTTCTTAAATTAGAGATCTGATGAAAGTAAAAAAAATAGACATATCTCAATTTTTTGGACTTAGACTACTACCATTCTAACTGGCACATATGTATTATCAGTTTTTTGCTGATATTTCAGAAACTACTGAAAATCCCACTCTGAAAATTTCAGGGTATTCAGAGCACAGAGCTAATTGCTGAAGTAAAATTAAAAAAATCAAAGATTTTTATTCGAGCTGGTATATTGTCCTGGTTCAAAGCTTAGATAGATAGTTTAAAGAATGCAAATTTATTTTCCAATGCAGTGGTGACATTATTACTTGGCTGAACACTACCTTTACCTTTTTCGATTGTTTATTTTGGCTAGTAATAAAGACAAGACATTTTTGCATCTGCAATTAGTAGAATGTAAATTACAAATGACATGGTTACTTGTTTAAAAAACTTTTTTTCATATTATTTGACAATTTTTTGGATTTTTCAGTTGTTTTTCAATATCTTCAACAGAACAAAAGTTAACAGAACAAACAATCAATGTTAAAGGGTTGCCACAAAAATTTCAAAATTTAAAAAAATCGTCTAGAAATACAAAACACCTAAAAGAAAATATAGTACAAAATATCATTAAATACCATTCAATGGTGTTACTATATATGAGTCATTCCATGTCAAGCGGTACGGTTTTTGACCTCGATAGCTGTAATTGTTTTGCAAGTTTGTTGTATGTATTCTTCTCATTAAAAATATTGTATACGTATTTTTGGAAAAAATTTTGAAAATTTTTTTCACGAGTTATGACCAATTTAACAATGAAAAAAATACTACTTTTTCTACTACTTTTACCGATTTAATGTGTTATACCTTGTTTTGAAGTTAATTTCAATTGCTTTTAAAATATTGATGTGGTGTGTTATAGCAGCGTTACGTTTTAAAGTTTTTGCAATTTTAAATCATTTAATTTGATTTTCGTAATGATTAACACTAATCCATTTGGTTGAAATTTTAAAGTAATGTGCTTAGGTCTATTTTTAAGCGACTGTGTAAGTTTGATAGTGGTGAAATGATGGCTTCTATTTTTAACGATACAAAATCAACCAGAATTACAGTGAAAAATCACCAAAATCATAATTTCCCAGAAAAAGCTCTAATGTGGGGATTAAGGCAAAACCAAAAACCTTCACTACTTATTTTTCGGATCCGTTTCTAATTACACTGTGCAACATTTTTGAAGTCATTTCAAAATAACCATATACGGACACCGCTACATGATAAAAGACAAAAAAAAAAAGACCCGTGTTTTTTTTTTCCCAAAGTCATGCACTTTTTTTTATGGGCCCCCAGAGATTTGAGGCCTCGGTGTAATTTTTCGAAAAAAGTGATCATATTCTCAGGCTCATATCTTGCAAACCGTTCGGTATTTTGATTTACTCTCTGAGGCAAAGTTCTAGCTCTTGTCATAAAGAACAAAAATTGTGAACATATAAAATCAAAAAAACTTCATCTTCAAGGTCAAAATCGCAAATGTCGTCGAAAAAATCTCATAGGCTGTAGTGTGTGTAGGTAGCGTATACGTACTGCAGATTAAGGATAATAACAATCATACGCACTGTAGTCGCACTGACCAGTAACAGAAACAGTCTTGCAAGATATATTTTTCCTACCTAAACAGCGTTAAGAATCATTCCTAGTAAGTTCATATGTTCTAGAAAGTAGATTAGTGAGATCTTAGGTACATTTTTGTAGTTGATTGTTTCCCTGAATTTTCAGCGGTTTGCTACCTATGAACCTGAACAGGGGAAAAAAGGTTAAAAAAATCGAATTTTTTTAAGTTTTTTTGCGATTTTGACCTTGAAGATGAAGTTTTTTTGATTTTATATGTTCACAATTTTTGTTCTTTATGACAAGAGCTAGAACTTTGCCTCAGAAAGTAAATCAAAATTCCGAACGGTTTGCAAGATATGAGCCTGAGAATATGATCACTTTTTTCCAAAAATTACACCGAGGCCTCAAATCTCTGGGGGCCCATAAAAAAAAGTGCATGACTTTGGGGGAAAAAAAACACGGGTCTTTTTTTTTTGGTCTTTTATCATGTAGCGGTGTCCGTATATGGTTATTTTTTTTCGTGTTGCACTGTGTTATTTTTCTAAAGGGATGGTAAAAAAATAAGTACTTCCTTGCACTCTTACAAAAAGTTGAGAAATAAGTACTTCCACGCACGCTTACGAAAAGTTAATAAATAAGTACTTCTAAACGAGTTGTAAAATAGGTGGCCTCAGGAAGATACAAAATAAGTCATTATTGATAACTAGCTAAATAATATATTATCAGTAATGGGCTTAAGAAGTGATGAAAATAACATTTTTATTAAATTATATATTTTGTATCGACTTGTTAAGGCTGTTTTGCTGTAAGCCTGGGTATGTAAGCTGCGATAACAACAACACTGCTATTCTCTGACTCACCACAAAAAAGTAGAAAATTATTTTTTATAATCTGAATATCTATGAAATTTAACTTACCAATAACTACTTATTTAAACCATTATAAAGAAGTAATTATTTCATACTTCAAAAATAATGCAGGGCGTAACGAGCTCTCATTACTAGGTAATGCAAAAAATAATGAGGTGTCATTACCAAGCTGGATTTTTCATTAGTTCACAAATACAAACCAGTAAAAACTTGGTAATGACACCACCAACCACAACACACAACAACGCCAACCAACATACTTACCGCCCAGTATTATTATATATTAACTTTTTGTAAGCGTACGTGGAAGTACTTATTTCTCAACTTTTTGTAAGCCTGCGTGGAAGTACTTATTTTTTACAATCCTTTTATAAAAATAATTAGAAACGGATCCGAAAAATAAGTAGTGAAGGTTTTTGGTTTTGCCTTATTACCCACATTACTTGTTAATGAGAGTTTTTGTGTGAAATGTGCACCATCAGAAAAAATTGAAAAAATATATATATTTTTCCATAACCTATTTTTTTCTTGGATTTTTCATTATTAAATTTTCAATTTTTTTCCAAAAATATAATAATACAAATAATCAATAATCATTTCAAAACAATTGCAGCTATCGAGGTCAAAAACCGTACCACTTGACATGGAATGACTCATATACATTTAAAGTATATATTATTCTCCTATTAATATAATAGCATTGCTATTTTATTACCCATCGCTGTTCGAAATGAACATATCGACAATTTTCCACAACACGCAAATGTCTTAATATTTCATGTAGTCATCACACCGGCATTTGCTTCCTTCCTTCCCTCTTACCACCAGCCAGTCAACAACGTCCAGCACAGCTCCCACACAGCTTCAACAGTCCCCCCTCACCCTCCGAATTGAATGAAAGACTTCACTTGAATTTCTGTAATTTACCATAATTGACTTTAAAAATTGCATTTACAATTTGTTTATTTTCCCATCATGTTGGACTGGCTGTGTGTTTGTGTATTATTGTTGTTCCTGCGTTCGTTCGTTGTATTATTTTTGCACATTTTCCATTTAAATTAATTGAATTAAAACATATCCCGATCTGTCGTATTTTTATTGTATATTTTCCTGTATTCACAGAATCGTACACATACACATGGATATATGGTTGTTTTTTTTTTTCTTTTTATAAGGATAGCATATGTTGATTTTAATGCTTGTGGCCGTGGCAGCAGCGCCTTTGGTGGTGATGATGGTGTTGGTGATGTGGGCGGATACGGAGCCGGATACTAACGATGCTGAAACTTATGCTGGTGATGGTGCTGCTGCCGATGTCATCGGTATTGGCGGTGTGGCTGTGGTGGCATATAAAAATAATATGTTCCCGATTAATAATTCATGATTTCTGTGCTCTTTAAGTAGTCAATTTTTCATCTGTCTAGGTCAGGTTCAATGGTACCAGCTTGTTTTAAGTATCACCACCATCGAGCATTTATTTAATCGCAGTTTATGCAAATGGCACATTATGGATGAATTTCATTTTTTTTTGTTTTGTACAGTTCAATTAAATTAAAGCAGAGCCGAAAGGGAGACAATATCAATTTGATTAATGCCATGCACATTATTAACACTTGCCTACCGGCATTTAAAGTGTGGAAAGTGTATACACTTCCATTATATTGGGAGGAGCAATCATCTGATTTGAAATTGTAATTTATAATCAGTTTCTAAGCCGATTGAAGTACACTCAAAATATTTTTTTAATACTGGAGCATACTAAAGTTGAGCCTAAAATAATTACTCAGTATATGTGCAATGGTGGTTTAGATGAGCAAATAAAATCCATATTGCGTACCTTTTACTTGATTTATCGTACTAAATTCAAGTAAAAATAATCTAAAGTTTATTGAAAACATATTCATTATTTTATAGGTGAATATCGGTGTATGCATGCATACCTCCAATTGCGTAGGCACGCAGAATACAAGTATTTTTGAAGGGTTAAAAGGGGAATGAAGAGATAAATAAAGAGTGATTTTTTTGAGGTTAGGATTTTCATGCATTAGTATTTGACAGATCACGTGGGATTTCAGACATGGTGTCAAAGAGAAAGATGCTCAGTATGCTTTGACATTTCATCATGAATCGTCTTACAAACGAACAACGCTTGCAAATTATTGAATTTTATTATCAAAATGCGTGCTCTGTTAAGAAAGTTCATTGCGCGCTTCCATTTTATGGTCAGTTTAATCGACCCACTGAAGCGGCTATTCGGGCTATTGTGACTAAATTTCGCACCAAATTTACATTGTTGGACATTAAACCACCAACACGCTTACGTAGAGTGCGAACTGAAGAAAATATCGCAGCTGTATCGGCCAGTGTTAATGATGACCACCAATTTTCGATTCGTCGCCGTTCGCACCAATTGGGTCTCTGTTACTCAAAAACGTGGAAATGCCAAAATTGGACTAAGCGGATGGACCACCTAAGACGCAGCCGCGGTCAACATTTAAATGAAATTATCTTCAAAAAGTAAATGTCATGGACCAATCTAACGTTTCAAATAAAGAACCGATGAGATTTTGCAAATTTTATGCGTTTTTTAAAAAAAAAAGTTATCAAGCTCTTAAAAAATCACCCTTTATAATACTGACCGAATGGCTTAAACTAATATCATGAAACTTAGTGTATCCGTATCTCTGACTGTGTAGAAGTACAACACAGAAGGATTTTTCTAAATTTGTACTTTTTGGGAGAAATTGGGCGAAAGGCTTTAAAAATGGTACCAATCAAATGGCTACAGCTAGAGTGGTGAAATTCAGTGTGCACGTCGCTTTGACTGGGTAGATCGGCTAAAAAAAAAAAGATTTTTGTAGTTTTTTCGTTTGCATTTTTTGGTCTGTATTCAATATTTGATTTGAACTGTGATATTGTTCTGGCTCAAGACCATTTTGCATCTTTATTTAATAGAATGCAAATTTATTTACAAATGACATGGTGACATTTATTACTTGGCTGCAGACTACCACGATCATGATTTCGACCATGTCAAAAGTCTTTACAAGTGGCTTCGCAGCGACTTTTCAACATCAAATCCGGCCTCTATAAGGAGATGATTCTCACAAACGAACGAGAAGCACAATTCACTTGCCGAATTTTTGACTATTGTAATTTTGCTGACTATAGGCAAATGACTGTTGTACTATATGATTTTTTGACTATTTTATCATTTGACTATGTGAATATTTCACTATATGAATAATTGACTATGTGACTATATAACTAATTGACTATTTTACTATTTGAGCATTTGATAGTTTCACTATTTGACGATTTATCTATTTCACTTTTTGACTATGTAACTATCTCATTGTTTGACTATTTTACTGACCTTAGGCAAATAACTATTTATTTTTTGACTATGTGAATATTTAGCTATTTGAAATATATGACTATACGAATAATAGACTATTTTACTATTTGAGCATTTGAAAGTTTTATCTATTTCACTTTTTAACTATGTAACTATCTCATTATTCGACTATTGTAGTGGCTGTAGGCAAATGACTATTTGTCTATATGACCATATGACTTTTGGACTATTTTACTATTTGAATGTTTCACTATTTCACTTTTTGACTATGTAACTACCTCATTGTTATTTTACTGACTATTGACTATATGAATAATTGACTATGTGCCTATATGACTAACTGACTATAAGCCTATGTGACTATATGACTATTTGAGCATTTGATAGTTTCACTATTTGACGATTTATCAATTTCACTTTTTGACTATGTAACTATCTCATTGTTTGACTATTTTACTAACAATAGGCAAATAACTATTTATTTTTTGACTATGTGAATATTTAGCTATATGAACTATATGACTATACGAATAATAGACTATTTGACTATGTGACGATTTATCTATTTCACTTTTTAACTATGTAACTATCTCATTATTCGACTATTGTAGTGGCTATAGGCAAATGACTATTTGTCTATATGACCATATGACTTTTGGACTATTTTACTATTTGAACATTTGAATGTTTCACTATTTTACTATTTTAATCTTTTGACTATGTAACTATCTTATTGTTTGACTATTTCACTGTTTGATTTTTTGGCTATTTGTCTATTTAACCATTTGACAACGGAAATTACCTTATTTTAACCGGATTTATTTTTAAATAAAATGAAATGGAAAAGGGAACATTATCTTTTGAATTTTCAATTATGGAAAATCCTCCCTATGGCAACTCCTTGTTAAATTTCTCGGCTGTGATCTGATTTTTCGGCTCATCGAATCTCTTTGTTTATACAATAATATTATATTTGTTTTACATAGAAATAAATAAATAAAAAATATTCTCCGTGTATATGAAATATTTTTCTTCATAGTTGGTGTTAAACATTATGGACATCAACAGATGTCCCGCACTACATATTATTTCAATTGAATCCCAACTTCATTATTATTTGTTATTTGAATGTTTTAACAAAATGTTAACAAGTGTAATTAAATCAATCAATCAATCATTCAGCATATGACGAATATTAAAATATTATTTTTATTCAAATGTTGAATGAAAATTATATGTTTCTGATATGCATATATTTGCCACAGATGACTGTGAAACTAATTAAATACATACATATGTATGTGGGGAGAGAGAGAGCGATCAATTTAACGTACATACAAATATAAATAAACAGTATAGTTCTTGCTGTCATGTTTATCTTACTTAATAAAATATTAAAATTTACATATTTGTATATATATGCTTGTATTCATACATTTAATTAAAATTAAATGACAATGATTGCTGGCAAAAATTAATGAAATGTACAATTAGGGAATAATTGTTTCTGCTACAATAATGACATTAATTAAATAAGGAAACTAAGAATTTATTATGTAAATATACATATAGAGAGGGTTAATGAATAAGACATACGTTATCATTTATCGTCATTAGGAAAGTTAAAGAAATTGTTTAATTTATTTTTGTTACGAGTCAAGTCGATTGATCCTTCGATGAGGATACATACATACTGAAAATTCTTTTTTTCATCCTTTATTTTTAACTAATTAATTCAATTCTGTCATCGAATCGTATTTTCATGTCTCACAAATATTTGCGTTCATTGTCCTTTATGCGATGAAGTGCTGAAGAAACAACTGCAAACATTAAGTGGCCTCTACGGGTGGCAAAAGGTATAAGGGCGGAGCGAACATGCGCCCCACTCAAGCTGCAGTTGTTGCCCATTTTTTGCAATTAAACCCACAAAAGTATTTCCGCATCCTCCGTTTCATTTCTTGTTGCTAATTGTTCAGACGGCGACACTTACAGCCGCCCTCATCACACTCACTCGCGTCAGTGCAACGCATGACATGTTTGCCAGTGGAGGGAGCTCACTGGGAGGTATGTTGATGTTGTTGATGATGATGATGAGCAGGAGGAGGTGGATAAAGTGATGGTGACGATGATGGATATGATGATGTGTTTATGAGGGTATATGATGACATAAACTCCTGACTTGATATTTCATGTCGCTGTTGCCGTTTGTTTTGTTGTTGTTGTTGAAATTGTTCCAAACAACAAAGTTTTGCATATTCATTTGAAATGCAAAAACACAAACACTCATATTGTCGGTGGTGGAGGGTATGTTACGAGGAGTTTTATAATGAGTAGGGTAATAGGGTAATTGTGAACTGAAAATCTGACTGTTTGACTAATTGGCTAGTTGACTATGGGACTACTTCAATATATGACTATATGAACATTTGACTATTTGGCTATTTGACTATCTGTCCATTTGACTAGTTGAGCATTGGACTATTTGGCTAGTTTACTATGTGACTATATGACTTTGAATATTCGACTATTACTATTTGGTGTATTAGGCTATTACTATTTACTACATTAGACTATTACATTATTACTATTACTAATTTACTATATGAATCATTTGACTTTATGACAATAAGAATATTAGACTATTTGGCTATTAGAATATTTGACTACATGACTATTAAACTATTTGACTTTTTAATATAACCAACTCAACTATAGTTTGACTATTTAAATATTTGAATTTTAACTATTTTACTGCTTTACTATTTAACTGGTTGACTATGTTACTATTTGGTTATATGACTACCTATCTATCTGACTATTCGAATGACTGTATAACTATACGACTATTTGAATTTTATCCATTTAAATATGTACTATTTGACTATGTGACGTTTTGCTATTTGACTATGTAACTATTCGACCATTTGAGTGTTTAACTATTTGACTATGTACCGATTTGATTATTTGACTATGTGCCTATTTGACTATGTAATTGCGTTAATATTCGATTATTTCACTATTTTCTATTCGACTATGTAACTATTTGACTATTTGATTGTTTAGTTTATTGTTTGATTATTTAACTATTTTGACAATTTGTATTTGAATGATTTAATATTGAACTAACTGACTAGTCAAATATTTAACTATGTTTGACTAAGTTGACTATGCAACAATTTTATTATTTGACTACCTAACTATTTAGCTATTTTACTATGTAATTATGTGACTTTTCGAATATTTGACTATTTTCTATTTGGCGACCATATGCCTATTGGATTATTTGTTTTTTTGAAAATTTTATTATTTGACTATGTGACTCTTTGATTTTATGCATATTTGACTATGTGATTAAATGACTATTTTACTATTCGAATATTTAATTGTTTCACTGTTTGACTATAGGTATATGATTATTTGACCTTTGGACTATTTTATTACTTGACTATGTGACTATTTGACTATATGAATAAGTGACTATATCACTAATTGACAATTTTACTATTTGAGTATACGATAGTTTCACTATTTGACGATTTATCTATTTCACTTTTTGACTATGTAACTACGTCATGGTTTGACTATTTTACTGACATTTGTCTATAGGAACATATGACTATTGGACTTTTGACTATGTGACTATATGAATAATTGACTATATGGCTATGTGACTGTATGACTAATTGACTATTTTACTTTTTGACTATGCAACTTTCTTATTTTTGGCTAGTCACTATGTAATTATGTGACTATTCGAGTATTCGACTATTTTCTGTTTAAGTAACTATTCAAACATTTGATTATTTAGTTTATTGTTTGACTATATTACTATTTGAATATTTGACCACGTAACTATTTGACTATGTAACTATCGGATTATTTGACTAGTTGCCTATTTGACTATGTAATTATGTGTCTATTCGATTATTTTCTATTTGTAACTATTCCGCAATTTAATTATTTATTTTTTCGTTTGACTATTTTACTGTTTGAATTTTGACTATTTAACCATTTGACTGATTTAATATTTATTTGATTCTTTGACTATTTAACTATGTGACTATGTAATTATGTGATTATTCGAATATTATTGGAATATTTTCTAGTAGACTATAACTATTCCACTATTTAATTATTTATTTTATTGATTCACTATATATCTATTTGACTCTGTAACTATTCGTTTATTTGACTATTTATTGGTTGACTATGTATCTATTCGGCCATTTGTTTTTTTTATTATTTGTCAATTTTAATATTTGATTATTTGACTATGTAACTAGTTGACTATTGGACTGTGTAACTATCTTGTCTGTTTTGATATTCGAATTTTCCAATAGGAATATGTAACTGTTCGATTGTTTGACTATTAATTATTTGACAATTAGCTATTTGACTATGTAACTATTTGATTATTTAATTAATTTGATTAATTGAATTGATTATTTAACAATTTTACTATTTGACTACTTCACTATTATACTATTGGCCTAATTGACTATTTGCTTATTTGACTATTTGTGTATTTGACTACTTCACTATTAGACTATTATACTATAATTAGCTATATAACTATGTAACTATTTGATTATTTTTTTTTTTCAATTTGACTACTTCACTATTAGACTATTGGCCAAATTGACTATTTGGATATTTGCTTATTTGACTATTTGAGTATTTAACAACTTCACTATTAGACTATTATTATATTGGCCTAATTGACTATTTGAATATTGACTATTCAATTGTATTACTATTTCGCGTATTGACTATTTAACCTACCTGATTGATTTTGACTACATAACTTTTCGCCTTGTTGAGTACTGTCCATTCATTTATTGAATTTCTGAATTAATGATTTGTCAAAATCTTTTCCTCCTTGTTTTGGGGTATAACCAACCCAAACCGATCATACTACCCCCGGGCTGTGCAACTGCTGTTATCGCCCCATGGCATGCAAAACTTCAATTACCACAATTGACTTCTTATTCTTCGTGAACTGCACTTCATGGTGCCTGTGGCACATGCCAATTTAAGAATTCCACTCAACAAATGTTTTGATTGCAAAATAATCATTTTCCGCAATTTCTCATTTCACAATTTTATTGCGTGAATGCATTGCATGTCAGTATGTGTGTGCGCTGACGTTAAATGTTGGCAAAAAATGTGCGTTTTAATATGGCAAAATTGCTGCTCATCTAACTTTTTAACAGCCATGTTTCATTTCAAGTGAATGAGTGCGCGAGTATGACGTGGTTTGCGTTTCGTGGTTCATTTGTTTGTCGTTAAGACTGCAGCGTATTTAATTTATGCACAAGTTGAGTGCTGCATGATGCCACATGCCACACACAGATATGCTTATGGCAGCCAGAATGGCATCGTCATGTCCTTAAGGTCCTTCTCCATTTACATATGTATCGTATAATCCGAGTGCTGTAAAAAACCGGAATATATTATGGCTGTACTCTTTTTTCCCTAAGATTGTGTTACTTCAATGTTTTAAGTGGTTGGTTGGTTAGGGTTTTGGTTAAATTGGAATATGTTCTGTTAAATATTTCATTAAGAACATTTATGGTTTAAGTCCGGAGATCATTTCCAGTTTTAGACAGAGAATTTTGTTGGTATCATATTTCTCCCCTTTCGTCCTTTTTTCAATGTAAAGCATAAATTTCAAAAATTGTATTTTATATTTATACACCGAATTTTACGATTACAACTGTAGCCATTTGATCGGGACCGATTTTATCACTTTTCCGCCGTTTTGACTCTAAGATTATGGAAAGATCTCTTATTTTTAGGCCTAAGCAACCTTTCGATCAAGATATTGCATGTATTTCAATGAATGACTAAATGACCTCATTCTACGTTGGGGGGTATACAAATTTAAAAAAATCGATCAAATGGTTGTAAATTAGTGTTAGCAAAGAGGATGTCCTGACCACTATATTTAAATATTTGTGTCTTCCTCGCTCTAGAAAATTTACTTTTTGCGACTCAAATTAATATTTGACTACTTGATTTTTTCACTATTTGACATTAAATACATATTTGATTATTTGACTACTTTACTATTTCATTTTTTTGACCGTGGCTATTTGACTCCTTGACACTTGAACTTTTTGACTATTTAAATATTTAACTATTTTCCTTTCTGGTTATATTGACTACGTCACTATTTGCCTGTTAGCCTACTAGAATAGTTGATTATTTGACTATTTGAATAGTTGACTTTTTGACTATATAACTATTTATCTTTTTGACTATTTAACTAGTTGACCATTTATAGTTTTGACTGATTTTTTGATTATTTAACTATTTGACTTTTTGTCTACATGACTATTTAACTATATGAATATATTTTATTGTCGACTGTTTGATTGCTTGACTATTTGACCATATGACTTTCTGACTACTATTACTATAGTTAATTTACTGTTTTATTTATTTGAAATATTATTTGACATATATGACTATCTTATTATTTGGTTATTTGCCTATTCGACTGTTTGACTATGTGGCTATTTGACTAAATTACGATTTGATTATTTGAATAGGTTTTGGATTATTTGACTATTTAACTTTTTTAATGTTTGACTTATTTGACTGTGTGACATTATGAATTTTTGATTATTTGATTGTTTGACAATTTGATTATTTAACAATTTTACTATTTGACTATGTAACTATTTGATTGTTTGACTATTTAAATATTGGAATATGCAGATTTTTTATGGTTTATTTTACTATTTGAATTTTGACTACTTAACTATTTGACTATGTTAATATGTGATTCGATTATTTGACTATGTAACTATGCAAATATTTAACTATATTTATTTTAATGCCTGACTATTTTACTATTTGAATTTTGACTATTTAACTTATTTCCTTTTTAACTATTTGATTACCTCACTATTTGACTATTCGACCTTTTGATTGTTTAACTATTTGCCCATTTGCTTATTTTACTGTGTAACTGGTTGACTATTGAACTATGTAACTATCTGATGGTTTCTTTACTTTGCTATTTGAATTTTTGACTATTTAATTATTGAAATATGTAAATGTTTGATTGTTTGACAATTTTACTATTTAAAATTTTAACTAATTATATGATTATTGTGCTAATTGACTATTCGAATATTGAACTATTTGAATTCTTTTTGATTATTTGACAATTTATCTTTTTTTACTGTTTGACTTATGGGACTATTTGATTATTTAACAATTAGATTATTTGACTATGTAACTATTTGATTGTTTGACTATTTAAATATTGAAATGTGCAGTTTTTTATTGTTTGACAAATTTATTTTATTGTTTGACAATCGATTATTTGACTATTTTCTATTTGACTATGATTGTTTATTTTAATGATTGACTATTTTACTATTTGAATTTTGACTATTTAACTGTTTGACCGATTTACTATTTAACTATTTGACTATCTTATTATTTGACTATTTAACCATTTGATAATTTCTTTGATTGTTTGACTATTTACCATTTGACTATGTAACTATATGACTATTTAACTATATGACTATTTATTTAACGACTGTTTGGCTATTTGATCATACCACTTTCTGACTATATGACTACTTAACTAACTATATGACTACTTAACTATTTTACTGTTTGGTGTCTTTGACATATATGACTATTTTATTACTTAAGTGTTTGGATATTTGACTATTCCACTGTTTGACTATGTGGCTATTTGATTAAATGACTATTTGATTATTTGACTAGGTTACTGTTTGACTATTTAACTTGTTTACTGTTTGACTTATGTGACTATATTGCTATTTGATTATTCGACTGTTTGCTTGACTATTTGACTATTTGAATAGTTGACTATTTGACTATTTGAATAGTTGACTATTTGACTATTTGACTACTTGACTATTTGACTATCGACTGTTTGATTGTTCGTCTATTTGACCATACGACTTTCTGACTGTATGACTACTTAACTAATTTACTGTTTTACTTATTTGAGATATTTGGCTATTTTACTATTCGACTGTTTGACTATTTGACCATTCGATTAAATGACGCTTTGAGTAATTGAATATTTAGACTTTTTGACTATATGACCACTTAACTATTTTACTGTTTGACTTATTTGACATATATGGCTATTTGATTACTCGACTATTTAGCTGTTCGACTAAATGCCTATTTGACTGTTTGGCTATGTGGCATTTAGTCAAATAAAGACGAATTGATTATTTGAATTTGACTATTTGACTATACGACTATTTGACAATTTGGCTATTTGATTATTTGACTATTCAATTATATGACTATTCGACTGTTTGAATAAGTGACGATTGACTCTTTGACTATTCGACTGTTTGACTATTTTACTAGTTGATATTTGACTATGTAACAATTTGATTATTTGCCTATTTATCTATTTTACTATCTGACTATTTCACAATTTAACGATTTGACTATTTTACTAGTCGACTATCTGAGTACTTGAATATTTGACTACTTGACTATTTGAATTTTTGACTCTTTAACTATTTTTATATTTAGATATTTGACTATTTTACTATTTGACTAGCTGAATATTTGCTTTGATTATATTACTATATTCAATTATTTTATTATTTGACTGTTGTTATTTACTACTATTCGACTATTTTTCTATTTTAACATTTGTCTATTAAACTATTTTACTATTGGACTGTTTTAGTACTTGACTATTTTAACTTAAGCTAGCCAAAAAACAGGAGGCCGTTGCTAATAAAATTTATATTTGTGTGACTTTCTCGGTCTAGAAGAAAACTTCGATTTGGGATTTCAAATTTACATTTTAAGTTCGGTTTTTACATCAAATTTATTTGAACGGTAATCTCATTCTGGTGTGGTTGCATTACAATTTCCCTATTTCATGCGGTTCTTAACATCCTTTCAATATATTCCCTCCTTATTAGTCCTTTTCAAATAAAAAAACATACGCACTGATTATGCGAAATTATACAATAACTTTTAATTAGAAAAATTTCCGCATGATTGGCCAAAAAAAGAGTTACTCAAAACGGAAAGTTTGTCAATTTCCCTTTTAGTTGCGCATTTTTTGGTTGTAAATAACATCGAAATCGATTTATTTATCATTAACTTAATTAACAACAACACCGAAACTCAATCCAAGGAAAAAACAACAAGTTTCGCCAACGCCAAAAAGAGCAGAAGAGAAGAAAGAAATCTTCCAGAATAAAACTGATTTCCATTTTGCATAACCTCCTTCTCGGTTGCTTAACCAATTTACCAAATTGAAGTTAACGCCGACGAGACCCTTTTACCAAAGAAATCTCGACCGATGGAAAGATGAAACCGAAATTCTAATGAATTTTTATGAAAATACATTAAAACATCATATTTCATAATGGTCGTCTGTGCTCTCGTCGTCGAACTGGGCCAAGATGAAAAAGGCTGGCAAAATGACCCCAAAAAACATAAACCATAATTAATGAAAATTGTTTGTATTTTTTGCTACAAGTCTTAAGGGAATTCCCCTTCTTCTTGGTGCTCATATCCTGCAGGACCAGAAAGGAAGGGTGGTTGGCTGAGGTCAATACATTATGTCTCACAAACAACCAACACCCAGAGTAAGGGTAGAATTATAATTTCATTACTCCAACATTTGCTGGTGCCAATGGTCAGGGCCATGCCATGCCAGTGATGGGATGTTTGTTTTTGTCGGCTAAATCACATGAACCGTAATTAAAATCCTTATTGGAAAAAGGAACTGCACAACTATTGAAATTACTTCGCTACTGCTGATATCATCATTGTTGTATGTGTGTTGCCTTGTGTCCTGTGTGTGTTGAGGCATCACTAGGACTTTGGTAATGTTCCATCATGTTGCTTCCTTCATGTTGTTTCGCTCATTCATTCCGTCCCTCATTCGCTGAGTACATTAAGCACCTCATTTAGATAAGAAATCTTGTATTCGAAATGAGAAAATCAGCCATAAAATAACCTTAGGGGTATTTTTATGATAACAAATTTTCGACATAATTATGAGGATTGGAGGGAGATATGGAGACCGCGACCGGGATCCGTGTGGCATGGAATGAAGTGGAGTGATGGCAGTTAGTAACTACATACATACAACGACCAAACGAACAACAAAAACTCCCATATTTGCCACAGCTAATTGTTCTTTCATATGGGACCTCTAGATGTTGCGCCATGATATGGGAAATATATGAGGGTTGAGGGAAAAGTTTTCTTGTTGTGTTTCTATTGAAAGGGAAAAGTCACACATTTTAAGTAATATTTATTGCGAAGGAAATTTTATATTTAATTTTTTTTAGAAGTTGAGGCCTTTTCCACGGAAAGGTTTGAGAGGATGACCGAGAGAAACTATTTGACAGAGTCGAGTTAATATCCCTATGAACCGATTCCTCGTGAGTGTGGAATGCCTACCAATTTGTTCTCTTTGGATTTCTGTATAGGTTCATATTTCTTTGAGTTATTTCCAGATCTCTAGCGATCCGAAAAGGAATGGTCACTGGTCACACTCAGTTGGTGATAAACGAACTATCGATGTTAATTAATATTAAATCTAATATTTGTGCCCTGATTCTAGTTTTGAAGGTAGGCGATTTGCCTATTTTATATATTCAAAGGCAGGATAGTGTAATGAATTCGAATACTGACTCACTTCTGCGCTGATATCTGTGCTATTCGGAGTGGTAAACATTGCCATCGCATCCTAGGATTAATTTATATTTTCCTCTAGACACATAAGTTGTTAGTTTCTAGGTGTTGGTGGGTTTGGTTGTTCCAGGCCGCTGCAGTATTATCGCTTGAGCTAAAACTCGGTAAGATAAGATCGGACCAAGCATTTTCTTAGCTTCTATGGAAGTTCTTACCTTCTCCTCCGGTGTTAGTACAGTTCGCCACTAGTCTTCTGACTTTGTTGTTCACTATCCACGATTCTTGGACTAGGGCTATGCCGGTTTTTTTTTGGATATATTAAACAGGAGGTCGGCAGCCTAGGCTTGGCACTGATGCAGTTTAATCAACACCACAGTTAGCATCTTATCTTGACATTAGGGAGACGAAACGTGATGGGCCAAGCCCGAAGTTTATGCTGCCTTTCCTGTCAGTAACAAAATCGGCCATTTTTTCTCATCAGGCGGAGATCTTTGCCGAAGTCTGTTTTACTGGTGATATTTGACCATACCACTTTCTGACTATATGACTACTTAACTATTTTACTGTGTGGCGTATTTGACATATATGACTATTTTATTACTTAAGTGTTTGGATATTTGACTATTCCACTGTTTGACTATGTGGCTATTTGACTAAATGACTATTTGATTATTGGACTAGGTGACTGTTTGACTATTTAACTTGTTTACTGTTTGACTTATTTGACTATATTGCTATTTGATTATTCGACTGTATGCTTGACTATTAGACTATTTGAATAGTTGACTATTTGACTATCGACTGTTTGATTGTTCGACTATTTGACCATACGATTTTCTGACTGTATGACTACTTAACTAATTTACTGTTTTACTTATTTGAGGTATTTAACTATTCGACTGTTTGACTATTTGACCATTTGATTAAATGACGCTTTGAGTATTTGAGTAATTGAATATGAATAACTAACTATTTTATGAAATTTTTTATGAAATTGAATAACTATTTTACTGTGTGACTTATTTGACATATATGGCTATTTTATTACTCGACTATTTAGCTGTTGGACTAAATGCCTATTTGACTGTTTGGCTAAGTGGCATTTAGTCAAATAATGACGAATTGATTATTTGAAATTGACTATTTGATTATTTGCATATTTGATTATATGACTATTTGACATTTTGATTATTTGACTATTCAATTATCTGACTATTCGACAGTTTGGCTATTTTACTAGCTGATATTTGACTATGTAACTATTTGATTATTTGCCTATTTATCTATTTTACTATCTGACTATTTCACAATTTAATGATTTGACTATTTGCCTATGTTTCTAGTTGATATTAGATTATTTGACTATTTTACTAGTCGACTATATGACTATCTGACTACTTGAAAATTTAACTATTTGAATTTTTGACACTTTAATTTTTTAACTATATTCCTATTTAGATATTTGACTATTTGACTAGTCGACTATTTGACTATCTGACTACTTGAATATTTGACTATTTGAATTTTTGACTCTTCAATTTTTTAACTATTTTCCTATTTAGATATTTGACTAGTTGAATATTTGCTTTGATTATATTACTATATTCAATTATTTTATTATTTGACAGTTGTTATTTACTATTTTTTATTTGAGTATTTTACTATTTGACTATTTTTCTATTTTAACATTTGTCTATTAAACTATTTTACTATTGGACTGTTTTAGTATTTGATTATCTTAACTTAAGCCAGCCAAAAACAGGAGGTCGGTGCTAATAAAATTGTGTGACTTTCTCGGTCTAGAAGAAAACTTCGATTTTGGATTTCAAATTTGCAACTTTTATTTTTTGTGATAAGCTTCAGTACTTTTCTCTCCTGCGGAACGTGTGGGGGCATCAATACAGTGCCTATTGTGCGAAGTGGTAATGAAGACTTTAGCACCGCTTCGAATGCGGCGTTTTGCATTGGAGCGCTATGATTTTGAGAAGCACCGGAGATTTCCACTTTTCATTTCCACACTTCAAGACCTTGGTATCTTTGCTCCACTCGGTTCCCTTGAAGGAGATATAGTAATCTCACTACTGCTCCAGGAGTATCACATTACAATTGTCCCGATCCGATTCTTCTGTTTCACCTTCGCTACCACTTGAGGTTCATGCCCCAATCTTGCTCGCTGGAGGATATATTCGCTTACTGAGGTTTTAAAAGCTAATTTTCTGGTAGAGGGCCCGTCAATTGAATTGCTGGCCATGTCCGCTGCAATGAACTGGTGAGAGAAGAAGTCTCTGCCTTTTTGTTTTCGTGTGCTTCGTATTTACGTGTCGTAGTGGACATTGGACCGAGTCGAGGGTCGAGGGAAGATTCGCTCCTTTTAGTATTGATCAATCCATCTCGATCTGTCCATTATTGGAACTTGTAAGTTCTGAAGGAACTTGAAATCATATGCTTTTATGTTTCTTCTTCCCTTCAACTTGAGGATCATTGCCCTTTCTTGCTCGCTTGAGGATATGTTCGTCTCCTCAATTGTGCTGCAAGCCTTGTAATCTCTCATGGAAAGGGAGGGAGAAATAGTCTCAGCGTGTTTTGTGTGGTTTTCGAGTGCGTCGTTTTTACGTGTCCATTCTTGCGGTGTCTTTATAGTCGACCTGAGTCGAGGGTTTGTCCGTCCTGTACGAGATAAGACGTGTGACAATTGCATCGTCGCTTTCCCTGTCGGAGAGCAGTACGTAACGTTTATAGCCGCAGCAACGCATATAGCCTTTTTTGGACTTCTCAGCAACTTTGTTCTGTTTTGATATGTGCTAATGAACTTCACATTAGAGATGGGCGCGTGAGTGATTATTAGCTCACGTTCGCGCAAGCTCACGAAAGAAAAATATTGAATCACGAACATTCACACACGAACATTTTTCGTTCCTCACGTTCACGCACGCTCACGTGGGTAAAATAAATTTTGCTCACGATCACGCGTGAATCACGTAGTTCACGTGAGTCGCGCCCATCTCTACTTAACATCTTAGATTAGCCGCTATACGGTCAGTCCGTCGTAAAGTCTAGGACTGTGGTGGAATCACTGAGGATTACGCTAAGATCGTGTTCAGCTAATCATAGGTCCTATCTAGGATTCTGACTTTACAAAGTGGCCACCACATCCGCAGGGGGCGTGTCGGCATGTGCCGACTCATGCATCCTCCAACCGGTCATGTACCTCTCTTGGAGATTGTGTCTAACTGGCATTAAACTGCAGCGTCTTTCAGGCGAAAGTCTTCGCTATTAAGGAAACATTCAGTGGAATCTCCTATTTAGGCACAACGGATCACATAGGAATCAAGCGACCCTTTTATCTCTAAGATCTAACCGCGTGCGATCTACATTTGTAGGTTGTTGTTGTTGTTGTAGCAGCTTTAGAGGGAGCTGAGGTGATAATCCTTAAGTCTGAATTGTACTAGACTTCGTTCCGGCATGTATCCGATTATCGCGGGAACCTTTGTTCATCATCGTTCTCATGTTGTCCGGCTGTTATTTGCATCTTCTTCAAGGTTGATGTTAATGTTAAGGGAATGGGATGTTAATCGAGTTGTACCCCTATCCTGCACTAGGGGCGCTGCATTTTTTATGTTAACAGCCATGCTATGTATCGCTAATGGCTATTAGTTTCTTCCCTGGACCTTGGAGCAATCGAAGTGACTATTTTTATGTGAAAGTGTGTTCGGGTGAGAAAATTGGCTGCAGAAACTCTTATTTTATGATGAAAAGTGAAAATTTGTTGATGTTGAATTTTACCAGTGCGCCGGCCGGGAATCGAACCCAGCACCTTCAGATTGCAAGACGCGCACACTTCCACTGAGCTATGAAGGCCACACATTTGTAGGTCAGTGCTGGAGCTGTGCAGACTGAGTTGTCAGTCTGAAGTCACTCATATATGTATCGCTGGGCAAATTGACTTTTATGGGAACGAACGAGCAGACGAGTTGGCGAGGATGCGATCTACCGGCATAGTGTAGGGTGGACCCTATGTCACAATGAAGACCACCGATGAGACATCTTCATATGACCTATGTCCCTGAAAGATGAATAAATTTTGATAATAAAGGGTGATTTTTTAAGAGCTTGATAACTTTTTTTTTTTTTAAAAAACGCATAAAATTTGCAAAATCTCATCGGTTCTTTATTTGAAACGTTAGATTGGTCCATGACATTTACTTTTTGAAGATAATTTCATTTAAATGTTGACCGCGGCTGCGTCTTAGGTGGTCCATCCGCTTAGTCCAATTTTGGCATTTCCACGTTTTTGAGTAACAGAGACCCAATTGGTGCGAACGGCGACGAATCGAAAATTGGTGGTCATCATTAACACTGGCCGATACAGCTGCGATATTATCTTCAGTTCGCACTCTACGTAAGCGTGTTGGTGGTTTAATGTCCAACAATGTAAATTTGGTGCCAAATTTAGTCACAATAGCCCAAATAGCCGCTTCAGTGGGTCGATTAAACTGACCATAAAATGGAAGCGCGCAATGAACTTTCTTAACAGAGCACGCATTTTGATAATAAAATTCAATAATTTGCAAGCGTTGTTCGTTTGTAAGACGATTCATGATGAAATGTCAAAGCATACTGAGCATCTTTCTCTTTGACACCATGTCTGAAATCCCACGTGATCTGTCAAATACTAATGCATGAAAATCCTAACCTCAAAAAAATCACTCTTTATAAAAAAACACTTCCTCAGAGATTCACCTCAGAGTTCACCGAACTCACCATTACATCAAATTTGCCAACTACCCTCGTTCACATAACCAAACTTATACTGGACCCTTCCACCCCCCTCCCCCAAACTAGTGTTTAGACACTTGAAGAGCGCTAATTTTGTTTCGATTAATTTCATCGAAATTTTGTGATGTGTTTATGAGCCATATTCATACGACCCACAGACACACACTGGCTCAGACATTACCCCAACTACCCCATGAAAACCACGTCCTGCGACCATTACTTTTTATTATAAACGAAGGAAAACGAAATCACCACCACACACGAGGGATTTTTATGACTTTATTAGACTCCTTCGATGGGATGGCACGATATTTAGGCAGGGGTGTACGTATGTCCTGACAAGGTGATGTGATTGGTGTGCGTGTGTTTGTATGTGCTGGAGAGGACATAAATGTGTCTGAATGTGTTGCGTGTATTACGATATACGATACGAGCTCCTATATTGTATATACATATATATATGTAAATATGAGTTTTATTTTACGATTATATTCATAAATGTGGTGATAACATTTTGCTGCTTTATGTGGCACAACAAAAGATGCAAGACACACACTCGTGCGAGCGCGTACTCATACCTTTGTTTCGGGCGTACGGTTACCTCTGAAAAGGTAACCCAGCTCTAAGGGATAGTTAAAAACCTCACCGTTCTGGCATTTTTACGTGATATCCGATATTAATTAGGATCCTTTTGTGCTCTGGCTGGTTAAAATGTATCATTTAATTGGAAAATCTTATCTTGGTTCACACTAAATGCTGCTGCTCCGACACAAAACCGTAAAACTGAAAACTGTCAAGAGATAATTTAAGTTTTGTTTTTAAATCAATACACTCGAGGAAAAAAAGAATTGCTAAAGTATATATAAACCATCATGCGACAGTGTTTTTTGGACCTGAACAAGACCATAAACACATGCAACAGGAGATAATATGTAGAAACACTTTGTACTCAGTTTTTCATTTGGTGATCTTTTCTCATTTTTACAGGACTTTTAATTTTCCAAGGATATATTTGATTTAATAATTTATTTTCATACTTCCGAGAGCTATCCACAGGCGATACGGATATCAAATGAAAGATAAGAGCGGTTGTTAAAAATACTAAAAAATGGCATGCCTCTATCTGTATAAGTTTATCATAAACAACCATTTCAAGCTTCCCCTTTAAATAGTAAAGGATGAATAAACTAAATAATTAAGGGGGAAATTTTTAAATTGTTGTTAAAGCTAAACTAATACAGATAGAAACATTATAATTAAAGTATTTTTAACAAATATTCTTCTATTTTTTAGATATTTATATCGTCTTTGTATGACTCCTTAAAGTATGAGAATAAATTATTTAATCGTATATATTCGTTGGAAAGTAAAAAGGCGCTTAAAAAGGAGAAAGGATAAATAAATGAAAAATTGAGGACACAGTTTTTCTACAGTAAATGTAAATTTGTCGCAGGATGTAATATATAATACTGGCAGTACCCGCTGCTTCGCTCGCGAAAAAGTCAGTTATTTGTTATTAGTTTTATCCGTCTCTGTTTTTAGATAGTATTTATTTAATTTTCTTTTGATGGATATAGATAAATCTAAAATAGTACTTTGGAAACCGCATATGAGATAGCACTCACACAGCCCCCCCTTAGAAGTACAAATTTCGAAAAAAAATCCATTCAGATTTGCGGAATGTACACACCAAATTTCATGACTATAGCTGCAGTACTTAAATTAGCAGCATTTTTATCCCCTTTTGTCCCGCGAAAAATCAAATTTTACTGCGTTTCTACATGGTCAGAGGAATTTATTTACTAAATTCCACGATTCTTGCTGCAATACTTTAGTTGGTACCATTTTTATCCCTTTTTGCCCCACACGCCCCTTAAAAGTGCAAAAATGCTTTTATATTGCGCTTCTACACGGTGAGAGGAATTTATATACAAAATTTCACGATGCTAGGTAACTAATTTAGTTGGTACCATTTTTATCCCCTTTGTCCCGCTCGACCCTTTTAAAGTACAAATCCCAGTAAATCAATTTATGTCGCCCGCCTTCTAGGTAGAAGGTATTTACTTGCCGAATTTTACTATTCTAAGTACAATACTTTAGCTGGTACTATTTTTATCCCTTTTTGTCCCGCTCACCCCTTATAAGTACAAATTTCGAAAAATCCATTTGGATTTGCGCTTCCACGTTGTTAGAGGAATTTACATATTAAATTTCACGACTATAGCTGGAATACTTAAATTAGTACCATTTTTATCCCTTTTTGTCCGACGCACCCTTTAAAAGTATAAATTTCGAAAAATCTATATAGAGTTGAACCTCCACGTTGTCAAAGGGATTTAAACACTAAATTTCATGACTATAGCTGGAATACATAAGTTGGTACCATTTTTATCCCTTTTTGTACCGCGCACTCCTTAAAAGTACAAATTTCAAAAAATCCAATTTTACTGCGCTTCTACATGATCAGATGAATCTACATACCAAATTTCACGATGCTAGCTGTACTAATTTATTTGGTACCATTTTTATAACTTTTTGTCCCACTCGCTCCTTAAAAGTAAAAATCCCAAAAAATAAGTTTATATTGCCCGTCTACGTGGTAGGCGGAATGTACACGCCGATTTTCACGACTATAGCTGCAATACTTTAGTTGGTATTATTTGTATCCCCTTTTGTCCCGCACACCCCTTAAAAGTACAAATGTCGAAAAATCCAATTTTAATGCGCTTCTACATGGTCAGAGGAATTTACATATTATTTACATTTCTATCCCTTTTTGTTCCGCACACCCCTTAGAAGTACAAATTTCAAAAATCCAATTTTACCGCGCTTATACATGGTCAGAGGAATTTACATGCCAAATTTCATGATTCTAGGTGTAATACTTTAGTTGGTACCATTTTTATACCTTTTTGTCCCACGCACCCGTTCAAAGTACACATAACGAAAAATCAAATTAGATTTGCCCTTCTACGTTGCCAGAGGAATTTACACACCGTATTTCACGACTATAGCTACAATACTTTAGTTGGTACCAATTTTATCCCTTTTTGTCTCTCTCAACCATTATAAGTACAAATTTCGAAAAAATCCATTTAGATTTGCGCTTCTATGTCGTCAGAGGAGTTTACACACCAAATTTCACGACTTCTTCTAGGTACAATACTTTAGTTGGTACTATTTTTATCCCTATTTTGTCTCGCTCATCCATTATAAGTACAAATTTCGAAAAATCCTTTTATATTTGCGCTTCCATGTTGTCAAAGGAATTTAAGCACCAAATTTCACGACTATAGCTGGAATACTTAAGTTGGTACCATTTTTATACCTTGTTGTCCCGCGCACCCCTTAAAAGTGCAAATTTCGCAAAATACATTTAGATTTCCGCTTCCAAGTTGTCAGATAAATTTACACACAAAATTTCACGATTCTAGCCGTAATGCTGTAGTTGGTACTATTTTTATCCCTTTCTGTCCCGCTCGCTCCTTAAAAGTGCAACATTTCGAAAAGTCTATTTATGTTGCTAGTCTACATTGTCAGAGAAGTGAAAATACCGATTTTCACGAATATAGCTGCAATATTTAAATTTGGTACCATTTTTATCCCTTTTTGTCTTTTACCTCTCTTAAAAGTGCAAATTTCGAAGAATCGTTTTTTGTAGCTCGTTTGCATTGTAAGTGCAAGGCACACACCGAAATTAATGTTTCTAGCTACTACCGTTTAATCAGGACGAAGGTTCGTTGTTTATCCCTTGTTGTCCCTTTTCACCCCCCTAAAAGCACCAATTTCGTAAAACTCTTTCTTAGTCCTCCGTCATATTTGGGAACTTCCGTTAAAAGCTGCATTACTTAAATTGGTACCATTTTGTCCCTTTTTGTCTCTTTCCTCCCATAAAAGTACAAATTTCGAAAAATCTCTATTTGTAGCTCGTCTGCACGGTTAGTGCAAGTTTCATGTTTCTAGCTACTGTCATTTAGACAGTATGAAGGTTTGATTTTTATCCCTTTTTCCCCCTATAATTAATTTCGTAAAACCCTTTCTTAGTCCGCGTCTCCGTCATATTTGGGAACTTCCCTAAAAATTTCAAGAACAGCTGAAGCCACCCTTTGGCCTCGGCGCTGATCAATGATAAGTAAGTCAGTCAGTAACAAAAAAAAATAAAAAATTGAAAAAGATCTTTATTTATCCCCATCTGTTGCGAGTCCATCAAATATCCATCTTCAATATAATTAAAGAATTCTCATCCAACGTCCTGCATTCTTTGAGTGTATCCCCTCACACAAACCCACATAGTGTCTTCAAGCAACAAAGACTTAAAAAATAAATTGAAATTTTTTTTCCACAAAGATTTCATTTAAGTTTTCCTCTTTTTGTTCTTGATGAAGATTATCTCATGAGTTGGCATTTTGTTATCGTTCGTTGTGTCCACAAATAAGACATATTCTGGCTGGGCAGCAAAAAAACGAGTCCTTATAAGGACGACAGCATCAAGGCTAAAATGGACCAGAGGAGAAATGAAAACATAACAAACGGGTGTGATCCTTTTGGGACACGAAAAGTAAATATGCTGCAAGCGGAAGTTACATTTCCCATTTTCCTGTTCCACAGTTCCGTGCCCGCACCCATTACCATTGTGTTGTTGGTGGCCAGAAACCTGTTTTGGTGCCAGTGCAACGTAACGCACGCAATGCCTTTTGTTTGTGTAGTGCAAAAAGTGGCTAAATAAACACAACCCTTTTTGCTTCATTTAAAAGAAAGAAAAAAGAAAACGTTGGGAGAAAAAAATAAATAAATGAAAAACTGAAATAAAGTAAACGTTCGTTGGTAGGTAGAGAATCGTAGCATGGTGTTATGTCTGATTTTCAGCTTCAAAGAAGCTCTTGGCATTTTTGCCAAAAGTCAGTTGTTGTCGTTGCCGCAGCCGCCGGTGTTGCTGCCTTTTGTGGTTGCTCAACCATTGTTGCATGAAATGGCATGTTAACTATTTCGTTGTATGCCCCTGAAGTGGTTCGTGAAATCTTTTATATATTTTTTTATTTCAGAGATTTACCCAAAAAACAACGCTGCCTTGATTGATGATCACGGTCAAGTGCAAAAATAATTAAGATTGTGTTGTGTTGTGAGATAAAGAGAATGTCGGAAATAATTTCAAACTGCTATCGCGGTTGATATCGCTTGGGGCGTTAATGTGCAATTATAAGTAAAGAAGTGACCTTTGGGTTTGGGTTTAAGGTGGTCATAGGAAGGGAGGATAACCCCTTGAAAAAGGTGCAGATTTCGAGTATTTTTGTTTTTCTTGAAAAGGGTTAATTTTTATAATATCACTTATTATTAAATTGTAGGGTGAACCCTTCACCACTAAATCTAATGCATGCTAGGAGGGACAATGGTGTAAATCTGATAAGTCAAAATTTATTATAATAGAAATTTAGACAGACAACAAATCACAGCTATTATTTTATAGGATGGGTCACGAAAATAAATTGCAGTGGTCACCCCCCAGAAATGAAGATTGGATTGTTTAATGATGATCTGCAAAATATTTCGTAACTGGGTCAAGTCATCTGCGAGCTAAACGCTCCTGAAAAAAACCTCTAAAAATCATGTTTTTTATGTATTTTTATACCCTCCACCTCCAGGATGGGGGTATATTCACTTTGTCATTCCGTTTGTAACACCTTGAAATATTCATCGGAGTGAGGAGGTTCAAATTTTACCTAAATGTGTCTTATGGTTGTAGATCGGTTGGGATTGAAAATGGGAGAAATCGGCCCAGAGGGAAAAAATGTTCCCTCACAAGGACTGAAAATACCCCTATTATTTAGAGTATTTCAGCGTATTTGCAATGCGCATTCCCTTTATAGCATAAAAGGGCACCATAGAGTTTTCTTATTTGTAGGGGGCAAAGTGGGACAAGAGGGATAAAAATGGTACCTATCAAACGACAACAGATAGAAACACGAAATTTGGCGTGTACATTCCTCTAATAGAGTAGATACATAATATAAGAGTATTTTTTATAAATTCGTACTTTTAAGGGGTTAAATGGGGATAGAGGGATAAAAATAGTACCAACTTAACGGCTGCACCTAGAATAATGAAATTCGATGTAGACATTCCTCTGATTGCGTAGACACGTAAAATAAAAGAACTTTTCAAAATTCGTACTTTTTGGGGTTCAGATGGAAAAAGGGGATAAAAATAGTACCTACTAAATGACCGCAGCTGGAAACATGAAATTCGAAGTACTACGTTTTTTCCAAATTCGTACTATCAAGGGATAAAATGGCTACAGGGGATAAAAATAGTACCAACTAAACGAAAACAGCTAGAATGATGAAATTCGATATGTACATCGCTCTAATTGTGTAGATACGTCAAATAAATAGATTTTAGATAGTCGTACTCTTGAGGGGGCAAAATTGGAAAAAGGGGATAAAAATGGTACCAACAAAATGGCCGCTGATAGAATCCTGGAATTCGGTGTATACATTCCTCTGACTGCATAGCCACGTAAAATATATTTTTTTCAAATTCGTACTTTATTTTGTTGCTTTTACAACAAAAAATGGTAGAATCATGAAGTTGTCTTATACTGCGTACGTGAGAGATAAGGTATTTTTAAAATTTATACTTTTGAAATTAAAATATAATAAATTTGGTTGTGATTTTTTTCAATAATTGTAATAATGTCTATTTTTTAAAGAAACCCCATTTTATTTTATAATACAAAGAAAAGGTAAATACATTTCTATGTAATACTGTTATTGTAAAGTATTTTTTTAAGTAAAGTATTTTTTAATTCTTTATAAAAAAAATATGGAAACAAAGCAAACAGATATTCTATAACTACTAAAAAAATTGATAAAAAACTGTCATATACACATTTAAATGTTCTTTAAAACAGAATTACATTTGCAACTCCACTTTCATTGGGCGGAAAATAATCTCTCTACACTCCCTTGAGTAGGTTGCATTGCAACTACTACTAATACCACATGACGAATAATATCCAACTACTTGGTAGAAATCCTTTGTATCTTTTCTGTCAAAATTTTTATTTCGTCCAATTCCCGATAAAAGTTTTGTTTTTGTATTTCAACGGGATCATTTCTTAACCTTTGATCGTGGTTTAATAAAATTATATTATATTATTATAATTGGTTACAATATAAGGACCCGGTAAAACCTTTTCGAGAACAATGGCTTGATCCCAATATTTTTCTGCTAATGAGAGGTCATTATTGTCCAAATCGTTTAAATAATTTTTATTTCAATTAGACGTTTTAGCATGAAATACGTACTTCCACAACGAGTCGGGGGTCTTAGCCTACATGTATAGATTTTAGAACTCTGAGAAAAATACCCTTTGTTTGTATGTCATTCTCTGACGACTCATATCTGTTCTGCCCATACATAATATTTGGAATAGATGAATGGGCAAATTACCCACATCAACTAAATTTTAATATTCTTATTTTTGACATTGTCACAATGTATTGTGGCCATAACCAAAATGGTCAACCTCACATGTTTTTAATCACCTTAAAATATTTTGGTCTCAAAGCAAGTATGCATATGTTTTTACTCAAAAATATATTCAGTCATACATATGTACTCACATGTGTGTATAGCGGCGAACATCGATCAACATATTTGTTCTATGGTTTTAACAACATCATTAAAAGTTCCATTACTTTCATAGCAAATTTAGCATTTCAACAAATCCGGACAACCTGTACACCGAACACATACATTGACATACCAAGAAGGAAAGGTATACATCAATATAAACAGATACGCGCCAGTTCGGGTACAGAGTGTTTTTTAGATGTGAAGAAAATATCAAATTTTAAATAAAACAATTAATAAAGTTCAAGTTGGTTTTCAAACATATTGCTTCTAGTTTAATATAAATTTTTCAAATTAAAAAAATATTTTTTTAATTTTTATTTATTACCTTGTCACTCGTCTATTCTTATACAAACTGAGCACAACTCATAATAGCGTTCTGGCCCATTTGTGACCGATTAATAGTCATCGGGAAAATAGAACATCTAAAAATACACCCTACTAGGAGGTATCCTCAGGATGCACTGAAAGAATTGTCTTCATAATATATATGATTTTGTCTTAACCCGAATAGTGCTGTAATTATTTTTTTTTCAGAATTTTGAGATAAAACTAAAACTTTAAAACGTGGTCCACACCAGAAGCTTTGGTGAACGTCTTTTGTGTGTGACCATATGGTCATTCGGGTTAACCTCAGTGAATATTTTCATTAAAAAGTCGCCAAAGAAACATTTCATAAAATGTATGAAACATGTTTCATAAAGCACAAATCAATGAAAATTGTCATAGAATTTATGAAACATTTCTTAGAATCTATGTAATGCAGTTCTTCATTCGAGGAATTTTTATCATAAAAATTCATTATTTTTCATAACATGATTTATGAAAATTTTCATAGATTTTATGAAGAAAGATTTGCATAAATACTAATAATTATAATATAAATAGAAAAGCAAACAAAAGTTCTGACTCGTTGACTAACCAATCAACAAACACCACTGTCTTTCGCCTAAATCAGGGTATATACTTATGTCAGAGTTAACAGAGTACAAATGAGAATTGCTAGAACTCAACGAATAAAGTCGACACACTAAAAATGTAGTTGTATGAAACATTTCATAAAAACTATGAAATCCTTCATTATATGATTTGAACTGGGATATTGTCCTGGCTCAAGACCATTTTGCATCTATATTTAATAGAATGCAAATTTATTTACAAATGGCATGGTGACATTTATTACTTGGCTGCAGACTACCACGATCATGATTTCGACCATGTCAAAAGTCTTTTCAAGTGGCTTCGCAGCATTATATTATGAAGACGTTTCATAACACAAATACTTTATTGGTTATGACATATTTCATAATATTTATGAATTGTTTCTTTAATACTACGAAATCTTTCTTTGATCTTATGAAACTAAGTTTCACTAATTCAACAATTTTTTTTATGATATATGAAAAGTTTATGAAAAAATTCTATGAAACATTTCATGTTATTTATGAATTTTTCATATATATTAAGAACAAATTCACTAAATTTATGAAAAACCTTTTATGAAATCGCTTCAGAAATATTATGAAGGAAAATTCTTTCAGTGTGGTGTCCTTTTCACCCCTATTTTCCATCCTCTTAAAAACAATTTGCAATTTTGTTCTCTTTTTTTGTGTGTTGCACTTAAGCCTTTTGCTTGCTCGTTTGTTTGCTATCATTAAGTTGAGACAAACATAATACTGCAACCAACAACTAGTCAACAAGAGCAACAACAACAAATACAAGTTTGTGTGGCATGTGAGGTGCATGCAACACACATAAACACAAACTAAAATTGCTGGAAATGCTGGGAAAAAATATGTTGTGCAACAAAGTGAAAACATGAAATTAAATGACTTTGTCATTTTCTTGCGTTCTTCACTTTACAACCTTATTAAATTTCAACCATCCACAAACACACGTGTACATACAAAACAAATATCTATGGACGTAGGTGAGTCCGACAACGTACATACATTTTTAGTGTTACATGTTGCATGTGCCAGTGCACATAACTTATTTAATAACTCTTGCGAACCTCAGCCACCGCATGTAGACGAAAGTCTAATGTTTCCCTCCCATTGCCTTTCCCTTCCACTTTATATTTATAAATATCTATTATGGTACTTAAAAAACTAATAATGTTTACATGTGCTCCCGCATACACCTCTGTACATCTATAAATCTCAAGAATTCTGTTATGAAGTCTGCAGGGCTACAGTGAACAACAGGTCTTGGGTCTTGGAATAAAAATATAAACAATTTAAAATGCTGTAACTAGTACACTCAAATAACAGTGGTTATTCCATGAGAAAATATATAATATAAAATATATAAAATTATCCACTAACTCAAATGTATTTTGCATGTATTCTGTTCTTCCAAAAGCAGATATAGTCGATTGTTTAAATTATGTGTAAAATTTTGTTCCCCACATTTCTGCATAATTTGAGAGATTCATAAAAATTTGGAATTGAATTGCTTAAGAGTCATTCCATGTCAAGCGGTACTACTTTTGACCTCAATGTACTATAATTCGTAACCACCATTTCCGAACTCACTCACACAAGGACATCTAAGAACATTACTTTAAAGTTTCAAAAAAAAATAATTAATGTAATCATTTCGAAAATCAAACTAAAAGAAATGAAATTGTAAAAACCTTAAAAATAAAACGAGGCTATACTATACCATTCAATATTTTAAAGTGAAATTTTTATTTTAAGTAATTGAAAACAAAACAAGGCTTTTACAAATATTTAACAAATCATAATAAGTAGCGTATTTTGAGATAAGTAAATTTTAATTCTTGGACCCTAGAATGTCAGAATATTTTCTGAAAATTTTCCAAAATTTTCGGCAAGTGAGTTGTCCTTCTCGTTCGTTTGTGAGAATCATCTCCTTATAGAGGCCGGGTTTGATGTTGAAAAGTCGCTGCGAAGCCACTTGAAAAGACTTTTGACATGGTCGAAATCATGATCGTGGTAGTCTGCAGCCAAGTAATAAATGTCACAATGCCATTTGTAAAAAAATTGCATTCTATTAAATATAGAAGCAAAATGGTCTTGAGCCAGGACAATATCCCAGTTCAAATCAAATTTTCCAAACTATTTGATTTTAACTGGGATATCGTCCTGACTCAATACCATATTTAATAGAATGGAAATTTATTTACAAATGGCATGGCGACATTTATTACTTGGCTGGAGACTACCACGATCATGATTTCGACCATGTCAAATGTCTTTTCAAGCAGTGTTGCCGTTTTGGCCTTTTCCTACCAAAATTGGTAGGTTATTTTTCGTTTGAAAGGATGGTAGGCAAAACCTTATTTTGGTAGGTTTTGTCGAATTTTTATTAGAAGAAGGAAACATATTGAAATATAGAATTGGTCCCTTCTTGGTTATTAAACAAGTAAAAACGGCATTAAGTTCGGCCGGCCCGAACTTTATATACCCTCCACCATGGATTGCATTCCACAGAGGTTGTCGGGTTTCGTAGAAGTGCAGTAATATTACAGGAAAATATATTTTTTTAATATAGCCAAACCAAAACAAATACAAATATTGAATAAATAATTTTATAAATAAATATAATATTTTAATTATTTATTTCAAATCAAAAAATAAATATTCATATATATATATATATTTTCAAAAAGCTTAAATACTATTATTATTAAAATATTTCCATTCTATTTTAATTCCAAAAGTACAAATTTTGAAAATCCATTATCAGACGTACATAGTGCAAAATAACCTAACTTCATGATTCAACCAATTCTTGACGTAAAAGAAAAATTACGAATTTGGAAAAAAACATTTTATTTTGAGTGTCTATGCAGTCAGGAAGGAATGTATACACCGAATTCCATGATTCCAGCAGCGTCCATTTGTTTGGTACCATCTTTATCCCCTTGACGTTTCTACGCAGTTAGAATTTCATCATTCTAGTTGTAGTCGTTCAGTACAAATTTCGAAAAATCCGTTTATTTTCCGTGTCTACGCAGTCAGAGGAATGTATACTCTGAATTGCATGACTCTAGCTGCGGTCATTTGGTTGGTACTATTTGTATCCCCTTTTTCAATTTTAACCCCAAAAAGTACGAATTTCGACAAAATCTGTGTTTTTTTAAGTGTCTACGCAATCAAAGGAATGTATACACCGAATTTCATTATTCCAAGTGTAGCCGTTTGGTTGGTACCATTTTTATCCCTCCGTACGCATTGTATCCCTTGAAAGTAAGAATTTGAAAAAAAACTTTTATTTTTCATGTCTACGTAGTCAAATGAATGTATACTCCGAATTTCATGACTCGAATTTCGAAAAATCAGTTTATTTTCCGTGTCTACACAGTCAGAGGAATGTATACTCCGAATTTCATTATTCTAGGTGCAGTCGTTAGGTTGGTACTATTTGTATCCCTCTATCCCCATTTAACCCCTTATAAGTACGAATTTATAAAAAATACTCTTATATCATGTATCTACTCTATTAGAGGAATGTACACGCCAAATTTCGTGTTTGTATCTGTTGTCGTTTGATAGGTACCATTTTTATCCCATTTCGCCACCTACAAATAAAAAACACTCTATGGTGCCCTTTTATGCTATAAAGGGAATGCGCATTGCAAATATCAAGTAAATACAAGCTAATATGTTCAAAAAACAGGCTGAAATACTCTAACTATTAGGGGTATTTTCAGTCCTTGTGAGGGAAAAATTTTTCCCTCTGGGCCGATTTCGCCCCGTTTCAATCCCAACCGAGCTACAACCATAAGACACATTTAGGAAAAATTTGAACCTCCTAGCTCGTTTCGTTCGGCCGCTATCGTGCTTTCAACAGACAGACAGACCGACAGACAGACATGGCTATATCGCCTTAGAATTTTACCACGACCCAGAATATATATACTTTATGTGTTCTCCGATGAATATTTCAAGGTGTTACAAACGGAATGACAAAATGTACATGTAATAAAAAATGTACACGACTACAGTGAAATAATTGTTAAGTTCTTCTAAGTGGCCGTTGTACCTGGGAATATTATACAAAAAATAATTGAAATGATACTGCAAATTATAGTAAAATCGAAGCAATCTAGTAATACTAAGTGATGACAATATCCTTAGTTTGATCAACAATTCTTTGGTAACGTTTTCTCTTATCGCTTCTTGTTTCGTGCTCCTAGATATCTTCACACTCTTAACTTTGATACCATCTTCTTCTGTTCATTTCTTAAGATTGCGCCATTGCGGCGTTGTGGTTCCTCTTAACTAGGTCCACACATTCTTCGTCTATTTTGCCCTTGAGTGCGTTCAGAGCAATTCTGTTGGTATCCGGCATTAAACAAATTAATTACCTCCCGGCAACAAGAGTGAACACGCTCTACATATATTGTTATTGTTGTTGTCATATTTTGCGCTTAATTAATAAATTTATATAAATTTCTGTTCTTTTTGTTTCTTTACAGGTAAGTTTTTATGCTATGAAACATCACCATCCATCCCCCCATTTCCCATCGTTAAAGGGTTTTATGTGTCGCTCTGTCTGCGGGTAAGTATGCGATGGCAGTAACTACCGAAGTAGTATTTAAGGCAACAAGATGTTGTGGTGTCCTGGCAACACGACAACACGTAACCACGTGAAAGTTAACAGAGGGAACGAGAGGGTAATGGCGGTTGGGGTGATAGAAATGCTGGTGAATATTTCTAATTTACCCTATAAAAGAGGAAGAATATATCAAGGTGTATGTTTTAATAGTTTCTGTCACTCTAAAGTGTTTATTCCAGAGCAGAAAATATAAAAGCCGAGTGGTGTAGTAGCTGCAACCCGTATGAAGTCATTTATAACCCTTAAACACTTTAAGTTCCTTTAAGTGACAAAATGTTGTGCTAGTCTATGTGTAACTTTACACTGTTTCCCTGCAAAGAAAATGTTTAATTTTGTAGGGTTTCAATACATAATTTCGCATGAAACAAATCTTTTTCAATTCAGCGACAGAAATTAAGTGCCCTTTTTTGGGATTTATTTCAATTTATAAATCCATCTTTATTAACTTTTCATTTATATATACATATTTACATGTTTTGAGGTTTTATACTAAGATATTTGGGGAGATACCACCCTCGTGGATCTATTTCCACATTATTTCATACATAGTGAGTACTGTCTCAGAAATGATTTTAATTCCTTAAATTATATCAGGACGACAATGATGATGTAATTGTTTTCCAGCTTTACGAAATGGTGTTTTTTCTTAGAACAACAAGTTTCTTTCGCAGTCATACAACTTCATTCTATGAAAAGTATGTAATTTTGCAAATTGATATTCGAATTATACTACACATACATACCGATACGTATGGTTGTTTGTGAGTGTGTGTGTTTATTTTATTTAAGACAGTCCTTGACATGCATACGTTCATAACTACATACATATAAGGACAATTTTCTAGTAACTGTTAGTTCACATTGCAGACAAATAGAGTTTCTCTACTTGGAATTTTTCATTCACATATTCACGTGGGAATAATTAGATTTTTATTCAGCCGATAGAGAAAATGCCCATAAATATCAGTTACAGATTTTAATACTTAATTTAATAAGAGGTGCTGAAACGACGTGTGTCTTTCGCGTCAAAGAACTATTTTCCATCATAAACACATTTTCAAAATCTTAATATCCTTAGCTAATAAACAAGGACCTTCGAATATTCGATCTAAATTAGAATACATACATTTGTAATTGTAAATATCAACATCCTATGTTCTGCTTATCGATTTTTTTGTACCAGACCTTGGTAAACGCCGCATTCGGTATACTTGTTAAATCGACCAAGTCCATTTCGATTAATTTTATGCAAAGACTTCGGTGTAAACTTAAAGTTTCGCGTGGGATTCGACGCAACATGGATTTCGACCATTATCGATTTTGATGAAATTTGGCACATATATTCTACTAGTGTTTGCGGGCAATATACTGTTTACCATAGCCCAAAATAGTGCGTGGCTTAAGTTTTACAGTGGTCCAAAGTTGGTTATCACGGAGGTTTTTTGGAAGAGATGGCTTCATTATCGATATCATAACTTTGGATCAGATCTTAATGATATTGATATCATATGAATGATTTACACCTCCTCCTTCCGAATCTGCATTAAAATTTGAATGTCCTTATGGTCCTAGGACTCCAAAAACTGAAAATAATTTTAATCCTTGAATATCCTGAAAAACATATTTTTAATTTTCTTAATTTTGTTTTGTATTTTAGCATATATTATTTTCTACAAAATATCAAAAATGCAGAGTGGGGTGGCCATAGGTTAAGAAATTATGGCTGTTTTTCCAAAGTATTGCGTTATTTCAGCAATTTTTCATTCATATCTATGTACATTAGAGTACATGTTGTCGATGTTCTCGACTAAAATGTTTTACGGGTTCTCCCAAAATATTTCGCTTTTCTTATTGTCCGCTCGAGAGCTGAACACGTTCAAAAAACTCTATAATACAGGTTTTTCTTGAAAAGAATTCACTGAGAATGGCATTCAGAAAAAAATCCATTAGAAATTAAAATCTGGCCCGAGCCTTATCAAACCGAATCAAAAACTTGTAACGTGACCCAAAAGGGCCGATTTTTTCTATTTTATAGCATTTAAAATACGCTAAATTTACACTTTTTAGTTGGATTTGTGTTTTTAGAGGCTTGTTAGAGTGGTATTGATAGCAATTTTAAGAACCGGTTGAGGGTCGCACATTTTTTCCATTGTTTAAATGTGAAATAACAACTAACATATGGAGTCATTTGCATCGTAGACATAGTCTACTCTTATGCAAACCTTTTTTTTTTAAATCTGAAATGTTGATCTTTCAATGGATAGACGAAAGGAAAATTTGAAATGGTTGTTAATGCTAAAATAATACATAGAAACATAAAGTTTGAAGTATTTTTAAAATATATTCTTCTCTTTCATTTGATGCTCATCTCGCCATTCTATGGCACGCACAAGTACGAAACTAAATTATTTAAACAAATATATCCTTTGGAAAATAAAAGTCATCTGAAAAGGACAAACGACAAATAAAAAACTGAGTATGCAATTTTGCTATTAGTGACCTATATTTTCAGTTCTATATAGTCTCGTTCTTAAGAGGGAAATCGTGTCACACGGAGGTATTGTAACACTAATGTGCAGTCTTTCTCCCAATTTATCCATTGCAATACTGAAATTTCTGATTTTTTCCCAAAAAATAGCTTTGCATAAGATTGCAATGTGTTTACGATGCAAATGACTCCATATGTCAGTTGTTATTTCACTTTTAACCCATTAAGTACGAAGTACGTAAAACAAATGTGCGACCCTCAATGGGTTAAAAAGTTCTTAAAATTGCAAATGCCTCTCCAACGAACCCCTAAAAAAACAAATCGAACTAAAAAGTTTAGCGGATTTTATAAAATATAAACATTTTTGGGCTTGCTGAAATAACGCAATACTTTGGAAAAAATGAAGAAAATTAAAGATATGTTTTTCAGGATATTCAATGATTAAAATTATTTTTTATTTTTGGAGTCCTTGAATCACAAGGACATTCATATTTTCATACAGATTCGGAATGAGGAGGTGTAAATCTTTCAGATGATATCAATATCGTTAAGATCTGACTACAACCGTCTGATTGGTACCATTTTCATCCCATTTCGTCCCATTTGCCGCCTTAAAGTATAAATTTCGAAAAATTCTTTTATGTTTCGCGGATTTAATGATTCCAACTTCAGCGGTTTGGTTGGTGCCATTTTTATCCCTTTTTTCCAATTGTATCCCTTTAAAGTACAAATTCCCTATATTTTGCGTGTCTACGCAATTATGAGGATGTACCCGTCGAATTTCATGTTAATAGCTGTTGTCGTATTATTGGTACCATTTGTATCCTTTTTGTCCCATTTCACGCTACAAGAGGAATGTACACAACAAGTCTCAAGTTGAAATTTTAAAAAATTGCCTAAATAATGTACATTTTATGGGGTATATTCTGTCCTTGTTAGGCAAAAATGTTTCCCTCTCGTCCGATTTCGCCCACATACAATCCCAACTGATATGTAATAAGAAAATTTGAACCTTTTATCTAATTTCGTTCGGCAGCTAGCTTGCTTTCAACTGACAGACAGACAGACAGACGGACATGGCTAGATCGTCTTTTTTCCGAAGAATATTTCAAGACGACAAACCTGCCTCAATAATGTCAATATGATGCCAGGGCTTCAAATTTATGCATTAATAACACTACGTAACAAAAAAATCTTTTTGTTTGTTTAAGTGAATTTTTTGCTTTTATCTAATGAATTAGGTCATAAATATAATATAATGAGTGTTCTTTCCTCTACCTAAACGTTTTTTTAGTATATAAACCGCTATTTTAAAAATAATGGAGGTTTCACCACACATTTTAGCATAACTCAAGAACAGTTTGTCCGATTTGATTAAGTAAAAACTCCGAGAATCCGCAGCTACATTACCTCCAAGTTACTCTTACACTGTTTTTTGATAAAGTGAATAGTTTTGGAAATATTCAGAAACTTTTTCCAAAAATTTTTTTTTCATGCAAAATTGAAAAAAATTTTTTGTCTTAAAATTCATAAAAAACCAAACAGTATTATTAAGAGCATCCTGAATTTAAGGATTCAAGTGTATTTTTCGTTTTATTATCATATAAAAGCATACCTTCATTAAAATTAAGCTGTTTAACAATCTTTTATGCATGTATCTGTATCATCTGTACCATGAAAAATAAAGGCACTATTTAAAAATTTTAAAATTCGATGTCATTTCTTAAAAAACGATTAGCCAGACATCAGTTAAAGTTTTTCTTCAGTTTAGAGACATAACCAATGAGAAACAGCAAAAAAATTCCCTTAAACAAAATTTTGTTACATAGTGTAATGTTATAATATTATTATACATAATATATGTATATCAATATGGGGCGTAGATTATAAACCGGTCGAAAATTTTCTTCAATATTTCAAAATGAGGTGACCGCTCTTTTGGCACAGAAGTACAAATAAGTCCATAAACATCCCTGAAGGAACAAGGGCGAGCCTTTCTCAATCACTGAGTTGCGCGCGATATATTTTTTATACTTACAGACAGGGACCTAATGTCTATAGCCGGCACTGAACGGCTAATTTTTATTAGAGCTTAATTTTTACTCATAATGTTTGCCACCCGTAGTGAGCTGGTGTTGAATCTGGACAACAATTATAAAATAAAATAAATATAAATATAAAATAAAATAAAAATAAATTGTAAAATTATTATAATCGTCTCTATCGCGAGAATCTTCGCTAATCCGCAAAACAAACTCAAAATAATTCCCACTTTCCCGACAATTCAAAAGAACAAACTCTAGCGACAAATATCCGAGTGTTAAGATTCGTTCACATGTCTGTAGGTATGTATGTTTGCTTTGGTTCTAGACTTCTGAAATAATTTCATTTATCCGAAGAATGTTTAAAACAATATCTTGTGGGTTTGTTATGGCGCAACTGTGTCTGTGTGTGTGGCTGTACGTTTGCCAGAAACTTAAGCTGGCTTTGTTGACAATGGCAGTACAAGAGTATACATATACGTATACCACTACCTACCTATAGAGCACAGCATGTGTATGTGCTGAAGAACTTATTGTTTTAATATATCAGACCACTACAAAGTGTTTCACCGCTTGTTAAAATGACTTCTACACATATAATTAATTTATGCTCGTATTAAACAATTTTCCACACACAGAGATCTGGCAAGTGTGCAACAGTTAGAAAAGTTGTTGTGTAATGATGTGAAATATTTTAAAGAATATCGCAAAGATTTCGTAACAATTTGATACAGTTGAAGGAGACGCATGGACAGAGATGTTTAAAGCTTACTAAGAGTTGATAAAGTAATTTTTATATGTTTGAAAATATTTATTTAATTTTTATAATCATTTTGTCATTCCTTTTTCAAAACCTTGAATATTTATTTAATTTTATAATGATTTTGTCATTCCTTTTGCAACACCATGAAATATTCATCTGACACTCCATAAAGTATATATAATATTCAGGGCATATTATCAGCGGCAAAATGCGCCCAAATCATGACTTTACTGATTGAATTTTACAAAGAACATTCCTATTAAGAATATTCTAAAAGATTTGGCCAATATCGCGGCTAACTTAAGCTGTGGATGCTTTTAAAGTTCATAAATGCTAAAATAGTTCAAAATTTTATCATAATAGATGTTATTTTATTAGAATGTATCTCGGAAACCATGTATCGTATTGAAATTTCAGTTCAGTTCGTAGAAAATAGGAGCTCTTGAGGTGTTCTTTTATGTAGTTACCGTCAGTGTTGCCACTGAGAAGAATTATTCCCTACCAAAATTATCGGAAAAAACTACCAAAATCGTATAGAACCTACCAAAAAAATTAACTATAAAAATTAGCTTTTAATATATAAAATATGTTTAATTAACACTGTCAATATTATATGAAATACGTACATAAAATGCTAAAATGAAATAAATTCTTCAAGTATTCTCTTTCCAAGTGAAAAGTAATTCAAAATTGATTTCGACTGGAAACAGTCTAAATACAAAACTTGAAAATATATTCGTCAAATATACTCTTTAAGGAAGTTATCTTCCCAAAGCATTAAACATGTAATTTAGAAGGGAGTTGTAAGTTCCTCATCGGTCAAGTATTTATTTCAAACTAAATTTATAATATAAACTTATAGCAAAAAATCTTAAAAATAAAAAACGTAGATATACATGTGTGTGTCTCAATAGATATTTGGAATTTGTGAATTTTTTAATTTTTTTTTTTACTTTTTTTAATATATTATCGTCGCAGCGTAGAATATTTCCTCCGGGTACGTCTGTCAAGACTATGTCGAATATGTCTCACAAAATTTGACCTAAATATAAATTATAATTCTCTTGTCTCAGTTGGTTTAATTAATATCTTTGTTTCTATGGTTTTTAAAACATCAGAACTCTTAAAAATATTTTAAAAGGGTGATTCCATTCCTTTGAAATCATGTACTGGCTAGAACTTCAATTTCAAAATACGAAAATTTGAATACTTTAATGGATTATATTTGTTGATTCAAGTTTTTATTAGACTGAATTCAAATTACAAATAAAATATTTGACAAATGAAAATATAAGGCAAAACCTACTTACATTCTACAATATTAATACAGTTGGATTGGCTTAAGTACAAAATTCAAATATTCCAACAATATTCCTAAAGCTATGACAACCGTATATAAAGATAAGTTGCAAAATTAGACAAAATAAAATAAAATATTTATAATAAAATTTTAGTATTCAATGTCAAGTTTTGTCCACGTCTAAAGTTGGCGTCTTTTGTTCTGCTCCATATTTTGCCATTCATATACGTATTCGAAAACTGGCTGACGCTGATATTAGTTTTTAAAAACCCAGACGGGTCCAATTCTATATTTGTATTATTTTTATTTAAGTAATAAAAATTCAACAAAACCTAAATTAGTTTTTTCCTACCATCCTATCAAACGAAAAATAACCTACCAATTTTGGTAGGAAAAGCTCAAAACGGCAACACTTGTTACGGTTCTGCCTTCCTTCTCAGAAAGTGGTTTACCTGAATGTTGTATTTATGTAGTATTGTTTGTTTTTCTACAGTTTGATTTTCTACAGTTTAATTTTCTACAGTTGAGTTTCTACAGTTTTCTAAAACTATATTCGCGAGGCCGAATGTCTCGGCATTTAAAAGTATTGTTAAACTATTGTCTTATTCATTCATTTTAAAAAGAATATTCTGCTTATAGCTGCAAACATCGATTTAATTACTGAAATGATAAAACCTTCTAAGCCAAAAATGAAGCAATACTTTCTTCGTTGTTCTATGTTAATGTATTTTGGAAAATTTATTTAAAGCATACTTTAGGGATGTAAGATTTTATGGCAAGCGAGCGCATATAAATACTAGGCCTATATTAATCTTAAGTTATTTAAAATGTTATAATAGCCATTTGTCATCGATTAAAAAATAAAATAATTGATTTGAACTGGGATATTGTCCTGGCTCAAGACCATTTTGCATCTATATTTAATAGATTGCAAAAAGTCGCACAAAGTAATAAAGTACACATGCTTTTTAAACCCAAATTCGGCAAGTTAGGTGTGCTTCTCATTCGTTTGTGAGAATCATTTCCTTATAGAGGCCGGGTTTGATGTTGAAAAGTCGCTGCGAAGCCACTTGAAAAGACTTTTGACATGGTCGAAATCATGATCGTGGTAGTCTGCAGCCAAGTAATAAATATCACCATGTCATTTGTAAATAAATTTGCATTCTATTAAATATAGCTGCAAAATGGTCTTGAGCCAGGACAATATCCCAGTTCAAATAAAATATTTATTACAGACCAAAAAATACAAACGAAAAAACTAAAATAGAATAACTTTTATCAAAAATCGTAAAAAACTAAAATTTTTATTTTGGCTTGGGCGTGGCACTGACTATTTTCATTTAATTGTCGACTCAAATGATAGCACTGGTAATGATTTGTATTAACATATATATTAAAGTGAGAAATTTATGACTTTTTTTAATTTTAACTTACATGCGAGGTAGGCGTGGTTGTGGGCGGATTTAACAAAAAATTGTTTTTGATCGAATTTGAGCATATAAGGGAGTGTGCGAAATTTCAAGGTCGTAGCTCTATTCCTTCTCATTTTTGACGCAGCTTGTATGAAAATATTCCACTGTGGGCCGTACTAAAATTCAGAGACGATGTTGCCATGTCCGACTGTCTGTTGGGATTGAAAGTGGCCCAGAGGGAAATTTTTTACCACAAACAAGTACTGAGAACTCCCGCTAATATTAAGAGTTTTTTTGTTGAAAAATTTCACCTGAAATGTGCATGGGGTGAAATGGGACAAAAACGCATAAAAATGGTACAAATCAAACGAAAATGGTAGACAAGTAAATTGAGCTCGTAACTCGTAGAAAAAAAATTGAGCTCGAATTATTTAAAATATTAAATAAAGCATATTTTTAGTTACTACTTCTCGCGAAAAATTTAAGGTATACTTTGTGCGGTATAATTTAAAGCATGACAATGCGAAAACCAAATTTTAGTTTTAAACATTAAACAAGTCTTTTTTTCGCCCGTCTCCACTTTCCACTTAATTAAAAATGTCACACATACACACGCTGGCACACATGTGACTATCTCGCGGCTACATAGAGGAAATGATAAAAAAGAACAAAAATGTAGAATAAATTATATACGGTTTCCAGGAAGTGCACAGACTTTTGTGTCAAATTAAATAAAACTATGCTCGAAAAGTTGCACAGTGGAGGATTTGAATAACTAATTTAAAATTAAATTCAGTAAATTTTTATGTATATATTTTTTTTTACCAATATTTTAATTTCCTTTTTTATACCCTCCACCTCCAGAATGGGGGTATATTAACTTTGTCATTCCGTTTGTAACACCTTGAAATATCGACCTGTGACCCTATAAAGTATATATATTCTTGATCCTCATAAAATTCTAAGACGATCTAGCCATGTCCGTCCGTCCGTCCGTCCGTCCGTCAGTTGAAAGCTCGCTAGCTTCTAAAGAAGTTAGAAGGTTTACATTTTCCATAAGTGTGTCTTATAGTCGTAGATCGGTTGGCATTGCAACTGTGCGAAATCGGCCCAAAGGGGGAAACAAATTTCCCTCACAAGGACTAAAAATACCCACAATAACCCCTAATATTTTAGAGTATTTAAGCATATTTTTTCAATATGTCTGCTTGTACTTACTTCCCCCAATAACAAAAACGTGCACCATAAACTGATTTTTATTCGTACGGGGTGAAATGGAGCAAAAAGGGATAAAAATGGTACATATCAAACAACATCTGCTAGAAACACGAAATTCGGTGTTCCTCTAATTCCTCTAATTGAGTAGATACAGAATATAAAATTACTTTTTCCAAGTTCGTACTTTTAAGGGGTAAAATGGGAATAGAGGGATAAAAATGGTACCAACCAAACGGTTGTACCTAGAATAATGAAATTCGGTGTATACATTACTATGATTGCATAGACAAGTAAAATACTCGGATTTTTCAAAACTCGTACTTTTTGGAGTTAAAATGAAAAAAGAGGATATAAATAGTACCAATTAAATCACGGCAGCTAGAGTCATGAAATTCGGAGTATACATTCCTCTGGCTGTATAGACACGAAAATATAAGGTACGGGGTGAAATGGAGCAAAAAGGGATAAAAATGGTACATATCAAACAACAACTGCTAGAAACACGAAATTAGGTGTGTACGTTCCTCTAATTGAGTAGATACAAAATATAAAATTACTTTGTCCAAATTCGTACTTTTAAGGGGTAAAATGGGAATAGAGGGTTAAAAATGGTACCAACCAAACGGTTGTACCTAGTATAATGAAATTCGGTGTATACATTCCTGTGATTACATAGACAAGTAAAATAAACGGATTTTTCAAAATTCGTACTTTTTGGGGTTAAAATGAAAAAAGGAGATATAAATAGTACCAATTAAATCACGGCAACTAGAGTCATGAAATTCGGAGTATACATTCCTCTGACTGTATAGACACGAAAAATATAAGGTTTTTCCAAATTCGTACCTTCAAAGGATACAATAGGTAGAGAGGGATACAAATAGTACCAACTAAACGGCCACCGCTAGAATGATGAAATTCGGTATGTACATCCCCCTAATTGCGTAGACACGTAAAATGAAGAGAGTTTAGAAAGTTGTATTCTTGAGGGGTTAAAATAAAGTAAATTCATCAGCATTACCGGTATATAGAGGCTATGGCTTAAACATATTTTACATTTAGAAATAATCGCGCTCAAATATTAATATATTATGGTTGGTACCATTTTCATCCCTTTTCAACTGTTGTCCGAATAACAGGTGTTTTTACCCCGAATTTTTGTCGTTAGGATGGTACTATTTTTATCCCTTTTTCCGATTTTGTACCTAAAAGTAGGAATTTGCAAATTCAATTTGTTTTGCGTGTCAGCAAAGTCAGAATAGCGTATACATCGAATTGCAGTTTCTAGTTTTAGCCGTTTGATTGGTATTATTTGTATCTCTTTTCCAGTCCCATTCATTTCATTTGTACTATTTTTATCTCTTTTCCCATTTGGACGCTAAAATGACAAATTTGAAAAGAATAATTTGTTTTGCACTATACGTTGTTTGGTTGGTACAATTTTTATCTCTTTTCCCCATTTTGACCCTAAAGATTTCGAATTTGGAAAATCTTTTTTGCACGTCTTCTTAGTCAGTGGAGTCTACACACATGTTTCATGCTACAGCCGTTTGGTTGATACTATTGGTATCCCTTTTTCCCACTTTAAAATTCATTTCAAGATTCTAACTACATTTGTTTGGTTGGTACCATTTTTATCCCTTTTTCCATTATGTCCCTACAAATAGGAATTTTGAAAAGCACTGTATTTTGTAAGACTACGCAATCAGAGGAACGTATGTACCGATTTTCAAGATTTTATTCACAGCTCTTTGATTGGTACCGTTTTTATCCCTTTTTGTCCCGTTTTCCTTCTAAAAGTACGAATTTGGAAAATCATTTTTTGCACGTCTACGCCATCAGAGGAACGTGTACACCAAATTCAAGATTCAAACTATAGACGTTTGGTTGGTACCAATTTTATTCGTTATTCCCATTTTGACCCCAGATGTATGAATTTTGAAAATATGTTTGTTTTGAGCGTCCACGTTGTCGGAGGAACGTGTATATTGAATTTCAAGATTCTAGCTGCAGCCGTTCAGTTGGTAACATTTTTATTCCTTTTCCCATTTTGGCCCCGAAAATTGAAAATTTGAAAAATCGTTTTATTTTGCGCACCTACGATGTTATATGAACGCATACACGGAATTTCATGATTCCATCTACCACAATTTGGTTTGTACTATTTTTAACCCCGTTCCCATTTGGACCCTAAAAGTATGAATATTTTATTTATTTTAAAATTCTTTTATTTTGAGCGTCTACACATTTATAGGAACATATACGACGGATTTTATGATTCTAGCTGCAGCCGTTTGGTTGGTACCAGTTTTATACACTTTCCCATTTTGAGCCTAAAATAATGGATGTGGAAAAACATTTTGTATTGCGCGTCTAGGGCTTCAGAGGAGCCTACACTCTCAATTTCACGATTCCAGCAACAGACGTTTGGTTGGCACTATTTTTATCCCTTATTCGCATTTGACCCCAAAAGTACAAATTTTGAAAATATGTTTTTTTAAGCGTCCACGCTGTCGGAGGAACGTCTACACTAGGCTTTCTAGCATCAGATTTTTGGTTGGTAGCATTTTTATTCCCCTTTTCCAAATTGAACGAATTTGGAAAATCCGGTTATTTGTGCTTTTACGCAGTATGATTTCAAGCTTGCTGCTGCCGTTTAGTTGGTACAATTGTACCCCTTTTTAATGACCCTAATAATAGGACTATTTAAAAACATTGTATTTAGCACGTCTACTCTGTCAGACGTACGCATACACCGAATTTAAAGATTATATCTGCAGTCATTTGGTTGGTACCATTTTTATCGCTTTTTATATTTTGGCCTTAAAGGTACGAATTTGGAAAAGCAGTGAGAGGAACGTCTACATTTAATTTCCAGATTCTAGAATCAGCCTTTTGGTTGGTAACATTTTTATCCCTTTTTGGTCCCCAAAAAGTACAACTGGAGCTTAATAACCAAATATAAAGAAATCATTGAGTTTTTTTCCGCGATATCCTCCACTGTGCTTGCCTGTTGCTATTTTTTCCTGCTGCCATATCACTTTACCATACATGGAATTTGGTAATGAGTTTCATCGTCAACCTAAACGGATCTAATGTCTGACTGACCGAGAGTTTGGTAGCTGGGGTGAATGAGTGAGTTTATTCTTTTTGAGCGTTGGAATATTTGAATAATTATCCAAAGTGTCTGCGAGGAAGCACTTTCCACATGTTGTCTCTCTGGAAATGCAGCTAATTAAACATTTTGTGATGATGCAACACTTTTCTGTGGTACATTCGTATAAAAGTGGTCGTTAGAGGTTAAGGTGATGTTTGGCATGAGATTTGTAAATCCTGTGACATACAATCCAATGCAATTCATTATTATTTTTTGATTTTAATATTACACAATTTATTATTTCCGCAAATATGCATAGATAATTATAAAGATTCAAATTCAAAACTTTCCCCCTGTCCCACTGCCATTGATATCAAAAACAAAAAACAACAGAGGAACTTGTTAATTCGCTTATATCCTTATTTCTTTATATCTCTTTAGAAAAGGATATTTCGAGCAAAGATTCAATGAGTTGCTGGGTGGCGAGGGAACGCGGAGGTCAGCGTATATTCAAATGGCGTTCTTTCTGCTGTTCTTCTTCTTCTTCGTCATCACCACCACCACTACCACATAGCAACATCGTTTAAACTGAAGAGTTCTTTAGTTCGTTGAAGAGGTTCGTTGGTTGTTGTTGGTTGGGTTTTGAACCCATGGAAGTGGAAACAAAACTGCTGCCAAACAGGGGCGGTTTTCTTAAGGGCTCCTCATAGTATAGTCGCTTTATATGTACAAGTATAATGGTTTCCCCTTTCCACGTGGCTTGAAGTGATGGATGTTGGCAGTGGTCCTTTTTGTTGGTTAGATAACGTAATGAGTGCATGTTGCTTCGTATGTTTTTGGTTACACTCGAAGAATACACTAATTGGAATGGATGGTTTTAGGAAGCCATAACAGTATTTACAAAGTTCCATGCATACTGGATTATTGTGCAGTAATCCCTGAATCGAAACACGGGGATGATATATAATTTCACGGTCGTTTTCGTTTCAAATTTTGAAATTTATTTCTCAGGTAATTGCCATTGAAAATGTAATTGTTAATCTTAAGTTGTTTAGTAAAGGGTGATTTTTTAGCTATTATCTTTTTGGCAACACTGGTTTAAACAGCTGACGCACGTTTCGTGTTTTGTTTCACTGTCAAACATCTTCAGTTTGGTCTATAATTTAACCATGAATCGTCTTACAAACGAACAACGCTTGCAAATTATTGAATTTTATTATCAAAATGCGTGCTCTGTTAAGAAAGTTCATCGCGCGCTTCCTTTTTATGGTCAGTTTAATCGACCCACTGAAGCGGCTATTCGGGCTATTGTGACTAAATTTCGCACCAAATTTATATTGTTGGACATTAAACCACCAACACGCTTACGTAGAGTGCGAACTGAAGAAAATATCGCAGCTGTATCGGCCAGTGTTAATGATGACCATCAATTATCGATTCGTCGTCGTTCGCAGCAATTGGGCCTCTGCTACTCAAAATCGTGGAAATGCCAAAATTGGACTAAGCGGATGGACCATTTGAGGCGCAGTCAAGGTCAACTTTTGCATGAAATAATCTTCAAACATTAAATTATATGGATCGTACTATCGATTCACATAAAGATTTCATGCATTTTTCTAACATCCAACCTTCCTATAGCTTTTCAAAAATCACCCTTTATAATAAAGACATTTTTCATATTTTTAAAAGTTCGTATAACGATTAAACCGTTAAAGAGTCAGTCAGATCTGACAACTCTATTTACAATTGAGCTCGTCCGCCCACCCGTCTCTTGAAACCACGTTAGCATCTAAACGCAAAGAGCTAGGCCGCAAAGTGGAATATTTTCATAAAAGCGCTAAAATTAGAAGGAATAGAGCTAGGACCTTGACATTTTGCTAACATCCCTTATATCCTCAAATTAGATCAAAAACAATTTTTTGTTTAAATCCGCCCACAACCACGCCTACCTCATATGTAAGTTAAAATAAACAAGTAAGGAAAGGCTAAAGTCGGGCGGGGCCGACTCTATGATACACTCCACTTTCAATCCGAATACAATTTGATTCGGTGAAAAAGTGAAAACTGGAAAGAATTTTTCTATCCTGTAAATGTATGTGTTTGACAAAAAAAAATTTAAATCGGAAAGGACATTTGTATTAGGGGAATATTGAAATCTGGAACGAAACAGGTGAAATATAATATGTATAGTTTGGCCAAAATCGGTTAAACATTTGGGAGCAACATTTGTATTTGCGCTATATCTAAATTTGAACCGATCTTAGCCACTTTCACCATAGGATTTTTACTAGGATTATAAGCTTTTGTGCCAAATTTGAAGAAAATCGGGTACAATATGTCGTTTCTTGGGTGGAAAATGTCAAATCGGGAGCGACATTTGTATGGGGGCTATATCTAAATCTGAACCGATCTTATCCCATTTTTGCATAGATGTTTCTAGCTGGATTATAAGATGTTGTTTGAAATTTAAAGAAAATCGGGTACAATATGTGGTTTCTAGAGCGGAAAATGTCAAATCGGGAGCGACATTTGTATATATAAAACCACATCTATATCTAAATCTCAACCGATTTGCCTCAAATTAAATAGCGTTCGTCCTTGATCCACAAAACTTACGTGTGCCAATTTTTGTGAAGATCGAAATATAATTGCGACATGAAATTTGATTACAATAATAGATGGACAGACGGCCAGACGGACAGACGGACATTGCTAAATCGGCTAAGAAAGTGATTCTAAGTCGATCGGTATGCTTAACACTGGGTCTATCTTGCTTCCTTTTGGGTGTTACACAAACAACACAAAAAATGCACAAAGCCATAATACTCTCGTGGAGTGTATAAATATCTATAACAAATTTAAAAAATATATATATTGATTTGAACTGGGATATTGTCCTGGCTCAAGACCATTTTGCTTCTATATTTAATAGAATGCAAATTTAGTTACAAATGGCATGGTGACATTTATTACTTGGCTGCAGACTTCCACGATCATGATTTCGACCATGTCAAAAGTCTTTTCAAGTGGATTCGCAGCGACTTTTCAACATCAAACCCGGCCTCTATAAGGAGATGATTCTCACAAACGAACGAGAATCACAACTCACTCACTTTTTAAAAAATCAGCAAAATTTTAAACGAAATTATCTCAATTCGAAAGTAATTTTGCTTAGGCCACTCCTTCTTTAAACAAGATCCTCGAAGCGCCTTCACCACAACTGCCACAGGCATTCGTATTTCGAGTGTGTCCCGCTAACCGTCCTGCTACAAATTATTTTGTCGATGATATCCAATTTAAATAATTGCTAAGTTTTCTGGCTTCTTATAACAGTTTCTGAATTGGTTATTATGCAAAACATATTTTCTGTATAGCCTTCGAGGTTAGAATGCAAAAAATACAAAACGTCCACCGTCCCTCCTTCTCCACCAACGGTTGAAGGCAACTGGGTGAGGGGGGATTTTTCAATAGGATTTTCCATGGCAGGACGGCAAACGGAGTGGCTTGTACTTCACAACAACATTCACGCACACACAAAAGTTAAGTTGTGATGCTGCTAATTAGTTGAAAAACAATTTATGAATAATGCCCTGTTGCCATTTGAACACAATTTGGTAGCAGCCACGACAACCTGAAACAAAACGAAAAGACATACAACAAAAAACATTTATAAAAAAATTAATTAAATTTGCTAAATATGACAGGCAACATAATGATGATGTTTTCGTTCTATTCGCTCTTTGAGATTTAAATGAACAAAATAAAAAACGAAACGAATAGCAAAGTGGAGAGCTTTTAGAAAAATCCATTTAAACAAAGCAAGCACCGCCATAAACATAAATTTATAACAAATTATTCACAAGTTTAAAGTTTAATGGGGATTGTTGCAATCTTGCACCACCGTTGTAACATCCAATGTTATCCTCATATGCTGCCTGGAGCGTCAGGCAGGGCTATATGAGAATAAATTCTGATCTTGGCTTGACAATCATTTAAGAAATCCAGTCTACGGTTCACAGCGTATAGAGCTCCACGCTTCTCTACAGATTTATGCTATATTTGCATAATTCATCATCATTTTCCATTTTCCGTTTTTGCTCTTTTGTGCAGCATGGCCATGATGGTGCAGCAGCAGCATCAGCATATGTTGTTCCCATCCTACAGCATACTGGATAGATGTCGGACACATGTGTCTGCACATTAATCTGAGTAAATATAACGAAATGTGTCCAGGGTTACAGCAGTTTTTTCTCTTTGTTTTTTTCGTATTGTTGGTGTCACCGTCCGTGTAAGCTCCCTTTCGGCACGTTTTATTTGGCGACCTGCAAAAAGAACAAACACGAGAATATCTTCCGCCAAAAAGGTTAAATAAAATGGTGCCACTTCAGTCGCACATCCAGCGAAAACAGGAGACCACCAGGTCCTTGTATTTCATGTTCACGTGGAGCCAGAGTGTGTATCAGCGTCAGGCGATGGAACGAACACTAGCAGTGAACCAAATTTACCTGTTGTTTTTCTTGTCTTTTCTCTCGTTAAATATAAAATTGTTTAAACAAAACGAGAGCATGACAAAAATGGTCAATGGTATGTGACTTTGGATGTTATGAGAAGGACAAAGGACTAAATTTTAAGAAAAAACTCTAAAAACATATTTAACTTAACAGAAACATCGTGTTTAAAGAGTAGCCTGGATATATATATAGTTTATTTAATAAAACTTATGGAGTATGTGTGCTTTTGTCGAGCAAACACATTTTTTTTAATTTTTAGCAATTTTTTTAACTTTGTCAATGTTTTTGCACATTATTTTGTTTGGTAACCGTACCACTAGTACACTTATTTAAATAACACATTTAATAAGGAGTGAAACGCCGCTTTGTGTTTAAAAATCCATTAAAAATTGATTGAGTTATTGGAATTATTATTAATACTTATTTTTTTTCAAACATTCAAGTTTTGGTAATTCCATTTAACATTTCTCATTATTTTACGAATTGATGTCCATTAGAAATAAATAAAATTCTTAAAAACAGGTAAAAATGGTAAAAACACATTTTAATAAAAAATCCCCAATTTTGGAACACATTTTCCCAACTTTGGGAATTTGGGCATTTTTTGGAAATTTTGAAGAAGCTAGTAATTATACCCTCCACCTCCAAGATGGGGTATATTCACTTTGTCATTCCGTTTGTAACACCTTGAAATATTCATCGGAGACCCCATAAAATATATATATTCTGGGTTGTGGTAAAATTCTAAGACGATATTGCCATGTCCGTCTCTCCGTCTGTCTGTCTGTTTGTTGAAAGCACGATAGCGGCCGAACGAAATGAGCTAGTAGGTTCAAATTTTTCCTAAATGTGTCTTATGGTTGTAGATCGGTTGGGATTGAAAGTGGGCGAAATCGGCCCAGAGGGAAACACTTTTCCCTCATAAGGACTGAAAATACTCCTAATATTTAGAGTATTTCAGCATGTTTTTTGAACATATTAGCTTGTATTTACTTGATATTTGCAATGCGCATTCCCTTTATAGCATAAAAGGGCACCATAGAGTGTTTTTTATTTGTAGGGGGCGAAATGGGACAAAAAGGGATAAAAATGGTACCTATCAAACGACAACAGATAGAAACACGAAATTTGGCGTGTACATTCCTCTAGTAGAGTAGATACATAATATAAAAGTATTTTTTCTAAATTCGTACTTTTAAGGGATAAATGGGGATAGAGGGATAGAAATAGTACCAACTTAACGGCTGCACCTAGAATAATGAAATTCGACGTATACATTCCTCTGTTTGCGTAGACACGTAAAATAAATGAACTTTCCAAAATTTGTACTTTTTTGGGTTCAAATGGAAAAAGGGGATACAATTGGTAGGTACTATTTGATGACCGCAGCTAGAATCATGAAATTCGGAGTATACATTCCTCTGACTGCGTAGACACGAAAAATAAAACGTTTTTTTCCAAATTCGTACTTTCAAGGGATACAATGGCTACAGGGGATAAAAATAGTACCAACTAAACGAATACAGCTAGAATGATGAAATTCGGTGTGTACATCCCTCTAATTGTGTAGATACGTAAAATAAATAGATTTTAGATAGTCGTACTCTTGAGGGGGGAAAATTGGAAAAAGGCGATAAAAATGGTACCAACAAAATGGCCGCTGATAGAATCATGGAGTTCGGTGTATACATTCCTCTGACTGCATAGCCACGTAAAATATTTTTTTCTAAATTCGTACTTTATTTTGTGGCTTTTACGACAAAAAATGATAGACTCATGAATTTGTCTTATACTGCGTACGTCAGAGATAAGGTATTTTCAAAATGTATACTTTTGAAATTAAAATAGAATGGAAATACAACAAACCAAACGACTTTAGCTGAAAATACACTCTTTATCCACCAATATTTAGGGTATTTATGATTGCTCCCTTATATTTACTTTACCAATTGAAGTATTATTTCCATTATATATATACATAGTATACAAATATTTGTAGCCTTGGCTTATTAATTAAATTTCTGATTTTCATACATTTAAAATTTGTTGCGGACATTCCTCTTGTAGCTTGGAAGCAAAATAAAAATTTTAGCTGGCGAAATGGGACAAAAAGGGATAAAATATGGTACCAATGATACGACAACAGCTAGAATCATCAAATTCGGTGTGTACATCCCTCTAATAGCATAGACACGTAAAATAGAGGGATTTTTCGAAATTCGTACTTTTAAGGGATATAATTTAAAAAGAGGGATAAAAATGGGACCTACCAAACCGAAATCATGAAATCATGAAATTCGGTGTATAAATTCTGACTATGTAGACTCGAAAAATGTTTTTTTTTTAAATTGTACATTTGGGCGGAAAATGGGGCGAATGGGGATATCTTTAAAATTTATACTTTTCTTATCACTTTGTCTGTATCTGAAAATGCTTCTTTCTAATGGCGACTGACAATCGCCTAATATGTAGACATGTTCACTTTCACAATTTCAGCATTTTATTTATATATAGTAGTCGATTTTAAACAGTGCGCATAAGTATTCATTGTAGTTTGAAATAGTAAACAAATATATGTGTATAAAAATATGACAATTTTCTTAATATGGTACTGTGCTTCTATGTAAAGTCGACATCCTTTAATCTGCTGGTAATACTGTGGAATGCACTCCGTGGTGGAGGGTATATAAGATTCGTCCCGGCCGAACTTAACGCCTTACTTGTTTTTCATTGTTTTTATCATTTTAACGAATTTTAATTATTTTTATTGGACCTCAATTCGTAATTTCAAAAATTGATTTTTTATTAATAAAACTTCAATAACTCAATTATTAAAGGATTTTGAAAAACAAAGCGGCTCATTACTAAATGCGTTATTTAAGTAAAATTACAATTGGTACGTGTAAAAAAAACGTATATAATTCGTTGCCAAATTCGAGAAATGGCTAAAAATTGGTTAACAATGTGCACACTGGTTTCTTATGTTTTCTTAAATAAGCAGATCCAGGTTTATTCTTTTCTAATCCGATAAAAAAGTGAAAATCGGTCGACAACCAACTAAGTTACAGGCTTATGAGTGTGGGAAGGTACGAAAATTCGGCTTTTACCCGTAACTCAAGATTGTGTGGGTGTCTACCGAAATTTCAAATACAGATTCTTGTTCTAGTCGACAATACTACAAGAATGGATATGTCTTCTGACGTATGACTGAAGTCATGGCCTTCTATGACTGATCGCATAAAACAGAAACAAGGATTCAATCCAGCCTTCTAATGACAAACGCATGTATGAGTGTTCCCTTCATATATTTGGGATAGAACCAGGTTTTTGCCCACCAGAAACTAGTTCTATTACTTATACTGGAACAGTTCATTCTCCAGTTTGGATACAAGTTCGTTCGATCACGCCCAGTTTTACGTTAAATTAAAAGTAATTACGACAGCTACAAATATTCAGAATTTGAATTTGCAAGAAGGCTATTAACGTCTACATTTATAAATATATGTTCTCCAAATGTGCCCTTTAGTATGCCAGATTTTAAAAAAATAAAATAAAATCATTCTTTTTTATGGGTTTTTTCGTGCCAGCAAGCGGTCTCGATTTAAGATTACCAGTGAGCTTTACTTCTCAATTATTAATTTTGTCGCCTCGTTCCATGCATAACTGGATAGTTCCTCACTCTAGTTCCTTCACTACTGTGCAGAGATACAAGCCGACCGATTTTAAGCCGACAAGCCGCCGCCGCCGATTTCATCGGCCCACATCGACTTCAACCACGCCGCCGATTTCATCGACTCATATCGACTTCAACCACGTCGCCGTGATTTGACGGAGTTCTAACTCAGTCAAATCTTACTACCAAAATAGACAACCCACTTAAAATTACAAAAGAAAATATAAATGTCAACTTAGACAACCTACTGCTGTGAAATATATTGAACTTTCCTTCCTTTAAATAAGTCAATTCCAGTACGTGTGCCCATGTGTTCCTATCAATAACAATATCTATTGTGCTTCTTTAGTGTGTCAAAGTAGGTAGAGTATTATCATTCTTTGGAAGGATTATGATATTCAAGAACGTCTGGTTAAATATGCCTCACATGAAAAGCTGTAATTGCAAAAATATTTATTAAATTTATCCATATTATACATTTTGGGAATGGATTCCTTCCCCCAAAAAATAATTGTATGGGTTAACAATTAGGGTATCCAACCTATTAAATTTTATTCGATTAATCGAATAATTTTTGTCAAATATTTGTTCGAATAAAAAAAAATTACGATAATTCGAATAAATTGTCTCAAATAATCGATTAATCGATATTATAAGCTTTTTTTTAACTAATGAAATCGTCGTATTCTTTGTATGATAAATTGATTTTGAACAGCCAGTTTGCTCTATTTGGGTACACCAAATATAAAACCACAATATTTTTCGATTTTTGATTTGTATGCTCCACAGATATTAAAATAACGATTTATCCGACTTCATTTAAAAATAGCAAAAACTGGCCAATAGCTTCGGAATTATTTAAAATTTAAATAATGGTAATTTCATAGAATAGCAAATTCATAGAAAAATTGAGGTAACATCGTGATAATAAAGTCAGTTCTGTTATAAATCATATGATCCATATTCGAAAAAAGTCAATGGATAGCTTCTCACATTCTGCTCATTTAAGGGAAGGTTCTTTATTTTGATAAGATATTAAGATTTTTGTCAACTTCTAATGAATTTCGTATTTGATGTTACATTTTTTATATAAAATCTGATACATGATAAACTGCCGTGTCTTGTCTATATAACTCTTATTAATTATATTTTATTTAAGTGGACAATTGTTCGATTAATCGGTTAATCGAATAACTCTCGAATTCATTATTCGATTAATTGAAAATTTTTTGTTTTCAAATAAACGAAAAATCGAATATCATAAAAGTCCGAATAATTGGATACCCTAATAACAATATTAAAAGTATTGGAACATTGGCTAATATTAACGAATATTGAACTACTTGCCAAAAATAAAAGAAAATTGTTACTTCCATTTTCCCAAAATTGTCAAATAAATAGGGGTATTCGAAAGACAGAACGAGCCGGCAAATCAGCCGAAAGCCGCCGCCGATAATTATGGTTCGGCTTGTAACTCTGCTACTGTGGCACGTCATTTCTTCTTCGTCGACATCAGCGTCGCACAGAGGGTTGAAATTGGTAAAAAATGGTGATTAATTCAAAAATCAAAATTTATTTTTTTTTAAATTTTTTGTTATATGATTAAATAATATAAAATTCGACGACATCACTACCGAAAATATAAATGGCATGCGTTGTTTGCTTTTCAGTTGCACTGCCTTAATATCAAGCATGTTTTGAGTTTTACGCGAACAGTTGTGAAAATTGCAAGTTGACATATTTTAAAGGTTAATATCTTTTTTCCCATTGTAAAAAGTAGCACTTTGATTATAGAATCTTCAAGTTCAGGTATTTTAGAATGATTTTACAAAAAAAAAAATGTTTTAACTTTTAATTATTGTAGAAATATTTCTATTTATACACTCCACGAGAGTATTATGTCTTTGTGCATTTGTTTGTAACACCCAAAAGGAACCGAGTTAGACCCATCGTTTATTATACAGATCGGCTTAGAATCACTTTTTGAATCGATTTAGCAATGCCCGTCTTGTAGCCTTGCCTAATAAACGTGGTTTTAAATAATTACAATTCGGAAAGATCGGCTCAGATTTAGATATAGCCCCCATACAAATGTCGCTCCCGATTTGACATTTTCCGCTGTAGAAACCCTATATTATACTCGATTTTCTTTAAATTTGGCACAACATCTTATAATCAAACTAGAAACACCTATGCAGAAAGTGGGTAAGATCGGTTCAGATTTAGATATAGCTCCAATACAAATGTCGCTGCGGATTTGACTTTTGCCGCTTTAGAAGCCACATATTGTACTCGATTTTCTTTATATGTGGCACAACTTCTTATAATCCAACGAGAAACACCTATGCAGGAATTGGGTAAGATCGGTTCAGATTTAGATATAGCCCCCATACAAATGTTGCTCCCAAATGTTTAACCGATTTTGGCCAAACTATACATATTATATTTCACCTACTTCGTTCCAGATTTCAATATACCCCCATACAAATGTCCTTTCCGATTTAACATTTTTTGTCAAACACATACATTTACAGGATACAAAAATCCTTCCCGTTTTCACTATTTCACCGAATTAAATTGTATTTGGATAGAAAGTGGAGTGTATCATAGAGTCGGCTACGCCCGACTTTAGCCTTTCCTTACTTGATTTTATTTTACAGAAAATACATTATTTTTTATTGTCATATAAAACTATCTTTTTGAATAAAATTCATAAGAAAACTTCTTTCAAACGCGTCAAAATATTATATTAAGCTAAGCCGAAGAATTTAGAACACAATAGCCTCAAACTTATACCCAGCGTTGCGCGGAAATGACGCTTGAGCCCCATCTGCACTTCCACACAGCATTTTGTAGTAACAGATCCGTACCACATATGTATATAGATTGTTGATAGATCCCACAACAGATCAGAGGTAGGACGCTGACACTTGGCTTAATTTCTTATGGCTTCCCTGTGATCTTTGAACAAAAGTAGGAAAAGCTCCTTCTAAAATCTTTACATCATTAAATAAAATAAAATATTCTTTTCAAAAATGTATAATAAAATGTTTACTGTTGATTTTATGGAATACTATGTTTTAATGTACAGTGAATATTTTTAGGTCCCTTTTTTGTTCCATAGTGCTATTAGAGAAAAATCACTGCTCTACTCTAATATACAAAATTTACAAAAACTAAAAAATTGCTTCTTAAACATTCTTATCAATTACAGGGTTTCCAGTAGGTACGAGTAGATTGAATGAACAAGTTGCGTTAAACAAAACAATTTAAAGACTTTTGCATTATATGCAATGAAATTAATTGTGAAATATGGCATGAATCAATTGGCCACCATTCGCCGAAATCGAGATCTGCAACAACTGAACAACTGCTTCTGAACGCAGTCAGCGAACGCAATTATAAGTTGTAACTTGCCATGGTGATTTGACGTCATTGTATGAAAAAGGATAAAAGACAGAATCTCTATGAATTGTCAAAATCATGCTGGAAAATCCTTTATAATAAATTCAGCTCTTACTTTTAGTTTACTTTGGATTATTTCCCGATTGATTGGTGGTCCTTTAACAAAACCCGCCATAGTGAAGATGCCCCCCACCATTCCCATTATCATCATCTTCATCCGCTGATGCTGCAGCTGACTTTGTCGCTGTGGTGGTGCTGGTTACATTTTGATTCATTTATAACTGTCTCTCGTAACCAAGGAATTCAATAAAATCTTTGCATATTCATCGAGGTTTTGCTTACTTTACAATTCAACAATGCAAATTTTGTAACTCGCCATCGTTCGTTGTGGTGGAGATGATGATGGTGGCGAAGAAGAAGTTTCAACAATTGAGTGAAATATTTTGTTTTCTTTTCAGTTTTAGCAGAGAAAGCGAAAACATGAATAACATTTTGTTGAAGTATCATCGATGATGATAGACAATAGAGATAGTTAATTATTTTTGAAGGGGTTTTGTTATAGTTTGTTGGTAAGCAAAAATAAGAGACCTTGGTTGGACTTCTTAATTAAGAACTAATTCAATAAATCTATTCTAAAATATAGTATTTAATTGTTTTGCCCCTTTAAAGGCTGTAATTTGTTATGGGGCGCCTAAAGATAGGCATTGTTTTCTGATTCCCCTCCCCCCTGCTGGTATGCTTTATTGTTGTTATGCCCACATCATGCTTTTATATTTAGCCTTTTTTCTGTCGAACCGGCTTTCAAATGTCGCTGTTTCTTTGAATTACATTTTCAATTATTTTTCAATTTTTTCATTATGTTTTTTTTTTTTCGTTCCACCATCACTACGTACGTTGCTCGTGCAATTTCCACTTGTATTTTCCAAAAAACAAACAATAAGCACAACAACAGGCGAGACACAAGCGACTGAAAAGTGTCAACTTTTCACGGTGTTGTTGGCTTTTATTTTCATGCATCATCAACGGCAAACAAATGCTCAGACACACACTCAGACGACCCAGTGCACAGTGGATACATAGAAATAGCTAAATTTATTTAAATCAAATATATAATCCCATCATCCCGTAGGCGGATAGTTAGGGGTTAAAGTAGGCTCGCAATAGCTCGAATGTGAGGAATAGAAAAAATTCTTAATCCGTGGTTACTTTTGCTAATTGGTTTTCTAAGCTATTCTTGAGTTATCATAATACTCATGATTGATATTTACAATTAAGAGATTTTTGCTAATATGGGAGTACTTCACCTAACAGCCTGTCTTCAATAGATGGCTCCATGGACAGCCGATTGTAAATAATTCACTTCAACCAAATGTTGTCCCGAAAATTTTCTATTTTTTTTTTTTCAAAATAATGACTCATAAAACATTATTTTTACACCCTCCACCTCCAGGATGGAGGGTATGTCATTCCGTTTGTTTAGACCTGACAACCTTGATCGTCATAAAATTCTAAGAAGATCTAGCATTGTCCGTCGGTCGGTCCGTCTGTTGAAAGAACGCTAGCATCTAAACGAAAGAAGCTAGACATCCAAATTTTCCATAAATGCGTCTTATGGTCGTAGATCGGTTGTGATTGTAACTGGGCGAAATCGGTCCATGCATTTAGGCATGGTTTTCAATATGTCTCCTTTACTTACTTGATATTGGGTATGCACATCCCTTCTAAAACAAAAAGGAGTTCCACAAAGTGATTTTTTTTCGTGGGGGGAGTTGTTAAATGGGGCACAAAGGGATAAAAATGGTACTTATCGAACAGCTAGAAACAAAATTGAGTAGATACATATAAAATGGGAATTGAGGGATAAAAATGGTACCAACCAAACATACCAAATGTATTTAGAATGCTGAAATTCGGAGTATGCATTCCTCTGATTACGTAGTCTAGTAAAATAAACGAATTTTTCGAAATTCGTACTTTTTGGGGTTTAAATGGAAAAAGGGGATAAAAATTTTACCAACCAAATGACCGCAGCTAGAGTCATGAAATTCAGAGTATACATTTCTCTGACTGCGTAGACACGTAAAAAAAGATTTTTCCAACTTCGTACTTTTATTGGGTAAAATGGGAATAGAGGGATAAAAATGGTACCAACCAAAAGGCTGCACCTAAAATAATGAAATTCGGTGTATACATTCCTCGGATTGCGCAAACACGTAAAATAAAAGGTTTTTTTTGAAATTCGTATTTTTTGAGGTTAAAATGGAAAAATGGGGATACAAATTGTACCAGCCAAATGACCGCAGTTAGAGTCATAAAATTCAGAGTATACATTCCTCTGACTGCGTAGGCACGTAAAATAAAAAAAAGATTTTTTCATATTCGTACTTTCAAGGGATACAGAGGGATAAAATGGTACCAACTAGAATGATAAAATTTTGTGGGTACATATCGCTAATTGCTTACTTGTAAGGGGGTAAAACGGGATAAAAATAGTACCAACCAAATGGCCGCAGCTGGAATCATGGAATTCGGTGTATACAGTCCTCTGACGGCATAGACAAGCAATAAAAACATATTTTTCCAAATTCGTATTTTTTTTGAATCATGAAGTTAGGTTATCTTGCACTGTGTACGTGATAGATAATGAATTTTCAAAATATGTACTTTTGGAATTAAAATATGATGGAAATACAAACAACTGTAACACTCACTATCTACAAATAATTTTGGTATTTAAGCTTTTTTGAAGATTGCTGTCTTATATTTACTTTTTGAAGTATTATTTCAATAAATATATATATAGTATATACGTATTGTTAGCCTAGCCTTACAAGCATGGCTTGAAATTATAAAAATTTTGTATTTATTTTTAAAATCCTTTTTTCAATATTTTTATTTGTTTTGGTTTGGCTATATTAAAATTATTGACATTTACCTGTTGATGTAATGCTACTGCACTTCTACGAAAATCGACAGCCTCTGTGGAATGCAATCCATGGTGGAGGGTATATGGAGTTCGGCCCCGGCGATTTTAACAGAATTTTTATTTGTTTTTCTTAAATTTCATTTTGTGTTAGCAAAAAATGGAATTAAGTGGTGAAAATTGTCATCTAATTATTTATTATGATAGTCAGTAAAAGAGTAAATAAATATTATTTCTTCTTCGTTCATTTAATTTTGCGTCAGCAAAAAATGGAATTAACTCGTGAACATTGTCGTGCGATGATTTATTATGATATGCATACATACATCCCCCCTTTTTGTATACCCTCCATCACCAGGATGGGGGTATATTCACTTTGTCATTCCGTTTGTAACACCTTGAAATATTCCATGGAGACCCCATAAAGTATATATATTCTGTATCCTGTTAAAATTCTGTCCGTCTGTCTGTCTGTTGAAAGCACGATAGCGGCCGAACGAAATAAGCTAGGAGGTTGAAAAATTCCGTAAATGTGTCCTATGGTTGCAGATCGGTTGGGATTGTGGAAAGTGGGCGAAATCGGCCCAGAGGCAAAATTTTTCCCTAACAAGGACTGAACATACCTCTAATATTTAGATCATTTAAGTAATTATTTTGAAAATTTCCGATTCTTATACACTTGAAATTTGTTTCGTACCTTCCTCTAGTAACGTGTAATCACCAAAAAGTACAAAAAAGATTTAGCGGGTGAAATGGGACAAAAAGGGATAAAAATGGTACCAATGATACCAATGATACAATAACAGTTAGAAACATGAAATTTGGAATGTACATCCGTCTAATTGAGTAGATACGTAAAATAGAAGGATTTTTTCAAAATTCGTACAATTTGAAAAGAGGGATAAAAATGGTACCAACCAAACCGCTGAAGTTGAAATTTGGTGTGTACTTTCATCTGACTGTGAAGATGCGAAATAAAGAGGATTTTTGTTGTTGAAATTTGTACTTTTAGTCGAAAAATGGGGTGAATGGGGATAAAAATGGTACCAACCAACGAATAATAAACATACATATTCCGATATTCTTAGCTTCAGCATCTCAATGGAATTAAATTTGGCGACAATCAAACGGTTGTAGCTAGAATCATGAATCATGATGCACTCGCCTGTCTACGTAGACGCGGAAAATAAGAGGTACGAGTTTAGGCAGTAGCTGGATTCAAGAAATTGCAAATGAGGAAAAACGTTCTTGAGGGAAATTGTTTCTACCTAATAATATTAGGGCACATTTTTGAAGATTTCTGACTAATAATTGTATTAATATTTAAAAATTGCAGAGGACTATTTATATTCAGACATAAACTTTCTTACACTTTCATTTTTTGTTAGCAAAAAATGTAATAAACTGTTGAAAATTTGTTCGGTGATTTAATTCGATAGTAAAAACAAGACTGCACATAATCTTTCTTCAACTTTAATTTCATTTTTGTCGACAAAAAATGGAGTTAGGTCCTGAAAAGTTCTTCCACTTTCATTTCATTTTGTTTCAGAAAGAAGTGAATTAAGTCGTGAAAATGTTCGTTCGAGTATTTATTACGATTTTCAAAACAATTTTGCGACACTTTTTCTTCCACTTTAATTTTATTTTATGGAATCAACTCGTGAAAATTTCCGTTGGAATATTTATTATGATTTTCAAAGCCAAGAGTACAAACATATAATTTCTTCCATATTTGGCGATGAAACCCCATCAGTATCCACTCCGAACCCCTGATATACGTTCAATGACAAAATAATGCAAATTTTTGGAGGACTTTAGAAATCCCCACCTTTTTTTTTTCTTTCCTAACCACTGTGCCACTTCCCAACCGGTACTAACAGCGAATGTGCGGCATGAAAAATACTACATATGCGGAAGGGACATGAATGGCGGGGAAATTGTTCAATTTTCAATTCTAATGAAACGTGGGAATTTCCCAAGCACTTTACAATCAAATCAAATTCATGTTAGATATGTATCATTTCTTCTCTCGCTTTTTTTCTGTCTATTTTTGGGTGTGAATTTCCATACACATTTCCATCGGTGGTGGCCCATCATCATCACCGGCATCGCTATCGCCACCGCCACCATCACGGCGTTACATCGCCATTTACACAATCATGTGTCAGACACCAGCATCACCGGGAGCCGTGAGTCGGCAACATCCAACATCAGTGTGACGTTCGTGTTATGTTTGTTGTAAATATTGGAAGCGAGTGTGACAAACGAAAAAAAAAAACAACTCGACAGCTGTGGGATATTTCCATATGTGGGTCTCCTCTCTGACATAGTGTAACACACTAATACGTGTTCCCTCCCATCCGCTTTCGTTCATTTATTTAGAGCTTAGACGGAGCTCGATTTGCGGTTGGGTCAGGCCTTGTGAGTTCCTGTTCAATTTCCAGAAGAGGCGATAGAAAATCTGTATATTTGGAATAGTTGAGCGGGTAACCGAAATGATTTTTATTTAAGGCACAAGGAAGACAATACTAATATTATATTTATACCCTACACGACAGGGTGCATTTGTTTGTAGCATTTGCTTGTAACACCCAAAAGGAGGCGAGATAGACCCACCGTTTATTATACCGATCGACATAGAATCACTCAGGTAGCAATTATTCTCAGATTATAACGAAATTTGACACATACGATTTTTCATGCCGTAGACGGACGGACGGAAGCAAATCGGTTAAGATATGGCTCCCGATTTGACTTTTTCTGATAAAATAAAAATTCTTATAAAATTTTGCACAACGCCTTATATCTAAAAACATCTGTGGTGAAAATGAGTCAAATCGGTTCAGATTTAGATATAGCCACCATACAAATTTCGCTGCCTATTTGACATCCGATCTAGAAACCGAAAATTTAATCAGGTTTTGTTCAAATTTGGCACCATATATTTCAATTTGAGGTATATACATGCCAATTTTCATGATTTCAGCTCCGTCTGTTTGATTGGTACCATTTTTATCCTTTCTACCCATGTTTGCCAACAAAAAGTTCGAATTTTGCAAAAAATATTTTATTCGTCGCAGCCGTGCTATAAAAGTAATGCCCGTTCCGAATTTCAAGATTCTAGGCCCAGCCGTTTGACGTTTGCTGTGGTACAATTTTATCCCTTTTAATCCCTTAAAAGTACACATTTCGAAAAATGCCTTATTATCAGTGATTTGCGTTATAAAACAAATACACATACCGAATTTCATAATTGTTGCGTCATCTGTGATTTCGGTACCTTTTTTATTCCCTTTTCCCCGTTTACCATTTAAAAGTACGAATTTCATAAAATTCGTTCATTTAGAGTTTGTAAGCATTTTGAGGGTTGTACGCACCGAATTTTATGATTCCAACTGCATCCGTTTGATTGGTACCATTTTCATCCCTTTTTACCCGATTTCACCCCCAAAAAGTACGAATTTTAAAAAGTAGTTTATTGGGCGCGTTGAAGCTATAAGATGAATTTGCATGGCAAATTTCAAGATTCTAGGCCCAACCGTTTGGTCATTGCTTTGGTACCATTTTTATCCCATTCAACCCCATTTTAATATAATAAATATAAATTTACTTTGTGTTGTAATTCATAATAAATAAATAAATACGAATTTCGAAAAATCCAGTCTTATCACACTGTACACACTAACTTTAATTCTAGCTCTTGCCGTTTGGTCTGGGGAGTGATCAGTCAGTCACTCAATAACGCAACTCTTTTATTTATACAGATTCTATGTCAATCGATACGATTTGTTGACCTCTATAGCTTGGATTGTTTTGAAATTTTGAATATGTATTATTCTCATACAATATTTTATAGGGATTTTTTTGGAAAAAATAGAAATATGTTTTCACGATTTATGGTCAATAAAACAGTGTGTTCATTCAAAACTACTTTAAATGAAATACTACTTTAAAATTAAAAAAAACTAATGTAATCATTTCAATAATAAAACTACCACGATCATGATTTCGGCCATGTCAAAAGTCTTTTCAAGTGGCTTCGCTGCGACTTTGCAACATCAAACCCGGCCTCTATAAGGAGATGATTCTCACAAACGAACGAGAAGCACAACTCACTTGCCGAATTTGCGTTTAAAAAATCGCACCAAGTAATAATGCACACACGCCATCTAGTATGTGTATATGCAAGGGACGGTAACGTACGACCTCAATATTTAATTTTAATTAAAATTAAAAGTGTTTTCAAAACAAGTTTTAGCACAATAAAATCATTAGCACATTTACCACAGGAATGTGCGAATATTTTCTCACTAAGAAACCAAAATTCTAAACATTTTCTAATCGGTGCTTTGCCTTCTGAGAATTTTCCAAAACATTTCGTAGTGTTCAGCGACTTTTGAACAACATATATTTAAGTAAATGATTCTCACAAACGAATGAGAAGCACAACTCACTTGCCGAATATCCATTTAAAGCAATAAAGCACACATACCACCTTACAAGCATCTCATTGAGGTGCATATGTAAGTGTGTGTATATGCAGGTATAGCAATACCCAATATTTCTGCCGTGCCAACGCTCATTTGTTTTAGTTTTCTCGTTTGAATGAGCTGTGTGTTCTCACTCGTTTGGGAGAATCATTTACTTAAAGAGGCTGGGTATGTTGTTGAAAAATCGATGCGAAGCCACCAGAGATACAAGCCGACCGATTTTAAGCCGACAAGCCGCCGCCGCCGCATGTTTCTGCACGAGCCGCGCCGCCGCCGATTTCATCGGCTCAAATCGACTCAACCACGCCGCCGATTTCATCGACTCCTATCGACTTCAATCACGCCGCCGTGATTTGACGGAGTTCTAACTCAGTCAAAATAGACAACCCACTTAAAATTACAAAAGAAAATATAAATGTCAACTTAGACAACCTACTGCTGTGAAATATATTGATCTATCTTTCATTTATATAAGTCAATTCCAGTACGTGTGGCCATGTGTTCCTATAAATAACAATATCTATTGTTTTTCTTTAGTGTGTCAGAGCAGGTAGAGTATTATCATTCTTTGGAAGGATTATGATATTCAAGAACGTCTGGTCAAATATGCCTCACATGAAAAGCTGTAATTGCAAAAATGTTTATTATATTTATCCATAGGAATGGATTCCTTCTCCCAAAAAATAATTGTATGAGTTAACAATTAGGGTATGCAACCGATTAAATTTTATTCGATTAATCGAATAATTTTTGTCAAATATTTGTTCGAATAATAAAAAATCATGATTTTCGAATAAAGAATATTTCGAATAAATTGTCCCAAATAATCGATTAATCGATATTATAAGTTTTGCCTTAAAAAACTAATGAAATCGTCGTATGCTTTGTATGATAAATTGATTTTGAATAGCCAGTTTGCTCCATTTGGTTACACCAAATATAAAACCACAATTTTTTTAAATTTTAGATTTGTATGCTCCACAGCTATTAAAATAACGATTTATCCGAGTTCATTTAAAAATAGCAAAAACTGGCCAATAGCTCCGGAATTATTTAAAATTTAAAGAATAGTAATTTCATAGAATAGTAAATTCATAGAAAAATTGAGGTTAACACCGTGATAATAAAGTCAGTTCTGTTATAAATCATAACTTCTGATATTATGATCATTTAAGAGAAGGTTCTTTATTTTGATAAGATATTAAGATTTTTGTCAACTTCTAATGAATTTCGAATTTGATGTTACTATTTTTAAATAAAATCAGATACATAATAAACGTTCAATATATAATTTTTCTTTAAGCCGGGATAACAAGCTGCGATAGGGTTTTCTTATTGCAGCTTAAATTATCCAGTCTTAAAGAAAAACAGCCTTATATAGTTGAACTACCCGTAAACTGCCGTGTCTTGTCTATATAACTCTAATTAATTATATTTTATTTAAGTGCACAATTGTTCGATTAATCGGTTAATCGAATAACTCTCGACTTCATTATTCGATTAATTGGAAATTTTTTGTTTTCAAATAAACAAAAATCGAATAACACAAAAGTCAGAATAATTGTATACCCTAATAACAATATTAAATTATTGGAACATTGGCTAATATTAACGAATATTGAACTACTTGCCAAAAATAAAAGAAAATTGTTCCTTCCAAATAGGGGTATTCGAATGACAGAACGAGCCGGCAAATCAGCCGAAAGCCGCCGCCGCCGACCCATTTTGAACAGCGCCGCCGCCGCCGATAATTATGGTTCGGCTTGTAACTCTGGAAGCCACCTGAGGAAGCCTTTCACAGGGTGGAAATCAGTGGTAGTAGCCAAGTAATAAATATAACCATATATAAATAAATTTGCATTCTATAAAATATAGATGCAAAATGGTCTTGAGCCAGGACAATATCCCAGTTCAATATTATTTATGTTAAAAGAATTCGGAATCAGTTGCAAATAACTCCTCCTTAATAACTTCTATAGCAGTGCCTGAAATCCGTTATGACTTGAAATTTGATCAAATTTTTAAAATTGTTTTATAAATGTGAACACAAAAAAAAATTCATACAATTGCTAACTGAGAGTGAAGTATTATGTAAATCGGTTCCAACTATAAAATAATTGACTATAAAAAAAATACTGATTATTTTTTCAAATTTCTGGTTTGTCTTGTCATTTATTTTGGTTTAAGACCAAAGGTTGTGCTGAAGTCTTCAGCAGAACCCAAAATTAGCAAAAAAAAGCAAAGTGAGACCTTTATTGTTGCAGCTAAAAGTTGACTGCGTATTTTCGATAGGCGCTACCCCATCTCGTCAGAACTTTCGCAACGAATGTATGTCTTTGACTTAAATCAGGGTTCATATTAGTACCAGCGCACAGATGGTTGAAATCGCCAAAAATGGATATTAATTCGGGGATGCCTTCGTGTCAGCTAATGCTTATATTTTTTCAATATTTATACCATAATCAGTAAAAGAAGACACAATTGGAGTACAATTTAGTGGAAAAAGTGGTTTTCCTGAAAATAAATTAATAATCCATCCGTATATATATTCTTGTTATCGAAGTACAAGTCGCAATTATTATCCAATCCTAACAGAACTTGGAACAGCTAATTTTTATCATCAATCAATATCAATAACGGACACTATTAAATTGGAAGCAAATCAGTTCAGATTTAGATATATCTTCCATACAAATGACACTCCCGATTTGACTTTTTTCGCTCTAGATACCACATATTTTAAACGATATTGTTCAAATTTGGTCCAACACGTTATATTTCAACTAGAAACATTTATGGTGAAAGTGGATCACATCGGCTTAGATTTAGGTATAGCTCCCATACAAATGTCTTTCCAGATTTGACTTTTCCACTCTAGTAACAAAATTGTTTACCCAATTTTGTTCGCATTTGGCACATAACGTTATATTGCACCTACAAATAGCTGTAGTTAAATTTGGTGACATCGGTTCATTGCTTGATAAAGCCCCCATACAAATGTCCAACCAGATTTGGTGACATTTGCTCATAAAGGACAATGTTTCGAATGTGTCCGACATTAAACTGTCACAGATATTTGAATACATTTTGAATTAGTAAATTACTTTAAGTGGGATAGCAGATGCAGGGTATCAAATAGCCGGCATCACCCGGCTGCAGTCTTTCCGTACTTGTTATACCCTACACCACTTCGTTTTTATATAGGGATGTTTCTAAGATTAAGATTTATTGTGCAACTTGGAATCTCATTCTGCTTCTGTGAATGCTTTTTTAGAAATAATTGTTTCATTTAAGTATTAAGTGTTAAAAAGGCTTATTTTTCATTACAAAATATTTAAATATTAAGTTTTCGTTATATTCTAAATTCCAGTTGTACAATAAAACTTAATGTATAAGCACCCATAAAGAGTGACTATTTTCACAATTTATTTAATAAAATAAATTGGCGCAAAAACGCGCAAATAATAATTGCGGAATATCGAAGCTAACAAATTGTAATTTAATTAGAAATGCACCATCTGGCGGTATGTTACAGATTTCACATTAAAAACCCCACATATATTTTGAAAATACCTTAAATTTAGACATATCTTCAACAGTTTTTTAAAAATATTTCCAAAATACTTTCGTTAAAACGTTTTTTGTAAAATCACTCTAAAATACCTGAACTTGAGGATTCTATAATCAAAGTGCTACTTATTAAAATGGGGGAAAATATATTAACCTATTTCAAAGGTCAATTTGCAATTTTCAGAACTGTTCGCGTAAAACTCAAAACATGCTTGGCTTTAAGGCAGTGCGAATCGAAAAGTAAACAACATATGCCATTGATATTTTCGGTATTGTTGTAGAATTTTATATTCTTTGATCGTATAATAAAAAATTTTCAAAAAAAATGATTTTTGATTTTTGAATTAATCTCCATTTTGGCGATTTTATCCCTCTGTGCAGCGGTCAGATATGACAAATGAGAAGCGCTGACAAACAAAATATTCCACCGAACTAAGTCGACACACTAAAAATCTCACTTTGCCAATTCATTTTTATGCATGTGCTCGCATCGCTCGCAACAATGCAAAATTGTTGTTGTACGGTATGTCCCGTCTTCACTGTACATCGTGTGTATTGTTTTATTGGAAAGGTTCAACTTTGTCATTTTATAATGGAACACAATATCATTCATATGATTACCACGACTGGCTCGGCAGTACCTCATCCGATCAACCCAATTTTTCAGTACATCCCAAAATCTACACCTAACATTGACTCGTTGTGCACGCATTGGCTTCTCAATAGTTACGTGTGGGTTCTCTGAGCCCCATATGCCCCAATTTTGCTTATTGACATAGCCACCGAGATGAAAATTAGCTTCATGGAGGCTGAACTGAAGACCGATCTCTTGTCGTAAATTTCCACGTAAATTTCTTACAGTTTGCGTTAAAGACTCAGTACTTTGTAAGTAAGTTTTTAATAATTCCCAATTTTATTCGAGCGTTAGCGTCCCATTTGGAAAATTCTAGCTGCAAAACTTAAGTTGGTACCGTAATTACAAATTTCGAAAAAAACGATTTATTTTGTGCGTGTATGTAACCAGAGTGGTGTACACGGTGAATTTCACGATTCTGGCTGCAACACTTTGGTTGTTATCATTGTTATCCCCTTTTCCCGCACCCACCATTAAAGTGCGAATTTTGAAAAAATCCTTTTTGTTGTGGCTTGTCTGAATGGTAAGGGTGAGGCACACACCAAATTTCATGTTTCTTCAAATTTCGTGTTTAGTCAGGACGAAGGTTTCATTTATACCCCCTTTGGCCCATTTTCTAGCTATAAAATTTAATCGAAGTTCTTGTATTCAATAAATATAAGCTGATTTATTGCCATAGTTTTTGTTTGCCGCCACGACAAAGAAGGCCCTGAAGAGTAACGCTCAGTGTCCTTTAAAACATCTCTGCAAATCAGCCACCACATTCTCCTCTGGTGAATAGTAACTAAACAACATTCAACCATTAAAAAAGACGACTACAAAACATCATCTAAGTTTTACGTGCTGAATGGGGTTGAACCTGGCCGAACGTCAATAACTCTGCGCCAAGAATCCTGTTTAAGCAATATCAAAATATCAATAAAATTGCTATCAGGGCAAACCATTAACATATTTTAGTGGACGGACACACAAAGATATATTACCAAATATCTCCAGTATATATATTTATCTTGTTCGAATTGTCCTAGACCCTCACGTTCCAATCGTTTGGATAAACCCTATCCATTCTTTGCACCATAGTAAAGTGCATGGGGAAAAGTGTTTACAATGTATATATTGAAAATTGCATATCCTGATAAACTTCCTGCAGCGAGGGCGAACACCGCCCCCACATGGCTAACAAGTGAGTTTATAGAACCGGTATCTAGTTAAAGATACTTTTCCGCAAATGTACACGTTCAATTGTTTGTGAAAATAGTCCAAATAATGATCAAGCATAGTTCTTGTTTTTTACACACAAAAAACTATCAATACCTGTGTCAAAATGAAAATGAAAAACGCATCGTTGTCTTTATAACTGTGGATTGTGGGTGGAAAATAAGGATATTTTTATTTGAAACGGAGAGCTGTGTTACAAAATAGAAATGGGAATCATTACATTGTACGAAATTGACACCGTTTGTGTTAATAAAACGTTTGTGTTTCTTTTCATTTTAGAATTTAAGAGGATGACTCGATAAGAGTGGAAATTTAAAGAAATCGAGAGAAAAGTAAGAAAGTACTCTCAATCCAGTGCTCCAATCCCGAACAGAAGAAAGGTAGCAAATGTTCCCAAATTCTATATTTATAAAACAGTTTTAGAAATGAAATGAAAGTCATAGAGGATTTCAAGAAGCTACATATAATTTTTAATTTTATATAGGATGGGAGCATTTGTGTGTGTGTGGTATTTTTTGTAGAGTTAAAATGATTACATTATGCAACATAAAATGAAAATTTTGTGTCCGAGATCTAAATCATTTTTTTGTGTGCATTGAGACATATTGATTTATAAAAAATATGGATAAATGTAGAAGTTAGGACATTTACTCTATGATAATACAATAGTATTATATATAGATATATTGCACAATTTCGAAGATTTTTGGTCGTCATTCGATAGATCTGTCCAACAAATTAAAACATTGTCGAACAGAACTATTATAATAAGAAGTCACAGTGGGTCCCATGCACCAGAATAGAAGTTATGAAGGATTTAATATTACCTAGGATAGAGACAATATTGTTGGAGGTACAAGAAGGGACGTGGCTAAAGCGTTAATATTTTTTAGGTTTAAAGTGATTATAAAACTATTTTCAAACATAAAATTTAAAATGATTTTTACTACCCGTATGGATGTTATGTCGGTTTTATTGTTTATGTCTCTGTTTATCACACTTTGTGTGGGAGGTACCAGAAGGGGTCTGTCAATATTGACCATATTCCATGCGAATATAAACACTATAAAAGCATTGCTAAATATAAAATTTCACAGTATTCTGATCATCAGTATAGAAGTGATAACAGCTTTATTTTTAAGTAGTTTTGCGTGATTTGTGTGAAAGGTACTGGAAGGGGCGTGGCAAAACCCGTCATATTTATTGCACTTAAAGTGATTATAAAAATATTATTAAATGCAAAAAGATAGCTGATTCCGATATATGTGTGGAAGTTATATTGGTTTTAATTTAACATTGGAATATGAGCTATTTGTGTGGGAGGTACCAGAAGGGGCGTGGCAATTTCGTCCATCTTCTTGGGGAAAATATTACCATGTGCAAAGTTAGAATCGATTCATTATTCATTTGGTCCAAACATACTTAGGGTCTTACGTCACTCCTTCAATGCGTTACACTTTTTTTCTGTCCCAAATGATATATACCATGATTCATGATTTTATGCGAGCTTTAATTTTCTGATATTAGAGTGGTACATTAGGGTAGTAGCAACTGAGATATGATGGGTAAGTACCAGAAGGGGGTGCTTGAGCTCAATGACTTCGAGACAAAAACATCGATGTATCACACTTTAAAATCCGTTTATAAATGCAGAAGTTATATAGAAAAATGTAAAAGCGCGACCCCTACGTTCGGCATAAAAAAATAAAAAAAAAATTTTTAAAACTACCTTTCAATAATACTTCATATTCGAAGGTGTACGGCGAACTTTTTTTTGAGGTACGCCCTAATATACCCTCCTACTCTGTAGAGTGAGGGTATAAATATGGATATTTTTGTAGATTTTGTATTAAAAATCGAAGGTATCTTATGATTGGTACTCTCATTTAGGAATTATAAATCCGATCACACCTTATTTTATATTAATTTAAAGTTAAGTATAATGGCTACTAATGTTGCGAATTTCACATTCACATGGTTTCAGACTCTTGGTAGACGAAAAAGAATTGAAAAATATATTTTGTTATGTTTTTTTATAAATATAGCGAAACTCCCCTTCATAATTTAGATAATTCTATAATTGGAGAAAGTCTATGGTGAAATGTAGAAGTTATGAACTTTCTGGTCGTCTTCACTTCAAACACTTCTTAAAAATGTCACACGATTTTTTGAAATACTTTTACAATAACTTCTACATTTATCCATAGATTTCTTTCAACTAGTCCTAAAAATACCAGCAATTACCAAAATAAATTTAAATATTTTGACTATTAAATAATAACACTAGTCAACAGTCAAAATGTACTCGGGATGCGATAATTTTTTCTGTGTAGATAACCTTGACATGAGCTCGAAAAACGCAATAAAAAATTTTTTTTTTCGTTTGGTTTTTGTTTTTTTTTTTTTTTTAAATTTAAAAAATTTTTTTTTGGTTAATTTGTTTCGTCCGGCATAACTCGGGAACCACTAGCCCGATTTAATTGAATTAAATTTTAAAAAATTTAAAATTACAATTCCCTTAATCTGTTCATATATTGTTTTCCTATACAAGCAACAGTTTCCAAAATGAATATATAAAGGAAAAAACTTATTTTTTGCCTAAAGATTTAAATTTTTTTTTTAAAAAATCCATAAAAAATCCAAAATGAAAAAAAATGTCAAATCTTATTACTTTTACGTAAAGTCACATAACCTATGAGCAAAATGAGACAAAGATCATGAAAATCGATGCACGCGTTTCGCTTTTATTCGCAATTGAGTAAAGGTATGAATTTCAAAAATTTACTCGACATATGCACAACTTTGTCTATGGTAAGGTTTTTCTTTTTTTTTGATTCTCAGAATTAACAAAACGGAATAAACAAAGGGTTATTTAATTTTTATGATTGCGTAAGCAAAGTAATAAACGCTAATAAATGTGCGTGAACAATTAAAAGGAAAAAAGGAAAGGGGACTTTTTTAATTATTTGGGTTTTCCGTTGGCTACCTGTATGATTTTTTTTACAGAAATGCAACCCACATTTAAGGGTGGTCATTATTCGGAAAATGTAAGACTCACACATGGTGAAACAGGTATGTAGCCACCGTAAAAAAATATACACCCATTTATAAGTACCTGTCAGTAAAATACTAAACAATACACAGTATAAATATGTCTTCATTGATCGATTTTACTCATTCAACAAGTGTCGACGAACGCGATAGTTAAAATGAGCAAACGTTCGCGAGGATTTGAATGCAATACCAATCCAAGTAATTTTTGTTACATGTGCGGAGAATACGTTTCTGAAAAAAAAACAAGCGTCGTTTTTCACCTAAATTGAGAGATTCATTTGAAGAGAGCTTCAATTTAAAGGTCTCAAACATAGATGAGCGGTGGACACCAAGTGCTCTATGTCCAAGGTGCTACGTACAGCTAGCTGACTCAAGGTAAGTGTAGATTACGAAATTCAAGAACATATATAACTTATTATTGAAATTCTTTCAGACGACAGCCGAGAATCATCATGCCAATGCTTTGGAGAGCTCCGCTTTGCCATGTAACAGATTGCTACTTCTGTCTTAGCAAAAAAACAGGCGTGGGAAAAAATATACGATGGACTTTTCCAGTGCCATTTTCCGAAGAACCAGTGGACCCGCAACCGTCCGTTTCAAGATGGGCATCTAATAATGAGGCGATACATCCAACATCAGATCCGGAGACAGTAGAAACCACATCAGAATGCGAGTCAACATATACATTGCATGGAGGTCAACGCTTATGTTCCCAAGCAGAACTGAACGATTGGGTTAGAGAATTGAAACTCTCCAAGGAAGATGCAGAGTTGCATGCATCGCGCATGCAACAGTTCGGTTTCTTGGCTCCTGGTGTGGTGACAACAATCTACAGGAAGCGTCATGAACCATACGCAAGGTACTACACAAAAAAAGACAACATCTGTTTTTGTAAGGACATTCCCGGATTATTTGGTGGCCAGGAGAGTGGCGTCTTTTCATCGACAGCAACAAGCAGAGCCTTAAAGCAATTTTACTGCACAACGGCAACGAGAAACCTTCGATTCCAATTGCTCATGCCGTTGACACCAAGGAAACATACGAAGTCATGGACAATCTACTAAAGTGCCTTAACTATGAGAGGCACGATTGGAAAGTTTGTGCCGACCTTAAGGTTATCGGTATCCTTTGTGGATTACAAGGTGGATTCACAAAGTACTGTTGTTTTCTCTGCCTTTGGGACAGCCGCGATCGTCAACATCATTACACCAGGAGGAGTTGGACAGAAAGAGTTAACTTCATCCCCGGCAGCGACAACGTGAAATATACACCACTCATAAAAAAGGAAAATGTTTTTCTCCCACCTCTTCACATAAAGCTCGGACTCATAAAAAACTTCGTGAAAGCTATCAACAAAGATGGCGAAGCGTTCGCCTATTTAAAAACCATTTTTCCTCACCTTTCATCGGCAAAGATTAAGGAAGGCGTTTTCGACGGTCCGCAAATTAAAAAGTTGTTGCAAGACCAACAGTTTGAGCACATTTTATCACCAAATGAAGCTGCAGCTTGGAACTCATTTCGGCAAATTGTTTCCGGATTTCTTGGAAACAACAAAAGCTCAAATTACAGAGAGATCGTCGAACAACTACTCCAAAATTATAAAAAATTAGAGCAAATATGTCGCTTAAGATACATTTTCTACACTCGCACTTGGACTTCTTTCCGGACAACCTGGGCGATGTGAGTGACGAGCATGGCGCACATGTAACAAAAATTACTTGGATTGGTATTGCATTCAAATCCTCGCGAACGTTTGCTCATTTTAACTATCGCGTTCGTCGACACTTGTTGAATGAGTAAAATCGATCAATGAAGACCTATTTATACTGTGTATTGTTTAGTATTTTACTGACAGGTACTTATAAATGGGTGTATATTTTTTACGGTGGCTACATACCTGTTTCACCATGTGTGAGTCTTAAATTTTCCGAATAATGACCACCCTTAAATGTGGGTTGCATTTCTGTAAAAAAATCATACAGGTAGCCAACGAAAACCCAAATAATTAAAAAAGTCCCCTTTCCTTTTTTCCTTTTAATTGTTCACGCACATTTATTAGCGTTTATTACTTTGCTTACGCAATCATAAAAATTAAATAACCCTTTGTTTATTCCGTTTTGTTAATTCTGAGAATAAAAAAAAGAAACGAAACGCGTGCATCGATTTTCATGATCTTTGTCTCATTTTGCTCATAGGTTATGTGACTTTACGTAAAAGTAATAAGATTTGAATTTTTTTTTCATTTTGGATTTTTTATGGATTTTTTAAAAAAAAAAATTTAAATCTTTAGGCAAAAAATAAGTTTTTTCCTTTATATATTCATTTTTAACTTGGAAACTGTTGCTTGTATAGGAAAACAATATATGAACAGATTAAGGGAATTGTAATTTTAAATTTAAATTTTTTAAAATTTAATTCAATTAAATCGGGCTAGTGGTTCCCGAGTTATGCCGGACGAAACAAATTAACCAAAAAAAATTTTTTATTGCGTTTTTCGAGCTCATGTCAAGGTTATCTACACAGAAAAAATTATCGCATCCCGAGTACATTTTGACTGTTGACTAGTGTTGTCGTACGATGTTATGGAACGAAAATCATCGCTTCCACATAATGCTGACTTACCTTCTGTTTCTTAAATCTTCCATGCGTGGATATATATTATCCTGCAATTACCAAACAACCCTCGTTCATATTACTACTCGATATTGACAATTTTGTCTTTGAATGTTCCGTATTTCCCCACTCGTATAAGCTTATGGCGGGCGGCACCGCTTTCCTTGAGTACTTTAAATATACGCACTCTTTTGTATTCCCCTCGCACATCGGGACGCTTAAACGTACGAACAGTTAAACGGAAATTACAAATGATTTTACACCGTCTGTTCTATTGTATGCACACGCCAGTAAGTCCTTGGAATGCATTTGTTTCATTCGCAACTTCCGGTGCTGTCGTTTCGCCTGGAATCGATAGTGAAGAAATGTCGCTGACATGCACACTTGGCGTGTGTGTGTTTGAGAAGATTTCCCATATTGAATGGTGATGGAAATTGTAGTTGCTGACATGACATCATCACTTCTAATGAAAGTACTGCAGATATTAGTTACATCTTAGATTTCGTGTTTTTACCCAATATGAGAGTGCTTGAAATGTTGTACGAGTTTTTTACAAAGATCGTAAAGGTCGAGTGGGGATATACATTTTTGGTAGTTCTTATTCTTTAGTTAGTCCTTTCGAGATTCTATTTCTAGTGGTTTTCTCCCAGAGCCCCTCTTGTCCGATTTTCAATGTTATCAATGTTATATCTCAAAATATTCCTTGGGTCCTAATTTCAGTTTTCAGCAGAACTCAAAAATGTTTTCTTGATCAAGGGATATTGAATTTTGGCCGAAGAAATTTGATTGTGGACGCCCACATATCACAAATTATATTCAAACACTATCAATTTTGAGTTTGAATTTATGAAATGCCATTATTTTATTTCAATTTATTTTTCAACACTTTTCAAAAGATTCCTTTATTTTCCCAGAACTGGGGTACATGTTCGGGGAAACTACAATCTGTAGTCCTTGTCGTCCTTAATAATGTAAGATGGCCACAAAACTTCCACTTCCATGGATAATCATCTTCATCATCAAATTGCCTGTATCTATAAGTCATATTTATCCTTTCTCCAATTCAATTCAGTTTCCAGCTTCCTTCATCCAGTATTCTTTCATTTCCACCGAATTATTATTTTTTGTCATAAAACTAATATTTTCTTATTTTATGCATTGTGCATACGTTTCATACTCACTCACTCACCCATCCATCCGTATTTGCGATCATAGCATTTCCAATATTTCCGAATTTTTGTTCATTTTGCCATTTTATGTACCATTGAAGTGGGTTGATTGAATGATGATGATGGCGATGATGGCTTCCATTGCCATTCTCTGATTGACTTGTCAATTGACGACTTTTTTTCGCCCGAAATGGTTAAAGTGGCGCTTTTGCTTGGGTAGTTTCTTTTGCTTCTCCACTCCTCCTTTAGTGAATTTGGCTGAATGAGCGTTAAACGATTTGTGTTGTGCAATTGACAGGTTGATAACATCTAAAGAAGAAATTCTAACATGAAATAGACCAATCACACAGCAATTTCATGGAATATGAAGCCTAATGTGTGATCCATAGTTGTTTGTATTTTTTAGACAAAGTCAAAATAATTGATTTTTTTGAGACAATTATTGTATAGAATTTCTCGGAGTTTTGTTGGGGGATTCACCGAATCAAGCTGGAATACAAGTGTATATTAAGAAGTAATAATTTTCCTCAAGTCTGATTTTCCCATTACCAATTTCTTCATTCCATGGTACAGCCTAAATGTCTGTACCATTTTGATAGAAAAAGTTATAATATTGAAGATCCAATATGTTTCAGAGTTAAATATACACATTATTATGAATTAATATATAACGGCAATTAATATTAAATTAAATTAACATTAAATAAATTAACACTTCGTAATTTTACTTATATTATGTAGTATTAATAATTAATAAATAATAAAATATTTGAAGAGTATTAATAAAGCAATAAATGTGTATTTTTTAAGTAAAAATTTTTAAATATTTTTTCCTGGGTCATTTATACATTTATACATTGCTGTTCTAATCGAATGCGTGATTTTACAATTTGATATAAAAAAATATTTGTAATGTATTGATAGTCGTATGATGTCCTCAACCGAAAATCGTCACCAAAGAGTAACATGTTGTACATAAATTTGTCACTAGTGGATTGTCTGAATCTTAAATCTGACAATTTTGACGATTATCGTAGCCATATGATGAAAGTAAGCCTCAGTTTCAAATATTTCTCAGTAATGAAAGATAATTTTTCTTTCGTGTTCTGTAAAAATATTTTTTGCCGAAAGTCTATGTCTAACATTTTCAGATGTATTTTGGCTTTCTAAATTCGAAAATGATTTAAAAAAATTGTTGTGTTTTTTTACTAAAATTCCAATTTTCACCGAAGCTACATTTAAGATGTTTATGTTCGATTAAAGGTAATTAAGATGGCTACGAATGTTGGGAATTGCACTAAACATAGGTGCACGAACTGCCTCCAAAAATTGAGGAAAATTTTTTTTCTTGAAAAAAAAGCCTTTATTTGATGGCACGAAAGAAATTATAAAAAATAGAAAATAAAGCCAGGACAATATGAGTGTTGGCACGGCAGAAGTATTGCTGCATATACACATACCTACGTATGCAACTCAATGAGATGCTTGTAACGTGGTATGTGTGCTTTATTATTTGGTGCGATTTTTTAAGCGGATATTCGGCAAGTGAGCTGTGCTTCTCATTCGTTTGTGAGAATTATTATTATTATTATTAGTCGCTGCGAAGCCACCTGAGGAAACCTTTCACAGTGTGGAAATCATGATAGTGGTAGTGTGCCGCCAAGTAACAAATGTCAATATGCCATTTGTAAATAAATTTGCATTCTATAAAATATAGATGGAAAATGGTCTTGAGCCAGGAGAATATCCCAGCTCAAATTTTCACAATTATCAAACCTATAATCATGAAAATAAGCCTAATTGTACACTCCACCTCCAGGATACTAACTTTGTCATTCCGTTTGTAACACCTTGAAATATCGACCTACGACCCTATAAAGTATATATATTCTTGATCGTCATAAAATTCTAAGACGATCTAGCCATGTCCGTCCATCCGCCTTTTGAAAGCACGCTAGCATCTAAACGAAAGGAGCTAGAACGTCCAAATTCCCCATAAATGCGTCTTATAGTCGTAGATCGGATAGGATTGAAACTGGACGAAATCGGCCCAAAGGGAAAAAATTTTCCCTCACAAGGACTAAAAATACCATAATAATATTTTAGAGCCTATTTTTCAATATGTCTGCTTGTACTTACTTGATATTGGGTATGCGCATTCCCCCTGTAACAAAAACGTGCACCATAAAGTAATTCTTATTCGTAGGGGGTGAAATGGGACCAAAATGGATAAAAATGGTACCTTTTATACGGCAACAGCTAGAAACACGAAATTTGATGCGTACATTCCTCTAATTGAGTAGATGCACAAAACAAAAATTATTTTTCCAAATTCTTACTATTAAGGGATAAAATGGGAATATATGGATAAAAATGTTACAAACCAAACGGTAGCACCTAGAATAATGAAATTCGGTGTATACATTCCTCTGATTGCGTAGACACATAAAATAAACGGAATTTTCAAAATTCGTACTTTTTGGGATTAAAATGGAAAAAAGGGATAAAAATAGTACCATCCAAATGACCGCAGCTAGAGTCATGAAATTCGGAATATACAGTCCTCTGACTGCGTAGACACGAAAAATAAAAGGTTTCTTCCAAATTCGTACTTTTAATGGATATAATGGGTACAGAGGGATAAAAATACATACATATGTGTGTACATCGCTCTTATTGCGTAGACACGTAAAATAAAGAGAATTTAGAATGTCGTACTCTTAAGGGAGTAAACTAGGAAAAAGGGGATAAAAATGGTACCAACCAAATGGCCGCAGCTGGAATCATAGAATTCAGTGTATACATTCCTCTGACAAATTCGAACTTTTTACTTTTACGACAAAAATTTGTTCAATCATGAAGTTATATTATTTTGCACATGTGGATTTTCAAAATGTATACTTTTGGAATTAAAATAGAATGGAAATACACCCAACTGTAGCACCAATATTTATGGTATTTAAGTTTTTTTTTAAATATATATAATAATATTTACTTTTTGAATTGACTTGTAAGCGTTGGTTGAAATAATAAAAATATTATATTTATTTATAAAATTATTTTTCGTCCCGGCCGAACTTAACGCAGTTTTTACTTGTTTTAAGATGATTTTGTTCGACGAACATTCATTAGTTTTAAAATATTTCACGCTAAAAATCTGTATTATTATTTTACAAACATGGAGTCAGTGACGTCATCATTAGGCATGATTCGATAGGTATTGATTACTTCTATTTATTTTTGATAACATCTCTTACAAAATGTTTCCAAGAAATATGAGTTTTTAGTTGTCACCTTAAAAAAAAGAACACAAAAAATCAATTTATTAATTCAGCGAATTCTATAATTCAGAGGAATTTTCGGACAAAAATACATCATTTAAAATTTAGCTGGAAAAACATAATTTTAGTTGTGCTTTCAGGATTGTCTACAAAAATTATCCTATTAAAATTCCACAACATAGTTCTGAAAATAAGCATTTTCTCAGACATTAACTTGAGACATTTTTTCACTTTGTATAATGCTCCCTTCGATCAAAAAAAACTTTGACGCACTGCAAAGAGAAACACACAAAACAAACAGCTGGACTATATGTTTATTCCGCAAAAATGGTCTACTCAAAATGCCTTTTCAGAATTATAGCGTCGCTATTCTGTTCCACTCAAAAAGCCTTAATTTGTTGGACAATGTTATTTTTATACCCTCACTCTACAGACTAGGGGGGTATATGTCAATTGGGACAGACAAAAAGTGTAATGCAGAGTGAATTAAGACCCTAATTATATTTGATTTTAAGATGTTTGAGCCATGGCCGTCCGTCCGTCCGTCTGTCTGGCTGGTGTACACGATAACTATCTAAGGAAGTCAAGGAATCAACTCAAACTTTGCACATGTTTGCAAAATTTACAAACGAATTTGCTACGCCCCTTCTGGTACCTCCCATACAAAAGGACCAAATTCCTATGTTAAATTAAAATCCAACTTCCACATGGATAATCGGAATCAGCTATATTTTGGTATTTGATAATGTTTTTATAAACACTTTAAGGTTACTTAATATTATCGGTTTTGCCACGCCACTTCCAGTACCTGCCACACAAATCACTCAAAACTACTTGAACTTATAAATGTTATAACTTCTATACTGATGGTCGGAATACTGTTAAATTTGATATTTAGCAATGCTTTTATATTCGTGTGGAATATGGGCGATATTGCCATACCCCTTCTGGTACCTCCTACACAAAGTGGCATAAACTTCGGTTACAATAAAACCGACATAACATCCATACGGTTTATCAAAATCATTTGCAATTTGATACTTAAAAATTGTTTTTATAATGACTTTAAACCTAAAAATATTTACGATTTAGCCACGCCCCTTCTTGTCTGTATCCTAGATAATATTAAAACCTTCATAGCTTCTATACTCGTAAATGGGATCCATTATGAATTGATATTTGATCATGTTTTTATAATTGTTTTATAAATGTGGAACACAAATTATCCTGTCCTACGTTAAATTTAATTCCTTATAACTTCCGTATATATGTTCTCTGAGAGTGAGGGTATGTATGAGTCGGTTTAGCCGACTGACGTTTTCATACTTGTTGTGAAATCTATGTTTAATCTATTTTATTTGCTTTATAAAGAGTGATTTTTTTGAGGTTAGGATTTTCATGCATTAGTATTTGACAGATCACGTGGGATTTCAGACATGGTGTCAAAGAGAAAGATGCTCAGTATGCTTTGACATTTCATCATGAATCGTCTTACAAACGAACAACGCTTGCAAATTATTGAATTTTATTATCAAAATGCGTGCTCTGTTAAGAAAGTTCATTGCGCGCTTCCATTTTATGGTCAGTTTAATCGACCCACTGAAGCGGCTATTCGGGCTATTGTGACTAAATTTCGCACCAAATTTACATTGTTGGACATTAAACCACCAACACGCTTACGTAGAGTGCGAACTGAAGAAAATATCGCAGCTGTATCGGCCAGTGTTAATGATGACCACCAATTTTCGATTCGTCGCCGTTCGCACCAATTGGGTCTCTGTTACTCAAAAACGTGGAAATGCCAAAATTGGACTAAGCGGATGGACCACCTAAGACGCAGCCGCGGTCAACATTTAAATGAAATTATCTTCAAAAAGTAAATGTCATGGACCAATCTAACGTTTCAAATAAAGAACCGATGAGATTTTGCAAATTTTATGCGTTTTTTTTTTTTTAAAGTTATCAAGCTCTTAAAAAATCACCCTTTATTAATATGTCGTCACTTTCGCCTAACCGATGTGCGATATGATTATAATAGTTTGCTATTGTAAAGAATATTTTTAATTATTAACTTTTTTTACTTTTCTTTCAACAATCAGTTCGAATTTCGTATTAGTGTGTAACATATAATATAAGGAATTTTCCTTTTAAAATTATTGTATTTAGTGTAGTAAGACATGCTAAGAAATGAATCGTATTGACCTTATTAACTGATTTTCTATTTTCTCATTTATTTTCAGGTGAGTGATCTAAATTTGTTACAGTATGGGTATGTATACTATTGTCATATGATAGTCTAAAAATGTTAATTGTGCTGTACGCGAGCATTTGCGTCTCAACTACTCTTTAGTTGTCTACAAATCAGAGAATTGCAAGACCTTTGGAAGTTCGGTTCAAACCTTAGCAAGAAGTAATAGAATGTACATTTGTTGATAGTACGGAATGCACTACTTGATACATCGTCGAACTTAACACCCCATCAGCCCAGCCCGTCTTACTTGTATCTGTTACATTTCATACTTATGAAGTATGAAATGAAAATATCCGTAAATGCACTTTGCGCATAAATCTGCCCGAGTAGTCCAAGAGTGCATTCGTACGAGCATACACATGTCTGCAGATTAATATTTTTTCTTTCCTAGCAAACGGCATTATCGCCAAGGCATTTTCACATTTACAATGGATTTTACACTTTTCTTTCTCTCGATCTCTGTGTGTGTCCTTCCACTTTGTACACATACACGTGCAAGTCAATACACATAAGAACCCGCACTTACACACACATACTATACATGTATGTATATACAATACATTTAAATAAAAAGAAAAGCCTTCACTCATATGTATGTGTGTATGTATATACTTATATTCATACTTCCATGTAAACGCATTAGCTTTGCCACAGGACGAACGTTCGCAAACACACATACATACATTCATCGCATATAAAAAATAAAAGTTAATGCAACCTTTGTTACAGATGCGACACTCGTATATTTTGCCACACATGAGTACTGCACACGAGAGAAACAAAGTTGTATTGTACATACAACGAAAAAAGTGATATATTTTATTTTGTGTTCCTATAGCTCGCTATACGAGGGTAGTATGAAATGAAGGGGAGTTCGTACAAAACAATAGCTTGTAGCTCATGCTAAGAAATCAACATGTAGCATTTTTGCACTAATATTCCTTCTTATATAGTGCAATTCCAAGATTTCGATCCAGTGATGATGAATGATGAATTTCAGCTTCTCGGTTTAAATGAGATCTTGGGAAACATAAATGTAACAAGAAAATTTATGATGTGGCCTGATAGCCCCAAATCCTACAGAAATATCAGATGAATTAATTTGCTAGACAGGGAATCGGTGGAGATATATGTTCAACTCTGTAGTTTTTGGGTATATTTTGATGGAATTACCTTACATTCTCACCCCACAGGGTATATTTGACGAATTCCATGTTAATTCTACTCTAAGGTCGTATGATTTTGATGAAGATATAGAAGCGTATATTCACATCGATTTTAGGCAACTCCTGTACATTTTGAAGCGCGTTATGTATTTTTGAACGAATGTAGGTATTTATTTGATGTACTCCGCTAAGATAAACACACACAAACTACGTGTGTTTAGGTATTTATTGAACATTCGCTTTTTAAATAAACTTCGTTTTTTATCCTCTACATCAAATATTTAATGGAAATGATTTATACTACCAAGTTTAAAAAAAATATAAACAACTATTCGGACGATATATTTGTTTAAGTTCACAGAAATTGATTACACTGTCCGACAGTCCATATTACACTTGAACCAAATGATATACATCTAAAAATGTAAGTGAAATAGAGTTAATTGGAGTTTTTAGTTTTTCATTTCCTCATTCTAGGATTACAAATTTCCAAAGCATACAATTTTTCAAAAATTATTTTTAATACTTATTCGCTCCCTATGACACCGGTATAAATGCCAAATCAAAGAAGAGAATATGTTGTAAAAATACTTTAAATGTCAAGCGTCTATCTGTATAAGTTTAGTGTTATAAGTCATTTAAAATATTGACTCATAAAGAGCAAGATATGAATAAACTAGAAAACTAAGGGGTAAACTTGAAATAGGCGTTAATGCTGACCTAATACAGACAGAAACATAATATTTAAAGTCTTTTTAATAGATATTCTCTTCTTTAATTTTACACTAATACCGTTAACATAGGGCGCGAACAAATATATAAAATAATTATTTCAAAAATTTTATCCTTTGGAACTTTGTAGTCCTGGATGTCCAGGATGAGGAAATGAACAACTAAAAACGCCAAGGAACTCCACTTCGCCTATAGTTTCATATGTATATCATCCAGTTCAAGTGTAACGATTTTTTTTTAATTGCCGTAGGGTGTTATCAAATCTAATAGGCAAAATCATTAGTTAGGAATCAGATATATTTTGATATTTGACAATTAATTTTTAGTCATTTTAAGTGGACCTTCTAATGCCTACCTCACAAATCGAAGTGGCCGATATGCTTGTAAAATAAATTGTTTTTACAGTTTCGTTCGTGAGAAAACATTGTTCAAAAAACAAAAATAACAAAATGTTTTTTTTTTTAATTTTGCTGTGTCTACAAATAGATTCTAACTTAATTATTTCTCTATAGGAATTTTTTAAATATTATTTTTTTCTTAATTTTTATGGGGTGTATCGCGCAAGTGAAATCAATTTGAGTAACTGTTGATAAATCACTGTCCTTTAATAAATAAATTTTTTCTTTCTGATTTTATTTAACGTTGGCATTTATTAAAAAAAAGCAAATTCCATGTGCACCGGAACAGAATCTTTGTTCTCCGATTTAAATGAAAGTTTGCATCTGCGATTTAAATGAAATCTGCATTTTCCGATTTTTACAAAATATGTAATTGTAGACACTAGGTTGGATCGGAAAAATTTGTTTTTCACATAAGGAGTTTTAAATAAAATTTAACTTTTTAATATTTTTTGTCGATATATTGCTTCTAGATAATCTTAAAAACTTTTTTTTTATTTATTAAACAGCTTTTGGAGTCAGTAAGATACTAAAGAGTGATTTTTTTGAGGTTAGGATTTTCATGCATTAGTATTTGACAGATCACGTGGGATTTCAGACATGGTGTCAAAGAGAAAGATGCTCAGTATGCTTTGACATTTCATCATGAATCGTCTTACAAACGAACAACGCTTGCAAATTATTGAATTTTATTATCAAAATGCGTGCTCTGTTAAGAAAGTTCATTGCGCGCTTCCATTTTATGGTCAGTTTAATCGACCCACTGAAGCGGCTATTCGGGCTATTGTGACTAAATTTCGCACCAAATTTACATTGTTGGACATTAAACCACCAACACGCTTACGTAGAGTGCGAACTGAAGAAAATATCGCAGCTGTATCGGCCAGTGTTAATGATGACCACCAATTTTCGATTCGTCGCCGTTCGCACCAATTGGGTCTCTGTTACTCAAAAACGTGGAAATGCCAAAATTGGACTAAGCGGATGGACCACCTAAGACGCAGCCGCGGTCAACATTTAAATGAAATTATCTTCAAAAAGTAAATGTCATGGACCAATCTAACGTTTCAAATAAAGAACCGATGAGATTTTGCAAATTTTATGCGTTTTTTTTTAAAAAAAAGTTATCAAGCTCTTAAAAAATCACCCTTTATAAGTTTTATGATGGAGTTACTGGTAGTTATTCTGCAACAATTATAAACGAGATTGCTATAGAAATTAAAAATTTATATAGTAATTCCATGTGAAACGATCCCACAAATTTTAATGAAATTTTCAAAATATATTTTTTTCTATGGAGATTATGCTATATATAATTGTGACACTATGATGGATCTCAAATTAAACTTTTCTGTCATAAGTTAATTTTAAATTTTTATTTTTTTTGCAGTGTGATATACAAATATAATGTTGAACAGATTTCCATCAAGGTTATGACACTATTGGTCTCCCCTAGGCGTAGTCTAGAGGAGGCAATTTATTAAAATACGGAACAAATTATTTTTTTCGATGTTTTATTCCAGCAAGTGTTGCTGCTTCGTACGTCGTACACAAAAACACTACTTTGACAGTAGTAAAAAACAATAGAGCCATCTGCATGTGGATGTATGTCATACGTGCGTCAGGTCATGTCGATCATATGGTCGATCGTTCTCATGCCAGCATCAGCTGATGTCTATCATATGGTCGACCGTTAACATGTCGGCCTCCTTGAACTAGTGCGAAATGATGATGACTCCGCTTACACTGTAATTGTTCATATTTTGTTGTTGCTTGTATTTGAACTACTGTGTGGTTGTGTACATTGTTTTGGTAGTTCCAAGTATATGGTAGGTGCTGTCGTGACTGACAATTTGGGCTATTTCTTTCCATAAAGCGGAAGAATAACTAGTGGAGTTGTGTTGTGAGAAGCAACGTATATTTGCTTTAATCGACAGTCACTGGCTCGTAAAGCTTGCTTCACGTAGTGACAAACAATGGTATGATGACGGGTAATTTACTTGGCTCGTAGAACCATGCCACCAGGGCTGTGGAGTAGGAGTCGGCGGCGAAGTCTGAATCGACCATTTTTTTTTCGACTCCGAATCCGGCTAAATGATTTTTTTTCGTTATTAGAAATTATAATATATTTTCTGGCTGAATAAATTGAATAAATAAAGGCTTCAAATCTTAAAATATTAGCCTGAGACATGTTCTGTGAACACAATTTCTTACTTTTTTATTTGTTTTATAAAATAAAATGGGATTTCTTTAAAAAATATACATTATTGACAAAAATACGCCACTAAATATTATTGATTGAACATCCGGAGTCGACTCCGGAGTAGGAGTCTGAGTCGAAACATTTTAAAATGCTGGAGTCGGAGCCGAAACATTTTAAAATGCTGGAGTCGTAGCCGGAGTCGAGCAATTTTGCCTCGACTCTACAGCCCTGCATGCCACATAGTGACATTTTATTTAATAAATTTGGATTGAGATACTCCAAGCTTGGCTACGAAGGACCATGAACAGATTTCCATCAGGAAAACACGGAACAAATAAAGTTTTTTCAATGTTTTTTCCAGCAAGTGTTGCTGCTTCGTACGTCGTACGCAAAAAACAGTCGTAAAGACAATAGCGCCATCTGCATGTGGATGTATGTCATACGTGCGTCAGGTGATGTCGATCATATGGTCGATCGTCAACAATGTTTTGTTTAATTTCCAGCAAATTGCATCTAATTTTTCAGAAATTTGCCAAATATTAAAATAATTTATTTAATTAATTAATTAATTTTTTTTTTTATAAAAAATACATCTTCGACTTTTGTAAAATAATTTTTTAATAGCTCATATTGCCAGTAAGACGCTCCAAAAGTTTCATATTAATTTTAAATTAAAACTGTTTAATAGAAATAATTAAACAAAAATTGTTTTAAACTGGTTTTAAAAAAGTTGTGGACGTTCCCGAACAAAACTTTGGATTTTTTGTTGCATGGTTTCATTCTTCATTCTTAAAATTATTAAATACAACATACAGATTTTCCATTAGTTTCTGGTGTACCTGATATTGCAGATTATCTAATGTAGAGTCTTCGTATTTTTTATTTAGTATTTTTTTGAGGTTTTGACAGACACCTTAAGGTCCCTGAATGAACTATACAACACATAGAGTACAGTAGCTTAACGAAAATCCCTGTGGCTACATATATGTAAACCAAAATTAAGTACATTTCAAAAGCTAGCTGGAATACGAATCACGTTTTGAATCATCTTCAGATTTTTTTCTCCATCCAACCTTACTAAATTTCCCATTCTTATTACACCCTCCTCTTATGCATATTTTAATGGTTTCTTATTTGTTCTTATGTGATACTCTTCTTTATAACATTTCTTTTTTACATCCTTGCAACAATCCATAAGTCCTTGATACAGCAAAAACAAAATAAGAAAGAAATTCGAGAAATAAAAACACAAAATCCCCTTCGTGTACGTTTTATACACCTTTGCATTAGGATATGTCACTCCGCCCTTCAGTCAGTCATTCTTCCTACACTTTCCGAAGGATATTTCTTACTTGGTGTTTGTTACAAAAAGGAAGCATAAATTTCACATTTCCATCTTTTGAAATCTTTTCCCCTGAGTAATTATGTTTCTTCCTTTTTTTGTGATTTTTAACCACTTCCGTTTCAGACACTTACATACACACACACTCCCATATAGAAACGTGTTGGGGAAACATAAGTGTGTATAGTTATGATGATGATGATGATGTCCGTCCTTCCGCAAGTCCGTCCATCCTAAGTACTTAACTTTGTTAAAATCATCACCAAAGAAGAAAACAACAAAATCACATTGAAACATCAGTAAAACATTAACACTCCTTTATTTTGTGCACACGCACACATCTCCAGGATGTGACATTTCTTTGGCATTGGGTGTGTTAATGAACGGAATCTTGGCTGTGACTAGCATGTCCCGGACAGTACGCCAGTGCGAGTACGTATGTGCGGTGTATTTTACTGCTTTATAGTTATACAACTCCGGAGATTGGTGTTACAGCCAGCGCGCAACAATGTAATGTTGCGTCCTTAATAAGCAGGCAGCAACACTTCATGTTGGGATTTGGTTTATGGATTTTTATAATACCATTGTTAACGCATATTTTATTGTTTTGTCCACAGGCGAGTGGTTGTCGGTAGTGGCGATGGCGGAGGTTTTATTGTTCTGAGAATATGGTTAATTTCGTACGTGTTAGGGTCGGACTGAAATCAAGAAAAAACATTAGGTTTAATACAAACGAAACCGAGTTAATAACAACTTAGGCATATGAGAGCAGCAACTGAGTAGCAAGTATCCGATTATTCGAATTTTAAAAAATTGAGGTCCAACAAAAATAACTGAAATTCATCAAAACAGATAAAAATGATGATAGAGTTACTAGATTTACAGATTTAAAAATTTTCACATAAAATAGCCGATTTCCCAAAGTATGGAAATGTGTTCCAAAATTTGGATTTTTACTTTATTTAACTTTTTCTGTTGGATTTCAAATTTGTAAAATTTTGAGAGATGTGAACTGGAACTGGACCATAATTTATATTTTTGCAAAAATTTTGTATTAGCGGAAACTTGAGTAAGTCAGTATATACCCGATGGATTTTTTAAAACAATCCATACCAAACGGCTTTTTTAAATAAAATAATAATAAAAGTACGCTTACCTTAGGAAATAGTATCTAAATACAAAAAAAAAATAAAAATGTTCAAAAAATATAAAAATGTATTTGCTGCAGAAATATACACAGATTTCTCAAATTTTATTAAATGATGTATTTATCGTATGAAAGGTCTACGTTTCTCCCGCAAGAAACTGAAAATCTATTGATAATCAACCATGTCACAGCTTTTAAATGCGAAAAGGTCACCCAAACAGGTTTTTTACCCATTAGTAAAGATTTTGTGGGTGTCTGAGATATTTCAGAAACAGATTCTTATTTTACTCGGCAATACCTATAAGAAACATGGTATCTCTTCACTTTCCACTTCGTTCTTTTTTGAGTCCTTGTGATATTTGACCAAAGTCGTGCTACCTTCTTTCGAATGAAATCGAATCGAAACCCAGAACAGGGGGTATGTTAAAAAATAAAAAAAAGTTTTCGAAAGATATTGCGTTCTCATGTTCCAATTGAACTGCCCTCGTATATACATTAGGCTGGGTCGGGGTCCATACAAATAAAAAATTATTTCCAGCCTCCCCACGAAAATAAAGTTTGGATTGTTTAATGATGATTTTTTGTAAAATATTTCGTTCCTAGATCAAGCCCAGCCATTAAAGAGCTAAACGCTCATGAAAACAAACAAAATCATGGTTTTTCCTGTAATTGTTTTGTGTTGCATTTTTGTATATTTTTTCGGAAATACTAAACCCTTGTATGCACTTATTGGAACTTTATTGAACCTTTGTAGTATTTTTGTGTTTTTTCATAGTAACAACTGAAAACTTTTTTCTATTTGGTGGAAGTATTTTTTGATGACGTATTTTTAAGTATTTTTAATGATGAGCATCGGAAGGAAATTGACGCAGCAGGGCTCATTTTTGTAAAAAGAGTTTGAAAAGTTTGACTCTGAAAATCCAATTCCTCTACTAAATTATTTCACAAAATTGAGTCAGTGACGTCATTTTTCGTCCGATATTCATCATTTGGACAAAAATGCAATATAAAAAATCACATGGGAAAAAACTTGATTTTTACTTGTTTTCAGCTCAGAGTTTAGTTCACAAAAGGCTAGACCCAGCGACGAAATATTTTGCACATCATCTTAATGTTTGGGGAGGTGACCGTGTCGATTTATTTTTGTGACCAATCTTAATGTATACCCAGATTGCAGATTTGATTGTTTAATGTAAATATTTCTTTGCTGGGTCAAGCCGTCTAAAGATGAAAAACATCTAAAAATAATTCTTTTCCCGTACTTGCTTTATATTGTCGTCCATTTTTTCAGAATTGCTAGACCTTCAACCTTTAACTATCAATTTCTATTCTTGTCTTAGAATAACTCCAAGAAAATAGAATAACTCAACAGAAAAAGAAAATTTCGTCCAAGCCAAAAAAATGAAAATAAAAATGTTTTTAAGGATAATTTCATTTTTTTTAATTTACTAAAATTAAAATTCTCGTCGTATGTCCCTTTAATATTGGTACTCTTTCACCTAGAAACAGTAGTCTAGGAACAGCCTCCAAAAATTTGAAGAACAATATTTTTTTTTTTGAATAAAAAACATAAAAAATTCGGAAAAAGGTCTTTGTTGAAATAAAGCGAATAATGGGAATACAAATTATATAAAAGAGTATATTTTTAGTTTGTAATGGTTGGCATCTTGGCTGGGTCTTGTTTTCTTCGTTGTTTTTCTATTATTAACTAATATTCTGTTATCTAATTTGTAAAGTGATTTTGTGCGCTATTTAAAAATAAAAATAAAAATTTAAGATTTTTTTTAGTTTTTTCGTTTGCATTTTTTTGGTCTGTAATCAATATTTGATTTGAACTGGGATATTGTCCTGGCTCAAGACCAAATTCGGCAAGTGAGTTGTGCCTCTCGTTCAATTCTTCTTCTTTATTCAAAGATTTTTTATAGTGTTTTTTGTGTTAGAATGTTAGCTATTAAAAAAAGCAAACAATAAACTTTTTTCCAACTTTTGTTATGTTTTTATGATTGTGTATCATATTGTACTTGCGGCTACAAATACTGGAAAAACTATGGCGCTTACGATATAATTTTTTTTCATTAAACATCGAAATTTTTGTAAAAACACACTTTATTATAAAAGATTTATTAAAACAACATAATAAAATAGATAACACTAATATTATAAAGGGAAAATGAAAAGTAAAGTAATTCAAATCGTTAATTACAAAATATTTTAGACACATTTGAATTCCCATGATTAATAGTTAAATTTCATGTAAAAGCTTTTAGGTAATTTCGATATTGAAATTTTCTTTGTACGAATAATTAAATTAATATTCATTTCATCCACCCTACTATCTGCAAAATATCCATATTCAAATTGTGCGCAAAATCCCAGTTCTTCAAAATATGTCGATCTCAAACAATTAAATTTTATTTTAATATTTGGCGATAGAAATGCTGTAGAAAATGAATTCCAGTCCTTAAAATCTAAATGATTTAGTAAAGTACTTTCGTAACACTTCGGTATTGTGCGGGAATTTGTAATTATGGTCGGCCACTCACAAGGGGCCCAAATTATTCTTCCTTTACAAAATGATTAAGTTGTAGTGTGTATAGAATAAACTGACATTATTGTATGACCGGGAATGTTAAATGTTATGTTATGTTAACATTCTTAAAGAAAACTGAAGTTTTTATACCCTCCACCTTCAGGATGGGGATATACTAACTTTGTCATTCCGTTTGTAACACCTTGAAATATCGACCTAAGACCCTACAAAGTATATATATTCTTGATCGTCATAAAATTCTAAGACGATGTGGCCATGTCCGTCCATCTGCCCGTCTGTTGAAAGCACCCTATCTAAACGAAAGGAGCTAGGACGTTCAAATTTTCCATAAATGTGTCTTATAGTCGTAGATCGGTTGGGATTGAAACTGGGCGAAATTTTTTTTTTTTTTTATTTTTATTTGTTTTGGTTTGGCCATATTAAAAATATTATATTTTCCTGTAATATTACTGCACTTCTACGAAAATCGAAAGCCTCTGTGGAATGCAATCCATGGTGGAGGGTATATAAAGTTCGGCCCGGCCGAACTTAACGCCGCTTTTACTTGTTTACTCTTTAACTCTATAGAATTGTGGGAAATGTGCCCATTTTCATCACTATTTTAAGCTAAATATTATGACACTATTTCAATTAAGGAAATGTTAACAATTACCCACAATAATAGGGAAATGATATCAAAACCATATATATAGTATTTGGCTTAATATACGAATATTCCAAGAAGTATATTAAATTATTGTATAAAAGGCACAAAAAGGCTTTGTGTTCTCCAAAAAGACAATAATTTAGAGCTACTTTCAGTTCTTTTGGGTAAATTTGTTTCTTATGGATCGATAAAAAATATATAAATCAAATATCTGGGAACTTCGAACCTCTATCGTATTTTCAACCAACAGATGAACAGTTCATTCTATGGCCGAGGGTATAAAAATACACTTATTATTGCATCAATATATTGATATACCTATCTAAAACATTTATAAATACCTCTTACATTATCTGACAGTTTTTACCTAAATTCATAAACTGTCGCTTACGATAAAATTGCTTTCTTTGAAAATGTGAGCAGCGACTTACGATAAAATCTTAGCCCCATTTTTTATATAAGCGTTAACAATTTTGACATTTTGACAATTTTTATTTATGTATCAGCCCATAAAATTTTAAATTCAACAATAAAAAATATTTTCAGAAAATGTCGCTTACGATAATTCCGCGCTAAGGGCTCGATATGTTTGTAACACCCAAAAGGAAGGGAGATATATCCATTGTTAATTAGACCGATCGGCTTAGAATCACTTTCGTCGATTTAGCAATGTCCGTCTGTCTATCTTTCTGTCTGTCCATCTGTTCTTGTAATCACGATACAGGTCGCAATTGTAGCCAAAACCAAACGAAACTTTGCACAACGAAGTTTTTCGGAACAAGGACGAACGCTATTTAATTTGAAGGAAAATGGTTCATATTTAGATATAGCCCCCATACGAATTTCACTTCCGATTTGACCCTTTTCACTCTAGATACCACATATTTTAACAGATTTTCTTCAAAATTGGCAAAACATCTTATAGTTCAACTAGAAACACCTGTGGTAAAAATGTGTTAGATCGCTCCCATACAAATTTCGTTCCCAATTTGAATTTTTCCGCTCTAGAATCCACATATTTTAGATTTTTATTTAGATTTACATATAGCTCTCATACAAATTTCGTTCCCCCAGAAACAGCGTATTTTCAGAGAATTTCTCTAGAATCCACATATTTTAGATTTTTATTTAGATTTACATATAGCTCTCATACAAATTTCGTTCCCCCAGAAGCAGCGTATTTTCAGAGAATTTCTTAAAATTGAGCATAACACGTTATACTTCAACTGGAAGAACTTATTGTGAAAGTTAGTCACTTCATTCCATGTTTGGATATAGCCCCGATACAAATATTATTCTCGATTTGACAAGTTGGACAAGGTCATATTAGCCTGTGACTAGGAAACATATAAACAGTTTTCCTGTTCTCACTTTTTTACTGAATTGAATTGTATTCCGATAGATCATATAGTCGGCCCCGCCCGACTTTAGCCTTTCCTTACTTGTTTTTTTTTTTGGTTTTTATAAGTAACACCTGAAAACTCATATTTTTTGGAATTATTTTATAAAAGTTGTTATGAAAAATAAATAGAAGGAATCAATATCTTTCGAATGAAGGTAAAACATAAAAACAGCTTGTTTTTATAAAACAAATTCGTTTGAGACTTACTGCAATGTCTTCAGCCGAAAATTAAAATAGATTCATATTCGAGTTCAACTGGGATATTGTCCTGGCTCAATACCATTTATAGAATGCAAATTTATTTACAAATGAAACTGTGATATTTGTTTCTTGGCTTCACTCTAGCTTCATCGTGATTTCTAGCCCAAGACGACTTCTTCTACTGACTTCGTGACTTTTCAACCAAATACCCGGACTCTTTAAGTACAGAAATCACTCACGCGAATAAGAACCACAACTCACTAAATTATTTACTTAACGAGTCCAAAAGAGTCGGAAATGATGTAAATGTAGTTTCAACTTTCATTGGATAGACCCTAATTTAATTTTTAGTTTTTTTTTGTCACACATATTCCCAAATTTTGCAAAAATTACCAAATTGTATTTTTTGTTTATCGTGCTCTAACAAAATACCTAAATTTTTTGTCGAAAAAGATCGATCTTCCAAAAACATGAACGAATTTTAACCTAAATTTTCTATTTAAGCGTGAAGAGTCCTTCTTGAAAGAACTTGTTTGAAGATCTTCCACAAAAATTATCCTCATAAAGATTCACAATATAGTTCTGACAATAAGAATTCTCTCAGACATTAATTTACAAAATTTTTTCCTGAGATTCATATTTTTTTCCACTATGTGATGTTTGTTGTTGGAATTGGTTCAAAGTAGGACTTATTTCATCCAACTGAAAGCCTTTAGCTATTACACTTTCCACATATTCATTTCCATATTCAATGAAAAACGTTTAGATTCCGCGCCCCCTCCATTAAAGCATACAACTTGAGAAATAACGAGTGGCCGTAATATCGGACAGAAGTTGACACCCTTTTGAGAATTAAATAAGAAAAACTGTTCTTTGATGAAAGCTAACCTCTTGTCTATCGATTAAGAGGAGCGTGTTGCATTTGCAAATATTTTTCAACATTATCAAATATTCATGACACTCTTGTTCTCATTCTTGCAATATGTGAACATTAATAATACGTGTGCTTACGACATCATTCAAATGGCACAATCAGTTTTTTCCTGGAAATTAAACTCGCATAAGGACCTCGACATGGCCCCCAGTTATCCTCTTTGCAACGGAAAGTATTGCAATATCGTAGTTTGCCATGCGAACACATCACTACACTCGGAACTTCTCAATCAAAAAGGACTCGTTAAAGTCACATATTGACAGGACTCGAATTCGAGGCAAAAAAAAAGTGAAGTACAAATTGGAAGGTGCAAAATTCTGTTCTAATAGACAGTGAACGTTCGTTCGTTCGTCGTTCGTTGTATTAAGGACATGTGTGCGCTCTTCAGATGCCACTTGTCCTCGAGTAGTATGTGCATGAGTGTGTAGGAGGATGAGGACATATTTGCCTGCGTGTCTGAATGTAAGTGCGAACAAGTGTGTGTTTATTAAAATCTTCAAGGATTTACAGATTCTCACACATACCCACACACCATCATTGAACATGTCTCTCAAGTATGGCAAAAAAAAAATATAAAATATTTATGGCAACAATAAAATTATGAGGAGAACGCAACAGCAGAAGGGGAACAAAAAACGTAGGGAATCGTGATTTATAATAGAAAACATATTTGTGTACATCCCCATACATTATGTCAATAAACACTAGAACTGATGTGATGTGCTCTGATGTGAGTAAGTACACCAGGGAATGGCAAATACAATAAAAGTTGAAGGAAATATTATAGCAAATAATAATATGACAAATAATCATATCGTCGTATGTATGACAAATTCCTTATGGGGGCAATATAGAGAGAACAACGGGCGGGTACAATAAAATAATAAAATATTTGCTCGAATATTTTATTGTCACTTATTTTGTATGCAAGAGTTGTTGGTTGCTTGTCGATTGGTATGAAAGAAAATCAAGATCCGATTTTAATACGAGAGTGGTGTGATTGGGATCGGTGAACAGGAGAAATTTAAAAAAGGAGTAATAAAAGAAGGATTTGAATGAAATTTAAATGTTTTTGAAATATGTATATGGGGTTTTTCGGTGGAGCGCAAATAATCTTTCGATAAAAAAACACCTGAAACTTCGAAATATACTTCGTTCCATCCACATCTATATCCATCCATCTTCCATCGTTCTGATTCTCTCTCTGTAACTTGAAATATTAGATAAACAAGTAAGTAAGCTACACTCGGATAAACCGACTTATATATACCCTCACTCTCAGATAACATACAGTGGCTGATGAATGATACTACATTAAGAAACTAAAATAACTTTTTGTCTAATTCAGGTATATTACTTTTTCTTTGTTCATTTAACAACTGGTACATTTTTATTAAACCTTTTTAACGGTTTTTAAAAATAATAGAATTTAAATGACATGACGATAGTCGGTGGCGTATGTGCAAAGTTATTATTATTCATTACTTCCGGCAGAGTTGCTGTAAGAATTGTCTCAATTGTTGTTCGAATGCAGAGTTACAAGCCGAACCATAATTATCGGCGGCGGCGGCGCTGTTCAAAATGGGTCGGCGGCGGCGGCTTTCGGCTGATTTGTCGGCTCGTTCTGTCAATTGATCACCCCTATTTATTTGACAATTTTGGGAAGGAATAATTTGTATTGGTTTTTAACACCTTTTCTTTTATTCAATATATATATATATATATTATAGTTCAATATTCGTTAATATTAGCCAATGTTCCCATAATTTAATATTATTATCCCATACAATTATTTATTGGAAGTGGGAATCAATTCTCAAAATTTATAATATGGATGAATTTAATAAATATTTTTGCAATTACAGCTTTTCGTGACTAGACATCTTGAATATCATAATCTTTCCAATGAATGATAATACTATACCTACTTTGACACACTAAAGAAGCACAATAGAGAAGCTGTTGTTTAATAAGGCTGTTTTTCTTTAAGCCGGGATAAGAGCTGCGATAACAAAAACTGCTGCGATAACAAAACGTGCGAAAGTTCTGACGAGATGGGGTAGCGTCCATCGAAACTGCGCAGTCAACTTTTAGCTGCAACAATAAAGGTCTCACTTTGCCTTTTTGCTAATTTTGGGTTCTGCTGAAGACTTCAGTACAACCTTTGGTCTTAAACCAAAATAAATGACAACACATACAACATAACAGACCAACAATACATACAAACAACGTTAATAAAAATTTAATTTTTTGCCCAAAATAAAAAATTAATTGTCGGCAACAACAATATAAATATTTGTATAAAAACAAATTTTTAAAAAAATATTTTCTGTTGACTTTTTCGGATTTATGGTCGATAACCATAAATTAGACCTACACTGGATAAGTATCCATGCTAAGTCCAATATTTTTAAACATAAAATATTTTTGTTAAAATTTGTTTTTATACACACATTGGTATTGCTGTTGGTGATAATTTAAAAAAAATATTTTGAGTTAAATTTTAACTTTTTATTTAGTTTTTTCTTATCACAGCTTAGTTATCCAGTCTTAAAGAAAAACAGCCTTATTGTTATTTATAGGAACACATGGCCACACGTACTGGAATTGACTTATATAAATGCGACTTTCAAATCAAAATAAAATCATTCAACTTTCTATAGACGTCATCATATGTGAGATACTAAATTCAAAGAAAGGTCAATATATTTCACAGTAGTAGGTTGTCTATTTTGGTAGTAAGATTTGACTGAGTTAGAACTCCGGTAAATCTCGGCGGCGTGGTTGAAGTCGATATGAGTCGATGAAATCGGCGGCGTGTTGAAGTCGATTTGAGCCGACGAAATCGGCGGCGGCGCGGCTCGTGCAGATCCATGCGGCGGCGGCGGCTTGTCGGCTTAAAATCGGTCGGCTTGTATCTCTGTTCGAATGCATTGCTTTAAATCATCCATTTTGTTTTGATTTGTTTTTTGAACTTCCAGATGAAATAACCCCACAAGAAAAATATAGGTCAGTGAGGTCACGAGACTTTGGGGCCAACTAAATGTCGAGTTTCTAGAAATCTGCTTCTTAGGGAACTTTCGCAGCAATTCTCTCTCATAGCAGGACCTGGCTATGTGACAAAGTCGCATCATCCTGTTGAAACCACATAGTGTTGAAAGGGATTCACTTTCGATGCAGTTCTGCAAAGAAAAAGTACTTTAACAACAGCATTAAGTAGCATGGTAGCAGCATTCATCAGCCACCCTGTATATACAGAAGTTATAAGGAATAAAATTGTATGTAGGGCATGATAAATTGTGTGGAAGGTGCTAGGAGGTTGGTAGCACATGGTCCTAGCTTCCGAATTTATAAAACAGTTGTAAAAACATGATCAAATAACAAGTCATGGTGGATTCCATGCGCCAGTATAGAATTTATGAAGGGTTTAATATTATTAGAATACAGACAATTCCGGCAAAATATCTTTCCCTCCAATTACGACATTCTGAGATCCAAAACATAAAAAATTGATAAATGCAGAATTGACCATTACCTCAATTTATAGTACATATATAATTTTTAATAAAAATTAGAATTATAAAATAATTATAAAATAGCTTCTATAGTGACTTTTATGTGCAAAGTTTGACATAAAGTTGTCAAGGTTTATATAGTCGCCCCCAGTTTAGTCTGGATATACTTGTCTTATTTTTTTCTATTAAAATTCCAAATTTTGTTCACACTTTTTTCTAATAATAAAATAATAATATTTAATTATCACGTAGTGGTTTATGAGTAGCAGGAAAATTCCGTTTTTTTGCAAAATCATTTTTGTTGACACGACAATAAAAAATGTATATTATTTTAATTTGGAATAGCTGGCATCCTAATGAAGACATAGTATATTTGAAGAAATTCTGTGATTAATGTCATATTTTTGATCCTTAAGTTAGAGTACAAAATTAAAGCACAAATAAAATTTGTAATAAAAAATTAAAGTTTGAATCCTTAAAATCCATATTAAAATAATAGGATAACTGCATTAAACCGACTGATTTTGGGTGGAAATGTGAAATTTAAACATACATGTCTATGTATATACCTTACTATGAGTCGGTCCCCATGCAAAAATATATATGATACCCTACACCACTCCATGAAAAGGGGTATTTCTAATTTAAATATAACATGGTGTGGGAAATTTGGAAAATATCCGATGTAAAGTGTGCAATTTAGAGAAATAATAGTGTAAATCGAAGGTACATTTGTATGGGGGTTATATCTAACCCACTTTCATATTAGTTCTTTCCAGTTCCTGGAAAATGTTCCAATATCCAATGTAAAATGTGTATTCTAGAGTAGAAATAGCGTAAATTGGAGGGATATTTATACGGATGCTATATCTCAATATGAACCGATTTCCTCCAAATTCAATACCGATCGTCGTTGGGCTAAGCAAGTGACTTCTGCAAAATTTCATGACAGTCTACAATGGCGACCTGTAGAGTACGAACAAGCTTCAGATGGACAGCAGACAGACGGACAGACAGACAAATGGATTCGGCTGGTTTTTCTAAGCCGATCGGTATACTTAAAGGTGGAGATAGCACGAATATTTCTTGGTGTTACAAACATTTGGTGGGAAACTAACTTATAATACTCTATTTCACGAAGTGGAGTAGGGTATAAAAATAAAACTATAGCGGACTCCACCTACATTTAAAGGATATCCAAAGACAAGTTCAGAGGAATCAATGTTGACCTTGATTGTATCTCAATACACAAGAACCTTTTATCGACCAACACTAAAGTACAAATATTGTTCATATATTCAATTTTTATATTTTTTTTTGTAAAAAATGCCCAAAGACTTAACCCTTACTTTTATAATTTTTAATACTAGTATACTTTCAAAAGAAAAAATCATGGAGTGTTTTTAAATTATGCCGAGTTTTTCATGCGAGTTTTTAAAGAACTTATATAAAATCACTTCAAATTGTTTAGAAATATTCTAGAATATTAATCTAAGAAGCAATTTTCTTTCGTTTGCAGTTACTTATTTCTTAAATACTTCAAATATTTTTCTAAACAACCTCTGCGAAGGCGCCTGAATTTATTTTAAGTTGACTTTTTTCCTTGTATCCAGTAAAATTTTCCTCATTTTAAGTAAAATTACTTGTTTTGAGGGAAAAAACAGCAAAATTGTCTTCAGTTCAAGTAAATATTTATATCAAATAAAAAATTAACTTAGTTTTAGGAAAATTTTGGCAATATTTTACTTAGATTTAGTAACAAATTACTTGGTTTGAGTAAAAATTTACTCATTTTAGGAACATTTTACTTAAATTTAGTTTTGAGGAAATACTTACTGCAAGTTTCTTCAATTTGAGTAAATATTTACTTGGTTTGAGGAAAATTGAACTAGAAGCACATTGAAAGCATTTATGAGGAAATATTGCTTTAGCGCTATACAAAATTCAATTTTCCTAAATTTTAGTTCGTTTTAATTCATTATAGGGTTTACTTTTTTCTAAGTGAATGTTCGTTTACATGAATATCAATTGAAATCATCTCAAATTCGGCCGCATTTGTAGTATTCGGCCGCATTTATAGTATTTTTTCAAATTCCATTAAATTTTTTTATGTATTACTTTTTAACAATTTTACTCAGTTTTTTAAATTCTTTTATTTTTAGGAGATGTATAAATTTTTCCCATTAGAATGATAAATTGTTCAAAATTTGTTATGCTCCAATTAGAAATATTTATGCACTTCTAAACTATCATAGTTCTGCTTCTGAAGAGATGTATGTTATTTAATAAATCGTAGAGCAAGTACTTAAGTACTTCTATAAAATAGTATAAATGTAATTAAAAAATACAAATATAATTTATGCCTACTAAGCAGGCCACATTTGTCATTAAATGAAAACACATAGATCTTCGCATGTTGTCTATTGTAAATTTAGCCCTGGCAAAATGTCAATAGATAACACTTCTATATAAATAGGAATATGCATGTGCCAGAGCACATTTTGCCTCAGAAGGGCAACGACTTTTCTATAATAAATTCAGGCAGGCAGCAAGCATATATGATGATGGATCTTGCAGTCGTTTAACGATGAGCTGACACAGTGTGCAGTGCAGACGCAGTGCGTCTATAAATAAAATACATAGTTTTATAGTTAGTTGTGTTATTTATTCGAAAATGTATGTTTAAATTGTGTGAACATGGGCCGATGAATATTTATCGTCTTCCAGTGATAAATAAAAATTGACAAATATAATGAAATATTTAGGTTCATTTACGTTCGTGAAAAAACATGTGCGGAGATCGTTTGTCGCAAACACAGTTTATTTGTCTCAAACAATCTACTTTTATCATAACAATTGAAACATTTGCCGCAACTGAAAATTTGCATCGTTCTTTTAAGAACGCATATTGTATTTAAATATGATTGTACATTTTAAAGAAGGTTTTGAATAGACATAAATCGTTTGCGACAAACGAATTTCTTTTGTCTAACTTTTCGTTTGTGGGTAATGAGTTTTAGTAGAACATGTAATTGTTTAAGGAAAGAATTGGCGATTACGGAAAATTTTAATGGATTTGTACATCATGAAGAAAATTTGGAATCGCGTGGAAAAAATTGCCCCCCCCCCACAAAATACCCAAATTCCCAAAGTGGGGGAAATATGTCCCAAAATTTGGAATTTATTACTAAAATGGTCGCCATTTAACACTCTCTGACTAAGAAGTGAACATATGGGACTAGAAAATATATTAAACGTTTTCTAATCGGTAGTTTTAGATTGAGAATTAAAAAAAATGTTATTGAAAAATTTGCACTTTTGGAGTGGAATTAGCAGAGTGGCCCGCGTACCAAAATGTTTCAGGGAGAGCTTAAAACAAGTTTGAAATTATATTCCATTATACCTTAAATTTCCTGTCTGGTCATTTAGGACGAGGTGCTTACTTAGTTTATCAATCCGTTTGTAAAATGTTGCCAGATCTCCTCTCTGGCATCACTCACATCACCACACACCGCATACAACCCTCGAAATTCGCACATCGAACATTTTCACGTTCAGGAATTTGACAACAATCGACTACTAACACAGATGGCAATTTTATATGCATCACCAGCGACAGGTATTCAAGTATTCCAGTATGTTTGGCTGTATGAATATTGGCGTTGGCAAGCATATGAAGAGATTTGCGATATTTATTATTATTGAAAAATTGTTGACAATCATTTGCGCTAACTCTGCAACCCCACCCGCCCTTAAATCTCCATCGCAATCTAGAGCACATCATACATAGCAAAAGATCCAAGGCAAGGCAAGTATTGACAACAAGCCGTGTGCCAACATAACTCACAGGTTGCAACAATAGAGTGCGAGAGGGAAAGAGAAAGGGAGAGGTGTGGCAAAAAAAAAAAAAGGATTGTGCCGCATATTTAGTCACAGACTTGCGAAGAATATTCCCTGCTCTTTTATTTCCTTTTTCCCTCGTTTTCTTTATTTTCTGTTCTTTTTTGATAGTTGTCATCAACGGATTTTGTTGTTGTAGTTCAACGCGTTGTTTACAGCAAATTTGTCAACATAACTATGACGCATCCATGATGACATGTCGCATAGCGAACAGAGAACAGTGAGCTTTACATGTGTGCGTGTGTGTGTCGCCGTTGTTTCGGTATTTTACTGGAGCATGGCGTGGCATACTTTAAATGTTTTTTATGTTATCGCTATTTAAGCGGAAACGGAAGCTGAAATTTTCACGTATATTTACATAAAGTCATACTACATGTTGTTAAACACAGGCTGAAATAAACATGCTAACCTAGATGGGGGGTGGTGTGATAAGTTTGGGGAAATTGCTAACACAGTTTATCGGGAGTGATGAGGTACCAAGAGAAAAACACATTTTGCCCGAAGTCTCAAAGGAGATGATATTAATAAGGAATGTTTCTTCCGCAATAAAGTTTAAATCGGGATAGTGTAAGATGTTGGGTAACAATTAGTTCACAATAAGTCACATTCATTGTCACCGACTGTCAATTTTTATTTTCTGTAAAATCGTATATTTTTCTACATCTGGATCCAAAATTCTGCGAATTCGTGAAAAACAGCATTTTTTGTACCAAAAAAAAAATATTTTTATTATTATGTTAGATCGCAGCCGACATATTCTTTAGACACTTTGGTTTTGGTTTTTGTTTAAATTTATTTTCATACATTCGAGAGCCATACACAAGCGATATGGGTATCAAAGAAAGAAAATAATGTTATTTCTAGTTTCATATGAATATAGTATTGTTTAGGTCCAAAAAGTACTGTCGCACGGTGTTATCAGTGTTTTCATTTGACTCCACAATTAAATGATAATTTTCAGTATCGCTCCCAACCAGGATTGTCAGATATCGGAATTTGTGCCCAACCATGGGGATTCGGGGGGACAAACGATATGAAATGGCTTTTTATAAGTATTTCTTAAAATATTTCGACTATTTTTGTGGGGTATTGGAAGTACTTTGAAAAGTATTTAGTATTTGATATCAACCGGAATATTGCTATGATAATATTATATTTGATAGAATGCTAATTTATTTACAAATGTCGTGGCTGCTCACAACCTTTGGTGACGACCACCTTCAGAAGGTTTTGCCGACTTTATGTCTGAGAAGGAATAATAATAAATATACGAAAATGCAAATGGTATCGGCAAAGGAGAGAGAGCAACGAAATTGTAATAAAGTATTTAATTGTATCAATAAAAATATTTTAAATTAAGCAATTGTTTTTAGGTTGGCTGAAGACTATTAACCAGGATCCAAATTCCTATAAATATTCACTATCATCCAAAAAGACAACACCCGACACATCACGATAATATTATATTGTTTTTTTACACGAAATATTTTTTGCTCTTTTTTAGCTATTGTCCTTATTTACAATAATCCTCTCATTGCTGACAAATCAACAAATCATTAATAATTTATTTTTATTTTGGTCGAATTCTTCGAGACAAAAACATTTTCTGTATTTGGGGATCATTGGGTGACAAAAATAGTCTGGCAAATTTTAAATTACGATTTTTATCTTGGTATATTTTAATCGATTGTATCCATCTCTTATAACGTAATGTATAAATAACTATATCATTTCAATTATTCTTCAAAATCATTTCTATCCACTGATTGTAACATATGTGCCAGTTAGTATGATAGTGGTCTAGGTAAAAAAAATCCAAAAAATGAGATATGCCAATACCATTAGAATGAAGGAAGGCATCCCCCTATAAGGCCTTCTAAAATGCCTTCTCTTCGGATCCAAAACACATTCCTGTATGCCTTCTGAAAGTAGGCATTCCAGAAGGCCTTCTTCGCGCATGCAAAAACATTCGGCGAACATTCTCACCTCGTTTCTCTAAGGGGGCCTACCTGAAGTCCTAATCATCAGCATTTAGAAATCCTATACTCATTCTTGACTGCCTTCTTTGAGAAGACATTTATAAATACCTTCTCAATTCCTATTAGATAGATCGAATGGACATTCTTCATTGCTTTCATTTAGAAGGCCTGCTAGCATGCTGGGAAAATGAAGGCAGTACGGTTGGTGTCGATTTTATTATTTTTACGAGTTTTTTGAAATATATTTTCACAATCCTCCTGATTTCAGCCCAATTAAAATATCCATTAAAGACTCAATATGCTTTCTTTACGCTCTAGAAGACAGATATATCTGATAATTTCTCGGTGTTACAATTATTTATAAAAGGTGGAATTAGGGAAGATCTTTATTATATAGATGTTTACGCCCACTAGCATCCACTACAATATATTTATCGGGGATGAGACAGAAAAATATTTAACTCATCTTCAAGAACAAACAAACAACGTTCTTACTTTTTTACTAAAATATTTATCATATCCTTATAATTTCTTCAGAAAATTGTATTATTGCACTCCGACACCCATTCCTGAAGGCCTTCTACGAAAAAGCATTTTGAAGGCCTTCTCATTAGATGCTACACGATCCATAACTCATGCTTGCTTGCCTTCTTCGGATAGGCATGCTAGAAGGCCTTGCGATTGAAGGCAGCGCGGAAGGTGTTCGATTTATCGATTGGTATTTTCTACACATTTGTTTTTGTAAACGGATATCAAAATTCTGTGGCTCATTCCTACTTTCCTTCTTTCGCCAGGCATGCTAAAAGGTCTGCCAAAAGAAGGCAGCGCTTCGATTAAGGGCCATGTGTTTCTAAAGGGTGATTTTTTAAGAGCTTGATAACTTTTTTTTAAAAAAAACGCATAAAATTTGCAAAATCTCATCGGTTCTTTATTTGAAACGTTAGATTGGTCCATGACATTTACTTTTTGAAGATAATTTCATTTAAATGTTGACCGCGGCTGCGTCTTAGGTGGTCCATTCGGAAAGTCCAATTTTGGGCAACTTTTTCGAGCATTTCGGCCGGAATAGCCCGAATTTCTTCGGAAATGTTGTCTTCCAAAGCTGGAATAGTTGCTGGCTTATTTCTGTAGACTTTAGACTTGACGTAGCCCCACAAAAAATAGTCTAAAGGCGTCAAATCGCATGATCTTGGTGGCCAACTTACCGGTCCATTTCTTGAGATGAATTGTTCTCCGAAGTTTTCCCTCAAAATGGCCATAGAATCGCGAGCTGTGTGGCATGTAGCGCCATCTTGTTGAAACCACATGTCAACCAAGTTCAGTTCTTCCATTTTGGGCAAAAAAAGTTGGATATCATCTCACGGTAGCGCTCACCATTCACAGTTACGTTACGATTCGCATCATCTTTGAAGAAGTACGGTCCAATGATGCCACCAGCCCATAAACCGCACCAAACTGTGACTTTTTCTGGATGCATTGGTAGCTCTTGCAATGCTTCTGGCTGATATTCACTCCAAAATCGACAATTCTGCCTATTTACGTACCCATTGAGCCAAAAATGAGCTTCGTCGCTGAACACAATTTCTTTCTTTCTGAACTTTCTTAACAGAGCACGCATTTTGATAATAAAATTCAATGATTTGCAAGCGTTGCTCGTTAGTAAGTCTATTCATGATGAAATGTCAAAGCATACTGAGCATCTTTCTCTTTGACACCATGTCTGAAATCCCACGTGATCTGTCAAATACTAATGCATGAAAATCCTAACCTCAAAAAAATCACTCTTTATAAACTTTTGACACAAACAGACAATAAAGTTCTGTAGTTTAGTAGGTAGCTCTTCCGATTAACAATGCGATGATCATGGGTTCAAATTCCAGCCGACGCAAATAAAAATGTTGAAAGATTTAAATTGAACATTAATATACTGCCAAGAACAAGGCCAGAAATATTGAGAAAATGCTGCTACATTGGTTCGTCAATTTTTTTATTTTGCGCCTTATTTTTTGACCTTCTGGAAGGGCTTTGGTTGCAGGCCTTCCAGAAGGTCTTTGGTAGGAGGCCTTATAGATGGCCTTTTGTCAGAGCCCTTCTAGAAGACCTGCGAATAGAAGCGAGAGGGAAGGCCTTGCTCTCCAATCTTACCCTGTGTTAATTTTAAATGAGTGTAGAATGCAGCAAGCATGTCTTTTGCATTCCTAAGAAGGCCTTGCGTACGCCTTCTTTTTCCCTCTGGGTCTTCTGGCATTTATTTATAATGTCCACTTTAAGTGATTCCGATAATTGGAACATATAAAATGATGAATTATTTGAAAAGTAAATAATCATTTCAATATAAAGTTTCTAGACGAAAAACTGTAAATATTTTCATTTTTGAAATAAAATATTTTGTGTTTCTTTCATTTTTGGTAAGGAAAAATTACTTTTTCGAATTAAAATATTTCTTTTACTTTTTAAATTTTGAGAATAATGAAAGTGTTCTAAGTCAGTGCATAAATTGCATAAAAAATGTTTACTGTTGACTCTTTTGCGTTTCGAAAAACTAATTGTCTAAATATTTTTATATGAACATGGACTATATTCTATTGTAACAGGTGAGTGAAGCATTCTATTAATTCTGTAGCCAACAAGGATTTTTTTTTAATTTGGTGTCTAGAATTCTAACATTCTAATAACTGTCTACTGTGTAGAAATTAAGACTCATCACTTAGATGTACTGAATATATTTTTCCACTTTCCAATGAAGTTTTACTACACGTACTTCTATAAGAAGCAGCATAACATAAACATTTAGTTATAGATTTTCTTCAGTTAGGCATTGTTGTTTTGTTAGTATTTCAGCCATTAGCAATTGACACAAAATTAATATATTTTTTACTTTTTATAAGTTTTTTATATCAGATTTTTTAAATATAAACTATTCGAAAAACTAATTTTTTTTCTCAATTTTGTGGCCATTGTTCCAACGTGAAAAATGAAAAATACAATGTATGAATACAAAATGTATTTTATGTTTTGACAAGTGTCAAGGTATTTACTACTTGACTATTAAGTCACTTATATTCTATAGTGTTAATTACTTTAAATTAATTTAATTACTATAAAAGCCTGTTATACATAAGTTCACATTAAACAAGTAAGGAAAGGCTAAAGTCAGGAGGGGCCGACTATATAATACCCTGCACCACTTCCTGCGTATATACCTCGCTTTTATTACTAAAAACAGGTGTTTCATGGGAGCAATTTTATGTAGTTCATATAAATTATACAGTATACTATAAATTCAGTTTTAGTCATATTTATCAAATATGGTAAATAATTGATCCTATTTTCCGTCAGACAAATACAAATTATACAGTAGTAATAGGATGAATCGGACCGACATTTGAAAGGAGGCCTATAACAACACTGGTTCAAAACATGGACCTATATATTTCTCATTCACGGTAGTGTAAATATATCATGATCCGATTTAAGACGTAGTTTCTACAGCTGTCTTAGAGTAGAGTGGGGGCCCCATTTGGGTTATTCCAAAGTGTGGACACATATATTTGACTTTTTATTCTTAGCTGAAATATAATATAATCTGCAAAATTTAAAAAAAAAAAAATCCGATGTATAATTTGCGTTCTTGAGGGGTAAAAATTAAAATGGGGCCATTTGTAAGGGCTCTACATTAAAAAGTGGTTCCATATAGATTACTTTCAAAGTAGGTATTCTTAGTTGAAATATGACATGATATGTAAAACTATATCGAGATTTAATGCAGGATGTGGGTTCTAGAGATGTAATAGAGTAGAATGGGCCAATTTGTATGGGGGTTATACCAAAATATGGACCCATATATTTGACTTTCATAATATGTCTTCTTAGTTGAAATATAATACAAAATGCAAAATTTGATAAACTTCCGATGTATATTGTCCTAGAGGTGTAATAATAAAAATGGGGGCCATTTGTAAGGGCGCTACATTAAAAAGTGGATCGATATAGATCACTTTCAAAGTAGGTATTTCTTATTGAAATATAACATGATCTGCAAAATTGTATCAAGATCCAATGTAAGATGTTGGTTCTAGAGCGATAATAGTGTAAACTGGGGGCCCATTTGTATGGGGCCTATACATTGACCTATATAGCTGGCTTTCAAAATACGTGTTTCTAGTATAAATGTAACATTGTGTGGAAAATTTGATCAACATCCGATGTAAAATGTGCATTTTAGAGCAGTAATATTGTAAATCGGATGTACATTTGTATGGGGGCTATATCAAAACATATACCCATGTGGTCCACTTTCCCGTGAGCTGTTTCTAGTTCAAATATAACACGATCCTGCAAATTTGGTCATGATCCCATGTAAAATATGTATTCTAGAGCAGTAATAGTTTAAATTATAGGGATATTTGTATGGAGGCTATATCTAAATTTGAACCGATTTCCTCCAAATTCAATACCAATTGTACTTGGCCAAAAAATGTAACTCCTGCTAAATTGTATGACAAACGAACCACAATTACGACCTGTAGAGTGCGAACAAGCTTAGATGGACAGCAGACGGACGGACAGACAGGCATCGTTAAATCGATTCAGCTGGTGATTCTAAGCCGATCCGTATAATTTAAGGTGGGTCTAGCTCAATTATTTCTTGGTGTTACAAACAGTTGGCGCGAAACTAACTTATGATACCCTAGTCCACGAAGTGGTGTAGGGTATAAAAAGGAGTTTTTTATTTGAGTAATGCAATGTGAAGCGATCACGCAAAGTTTGGCTCTTCTCTCCGCTTTTAATGAAAGTGTCCAAATATATACTTTCTTATATGGCTTATAAATATGAAACTATAGGCACTAGGGTGGATCAAAAATAATGTAGTATTATAAGATATTTTTAATAATTATTTTAACTTTTTTGTGGTATGAGTTAATTATTTCTACTTTAACAGACAAAAATATATATATTATCCTTTTGTGAAATCAATTTTATTAATAGTTAAAAGAGTCAGCTAACGGGCTAATGTAAAAATATTTACTTTTGAGAAAATTTAAAGTTTTGTAGATGGTTTTTAGAGATGAAATCTCTTCCTCTTATACATTTACCTCATACGTAGAGCATGGCTGCATTTTGAAAAATTAAAATTTAAATAAATGTATTTGTGTTTGCAAAATCACATTTACACGTTTTGCGAATCGAAACAAATGCTGCAAGCAAAGCACTGAAAATAAAATGAAAATTAAATAAACACCATTGATTTCGGTGAAAATATACACCTGTTGGTCATGCTGTTTCAAACCCACCTCACACACCCACATCCACCCATCAACCTCATCGACAAACTTTTAATCTCAACCAAGTATTTCCCACAAGGATGACTCAAAACAAAAACAACAACAAGAGAAAACAAGACAGACCCTCAGTCAACTGACTCACCCAACGGCCTTCGTTAGAACGTGAAATTGTGAAGCAAAATCTTTTTGCAAATCTGGCTACGAAGTAAATTTTGGATCTCACACGAGGACCAGTCGGGTGAGGGTGGGTGGGTTGTACGGCTGGGCTGACAGATATGAATGTTGTTGCTCTTCACAGTGTTGTTGTTGGGTGTTGCTCTGCACACTGGGAGGGAGGCGTTTATTAAACCATAAAATTTTCCAAATTTATAGAATGTGTCGTTATTGACACGATTACTATACACCAGAGCTATGCGAACACAGAGCACTTACACTTACACCGAACACATAAATATGTATTCATCTCTATGTTTGTATGTACGTGTGTATATACACGCCGCTCTAAAAATATACGAAAATGCTGTAAATTGTTCACAGCCCCACCACCGTTGGCCCCTTCCCGGGTGTTCACGAATGATGATGATCCGTGTTAGGCCGTGGAAAAAGGGGGGCGGGGTGGATAGACGAGCCAATATGGAATTTGTTGTGTTGGCAAATATTCTAATAACATTTTAAAATATTTATGTGTACATCCCGAAAAAGCGAGAGAGAGGGAGAGAAACAACATGGAACGTATAGAACACATGTAACTGAATATTTATGCATGTGTACCGTGCATGTGACCGATTAACACCAGCGGGAATGAGTGGCTGATTTGATGATGATTTGCGAGGTGTGGTGAGGCTGATGGTAGGGAAAGAGTATTCCCTGAACAATGATTTATTGCTTTACTTAAACCATTTCCAAATGGAATTTCAGAGCGTTAAAATATGACATTCATAGGGAAAATTAAAATAAATTACATATATATTAAATATAAATAATTTATTAAACTGGTCTGCAGTCAATACTAAGACAACAGATTGGAAATTACCACTTCCAAAAAATCGTAAAGAACGTTCTAACTTTAACTTTAAAAATTCATGTTTTTGTACATATCCACTGTGTGTAATATTCAAAAGGAAGAGTGATAGACCCATTGCATGCTGGTTTCAAATCGATTTTTTATGGAATTAATTTTGTAACTTTTGAACGAAAAAATATATCATGGCAGAATTTCACACGCTTTAAGCCGAGTTTTTTAGCTTATTTGAAAAAATGTGGGTCCCTAGTATCCCTGGCGGATACTGGGGAAAATTATTAATTATTATTAACGTTGTGATCTCATTATAAAGTCAATTTTCATGCTATATATTTATAATGTTAGAATTTTTACAAAATTCGCAATAAACTAGTGAAAAGTTCGATGCAAATGTGTTAATAAAGGGTGATTTTTTAAAAGCTATAGGAAGGTTTAAAGAAAAAATCATGAAATCTTTTTTTGAATCGTTAGTATGGTACGATACGATATAATTTAATGTTTGAAGATTATTTCATGCAAATGTTGACCTTGACTGCGCCTCAAATGGTCCATCCGCTTAGTCCAATTTTGGCATTTCCACGTTTTTCAGTAACAGAGACCCAATTGCTGCGAACGGCGACGAATCGATAATTGATGGTCATCATTAACACCGGCCGATACAGCTGCAATATTTTCTTCAGTTCGCACTCTACGTAAGCGTGTTGGTGGTTTAATGTCCAACAATGTAAATTTGGTGCGAAATTTAGTCACAATAGCCCGAATAGCCGCTTCAGCGGGTCGATTAAACTGACCATAAAATGGAAGCGCGCGATGAATTTTCTTAACAGAGAACGCATTTTGATTAAAAATTCAATAATTTGCAAGCGTTGTTGGTTTGTAACACGATGCATGGTTAAATTATAGACCAAACTGAAGATGTTTGACAGTGAAACAAAACACGAAACGTGCGTCAGCTGTTTAAACCAGTGTTGGCAAAAAGATAATAGCTAAAAATTCACCCTTTATTATTTCACACCATGCTTATAAGGCAAGGATACCGATACGGTTATTCCAAAAATAAATATTCTTATATTTATATTTTCAAAAAAGCTTAAATACCATAAATATTGGTAGATAGTGGGTGCTACAGTTGGTTGTATTTCCTTACTATTTCAATTCCAAAAATACAAATGTTGAAAATCCATTATCTCACGTACATAGAACAAAATAACCTAATTCAACCAATTTTTGCTGTAAAAGTCAAAAGAAGGATTTTTGAAAAATATTTTTTATTTTGCATGTCTATGCAGTCAGAGGACTGTATACACAAAATTCCATGATTCTAGCTGTGGCCATTTGATTGGTACCATTTTTATCCCCTTTTTCTTAGTTTACCCCCTTAAGAGTACGACTTTCTAAAATCTCTTTAGTTTACGTGTCTACACAATTAGAGTGATGTACACACCGAATTTCATCATTCTAGCTGCAGTTGTTTAGTTGGTACTATTTTTATCCCCCTGCATCCATTGTATCTTTTGAAAGCATGCATTTGGAAAGAACCTTTCATTTTTCGTGTCTGCGCAGTCAGAGGAATGTATACTCCGAATTTCATGACTCTAGCTGCGGTCATTTGATTGGTACTATTTTTATCCCCTTTTTCCATTTTAACCCCAAAAAGTACGAATTTCAAAAATCCGTTTATTTTACGTGTCTACGCAATCAGAGGCACGTATACACCGAATTTCATTATTCTAGGTGCAGCCGTTTGGGTGGTACCATTTTTATCACTCTATTCCCGTTTTACCTCTTAAAAGTACGAATTTGGAAAAAATACTTTTATATTATGTATCTACTCAGAAAAAAAAGAGGAATGTGCACACCGAATTTCATGTTTCTAGCTGTTGTCATTTGATATGTACCATTTGTATCCCTTTTTGTCCCTGTTTTCACCCCCTACGAATAAAAATCACCTTATGATGCACGTTTTTGTTATTATTTTGAAAACAAAACAAAAAATATTAAAAAAAATAAAAATATTAATTAAATACTCAAAAATATTAGGGGAGAGTCTTTGTGAGGGAAATTTTTTCCCTTTGGGCCGATTTCGCCCGTTGGTGGCTAATATTTACTTTTTTAAATTGACTTGAAGAATTATTTCGGTATATATAGTGTAAATATATTGGTTACATTGCCTTATAAGCGTGGTTTAAAATAATTAAAGTTTATTTATTTATAAAATTATTTTTTCAATATTTTTATTTTTCTTGGTTTGGCTATATTAAAAAAATTACATTTGCTGTAAAATTACTACATCTTTACGAAAATTGAAAGCCTCTGTGGAAAGTAATCCATAGTGGATGGTGTATAAAGTAACGACTTTCTTATTTGTTTGTCATAAGTTATACATTTATCCACAGATCTTCTACTAATAAACAAAACAAAATATATTTTTTGATTTGTTCTCTCTATTTTTTATGTTTTTGGTACCAGAAAAAAATTTTTAAATCTCTTTTTTTTCAACTTTTTTGGAGACTGTGAGCACTCGCTAATATTATTATTATTATAGGACTTATGTTTCCTAGATGAGAGTACCAACATTAAAGGTACTTTCGGCGAAAATTGGAATTTTAGCAAAATTTTTCTTAAAAAAATATATATTTTTTTGGGTTTAGAAAGCCAAAATACATTAGGAAATGTTATACATAGCCCATCGGCAATATGTAAGTTCAACATTGTTATTAGGTATTGTAAGTAGATAACATTTAAACTAAAACACTTAAAAAAAATTAAACAATTCTGTAAAGGTTTTTACTTAACTCTATTAACAGTATCGAGATATATATAGACAAGACATTTTGCTACATTTCCACTTTTTATATAAAGGGTGAATTTTTAAAATAAGTTTCAATTTCATTTTTAATTTCTAATGGCGTTTTCACAATATTTGAAATTTCAAAATCAATTCCTCGAATACAAAGCAATTATCTTGATTGAACATTACTTAGGAAATGGTGTAGTTTTAATTGCATTAAAACAAGAAAGAAATGCCAACGTTAACGCTGCAGAAATATTTGAAATGTATGCGAATGGCTGCCGCAAACAAACCATTTCCACAAATATGGAAATTATACGCAAAATATGAAACAATTAAAAATACAGCAAAGGAATCTTTTATACTAATGGAATTTTAATTTTTATTTAAAAAGAAAACGGTGCTCATCCCTTTTTTAACACCTCCTATTAGGAATAATAACTTAATTTTACATTCACCACGCCTCGATACCCTTTTTCCCTTCCTTACTTGTGTTTGATTATGTATTCAATTGGAATCATATTTTATCATTATCACTTATAATCATAATGGGTTTTAAGTAATCGCCTCCTCATTTCTAATTAAAGAGATTTTATAATTAAATTCCGTAGAATAAATATTCTTCCTATGGTGGTGGGGCTGGACTTTTTCTGCTAAAAGCATTTATTCTCTTGTAAACTTTTGGACACTAATGCCGCCACCACGCTAATATCCACGGGTTCCACTCATGCCTGACGCTCGTTCATTTATTCATTTTTGTTTCTTTGATATTTTAATATTAAAGGCGGATTTAATTAAATACTTGTAGTGGCAATTTATGGAAAATCTTTCGTTGCTACGAGATGTGTGTTTGGGGGGGAGGTGGAGTAATAATATTTAAGGGGTGGTGGCGGGCTGTTAGGGTTGTTTAAAATTCTTGGAATATTATTCATTCTTCTGAGGAATTTGTATTGATTTTTGCTAAGAGGGAAAATTCGATATTGAAATGAATAATAAATAGATTTCAACACAATTTCCCACACGACGAGGTAATATTCGTATACATAACGAGGAACAAGGCTTTCTTATATACAGAACAGCTTGGAGTTTATTCCACGGAAAATTATATAAAAAACTACTACAAAAATTCTTAATTAATAATTTCTTGGTAAATTTGAATTACTTGTGAGTAGGTGGGCCATTTAAAACTTTAAATTAGAATCGGCTATAAACTCTTTTCTGATTTAATTGGAAAGGTTGAACTTTGTCATTTAATAATTGAACACAATATAATTCATATGACTACCACGGCTGGCTCGGCAGTTCCTCATGCGATCCCAATGTCCAAACAGTGACATTGGTTTCTCAATAGTCGCGTGTTGGTTCTCTGAACTCCATATACGGCAATTTTGCTTATTGACATAGGCAGCGAAATGAAAATGAGCTTCATTAAGGCTGAACTGAAGGCCGATATCTACTCGAAATTTTTCCACGTATATATCGTATAGTTTGCCTTAAAGACTTGCTACTTTAGAAGTAAATATTTAATAAAAGAATAAAAAAATAAGAATAAAAATAAAAATTATGTTACTCTACCTTTCAAAGTCAAAGTAATCGGTAGATAAAATTTAAAATTTTAAATGTCCCACCTATTCTAGCATTTCAATATGTTTTCAATTTCAAGACACAAATATCGTACAATGTCATCATACTGTCTGATTTTGAATGTTTTTTATTTATTTTTATTTTTGGTTTTAATCCGAATAACTTATGCCGGCCATTTAAATCGAAATTAATTTGTTGGTTGTGTTTTTTATTATATATATTTTATAATAGCGAACTTTTAATCACATTCTTAGCCAATTTGCCTTGTCTTGAGTGTGTTGAGAATGTAGTCTATTTATCTGCCAGACACTTTGTTTGACGTTTGGTAACAACGTTTTTCTTTCAGATTGTATAATTCTTAGAAACAATCTTGCTAAGTACATCATAAATCAATTTATAATTGATCTCTGCATCATCTGATTTCACGGTTGTCTTCATTCTGTCCGTCAGTTGGTGTGTCAGCCTCAGTTCGTCCGCCCTGATGTGTAGTAGTAGACAGGGTGTGCCGAAAGAAAGCTGACGTATTAAAAAATCCCACATATATTTACTTGTAAATATTATGGTTTAGAAAAAAGGAAAACTTGAGAGATGTAATTGCCAAATATCGCCCAATTATTTTGTATCTGATTTAATTGTTAAAGTAGAAAAAGAAGATTAGAAAAAATTGCCAAAAAGTTTAAAGACACTATGCAACAAAAGCATTCTAGAAGGGTCATGTATTACATTTTCTAATGTATTCTGGCTTTCTAAACTCGTAAACGATATTAAATAATTTTTTGTGGTTAAATTTTTTATGGTATTTTTTTAATTTTTATAGTAATTACACCGGCCAACAGTATTTTTGGAACAGAGTAGCTACCCTATAATTCAAAGGGAGCTATATACTAAGTGAGAAATGTGTTGTAAATTAATGTCTGAGAGAATTCTTATTGTCAGAACTATATTGTGGAATTTTATTAGGATTATTTTTGTGGAAGATCTCAATCCTCCTGCTCCTCTCTGTATGGTTCAATTAGACCCTTTTTTTCGACGATTAAAATGTTCTACAAAAAAAATTCAGTAGGTGTCACCAAAGACACCAAAGTTAAATAGCAAAATTACGCACCAACTTATGCAACAAAATTAAATTTTCAAAAAAAAAATGGATATTTCGGTAGAGCATAAAATACAAATATAAAATTTTTATAAAATTTTCATTTTTGCGGGAAATATGGCCAAATGATTTTGTATACAGGACATTTTTGTTTTGTAATTTTCTCGCGATCTACTCAACGGATCCGGCTGATTTTTTGCATGCGTATTATTAACCAATGCCACTTGTAACATATATGTAATCAGTCGCGAAAATAGCTGCAATTGTTTTTTTCTAAAATTCCAATTTGGCCAGAGAAATGTACATACAAAAATTCACGATTCCAGCTGCAATACTTTAGTTGGTACCACTTTTATCCCTTTTTGTCCCGCTCTCCCCTTCAAAGTACAAATTCCCAAAAAATCCATTTATGTTGTGCATCTACGTGATCGGAGGAATGCACACGCTGAATTTCACAATTCTAGCTACAACTCTTTAGTTGAGGCAATTTTTATCCCGTTTTGTCCCCCTCACCCTTTATAAGTAAAAAATTTCGAAAAATTCAGTTAGATTGCGCATCAACAGCATATTTCACAACTACACTGAAAGAAAAACGTACGTAACCGGAACGAAATTGTACGTTTCGGCAACGAATTTGTTCATTGAAAGTCAACCAACGTCGGCGTTCGTTGCTGCAACGAACAAAGTTCCGTTGATGCAACGAATCTTGATTTAATGGAAATTATAGTTCTACAACGAATATTGCGTTGCTGCAACAACTGTTGCGTTCTTGCTACAATGTTTTTCGTTGCTGCAACAATGCTGATTCATTGCTACAACCATGTTGTTTCATTGCTGCAACAATGGTATTTCGTTGCTGTAACAACTCTAATTCATTGGCGCAACAACTTTGATTCGTTGCTGCAACAACTCTGTTTCGTTTCTACAACAACGCGGTTTCCTTGCTGAAACAATGTTGTTTCGAAAATATTCGTGGCAATAAATTAAACATTTTCGTTGCAGCAACGAAACTTTATCGCTGCAGCAATGAACGCCGACGTTAGTTGATTTTCAAAAACTTTAGTTCCATGATGACCACCGGCAGCGAACTTCGAAGTGATTATTCGCAACAGCAGCCCAACTACTTAAGGCAGAACTCCAACAACGTGAATGAGAATTACTATCGAATACATCCCAAAAACACACACTAGAAAAACACATAATTTGTGTGTCTCCGATTGTTGCACCAACGAATAAATTGTTGCTGCAACGAATGAGTTGTTGAGGCAAAGTGTTCCATCCAAACTCAATTAATTTTAATAATTTTTGACAAAATAATATGGATTTGTATAAAAACAATGATTATAATCAGAAATTTATAGATTTTTCGTATTAATTAATGTTTTCCCATGTAAAAAATGAAAGAGAATATTTTCGTTGCATCAACGAATATTGAATTGTTGTAGGAACGAAACTACGAAAAGTACGAAAAATCGGTTTCATACCATAAACGTTCACATCGTTGCAGCAACGTGTCGGATTGTTGTGGGAACGAAATATTTCGTTGATGTAGCGAAATGGCAATAACGAATCTGATTCGTTGATGCAACGAACGATTTTTCTTTCAGTGTATAGCTGAAATACTTAAATTGGTACCATATTGATTCATTCGCGGGACAAGCACCCCTTAAAAGTACAAATTTCGAAAAATCCAATTTTACTGCACTTCTACATGGTCAGAGGAATTTACATATCGAATGTCACTATTCTAGCTGCAATAATGTTGGTACCATTTTTATCCCTTATCGCCCCTTAAGAGTACAAACGTGCATTTATATTCTATGTGGTGAAAGGAATTTAATAACAAATTTCACGATTCTAGCTGTAATACATTAGGTGGTACCATTTTTATCCATTTTTGTCCCTCACACACCTTAACAGTACAAATTTCAAAAAATCCATTCATGTTGCAAGTCTACGTTGCCAGATAAATGTAAATACCGGTGTTCAAGAATACTAATTTAATTGGTACCATTTTTATCCCTTTTTATCTCTTACCTCCCTTAAAAGTAAAAATTTCGAAAAATCCCTGTTTGTAGTTATACATGGCCAGTGCAAGGAGCACACCTAGTTTCAAGTTTCTAGCTACTCCCGTTTATTCAGGACGAAGGCTCGATGTTTATCCATTTTTGACCCATTTTATCCCCTAAAAGTACGAATTTCGTAAAACTTTCTTAGTCGGCGTCTACATGATAACTGGGAACTTCCCTGAAAATTTCATGGCTTCTGCCGTTTGGTACGGGCGCTGGTCAATGATAAGTCAGTCAGTAACGCAACTCTTTTATATATAGGTTAAATGTACTCCTGATGTCTACAAGTAATACGAATTACATTTTCACATAGAAACAGTGGCTTAGAATCAGTCTTCAAAAATTTGGAAAAATTAAAATATTTCGTTTTATTTTTTAATAGCAATTTTGTATGTTATATCTTATATTTTTATAAGTTATGATATTCTTTGTAGGCACAAAACGTTTTTTAAATTATATTTTTTATTTTTTAAAATAACGCGAAAAATCCATTTACAAATAACAGAGTATTATATTTTAGTTTGTAATATCGAGGGAACAATGTCAAATTGAAGAAAATCTATGTATAAATGTTATGGTCCTTACTTAGAAGTAAAGGAATTTTAAAATGATTTCGTCATACGTGAATACTACATATATTATTTGTAATGGGTCTTTTCTTTTTAAAAATTAAAAACATCATTATTTTTATGTCTAGGACGAACATTTTAATTTTAGTAAATTTTGTTTTTAAAATATCCATAAAAATTTTGTGCTGATTTTATGAATCAGAATGCTTCAATGCACACAAAAGCCATAAAATAAAGGAAAATTTATTTTTTTATTATTATTTATCATTTAAAATTTCTAAGAATGTATGTATGTATATACATATAACATTTGTAGCATCAAATGATTTATAGAGATCGAGTTTTTTAATTTTCCATCACATTATGAGACCACGTCACCTTCTATTTTTTTGGTGTAAATAATCTCATGTCAATACCAACGATTCCCAAACAATTATTTTTTTATTTCGCTATTGATTATATAAAATTTCTAAGAAAGTAACTCCTTATGCTGTACAATATATACATACATATTATAATTTTTGCATCAAATGATTTATATAAAAATCTGCTTTTTTTTCATCATATTATGAGGCCACATATGTCACCGTCTACTTTTTGTCATGTGTAAATAATCTGCTGACAATATCAAAGAATCCTAAAACATATACATCCCATTATAAACGATTTGATGTTCGCAGAACTCACAGATGAATAACACTAATTCAGTCCATTGATTGCTGACACCATTTAGGGCTGTCTGTTCATATACCTTTTGAAAACGCACAACAACAAAATTACAGGTTCATCGGCCGGATTTCGAATGCTTATGTATTTGAAATATGTTTCTAAAGGGAAAAAATAAATATATATGTACGTATCTATACACTTTAGGCCATGAAAATTGTCAAATGGTTTTGATTTCTATCAATGCCAGTGGGCATATGCGCCTATATCGTTATAGAAAGTGTTTTAAGAGTTTTTGACGTTGTTTTCATTTCATCACATTTGAAATATACATAACGTGGCCATCACAATTTGCTCAAAAGGCGGTATTTGGATTTTGTAGGAATAAAGCAGGATTGTGAAAATATAAAATTAAAAAATTTGATATTTTAATGTATAATAAAGTAAAATAGAATATTTAAGGACATTTCCTGTGGAAATTAAAGAATTTCAAGGTGTCACAAGGTGCCACATTAATCTTTTTAACAACGCAGTCTTGAATTACATTTCATAAACGTACAGTGTTAATTACTACTGATTGTTAGTACCACTGCATACTACTTTAAAACGTTTAAAGATTGCTGTTAAAAGAAAGGCAGGATTAAAAAAACAGGATTATGCGGTATAAAAAATAAGCGGGACTGTGCATCAGAAAGCGGGATAATCTCGCGAAAAGCGGGTTTCTGAGTCCTAAAATTTTTTGGAGTATATTGAGAATACTGAATCATAAAGTCAACAATTTTTTTTATTTATTTATAGATATTGTTTTACAAAAATTCCAATCTTCATTGAATTTACTTTTAATATTTGTTCTGTCATTTTGGCACTATAAGCCAGATCATGACCGCTTATACGTTAAACCTTCACCTTTGGAACATTTATATAAAAAAAAAATTTTTTGCTGGCACAAAAAAATTGGAAAATAAAATGAAAGAAGAATAAGCAAGTAAAAAAGACGTTAAGTTTGGCCGGGCCGAACTTTATATACCCTCCACCATGGATTACATTCCACGGAGGCTGTCGATTTTCGTAGAAGTGCAGTATTATTACAGGAAAATATGTTTTTTGAATATAGCCAAAGCAAAACAAATACAAATATTGAAAAAAAAAATAATTTTATAAAAAAATACAATATTTTTATTATTTCAAACCGCGCTTGTAAGGCAATACGTTTACATATCAAAATAATGCTTCAAGTCAATTCAAAAAAATAAATATTCTTATATTTATATTTTCAAAAAAGCGTAAGTACCATAAATATTGGTAGATAGTGGGTGCTACAGTTGGTTGTATTTCCATTCCATTTTATTTCCAAAAGTACAAATTTTTAAAATCCATTATCTCACGTATATAGTGCAAAATAACCTAACTTCATGATTCCACCAATTTTTGCGTAAAGAAAAAATTACGAATGTGGAAAAATCTTTTTATTTGATTTGAACTGGGATATTGTCCTGGCTCAAGACCATTTTGCTTCTATATTTAATAGAATGCAAATTTATTTACAAATGGCATGGTGACATTTATTACTTGGCTGCAGACTACCACGATCATGATTTCGACCATGTCAAAAGTCTTTTCAAGTGGCTTCGCAGCGACTTTTCAACATCAAACCCGGCCTCTATAAGGAGATGATTCTCACAAACGAACGAGAAGCACAACTCACTTGCCGAATTTGCGTTTAAAAAATCACACCAAGTAATAAAGTACACATGCCATCTTACAAGCATCTCATTGAGTTGCATATGTAAGTATGTGTATATGCAGGTATAGTTACCCAGCAATACTTCTGCCGTGCCAACGCTCATTTGCTTTAGTTTTTTCGATTGTATTTTTTTTGGTCTGTAATCAATATTTGATTTGAACTGGGATATTGTCCTGGCTCAAGACCATTTTGCATCTATATTTAATAGAATGCTTGTCTATGCAGTCAAAGGAATGTATACACCGAATTCCATGATCCTAGCTGCGGCCACTTTGTTGGTACCATTTGTATCCCCTTTTTCTATTTTACCCCCTTAAGAGTACGACTTTCTAAATGCTCTTTATTTTACGTGTCTACACAACTAGAGCGATGTACACACCGAATTTCGTCATTCTAGCTGTAGTCGTTTAGCTGGTACTATTTTTATCCCTCTGTACCCATTGAATCCCTTGAAAGTACGAAAGTTTGGAAAAGAAAACCTTTTAGTTTTCGTGTCTACGCAGTAAGTCAATTTGATGACTCCAGCTGCGGTCATTTGGTTGGTACTATTTTTATCCCCTTTTTTCATTTTAACCCTAAAAAGTACGAATTCGAGAAATCCGTTTATTTTACTTGTCTACGCAATCAGGCGAATGTATACACCGAATTCCGAATGATTCCAGCTGCGCCCATTTGGTTGGTACCATTTTTGCCCCCTTGACGTTTCTACGCAATTAGAATTTTATCATTCTAGCTGTGGTTATTTAGTTGGTACTATGTTTATCCCTCTGTACCATTGTATCCCTTGAAAGTACTAATTTCGAAAAATTCGTCTTTTTCCGTGTCTACGCAGTCAGAGGAATGTATACACCGAATTTCATGACCCTAGCTACGGTCATTTGATTGGTACTATTTCTATCCCCTTTTTTTCATTTTAACCCCAAAAAGTACGAATTTCGAAAAATCTGTTTATTTTCCGTGTCTACACACTCAGAGGAATGTATACTCCGAATTTCATGACTCTAGCTGCGGTCATTAGATTGGTACTATTTTTATCCCCTTTTTTCATTTTAACCCCAAAAAGTACGAATTTTAAAAAATCGGTGTATTTTACTTATCTATGCAATCAGAGGAATGTATACACCGAATTTCATTATTCTAGGTACTGCCGTTTGGTTGGTACCATTTTTATCCCTCTATTCCTATTTTACCCCTTAAAAGTACGAATTTGGAAAAATACTTCTATATTATGTATCTACTCAATTAGAGGAATGTACACACCGAATTTCGTGTTTCTAGTTGTTGTCGTTTAATATGTACCATTTTTATCCCTTTTTTGCCCCATTTCACCCCCTACAAATAATAATCAGTTTATGGTGCACCTTTTTGCTATAAGGGAATGCACATACCAAATATCAAGCAAATATAAACAGACATATTCAAAAAACATGCTTAAATACGCTAAAATATTAGGGATTATTATGGGTATTTTTAGTCCTTGTGAGGGAAAAATTTTTCCCTTTGGGCCGATTTCGCCCCATTTCAATCCCAACCGATAAGACGCATTTATGGAAAATTTGAACGTTCTAGCTCCTTTCGTTTAGATGCTAGCGTGCTTTCAACAGACGGACGGACGGACATGGCCAGATCGTCTTAGAATTTTATGACGATCAAGAATATATATACTTTATAGGGTCTCAGGTCGATATTTCATCCTGGAGGTGGAGGGTATAATAATTGTATGTTATGTACACACCGAATTTTGTGCTTCTAGCTGTTTTCGTTTAAAATGTACCACGTTCACAGGGTTTGTGATAAACATAAATCGTTTGCGGTTAGAACACTAACCGTTTGTCATAAAAGTTTCATAGCGTTTGGAATAAACACAAATCGTTTGAGACAAATGAATTTTAGATACATAATGTCTTAAGTCTCTCCTTTGATGCGTTACATTCATTTTCTGTTCCAAATAATATATACCCACCTATAGGGTTATACAAATTAAAAAAGGGTTATAAAATTAAAATAAAAAACATTTTTTTTTTCATGTTTGGCAACAATCACCCGTTCTGCAAATTCAACATGTTCTTAACCACTGTGCGCTTTTGTTACTTGTCGTTAGCGGCAAGTATCTAAGACTTGGCACCGCCGAACTTAACGCCATTTTTACTTGTTAATTTTCGCTTCTAACAAATAGCCAAATAGCCTTAGACAAATAAACATTTGTCACATCAAATATGCATCTTCGAACAATTTCTCATTTCAACTTACTTCTTATGTTTATCTAGAACTGAAATACCGGTCTGGCCACCTATAGTATGCACGCCGAGCGAATGAAAATCGCGCTTCCATTTTATGGTCAGTTTAATCGACCCACTGAAGCGGCTATTCGGGCTATTGTGACTAAATTTCGCACCAAATTTACATTGTTGGACATTAAACCACCAACACGCTTACGTAGAGTGCGAACTGAAGAAAATATCGCAGCTGTATCGGCCAGTGTTAATGATGACCACCAATTTTCGATTCGTCGCCGTTCGCACCAATTGGGTCTCTGTTACTCAAAAACGTGGAAATGCCAAAATTGGACTAAGCGGATGGACCACCTAAGACGCAGCCGCTATCAAAATTTAAATGAAATTATCTTCAAAAAGTAAATGTCATGGACCAATCTAACGTTTCAAATAAAGAACCGATGAGATTTTGCAAATTTTATGCGTTTTTTTAAAAAAAAAGTTATCAAGCTCTTAAAAAATCACCCTTTATATATTTAAATAATGAATTGTCCACTTATTAGTCATCTATCGATGGTGTGTATTATAGAATAATGACGATTATGACGTTTACATATAGAAGGAAAATGTTGTCATTTTTCCCTTCCGTCAGTGGATAGAGATGAATGTGGATAAGGAAGATTGTTTTTCTTATACTTTTCACGAGATTTCATTTCCTGCCGAAGAGATTAGAAGAAGCACTTTTGGGGACTACAGACTGTATTTTGCATTCTTTGCAATTAATCACTTTTTTATATGTCATAACATTGTATATATGCACCTTTTGAAATCTTCCCAATTCCATCCCACACTCTTGCGGCACGGGTACAACTGTACTCCATTACTTAGAATCCAATGACGTTGTCTTGCCTTTGTAAATTTGAGCATGAAATTCGAGAAAAATCACCAACTCGAAGAATTTTCCTCAGATACTTACGACTTTGATTTCGATTTAACGCAGTGTGTATACAATTTTACAGACATACACACATATGTATTCTATAAATATCTAATTATATATCGCACATATAATCCGTTTAGATATCTACATATAATCTGTTCATTCACATAACATTTTAATTGAGTAGCCTCAAGGCACAACAAAAAAAAAAAGAAATGATGCCATTTGTTGTTGGTCTCCGCCTTCGGACATTTTACATATTCTTCCAGCTGCCTGCTTCACATTGTGTAGATTTCCGCACAACCCTTGAGGTACTACACACTGTGCGTTGCCATTTATTTTACATGGCTGGCATCCCCCTTAGGCCTACAAACCATTGGCATGCCTCTTATTTTATATGGCAGGCGGCAACGATATGCCATGGCCATAATAACAGTAGATAACAGTATGTACGTAATTATTGATTATTGATAGTCTAGCCGAGGCATCGATCGATTGGTCAATTGGTGTAATTGCCAATGTATGGTCTATGACTAGTTTACTATATGCATACGATTTGATTTTATACGCTTGGTGTTGTGTGGACCCATATACTTACGTCCGCTTGCTTCAGTGATTGCTTAAGGATCGCCGTAGCTTTCGATTGTTCAGAGTGTCTAGTGTCGACTGAACGCTGAATGGGCTTGCATATGCAGAGAATACCTCGGTTGTTCGGATTTTGGCCACATGCCCAGGGACCATATGCTACGGCAGCATCATGATGGTCAACATGTGTGGTGTTGCCACATGGTGGCGTGCGTAAGGGGGATACACGTAGAAAATATTGAAATGAAATGTCGTATTCAAAAAGAAGGGATGGAATCAAGTAAAAGATCACTGTCTAAAAAGTTTAAATATAAAGGACTGTTAGAACACTTAGTTGAAATAAAAAATGAAATTAAATAAATTCATATCCAATTTGAATTTATTTAATTTAATTTTTTATAATTTTATGTCATAAATGTTTGAATATAATATGGGGTGTGTAGACGCAGCGGCTGACTCGTATGGGGAAGATAAATTCTCGTCTATTTTCTTTTCAAGCAATTTGGTAATAGGGATGTTTTTCAATAAGTCAACAAGCTGCGATAACTAAAAATAATAAAAAGTTAATTATTTACTGAAAAAAAATATATATTTCCTCACATAAAATATTGGTATCAAAACAAATTTTCAAAAAATAAATTTTGTTGATTTTTTATCCAAAATTTTTAACATAAAAATTATTTTTTCAAAATGTGTTTTCATACACACATCGACAATTTTATTTTTTTTTTAATTTTGAGTCGAATTTTAAGTTGACCTTTTGGCATAGGGTTAACCGTGTTATCCTCACATTTGATGTTTAGCATGTCTTGTGAATATATATGTAAAACATTACCATCAAAATTTTTTTTAGAATATTCTAACCACCTTCCTCTTCTATCAACCCTTCTACCTTCCTTTTCGTTAGTACATGTTGCGTGTGATGACATTCGTCAATTAAGGGGCAAAAAATGTAAGTATAACATTGTATAAGAATATTCAAAAGGGAGGGAGCAACTTGAACCACACATTTTACATTATCTCACACATAAACTTTGTACTCTAATCGAATCCCTTGGCCGAACGTTTTTACTGAATTTATAAAATGTTAATTAATTAATTTTAAAATATTGCCTAGATTTACTATATATATTCATTTTGTCATTCCGTTTGTAACACCTTGAAATATTCATCGGAGACCCCATAAAGTATATATTCTGGGTCGTGGTAAAATTTTAAGATGATATAGCCATGTCCGTCTGTTGAAAGCACGATAGCGGCCGAACTTAAATTTGTCTTATGGTTGTAGATCGGTCGGGATTGAATGTGGACGAAATCGGCCCAGAGGGAAAAATTTTTCCCTCTCATGGACTGAAAATACCCCTAATATTTAGAGTATTTCAGCATGTTTTTTTAACATATTAGCTTGTATTTACTTGATATTTGCAATGCGCATTCCCTTTGCAGCATAAAAGGGCACCATAGAGTGATTTGTATTTGTAGGGTGTGAAATGGGACAAAAAATGATACAAATGGTACCTATCAAACGACAACAGATAGAAACACGAAATTCGTACATTTAAGGGGTTAAATGGGGATAGAGGGATACAAATAGTACCAACCTAACGGCTGCACCTAGAATAATGAAATTCGATGCGTAGACACGTCTCTGATTGCGTAGACACGTAAAATAAAAGACCATTCCAAAATTCGTACTTTTTGGGGATCAAATGGAAAAAGGGGATACAAATAGTACCTACCAAATGACAGCAGCTAGGATCATGAAATTCGGAGTATACTTTCCTCTGACTGCGTAGACACGAAAAATAAAACGTTTTTTCCAAATTCGTACTTTCAAGGGATACAATGGTTACAGGGGATAAAAATAGTACCAACTAAACGAATACAGCTAGGATGATGAAATTCAATGTGCACATCCCTCTAATTGTGTAGATACGTAAAATAAAGAGATTTTAGATAGGCGTACTCTTGAGGGGGCAAAATTGGAAAAAGGGGATAAAAATGGTACCAACAAAATGACCGCTGATGGAATCATGGAAGTCGGTGTATACATTCCTCTGAGTGCATAGCCAAGTAAAATATTTTTTTTCCAAATTCGTACTTTATTTTGTTGGTTTTACGACAAAAAAAATGGTAGAATCATGAAGGTACGTACTGCGTACGTGAGAGATAAGGTATTTTCAAAATTTATACTTTTGAAATTAAAATAGGATGGAAATACAACCAACCAAACGACTGTAGCTGAAAATACACTCTATATCCCCCAATAGTTAGGGTATTTATGATTGCTCCCTTATATTTACTTTATGAATTGAAGTATTATATCCATTATATATATATATATAGTATACAAATATTTGTAGCCTTGGTTTATAAATTAAATTTCAGATTTTCATACATCTGAAATTTGTTGCGGACATTCCTCTTGTAAAGCACCAAAAAGAAAATAACAGCTGTAGCGGGCGAAATGGGACAAAAAGGGATAAATGTATCAATGATACGACAACAACTAGAATCATGAAATTCGGTGTGTACATCATCCCTCTAATTGCATAGACACGTAAAATAGAGGGATTTTTCGAAATTCGTACTTTTAAGGGATTAAAAAGAGGGATAAAAATGGGACATACCAAACCGCTGAAGTTGAAATCATGAAATTCTGTGTATAAATTCTGAATACGAAGACTCGAAAAAGGGTTTTTTCGAAATTTGTACATTTGGGCGGAGAATGGGGCGTATGGGGATATCTTTAAAATTTATACTTTCCTTATCACTTTGTCTGTATCTGAAAATGTTTCTTTCTAATGGCGACTGACAATTGCCTAATATTTAGGCATGTTCACTTTCACAATTTCAGCATTTTATTTATATATAGTAGTCGATTTTAAACAGTGCGCATAAGTATACATTATAGTTTGAAATAGTAAACAAATATAGTAATGTGCATAAAAATATCACAATTTTCGTAATATGGTACTGTGCTTCTATGTAAAGTCGACATCTTTTAATCTGCTGGTAATACTGTGGAATCCACTCCCTGGTGGAGGGTATATAAGATTCGGCCCGGCCGAACTTAACGTCGTGGTGTTTAGATCCGAAAAATCATATCGAGAGCGAAATTTGTATGAGAGGTATTATGAATCTGAACCGATCTGACTCACTTTTACCATAGATGTTTCTAGTTGAAATATAAGGTGTTGTGCCAAATTTGATGAAAGCCGGCTAAAGTATGTGGTGTCTACCTCGGAAAAAATCACATCGAGAGCGAAATTTGTATGGGAGCTATATCTAAATCTGAACCGATCAGTCTCACCTTCCCCACAGATGTTTCCAGTTGAAATATAAGGTGTTGTGCTAAATTTGAAACAAATCGGATCGACATTTGTATGGGGGATATATCTAAATCTGAACCAATTTGCTTCAAATTAATAGCGTTCGCAAAACTTACTTGTGTCAGGATCGCTCAACAGTTGCGAACTGTACTTTGATTACAAGAATAGATGGTCGGACAGACAGACGGACATCGCTAAATCGATTCAATAAGTGATTCTAATCAGATATGTATAATGAACGATGGACCTATCTCGTTTCCTTTGTTACAAGCAAATGCATAAAGACAACACCCTAGTGGAGGGATAAAACTAAGCCCAAAACTCTTTTGGAAATTCTTTTTCGTGATATTAAAATGGTTTAAATCGTTAAGGTTTCAGGTTAATGTTAGATTCGTGGTTTTTCATGGCGGCTTTAGAGGTTCTAAAATTTGGCAGATGGCGAATAAAAATTTGATATTGATATTGAAATCCAAAACGCTGAGGATCACCTTGGTCAATTTCTGTTTGAAAAGCGAGCTTTTTCTCTGTGTGTACGAGTAATTTGCTGTGTTAATGTGGCAACACTATATTCAGTCAATATTTTCTCGTTTTACATCAAAATCTGATCTGTTTTGAAATGGTCAACATCATCATCATTCAGTTCTACAACGTGGTTTGCGTTTTCGCTTCCTCCACAACTGTTTGCCATTCCGCTCTCTATTTTCAGTGATTAGTCTATTGAAAAAAAAAATCTGCCGACAAATGCTTTTGAGAGCAATCGTGTAATATATAGTAGTCGAATGTTTCCACATTAATGCACGCAGTTATCAAATGGAGATAATTTAGCGAGTGTTGCCACACATTATTTAAATAGTTTTCGGGATCAAGTAAACATGTTGTTATAACACTACAGCTTCTTATAAGTTTTAATTTTCGCAAAATATAATAAAAAATATATGTGTACAGTAGATTGAGTCGGGGTCCATACAAATGGAACAAAATTTCCAGATCAAGCCTTCTGTGAGCTAACCGCTCCTGAAAATACCCCTAAAAATTATATTTTCCGTGTAATTTTTTGTGTTGATTTTTTTTATCAATATTTGTTTTCTGAAATTGGAATTATTGGACGTTTCTAGAATATTTTGAGCTTTTTTTTCATAGTGGCAACTGAAAATTTTTCGTATTTGGTGGTAGTATTTTATAAAATATAAATAATGTAGTTATTTATTGAATTGAATTAAAATTTTTGTAAAATGAGTTCGAAAATTTTGGCGCTGAAAAATCATCTCCTATATTTAATTATTTCACAAAATATTTACGGGAAATAAGAGTTTCTAGTAGAAAGCTTCAGTCGGCTAAACCGACAGTTGAAAACAGCGCAGAGATAGTTGAAGCAAGATCAAATAAATTTACAAAACAATATATTAATAAAAGAATTTAAAAAATGTATTATCTATACTTTCGTAAGAAGTGGTATCAACCAAACGGCTGCAAGTAGAATAGTGAATTTCAGCGAGTACGACAAAATAAAATAATTTTTCGAACTTTATACCTTTAAGGTCGAAATTGAAATAAATGGAATCATGAATTTATGTATGCACGCTCCTTAGATTGCTTGGTGTCAATGTCCCTTTAAAAGTCTGAAAGCACACATTTCCCCTTCATCCGTCTAACATTAATATATTGTTTTGTGAAATACATTTTCCAAAAGTACTTGACTGTATTTTGTAATTAACAAAGAGTCTGGCAACAGTGCAGTTAAATTCAAAATTCTATAATGTTTTACATTTTGAATGGCCTATTTTTAGCATGGGCGTGTCGTGTCGGCACAACGAGAGTATTTCTTTCGCTTAAACGAATGTTGTCTGTTTTGTTGTGTAAACAACGCAATCCGTTCTAGAAAATACTGAAATGCGAAGGCACGACATGGCCACGCTTTAAATAAAATGAATAAATAAAATAAATAAAATAAATAAAATAAATAAAATAAATAAAATAAATAAAATAAATAAAATAAATAAAATAAATAAAATAAATAAAATAAATAAAATAAATAAAATAAATAAAATAAATAAAATAAATAAAATAAATAAAATAAATAAAATAAATAAAATAAATAAAATAAATAAAATAAATAAAATAAATAAAATAAATAAAATAAATAAAATAAATAAAATAAATAAAATAAGTAAAATAAATAAAATAAATGAAATAAATGAAATAAATGAAATAAATGAAATAAATAAAATAAATAAAATAAATAAAATAAATAAAATAAATAAAATAAATAAAATAAATAAAATAAATAAAATAAATAAAATAAATAAAATAAATAAAATAAATAAAATAAATAAAATAAATAAAATAAATAAAATAAATAAAATAAATAAAATAAATAAAATAAATAAAATAAATAAAATAAATAAAATAAATAAAATAAATAAAATAAATAAAATAAATAAAATAAATAAAATAAATAAAATAAATAAAATAAATAAAATAAATAAAATAAATAAAATAAATAAAATAAATAAAATAAATAAAATAAATAAAATAAATAAAATAAATAAAATAAATAAAATAAATAAAATAAATAAAATAAATAAAATAAATAAAATAAATAAAATAAATAAAATAAATAAAATAAATAAAATAAATAAAATAAATAAAATAAATAAAATAAATAAAATAAATAAAATAAATAAAATAAATAAAATAAATAAAATAAATAAAATAAATAAAATAAATAAAATAAATAAAATAAATAAAATAAATAAAATAAATAAAATAAATAAAATAAATAAAATAAATAAAATAAATAAAATAAATAAAATAAATAAAATAAATAAAATAAATAAAATAAATAAAATAAATAAAATAAATAAAATAAATAAAATAAATAAAATAAATAAAATAAATAAAATAAATAAAATAAAAAAAATAAATAAAATAAATAAAATAAATAAAATAAATAAAATAAATAAAATAAATAAAATAAATAAAATAAATAAAATAAATAAAATAAATAAAATAAATAAAATAAATAAAATAGATAAAATAAATAAAATAAATAAAATAAATAAAATAAATAAAATAAATAAAATAAATAAAATAAATAAAATAAATAAAATAAATAAAATAAATAAAATAAATAAAATAAATAAAATAAGTAAAATAAGTAAAATAAATAAAATAAATAAAATAAATAAAATAAATAAAATAAATAAAATAAATAAAATAAATAAAATAAATAAAATAAATAAAATAAATAAAATAAATAAAATAAATAAAATAAATAAAATAAATAAAATAAATAAAATAAATAAAATAAATAAAATAAATAAAATAAATAAAATAAATAAAATAAATAAAATAAATAAAATAAATAAAATAAATAAAATAAATAAAATAAATAAAATAAATAAAATAAATAAAATAAATAAAATAAATAAAATAAATAAAATAAATAAAATAAATAAAATAAATAAAATAAATAAAATAAATAAAATAAATAAAATAAATAAAATAAATAAAATAAATAAAATAAATAAAATAAATAAAATAAATAAAATAAATAAAATAAATAAAATAAATAAAATAAATAAAATAAATAAAATAAATAAAATAAATAAAATAAATAAAATAAATAAAATAAATAAAATAAATAAAATAAATAAAATAAATAAAATAAATAAAATAAATAAAATAAATAAAATAAATAAAATAAATAAAATAAATAAAATAAATAAAATAAATAAAATAAATAAAATAAATAAAATAAATAAAATAAATAAAATAAATAAAATAAATAAAATAAATAAAATAAATAAAATAAATAAAATAAATAAAATAAATAAAATAAATAAAATAAATAAAATAAATAAAATAAATAAAATAAATAAAATAAATAAAATAAATAAAATAAATAAAATAAATAAAATAAATAAAATAAATAAAATAAATAAAATAAATAAAATAAATAAAATAAATAAAATAAATAAAATAAATAATGTAAATAAAGTAAATGAAATAAATAAAATAAATAAAATAAATAAAATAAATAAAATAAATAAAATAAATAAAATAAATAAAATAAATAAAATAAATAAAATAAATAAAATAAATAAAATAAATAAAATAAATAAAATAAATAAAATAAATAAAATAAATAAAATAAATAAAATAAATAAAATAAATAAAATAAATAAAATAAATAAAATAAATAAAATAAATAAAATAAATAAAATAAATAAAATAAATAAAATAAATAAAATAAATAAAATAAATAAAATAAATAAAATAAATAAAATAAATAAAATAAATAAAATAAATAAAATAAATAAAATAAATAAAATAAATAAAATAAATAAAATAAATAAAATAAATAAAATAAATAAAATAAATAAAATAAATAAAATAAATAAAATAAATAAAATAAATAAAATAAATAAAATAAATAAAATAAATAAAATAAATAAAATAAATAAAATAAATAAAATAAATAAAATAAATAAAATAAATAAAATAAATAAAATAAATAAAATAAATAAAATAAATAAAATAAATAAAATAAATAAAATAAATAAAATAAATAAAATAAATAAAATAAATAAAATAAATAAAATAAATAAAATAAATAAAATAAATAAAATAAATAAAATAAATAAAATAAATAAAATAAATAAAATAAATAAAATAAATAAAATAAATAAAATAAATAAAATAAATAAAATAAATAAAATAAATAAAATAAATAAAATAAATAAAATAAATAAAATAAATAAAATAAATAAAATAAATAAAATAAATAAAATAAATAAAATAAATAAAATAAATAAAATAAATAAAATAAATAAAATAAATAAAATAAATAAAATAAATAAAATAAATAAAATAAATAAAATAAATAAGATGAATAAATTATAAAAAGTAATTTTATGAATGCACACAAACAATAAATTCAATATGAAAACATAGTTAAGGTTTAGTTTATTTTGACTTCTTCTCTTGCCAAAAACAGTAGTAAAAATCGAGATTCGATATAATAAACCATACTATAGTATTTAGTACCTTGACAAAAAGAGTGCGAACTCCTCCTGTAAGCCTTACCATTTTAGCCATTTCAAACAATTGTACTTTTAGTACAATTACTGAGTTCAGTTAAATCTGGAAACTCTATTATTTATTGCATTTAAATGAAATCTGACAACATATGTACATTATACATAGCCATGGACCCATCCATTAGGGAGGGATTTACGATATTATATGATCGGTTTATCACATTTATTATATTTTCAACAAAATCGTCTCCAGAGACCGAACTCACTCACTCACATACACGGCATACATACAAATACGCCATTACGTGCCATTGGAAATGCAAATTTTTTGTCTACGTTGTAGGGATACAAAGCAAGTCATCACACATCACACAGCCAGCAGCTGACATCCTTTGGTCCTTTGAAATAAAACCATTCGTAACACACATCCGATGATGATGATGAAAACAAACGCACTCACACTCAGACACAGACACAGAGACACTGTGATAAGATTGGAAATCTTGCATTTTGCTTACTTACATCTTATGACATTTTCTTTCCTTTTTTTGTTGCTCCGCTCTGCTCTCTGTATTCGTCGTGTATTCATTCGATAAAACTCCTTTTGAATAATTTATTAGAATTCAGTTTCCTTCCCCGATTAGCTGTGTGTTGCAAATGGACTTTATATGTTACTCAATTGGAGAGAATGGGGGGCTACCCAATGATGTGATGCTTCAAAGTGTTGAAAGGATGTAGAACAGATGAAGATAAATCTAGATGTATTACCTCATAACTTAATTGCCCTAGAGTAGTGTCCTTGTGTTTTCTTTGGTAGCCCATAACAGGATGGATGACAAGGACATGTGTGCATATTTTAAAACGAAGTGGTTTTCTAATGGCAAATTGAAATAGACAAAGCGTAGAAATAAGATATCGAGTGGCATGCACAAGCAGATTTCGAATCAGAGAAACTAATTTTAGTATATGTATAAAGCCAGACCAGCCTGACTAGAACTTTCAACAAAACATTGACGGATAAATATGGAACTACACTCATAAAAATTTGAACCCTACAATGAGTTCAAATTAACTAAAACTTAAGAAAATTGAACATCGTATATGGCTAAAGCAAAATTTCCTCAAATCAAGTTCAAACTTTTCCTTGAAATTAGTACATGCTCTGAACTTGATTCTAGTTCAATTTTCCTTTTCCTTTTTTTTCTTTTTTCAATTTTCAAAGCAAGTAAATATTTACTCAAACTGATGAAAATTCCAGTAAGTTTTTCATATTTTTACTAAATCTAAGTAAAATGTTGCTGAAGTTATCCTAAATCTAAGTAAATTTTTCCTAAAACCAAATTTTTTTTACTAAATTTAAGTAAAATTTTCCTAAAACTAAGTAATTTTTTATTAAATCTAAGTAAAATTTTGCTGTAATTTTCCTAAAACTAAGTAAATTTTTACTCAAATGTAGTAAATATTTACACAAACTGACACCAATTTTGCTGATTTTTTCCTCATAACAAGTACTTTTTTACTTAAACTGAGGAAAATTGATACAAAAATGACAAGATGAATATTTCTCAAAAGTTTCATGATACCTCTGCCATAAAGAGAGCTATTACTTCATGATTGTTGCGATGGCAAGATAGGCGCATACGCAGTGGTTGTTTAAAATAATTCTTAAAGTATTTAAGAAATAAGTCTCTGCAAACGAACGAGCTTTTTAGATAATTATTCAAGAATTTGTTAAACAATGTCAAGTATTTTTATAAGTTCATTAATACTTAAATGTATGAAAAACTCGGCATAAATTTCAGTAAACATATTAACTTCATGTTTGGAAAAAACATATTTTTAAGTTAAAATATCCTAAATGGAATTTTTTCCATACAAAAAATTTGTTTCACTTCTTCTTCTTCCACATAAGTATGAATTTACTCAATTGTAAGAATTTTTATTAGATCCGAAGAAATGTTTTTAATTAAACTTACTACCCTATTTCTAGTAAAAGGCAACTTTACTCATACTTAGTTAATTTTCTAACTTTTTAAGAAATCTTTACTGAACTGGAGTAAAATTGCAAACTCCCAAAACATTATAAGTAACGAAAACCGTTATTTTTGCATCTGTGATGAAAGTAGGATACATCGGTTCAGATTTAGATACAGTTCCATAAAAATGTCGCATGGCAAATGTTACATCTTAGCGCTCTACAAGCATCAAGCAAATTATTTACTTTTATTAAGAATGCTTTTAGATATCATTATGATTTCATAGTGATTCTTATCTACACTTTTTAAAATTACTAAAATAGTTTGTTATTAAATTTGCAAACTTTTATTGTAATGCACAATCAAAAGTTCATAAGATATTGCTCTAGTCGAATGTCAAGAAGTGGTATCGGTTAATAAAAATTAAAAATTTCCGAACAATTTGGTGTCCATTAGCGAAATTAGCATTATACAATCTTGAAATTGGTAAAATTCGTTTAGTTTGTTTGTATTTTGTATAACCTTTGTCCGAAATTCAAGAAAGTGTCCACGATTTTTTATGTAATTTTCGTGTTTTCATGATTTTACTTCAAAATTACCATTTCAGACGAGTTATTTTAAAAAGACCGTAAAAATTCTTTTATTCTTTATTGCTTCAGAAAGTCTAGAAAGTTTTAAAAAGTACATGTTCGAAACCTCTCTGGCGGTTTGGGATATTACAGACCTTTCCGAGTGGCGTGGTCCATTCAAAACGTTGCCTTAAGACACTACTGGATCCCGTGAGAGCGGCCACTTACACAAACCTCGTAAATGTTATAGGTCCAAAGTAGTGTTTGAGTTCCGGGAATTCCTAGTCTTATCTTATCTCGAATTCCCGTTTAAAAGTGGCACCAAGTAATACACCACACATGTTACCTTATATGCATCTCATTGATAACAACAATAATTTTCTTTAATTGAAAATATTATAGGTACCTGCGTCGAAAATTAGAATTTTATTATTTGTTGTAAATTTTATGAAACAATATGCATACAAAAATAAGTTTTTAGGTTTCAAACACATTTTTATTTTTTTATTATTTATAATTATTTTTGATTTTAAGTTTCGCTCCACATCTACAAAGAAGAAACTCTCCCAACATTTTATGAATTTTAGTTCCAATAAAAATATCTAAAATTCATCAAAACAGACAAAAGCAGTAAATAAAGGCATGTATTGTGAAAATCCCACATTCAAACACATTTGAATCGATTTAGCAATGTCCGTCGATACAGGTCGCAATTGTAGCCAGAACCAAACGAAACTTTGCACATCGAAGTTTTTCGGGACAAGGACGAACGCTATTTAATTGGAAAATCGGTTCAGATTTAGATATAGCCCCCATCTTATATTTAAACTAGGAACACCTGTGGTGAAAATAGGTCAGATCGGTTCAGATTTTTATATAGCTCCCATAAAAATTTCGCTCCCGATTTGACTTTTTCCGCTCCATAGACCACATATTTTAACAGATCTTCTTCAAATCTTGCAAAACATCTTATATTTATACTAGGAACACCTATGGTGAAAATATGTCAGATCGGTTCAGATTTTTATATAGCTCCATACAGATTTCGCTCCCGATTTGACTTTTTCCGCTCCAGAAACCACATATTGTATCAGATTCATTATTCAAATTAGGCGAAATATCTTATATTTGTACTAGAAGCAGCCATGGTGAAAATGGGTCAGATCGGTTCAGATTTATATATAGCTCCTATTCCAATTTCGCGGTTTGACTTTTTCTGCTCTAGAAACCACATATTTTAAGAGATCTTCTTCAAATGTAGCAAAATATCTTATATTTCAACTAGAAATATCTATGGCGATAATGGGTCAGATCGGTTCAGATTTACATATAGCTGCCATAAAATTTTCGCTCCTGGATTGATTTTTTCCTCCCCAGAAACTGCGTATTTTCGCCTAATTTCTTCAAATTGAGCATAACACGTTATACTTGAACTGGAAGAACTTATTGTGAAAGTTAGTCACTTCATTCCATGTTTGGATATAGCCCCGATACAAATATTCATATTCATTTCGATTTGACAAAATTTTTAACAAGGTCATATTAGCCTGTGATTAGGAAACATACAAAATTTTTCCCGTTTTCACCTTTTTACTGAATTGAATTCGGATAGAAAGTGGAGTGTATCATATAGTCGGCCCCGCCCGACTTTAGCCTTTCCTTATTTGTTTTGAAAAGAAATCTGCAAATCTAGTTTTGTTTTCATCCTTTCTATTTGTTTTGATTTTTTTAAGATTTTTTGTTGGACCTCAGATTTGTAAAATGTTGAGAGATATAAACTTGATATGAACAGTTTTAGCGAAACTTCAATAGCTCAGGCAATTTCAGATTGATTTCTACCTACAAAATGTTTTTTAATATATCCACAAATAGTACGGTTAAGCTTTAAATAAATATCGTATATATTGTAAGAAAGATATAATTCATTTTAAATTAACTGCAAAGATAAATGCAGAAATATGCAAGTGAAAAAAACGGCCATAAATTGGGAAATCGCTATCGGCTACAACAAAATATAAAATTATGTCCGCCCTTGGCCCTCTTGTGCCAAGTTTTGCTAGGATCGGTCAGTAATTATGACCTGTATTTAATTATCTATTCAGAAAGTGTTTTGCTAAATTTGGAAGATAACGAAAAAATTAAACAAAACGTGTTTGCTGGACAAATACATACAGCTTCCTTAAGATTTGAATAAACAGCTTATGTATTGTTAGAAAGGTCAAAGTTTATGCATTTTAAATCTGAGAAATGAGAAACTGAAACGGTTGAGCGCCTACTAAGTTACAGCCATAATAGTTTTGTAAACCCCTTTTTTAACCCTTTCAACATATTGGGGCGATTGGAAATTGTCTTGTTTTACTTGACAAAGCCAAAAAGTAATATAATTTCCCCGGTACTTCTACATCAGTTTTTTGTTGCACTGTGAATGCTAGAGGCGTTAAACATCACTATTTTGCCTGTCCATTTTGAGTGATGTTTCAAACATTTTCTTCAATAAATCCATTGGATGTCATGAGACACATTCCTCTTGAAAAAGTGTGCCTTTCATTTCATAAGTGTAAAAACTTCTACAACATGGCCCAGTCTCACATTAGTCTTCTGGCAATAGTTACATTGTTTCCAAAACCTCTTAAATTTTAAATGGATTTACAATCTTTGCTGGAGGGCGAACATCTTCATCCTTTCGGGAGCAGAAGCAACCACCACTAAATTACGATTGACAGTCTAACAAACGTTTTAAAAAAGAGTATCTGGACTACAAAACTATTAATGAACCTAAATTCGTTGTATATCCCAGCTACAACTTTACAAATTCAGAAAAACAACTTTTTCAACACCATGTTCATTTTGTTTTTAATCGAATTTTCTCCAACTTTTGTTTAAGGCCGAAGGGCATTCCAAAATTCATCCCTGCTCAAGCCTGCTACTGCTGCTAATGCGAATGAGAAAACAAAAAAAACAACAACAAACCTGCTAAACATTACATCCAACAAACTATTCAATAGTTATTTGCATAAATTCCTTTAGAACAACAGACAGACGGACGGACGGACAGACAGAAAAAAACTCGGACAAATTGTTTAACTTTCAAAAAAATATACCCGAAAACTTGTAATTAAATTTTCATTTGAGTAAAAAAATGCAACATACCCGCTCGTATCCAATAAGTTCATGCTCGTCGTGTCGTGTCCTCCTGGAGGCCAGTTGGGCTGGCCAGGGAGATGAGTGAGGGTGTGGGCTAGGGCGTGATGAATGAGTATGGCTCTCTGTTTCGTCTATTATATTATTGGCTTCACAAAGCGTGTAATTTCATCATAAAAGACATAGAAAAACTGCTGGAGATTATGTTAAGTCACTTCTTTTATCATCATCAAAGCCATGCCATGCCATGCTGCTGATGGAGGAGGGTTACATCAACATGAACATCAACAACTACAATGGCCACGGAGTTCAGAGGAAAAAAGGACTTATCATGCAAATATTCTTGTGGTTTCCTCTTCTTCTACGTCTTTTTCTCTGTTGAAATACACTGTGGGTATTTGTTTAAACTATTTTGAGGATTCTCGTAGTAAGCTCTTAATATGGAGGGAGAGAGGAACAGTGGCGTAGATAGATTTGTGATGTTGGGAAATTTTCAACGGAGCATAAAAGTAAAATGTCCCACTAATTAAAAATTGCTCAAGAAAAATTAAATTAAGTCCAAAAACTATCCATATGAGAAATGAAAAATTCAAATTGAAAGATAACTACATAACTATCAAAATGGGAAATTAAAAATAGTCCATAAAATTTGAAAATTTTCCTAGGCGGAAAAAAGTCAAATAAGAAAAGATATTTGTATTGAGCAGAGATACAAGCCGACCGATTTTAAGCCGACAAGCCGTTGCCGCCGCATTTTTCTGAGAAACAGTTTGATTAAGTCAAACAAAGAAATTACGTTTTTCAATTTTCAAAATTTGAAAAAGTGAAAATCTGTAATACAAAAAAAATAAAATTTTTTCTTCCTTTTATGAACAAATACGTAAAAATATGTTAAAAAACATAAACACAAAAAAATAAAAAAATTAATTTTCTTTAAAATCGAAACATACGAAAAGTAGGTAACTTTGGACCGATTTCTAAAATATATCAGATTTCCGATAATCCTTGGGTCCTTGTCTAATTTTGTTTTTTACAGAACTCAAAAATGTCTACTAGAACATAAGTTATTGAATTTTGGCCGATGGATTTTGAAAAAAAAAAAAATATTGGATAATTATATGAAATTATGGGAACATTTGCTTATATTGGCTAATATTAAGGTATCAAAAACCAATACAAATTGTTCCTTCCATTTTCCCAAAATTATCAAATAAACAGGGGTGATCGAATGACAGAACGAGCCGACAAATCAGCCGAAAGCCGCCGCCGATAATTATGGTTCGGCTTGTAACTCTTGTATGGAGACTATAGCCAAATATAAACTGATTTGTTTAAAATACAATAGCTTCGCCCTTGAAACTCTCTTTTACTAAGTTTTGTAAGTATCGCACAATAATTACGATCTGTATATGGATTACAAGAATAGATGGACAGAGAGACGAGCAATCGGACATATATAAAACTATTCACAAAACTGCCAAAAAAAGGTGCTAGCATATGGGAAATTAAAAAGTAAAAATTTATTTCGGACGCCCCTGTAGACAAGAACTACTAAAGCTGCTTAATATCCTTAACAAAATAATCAAGGAATATAATTTCTTGAACATAAGGGTATCCCGAAAAAAGGTTGAATGTCCAAATACAGTTCAAACTTGCATTCCTTTTTAAGAATTTTAATTTCAAACATTTTGCCGAAGGACTTTATATAATTTTTTTTTGATGTAGTTTGACAAACAAATTTTTATTTGAAAAAATATATTTTGAGAGACTTTAATTATTTTTTTATTTTTTTTTAATGCTGATTTAATGCCGATAAAGAGGCGCATAGTCCCGTCCAAAATGTCTTAAATTTACTACGATATTTAGCTATTCCTATGATCTGCGTTCAACTGAGATTTCCATCAATAGAATTTATTGCATTTAGCAAACTTCTTCGCCATGATCCCCTGGGCCTGACACGACTTCCTCGTGGGTTCCAGTCTAGGCTTGTTTCGCGATGGATGTTTGTTTACGTCTTCCGTGTAGCTCTGCATTGGATATCCAGTTGTGTGGCTACCAAATGCTCAATATTTTCACTTTCGGTACACCCTAGACTACCTATATGTGTGTATATTGATTTGTATATGCGTATGTCGTGATGCACATAAGATACGTTTTCAGCATCATTGCTCACAAGAACAAATACAACATCAAAACAATCATACATATATGTATGTATCCTTCGACATGTGTACATTAGGGTGAGCTTTTTGAATATGTATACACTAACGACACAAATCAGGGTAGATTTGTGTCGTTAATTTGGGAGCGAGAAAACACGACTCTGAACGAAAAAACACAAAATCTAATCACATTTCCAGCCATATATTTCAATGGGTTGCCGGATAACATTTTTTTGGAAAAATGCCGAGTCGGAAAACAAAGTTTCGGTTTTCTGCACCTAAAATGAAAGCTTGGTTTGGACATTCTAAAACAAAACCCATATTTTTGCTGACATCTACACCGACACGGTTTAATACACATAAATTCGATTGCAAATGGGTGAAATATGTCCAGAGCGATACAATTGCATCAACAAGGACCGAAAATACCCTCTAACGTCTAATATTAGCAGTTTTAAGCATTTCATTGCAGTTTTTTCACCTGCATTTACTTTATATTTGGTACGCACTTTTCTTCTTAGTGATTACTCTTCCATAAAGTTTAGGTTTTGGGGGATTACAATTTTACCAATACATCTACATAATTTTCAATTTAAATTGAACGAGAAGCACAACTCACTTGCAGAATTTGCATTTAAAATCGCACCAAGTAATAAAGTACACATGCCGGGTTTTGATGTTGAAAAGTCGCTGCGAAGCCACTTGAAAAGACTTTTGACATGGTCGAAATCATGATCGTGGAAGTCTGCAGCCAAGTCACCATGCCATTTGTAAATAAATTAGGATTCTATTAAATATAGATGCAAAATGGTCTTGAGCCAGGACAATATCCCAGTTCAAATCAAATATTGATTACAGACCAAAAAAATACAAACGAAAAAACTAAGATTTTTATAAATTTTAGAATCTCAATATCCATTTTTCCTCTCTCAATTTCAAATTACACTTCTCAACCTTACATTTCTGAATATCAATGAGAAAAATCAAATATTGAGAAATTAAATTTTTTTGAGATATAGAATTTTAAATTGAGAAATAATAATAAGATGACAATATATTGGAAAATTAGTTTGTATGTTTATTTAACATTTAATATTTTTATTAATTTTAGAATCTCAATATCAGCTTTCGCTTTAATTTACATTTCTGAATTTCAATTTGTATTTTTTTCAATTCTCAATTCCAAATTGTTTTTCTCAATTTCTATTTGCTTTCTCAATTTTTGCTCAGTATGATGTTGTATTTTTCAATTTCAATTGCGCAAATACAAAAATATAAAGGGAATTGAATTGAAATGATAAAATTGCCTGCAGCTTGAATGTATTGATGAGCAACATAAGAGTAATGAGGAGAAAAGTGTAATAAAATAAATTAACTATCTGCATCTAATAAAATTCGGGGTATACTTCGCTCCGCTGCGTAGACCCGAAGCATGTGGAAGGCTTCCGATATTCGTACTTTTAGCTCAAATGTGGAAAGGAGATATAATGGCACCAACTACAGATATAATCATGGAATTAGGTTTATACATTTCTCTGGCTGTGTAGCCACACAAAAGAATTTTTCAAAATCCTTAAGTATCGCAAATTGTATACAAAATATCATAATTTCAGTGGCAAAATGAATTTATTCATTTCTATATTTATCTATATTTCATATAGTTTGTTAAACAAAATATTTTTTTATTTTTATGGGACTTCGTGCCAGAAAAACAAGTTTTTTTAATCTATTATGTTTTTTAGTCATCAAAACTATATTTAATCGAAAATACAATTGGTTATGATCAGACTGATAATTCCAAATTTAAAGATACCTTCTGCGAGAATTGGAATTTTATTAAAAATTATTTAAAAAAATTTCCATACAATTTTTACCTGTAGATTTTAAGAATCAGTATGGCTGTATTTCTTTAAGACTTTATAACTAATTAAGCTGTTATAAGAAAATCCTAAATAAAAACTTAAAATTTCATTCAAAATAAAAAAAATATTTTTTAAAATTGTCTCCAAGAACAATATGAATGTGTGCCTAACACAAATTGTGAAAAAAAAATAATTTTACGTTTAAAATTGTGGACTTAGTCTTGATTATTATCCAATGGACGTCAAATTTATGGTTATCGAGGCTAAATCCGAAAAAGTCAACACATTTTTTTTTAATTTGTTTTTATTCCAATACTAGCTGACCCGACAAAAATGTTCCTGTCCAAATTTCAATTAGTTTGTTTGTGATCGTCGTGTGAATTTTAAAAAAGCGATTTCAAATGTTTATGCACACCTGGAATGAGATTATTGTTTCGATTCTCAGTGATTATTGTAAGGATTAACTTTTGCTGACATAGATATTCAATTTAATGACACGATCTAATTCAGAATACGCCAATAGAAGTATATGCACGTTCGCTTAAGTGGACTTTGTACAATGTTTAGGAACACCTTTCGCATGAGTTTGATTTTACATACGGTGACGGTGAATATAATGTAGAAGGTCGACATTTCAGCGGCACTTGACACTTTCAAGCAAGCGTTTTAAATATATAGTACTTAATTTAAATGTCGTGATGTTTTTTACAAAAAGGACGTAATCGAGTATTTATTTAGTTTATTGGGTGGAGTAGATCGTGGAATCACTGGAAGAGTTTGGTAAAAATCGCCAAAAAAGATAGACAAAGATAGACATCGGATATTTATGCAAATTATTTTTTTATCATTGCCTTTTTTATCTATGCAACATATGCTAACATAATATTGGTTATATCGATTTTTTTAATATTGAGATCATGATAATCAGTTGTGTGAAGTCGTCATTCAATTATAATCATCCTCTCAAAATATACTTTTTCATAGAAATCGCCTATCTAGTCATTATTCGGTCTAATTTCTGCAAAGACTTTATGTGAGACATCGTATATTCATACCGAGCGATCAGTTCTTCGACAGTTTGCACGTTGGAATTTCATATGACGGCGGTGAAATAAATTCTGCGAGAGAATCATTGCCAAAATCTACACGATCAAAATAGTCTCATGGTTCCAACGTGATCGTCCAGATCATCACTACAATTCCATCGTTCAAAAGTTTCATAAGTGTCGTACGTTAATTGCTGATTTAACAGCGGAGTTTGCTCTCAAAATGTCCTTTCCTTTAACCCCAACAGTGCTGTAATTATTTTTTTCGAATTTTGGGATAAAACTTGCTATTTTATCAGTGGTTCACACCAGTAGCGTTGGTGAACGTCTTTTGTTTGTGACCATATGGTCACGCTAGCACCATTCGGGTTAAGAAGCGTTTCTTCAATATGCTATTCGTTAATTTCCCCACTTCCCAGTGTCATTGCAAAAAAAATCTGGTATTAAGTGAAGATTTTGAGGCGATAGTCCGCGGTTGTCAATATAATTTTCTCTACAAACAGAATCCAATTTAATGTTTTTCGAAGCAAAATTTGGAGCAACTTATGGAAATGAACTGAAAAAATCAACATTCGCAATATCAACAGAATTTTTCTAGTGCAAATGACCAGCAATTGTTTTGAAAATACTCCAGATTGGCCGTTCCACAACACATGGTTCTGTCCGTCAGCTGGAGATTGGCGTGGAATAGCCCATAATGTAAATCGAAAATCACCAGAATGCATTTCGGCAGTCTTCAAAGAACGCAGCTGAAATTCCTGATGAATTTCTTGCTTGAATTTTGCGAGCGAATTTTTGCCAAAACTTGTACGGTTTTACCGAGAGAGTCACTATAGTTCAGTCATTCATAAGCCGCGTGTTCCGTAAGCATCTTATATTCGCAATGCATCGTATTCACATTGTTTTTGCATTGCATTCCAACTCTTGATTAAGTGCTTAGTGCATCGGATAGTGTGTGGTCTTCAATTTCAATTTCAGAAATGTCAAAGAGCACATTTTTGAAAATTCACAATGATTTGCTGAAAATACATGAACTACGTGTAACTGGATATCCCTGTTTATTTGATGACTGATTACGAAGTGGAATTATGAACCAAATAAAAATGAATCAGCAAAATATGACGTTTCTATCTTCGGTTCTGATAAAAAAGTGCATAAAATATAAAGATTTTCAGCATTTTGTCCGAATTTTTTTACTTTTCTTTATAATTATCTTAAGTTTTGTGTTCCGAAAACGTTCGCATAATCATAACGAATATAGCATAAAAGAATTTCGCATATCCATTGCTTGAATTGAGACTTATAGCCTTGAGTTCATTCAAAAATTCTATAGAAAAAGGCACTTTCAGTTTTTTACAAATATTCCTAATTTGCGGTCAGCTATTTAAAAGTTGTTTCATCTTAAAACCCAGTTCGGTCTACCACGAATAGTTTGCTACAAAGATCAGCAAAATCTTTTCAGCCGTTCTCAAGTGATGCGATTAGCAACGAATATCATTTCAAAATGTTACCAAAAAGGTACGGTTGATAGATTATTCGCACATATTTTTATATTTTGATAAATTTCTACACTTTGACGATATTTTCCTTAAAAGGTGATTTCAGAAGTTATGGAATTTAGAAAACAGTAGCCTCCATCGCTCACCACAAACATACCGTGAAACGGCGTATTAGCTCCACCTGCCCTTATACATAGCATTTTGTACTAACATAAACTTCTAAACTGGGCAAAATGTGGAGCAAATGTTTAATTTTTGACCCGTTTTGCAGAGAATCCCAAAATGAAGTGAACAACTTTTCAACAGGGTATACAAGTTTTTCAGTCTAAAGATACGCCACCTAATGTACATATGTGCATATAATTGCGAAATTCAAAATATACATCTTCCTATGTGCTTGCATGTATATATATATAATAAACTCAGCAGTACGTTCTATTAACCCCCACCACCCACATCCCACATCCTGTTTTGTAACGAAATGTTAATTTTCCAGACAGTAGTCTGGCTGTGCATGAATTGTACATGTGGATGTAGATGTGGTTCCGAATGTGGAGTTTATAATCATGCCATTCCTTTCCAAGAAGAACATTGTGTTTCAAAACATGTCAAATCAACGTTGATCCATTAATCATTTTCAACATGTTTAAGGATATCTCTTCCAACATTCACATCCTCATGCACACATACGTTCGGTGGTGCTTCAAGAGGGTTTCCTTCTTAGTCGTCGTATGCACATCGACATATTCTGCTTCAAATCCTTGGCAGTGTTGGTGTGTTCTTTGGTGTCCTTTTCAGTCTTTTAATTTTTATGGTTTATTTGCTTTTCATTGGGGAATTTATTAATTTCATTTTATTTTATTTCTTCGTTATCTCTCTCAAGTTATTTCAATGATGTGCAAAAACAGAAATATGTTACGACTCATTTTGCTGCGACATCTTGTGTTGGGGTGGCATGGAGCCCGTGCGGGGGTTTATCTTCTATTGTATTAATACTTGTCGTCGTTCCCATTGTGCATGCCACAGTTACACACCAAATTTAATGGTATTCATTTCATTCTCTTACACATCTCTTTGTTACCAACCAGGGTTGGCATTTGGTTGCCCCCGTTGTTTTAAGACGTTTGTCAGTTTGGACAGAGAATTATGTGTCACCAGATTTTCGGGGCTGAAATAGTAATTTCATTTACCTTTTGAGTGATTCCTAATGCGTATAATTTGTTTACTTGTTGATGTTTTCATTTTCATTTTCTTGCCATGAATTATTTTCATGCTTTGATGAAGTCAACGCCATCCTGTCAGCCTGCCAGCCAGCCAGATGTTCCGTAATGGGATCTGGAATATATGCGAATTGACAACAAAATTAATTCCTCGGGGACATTAGCTATTCGTATGAATGGATTATGCTTGGATTTGTATTAAGTTTTGAGACAATCTGTCAATGCCCTGCGAGAGAGTGTACAAATGATGTCAGATGGGAGGTGTTAATGCTTCTGATGTATGTGGGGTGGTAGTTAGAAATTGGTACCAAAGCCAGTCAGCACAGACTAAAAATTACTATTTTATCAATATACTCGGAATAATCTTAGTTCTTTACAGCCTAATCTACAAAATGGTTTACCTGTACTCAAGTCAATGTGCTAATTGCAGTAATTCAGTTCGAAGAACGACTTATTTTGGCATTATTAATGGTATTTCATTTAATTCTCTTTACTTTACATAATCATTATTACACAGTACGACAAAATCAATTTTTTTTGAGTACACATGAGAAATGTTAACAGAATATGAATATAGGCTTAAAATAAAGAAATACGTGTCTCGGCGATTTGCTGTAGCACGTCAGAATTTTGAGAAAATCGATTTTAAAGATTCGAAGGATCGTGGAGGTTCACTTGTAACGTAGTACTATTATAAAAAGTTCTATAAAAACAGAATGGGTGAATCGATTTAAGTGCTTGAGCCAGTTTTGAAAAGGGAATTAAATTTGGATTTGTTTTTATTAAAAAAACATTTTTTCCGCTAGATGGCGCTTTAATTTTCATGTAAAATTAAAAAATATCATATCATATCATTTTATTTTTTGTATTTTTACATTACATTTACCTTACATTGAATTACATTACATTTTTGGATATTAATTTTTGTATTTTTACATTACATTGAATTACATTACATTTTTGGATATTTATATATATATCCATTATTTTTGGATATAATGGGTGAATCGATTTAAGTGCTTGAGCCAGTTTTGAAAAGGGAATTAAATTTGGATTTGTTTTTATTAAAAAAACATTTTTTCCGCTAGATGGCGCTTTAATTTTCATGTAAAATTAAAAAATATCATATCATATCATTTTATTTTTTGTATTTTTACATTACATTTACCTTACATTGAATTACATTACATTTTTGGATATTAATTTTTGTATTTTTACATTACATTGAATTACATTACATTTTTGGATATTTTTTAATTTTACATGAAAATTAAAGCGCCATCTAGCGGAAAAAATGTTTTTTTAATAAAAACAAATCCAAATTTAATTCCCTTTTCAAAACTGGCTCAAGCACTTAAATCGGTTCACCCATTCTGTTTTTATAGAACTTTTTATAATAGTACTACGTTACAAGTGAACCTCCACGATCCTTCGAATCTTTAAAATCGATTTTCTCAAAATTCTGACGTGCTACAGCAAATCGCCGAGACACGTATTTCTTTATTTTAAGCCTATTTTCATATTCTGTTAACATTTCTCATGTGTACCAACCACTGTCGTACTGTGTTATATGTGCCAGTTAGTATGATAGTGGTCTAAGTCAAAAATAATAAAAACAAGTAAGAAGGCGATAAGTTCGGTCGGGCCGAATCTTATATACCCTCCACCACGGAGTGCATTCCGTAGTATTACCAGCAGATTAAAGGATGTCGATGTTTACATAGAAGCACAACACCATATTACGAAAATTGTGATATTTTTACGCTGATTACTATATTTGTTTACTATTTCAAACTATAATGTATACTTATGCGCACTGTTTAAAATCGACTACCATATATAAATAAAATGCTGAAATTGTGAAAGTGAACATGACTAAATATTAGGCGATTTTCAGTCGCCATTAGAAAGAAGCATTTTCAGATACAGACAAAGTGATAAGAAAAGTATAAATTTTAAAGATATCCCCATTCTCCGCCCAAATGTACAAATTTCGAAAAAACTCATTTTCAAGTCTTCATAGTCAGAATGTATACACCGAATTTCATGATTTCAACTTCAGCGGTTTGGCAGGTCCCATTTTTATCCCTCTTTTTAATTATATCCCTTAAAATCCCTCTATTTACGTGTCTATGCCATTAGAGGGATGGACACATCGAATTTCATGATTCTAGCTGTTGTCGTATCATTGGTACTATATTTTATCCCTTTTTGTCCCATTTCGCCCGCTAAAACTATTATTTTCTTTGTGGTGCTTCCAAGCTACAAGAGGAATGTCCGCAACAAATTTTAACTGTATGAAAATAAGAAATTTAATTAATAAGGCAAGACTACCAATATTTGTTTACTATATATATAATGGATATAATACTTCAATTCATGAAGTAAATATAAGGGAGCAATCATAAATACCCTAAATATTGGGGGATAGAGAGTGTATTTTCAGCCACAGTCGTTTGGTTGGTTGTATTTCCATCCTATTTTAATTTCAAAAGTATAAATTTTGAAAATACCTTATCTCTCACGTACGCAGTATAAGACAACTTCATGATTCTACCATTTTTGTAAAAGCAACAAAATAAAGTACGAATTTGAAAAAAAAAATATTTTACGTGGCTATGCAGTCAGAGGAATGTATACACCGAATTCCATGATTCTATCAGCGGCCTTTTTTATCCCCTTTTACCAATTTTGCCCCCTCAAGAGTACAACTATCTAAAATCTCTTTATTTTACGTATCTACACAATTCGAGGGATGTACACACTGAATTTCATCATTCTAGCTGTATTCGTTTAGTTGGTACTATTTTTATCCCCTGTAGCCATTGTATCCCTTGAAAGTACGAATTTGGAAAAAACGTTTTCTTTTTCGTGTCTACGCAGTCAGAGGAATGTATACTCCGAATTTTATGATTTAAGCTGCGGTCATTTGGTAGGTACTTTTTTATCCCCTTTTTCCATTTGAACCCCAAAAAGTACGAATTTTGGAAAGTTCTCTTTTTTTACGTGTCTACGCAATCAGAGGAATATATACACCGAATTTCATTATTCTAGGTGCAGCCGTTAGGTTGGTACTATTTTTATCCCTCTATCCCCATTTAACCCCTTAAAAGTACGAATTTAGAAAAAATGAGGTGTTCTTTTGCATTGAAAAAAGTGTAAATATTTTTTGCTTTCCTTTTCAGACAGAGGTTTACCTGAAGGTTGTATTTATACAGTATTGGTGCTACAGTATAAAACTATATATATTCGCGAGGCCGACCGATGCCTCGTCATTTACAAATATTGTTAAATTATTGTCTTATGTATTCATTTTAAAAATAAAAATCTGCTTATAGCTGCAAACATTGATTTAATTACTGAAATTGTCAAACCTTCTAAGGCAAAAATGAAGCAATACTTTCTTCGGTGTTCTCTGTTAATGTGTTTAGGAATTTTTTTAAAGCATACTTTAGGGATGTAAGGTTTAATGGCTTGCGAGTGCATGTAAATATTGGGTCGAAATTAATCTTAAGTTAAGTATAAAGCTATAATAGCCGTGTGTCATCGATTAAAAAGTTAAATAATTTGTTTTAGTTTTTTCGTTTGAATTTTTTTGGTCTGTAATCAATATTTGATTTGAACTGGGATATTGTCCAGGCTCAAGACCATTTTGCATCTACATTTAATAGAATGCAAATTTATTTACAAATGACATGGTGACATTTATTACTGAGCTGCAGACTACCACGATCATGATTTCGACCATGTCAAAAGTCTTTTCAAGTGGCTTCGCAGCGACTTTTCAACATCAAACCCCGCCTTTATAGGGAGATGAGTTGTGCTTCTCGTTCGTTTGTGAGAATCATCTCTGTATAGAGTTTCCGATATTACTATGCGAAAAAATGCTCATTGGCATGGGGTTTTAACTGTACAAATGATCATTTGATTACTTTTTAATGAAACTGATTCTGTTGTTTCAAAAAATTTCAATTTTATTTGATAATGTTTGATTCCATGAAACAAATTCTTTCACAGTAAATGCAAAATAATTTTCAGTGATTACTCTCTTTGTTTGTTTTTTATTCCCAAATGTTTTAAGGATAGACGTATATATCTCAATGTGGCATTACCTATTTAAATCACGTCTTATATTTTCATGGTACATGAGGCGTTGAAATTTCCTCCAGTATCAATGACATAACAAATCCTCGTTAAGAACCACTGACTTTCACTCTGCCCCGTATTAATTCCAAATGTTTGTAATGTCACTTCATCTTAACGTTTACACGGGTATATGAGAAATCGAACTGGCAGCGTGGAAAGGCGAAAATAAAAACAGACAACAACAAGAATCCCTAATCATGAATATATTGTCCTGAAAATTTGTCAAAGTCTGAATCAAAGCTAGGCAAACATACGCACATAAAGCCTGAAAAATCGTTGAAAAAATCAACTACAAGACAGAAAGCAATGAAAAGGGAGAGATACCCAACCACAAATCGAATATTCTTTTGAAATACATACTCACACACAGAGTTATCATGGCATGAATGTATGCAGCCGCTCACAAAGGACTTACTCACATCTGTACATGATGTCAATTTCCTGTCAATAAACACACATGCAATACACTCACAATCTCTCGTCCCCCACACTCGCGCGCTCTCTCTCTCTCACTCACTCAAATAGACAAATATTCGTGTTTGAATGCCTACTAATACACTCAGCTCAGGAGGCAACAGACAGGTCATCAGACAGATATTTGCTGTCGCCGCAGGGCGAGGACTTGTACTGTACATTTATTATAATGTATGTGAGGAAGTGAGTGTGTTTGTGTGCGTTTGAATATATATGTACGATCTTTGATTTCGTAGATATTTTGCTGGATTCTATTAAATGTCAACTAAATAGAAAAGCAATAAAAATGTCATACCATTTGCGATTTTAATGTCGGTTTCATTTGTGCCACAGCCACAGACCCCGCCAAAGCCACAACTGCCTCCAACTCCTGTTGTGCTATCTTTGTGCCATCGTGTTTGTGGTCGTGCATAAGCACGCATACACAAAAAGGACAAAAGTTGTTATTGAGTTTTTGTTTAGTTTGCTTTGGTTTGTTAATAAAGGACAAAATGTTTATTTGCCGGTTGTCGGTCGTTACCTTTAATTGTTGTTAGTTTTTTGTTTTGGAATATTTTGGCAGTTGCAAGTGATTAATGATTGACCTTAGTTTCAAAGTTTGATCCTTTTTGAGGGATTAACCCAAAACGAAGTGCTTAAGACAATGAGATTCACCTGCCTGCTGGCAGAGGAGGATGGTTGTTGGGGATTTTGGAAATGTTTTTGTGGGAAAATTATATTCAAAAGTTGTTTCTTGTAATGGAAGATTAGATGTCGTCTACGGCTGAATTGTAAGTTTAGTGGAAAATCGAAATAAAATGCAATACGGTTGAAAGAATTACTTGATGGGTGGGAATTACGTAGATTGGAAATTGATTACACTGCGAAGCGGTATTGAATATGCACAAAATCGGGAATCAGAGGGAAAAAATTCCACACGAAGACCGATAGGACAAAGGGTTCGCTGGAAAGGTACTGATCGCTATTTCTAATTTTTGGAATTTCCTAACCCATTTTTTTAATTTTTGGTCCTCCAGAGACCATCCCGCTTCCTTGATGATCCCATTCTGAAATTTTGACAGGTATGATAGGGCTATTTTCTGACATATTTCAAAAATCCTAATGGCGTTATGTAAGGATAAAATATATTTTGACATTTTGAACATCCTTGTTCCACTAGCACATTACCAATGTACTAAAGCATTTGTCAAGAATTTTCGGATGATACCTCAGGTTTTATAATCCTATGATGCATGCAGACTATAACACTGAGTGTAATTGTATAAGTCATGGAATCTTTGTTTGCATTACGTATACTTAATTAAAATATAATGTAATAATAGTATGTATACGCCCACGTATTTATAAGGCAAGTAAGTACTCATGTCCAAATCTCAAAATCTTGCCCCAATGTCAATCATATGAAAAAACGTACCAACACAATAATATAATTAATAGAACGTATTTTTGTAAGTCCAAACGCTACCTAAACGGTGTTAAGAATCATTCCTAGGAAGTTCATATTTTTTAGTAACTTGTTTACTGAGATCTTAGGTTCATTTTTGCAGGTGATTGTTTCCTTGAATTTTGAACGGTTCGCTACCTATGGACCTGGACAGGGGAAAAAAGGTAAAAAATCGACCTTGAAGATGAAGTTTTTTGATTTTATACGTTTACATCTTGTTCTTTAATGACAAGAGCTATAACTTTGCCTTAGAGAGTAAAAATTCCAAACGGTTTGCAAGATATGAGCAAAAATTACACCGAGGCCCCAAATATTTGGGGACCCCTAAAAAAGTGCATTAGTGCATGCAAATTTCACTTTCCTTATTATAACACCATACGAGAAATTAAGAAAGTCTTCATAGGGTGGCTACTTACAATTTTAAATTTGAACTACCATTTAGTTAGACTTTAAAAGGTAGAATGACATTCATTTTTACTTTCAATTCTATGATTGATATTTGCAAAATAGGACGCTATATGCTCGAAAAATAAAAAGTCATTTTCATCTCTGTGGCTATGCCAAAAAGCAAAATTACCGTATATGAGGTTCAGAGAACCCACACGTGACTATTGTGGAGCCAATGCAACCACAACGAGTCACTACTTTTTTTATAGCCGATTCTAATTTAATATTTTAAATGGCCCACCCTGAAACTATAGGCAAAATGAAGTACATTAGAGTTTCTTGTTGTTCATTTCCCCATCAATTATCATAGGGTAGGAATAAGTATTTAAAATAATTTGTGAAAAATTGTATCCTTAGGAACTTTGTAGGCCTTTTCAGGGATAACAGGACGAGGAACTGAAAAAAAATTATTTCATCTATAGTTTTAGACGTCTGTCATCTGGTTCAACTGTAATATAGAGTGTCGGGCTGTATAATTATTCTTGATATAAAAGCTACAATCGGTTCTTACAGGACAGTAAAGTATAAGCTGGATTCTACGACGATCTCCCGCGCTACAGCGGGGCAACCACACCTTTAATCCTTTTTGATTACCCACCCAAATGCATTAGTTTTTTGGATTTTTTTTTTGGTTCACCTACGACGTGATAGCAAATGATGTTACCTTTATAAAAAACTATATATTAGCCTTATTTCAAAAAAGGTTGGCGGAAAATGAATTTATTATATGACTTTAAATATGCCATTTCAAATTTCAATTTTTGCGCCTTATCAACAGATTTTACTTTTTTACATTGCTTTGTTTTCGAATACATATATACAAAAATTTTGTATTAAAACTATATTTAAAAATATTGAAAAAAAAGTAAAAATTTTAGCAAAATTATGAAAATATGAACGCAGATTATTCCTAGAAACCGTAATGCGAAAGAGAACAAGAAAAAGGGATATATATTTTTATATCTTCAAATCTTCTTTGCGGCTAGAAAAAAAAACGTTTTCCATTGCCCATTCGGTTTTTTGCTGGAGATGTTTACAAGTTCTGGAAGTGTGTAAACATCTTACCCTAATATAGTTAGCCCATCACTTAATCGAAAATCGTCAGAAATTTATTTTAATGACATGTTTTAATGTAGAAACGTTGGACCGAAGTTATCTTACTTTTGCTACAAATTTGTCTATATGAAATATAAGTAATATAGTAAATCTGACCAAAATCGGAGTGTAAAATTAAGAGTAACATTTCGACGGAGATGTATCTAGATCTGAACCGATGTGACATACACTTTCACGTAACGACAACGTTTTGTGTTACTTATAATGAAATGACCATAAATCCATTTCGACAAACGAAGAACAATGTTTTTTTATTTATTTATTATGAATTACAATACAAAATAAATTTATATTCTAATTTTTGGGACTGAGCCGGGTTGACTAAGACCATTGTAGCTAGTTATTGCTGCCACAGACCAGAGCCTCTGGTGGGAATCGAACCCTGATAGCCGAGCACGCTACCAACTCGACTATCGGGGCGCTCCAAAAAAACTATTTTATATAAACATATTTACCTTCATTTAAAACAAGTTTTGACACTTTACCCACGATGTTCATTTGTCCAAAGTTTCGTTTTTGCCTAATGCATTTTTTTCGCTGTGTGTGGGCCAAGCCTTCTATGAGCTGAACATTCTTTATAAAAAGCCCTTCAAAAATATGTTATTATTAATAATATTATTTTGAAAGGTATTTGATATTTGTTATAATATTACATGTACATGTACATGTACATTTATCGATTTATAGGACATTTCTTGCAATTGTTTTATTGTTTTTCAAAGTAACAACTGAAGCCCTTATTTGTCAAATGAGTTCATATCAGAAACTACTGCCGACCCCACTATTACATTTTCAGGGCGGGTACTGTTAATTAAAAAAACATAAATATAGCATTGAATATCCATCCACTCCTACAACGTTTAGTCTGATCCCATTGGCACCGCATTCTAAAAATGTTTAAATATTGTAGAGAATATAATGATCTACATTTTCTCAAGCAATCCTGAGAAGGTAAAAATCTTGCAGACGTTATCGAGATCATTTCAATCTGATGACGCGTTCCAAAGTTATATCATCTTGAACACAACTCTCACTTCACAAAAGGCCCAATTTTAGACATCTGTGCCTAAGGCACTGTCTTCAAACAAACCAAAACGTACAACTTTGCAGCAAATGCCTGCTACCCATAAGAACGAGTTTAATGTCTACATAAAATCGAAGAGGGTCAGAATCCTGTTCGAAATCTTTTGGAATCACCCGTGACTTTAAAATGTGAATCGTGATATCATCACTTGACATTACAAATAACCAATATATCTCGTGAAACCATAAGTCGAACATTTAGTCGCACAAATTCATGCTGACCCTCATCATTTTGGCGCAGGGCTGTGTATAATATTTTCTAATATTTTGGTGTCTTAAATTCAAATTATATTAAATTTTGTATATTCCAAATTTCGCCGAGAGTAACGTTAATTAAGGTTAATTATGTGGGCTGATAATTTTGCCAATTTCTCTTCCACGTAGATATGGTTGGTTAGGGATATTCGCAAAAAATGATTTTTTAATAAAAAATAATTTAATTTCACTTGAATTTAGTACTTTAAAAAAATCGTAAAAAATATTATTATAAAATATAAACACTACTTTAAAATTCCAACAAAATGAGTTGGTGTACTCATTTCGAAAATCAAACTAAGAGAAATAAAATTGCAAAAACTTAAAAAATTCTAACCCAGCTATAACACACCACATCAATATTTTAAAAATAATTGAAATAAACATGGTCGTAATCATGATCGTGGTAGTCTGCAGCCAAGTAAAAAATTTCACCATGCCATTTGTAAATACATTTGCATTCTAGAAAATATAGATGCAAAATGGTCTTGAGCCAGGACAATATCCCAGTTCAAGTCAAATATTGATTACAGACCAAAAAAATACAAACGAAAAAATTAAAACAAATGAGCGTTGGCACGGCAGAAGTACCTATACCTGCATATACACATACTTACATACGCAACTCGATGAGATGCTTGTAAGATGTCATGTGTACTTTATTACTTGGTGCGAATTTTTAAACGCAAATTCGGCAAGTGAGTTGTGTTTCTCGTTCGTTTGTGAGAACCATCTCCTTATAGAGGCCGGGATTGATGTTGAAAAGTCGCTGCGAAGCCACTTGAAAAGACTTTCCGAGCGCCCCGGTGGTCGAGTTGGTAACGTGCTCGGCTATCAGCGTGGGGGTCGTGGGTTCGATTTCCACCAGAGGCTCTGGTCTGTCGCTGCAATAACTAGCTACAATGGTCTTAGTCACCCCGGCTCAATCCCTGGACCCAAAATTAGAATATAAATTTACTTTGTATTGTAATTCATAATAAATAATAAAATAAAAAAGACTTTTGACATGGTCGAAATCATGATCGTGGTAGTCTGCAGTCAAGTAATAAATGTCACCATGCCATTTGTAAATAGATTTGCATTCTATTAAATATAGATGCAAAATGGTCTTGAGCCAGGAAAATATCCCAGTTCAAATTGAAATAAACTTCAAAACAAGGTATAACAAATTAAAATCGGTGAAGTATTTCAGGAGTTACAGCCAATTGAACGAACACACCTTTTTAAAAAAGCAGTATTTTTTCACTGTTAAATTGGTCATAACTCGTGAAATTTTTTCTATTTTTTTTCCAAAAATACTTACAATACAATATTTATATGAGAAGAATAGATACACAAACTTTCAAAATAATCGCAGCTATGGAGGTCAAAAACCGTTCCTCTTGACATGGATTGACTCATACACATTGAGTAATTTTTTTTTAAACAAATGAACTTTTTTAAGTGTATTCCCAAATTTTGCCTCCAACCTTCTTTCTATCTGTGGTTTATACATCTTATAGAATATCTAAAAGGTTATCTTACTTAATTCATGCCTTTCCATCTTCGGATATTAAATGTCATTACAATAATTGATGGAGTATAGCATCGTTGACATGAACTTCGGTGGAGGTTTTTATTTTGGAATATTGACCAAATCCATGTATAACTCCAACTCAGGCAATGACTGACATGCTTCGGTGCAGGTTTCACCCCACTCACCACCCTCACACGTCAATACATGTCAATTACTTGACATGTGTCGAAGAAGAACATGACATTGATATGTCATGGCTGGGTAGTTGGACAGAAAACGGGCACAAATCCCATCTCGTTTGTACGACACAACTTTATTTTGTTATTGCAGCGCAAAAAGAAAAAATACAAAAATTACTTGGCTTAATTGAATTACTTAAATCTTCCAATTTCGGTTGACGCTTCTCTCCACTTCTTGGACTTCTCTCAGCCTCGGTTTCGGGTAAATAAAATTGAAATTAATTTCCGTGAAACTTTGTGTACTTCTTGACTTTGTCGTATGTGTCCGCTTGGATTTATGGTCAATTTACAAATGAAATTTTGTCCAGATTACCTGTAATGTGACACACTTTGTGTTCGTCTATGCGTTTGTAGTCCGGTATGGCTGACTGTATATATTTAATTTACTTCGAGATTGTATTAGAAGTTGGCAGAAAAAAAACAACAACAACACCACCATGAAGGATACCAACAAGTTTGTTTGTGTGTTTTTGGGGGAACAAGTGATTGTTTATTTGTGTAGTTTTGTGCAAAAGTTTCTTGTGGTCGATTTGACTTCTTGTTGTAGCCTTCCACCTAGTGGAGAGGAGTGCATATTAAGTTTGTCATTGGGAGTGTTACATTTTAGAAAATTCGTGAGAGATCTTGTGTTGAATGGTAAAACTCAAAAAGATCGACAATTCAAAATAGAAAATTCCCAACTCAAAAATAAATAAATATAAATTTGTATTCCCCTTAAACCAGCAAGATAATTTCCCCTTTTAAAAGACGGTGTGTTTGCAAGTCGACTTAACCAACTCAAACCCCTCTCATTTATTTAGGTATTTTTTTATCCTCTAGCAAAACTGTTGTAAATGTACAACGACAACTGGTTGACATGACTTTTAAACTTTAAAATAAAAAAAGAGTAAAAAACAAATGGGTAAATTCACATTTGAATATCTGACAATTGCTAAGGAACATCTGTCCGACGAGTGGATGGACGGACGGACGGACGCATGAACTAGACAATATGCACCGAAGTAAAAAAAGACATGTTGCACATGCACAGACCATAACAATTCTGGAAATGCAACTTGTAACCTTTTGTTGTTTTGCATACAATTTGAATGCAACATTTTGTAGCAATTCAGTTTAGGTCTCGTCGTCAGATGAAATGCACATTGGCTTAACCAGATAACAAGAAAATAATCACAGAACTTATGATGACTATAAATGTTGCGAATTTCACTTTCACTTAGAAACAATGGTTTAGGAACAGTCTCCAAAAATTGAGATATTTTATTTGCGTAAAAAATTTTTTTTGCTGGCATAAAAAATCTGAATCTGAATCTGAAACCGAATAAAACAACGACTGCATGTAAAATATCTATGGATAAATGCAGAAGTTGTGACACAGAATTCTTTTTAAATCATATTTTTTTAAATTATTCCTTAAATAACTCGAAAACTAGATAACAGAATATTTAAAAATTAGATAACAGCATATTTTATTTTACTTTTAATAGCCGTCTTCGAAATGAAGAAAATATACATGTAGATGTTGTGAGCCTTCTAGTAGAAGTACATATCGTCTTCACATATGACTAAATCATTTTAGACAAAATAATGACACACGATTTTTTGAAATTTTCTTATTTCTACAATAAGGGTCAACTAACTCCTGCATTTATAATATATTTTCTTTATTAGTACATGTTTTCTTTGGCAGGAAACTGTGACCTATGTGAAAGTGAAATTTGTTGCCATCATAATTAGCTTAAAGATACATTCCACGAAAATTGGAATTTTGGTAAATTAAAAAAATAGATATCCATAAATGTAAAAATATTAAAAACACATTTTGATTTAGGGTAATAAAAATTATCTCAAAACTGTATCCAAAAATATTAATTAGCGATATGAGTGTATTAAAAGCTTTTAACAACAATGAAAAAATATATTGTAGACACAGCTCTACTTTAAACCAAAATTAAAATGAAATTTCCTTATTTCCCTTCTAATTTGTGAGAGATATCAAAATTCGAATTTGCCAGGGTGAGAGAACTGCCACAGTGGTGTAGTAGGTATAACGTCCTCTGTGCATTCCTAAGATTATGAGTTCCAAACACAGGAAGCGAAAACAAACGTTTTTAATATTGTTTGAAGGAGAAGTAAAATGATAAAACTATCAAAAACATTTACTTTCGCGTAAATTCTATATAATAAATGTATTTACTACACATACGAATGAATTTTGAATTCTATTGTCTATTGACAAAACATAGTAGTGACAAAGTAGAATGTAAACATATTCGTGATTCGAATATTCTTCGTTTTGTCTATGCCGAAATCGTGTGGAATGAAATATCAATAATCCAGACCATAAATAATATAATTTTAGAAGATTGAATTAATTTTTTCATAGAATGCAACCGTTAGTCTTAAATAGCTAGTGGTTTAACGAACAAATCAATGTTTATTTAAAACAAGTAAGGAAAGGCTAAAGTCGGACGGAGCCGACTATATGATACACGCCACTTTCTATCCGAATATAATCCAACTCGGTAAAAAAGTGAAAACGGGAAGAATTTTTGTATATTTCCTAATCTTAGGCTAATATGATCTGGCCCGATTTGCCAAATCGATAAGAATATTTGTATAGGTGCTATATCCAAACATGGAATAAAGTGACTAACTTCCACAATAAGTTCTTCCAGTTCAAATATAACCTGTTATGCTAACTTTGAAGAAATTCGGTCAAAATTCGTGGTTTCTGGGGCCGAAAAAGTCTATCCGGGAGCGAAATTTGTATGGGAGCTATATGTAAATCTGAACCGATCTGACCTACTTTCACCATAGGTGTTCCTAGTTTAAATATAAGATGTTTTGCCAAATCTGAAGACAATCTGATACAATTTGTGGTTTATAGAGTGGAAAAAGTGAAATCGAGAGTGAAATTTGTATGGGAGCTATATATAAATCTGAACCGATCTAACACATTTTTATCACAGGTGTTTCTAGTTGAAACATAAGATGTTTTGCCAAACCTGAAGATAATCTGATACAATTTGTGGTTTCTAGAGCGGAAAAAATCAAATCGGGAGCGAAATTTGTATGGGAGCTATACATAAATCTGAACCGATCTAACACATTTTTCCCACAGGTGTTTCTAGTCAAAATATAAGATCTTTTGCCAAATCTAAAGATAATTTGATACAATTTGTGGTTTCTAGAGCGAAAAAAAAAACAAATCGGGAGCAAAATTTGTATGGGAGCTATATATAAATCTGAACCGATCTAACACATTTTTACCGCAGGTGTTTCTAGTTGAAACTTATAATGTTTTGCCAAATCTGAAGATAATCTGATACAATTTGTGGTTTCTAGAGCGGAAAAAATCAAATCGGGAGCTAAATTTGTATGGGAGCTATATATAAACCTGAACCGATCTAACATATTTTTACCACAGGTGTTTCTAGTCGAAATATAAGATGTTTTGCCAAATCTGAAGACAATCTGATACAATTTGTGGTTTCTAGAGCGGAAAAAATCAAATCGGGAGCGAAATTTGTATGGGAGCTATATATAAATCTGAGCCGATCTAACACATTTTTACCACAGGTGTTTCTAGTTGAAATATAAGATGTTTTGCCAATTTTGAAGAAAATCTGTTAAAATATGTGTTATCAAGAGTGAAAAGAGTCAAATCGGGAGTGAAATTCGTATGGGGGCTATATCTAAATCTGAACCGATTTTCTTCAAATTAAATAGCGTTCGTGCTTATCCCGAAAAACTTCGTTGTGCAAAGTTTCATTTGGTTCTGTGTACAATTGCGACCTGTATCGTGATTACAAGAATAGATGGACGGACAGACGGACGGACGGACATTGATAAATCGATTCAAAAAGTGATTCTAAGTCAATCGGTATAATTAACAATGGGTCCATCTCCCTTCCTTTTGGGTGTTACAAACAAATGCACAAAGACATAATACTCTCGTGGAGTGTATAAAATCAAGTCAATACCTTTCGAGTGATACTTAAATGATTAATATCGGCTTTCACTTTTGAATGTCCCATAAGTTATTCTAAAACAAAAGTAAACATTTAACCAGTAAGGAAAGGCTAAAGTCGGGCGTGGCCGACTCTATGATACACTCCACTTTCAATCCGAATACAATTCAATTCGGTGAAAAAGTGAAAACGGGAAGTTTTTTGTATCCTGTAAATGTATGTGTTTGACAAAAAATTTTATATCGGAAAGGACATTTGTATGAGGATATATTGAAACCTGGAACGAAATAGGTGAAATATAAAATGTATAGTTTGGCCAAAATCGGATAAACTTATGGGAGCACCATTTGAATTTGGGCTATATTTAAATCTGAACCGATCTTACCCACTTTCACCATAGTTTTGTTTAGTCAGATTATAAGATGATGTGCGAAATTTAAAGAAAATCGAGCACAATATGTGGCTTTTAAAGCGGCAAAAGTCAAATCGGGAGCGACATTTGTATGGGGGCTATATCTAAATCTGAACCGATCTAGCCCGCTTCAGCCACAGGTGTTTCTAGTTAGATTATAAGATGTTGTGCGAAATTTAAAGAAAATCGATTAGAATATGTGGCATTTAAAGCGGAAAAAGTCAAATCGGGAGAGACATTTATATGGAGGCTATATCTAAATCTGAACCGATCTTACCCAATTTCTGCATAGGTGTTTCTAGTAAGATTATAAGATCTTGTGCCAAATTTAAAGAAAATCGAGTACAATATGTGGTTTCTAGAGCGGAAAAAGTCAAATCGGGAGCGAAATTTGTATGGGAGCTATATATAAATCTGAACCGATCTGACCGATATTCACCATGGGTGTTTCTAGTTGAAATATAAGATGTTTTACCAAATCTGAAGACAATCTGATACATTATGTGGTTTCTAGAGCGGAAAAAGTCAAATCGGGAGCGAAATTTGTATGGGAGCTATATATAAATCTGAACCGATCTGACCGATATTCACCATGGGTGTTTCTAGTGGAAATATAAGATGTTTTACCAAATCTGACGACAATCTGATACATTATGTGGTCTCTAGAGCGGAAAAAGTCAAATCGGGAGAGAAATTTGTATGGGAGCTATACATAAATCTGAACCGATCTAACACATTTTTACCACAGGTGTTTCTAGTTACAATATAAGATGTTTTGCCAATTTTAAAGAAAATCGGTTGTAATATGTGGTATCTAGAGTGAAAAGAGTCAAATCGGGAGAGAAATTCGTATGGGGGCTATATCTAAATCTGAACCGATTTTCTTCAAATTAAATAGCGTTCGTCCTTATCCCGAAAAACATCGTTGTGCAAAGTTTCATTTGGTTCTGTCTACAATTGCGACCTGTATCGTGATTACAAGAATAGATGGACGGACGGACGGACGGACGGACGGACGGACGGACGGACGGACAGACAGACGGACATTGCTAAATCGACTCAGAAAGTGATTCTAAGACGATCGGTATAATTAACAATGGGTATATCTCGTTTCCTTTTGGGTGTTACAAACAAATGCACAAAGACATAATACTCTCGTGGAGTGTATAAATATTATGGCAAATTCTATTTTTCAAATGGTACTCAAACTTAACTAAAAAGTAACACAGTGCAACACGAAAAAATATAACCATATACGGACACCACTACGTGCTAGAAGACAAAAAGGCACGTATCTCCTAGATTTGCCCAAAGATTTGGGGCCTCGGTGTAGTTTTTGCAAAAAAGTGATCATTTTCTCAGACTCATATCTTGCAAACCGTTTGAAATTCTGATTTACTTACTGAGGAGGTAGTAGCTCTTGTCATAAAGAACAAAAATTGTGAACATAAAAAAAACTTCATCTTCAAGGTCAAAATCGCAAAAAGCTTTAAAAAATTCGATTTCTTTAACTTTTTTCCCCTGTTCAGTTCCATAGGTAGTAAACCGTTCAAAATTCTAGGACACAATCAACATATGTACCTAAGATTTTAATAAACAACTTTCTAGAATATATGAACTTCCTAGGAATGATTCTTAAACCCGTTTAGGTAGCCCGAAAAGAGATTTTTTTAATTTAATTTGTTTTTCTTTACTTTAACATTGATATACTCTGCTATCTATTACAAAAATCCGTACTATTAATTATATTATGTCATAATAACGTATACGTACCCCGGTGCCAGGTGTGCTAGTACGTTTTTTCATATGATTGACATTGGGGTAAAATTTTGAGATTTGGGTGAGAGTTTGCACTTGCCTTATAAATACGTGGGCGTATACTTACTATTATTACATTATATTTTAATTAAGTATACGTAATGCAAACAAAGTTATATTTCACTGTGTGTAATTTTTTTAGTAATGGAAATATATCCATATACGGACACCACTACGCGATAAAAGACCAAAACTTAAAAACTAAACACAGTTTTTGGTTAAGAGACATTTAACAACGTTACTTTATAATATCCAGTATTTAATTATATTTTAAAAGATTAAAAGTTCTTTTGTTCTTATCAGATCCGATAGTATTTGAAGTTGGAGACGATTTCTTTTCTGTGTTTTATGGAATTTTAAATAGAAAAATACGTTTCAAATTTACTGTGAAATTTTTTAAATTCCACAAGCAATATTAGTTATATCGGTATAAATATGTTCGTCCAATTCATTTTTAACATATCACATTCTGCCAAAATTTGGAAATATTCATATTTTTATAATATCTTAAATCTGAATCTCTCTTAACCGAAAATTAATATATTACAAAATTGTTTTGTTGATTTAGTAATAATTGGAATTGGAATTGGAAGTGGAACGTTACTGTTACTTTGGATTTTTATACCCTCCACCTCCAGGATGGGGGTATACTAACTTTGTCATTCCGTTTGTAACACCTTGAAATATTGACCTGAGACCCTATGAAGTATATATATTCTTGATCGTCATAAAATTCTAAGACGATCTAGCGATGTCCGTCCGTCCGTCCGTCTGTCCGTCTGTTGAAAGCACGCTAGCATCTAAACGAAAGGAGCTAGGACGTTAAAATTTTCCATAAATGCGTCTTATAGTCGTAGATCGGTTGGGATTGAAATGGGGCGAAATCGGCCCAAAGGGAAACATTTTTCCCTCACAAGGACTAAAAATACCCATAATAATCCCTACTATTTTAGCGTATTTAAGCATGTTTTTTGAATATGTCTGTTTATATTTGCTTGATATTTGGTACGCGCATTCCCCTTATAGCAAAAACGGGCACCATAAAGTGATTCTTATTTGTAGGGGGTGAAATGGGTCAAAAAAGGAACGGTGTGTACATTCCTTTAATTGAGTAGATACATGATATAAAAGTATTTTTTTCAAATTCGTACTTTTAAGGGGTAAAATGGGAAAAGAGGGATAAAAATGGTACCAACCTAACGGCTGTACCTAGAATAATGAAATTCGGTGTATACATTCCTCTGATTGCATAGACAAGTAAAATACACGGATTTTTCAAAATTTGTACTTTCTGGGGTTAAAATGAAAAAAGGGGATAAAAATAGTACCAATCAAATGACCGCAGCTAGAGCATGAAATTCGGAGTATACATTCCTCTGACTGTGTACACACGGAAAATAAACTGATTTTTCGAAATTCGTAGTTTTTGGGGACAAAATAGAAAAAGGGGATAAAAATAGTACCAACCAAATGACCGCAGCTAGAGTCATGAAATTCGAAGTATACATTCCTTTGACTACGTAGACATGACTGTGTATACACGGAAAATAAACGGATTTTTCGAAATTCGTACTTTTTGGGGACAAAATAGAAAAAGGGGATAAAAATAATACCAATCAAATGACCGCAGCTAGAGTCATGAAATTCGAAGTATACATTCCTTTGACTACGTAGACATGAAAAATAAAAGGTTTTTTCCAAATTCGTACTTTCAACGGATACAATGGTTACGGAGGGATAAAAATGGTAGCAACCAAACGGCTACACCTGGAATAATGAAATTCGGTGTATGCATTCCTCTGATTGCGTAGACATTTAAAATAAATAGGTTTTTCGAAATTCGTACTTTTTGGGGTTAAAATGAAAAAAGGGATAAAAATAGTACCAATTAAATGACCGCAGCTAGAGCCATGGAATTCTGAGTATACATTCCTCTGATGCGTAGACACGGAAAATAGACGATTTTTCGAAATTCGTACATTTTGGGGTTAAAATTGAAAAAGGGGATACAAATAGTACCAACCAAATGACCGCAGCTAGAGTCATGCAATTCGGAGTATATGATTGCGTAGGAATCGGAAAATAAACGAATTTTTCGTAATTCGTACTTTCAAGGGATACAATGGTACAGAGGGATAAAAATAGTACCAACTAAATGACTACAGCTAAAATGATAAAATTCTAATTGCGTAAAAACGTCAAGGGAGTAAAAATGGTACCAACCACATGGTCGCAGCTGGAATTATGGAATTCGGTGTATACATTCCTCTGTCTGCATAGACACGCACAATAAAAAGTTTTTTTGTTCTAATTTGTACCTTTTCTATTATGGCAAAAATTGGTTGAATCATGAAGTTAGGTTATTTTGCACTATGTACGTCTGATAATGGATTTTTTTGTACTTTTGGAATTAAAATAGAATGAAAATACAACCAACTGTCTATATCTATCTACTATACTATCTACCAATATTTTTGGTATTTAAGCTTTTTGAAAATATAAATATAAGAATATTTATTTTTTTATTTGAAATAAATAATGGTTTGAAATAATTAAAATATTATATTTATTTATAAAATTATTTTTTCAATATTTGTATTTGTTTTGGTTTGCCTATATTAAAAAAATTATATTTTCCTGTAATATTACTGCACTTCTACGAAAACCGACAACCTCTGTGGAATGTAATCCATAGTAAATCCATAAAGTTCGGCCCGGCCGAACTTAACGCCGTTTTTACTTGTTTTGTATAATTTCGACGTACAATTTTACAAACTTTTAATTAAATTGAATATTTTTGATGTTTTTGTTCTGGAAATGCAAACTTATAACTTAATTTAACATTTTTGATGATTTGTAATTAATTAGGAAGTACTGAATCGGTCTCGGGGGTTCTGTAGCACTTCTGGGAGTGAAAATAAGTTTTTACTCAAGCACTACCTATTCCATCCACTGTGAATCGGTCAACACGGCGAATGAGTAATAATATCCTTAATAAACATAACGAATACGCCACCCATATGATGATAAGATAATAAAACAAGCTGTTTGAATTCAAATTAGTTGTATAGTCATCATTTTAAATCCGATAATTTGTCGAAACTTTTAAATTTTTTGTTTTTAAGCTCTATGACCAAAATCCTCTATCATTGAAATTAACCACTATTAAAATTTTGAGTAGGCTCAAATACTTCACAAAACACAAATATGCGAATTAAAAATAATATATTGTTGAACATTTATTCGGTTTTTTGTGTGTGTCCAAAGAAATTCTTATGCGTCTTTTGTATGATGCCTAAATGATAGATTTCCTAGAGTAAATGACTAAAAAAATACCACCATAAAGTGCAATAATTCGACCAATAAAATTGGCTAAGATAAGAACAAAGATCAAACTTATTTATAACTTATCAAAGGTATATTTATTCAAAAAGAAAATTTTAACAAAATTGCATCATCAAGAAATTTACACAAGAAAAACATGATGTTATCAGGAGCGTTTAGCTCACAAACGGATTGAATCAGGAACGAGCTATTTTCTAACCGGGAGGTGACTGAAAATTATATTTACATGAATACGTGGGTGGCTTTTCCATCTACCTACAATTATTAAAGCAGTTACGACCTTTGGCATTGCATCTAATGCTATGTTTGTAGTTGAGTTTTTTCCCTCTCCACTTGTGGTGGTACTTTGCATTCGTTGCAAATGTTTGTTATTTCTTTTATGTGTATTTTGTGTTATTTTTTTTTGTTAACTGGTACTAACAATTTCCTTTGCTTTCTCTTTTTTCTCTCTCCCCCCGCGCCGCCGACAAAAATAGTTTCTTCAGCTGCCCTGGCCCAACAATTGAAGCCGAATCAGGAGGATCCCTGCAAACAAAAGGGTCGTGTGGTTGGCGATGTCACCTATTGTGATCGTTATTGGGAGTGTGTTAATAATCAACCGGAATTGTACGATTGTCCAAATGGCCTGGTCTTTGCCGGCAAGCATCGCGGTGTAACGGAAGGCTGTGATTATCCATGGCGTGCCAGCTATTGTGAGGACAAACAAATGGCGAGTAAGTATCAATGACACTACACAAAAAAGGGGGGGTTGGAACAATGGAAACTTGGAAGCCCATTTGACTCTTTATGAACTCGTTTGAATTGAGGCGGCTGTGTGGGAGCCACAAGTTCAATTGGCACAAAACAATTTTATTGTTGACTTATTTCGGAACATGGTTTGACTTCAGTTCGAGTGGCATTTAGACATTTGTTGTTGTTGCAGTTTCAAAGGTTTAAAAGTTTTCGGAAAAAATGATTTTGAATACTTTGTACTGTAGGTACAACAAAATTAAACTTTTTGCAAAATAAACGAGTTACTTCAGTGGAGTAGAGAGGAGCAAAAAGTATGCTTATATCGGGTGTTGTAATGAATTTAATTTTAATTGATTTTGTTTTAATAATATTTTTGTATTTGTATCGTGAATGATTAGATCTGAAATTATATTAAGGGGGGTTGTAAATACTTAAAGCATAGGGAATCTAGTTATCCTTACATTGTTCTTAAAAGGTGTATTCTGCATTATTTGGTCTTCCTAAATTTCCTACTCGAAAAAAAAATCGTATGAGTTCTTTAGTTTTCTGTCGCTTACCTTTTACCTTGTTTTTATTGGCAAATAATTTTTGTCGGTTTATTTGTGCCAATTTTTATGGTATAAAAACTAGTTAATCATGAAATCCAATTAAGGTTTTTGTGTTCTTTTTTCACTTTTCTAAAGAAGTACAAGCACAAAGAAATATGAAACTGAGGCAAGAACCAAACAAACAAAAAATCGTTAGATTTAGAAATCAACAAAAATATTTAGAGATTGATTCGGCCATAGGTATTCTCGGCTACAAACCAATCTTAAATGGTCAATTCGATGAAGCACTTTTGTGAACATTGCTTGGAACCAGACATCCAGCCAATAGCACCAATAACAGCTCCAACGCCAACAACACCATCAAAAACATCGAAATCAGCAACAAAAATACCAAAGATTCATTGAGACCTTAATAAGACTACAATCCAATCCATCCATGCCATTTTTCACATGCACTCAGCACAGAATTGCTTTCAAAGATTTGAGCAACATTTTTTTTGCGTGTGTTGTTTTTGTTGGTGCCGATGCTGATGCTCTTGTTGCCGGAATGTCATGCCATGGCATGGAGAAGTATGTTGTTCACAGACAATTGGTTGGTTTGAAAAATACCAATAGGTCAGCGCACAGTGGTTGCAACCATTTGCCATACTTTTAACTATTATAAAATATTGTTGTGAAAATTTAGCTAGATACTCGATATTTTGTCGAAAAACACCTACAGGATTGGAATGAAATAAAACACATTAGGATAAGTACGTATACTATAAGTCATATACTGTCTAGAAAACTAGAAACATAAACTGAACATATACGTTAGTTGAATAAGTTGTAGACAAGAAACAGGCAGCCTCATCACAGGTTTAGATACACGATCGAAATATTTAATAACTCGATGATGAACAAAGTCGCAATATGATAAATTATTCAAATTACAACTTTTATACCCTCCACCTCCAGGATGGGGGTATATTCACTTAGTCATTCCGTTTGTAATACCTTGAAATATTCAACGGAGACCCCATAAAGTATATATATTCTGTATCCTGGTAAAATTCTGAGACGATTTAGCCTTGTCCGTATGTCTGTTGAAAGCACGATAGGGGTTGAACGAAATGAGCTAGGAGGTTGCAATTTTCCGTAAATTTGTCTTATGATTGCAGATCGGTGGGGAATTAATGTGGGCGAAATCGGCCCAGAGGAAAATTTTTTCCCCTAACAAGGACTGAATATGCACCTTAATATTTAGACTATTTAAGCAATTATTTTGAAAATTTCCCATTCTGTCTTGTCATTTATTTTGGTTTCCCATTTCTTATACACTTGAAACTTGTTTCGTACCTTCCTCTAGTAACGTATAATCATCAAAAGGCACAAAAATGATTTAGCGGGTGAAATGTGACAAAAAGGGATAAAAAATTGTACCAATGATACGATAACAGCTAGAAACATGAAATTTGGAATGTATAGGGTGTTTTTTATTGAGGTATAGAACTTCGAATTGAAATAAAACACAAGAAAATCGTTTTAATGTCCATCAATTTGGCTTTATTGGAAGGATAATTTTATGCCATTAATGTTTAAATATGATTTCGGGCATGTGGCCGCCGCGGCTGGCTCGAATATAGCCAATTCTACAGGTTCAATTTTCAACCACTTTTTCGAGCATATGGGGCCGTATGTTGGCAATAACGCCACGAATGTTGGCTTCCAAGTCCCCTTGCTCTACAGCGGCAATTGTTTCTTCGGTGCGCACTGTTCGACGTCTCTGCGGATGCGTATTATCACATAGAGTAAACGTAGTGCGAAAACGATCCATGGTTAACCGAATTAATTGCTCTGATGGACGATTATGTCGACCATAAAATGGTGAACTTCGCGAACTGAACCATTACTTTCGAAATAAATTTGCACGATTTGCAAGCGTTGTTCTTTTGTCAACCTGTTCATGATGAAATGGCAAACCAAACTAAATATTAATCACTTGACAGCTGACAAAATAAAAAAGTGATGCCAACTTAAAGTTCTATACCCCAATAAAAAACACCCTTTACATCCGTCTGATGGCGTAGATACGTAAAATAGAGGGATTTTTTAAAATTCGTACTTTTAAGGGATACAATTTAAAAAGAGGGATAAAAATGGTACACACCAAACCGCTGAAGTTGAAATCATGAATTTCGGTGTGTACTTTCATCTGACTGTGAAGATGTGAAATAAAGAGGATTTTTTTCGAAATATGTAGTTTTTGTCTGAAAATGGGGTGAATGTGGCTAGAAATGGTACAACCAATATAATGAAATTAGGTGTGTACAATTCTCTGACGGCGGTGATGCGAATAATAAAGATATCTTCCGATATTCTAGCTTCTGGATCTAAATTTGGCTACAATCAAACGGTTGTAGCAGTATTTGCACTCGCCTGTCTACGACAGCCTCTAATCTACTGATAATACTGTAAATACACTCCATGGTGGAGGTAGGCCCGGTCGAACTTAACGCCTTTTTACTTGTTCATTTCTGATCCAGTCATTTTCTAGAATACTTTACTTATATTTTTTATTCCCTCCTTTGTACTCTGGCGAAGGATATTTATTGTTAAAGCCAAACGGGAGCGATATAGACTTCGCTCTGAATGATTTTTTACCTTTCACATAAGGTGTCCAATTTTCCGGGAATTCGCAATATTGTTATTAATATCACGCATTAAACGGGGTAACGATCCATATTAGAAAAATATGTTCTAGTTTCTAACCATTTAGAATAATTTACAAGCATTTAAGCCTGTATTTTTGCTTTCTAAACTCGAAAACGATATTAAATCATTCAGTATTCAAATCAAAGAAGACATCATCAGGAATATATTAAAATATGGAACGATGTGACCCTACTTCACTATAGGCGCTTCTAGTTGAAATCGGTTAAAATGTGTGTTTCATAGAGGAAACGTGATATTTTTGTGGGGTTTAGTTCTAGTTGAAATTTGAAGAAAATCGGTTGAAATTTGTGGATTCTACAGCGGTAAAAGTCATATCTGTAGCGAAATTTGTATGAGGGCTATATATAAAAATGTCCCACTTTTACCTTAGTTGTTTCCAGTTGAAATGTAAGGTGTTGTGCCAAATTTGAAAAAATCGGTTGAAAAGCGGAAAAGTCAAATCGAGAGCGAAATTTGTATGGGAGCAGTAGATAAATCTGTACCGATCTCACCCACTTTCACCATAGTTGTTTCTAAAGTGTTGTACCAAATTTGAAGAACATCAGTGGATTCTGTGTTACCAACAAATACACAAAGACATAATACCCTAGTGGAGTATAATATATTTCTATGGGTATATATTTTACTAAAATTCCAGTTGCCTAAGTTTGTTAATTTATCCATAAAAAATTCTACAACGACGGTATTTCCGAATGACTTATTTATTTACTCGAAAGGGTAAATTATTCGATTCGAAAAGGTAATGAAATTGGTATCTGTATATTAGGCTGGGTCGATGGCCATACAAATGGAAAAACAATTTCCAGTCACCCCACGAAAATAAAGTTTGGATTGTTTATCGATAATTTGCAAAATATTTCGTTCCTAGATCAAGCCGTCTGTGAGCTAAACGCTACTGAAAACACCCCCAAAAATTATGTTTTTCCCGTGTAATTTATTTACGTTGCATTTTTGCCCAACATTTTTTATGAATTAGTAGACCCTTGGAAACACTTTAAATATAAATTTTGATTCTTGTCTTAGAGTAACTTATTGGTCGAATTATTGGATGTTTATAGTAGCTTTTTGTGTTTTTTTTTCATATTGACAACTGAAAACTTTTCCGTATTTGGTGATATTATTTTATGAGAAATAAATAGCTGCAGCCAATACCTTTTGATTGATGCATAGATTATTAAAAGGAAGGAAATTGACGCCGCAGCGCTCATTTTTGTAAAACGAGTTTGAAAATTTTGGGTCTGTAAATCTATCGGCTTATTAAATTATTTTTAAAACATGAAGTAATTAACGTAATTTTTCGCCCGATATTAGGCATCTTAGGCATCATTCGAAAGGCATTTATTTATTTTTCATAACATCTTTTATAAAGATGTTGCTTTATAAAAGACTAGCAGAACCCGCGGCTTCGCACGCGAAAAAGCCAGTTATTTGTTAATTTTATTCGTCTCTGTTTTTGGATAGTATTCATTTAATTTTCTTTTGGTGGATATAGATAAATCTAAAATAGTAATTTGGAAACCTCCAATTAGCTAGCACTCACACTCAGTCAAAGGAATGTGCTTGTCGATATGCACTATTTTAGCTGAACTACTTCGTATGTATAATTTTTATAATTTTCTACCAAGTTTTCAACAAAATATTACAACCATTTATATCCTCGATCTCATGTTTCTAGATTCAGCCAGCCAGTTTATATTTTTTTGCACTTCTTTCCCAAAAAGTGCACATTTTGAAAAATAACTATAGGTAAAAATATGTACTTTATTTGGTAGCACATTTATTCCTTGTTGTCCCGTATCCCCCTTTTAAGTACAAATTTTGAAATATCCATTTATGTTCCGCGTTTACCTAATTAAAGGATTGTACAGCATTTTTATCCCTTTTCGTCCCGCGCACCCCTTAAAAGTACAAATTTCGAAAAATCAAACTACTGCGCTTCTTTATGGTCAGAGGAATTTACACACTAAATTTCGCGATTCTAGCTGTAATACTAAAGTTGGTACCATTTTGATCCCTGTTTTGTTCCGCTTGCCCCTTAAAAGTACAAATTTCGAGAAATCCATTTATGTTGCGCGCCTACATGCTAGGAGAAATGTACACGCCTAATTTCACGATTCTTAATACAATAATTTGATTGGTACAATTTCTATCCCTTTTTGTCCCGCACACCCATAATAAGTACAAATTTCGAAGAATTTATTTGTATTTGCACTTCTACGTTGTCAGAGGGATTTACATACCAAATTTCACGACTATAGCTGCAATACTTCAATTGGTACAACTTTTATCCTTTTTTGCCGCGCACCCCCTAAAAGTACAAATTTCGAAAAATCCAATTTTACTTCGTTTCTATATGGTCAGAGGAATTTAAATACCAAATTTCACGGTTCTTGCTGTAATACTTTAGTTGGTACCATTTTTATCCCTTTCTGTCCCGCTTAAAAGTACAAATTTCGAAAAATTCTTATTTGTAGCTCGTCTGCATGGTCATTGCAAGGAACTCACCGAATTTCATGTTTATAGCTACTGCCGTTTAGTCAGGACGAATGTTCGATGTTTATCCCTTTTTTGGCCATTTTACCCCCTAAAAGTACCTATTTCGTAAAACCCTTTCTTAGTCGACGTCTACGTCATATTTGGGAACTACGCTGCAAATTTCATGACCCTGGCTTCAGCCGTTTGGTCTGGGGGCTGGTCAATGATAAGTTAGTCAGTCAGTAATGTAACTCTTTTATATAAAGGGTGATTTTTTAAAAGCTATAGGAAAGTTTTTTCAAAAAAAAAACACATAAAATTCAGAAGAATGCATGAAATCTTTATTTGAATCAATAGTACGGTCCATATAATTTAATGTTTGAAGATTATTTCATGCAAATGTTGACCTTGATTGCGCCTCAAATGGTCCATCCGCTTAGTCCAATTTTGGCATTTCCACGTTTTTGAGTAGCAGAGGCCCAATTGCTGCGAACGGCGACGAATCGATAATTGATGGTCATCACTAAAACTGACCGATACAGCTGCGATATTTTCTTCAGTTCGCACTCTACGTAAGCGTGTTGGTGGTTTAATGTCCAAAAATGTAAATTTGGTGCGAAATTTAGTCACTATAGCCCGAATAGCCGCTTCAGTGAGTCGATTAAACTGACCATAAAATGGAAGCGCGCGATGAACTTTCTTAACAGAGCACGCATTTTGATAATAAAATTCAATAATTTGCAAGCGTTGTTCGTTTGTAAGACGATTCATGGTTAAATTATAGACCAAACTGAAGATGTTTGACAGTGAAGCAAAACACGAGACGTGCGTCAGCTGTGTTGCCAGTGTTGCCAAAAAGATAATAGCTAAAAAATCACCATTTAGAAAATCCATTCCTAAAAAATATCTGCAATTATTATATTGAGGGGACGGTATATAATTTACAAGTACGAATTTCGAAAAATCCCTTTATTTGAAGTGACTATGCAATTAGACTGATATATGCATATACAAAATCCTAATTTCACATGTTTTTGATTTTGTCGTTTGGTACAATTTGTATCCCTTTTTGTCCAATTTCATCACCGAAAGAAGAAAGTTTGGTTATTAGATGTATATTCAGTCCTTGTGAGAGAAACTTTTTGCCTCTGGACCGAGTTCGCCCCTTTTTCATACTGTCGGATCTACAACAAATAGATAAATATATCAATTTGAACCCACACTAGGTCATCTCGTTCTGAAGCCAGTGTGTTTTCAACAGAGAGACGGATGTGGCTAAAAACATTTTGCTTCAGAAATCTCAGACTTTTATTTGTATCCAACAGTTCTATTAACACTTTTTGCGCGATGGACACCACTGCGCTGTGTGTGTTGCTACTACTGTTGTTGGCGATGATGATGTTGGAGAACCATCAAACAGCAGATTCAGTGGCTAAAACCAACAGCTTCACCATCGGCAGCAACAACAACGCTATTAAAGTGACAATTTATGGCCGACATACACTTGGTCAGGAAAACACACACAGATACACACTCACACAGTCGAACAAACAAACATTCAATTGAATGCTCTTTGCATGTCGAATAGTGAGCTGTGCAGTTACAATTTCTGAACGTTGTCATTTATGTTTGTTTGTAGCATTGTTCGTTCGGTTGTCGGTCGACGATGCTGGCCAATTGGCCCGGTGTTTTGCCGGAGAATCTATTTACCTAAATATTCTTATGAAACTGATACATTACGACTGCAACTACAAGAGTTTACCTATGGATGCCCCTCTCACTCACTCCACTTCCATTTTCAACTTCCAGTTCTTGCAAAGTCAGTTTTTAATTTCTGTGCTGGCCAAATGGCCCAGCTGGACACTGCCGCTGCCACTGCCAGTGAGTGGCATTGTGGCCATAGTGTGGTTTTGTTGTATTATAATTCAGCATGTTTTTGATGTGATATTTTTCATTGTTTTTTTTTCGTTTCATTTTTACAAAACAGATGGTCCAATTTCTACAGAACATTGTGACTGGTTGTACGGTATATTTGGTCATGAAACATCGTGTACACGTTATTGGACTTGCTGGAACGGTACGGCCACAGAACAACTTTGTATTGGCGGTCTGCTGTACAACGAGAATGCCCACAGCTGTGATTGGCCTGAAAATGTCGATGGTTGTCAAAAACATCGTAAGTATACCAAATATTGGCCTACTGGCTTTACATTACCTTAGTCTAGTACATTACAAACTCATCTCATTGCTTTTCATACATTTCATTTTTGTACATTGGACATTTAATTTAGTTAATATAGGTTATGTTTATTTGGCATAGAACTCGAATTCGTTGTTTTCTTGTTTTTGTGATTGATATTAATAACAATGGTTAAATATAGATGCAAAATGGTCTTGAGTCAGGACAATATCCCAGTTCAAATCAAATATTGATTACATACCAAAAAATACAAACGAAAAAACTAAAACAATCGTTTAAAACTATTTTACCGAGGGGCTGTGCATAACATTTTCTGATGTAGTTTGGACTCATAAACTCAAAATCGAATTTAATTTAAATGCTATAAAAAACTACTGAATATTTTCTCAAATTTCCTTTTTTATTTGAAAGTACAATCCTTCCGGTTAATAATGGAAAATAATTTCATTCAAATGGCTGCCTCGGCTGGCCATGCAGTAGCCTACACGATCAGTCCAACTTTTAAGCACATTATTGTGTGCAGCTGTATTTCTCCAATGGCTCCACGAATAATGTCCTTTAAAGCGTCAATTGTCTCTGGCTTGCCGGCGTAACACTTATCTTTGAGGGCACCCCACAAATAATAGTCCAACGGTGTCAAATCGCAGCTCCGAGGTGGCAAAACGACATTAGCTCTGCGGCTGATAATGCGATCTTCAAAAACAGGGCGCAAAACATCGAGTGCAAGAAACTACTGAAAAGCCAACTCTGAAATTTACAGAGTGTTTCGAACACAAGTGTAGTTAGAGACATAGAAAAAATCAGAAAAATAAAAAGGACATTTTCAAAAAATAAATATCAATATCAAGTTTTTAAATAATATTTAAAAAAATATTTTTAATTTCTATTTGATCTTTTTTGCACTAAAAACCAACAATTCTGTTGCGGTGGAAATTTTGATGTAATAACATATAGAATTAGGAAAAAAAATTAATTTTGTTTAAATTTCTAATACCCCTCATATAGGCTTCTCAGATATATTTATCCTTATCTCTATGTAAAAGTACCCAGTATATTCCCACATAAAGTGTTTTTAAACGAATCAACCAAACTAGTATTTATTATAATTAATTTAGGCATCAACATCATGAACTTCTATGATATTAACCATATTTTTAGAATTAAATCATTCTTTCTTTCAGCAAAAGGTTTTCGTTAAATTTCATTGTCATTGGTATAATTATGTTTATAAATCTTTCCCCTCTGACAATCTTGCCACTACAACACTCAAAAGTTGTTTTGCTGATGGCGAATAGAAATAAATATTTTAAATATTGATTTAGATCAAAACTTCCCTTATTATGCCACGCATTACTCATCTTTTGAGACTAAATAAAGTTTAAGGTTAGTAATTTAAAATGAAAGTGGTTTCGGAGTACATATTAGCAACTGTAATTGCGTTTTTTTTTACTGAAATTCTTATTCAGCTTTGGAAGTTTTAGGAACAATTGATATATTTATTTATAACATGTTCAATATATATATATCAAATACATTTCGAAATACTTTGAATATCCCCAGTAAATCTCCGAAATATTTTAAGACATCTACAAGAAAATCCCCTGTCCCCATTTTAAGTTATATGTCCTTTCGAAAAAATATAAGCCATCATTTCACCACTACCAAACTCACATAAACACTAAAACAGGCATCTAAGAACAGAAATTAATATAATCATTTCGAAAATCAAAATAAAAGAAATAGAATTGTAAAAACTTTAAAAAATATAAAATGGTTATATCATTATACTTCCACAAGGTATAGTACATTAAAATCGGTCAAGTATTTAAGGAGTTACAGGCATTTGAATGAACGCACCTTTTCAAAAATATGTTTTTTTACTGTTAAATTGGCCATAACCCGCGACAAATTTCCATTTTTTTTTTTCAAAAATATGTATCAACATTTTTATGAATATATACACAAACTTTGAAAACAATCGCAGCTATCGAGGTACAAATTCGTACCGCTATACATGGAATGACTCATTTGTATATATAGAAATTATAACCCTTCTTCACAACATTTTTAGTCCCCATTCAGGCATTTTTCATTCCCCATATTAAGTGAAGAAAAATCCCCACGAAAATAGTTTTAAATATTATTATAAAATATTATTGATGTTGAAGTATATGTATGTCCCTTCTGACCATGTTGTCACTACTATACTCAAATTAAGAAAAATACTGGGGTTGTAAATTTAAAATGAAAGTGGATTCGGAAATTTTTAAAAATATTTTCTTATTATTGCATTGACTAGCATATTAATACATTTCATATATAAAATATATGAAATACCAAAATACAGACTATCAAATCACCACATTAGGTAAGCCTATCCTCACAATTAATTTTAATTTAACGTATAATCGAACCTATACTTCCAAAAAAATTGAACAAATATTAAAGGTACCTTCGACGAAAATTAGAATTTCAATATATATATCTTTTTAGTTTTAGTTTTTGGTTTTGATTTTATGAAAAATATGGCTCAATGCAAACAAAAAAAAAGATGCCGAACACAATTTTTGCTACATAGTGTAATTTATTGTTACACTGAAATTCAGGAGCAACATTCGACTTTTATTAGACTTCTGGAATTAAAACTTGCAACAAATGAAAGAAAACACTTTGTTTAACTATACATGTCCAAATTTTTAATGCTATTTTTATATGTGGGATTTTCTACATAACGAATCAAAATTAAAAATGTTCTCCAAAATTTTTAATTAGTTTAGTTAAAAAAATATTTTTTCCTGAAAAAAAGTACAAAAATAATATATTAAATTTTTATAGAAATATAAATATTTTATTTTTCACATTTTATACTGTCAGGAAAAATATCTATAAAAAATTAAATTAAAATTTTTTTTTACATTTTTATTTGTTAGGAAAAATGTTTGTTTGTGCGTCAAAATATCTTAACTGCATCAGAAGTTATGGAATTTAGAAAATAGTAACCTCTATTGATACCCCAAACATCCACCGAACTGCACAGAAATGACGCAACATTACAGTATACTTCACTCTGTATAAGCTTTATGATCAGAGAAAAAAAGAAATATTCAAGAAAGAATTTTCTTTGATCCGTTTAGCAGAGAATACCACATATGTATATTAGGCTGGGTCGCGGTCCATACAAATGGAAAAACAATTTCCAGTCACCCCACGAAAATAAAGTTTGGATTGTTTAACGATGATTTGCAAAATACATCGTTCCTAGATCAAGCCGTCTGTGAGCTAAACGCTCCTGAAAACACCCTTTAAAATCATGTTTTTCACGTGTAATTTTTTGTCTTTAATTTTTGTATTTTTTTTCTGAAATGATAGACCCTTTGAAGCACTTATTGGTCGAAATATTGGACGTTTATAGTATTTTTTGTGTGTTTTTCATTTAAACAACTTAAAACTTTTCCGTATAAATAGCAACAATAATTTGCGAATGATGCCTGATGAAAATCGGGTGGAAATTGATGTCGCAGTACTCATTTTTGTAAAAAGAGTTTGAAAATGTTGACTCTGAAAAACCATCCGCTGTATTAAATTATTTTACAAAAATTGAGTCATTGACGTCATTTATCATCTGATATTCATAATTTAGACACAATTCGAAATGTATTGATCCGTTCTATTTATATTTCATAACATCCTTCATGAAATGTTCCCAAGAAATATGAGTTTTAGCTGTCACTTTGAAAACCACGAAAATTCAAACTATACTTCTAAGAATTCCGCCAATGTTTTATTCTAAGACAAAATCTCTTCCTCTTAAAAAAATGGACAAAATGCAACACAGAAAAATTACAGAAGAAAACGTGATTTTTAGAGATGTTTTCAGAAGCGTTTAGTTCACAGATGACCTAGTGACGAAATATTTTGCAGATCATCGTTCAACAATCAAATCATTACTTGCATTTGGTTTTCGTCAAATTAATTTTGAACTCGATTAGAAAAAATACATCAATATTAAACTACCCAAAAATACATGTTTTTTATGCTTTTTTGAAAATTTTATGCCAGATATTGAAACAACATAATCTTATAAACAAAATATATAGTAGAAGTAATTAAAAATAACATAATTTAACCCATTACCATCGACTCTATCCATATGAGGGCACCTGTGTAATGACACACATTTGAACAACTGTTTTTTTTCCGGGTGGATGGGAATGCTTTCCCTCTTGATTATACATTTGATATGACAAATGATCTACATTAGGCAAATATCTGTAAATAATAATGTCATATGATTCCCAAGAAGTAGTCTGTTCATAGCTTTAAACATCCAATCACCTGTATCGGTTGTACTAAGGTTCAAGAGTTCTATTGGATTGTTCGGGCAACAAAAAATATCGTTGAATTGAACTCGTTATCGGGTACTATATCTAGTGTTTTCACTTTGCAGCCTGCTCAAGAATTTTTATGTAATTCCAGTCGTATGATTATTTTAAATTTTATATTAAACATACGCCATGATGATTTAGGCAATTTTTTCTCAAAGTACGTATAAAAATTTCACATTTCTTTGCAAATATTTAAAAATTCTCCAGAGTTTTGTTGGCCAACACAATAAACAAACACAGGCTGTGCAAATACTCTTATAGACGTAGTATAAATGAACATTTTTAATGGCTTTAAATATTTCAATGATTTATGTAAATTTACTGTTTTTTCTCCACTCTCTCCCTCCTGCCACGCCACATGCCTTGCTCCGCATCCATGTTTCACTGTTCCACAACATGAATAAAACAACAATAATACCACCTCTACCATCACCACCAACTCCATGCCGATGCCGATGTCCATGTCCAACGACATCAACATCGCCAACAATGTGCTCGTCTGTGAATGTCTCGCGGTGTAGCTCTCTGCAATGAGGACGCTAATGGTAATGTTCCTTTGGGTAAGTCCTGCAATCGTTATTGGCAATGCCAGGGCGGTTATCCACGTTTGCAGCGTTGTCCGGCCATGCTTGTTTTCGATAGGCATTCGTTGCGCTGTGTGGTGCCACCAACAGAGGAATGCGATATACCAACAACACCCACTCCTTTCGATGGCGATGGCGAAAATAACAATGTCAGCGGTGGCGGTCAACTGGCGAAAGATGAACAGGAACGCAAGGTAAGTCCGTCCTCATACCCGGAAATATAACGCCCGCCATACAGAACAATAAGTGGCTTTACAGAATTTCATGCCTAGAATATGAACGCAACGTATACTTACAGTATTTACAAATGTGTGGGCGTAAGGGGCGGATGAACGGACGAACGGAATCAGACAGACGGACGGAATAAAGGCAGATATTGCGTCAGAGAAACAAGAGTGTCTTATAGACAAATTTATAGTATAAGCATAACTTTATGAGGGATGCATACGAGGGGTGAAGCGTTAAGTTGAGGTAACAACGTTTTTTGGGATTATAACCATAGAGAGACATATATAAAGGGCATAATTGGTCATAGTAGGTGTTTTTAAGTACTTTTTAACATAAAGCATATCCGATTCTGATTTTAGATCTGATCGCAGAAATATTTTAAATATAACACCTTGCGACCTTGCTTTTGGAGCTGAACAAGACCATATACACGTGAAATTAGACGTCGTATATAGAAGAATTGTGTACTCAGTTTTTCATTTGGTGATATTTTCTCCTTTTTACAGAACTTTTGTTTTCCTAATTTAATAATTTATTTTTGTACTTTTCCGAGTCTTAAAAATATGATATGGATATGAAATAAAAGATAGGAATATCTGTTCAAAATACTTTTAATTTAATATTTCTACCTATATATGTTCAGCATTAACAACCATTTCAAAATGTCACCATAAATATAAATATAAAATAAATAACATTTTAACGTTTTAAGGGAGAAAACTCGAAATAGTTGTTAATGCTAAACTAATACAGATAAATGTATGAAATTTGAATTATTTTTAAAAAATATTCTTCTCTTTTATTTGTTATCCTTTGTAGGACTAGGAAAATAATGAAAATAAATTATTTAAAAACTTATTCTGTAAAAAGAAGAAAAGATCTCGAAATGGAAAATTGATTGCACAGTTCTCCATGTTCAGCTCCAATGAAAAATGTAAAATTGTCGTACTAAATCGTAATAAATTGCCAAAAATTTAAATTTCAGAATAAGTCAAAAAAATTAAGCAAATAAAAAAGAAAAAGTAAGAATTATAAATATTCCTCCAACATACTGTGTTCTACTAAACAAATTCTCTATTTTTTCTATTTCATAATGATCAAAGTTAGAGTCCAACTAAAGCATATGAATGAATGAACAAGATTAAAAAGTTACACTTCCAAGTTTTTATATATGAGCATTTCCCAGGTCACATTTTGGTGATTGTGACCCTTTCGCACAAAATTTCAAAATTAATTTACTGAGACAATCTTGTAATTTCGCACATTTCCTAGACATAACATACTTAACAAATAAAAATAAAATTAGGCCGATCGGACCACGCCCACTATCACCTCCCATATAAATCCAATATATAACCAACATAATTATCACCCTGTATTAGTACAGGGTGGCCAAAAATTTTATGAAAGTTTTAAATAATAAAAATTATTTCGCTTTGACGAACAATGTTTTTCTGAACATTATTACAAAAGCAAAATATAGCATACAAATATTCTACTTGACAGTGCAATTAAAAATATTTTAATTTCTGGAAATAATATAAAATGTCTACATGTGTACAGAAAATTGAATGCCGTTATATACCATTTTAAAGGTGCTTACAATATCTTTAAAATGAGATGTTGATGGGGCTCATACTCAAATCTGATTCAGAGATATGATACAATATGTGTACTATGGTTAATCGAAATTGTTCTAAAATAAATTTGCAATTGTAGGAGATATATTAATTCTACCATAAACTACACACTCAGACGAACACTTTCATATTTAAACTTTGAGTCAAGTTGAGTCCTACATATAACTTTTGGTCCACGACATTTATAGGTTATGCTCACTACGAATCGCAAAATTACAACCTTAAGAAAACTGACAAGACTACAGTAATCACAAAATGTTAAATATAATTCTTCAACTACTTACGCCGGTCTTCAATTTAAATAATATAGTCAATTCATTATTTTCTATTTACGCTTTAATTTTAAGTATTTTGTATAACTCCTTTAGACCACTTTTTCACTTTCCACTTTTTTTCAACGGCATACTTTAAATGCCTCTCAGACTTGCGGTGTTGCCACCTAGTTTTCCAATAAATTTTCATGATAGCTTGGAGTGTTGCCATTAAGAAAATATATACACATTTAACAATTTCCAATTTAATTTTTTTGAATTTCTGCCAAAAAATATGGATTTGGGATATGGGACCATAGTGCATTGGAAGTAAATAAAAATTTGTTTTCTTGTCTTAGAATAACTCATTGATGTATTATTGGACGTTTAGATTGATTTTTTTGTGGTTTTACAAGTGACAGCTAAAACACTAATACTTCTTGGAAACATTTTGTAATATCATTGACGTCACTGACTCCATTTTTGTGAAATAGTTTAATACATGGATGGAGTTTAATAGATGGATTTTTACAGCCAACATCTTCGAACTCTTTTTACAAAAATGAGCGCTGAGGCGTCAATTTCCTTCCGATTTTCATAATTTAGACATTAATCGAAAGGTATTGACTATTTTTTTACAAAATACTACGTTGTAAAATATTATATCTAAAATATATAAAGGTAAATGTAAAAATTTTTCTCATATTTTTTATGTTTTTTCGTGCAAGAAAAAAATTACATAAAAAATATTTTTTTCCCAAATTTTTTAGTCTGTTTCTCTGTGAAAGTGAAATACGTACGTATACATAATTACCTTCTATATAAAACCGAACAAGATTGTACTTATATTTGCAAAATGAAAAGATGGAATTTTAATAAAAAGCTTACAAAAATGTCCACACCAATTTATTTGTTTAGATTTTTAATTATTTTTTGTTTTGTAGTGCAATGAAAAATAACAGAGAAAATACAAATACCGATTTTGTAATAAATACCGGAATCCTGAAATTAGTAAAAAAACCTTATATTAATAAAAAATCAACGCAAATGATTTTATTAGAAAACTAAAAAATAAGATCTTTGCCTAAAAACAATACATTCCACTATGGGCATAAAAGGTAAATTGTTCATCTCTTTCATCTGCACATAAAATCGAAAAACTCTTTTAAATTTTAACCGAATATAACTACATCATAACGTTGGAAAGGGAAATGAATAAGTTAGTATCAAATTGTATTAATTTGAAATAGTTTATGTAATCCCAACACCCGTCATAATGGACTATTTGTAAAGGACTTTTTTAACTCAAGGAATTTTAAACAAATTTTTGTTTGAATATCTCAAAAAGGAATCCAAAAAAGATTCTTTATAAACGTTCTGGTGCAAAAGCTATCTTCAATTTTGTTGTTCTGTGAAAATAGAATATCCCGATATATGGTAACATTCTGTATTTTGCCAGTAAGACGCTCACTTATCATACCAACCTCGGGTAATAAACACGTGTAGGATTGTCTGCATGCTCTTCTTCTCGTTTTTTTTTGTTTTTTGCTAAGTGGTGATTTATGTTTTTTGCACTTTCTGTTGAAAATGCCTGGTCTATTATTATTTGCTGCCATAGAGTGCTGGCGGTTATCCCTCTGCTCCGTGGGCACACACTAAATGCCACTCTGCGGAGGGCTGTATTATGTGATATGTTTTATTAACGGGGTCCTTCCCTTCAGTTTTTTCTTTTTGGTTGTTGCCCAGTTACACTGGCCGTTGCCGTGTCTGCTTAACCAAACCATAAAAGAAATTTACATATTCCAAAACAGCAACAACTACAACCAAAAGCCAACAGATAGATGAACACCGACGAACAAACAAAAAAAAAACAATGTTTTGTGATTAATTGTTGTTTAGTTGTTGGGTGTTATCCATTATTGTTGCTATTTTGTTAAGCAATTTGTTATTGTTGCTGCTTTTGTGTTTGCCCTACAAAACGATACACTTTGGGAATCGCAAAGACAGGCGGACGGATGCATAGACGGACAGAGCAGCTGGACCGCCTAAAATTCCCAGAGTAACTACAACCAGAGCAGAGCCATGGAACTGTTGTACGTTGTTCGTTTGGCTAAAATGTAAAATTGTTGTGGCCGAGTTAAGAAATTAAGTCGGAACTAAAGAGTTATTTATCTTATGGGTCTGTATGCCTGCCTGCCCGCCTGGCTGTATCTACTACAGATGATGTGGTGCTTTAAGTAGGGTAGGTGATGGTTATGATGCTGCTCTCTCAGTGTACGGCTGTATTATTTGGGTGGATTTTTGTTCAGGAGGTTTGGTCGGTTTTTGTTATATGAGAATCGTTAAACAAATGATGTGTTGAAATTTGTTCTGGTTAATTTTATTTTCTAGTCGAAACTTGTTGATATTAATGCAGTTTGTCATTAATGGTGGTAACAACAATGGTGGTAACAACAAAAAAAATTTAAAAATATTTATATTCCTGCTGGTGCTTCGTACCGAAAGTGGCAGTTTTATTATTTTGTTGAACTCAATATTAGTTGACCGATTGATAAATGTAGATGTTTAAATAACTGACATTTAAGAAAATTATACAGGCAGAGCACATAACGTCGAATGTGGTCTGAAATGAAATTTCATTATAGTGTGAATGGAAGAAGAGCATTTCTATGTGAATAGTTGCAAAAATACTATTTATGTGGGGAGAAATCCATTAACTGTCTAATAGAATAAATGAAAGTTTTTCGATTTGACCATAATTTTGGGGATTGTTTATGAAACCTAAACTCCATCTATTATTTAATTTGAGGGAATAATTTGAAAAACTTCGCAATTTCAGTTTTTAGATAGTGATTTTTGATTTTGAGTACACTGGGCTAAACAAAAAATTACAAAGTTCGGCCATCGGAAATGTCGATAGTAAAACTGTAATGATTCACAATTGACTTTATCACCAGTACTACTGACCAACAATGCTCTCTGCTGTAGACATTTCCATGTACTTCTCATTGGGGTCTTATTGGTGTCCCTATAGCATATATAGTAATACATTTGAATAATCGTAATCAACACTTAAATCTAATACTAGATTTCTTCACTTGTAATATTGAGAGGTACTATTTAAAATTAGATGATTTGACTGTTTTATGTCCCTTTTATCAGAACAAGGTCTATATTACCCACATTACTTTCAGTAAGTTTTCAGCCTCGACAATGCAGGTTATTAAGAAAGAAAGTGTTTCAGTGTCTTATCCGCAAGCCCTGCACTCATCCGAGTTCGATCGTCCGTAGATACGCCGTGTAGGGTTAGAAACTCGTGAGAAGTTCGTACAATACTAAGTTCGATTTTACTCAACGTCAGCAAAGGTTCTCATTGGATCTACCTCATACGACACTTATCATACTCATGAATATAACATCAAATGGAAAATGCAAGAGCAGGCCTGTCAGTTGAATATTTTACTTGTCCCCAAAATTTATCATGACATTTAAGGATTAAAAATTTCCCTATAACATTGCGAGGAAAGGTCTTCCATTCGGCGTTTATAATGAAGGCCTGTAGAAGTTCTTGGCGTGGAAGACCTTGCGCATGCCATGAAAATCAGACCATTTAGAAGGCCTTAACAAGAAATTAAAAATTATCTTTTTTAAGATATGCAAATTTTCTGTAAAACTAGAAGCAATTTTGTAGAAATTACAGAAAATATATACTGATACGAGAATCGTTTTAATTTTTTTAAATATTTTTTTTAAATCCACCCTAATGTGTATTTTTGAATATCGGGAAATGCATTTTTATTCACCATATCGAAAAGTATTTGTGTAATCGCTTCATATGGAATTAATCTTTTAAAACAACAAGTGAGGGAATGTGAATTTATACTTTTGGAAAGCCTGATAGGACTCCTTACATGTCTAACCGTAGAAGGCCTAAAACGGATAGTATATCATGAGAGGCCTTGTAAATTGGAGACATTATCTAAAATTGGGAAGGCCGTGTAAGTTCCGCTGATGGGACCCAACGAATCCGACTGATTTTTTGTCTGTGTATTAAGAATCAATGTCGGTTTTAACATATATTTCGTCACTCGCGATGAAAGCTGCAATTGTTGTTGCAAAAATCCTAAATTCGTGGTTGCAATTGCATTTATTTCAACTTTCTCTATCTGGGTTGCTGAAACTATTTTGTCACCAGCAATATTTTGGTGTTCTCTATATAATGCAAAGTTACACGGGGTTTTCTGAAGGCACTTTTCAAAATTGTTAACTTTACAACCAATCCTATTTCTTCTACTCTATTTCAAAAATGATGCTGGGCAGTAATTATGAGTAATTAGTAATTTGAGTAATTAATTAATCGTTGGAAATAATAACAAAATAAGAAAACAAAATAGTTCGTGTAAAAATAACATTAAAGACGTATATCGTGATATTTCGTGTGGCCTCTTGTTGGATATTAAAAAATTTTGCATGAATTTGAATGTAATACATTCCAATTTCAGCTATTCGATCAAGTAAGTTTTTTTACGAAGGAAATATTTGTTTTTGTAATGGAAAGGAGGAAAACCACACTCAACCATATACATATTTGACCATATACGTATTTCATTGTCCTGTATGGAGTGCTTGCGTTAACATGAAGTCATCAGTGGTATATATTTTATGAAAATCACATATGTATAGACCCGAAAACCTCAATGTATTTAATAATTTATTACAAACTCTTTTCAACGCACCTTTTTTGTCGATGACATTTTCTTTAATAATTTCTATTCTGAGTTAAATCCAGCAAAGCTTCCTGAAGATAGTCGTGGCCGACCAAAATCGTGAGATAAAGGCAGTGTGCAGTCAAATAATAAAATTTGTAAATAAATGTACATTCTATAAAATATAATATGGTCACGAGTCAGGAATATTATCCTGTTTAAATCAAATACTGAATATCTTTTAAAGTACCTCGAATATTCCCACAAAAATCCCCTTTCCCCAGTTCTTATTTTTGTCATTTTGATCATCATAAAATCCCCACATCTGCCAGCCTGTGCCTCTTGTATAGGCTGACCAACAAAACAAAAAATGTGTTCTATCGATTAAAATTCCTTCGGAAATACATACAATTTTTGAGCTAGATGACGGCACATTTTACCCATCTCCAGGTTGGAAAATATTCGTTATAAGGCATGCAATGGCTTATGATAGTAAATAGTAAAGAATTTCAAACTAGGTCGATTATTAAAGAAAACAAATATATCGATGTTTATTTAAATTCCATAGGATATTAGAATAAATATGGCATATTTGAAATTCAATTGCGACCTGTACTTTGTTTGACAAGTATCTATACTATTAATTCGATATTGGCAGCTATAAGCAGAATAGTCTTTTAAAAATGAATAAATAAGACAATAGTTTAACAAAATTTGTAATTGCCGAGGCATCGGTCGGCCTCGCGAATATAGTTTTATACTGTAGAAAATTACCAGTACTGAATAAATACAACCTTCAGCTAAACCTCTGTCTGAAAAGGAAAGCAAAAACTTAATTACACTTGTTTAAATGCAAAAGACGCAAGATCTCTTATTTTCTACTAACTAAACAATTTCAAGATTTCCGAGATACATCCCAATAAAATAACCTCTACTATCCTGAAAACTATTTTAGCATTTATGAACTTTAAATGCTAAAGTTAGCCGCGATATTGGCAAAATCTTGTAGAATATGCTTAATTGGAATGTTCTTTGTAAAATTCAATCAGCCAAAATTCAGTAGTAGACATTTTTGAGCTCTGTAAAAAACCAAAATTAGACAAGGGTCTAAGGATTATTTTGAAATATTAACATTAAAATCGGGAAATCGGATATATTTTAGAAATCTGCCCAAAGTTGACTACTTTTCGAATTTTTCGATTTTAAAGAAAATAAAATTTTTTTTATTTTTATGTTTTTTTAAGATATTTTTACGTATTTGTTCATAATGAGAAAAACAAATTTTATTTTTTTTTTGTATTACAGATTTTCACGTTTTTCAGATTTTGAAAATGGAAAAAACGTAATTACTTTTTTTGATGTTGTCGAACTGTTTCTCACACATTTTAAGAGATTTTGCACTCAAAATTTTTTATAAGAAATTGTGGTTTCCTAGCTTTATTATGACGCTAAAATGATAGATTAGAAGCCAGAATATAAAAGAAATCAGTTCAGATTGGATATCTACGTACATGTCAAATATATATTCAGATGATATCCATCTCTTATCCAACTTATTTTTATTACTTTTACTCCATTATTCTTGGTAAATTCAAATTAGTCAATCCAGGTTTAAAGGTTTCTATTGATTGATGAAATAATACATATAAATTCTTTAAATTCAATACATCTGAAAATTTCGAAAACTGTCATGTCTATTTATTAGTTGCATGAACATGCTAAAATTCATTCAATCATTTAGGTTCATTTTAAAGACATTTTTTGTTAACAATCACTACCCGACAACAACAGCAGCGCAACAAATTTGTCTGTCTGTCATTGCATGTGTTTTCCACTGAAGAAGACATTTCAAGTGTCAGATACACAGACACACACAGAGACACACAAATACCCATCATCGACAAGGATGCCAGCTGCAGCAACAGTAAGGTCGCTTTGCCTCAGCAGCCAAAGAAATAGTGCTGTCTAAGGCATTGAATATTGAATAACAAAATTCATTTGTTATTTTCCTCAACAAAGTGCCACATGCTGCAGCAACAAGCTGCACTTGCAGCTACTACTAATGCCACTACAACTACTCACCACCACCACCTTCACCTCTGCTAACTGCTGGTGCTCACACAGCCGTACAGACAACTACATCTACATCAACTAGTGACTCCTGGCCGGGACCAGCACGAGAAGCAATTGTTTTCCACATGGCAGGGATTTGCTAATACTGAAAAGTATCTCAAGGGTTAAGTCAGTTATTGATGACTACATGCTGAGTGAAACGCCAAGAACACTAACGGCGGCGACGACATCCTTCGAGGAGATGCAGGGGCAAGCAGGACATCTCAACTGAAGCAGTTGTTCATGGAAGACAATAAAACGATTGAGACTTTTTGAATGTGCAGCAGCTCCAGCAGCAGCAGCATATAACCCGACCTGTACAAAAGTGATAATAGTGACATTAAATATGTGCCCTTTTGAGAACAAAGCAAATTGACTTTCTTTGAGCATCAGGCAAATGCAATTGCAGACACCTACAGTGCGCTGTGACTCATGGCGCAAAGGAAACCGGGGGGAAATGTTTTCTACAAATTGCTTAAAAATTGTTTATATCCGCTTTTATAATTGAGATTTTATTGCATCGCAAATCACCACAACCACTCTGATTACAATGCAGATTGTTCAGATTTAATGGGATAGTGTGTGATTAAGGAAACGCGGAAAGTGTAGAACATGAGAATGCAATTGGCCGGGGCTATGCAATCACTGTCAATTAGAGTTTGAATGCGAGGAGTTTCTTTGATAACAAATTAATTATTTTCTTGCCTTCAAAAGCCTTCAGAAGACACTCAGTGCAAATTAAAAAATTACTCGGGCAAAACATGATTTTAGAGGTGTTTTCAGGAGCGTTTAGCTTACAGACGGTCTGACCCAGCGACGAAATAGATCATCATTAAACAATCCATTCCATTTCATTTCTGCGGGGTGACCGCAACAATTTATTTTCTTGACCCATCCTTTATTAACATAACATGAACACTATTTCCTTGGTGCACAGAAGGAAAAACGCTGTGATCTGTTTGTCTTCCATATTAATCAAATTTATGTGAAACCACCCAGATTATTACCTGTATAATAAGCTTCGAATTGGCTCAACAGATATGGCGTAATAGATGTGTACTTCCAAAATGATAGTCCGTTAGTCGTTACTTCATCTGCCTGGCAAACTCATAATGACCTTCTTCAGTTTCGCAAGGCCAAACACAAAATTATGCAGGAGAAGGTTCTTACTACTTACCTTTGCTTTATGAGTGACTACTATTAAATTAGGTATATACACATAACCTATAAGCCGTAACGGAACTTTGTAAAGCTGTGTATTTTTCAAACATGATTTTCATAAAAAAAACGAAAATAAAAAATTGTGATGATTACGTCTTTTTGGCAATAGTGCTCGATATTCTAACATTTTTGGAATATTAATTTCACAAGCGAAAGGTGTCCGCTTTGCACCCATAACGTCTCAGGCTCGAATTAGGGCTCTAGAAAAAATTTATAATTTTTATAATTTAATCAATCTTCTATATAATAAAAATGAAATGATGTTCGTTGGTAATCACATAACTTCAGAACGGCTGAACAGATTTGGCTGATCTTTGTTACAAACTGCTCGTTGTAGTCCGAATAGAGTTTTACGATGAAAAAACGTTAGGATATTTGACCGCAAAATAGGAATATTTTTAAAAAACTGAAGGTGCCTTTTTCTATAGAATTTTTAAACGAACTCAAGGCTATAAGACTCAATTCAAGCAATGGATATGCGAAGTTCTTTTATGCTATGTTCGTTATGATTCTGCGAAAGTTTTCGGAAGACAAAAATTCAGATAATTATAAAGAAAAGTCATAAAATTCGGACAAAATTAAAAAATCGTTATATTTTATTCACTTTGTGCCAGAACTAACGATAGGAACGATATATTTTGTTGATTCATTTTTATTTGGTTCATAATTCCAGTTTGTAATCAGTCATAAAAATAAACGATTCATGAACCAAATACAAAGAGGACATTTCTGAAAATTCACAATGAGGCATTGAATGAAGACATGCTATTAATATTAGGCTAACTAGGAATGACAGCGACACATTATCCGATGCACTAAACATTTAATCAAGAGTGTGAATGCAATGCAAAAACAATGTGAATACGATGAATTCCGAGAATAAGATGCTTACTTCACGATTGAACTATAGTGATTTTCTTCTTGGACGCTATCGGTGGAAACGGACAATCTTTTTCGATCGTACCAATTTTGGCAACAAATCGGCCGCAAAATTAAAGTCATGCTTGGTTCATCAGGGATTTCAGGTGAGTTCTTTGAAGACTACCGAAATGCACTCAGGTTGCAATGAATATGCAACTGCAACCTGTGCAACTTTTCTCAGATCTTAGGTGGCCAACGGTTTGATCGGTCCGGAGGAGTGTACTATGGCTCACTGTTGGTTCGATGATTCTGTTGGAAGGTGATTTTTGACTTACATTATGCGCGATTCCACGGCAATCTCCAGCTGACGAACAGAATCATGTGTTGTAGAGCTGCTAATCTGAAGTATTTTTAAAACATTTTTGGACATTTCCACTAGAAAAATTCTGTTGATGTTGTGAATGTTGATATTTCGATTTTTTCAGTTCGTGTTCCCATACGTTGCTTTAAATCGTGTGTCGCTGAGCGAGCATGCTACATGCTGCGAAAATATTGAATTGGAGGATTCTGTTCCTAAGAATCTTCAGTTAATACCAGGCAATGACACTGGGATGTGGAGAAATTAACGAATAGGGAAGACGAAGACATTTGGAAAACACACTCAGCGGTTAAATCGGTAATTAACGTACGACACTCATGAATGTTTTGAACGATGGAATTGTAGTGATTATCCTCTGTATCGTGTAGATTTTGGCTACGATTCTCTCGCATAATTTCATTTTACCACCTTCATCTGAAATTGCAACTAAGTTGTGGAAAAAAGGTCGAACATCTCATGCAGCAATCAAATTGCCGTTGAATACGTATATTAAAGAACTTCTAACGTGCAAACTGTCGAAGAACTGTGTCGGTGATCATGGTTGTGCAGTAATGTAAATCGCTCGGAAAGAATATACGATGTCTCACATAAAGTCGTTGGAGAAATTAGACCGAATAATGACAAAACAAGCGATTTTTTGCAAAAGTATATATTGAGTGGATGATTATAATTGAATGATTATAATTGACTCCACACAAATGAGTCTCATGATATCCATATTAAAAAAATCGATGTAACCAATATTATGTTAGCATATGTTGTATAGATTAAAAATGAAAAGATAAAAATATATTTTGCATAATAATCCGCTCTCTAGTAATGATTTTTGGTGCATTTTACCAAACACTACCAGTGATTCCAAGGCCTACTTAACCCAATAAAATAAATGAATAATTTGTGGAAAACACGGCACGACATTTAAATTAAGTACTATCAAGCGTTTCCAGTTGCAGAACGACGAATCTACACAATTATATTCAAAACACTTGCTTGAAAGTGTCAATGGCAAAATCGCCTCAGAAATGACTACCTTCTGCGTTATATTATACGTCGATTTTTTCAGTTCACCGTAAGAAAAATCAAACTCATGAAACATTGTTCAAAATACATTTAAGCGAACGTGCAGACACTTCCAGTGGCGTAATCTGAAATAGATATCCATGATTGTATCATTAAATTGAATATATATGTCAGCAATTATTTTAATACTAATTTAAATTACTAAACAGTTTCATTATGTATATTTCATATTAACTAATATAAAGTTACTAATATAACCAAATATAAGTTTACTAATGTCAATTCTACCTAAAAATTTTCCTTTAGTTAATCACCACTCACAAAATAAGTTAGAGCACCGTAGTTGCAACATGAAAGTCATCTGTTCTACCCACGGTAGTGGCGAATTTTTATAATGAAATGGAAAATAGTGAAGAAGTCGATCCTTTGCTACTACTTAAAAATAAATATTTCGTAACATCCGAATCAATCCTTTGAATTCCCTCTTATTGGGACATTCTTCAACAAATTAAAAAAATAGAACTTTTAAATCGATTTTTTTTTCTAGCACGAAAAAACCCATAACAGTAGAAAAAGAAATCGGAGAAAATATTTTGTTAAATTTTATAATAACTGATTTTTATGAAGAAACAATGCCTAATTTGAAACTAGATGTTGATAAATGTGGATTTTATTATCTTCTTTGTAGATGTAAGAGATTAAAAAATATTATTTTTTCTTTTATCTTTTGCTTAAATAGATTTTTGGAACCCCATTAAATGGTAAAGTTATTATTTGCATTTATATTGTAATAACAAACATCCTAATCTAGAAAACAAGACCTGATTGGAGAAAATTTATAAATAAATGTAGAAATTGTGATCCTTTTTGTTAAACAACATTTCTAGCCCTCAAATTAACTTTTAATTTAACATATATACGGGTATGATCGAACTTTGATATAGTCCAAAAATTATAGTACACGTACTGAAGGCACATTTAACAGAAATTAAAATTTTAATAAAAAAATAATAATAAAAAAAACAATTCAAAAAAATCATAAACAAGTTTTAATATCTTTTTCGAGTCTAAAACAGTATTGTGGTGGACATGGAAATTATGGACACATTCATCCTCTCAGATTTTAATGATAAAATTTATTATGATTTTAATTTTTCATTGATCAGAACAATGCGAGTGTTCATCTGCAACTCATCTAGATAATGGTAACGTAGTTTCACACAGAAGAATCTGCTTCAATTTGTTGTCAGTGTCATAATATTGAATATTAAACGCAGCCAATTGCTAAACAGGCAAAAGGTCGATGTACAATATTCGCAATACACCATCTTTCGCCATCATAGTTGCCACTATATCTTCCGGCAGCATGTTTAGCAGTTTCACTTTTCATTAACATCTCTCGGTCGTGTAGAACATTTAGATTTATTGTCCTTTGTGCCACGCTCACAGCAGCAAATGTGTATGTTTGTGGTGTTTCTCCTGGAGTACAAGGACCATAAACATTGCAGACAACATTAATCGTTATTAAATCATGTCTGTTCAGATCTGTTGCTGATGTACGGTACATAGACGTTGATGTTGTCATCTAAGAACATTTTACAAAACAAAATGTTATAGAAAACTTCCCTCTTGCTCAAAGTCAATTTTGTTATTGTTGCTGTTGTCGCTATTGCCAGAGAGTTGTTGTTTAAGTGGCTCTTTGATGGTTGGGGCCGATGTCATGATGCAACATGCAGCAATGGGACATGCACAGCAGAAGCAGCCTGGGAAGTAGCTTGGAAATTAAATTCTTGCCTCCTGTCACTGCCGTTGGTGTTGTTGTTATCGTTGCGGCCTTACGAGAACGAAAAAACAAGCCGAGAATTGACAGCTTTATCAGCATTATTATGTCTTTAAAAGTTGAAGATGAAGTCTTTTCCTTTTCAACCAAAGCCCTGCAACAATGCTGCAGTACAAGCAGTGACAAAAGCCCATCGTATATATAGTACGTACACACATACATTCAAACATGTAGCGGGCAACATGCAACATGGTGTGAACGTTACTTTACAGAGTGATGAACTTTGTTCGTTGTAAAGATATTCCTTCGTTTTACTTCGTTAATAGGATTTTAAATAATGACATCCTTAAGTCACCAGATTGCAGTAAAATAAATACACTTTCACCCCCCCCCCCCTGGGATTCCATTGTGTGCGAGGCAGTGCAGTCCTGCATGGATACACCATTTCCAAATGAAATAGAGGCTAAAGGTGATGTAGACAAATGGACATTTTTATTGCGAATGACTATCAAATAATATTGTGTTATCGAAGTGTATGTTAGGAAATCCAAATCGATTTCTGTCACTAAAATTAATATTCCACAGACGGAAAAATTGATTTCAAATATTAAAACTTTATAATTATTATTGAAAACTATTCGAGTAAGGAAGGGACTCCATATTCCCTGTTATTTTAATTTCAATTTGAAATGGTGGAGTAAAGCTGAAAAAGGATGTTTTTTGCGAACCTACTTCTAGAGAGTCTATGGACTGAAATGGTGTGGTGTGGCGTGATGTGGTGCGGTGTCGTAATCTACCTTTGCCCTTGTCACTTGTTCGTCGCTTTTGTAAGTTATTGTAGAATGTGGCGAGGGTTTTAGCCTGTCTTTGTGGATTTACGTAGTTACTTGGGCTTTGACGATGTTGCTATGGCTGTTCCAATGAATGAAGGTTGCATCCAGCTGGTTGTTGCCCACTGTTGTGTTTCTTGTATTTTGCTGTTGTGACAGTGACACTGTACAATGCTTCAAAACATACAAGTGATAGTATATGATTATTAAATTTCGAATATATTGTTGTTGGTTGTTGATGTTTATATATTTCGTATATTTAAATTTCATAAATTTGTATTTCGGTATACATTGCGAAAAACTTTAACTACTTTGGAAAAAACTTTAATTACTTGTTGGTATCAAGGCATCGTATTGGTCAAAAACGCAGGGTGATAAGTTTGATAAAACGAATTTCTTTTTTATCTTCCACAGTTTAAAGACGATACACATTGCAAAGGGTGTTCCACAATTTCCGCAAGATTCGAATTAAATAGAAAACTGAATGTGGCTAAATTTCAGCGATGCAAAGTTGAATCTCCTCCGTCAATACGACCATGAATATGGGGTTGCTGATATAGACCTTTAAATATAAATTGCCCCATAAGACACTACTTACCCAGCAAAAATAAAGCATCCGAAGAAGTTAAAAGAGAGGCTAATATGGTGAATCGAAATTTGTGAAAATGAAAACAAAAAATGAAAACTATAACCCGCTATAAAATGAAACTCAAAAAATATGAAACGTTTCGGACCCTGTAACTTCTGCGTGCAAAGCGGACACCTTACCTCTGTGACTCCATATGAAAAATTCCTTCCCAATCACATATGAAAATGCTCTTCTTAAAATTCTACAGGATATTAACATTTTTGGAATTTGTCCAAAATTACTTCCTTAAGTGCTTTAAATATGTAATTTTCGATTTTGGAATGCGACTAAAATGTGCTTCCTACGGATGCATTTGTAATATTTTTGGCTGTGTTGACTCTTTCGTGGGAGATATGTGAAGCAGTTTGGTAAACCAATTTATTTCCTAATAAACATTTTAAATTCAAAAATCTAGGAATATAAGTAATCGAATGTGACTTTAAATAAGATGTGCTGTACCACCATGGAAATCATCATGATTCGCTTAGCAATTTTGGACAGAAGAGATTTTGAAATTTTAAAGACCAGATCCACAAAAGAACCGATTGAGATGTGGTCTTTGGGATTCAAACTGCCATATTGATTTATGTCCCAATTTTTAGTTGGTTCTCAATGTCCATGTTGTGAATTGTGTTGGCGGAAGGAAGATAAGGAGTTAGAAGGAGGATAAAAACAGAGGGGTTTTTAACCTCTGTTTTGAACCTCTTAATGTCGTAATTGGTGGAAAAGATATCTGCCGGAAAGGGAGCCAACATGGGCGAAAAACTAATTTAATCCGTAATGTGTAGTAGGGCTACAACATATATATGGGAGTTGTTGGAAAGTGGAATATCTTTACTCATTAAGGGCCTTGACATTTTCTTCATTAAGGATTAGTCTTTATTTCTTCCATGTTTATTGATAACACAGGGTGACAAAATTTCGATTATTTTCTGCGGTTCAACTTTTTGGAGTCAATTTAGTTGTATGAGATAGTGATATTCTTATCCTATAATTCACTTTTTTTGAATTGACTCTGGTTCTCGAGATAAACCGCTGTTTTAAAAATGAAGGAGGTTTCACCATATATTTTAGCATAACTCAGGAACAGTTTTTCCGATTTGGTTAAGAAAAAAAATTAAAAATCCGCAACTAAATTACATTCAAGTTACCCCTACAATGTTTTTGATAAAGTCAATAATTTCGAAAATATTCAAAAACTTCTTCCAAAAAAAATTTTTTTCATGGAAAATTGAAAACTTTTTTCTATTTGTTAAATGCATATAAAATCAAAAAAGTTACAAATGCCAATTTTTGATCTTTAATTATAAACATAGATATGTTACAAATAAAAGTAGTCATATTTCAATAAAATCGATTAACAAGTTTTGGATTAATTCACAATTTAGTGATGGTATCTCATTGTGATAAATTTTTTAAATGAACATTAATAACAGAAATATTCCGTAATTATAAGAAACACGAGTTAAGAAAACCGTTTTGTATGGGATTTTCTTTGGTACTTTTTGTTGGGACAGTCCCGTTGTAGGTTCCAACAGTAGTCTGCCATCATATGGCTATCCCACCGTCCTTGGTATCTTTCCTCCATGATCTTGATGTCCTGGTGGAATCGTTCCCTTGTTCTTCACTATAATCGCCGAGGTTGTCAGGAAATTTATCCAAATGACTGTGCAGATAATGCACTTTTATACTCATATTACCTCCTAGTTTTTGGAACTTCTGGAGCATTTTGCTAACAATTTCTGCATAGTTCTTAGCTTTGTTATTCCCCAAAAAATTGTTGACAACTGATACAAAGCTTATCCATGCTTCCACTTCCATCTGAGTCATGTGATTTGTGAAATCATCGTTGTTTATAAGAGTACGGATTTGTGGCCCGTCAAAAACACCTGCTTTTAACTTTTCTGTACTAAGACCAGGAAATGTTTGACAAATATATTTAAAGCAATCGCCATTCGTATCGAGTGCTCTTACAAACTGTTTCATAAGGCCAAGTTTAATGTGGAGTGGTGAAAGAATGATTTTTTCTCGACTTATCAAAGGTTCATGAACGATGTTATCTTTTCCTACAGTCATGTTCAGTCTTGACGGCCAGTCTGTCCTGCTTCAGTGTTCATTTTTTGCACGACTGTCCCATAGACATAGAAAACAGGGATATTTAGTGTATCCACTTTGCTGGCCCAATAAAAAGTTTACAATCTTTAAATCTACACAGACGGACCACTTGTGTTGATAATATGAAATCTTCTCTAACACCAGCTTGACGTTTTCATAGTCTTCTTTAAGTTTAGTCGAATGACCTACTGGAATCGAAGCCACTTTATTTCCATTATGTAGTAACACACACTTCAAACTTTTTTGGAGCTGTCTATAAAAAGTCTCCAGTCTTTTGGTTGGTATATTGGAAGGCCCATTAAATTCAAAAGCCCAGAAATATCATTACAATATACAATATCATTCGCTTCGGTAAAGAATGGAAGAATGTCTCGCTCTCTGTTTCGGTAAGTAGTTATTCTTACGCCAGGCTGAATGCAACGTTTTTCTTTTAGTCTTGATGCAAGAAGTTCAGCTGATTTTTTCGATAAATTTAAATCTCGAATTAAGTCATTCTGCTCACCTTGAGAAAATCCTTGATAAGTAGAACTGCATTCTTCGTACTCATTCTCACTGCTGTTCTCATTCTGACTATCTAACATTTCAACATCATTAGAATATTTGGATGATAATGAAGTAAATACCGGTATTGGTAAATTTTCACTATGCAGCGTTGGTGGCTTAACGGATTGAACGTTTGGGTATTTATATCGGTTCATGCCTTTTACATTTACAGCGCAAAAGTAACAATCATCAAGGTGGCTTCTTGGCTATGCCTACGTCATCGGTATTCCAAACGGAAGCCCTTTGCGTTCTCCTTTGCTCCAATATCGAAGAGACTCGACACAAGTTTTACAAACTTTATGTGGGACCCAACATTTGTCTTGTTGTCCAAGTTGTTGTCCAAAATAAGCCTCATAAGCTTGTTTTACAAAAGCATTAATATTATTTAGTTGCTTTTCTGCACAATATTTACCACATATGTAGCAGAAATGGTCAGGGTTATTAGCACAAGATTTACGTGAAGAGTTCATCATAAGCAATGCCTTATAAATTGAGAAACTTTATTATTTCTTAATATTTTTTAATTTTATTGTGGATAAGTCTCACCTTTTCACTTTCAACACAACGATTAACGAGGTCTTAGATTTTTTTTACCTATGTACGTATTTATTTACTTGTCTGTCACATATCGTCTTTTCGGCCTACTTAAGTTGTTATAATTATGTGTCGTGTTTTTTATAGCTATGGAATATTTCTGTTATTAATGTTCATTTCAAAAATTTATCACAATGAGATACCATCACTAAATTGTGAATTAATCCAAAACTTGTTAATCGATTTTATTGAAATATGGCTACTTTTATTTGTAACATATCTATGTTTATAATTAAAGATAAAAAATTGACATTTGTGACTTTTTTGATTTTATATGCATTTAACAAATAGAAAAAAGTTTTCAATTTTGCATGAAAAAAAATTTTTTTGAAAAAGTTTCTCAATATTTTCGAAACTATTGACTATATCAAAAAACATTGTAGGTGTAACCTGAAGGTAATTTAGCTGCGGATTTTTAATTTTTTACTTAACCAAATCGGACAAACTATTCCTTAGTTATGCTAAAATATGTGGTCAAACCTCCTTCATTTTTAAAATAACGGTTTATCTCGAGAACCAGAGTCAATTTAAAAAAAGTAAATTATAGCCTTAGATCTTCATCAACATATCCACCAACATTTCCTTACAAACACCGCACCGCAGAATCACTGTTGCCCTGTGTAATATATCGATATATTTGAGAGCATTTATCTGTGTCAGTTTTGTAGATCAGTTTCTTTGATTTTTTCTTCCAATAATACATTTACATTTTCAAAGTTTGGTATATGTCCAGTCAGTGTCAGTAATGAACTTGCATTTTCTCTATTTTAAATTTAAAGATAATACTACGTATTTTACTCATTAAGGACCTTGAACTAAACTACAACATAAACAATTAAAATAATAACAAACCATCAATGTCTTCAATTTTTTTTACAAAAAATATTGCAACTATTTTTATGAAAAAATTCTTTTTTTATTTTCTTCAGTTTAGTTTCTGAGATATCGGCACAATGAGGAATTCCGTATAAAATAAAATTGATATTGCAAAATATTACATTTGACAAAATTACTTTCATTTTTTTGGAAATTTCGAGGAAGAACTAGTGATATCTTTTGTTGTATGGCAGATATTGACACAATTCTTTTTGTAGACGATATTTTACTTCTTACCGAATAAATAAAGATATAGAAAGATATTTTTGAAAATTGAAAGATATATATATTAAAATTAATTTTTTGTAAAAAAACCTTTTACATTTTTTATTTCTTTTTCAAGCAAGTAGCTACATATTCTTTCTAAATACTCTGTAAATTTCAGTATAAGCTTTTTAGTAGTTTCTGAGATATTTACATAAATGTCGAAGAACTCGAGAGCAAAAACAAAAAAAAAGGTTGAAATCACATGAGTACTTCTACAATTTTGTTTATATCTTTGAAACTACTGAAAAGTCAGTTTTGAAATTTATGAGTGTAGCTCTTTGTTGACAAAAAATCAATAAATAAAAAGAGGATTTTTTTTTTAAAAATTAATTTCAATATTTTATTGTCAAAAAATCGACAATACATTTTTTGCGCAAAACCAACAATACTGCTGCAACGAAAAATGTCGCAATATCTTTTGCAGAACACAAGCTATGGCTGCTTAAGTAAACCCAAAAAAAAATCTTCAACGTCACATTTTTCAAAAAAATTTCGTCTAACATAATATATGCCAATACCAGAAAAATCACTGAATTTCATTAAAATTTGAAGACCTTCGTTTCTCGTGGATTGGATTTATATGTTAAGCTGTTAGCAAGGGTTACATATTTTATGACGAACGTAGCCATTGCTGATGATGATTTTTTTTGGAAATACTAAGCGAAAATAAGATAGTATTACCAATAATCTTGCCCACTTATTGACCTTGTTCCTCAAACACTATATTTCCGGCCACTGTTTGTATTTTGGAACCTCTGTGACCCGCTGTGCTGTTGTATCTTATTCGTCCTTGTTGTGACATGCCATTATTCCCGATAGTTCTCGTTTGTTGTTTTATCTTCGATGTTAAAACGTTGATCGTTATTTATGTTCGCATCTTATCATCACCGAACCATCGTCATCATCCGTCTTTTGCAACGCTTTGAGGAGACGTCCGCATGTCTCCTTTTCTGACTCAGGCTGTTTGTTGTACTATCCCTTGTTAATAGTTTCTCGAACTGTTTCTCTTCGCTGGTGTTTCACACAACATTGTGAAATCAATCCTTGGCTTTTTTGCCCTGTGAGTTCGCTTAAAAGTTTTACGAACAACGTTGGCACAAAAGTTTTTTAATGACGTTTTTGTTACCTGCAGCGCGAAATTGCGGAACAATTCCACAAACATTGTTAAGCAGGATTTTTCACTTAATTGGTACGATGGCAGGGAAATTGTGAAAAGTTTGAGATGTGTTTATTTATTTTCGCAGAAGAGTGAAGCAAGGAATCTCGGGCATTGAGGTTCATACGTCAGAGGCATTCGCTAATGTGTGTGTTCGTGTTGCGTAAGCAGAAACAATTCCGGTGGGTTGAGTTGAGACATCTAGTGATAAGGCCTAATGTGGTTTTATTTTGTAATACTGGCTGGCTAAATGTGGGTTCTGTGTGGGTTTGATGTTTCCCGGACTTTGTTCATTTCCCGGGAAAACGCGAATGAAAAGTTTCATTTCCGTTTTCCAATCCCGGGAAAAAAATAATTTATTTTATGATTTAAAATGTCAACATTTAGTAACTGGTGTGCTTTTTTAACCTATTAATGCCCACCATACACGTCCGTGCACACTATTTCAAGGTTTTCGTATTCTCATAGTGTTGCTGCCAGATTTTTCATGTTGATTCATTTAAGTAAAACCCAATTGATAAAATCAAGTCTCTTAATTGTAAGTGATCGAGAAGAACAAAACAATATAATAATAATCTAAAAATAAATATTTTTATTGTTGTAGTAATAAATAAATTGGGCGTTGATAGGTTAAAATACTGACATACTACAAATTAGGTGATTGTTTTTGTCAAACTAATTTACAAAAATTTAATATGAACATAATATCGTCAGAATTAAATTGGACATTTAAATTGCAGTCACAAGTGACATACACCTACAATAGATTCAAAGATTAACGAAACAAAAAACTTGAAAGTTTCCAGGTAAAAAATTTTAACGGTATCCCAATTTTTAACAATTTCTTCATGGTTTCATATGCAAAGTATATTGTTATTTAAGAAGATTTCCACCTTGTATTGCGTCTATTCTTCTAGGAAAACAAGAAATTTAAAGTTTAACCAGCATGAGGGTTTAAGTATTACATTATGTTAGCCATAGTATTGTCGGTATGATATTTTTGTTTCACAACAAAGATATACTCACAAAAAGGTTGCCGGGTTTCACAAAAAATTGCTACTTGGCGAATTTAAAAAGTTCTGTTTGTAGTAAAAAACAAATACCCATTATTATTGTCAGTAATGAAAATATATAAATTTGAAATATATCTAAAATTTCCAATTTATATAGTAAATCTATATTAATTATTAATTAATCACCAATAAAATATTTTGTTAATATTTCCCGTATTGCCGGGAAATTAAAAATTGTTTCCCGGAAATTTCCGGGAAAAACGATTCAGGAATTCCCGAACCCCAAACCCTAGTTCTGTGGTTTAAATACAGTGGGCGGTGAAAATAAAAACAAAAACATTTCGAAAAGCGAAGGAAAATCAGGAAATATAGAAAAATAAAATGAAATAATAAAAAAAAAAATAAAAAAGAAATATAATATTTGTCTTTATCTTGCTTCATTTACCCTACTACATGTGGATTTATTAAAAAAAGGAAATTTAGTAAGGAGTAAAATGACACTTTGTTTTTTAAAATTCCATTGGTATTTGTCTGAATTAGTTTTGTCTGAAAAGTTTTCACTAAAACAAAATTTTTGCTAAAATTTCTCACTTTTTTCGAATTTGAGGCCCAACAAAAATTCCTAAATTTCTTCACAACGGATAAAAAATACGAAAAATACTAGACTGGCAGATTTGGCTTTTTCCCAAAAAACGAATTCCCAACGTGGGGAAAATGTGATCCAAAATTCCCAAAATGGTGAAAATGTGTTCAAAAATTTTTAATTTACACTAAAATGGACCCAATGACCATGACTAGATTGGCTTATTTTTTCCAATAAAAACGAATTCCCAAAGTGGGGATAATGTGTTCCAAAATTCCCAAAATGGATAAAACGTTTTCAAAAAATTTTGAATTTACAATAAAATGATCGCCAATACCATGAATAGAATGACAGATTTAGCATATTTTCCCAAAAAAATAACCGAATTTCCAAAGTGGGGAAAATATGTTCCAAAATTCCCAAAGTGAGGAATGTGTTTCAAAATTTGAAATTTAACATATTTAGCATATTTTTTCCAAAAAACGAATTCCCAAAGTGGGGAAAATGTGTTCCAAAATTCCCAAAATGGGTAAAATGTTTTCAAAAGAATTTGAATTTACACTAAAATGGTCGCCGTGACCATGACTAGATTGGCAGATTTAGCATATTTTACAAAAAAATAACCGAATTCCCAAAGTCGGGAAAATGTGTTTCAAAATTTGAAATTTTACATATTTAGCATATTTTTCCCCAAAAAAAACGAATTTCCAAAGTGGGGAAAATGTGTTTCAAAATTCCCAAAAGTGAGGAATATGTGTGTCAAAATTTGAAATTTTACATATTTAGCATACTTTCCAAAATAATAACCGCATTTTCAAAGTGGGGAAAATGTGTTCAAAAATTCCCAAAATGGGGAAAATGTGTTCAAAAATTTTTGAATTTAGACTAAAATGGCCACCACGATTAGATTGGCAGATTTAGCATATTTTCCCAAAAAATAACCGGATTCCCAAAGTGGAGAAACTGTGTTCCAAAGTTCCCAAAGTGAGGAATACGTGTTTCAAAATTTGAAATTTTACGCTGAAATGACTATGGCGACTTAATTTACCTGATTTGCACGTCTGTTTTTACCCGTAGCCAAGATTTTGCAACACCCTTTATTATCCCAGAAAAAATATCGTTTATCCCGCAGCTGTTTATCGTCACGACGAATATTCCCTGGCCGCCGTTGAACTAGTTGCGATTCTTTTCGGCACATACGTCATTAAAGTTGTTAATCCAAAGCCTCTTGAGCATCGGCAAACGCTTGCGATTATTTAAAAAGTTTCTTTGCAACTTCATTTCCCATGTTGCTGCTACAACGCTTTTGCTTTTATTTTTGTTTTCCTCTTTCTCATTTTCATTTTTCTTCCTCCTAAGAAATCTGTATAGAATTAAAAGTAATTTACTTTATGTCATTCGAAACTGTTGAAAGGCAAAAACCAATGAAATCTCGTTTAAAATGAAATATGGAGAGCAGAATTTGCCTGGAATGAAGAAATATCAAATATCGTTGTTAACATCACTTTGAAGCGGAAATTGAAAATTTTCCTCCTTTGTGAAAATTTTCCGCTTGATATGGTTGTTGTGTTGCAGCAACGAACTCTTTGACGTTTCTTGCCTGCTACTGTTGTGGATACAACAGACTGCGACTGATGGTGGTGGCTGACTAACTAACTGACTGACTGGCTGACTGGGAGATATTCGAGTGAAATGTTATTGAACACAGAACAAATGTAACATTTTCTGGTAACTGGTGTTTTCGACACCTTTCTGATGCTCTGGCGTCGTCGTTGCTACGTTGTCAATGTCGCTGCCGTTGTTGTCGCTGTTGCCGTTGTTGCTCTATCAATGGTATATTGTTAGTTAGTGCCTCTTCTATGGCTACGACATCATCGTCACTTGCTTTTGTGCCAGGACACATGAAAGAAAGTTATTGAAAAAGTATTCAGTCACCGCCGGGATGCGAAAAAAGAAATCAATTGGAAACTTTACCTGGTTTCTGTCTCCACTTCGCCATAGCAGAGTTGGTGTTTAATTCGGTGTGCACTCTTACAACTGAACACTTTCTTCAGGGAGGAAGGAGTAGACGATTTAACACTGATTTGTTTGCGATTTTGTCAATATGTTGTTAGTGTTTCCTTTCCTTTAAAAAAGCTCCATAGGACATGTGTACACACATGTATATATATTTTTTAATATTTTTCTGCCTTTTGAGCAGAAAGAATTGAAATCGAAATAGAATATTATTCAAGTGGGCGGATGGGAGTACAACAGCCACTCTTTCCTCAAACTTTTATTGAAGTACATATTCTAAATAAAAAATACTCTTTCCTTCTTTCATTGCTATCAGCTAGGGGATGTGCTGCTATAGTTTCACCATCCGGGCGCGAACATCTTTCACTGGGTGGAGGAACTTGTTCTACTGTTGTAGGTAGGAAAGACCTTGTTGATAGACATTTCTTGCCTTCTCTGCAATAGGAATAGACAGTGGTGTGGTAAGACTTTCGTTCGAAAATATTATTTTTGGTCATTAATGTGAATGCAAGTTTTCTGACAGACCGGAATATTAGTTTGGACTCACATGACATACAAGTAGACTGTCACCCGGGCTCATATCTTTCTCCGAGTTCTTAAGCAAACACTTTAAAGCTCGGAATTCATCATTTGTGGGAAAAAACTTTCTTCTGATAACACATGTTCAAAAAATGTTTTATACTGGACCATACTAAAATTGAGTCTATAAATTGTACTCAATATAAGCACATATGTATGTATGAGTAAATGAATCTCATATTATATAAAATTGAGAAAATTTAATAAAGCCTAAACAAAAACAAATATTCTGAATTTGAATCAGTTTGTAGTTGATAATGATGATTGATGCTAATATCGATCCATTTAAAAACAAAATTCAATGCGAAGGTTTTGGCTGTGTAAATATCATATTTATAATACCATCAAATCTAGTCTGTTTTGGAAAACGTTGTCGAAAAAAAAAAACAGAAAACAACTCCGGTGAGAAAATTTAAAACGCCAGGATTATATTCATGACATGCACCGACGCCACCGGACTTCATAAACTAAAGTTATAAGGGGTGTTTTTCAGAAACGTAAATAAAAGGTTAAATTATCAATCAATGGAACAAAAATTATTGTTCGTATGACAGCAATTAGAAAAAATGATGGTGAATGAATGTTGAGTAAAAAATTAATTATTTATTGACGTTTTTTGTTTTTCTTATGCTGACTTCTATAACACAGGCCTATTGACAATTGGACATGAAAAAAAGCTATAGGTATTCAAAGCATCTATTTTTAAAGTCTGGTTTCACCGTTCGTTTGGCAGATTTATATAAGAAGGTTGGATAATTAAAAATTAAATCTTAGCTAGAAACAATTACAGGACCAAACATATTTTCAACATAAGGGAATATGTTGAAATAAATTCAGTCGTAAGTCTTATGGTCAGTGGAAATGAGGTGAAAATCTTCTTCTAAGAATTTTAATTAGGGTTTGGGATTTCCCGGACTTTTTCATTTCCCGGGAAAACGGGAATGAAAAACTTCATTCCCGGGAATCCCGGGAATTCCCGGGAAAAATTAATTTATTTATAGGTATGTTCAATATGGTTTAAAATATCAACATTTAATAGCTGGTGTGTTTTTTTTTAATACTGTCATATTACAAATTAAAAACGAATGTTATTGTCAAAATATTTTACAAATTATTTTTCATTTTACAAATATTTTACTCTACACCTTTTCAAGATCATATTCGGATCATACAAATTTATATTGAGAAATGTAAATTCATATTAGGGACATATAAATTCATAATGGGTAATGTAAATTTATAATAGGAACATGTTAATCCTTAATGAGATATATAAATCATAATTCATTGAGAACAATTAATTCATAATAGGAACATACCAATTCATAATGAAATATACAAGTTTGTACTCAGAAAATCCAAATTCATAATCAGAAAATACGTTTTCATATTCAGAAAATATGAATTTATAATGAGAAAATATAAAATATGGAGAAAATTTAAATTTATAATGAGAACATTGATAAAATATGTGTTTCTACTAAAATATCCATAGAAAAACGTACATACATAGCTTCGGTTATAAATTTTAGAGTTCCTGATTATGAATTTATATTTTATGAATATATATTCCTGAATAAGAATTTATATTTTCTCATTATCAATTTGGATTTTCTCATTTTGTATTTATATATCTCATTATCAATTGGTATGTTCTTATTATGAATTTATATTTCTCAATATGAATTTACATTTCACATTACGAATTTACAGTGCTGATTATGAATTATCATGCTCCTATTATGAATTTACATTTCTCATCGTGAACTTACATATTCTGATTATAAATTACATTTTCTCATTATAAACTTGAAAAGATGTAAACTAATCGTCAGAATTGGACATTTATATCGCAGGTAGAAGTGACTGACACCTACACTAGATTCAAAATTGAAAACGATAAAGGAAACAAATAACTAATTTACGGAGAATGTTATGACGCATTTAATTTAGAATATTCGTTCGTCTGGAGACAAAAATATTTTATAGAAACAGGGGGAATATTCTAAAATGTAAAAACAATAGAAACATAAATAAATTCATAAAAAATAAAAATATTGAAATAGCCCAGTCATTAATTCTTACAAAGGGCCATTTAAATACACCGTAGCATCTATTTATATTCCTATTAGATTTCTCTTGAAAGTTTCCAGGCGAACAATTTTTATTGTATTCCTATTTTTAGACCATTTCTGGCTACATATGTAAAGTAACTTGTTCTTGAAGAAGATATTCACCTCGATTCTTCTAGGAAAACAAGAAAATTAACATTATGTAAGCCATAGTATTGTCAGCACGATATTTTTATTTCACAATAAAGATCCTGCAAATAGCCTCACGAAAAGTTTTTATTCCCCTAGCTGGGTTTCGCATAAAACGACTATTTAGCGAATTTAAAAAGTTTTGTTTGTAGTAATATAATATAAACAAATACTCAATAAATACTCATTATTGTCAGTAATGTAAATACATATATGAATTTGAAATACATCTAAAAATTCAAATTTTTATAGTAACATTAAATTATTGATCAACATAATAAACAAATTATATTTTAATATTTCCCGTATTTCCGGGAAATTGAAAATTATTTCCCGGGAATTCCCGTCCAAATTTTTCCGGGAATTCCCGGGAAAAACGATTCGGGAATTCCCGGACCCCAAACCCTAATTTTAATACAAAATCTTCAGCGGCGGCATCAAAATAAAACAAGTTAGGAAAGGCTAACGTCGGGCGTTATACACTCCACTTTCTATCCGAATACAATTTAATTCGGTGAAAATGGAAAGGATTTTTGTATCCTGTAAATGTATGTGTTTGACAAAAAATTTTAAATCGGAAAGGACATTTGTATGGGGGTATATTGAAATCTTGAACGAAATAGGTGAAAAGTTTGGCCAAAATTGGTTAAACATTTGGGAGCAACATTTGTATTTGGGCTATATCTAAATCTGAACCGATCTTACCCACTATCACCATAGGTTTTTTACTTGGATTATAAGCTGTTGTGCCAAATTTAAAGAAAATCGAGTACAATATGTGGTTTCTAAACACAAGTCAAATCGTGAGCGACATTTGTATGGTGGCTATATCTAAATCTGAACCGATCTTACCGAATTTCTGCATAGATGTTTCTATTTGGATTATAAGATGTTATATCAAATTTAAAGAAAATCGGGTACAATATGTGGTTTTTAGAGCGGAAAATGTCAAATCGGGAGCGACTTTTGTATGGGGGTTATATCTAAATCTGAACCGATATGGCTCAAATTAAATACCGTTCGTCCTTGATCCACAAAACTTACTTGCGCCAATTTTTGTTAAGATCGGACTATAATTGCGACCTGTAATTTGATTACAACAATAGATGGGCAGACGGACAGACAGACAGACGGACATCGCTAAATCGACTCAGAAAGTGATTCTAAGTCGATCGGTATACTTAACAATGGGTCTATCTCGCTTCCTTTTGGGTGTTACAAACAAATGCACAAAGACATAATACTCTCGTGGAGTGTATAAATATGTTAGGGGATTGCTTCAAATTTATGGATGATTTACACTCAGAAATACATTGGTCAGTGAAAAAATATTGAAAAGGCATGCAACCTATTTTTGAAGAAGACAAATGACTGCGTATGTAGCTGTAAAGAAAATTATGTGTATCTCTAAGAAACATTCAGATATGAAAAAAATTTTAGTTTATATATATAAAAATCAATATGTGTATGTATGTCTGTATGTTCCGTATAGGACACCGAATCAGTGGACCGATTCGCTTGAAAATTTAACTTCTGGACAGGGTATGGTTCCAGGATATATTAGGTCATGATCGGACAAAGGTGGTAGTACCTCCCACACAAACAATATTTTAAAACTATCAAAAATGACTCATTTTATCTTGCAAAGCATAATAAGTGGAAGAATAGGGAAGAATGAACCCGTGCAACGCCGGGCACAGAATACTAGTAAGTAATAAATGTTTATCGGTATTCATAAAATACAAAAAAAAAATTTTATACTGGATAAAGTTAAGAAGCCCTGCACTAATTAGTTCACTCAACCCAGAATGTATTGTTGGCATAAAAATGCATCCGATAAAAACGCTCACAAGATTTATCCTTTTCCAACAAAATACTTAAATTTACAAGTTCCAAAGTTTGGTATTTTACAAAAATTAAATTTTCATGACTATGAAAATTCTACCTCACATGGTAGAACATGACTTAAACTTCTTCGAAGATTCGAGAGGAAAATAATTGTTTACTACTTCACGAGGTTGAAATACGCCATCACGACATACAGGGTGGCTGATGAATACTGCTACCATGCTACTTAATGCTGTTGTTAAAGGACTTATTCTTTGCAGAACTGCATCGAAAGTGAATCCCTTTCAACACTGTGTGGTTTCAACAGGATGATGCGACTTTGTCACATAGCCAGGTCCTGCTATGAGAGAGAATTGCTGCGAAAGTTCCCCAAGAAGGTGATTTCTAGACACTCGACATTTCGTTGGCCCCCAAAGTCTCGTGACCTCACTACACTTATCTTTTTCTTGTGGGGTTATTTCATTTGGAAGTTTACAAACCAAATCAAAAAAATGGATGATTTAAACAATGCATTCGAACAACAATTGAGACAATTCTTACTGCAACTCTGCAGGATGTAATGAATAATGAATTTTGCACATACGTCACCGGCTATCGTCATGTCATTTAAATTCTTTTATTTTTAAACCCGTTAAAAAGGTTTAATAAAAATGTATCGGTTGTCAAATGAACAAAGAAAAAGTAATTTACATGAATTAAACAAAATGTTATTTTAGTTTCTTAATGTAGTGTCATTCATCAGCCACCCTGTATAATCATCTTGAATTATTCTAATACCGCGAAAACTAGAAAACCCGAGACGAAAATAATTAATTACTAGAGCTAAAACTATACTTCACTGAGCTGAAATACGCCTTCGATAAATAATTATAGTTATATTAATTAATAACATTCGTATACGTATTGTTAAGGCACCTAGAGAACAGATTTAACAAATAAAGCATAATAAAAGGGGATAATAATGAGCATTTATTTTTTCTTGTAACTCAAATATCTATTAAAGTAATGTAGGTCCACACACTTGCCTGGGCATTTTTATCCTTTTAATTTAAATTTTTGGGGAGAGTTGACGTACATCAACAGTTTTAATTTTTAATATAGACTAATTCTATGTGAAACAGAACAGAAATTTTCTGTGATGTTAATGAAAGTTTGTACTTTTTTTTTGTACTTCTGAGTAAGGGAAATAAAACGGCATTTTCAAAAATTACGAAATTGTAGTCACTAGATTGAAAATGAAGAGTGAGTTTTGTTATAAGGTTATTTTAAAAAATTTTTAACTTTTATTCTGGTAGGAGATGGAAATTTATTTTTTTGCGAATGTCAAACAAATTGTTTCTAGTTTAATATAAAATTATTATTGAAACTATATTATATATTTCTTTATTCCCTGTATTTTACTAATAATCAAAACAGTAGCTCTTCGGTTTGTTCAAATAATTTTTTGTTAGCTGATAATACTGCCAATAAGAAACTCCTTAAGTTTCATGACGGAGTTCCTGCTACTTACTCCACAACAATTTTAAACGTAATTGCAGTCAAAATTAAAAAATATTTTTTAGAAATAATTGAAACAATTCAATTTAAGCAGGCTTCACAAAAGTTGTGGACATTCTCGACTAAAATTAGACTTTGGTTTGTTTAATTAATGCCGTGTCTATTCTTTTCTACGATTTTAATGCTATTTGTAGTGATGCTCGAAACATGTGATATTTTGTCAAAAGAATATAATATAATATAATAATATATTATATTATATTATAATAAACATAATTAATTCTAAAATATAATCGATTTGTAACCTCTGTTCGTTGCCATTTATTACAATATAGATAAGTTTATAACTTCTACATTTATGTATAGATTTTCTTCAAATTTGATATGTTTCGCCCGTAATATCTAATTCAAAAAAAAATTCTCTTACGTCTACAAAGGGTAATATCATGTACATTTATTGATATGTATGAAATATCGATAAATAATAAAGCGAAATATCTTGTGGATGGCTATTTGATTTTATACCCAGATTTGCTGACTGCATTTTATACCACTGTTCCACATCCCCATGATTACATATTTGCATTCTAGTTTGTTGGCCTGATTCGCCTCTATGCCCCTGCCGATTCAACTGTCGTTGTTGTAATGCTATATGCATTCATCGTATTAAACTATCCGAAAAGCCCACAAGGCATCGATAGAATTTATTCAAAATGAATTATATTCCTTTTTATACATTTTATTCAATGCACATTTCGACTGCTACTGCTGCTGTATGGCATGGCGGGCGTCATTGCCACGATAGCGGAGAGTCCTTTCCGTTGTTAGTTGTTCTATATACATACGAATACCCTGCTCGTCTTGTTCCTCCGGTTGTTTGCTGTACAATATGTTGACTTATGTCTGTATGTGTACTCGTCATGTCTAGATTTGTACCGTGATATGAATTTGCTCCAGTTGAGGAGGTCGTCGTTGTTCTGTGTCCTCCGTTTGCCAAGACGAAGATGGGCAACGTTAAAGTCAATCTATCGGCTACATCCAATATGGCAACACACTAACATGTGAAGTAGTCGGGTTAAATTTGGCCTGAAGTACCAATTGAAATAAATATATTTTGACAGGATTGATTTCATTTTAAAAAATATTATAATGTTCGGTATTACACGTAATTTTTAAATCAGTTAGATTATGCTATTGTACTTTCAATTTAACGGCAAGTCCTATTAAACTTGGTTATTCTAGACACTGTTTTAATTTACTTTCTATGTGGAAATACAGGTTGAAAATACCATTTATTAAAAATTAATTAATCACATACATTATTTAGGTATTTAGCGAATTTTATTCTTACCTAAATCGGTTCATGTTTAATAAATAACACTATGCAACAAAAATTTCGTCGAAGGGCAATGTGCGCATAACATTTCCATATGTATTTGGGCTTTCTAAACTCGAAAGTGATATTGAAAAATGTAAAGTATAACTTCTTTTTAAATTTAATTACTAAACTTATAATTCTCACTGAATGTACCTTAAAGATAATGTCATTGTCGAAATATATTTCCGCTGAATTTTCTTTAGAAACAGTTTCCAAAAAATATATTTTTTCGAAAAAAAATCTTTTTTTGCTGACACGAAAAAAAAAACAAAAATGGAAAAAATCGGAAGGAACAATTTTGTTCTATTTTTTTAGTTAACATTCTAAGCGGATCTATGGATAAATGTAGAAGTTAGGGTAGGGTAGACGCAAAAGAATGTTTAAAAAAATATGATTATTTATTTTTGTAAGTAACATTTAGATAACATAATATTTTATTTTATTTGCATTGAAAAATAACCGAGCCAAATAGGTCGTATATTTTATGTTGTAATAGCGAAGTTGCACGGAGTAAGGCAACTAATTTGAAGACTAAATTGAATACTTCATAGGTAATTTAGGAAAACGGACTAACTTGTAGATTATTGTTCGTGTCGTTTAAATTAATGTTTTTACGTTTGTTATTTATTCCCCTTGAGATCAGGTTTCCAAAATTAAAGTAAATGACAACACTATTAATATTTATTTATTTTCTATTTATTTTTCGTGAATCTGACCAAAAGGTCAACTATAAACTTGCAAATATTTTTTTACTAAATTGTTGACTTCATCTGTCTGCTCTCATTCGGTTCCTATTCAGTCCGTACATCTGAGCGAATGAGTAATATTAACATTTATAAATATTTATAGCTTATACGCCAACCTATACACCAACGATGACAATGATAAGACAATAAATCCCAAAAACTACGATTTTTTATAAATACGTAATGAACCCTGCACAGGATATTATTTATTTGTGCATTTGTTGGTAACACTAACATTAAATAAATTTATCTGCTTACGTCCGTCTGTCCATCTGCTCTTATTATCAAAGTACAGGTCGCAATAATTGATCGATCGCAACAAAACTTTTCGAGCCAATGACGGACGCTGTTGAATTTTAGGCAAGTCGGTTCAGATTAAGGTATAGTCCCATACAAATGTAACTACCGATTGGCCTTTTAAACCGATTTTATGCAAATCTGACGCAAGGCGTTATACATGTTTCAACTAAAAGTTTCTATGGTGCCGGTAGTTCACGTCAGTTTTATATTACAACTCGCATGCAAATGTAATTTCCAATTTGTGTTCTTCAGCTGTAAGAATCGATTTTCTTGAAATACTAGGAACGTCTATCGTGAAATCGTGTTTCAATATTTTGATGTAACCCCCACCAAAAGTCCTACCCGATTTTAGTTTTCCGCTCAAGAAACCACATATTTTTGCCGATTTTGTTCCAATTTGCCTCAGTATGTTCTGTTAAATCTAGAAAGATCAGTGATAAAATTAAGGCACCATTTAAATGACACTTCCGATTTGACACACATTTTCTACTAATAATTTGATTCATATTTCAAAGGCTCATTTCTAAAGTTGTATATTCGACTCTTGAAACCAGAACTACTGCCAAATAAATTTGACTAATACATTTATTTAGAAGCGTTTTCTTTTATTCCTAAGACTGGGCAAACACTTTGATGTCACAACGCTAAGGAAAAATGTAGTATAAACTATGATAAAATAGAGTTGCTGATTCGCATTCAAATGAAATTTAAAATCAGTAAAACCGTTAAATTTAAATATGAACATAAATGAAATGGAATTCACTATATACAGCGTGCTTCAAAAATCATTGAGATATATGCATAAAAAATCTATATTTGCTCTTGAAACAACAAAAGCATTACGGCTTTCTATGTGGTCTATTTCAATTCATTTTAGAATTTACTCCAGAGAAAAGTCGTTCAGCACTCACTTGCAAAGCTAGTCATGCAAGTATCACTTTTCGGTATCACAATTCTCAGGTTTTCGATTTTATTCTCCTCCTACCACTGAATCTTAGGCTGAAGAGAAATAAAACACAGAATTGAATGGAATTTGATCCCAACCACAGGGCATACTAATAACAACTGAATTAAAATTAATGTCTAGAGACTATCTTTCGCCTTCTAAATTTCTTTGGATTCTGTTCCTCTAGTTTTTTAATTTTCTTTCACAAAAAAATGGTATCAGAGTGCTTAACATTTTTTCGCCATTCTCCTATGTATTCTTGTATCTAGTTGAAAGAGATTTTTAAAAAATTAAATAATGTTGCTTCTGACGGCAGTTTTCGACAGAAGTTATGGTCTACTCGTACGGTGTTATGGCCTACTGTTCGGAGATAGAAGCCGACCGAGAATTATCGGGGGCACTGCACAAAATGGGTCGGCGGCGGCGGCTTTCGGCTGATTTGCCGGCTCGTTCTGTCATTCGATCACCCCTATTACGAAATTTAATTGCCAATTTTGGGAAAAGAGAAGTAACAATTTGTATTGGTTTTAATACATTTTCTTTTATTTTGGCAAGTAGTTCAATATTCGTTAATATTAGCCGATATTAACCAATGTTCTCATAATTTCATATTACTATCCCATACCTTGTCTAAGTCGGCAATTATATTTTCTTTGGTAATTTTAAGTGGGTTGTCTATTTTGGTAGTACGATTTGAAGGAGTTAGAATTCCGTCAGATGATTGAAGTCGATCTGAGCCGATGAAATCGGCGGCGAGGTTGAAGTCGATATGAGCTAATGAAATCGACGACGGCGCAGCTCGTGCAGAAACATGCGGCGGCGGTGGCAGTATATCTGCTACTGTATTAATTTAGGGTATTATATTTGCAGGCATATAAATAAATACCCCATACTTCCCTACTCTTAGTTTTTGACGAGTTCATCGAGAGTTCATGCATCTACTAAATCCTCCCTTTATTTAAAAAATTCCATTATTTTTCAATGGATTCACTGCCCTTCACTTGCGTGAAAGCCCTATTCACAGTCTCCGTTCCTATGAACATGGAACCATCTATTGTTTGTAGTCTTAAAATTGTTCGATATTTCTATTATTTGCCTGATTTGTAATCGCTATAAGTTTATTTTTTCATTCAGCGAAATTCTTTTTCAATTACCTATCTTAACTTCACAATTCTGTGATAGAATCTCGCACATATAATGGTTTTCTTAGCATTCGTTTCCGGGCGCACAATTTTCTCATTATTTGTTATAGAAGGTATTTAGAGGAATTAACTTGATTTATCTTTAGTTTATCGGATTTTCGTTATATTGAATATGCACCATATTGCTGCAATTATACTTGTTTTCGTTAAAAAATAGTAAGTAGAATATGCAAATTCACAGGATTCGGGAATTCCTTAACTTCCTCAGCTGAATATTCCGTTAGTTGTGGTAAAACTGTTCCCAATTGTAGTGGCATTGGGGTACATTTTGTTTTTGCGCTGGACAATTCAGACATTTCACCCAATACATAAATGTGTATAAGTACTATATTTGTTATAGTATAAAGAGGTGCAGTTGTACATGCATTTATGTGTGTATTTCTATAACAAACTACATATTTTGTTGTTGCTGCTGCTGCTCTAGTAGTTATTGTTGTTCTCTAGTTTGATTTAAATTGTCTCAATCGGTTGTGAAAATGTTGTAGGAAATACTTTATTTCTACTTTGACACGTTCTTCTATTGTTGTCGTCGTCGTCGTCGCCATCGTTCCAATTCGAATTCCACTTCCAATTCATATTTGCTGTTGTCGTTATCCTTGCTGCGTTCTATGTGTGTCAATGTTTGTGCGCTCTTGTGTTTTCCGTTGATTTTTTGTTGTCTTCGTGCGATTCAACTTCTTTCCCTTTATCGCTGTTCACTCAGGACGAAACACTCGCAAACTCACATTCGCATAAATCGTTTTCTATACAAACAATTAGAATATAAATATGCAGTGAAATATGCAAATTATGTGAAATATTTCCTTCGTTTTCCCTCTTATTTCGTTGTCGTGGTTGTTGCTGTCGTTGGCACCACCCTCCCCCTGCTGGAAGGATATACATTTGACTTCCTTTTTTTCGTATGTATGAGGAAGGTACATTTCGCTGTCGTTGTTGTTGTATGTATTGTATGTCATGTGACACAAAATATGCAAACTGATTTTAATGAATGATATCAAATGAATTATTGAAGGTTAAATTCGATGGCAGTTCAGGATAATGAAATTGAAGTACTTATGTTTGATATAATATATCAACCTGTAGATATTGTCGTGAAATAATGTTCTGTGCCCTTTCCGGTAATGAACTTTTGCTTCGTTTATTTTCATTTTGTTTTTTAACTTATAGCATTGTAAACATCTCTGTATTTGCGATAAGCTGTCATGAAACCCCTACATTATCCATTAGTTTATATTTACTCCTTTTTCTTGTACTAATTATCGTTATTCCCTTTTCTCTTTTCACTGACATTCAATTGACATTGTAATGATCTTAATTTTGACTCTACATATAACTTGTATTTGATTGATTTTGTACAGTTTACTTAGAGAGCTAACAGAGTGAAGAATAAAAGAGTAATATTCAGAGTCTAACACTTTCTAAAACGCGTTTTAATTTACTAAGTTTGAGTATAGAAAGGAGTTTCTATAAAAAAACAATACAATTCTATAATCAGAAGTGGGATACGTAAGGAAAATTCCTGTTCATCAAAAACATATTTTTCTTATTTCCCTGCCACTGAAGTGTAATTACCTAAAATGTCGTCCAATGACAAATCCAACGGAGATAATGAGAATGCAGATGCTTCCATTTTGGAAACACCACGTACAACAGCCCAAATCGAGACATCAAATGAAGAAACCTCTGTTTTGTCAATGTTACTACAGCAAAACCAAATGCTAATAAATGCATTACGTTCGGAAAGAACTTCATATCACGTCATGCCTGATCTGAACAACACCATAAAAAAATTCAACGGGAAAAGGGTACCAACTGAAGCAAAAGACTGGCTTGCGTCCATCAACGGAATTGGTAATATGAATAAATGGCCTGATTCCTTTCGCTTGCAGTGTGCCAGATCGAATTTAGAAGGTGCAGCTCTTAATTGGTACAGCGCGGCTGAATTTAAAAATTGGTCTGACTTCGAGGAAGAATTTAAAGATACATTTATTGGTCGACAATCCACAGCGGAACTATGGGAGAAAATGGCAGAAAAACGACAGGGCGACAGTGAAGATATCACCGACTATTTCTTCGATAAGTTACGTCTCACACAACAACTCGGATTGGACTTTGAGGATGCCCGCAAATTCATAATCAAAGGTATAAAATCGATTGAACTTAGAAAATTTCTTTTGCAGAGGCAACACATCACTTTCAACGACATAATTTCTAATATCTACGATTATATTGATGCTGGATGTGCAGAAGGTGATGCCGCCGTAATCAAGTCGCACTCACAACGACTTTCACAGAAAGTTAAGACTGATGTAGAGCAGACTTGTAGCAAATGTGGAAGGCACGGTCACTTCGCCCGTTTTTGTACAACTGAGGTGTCTACGTTACGATGTTTTCGATGCGATGGTATTGGCCATGTCAAAAAGTTCTGCACGATGCCCATTAAATGTTTAAATTGTCACCACGAGGGCCATATCCAAAGCAAATGTCCAGCGAGAAATAACTTACATTCAAAACCTTCAACTAGTTCACGTAGCGCAGCTAATAGTGCTACCATTGCTACTACCGCTACTAACAGCATTTACACTAATACCAACAGTAAGTATTTCCAAGAAGTATTGGTAGACGGACAAGTCGTTAAAGCTTACATCGACCCAGGAAGTGCTGTAAATATGATGTCCGAAGCTACTGTAAAGTACCTTCAGCTTGAGTACAGTAATCCAACAACAAACGTTCGTATACAAGGATTTGGTAATGGATCAGTAATTCCTATTGGTGTTCTATACGTCAACCTTAAGGTAGACCAAGCTGTAGCAGACGTCGAAATATTTGTTGTTAAAGATAGCGAATTAAATATTCCATTATTGGTTGGTCAACCATTTACCGAAAAAGAGCACATCACCATGGTCCGTCGGGGAAAAACACTGCGATTCTTCGAAGAGCAAATTAATGAAGATCCCGATGATTGCCTACAAAACATGGAAGTACCTGAACTGCCAAAAACAGATGTAAAATTATGGGTAAAAGAAGCAACCGTAATTCCATCCAACTATGTAGGATTTATTTCTACATATTGTAAGCTGTCAGAAACAACAAATTTATTTATTGAAAATCGTCAAAATAAATTTGGCGCTTTAATACCAAATTGTGTCATCACTAATGAGAACGGCGAGTTCTCCATTCCTGTAATGAATATAACACAAGAAGACATAAAATTCGAGAAAGATGAAAAAATAACAAGTGGAAAAATATGCATAGAGAATTTGAGTGAAAACGAAGTTAACAACATCGAGAGTGAGAGAGTGCTCACCAATTCGGAAAGCTTCGATTTCAGCGAAGTTAAAATTGGCGAAGGTGTCAGTAAAGAAGGAGTGGAACAATTGAGGAGTATTATATTAGAAAATATCTCATGTTTCTCTTATAATTTGAGTGATTTAGGAACAACTAATGATGTGGAGTTTAAAATAGAGTTGACAAGCAACGAACCAATTACTTTTCGTCCGTATCGGTTGAGTTATTCTGAAAGAGAGTACGTGAGAAAAGAGATTGAGTCAATGAAGAGTGCTGGAATTATTTGTGATTCTGAGTCAAACTATTCCAGTCCGATTTTGCTTGTCAATAAGAAGAACGGAGAAAAACGAATTTGCATTGACTACAGAGCCTTAAATAAAATAACGAAAAAAATGCAATATCCATTGCCATTAATACATGATAACATTGATCGTCTTAGAAACAAGAAATTATTTTCGGCTTTGGACATGAAAAGTGGATATCATCAAATACCCGTAAGTGAGAAATCGAGGCAACTAACAGCATTTGTGACACCAGACGGCCACTTTGAGTATTTACGAATGCCATTCGGAGTTTGCAATGGACCGGCCGCATTTCAGCAACTAATAAATAAAGTTCTTGGTCCTCTACGTTTCACGATTGCTCTCGCATACTTTGATGACATTCTTATACCAGCTGATTCGGAGATTGAAGGTTTGAATAACCTTCGAGTTATTCTGGAAGTATTGCGTAAGGCAAATTTAAAGTTAAATTTATCAAAATGTAAATTTCTGTTTACTAAAGTTGAATATCTTGGTTTCGAAATAGAGTGCGGCATATTACGACCATCAGAAAGCAAAATTGAGAGTGTAGCAAAGTTCCCAACACCGACGGATGTTCATAAAGTAAGGCAATTTGTTGGTCTCGCCAGTTACTTTCGCCAGTTTGTTTACAATTTCGGTGTAATTGCCCAGCCGTTAACAAAGTTGACCCGTAAGAATGCTGAATGGAAGTGGTCTACAAAAGAAGACGAGGCATTTCAACTGATCAAATCAAAACTTATATCAAGACCAATATTGTGTATGTATTCTCCAACTGCTAGAACAGAGGTTCACACCGATGCTTGTCAACTTGGGTTTGGTGGAATTTTATTACAAGAGCAAACTGACCAAAAACTCCATCCTGTGGCATATATAAGCAAACAAACAACACCAGAAGAAAGCAGATACCATTCAACTGAACTCGAAACTCTCGCTGTTGTGTGGACACTACAAAAATTACGTGTATATTTGATTGGCATTAAATTTGTTGTCGTTACAGACTGTAATGCAGTAAGAAGCACCTTCTCTAAGAAAGATATTATACCTCGCATTGGTCGCTGGTGGCTTCAACTTTTAGAGTTTCAGTTTGACATAACCCATAGGTCTGGAAATAAGATGCAGCATGTTGACTCATTAAGTCGCAATCCCGTCGGACATTCAGAAAACGTCGAGACTGTTGCAGATGTAGTTTCCCTTTACAATACCCTAAGTCAGAATGATTGGTTGACTTTATTACAAAAAACAGACCCACTCGCAATTGATATAATTAATTCACTAAAGAAAACAACTGATCTGGACGATGTTGATAAGAATATAAAACAAAACTATGTGCTGAAAAGTAATGTTATTTTTAGGCGAGTTGGTGATGACGTTAAGTTTTATGTTCCCAGCAGGGCAAGATGGAAAATAGTTAATAACTATCATGATAACTTCGCACACATCGGCCTAGATAAAACAGTGGCAAAAATTAAAGAGTATTATTGGTTTCCAAGAATGAAAAACTATGTGAAAAACTACATTGGATCGTGTGCCGAGTGTTTACATCACAAACAACCGGGAGGTAAAAGACCAGGTATGTTGCACCCCATAGATAAAATTGGCATACCGTTCCACACAATTCACTTAGACCATCTGGGTCCCTTTGTCAAAAGTACAAAAGGTAATTCATACATTTTGGCAGCTATTGATGGATTTACAAAATTTTGTATATTAAAAGCAGTTCGAAATACCAAGTCCAATACCACGGTACGAGTGGTCGAGGAAATGATGGCATTATTCGGCACTCCAAACAGATTTATTACCGATCTTGGAACTTCGTTCACCGGTGCGCCTTTTGAAAATTTCTGCAAGTTCAACAAAATAATTCATATTAAAAATGCTACAGCAACGCCGAGAGCAAACGGTCAAATTGAGAGACTCAACAGGAGTATAACGCCAATGATAGCTACTATGAGTAAACAAGCTGATAACAAAGATTGGGATAACTTCGTGGGTATTACTCAATACAGTCTGAATAACACTTATCATCGAGTTATTAAAACAACTCCCTTTAAATTGCTTTTGAGTTACACTCCAAGAAACGTTTCTGGTGGTGTGTTAGAAGATGCACTTCGACTTCAGAGTAGTAACAACATTATAAATGAACGAGAACAAGCTTTGAGAAACATAGTCGAACAACAGAACAAACAAAGGCGCCATTATGACAAAGCTCGATGTGAAGCACCCACTTACTTCCCTGGAGACTATGTCATGATCAAAAGAGTTACAATGCCAGGTGTTGGTGAATCATCAAAGCTTCTTCCTCATTATAAAGGGCCGTACATCATAACTGAAGTTTTACCAAATGATCGATATAGAGTTTCTGATATTCCTGGTATGCAACGAACACAAAAATTTTATGATGGTGTAGTAGCAGTTGATCAAATGAAGCGAGTGTTAACGCCTGATGAAGAAGCAAGTGCGAGTCACGATGACGAGGATGACGATCAACAATCTGTCAGTGATTCTTCGTGTGTTCTACGTAGAAGCAAGCGGTTACAAGAGAGGTCCCAAAAATAACATCAAATCGTGGTCGATTTGAAATAAAGGACGGCCGATTGTAAACATCTCTGTATTTGCGATAAGCTGTCATGAAACCCCTACATTATCCATTAGTTTATATTTACTCCTTTTTCTTGTACTAATTATCGTTATTCCCTTTTCTCTTTTCACTGACATTCAATTGACATTGTAATGATCTTAATTTTGACTCTACATATAACTTGTATTTGATTGATTTTGTACAGTTTACTTAGAGAGCTAACAGAGTGAAGAATAAAAGAGTAATATTCAGAGTCTAACACTTTCTAAAACGCGTTTTAATTTACTAAGTTTGAGTATAGAAAGGAGTTTCTATAAAAAAACAATACAATTCTATAGCATAAAGATAAAATTTAACTTTATTTCGATACGTATTTCGCGGGATATAATTTGTGCCCTCTGATAAAATAAATAAATAAATAAATAAAATGTTTAAAAATAAAGTAATTCTGAAGCTTTAGTATTAACAAGTAAAGTACGCCTTTCCGATAACGAACGGTTAGTTCTGACAGCCCTATTGTCAATTAAGTTCAGTTTGATGGTTTGCCATGTCATCATGAATAGGTTGAGATCAAGGCCTGCAAATTGTGGAAACTTATTTCGAAAATCATGGTTCAGTTTGGAAAAGCTACCATCAGATAGACAAATTCAACTAACCACAGATAATACTCAATCGCAAAGATGTCATACGTTAGTATTGAGAAAACCCAAATGAGTTGATTCGTCGACGCACAGTGGTTCCAAATCGATTTCTTTGGAATTAGTTCTGTAGCATTTGAAAGGAAAAAGATATAATGACCTAATTTCACACACATTGAAGAGATGTATTCCAAGTAATTTGCAGAACTTTGGATTTCTAGGGACTACTCCTAACCCACGGCCATATCATATCATTTTTTGAAATGGTTGCCAATAGTACAATTATATACAGATTACTGAGATACGGTAGTGTTCGTAAATGTTTACGAGATATTTAAGATATAGTGTGGGTCATTTAAAGCTTAAAATTAGAATCGGTTAAAAAAGGGATGATTATTTTTTAAAAACTCTGGTCTTATTGGAAAGGTTGAACTTTGTCATTCAATAATGGAACACAATATCATTCATATGACTACCACGACTGGCTCAGCAGTACCTCATCCGACCAACCCAATTTTTACATGTACACAACCAAAAGATGCCGCCAGACCAAAATCCACGCCAAACTATGACTCGTTGGGGATGCATTGGCTTCTCAATAGTAACGTGGGGTTCTCTGAACCCCAAATACGGCAATTTTGCTTGTAACATAGCCACCGAGATGAAAATGAGCTTCATGAAGCCTGAAATGAAGAATATCTCTTCTCGAATAATTTCCACATAAATTTCTTATAATATGCGTTAAAGACTTACTATTTTGGTAGTAAGTTTTTAATATTTCCCAATTTTGTTCGAGCGTAAAAAAGTATTCGGTATTTCAAATTTAGAATTTTAAAAATATTAAACTTCTTTGCGATATTGTTCATATTTTTAGCGTTGCGATATCATTATTAACCTAATTACTATAGATTTAGATTTCATATAAAATTATCAATAAAATAGTGGAAAGACTGTTGCATTTATTGACGTTAATTAGAAGTTATAAGTTATAGAAGTCGAATTTTGTTCGGTTTTCCCCAAACGGCAACATATAGATGCTTTTAATGAATCTTGAAACATTGTGAACAACAGACCTACCAGAGAGATCTTCTCCAAAATGACCAATTTTTCAATACAAAAAAATATTTGCAAACATTTTCAAATCACCGATTAGAAAATGTTTAGTATATTTTTTCAATCCCATTTATTGAGTTCTTTATCAAAAAGTATATCCACATGCCTGCAGTAAATAGAGGATTGGCGACATGCTAAATTTTGGATCAAAGTTTCCCCAGCTTGGAATGTGGGTATTTAGTTTAGTTTTCGGAGACAAACGTCATTAAACGCAAATGCCACAAATTTGATTTTTTTTTAGATTTCAGATTACGAATCCAAAAAAGTTTATTATTAGCAGCTATGTCGGTGGATAAAATTCAATTTTAACTTTTGTAATCTGTCCTTTGCGTTTCGAGTATTATTTCTCTAAATAAATTATGTTTTATGAAAAAGGTTCATATGAAAGCGAAACAGCTGAGTGAGTTTTTGTAGTAATTCATTTCAGGATTCTTTTGCGCTTATGTAAATAAAGTCCTCTTTCAAAAATGTATAATTTTATCATATCTTAATGAATGTCTCGTATCAAAAACAAAGTCTGAAATATAAAAACTAATAAGGAAATGTTATCGCTAAAATTAATTTATAGCCTTAAAAAGCTATCACACATATCACATTTTTTGCTTCAACTATTTAGTGCAGTTGGGCAGATTGGCTTAGCCTTCACAAAGATGTGTCGTGAAATATGCGGTGTTTTCACTGTTTTCTTAATATAATTATGAAGCAGAAAGGACTTAAAAAATATTAATATATTTTTCCACCGAAGCCCAACAGTTTTTTTCTTAGAATATCGTACTACTATATCGATATTTTATAAAAAAATCTACAATGTTGGTACCTCTGAGGGTACCACTACTTTCACAGCATATACTGACTCTAACTCACTTTCATTTTTCTCAAAATTCAAAAAAATATTTCATTGTAATTCGAGAAAGTAATATTTCCTTACCAAAAATTAAAGAAAGTACAAAATAACTTATTTAAAACAAGTAAGGAAAGGCTAAAGTCGGGCGGAGCCAACTATATAACATCCTACACTACTCCTGCGTATATACCTCGCTTTTATTACTAAACACAGGTGTTTCATGGGAGAAATTTTATGTAGTTCATATAAATTATACAGTATACTATAAATTCATCTTTAGTGATATTTAACAAATATGGTAAATAATTGATCCAATTTTCCGGCAGACAAATACAAATTATACAGTAGTAATAGGATGAATTTGAAAGGAGGCCCATAAAAACACTGGTTCAAAACATGGACCTATATATTTCTCATTCACGGTAGTTGAAATATATCATGATCCGATGTAAGACCTAGTTTCTAGAGCTGTATTAGAGTAGAGTGAGGGTCCCATTTGGGTTACTCCAAAGTGTGGACACATATATTTGAAATATAATATAATCTGCAAAATTTGAAAAAAAAATCCGATGTAAAATTTGCGTTCTTGAGGGGTAAAAATTAAAATGGGGCCATTTCTAAGGGCTCTACATTAAAAAGTGGTTCCATATAGATCACTTTCAAACATGTGTTTTAGCATCCCCTAAAAGTATGTAAGTACCAAATACCACTTTTATCCCTTGTCATCCCGCATCCTCCCTATAACTACAAACTTTGTAATATTCATTATGTTCCGTTTACGTAATTAAAGGGTTACACACCATTTTTATCCCTTTTTGTCCCGCTTGTCCCTTAAAAGTACAAATTCAAAAAATGCATTTATATTGCAAGTCTACGCTGTCAAAGGAATTTAGACACCAAATTTTACGACTATGGCTGCAATACTTTAGTTGGTACCATTTTTATACATTTTTGTCCCGCTCACCCCTTATAAGTACAAATTTCGAAAAATCAATTTGGATTTGCGCTTCTATGATGTCAGAGCAAATTACACGCAAAATTTCACAACTATAGCTGCAATGCTTAAATTGGTACCATTTTTATCCCTTTTTGTTTCGTTCACCCCTTAAAAGTACAATAATGCATTTATATTGCGCTTCTATATGGTGAGAGGAATTTACATACCAAATTTCACGATTCTAGTTCCAATACTTTAGTTGGTACCACTTTTAACCCTTTTTGTTCCGTTCACTCCTTGATAGTATAAAAATGGATTTATATTGCGCTTCTATATGGTGAGAGGCATTTTCATACCAAATTTCACGATTCTAGCTATAATAACTTATTTGGTACAATTTTTATCCCATTTTGTCCCGCCCACCCCTTATAAGAAAAAAATTAGAAAATCCATTTTGATTGTTCTTCTACATGGTCATGGCCAGCCGAGGCGCCATTTGAATGAAATTATTTTCCGTTATTAACCGGAAGGATTGTACTTTTAAATAAAAAAATAAATTTTAGAAAATATTCAGTAGTATTTTTTATAGCATTTAAAAAAAGTTTTTTGGCGGACCCTTTTTTATAAATGTTCTCCTTTTTTTTTGGATTTTAACTTAGACCACTATCATACTAACTGGCACAAATACCTCCAGTTTTGTATTTTTGGATTTTAGGGTAATCACAATTTCACAATTTCAGGCCGATCTTTCAGTGAGCGATTTTACAAAGTTCTGATTTTCATACTGAAAAAATCAAAAAAAAAATTTGTATTGAGTTTTGGTAATTTTGCATAATTTTTTGGGCTATTTTTTGTATCCCATTTTGAAAGTCGGGCTATTAATGATATTGCAATGTTACGAATAGTAAACTAATTTAGCTAACAAGTGTGAAATCGTTTTCTTAGAACTCAAATATGTTATGTAGATATGCACGAGCGCTATGACTGTGCCGAGGTGACCAGATAGAGTCTTAGCTAAACTAAAAACTTTGTAAATTGTCGGAAGAATACCTCTGCATCAAGCGTGTGAAATTTCGCTATCTTTTTCCATTCAATCGGTATATATTTAATTGCAAGAAATCGATTTGGGTCCACTTTGGTGTGGTAATAGCATAAATTGGGGTATATACATTTGTAAGGGGTACTATGCCCAAACTGTATAATACAAAATAACGGCCACCCTACTGTGTGTACTTAGTTAGTATTATTGTTAAGTTTTTCCGTTCCACTCTTTGTTCAGGGTCAAACGGATATCATTATATTATCCAAATGTATTCCCCTAACCCAAGCGTAATAGCGGGTGATGTACATTATTGTCGTATAACTTAATTAAAGTAAAGCTACTAATTGCCAAGATAAAAACGCATTTAATGATGGTTCAGTCGTTATTTAAAATTAACTTAAAATTATACACAGAAGCGGTATGTGTGTGTGTGTGTGTGTTCAGTTGTTTTTGCATGTGTTTTCTCCGCAAGTATTCCGTTGTAATTGCATGGTTTTCCTTCAAATATGTTTATGCCAATTAGCCATAAAAATACTAAAACAAAATAAAGCAGCAGCAGTAGCCACCCGGCAACGCGACAAACAGCACGAAAATGTTATGCCTTTTTGCCCCGCAGCGGAAACGGAAATTGTTTGGTTCCTGTTGCGAGAGTGGAATTCCCCCCGTCTTGTTACTGCGTGTGTGTGTATGTTTGCGAACATGTATTTCAATGCTAATTTATTAAAATTGTGTTTCCGCTTTTCATTTTCACATTTTCCTCATCATTTTTTCTGACCATTTAATTAAGTTTAATGTTGGGCACTGAACTTATTTTGCTTTTCTCTCCTTTTTTGCACCCGCCGCCGACTACGGTTTATTTAATTCGAATTCTCTTTTGTTTCGTTACGTATCGTTTGGCTCTTTTTGTTAACTTAAGTTAATTGGTGTTAATTAGAAAAAAAAAAGAGTCGGTTTGAGTTGACTTTAGGCAAAATGTTGATGGTGTGTTGGTGTTGGTGTGCGTGCCCACAGCATGTGTAAAGGATAAAGAAAAGGATCTGCTGCTGCACATCTTTGTTAAAAAAGATGTAGAGATTACATTATTTTGCCTTTTGGCGTTATTGTCATGCTTTTCATTCTGAGCATATTTTCGCGCACACAAAAGGTGCGATGAAAAACACTTCCATCCGAGCATCATCGTCATCATCATCATCATTGTCTTCCTATGATGCGACGATAGGGGAGCAGCGGAATGCATATTTCATTGTTTAACACGAAAACGTGTAAATAACTCAAGTGTTTACATCGTTTTCAACAGCGTCGCTGCAGTAGTTAAGTTGTGGGTAATTACTCATAGCGCAGTTGATGGGGTGATATTGAGTTAACTGTTCCATAATCCTTGCAGGGATATGCAAGCATATTGATGGCTTCTTAAGCTCGTTGTGATTGATATTGATCGAATGATTTTTGGCGTGTGAGTAATCTTTACATCACATTTTAAACACTATAGCTATTTTCACCAAGGTGAGTTTACTTCATTTCATGAAAATATCAGATAAAATCACATTAATATATATCCAGCAGATATACCCACGAAACCGTGCCTTGTGGGTTCAATGTGAGCACCTTACCCAACCTCAGTGAATAGTTCTCATTCACTTGTGAAAATGTTAATGGATATTAACATATCAACTGTTTTGAAAGTTGTCTAAAATAAAATATGCACATTGGGATTTTGTGTTGCTTCCTACGGAATCTTTTTCAATAGTACACAGAAAAATATAAAATTACGATTCAATTAAAACATTTAAAAATTCAAAAATTGTAAGCCATTAATTGTAAATATTTCTATATTTATTCGATAACAAAATGTTTTTCGAAAACCAAAAAAGTGGCCGAAGCTAATATCGAACTGGGGAGGATAGGTTTTTAGTGTTACCCTCTTTCCACACTTGCTTCACGGAGAATTTAGTTTAAGTTGAACAAACTATGATGAATGATATGCACCAGGCCCGTGCGCAGGTTTTTCCCCTGGGGGGGGGGTTTTCATCTACACTCATAAAAAAATTAACCCTATAATGAGTTAAAATTAACTAAAATTTAGGAAAGCAAGTACATTTTTACTAAATATAAGTAGAAATTTGCTGAAATTTTCCTAAAACTAAGTAAATGTTTACTCCAACTGAGAACAATTTTGTTGATTTTTTCCTTAAAACGAGGAAATTTTTACTTAAACTGAGGAAAATTTTATTTTATACAAGGAAAAAAGGTGAAATTAAAATAAGTTCAATTTAACTAAAAAAATCAAACAAATAGTTTTGTTTCAAAGTATGCAAAACTGCTACAAAAAATGACAACATGAAATATTTCTCAAAAGTTTCATGTTACCTCTGCCATAAGGAGTTGAGCTATTACTCCATGATTGTTGCGAAGGCAAGATAGGCGCCTTCGCAGTGGTTGTTTAGAATAATTCATAAAGTATTTAAGAAATAAGTCTCTGAAAACGAACGAGAATTGCTTCTTAGATTAATATTCAAGAATTTTTTAAACAATTTCAAATGATTTTATAAGTTCATTAATACCTAAATGTATGAAGAACTCGGCATAAATTTCTGTAAACATATTAACTTACTTTTAGGAAAAAAAAACACATTTTAAGTTAAAATTTCCTAAATGGAATTTTTCCACACAAAAAATTTCAGATTTTTTTCTCACTTAAAACCTTGGAAATATTCTTCCACATAAGTTTGAATTTACTCAATTGTAAGAATTTATTATTAGATCGAAAGAAACGATTTTAAGTAAATCTACTACCCTTTTTCTAGTAAATGAACTATTTACTATGGCTTTGAAGATGGAAACTTTACTCATACATAGTTAATTTTCCAACTATTTAGGAAATTTTTTTATTGCCAGGATCGTCGAGAAATATTTTGATACATTCGTCCGACAGACATTGTTGCCAAAATTGCATTTCAGTAATCCATCTATCAGTACACTCAAAGTAATATGTCAGTAAAAGAAAGCAGAAAGACTACCGAAAGAGCAGATTTTCTGCTGTTAAAAAAGAGACAGCAGATTTGTATATGCTGAGATGGTAAACAGCTGTAAACTCTTTAGCAGTATGAATGCAGAAAAGTGTCTGCTAATAGGCAGCAGACAATCGCTGCTTTTATTAACAGACTTGTTCTCTAAGTGTAGAACTTTTTTCTGTTTAGTTGCTTGAAATTACATACATACATATCGAGGGCTTATATTCATAAGTGGCTATGAACAAAAACATAACTTTACAGGAGAGCGAAAAAACTGATTTTCTCCTTAATGTTGTATAGAAAACGCATTTTCTGTTATGTACACAGCGAATTTAAAGATTCCAGCTTCATCCATTAGATTGGTAGCTTGTAACATATATGCAGCCAGTCACGAAAATCGCTGCAATTGATGAAAAATCCAAAATTCGCCGTTGCAAATCTTATATTTTATCTTTCTTCATTCATAATTCTGAAACTGTTCATACAAAAATATTCCCCATGAAATCAGCAATCACATGCCAAAGAAATAATTCGGTATTCTCAATATAATAAAAAGTTACGCCGCTTTTTCTAAATATACTTTTCACAATTTTTGACTTTTCAGCCACCATTTTTCCTATTTTAGCTTCATAACTGGGGAATCAAAATGCTATTAACGCGAAATGATGGAATTTGATAGTATGATTTGCCCTAAATCTAGAAAAATGTTTTAAACAAAATCGTTGTAGCGAATTATAACCTTCGGTTTTATGCTGCTCCATTGTTGAACTATTTCACAAACTAACGTGCGAGAAAAAAATTCTTTAGAAATAAATCGTTTCCAAATTTATATGACAGATGACATCCAAATCTGAGAATAATTTGACATCAAAAACTCATTTTCGAGAAAATGGTTCATAGCCACTAAGCTCTCGATATATATTTTGAAGAAATATTACACAAAAAACGATAAAATTCATCGGCGATAAACCCTTCAGTCCCGCATTTTTTTTTTCTTTAGGATGTCTAAAGAGTTTTGGAGTTTTTAATTTATATAGGACATGAGTAACAGGATGTTTACTAGAAATCTTTATACGCATATTCCGGTTAAATAAAAAATATTTGTAAATGTTTCTTCATCTTAAATATATATAAATTCGAATAACAAATACAGTTTGTTTGTTTCGATGAAATGCAAAAAGAAACAACAAGAAATTTTAATTCCAAAAAACCAAATAATTGGTATTTTAGAGTTTCATTTTCCTACGTAGATCCAAGCTACTGAATTTGTTGTTTCTCTTTTGAATAATACTTGTTACATATGTACAAAAAATACTAAATCTGAAAAATATTTGCCAGGGCAATATCCCAGTTCAAATCAAATATTGATTACAGACCAAAAAAATACAAACGAAAAAACTAAAATAAGTGATAAATATAACAAAAATTTTAGTAAGTTAAAACTCATTTCTTATTGTTTCGCAACTTTAAAATAGATTTTAAAGTTGAAACCTACACGCAGAGAAAAAATGAATTTCCTAGAAACGAAATTTTAGACACGTGAACATCGTTTTTGAGTATCTTTTGTGAGAAAAATTAGTTTGTTTGCGGTAAACATGCCATTAGTTGTTGTAAATGAATAAAGAGAAATAAGTTTATGTATATCAAACAGTTTTCTTCGTTTGTCGAAATGGATTTGTATTATAATTGCAAACTCCCAAAACATTGGAAGTAACAGAAACCGTTGTTGTTGCATTTGTGATGAAAATAGGACACATCGGTTCAGATTTAGATACAGCTCTCTACAAGCATCAATCTAATTATTTGCTTTTTTAAGAATATTTTAGATTTCATTATGATATCATAGTGATTCTTATCTACACTTTTTTTGAATTATTAAACGATTTTGTTATTAAATTTCCAAACTTTTATTGCAGTACACAATTAAAAGTTCATATGATATAGCTCTAGTCGAATGTCAAGAAATGGTATCGGTTAATAAAAATGAAAATTTTCGGAACAATTTGGTGTCCATTAGCGAAATTAGCATTACACATTCTTGAAATTGGCACAATTCGTTTAGTTTGTTTGTCTTTTTCATAACCTTTGTCCGAAATTCAAGAAAGTGTCCACGATTTTTTATGTAATTTTCGTGTTTTCATGATTTTACTACAAAATTACCATTTTAGACGAGTTATTTAAAAAAAACATTAAAAATTCAATATTTTCTTGCTTCAGAAAGTCTAGAAGGTTTTAAAAAGTATATGTTCGAAACCTCTCTGGGGGGGGGTTTGAACCCCCAAACCCCCCCCCCCCCCCCCCCCCTGCGCACGGCCCTGATATGCACATCCGGATTTTGTATATTCCAGTAAATAATTTTCTACAATATAAAATATATTTTTTTTAATATTTTAGTAAAATGTTTTAATGGAGTGATAGTTTCTTATTTTGACTAAACATTTGAACCATTGAAATAAATATTCGTTTGATTAATTTTGTAACTTTTTAAGTACTATTTTCGTTAAAATGTGTTTCAAATTAAAATGTCCGTTCTGCTACTAAAAATATTTCATACAACAATTATAAACAGTTCATACACTGAAAGAAAAAGCGTTCGTTGCATCAACGAATCAGATTCGTTATTGTCATTTCGTTGCAGCAACGAAATAGTACGTTCCCACAACAATCCGACACGTTGCTGCAACGATGTGAACGTTTATGTTATGAAACCGATTTTTCGTAGTTTCGATCTTGCAACAATTCAATATTCGTTCATGCAACGAAAATACTCTCTTTCAATTTTTACAAGGGAAAACATTTAATAATACAAAAAATCCAGAAATGTCTGATAATAATAATTGTTTTTATGCAAATCAATATTATTTTGTCAAAAATTATTAAAATTAATGGAGATTGGATGGAACACTTAGCCTTATCGTTGCAGCAACAATTTATTCATTGGTGCAACAATCGGAGATACACAAGTTATGTGTTTTTCTAGTGTGTGTTTTTGGGTTGTATTCGATAGTAATTCTCATTCGCGTTGTTGGAGTTCTGCCTTAAGTAGCTGAGCTGCTGTTGCGAATAATCACTTCGAAGTCCACTGCCGGTGGTCATCATGGAACTAAATTATCTAAACTGAAAGAAAAACTTTCGAGGCAGGGACGAATTTTATTTTTGAAAATCAACTAACGTTCGTTGCTGCAACAATAAAGTTTCGTTGCTGCAATGAAAATGTTTAATTTAATTCAATGAATATTTTCGAAGTCACATTTTTTCAGCAAGGAAGCCGTGTTGTTGTAGCAACGAAACAGAGTTGTTGCACCAATGAATTAGAGCTGTTGCAGCAACGAAATAGCATTGTTGCAGCAACGAAACAGCATCGTTGCAGCAACGATCATATTCGTTGCAGAACTATAATTTCAATTAAATCAAGATTCGTTGCATCAACGAAACTTTTTTCGTTGCAGCAACGTACAATTGCGTTCCCGTTACGTGCGTTTTGCTTTAAGTGTATCTATTAATGTAGGGATGCAAATAATTCGACCTAGCTGACGCCTTCAACACTCCTTACCTTTTAGTTGTTCTAATTAACTAATTTCTTTTGCATTACCTTTTGTATCTTTCTAACGAAATTTTCTAATTTTTCGCCTCATATCGTTACAGTTGGCCAATGAAGGTGTTCCACCACTACCGCTGCAAGGTAAAAATTTCCAAAGAGCCAGAAATTAAAAGATAACTAAAGGATAACACCACCACCACCAACAACAATAACATCACTACCACCAATACCCTCTCTTAATCATGAACATCAGCAACTGCAATATTTCAACACAGAAACACACAGAAAATTGATGAACCAGGAAGTGGCCCCCGAAGGAATTTGCGTGCCCCACCACCCCTCAACAAAAAGAAAACAAATAAATTCAACTACAAATTTCATAGCAAAGTAGGAAAAAAAAAACAAGAAGCAATGAAGACAAAAAAATCCTTAAGAAAATAATTTAAACAAAATTAGACCATTAAAAACACAACATCAACAACAAAATCGAGCATCCATCTGCATAAGGAAGGGGAGGGGAGAGAAGGCCAACATTTCCAGTGGCTCGAGAAGGATAGTAATCATAAAATATGTTGTTGTGCTCTTGCCCCTGTGCGATCTCTTCCTCAAGCACTGCCTCTCCCTGTACATGTGTGTGTGGTGTGTCCGTGTTGCTGTTAAGATAGACATCAAATCACAATGTCATTTGCATAAATCACATTTACATTTTTTCTCTTATTTTCTGCTCCCCCCGCTCGCCCTCTAATTTTGTGATGAAGTGGAAAATGATGGAGATGAAAGGCACTCACAAAACGCAGAGCAGACCCAAGAAAATAGAAATCCTACTCATTTTTCTGTGAAGGACATTATGCCGCAATTAGTTTTGACCGCTTCACTGACTTACAACACCATTCAGCAGCAGTAGCATCAAAAACAGCGTAACGACGAACAACTATAAAAATATTCACATAAATAAAATACTACCACCCAAAAACCAGCTTTCCTCCTTGGTTACGATTTTGTCCTTAAGAAGAAGGACATCGTGTAGGAAGAATTCTGTTAAACAACGACTTTGAGGTGATAACAAAACATCGGCAGAACAAGCAACATCATTCTCAAAATCGCCACTATGATGGTGGTTTTCAGCAACAACATTCGGCATCGTTGTCATCATTTATACATGAAATATTTCGGAATTTTTAACATCTGTTGGTTGTTTGGTATTGAGCCCTCCGTCAATAATTTCCAATTCATAATCATTTCCATCATCATGATTCAGTAGCAGCAATTTACTCTTTGGCTTCTTCTTCCTTGTCGTCGTCTTCGTCACTATCATTGTCAGAATGTTCCAATAACCATAACAATGGAACAACATCAATAGCAGCAACAGCATCATCATCACCAGTTCACCATAAGCTTTCGTCAGAATAGCATCGAGAACAGGAACATGAATAGCAACTTAACTAGCACAATTTTTGCTCAACGTCCATAACGATTTTGAATCATATTTTCTTGCATGTTTGTGTTTTACTGTCCGTTGTAGTAGCACAGTCGTGTGAACTTGGAATAGCAGTCATAGCCGAACAATACCTTTAAGAAGTCGGGTCATCATAATTTTTGCATTCTACCAATCCTTAGTAATTGACATTGTTTTTTACATTTTTATATATCATTCCTAGTTGGCAATACCTTCAAGATGTCTTAAACGGCGGGTATAAGATCAGAGTAAATCGTCCAGGACAATCATTGGAAAAACATACGACTGGATGGGCGACAAGGTCATTATCATATCGTTGAAAATTCTTTGAGCGATAATGTCGTAGACGTTTATAAAAGTCGACAATATCGTTATTTTGTCATCGACAACATATTCATCACATTTAGATTGGCATCATATTATCATCGACGCTGTATTACCGACAATGTCGTCATATTATAATCGACGATATATTACCGACAATGTCGTATCATTGTCGTTGACGAGCACATTGGCGACAATTTCGTCAGATTGTTTTTGATGATCAGATACAATGTCCTCATATTATCACCGACGATATATTACGGACAATGTCGTAGCATTGTCGCTGACGACCATATTAGCGGCAATTTCGTCACATTGTCTTCGATGATCACATTAACCACAATATGGTCGTTTTGCTCACCACATCATCGACTCAGGCAATGTCGTCTTATTATCACCGCGAAATATATACGACAATATCGTCATATTATCATCGACGATATATTACCGACAATGTCGTCTTATTATCATCGCGAAATATATTCGACAATGTCGTCATATTATCATCGACGATACATTACCGACAATGTCGTCTTATTATCATCGCGAAATATATACGACAATGTCGCTATACTATCATCGACGATATATTACCGACAATGTCGTCTTATTGTCATCGATGACATATTACCGACAATACCGTCATATTATCTTCGATGATATATTACCGACAATGTCGTCTTATTATAATCGACGATATATTACCGACAATGTCGTCATATTATAATCGACGATATATTACCGACAATGTCGTATCATTGTCGTTGACGAGCACATTGGCGACAATTTCGTCAGATTGTTTTTGATGATCAGATACAATTTCCTCGTATTATCACCGACAATATATTACCTGCATCGTCGTAGCATTGTCGCTGACGACCATATTAGCCGCAATTTCGTCACATTGTCTTCGATGATCACATTAACCACAATATGGCCGTTTTGCTCACCACATCGTCGTATTATCATCGACTCAGGCAATGCCGTCTTATTATCATCGCGAAATATATACGACAATGTCGCCATATTATCATCGACGATATATTACCGACAATGTCGCCTTATTATCATCGCGAGATATATACGACAATGTCGCCATATTATCATCGACGATATATTACCGACAATGTCGTCTTATTATCATCGCGAAATATATACGACAATGTCGCCATATTATCATCGATGATATATTACCGACAATGTCGTCTTATTATCATCGCGAAATATATACGACCATGTCGCCATATTATCATCGACGATATATTACCGATAATGTTGTATTATCACCGATAATATATTACCGACAATATTTTATTATCACCGATAATATATTACCGACAATGTTTTATTATCACCGATAATATATTTCCGACAATGTCGTCTTTTTTATCATCGACGATGTCGATTAGCGAAATTTCCTCATGTTTTCGATAATGTCGTCATTGTCTTCCACGACATATTAACAACAATGTCGTTTCATTGGCTGCGACGACATATTAACGACAATGTCGTTTCATTGTCTGCGACGACATATTAACGACAATGTCGTTTCATTGTCTGCGACGACATATTAAAGACAATGTCGTTTCATTGTCTGCGACGAAATTTTAACGACAATGTCGTTTCATTGTCTGCGACGATATATTAACGACAATGTCGTTTCATTGTCTGCGACGACATATTAACGACAACGTCGTTTCATTGTCTGCGACGACATATTAACGACAATGTCGTTTCATTGTCTGCGACGACATATTAACGACAACGTCGTTTCATTGCCTGCGACGACATATTAACGACAATGTCGTTTCATTGTCTGCGACGATATATTAACGACAATGTCGTTTCATTGCCTGCGACGACATATTAACGACAATGTCGTTTCTTTGTCTGCGACGACATATTAACGACAATGTCCCTTCATTGTCTGCGACGACATATTAACGACAATGTCGTTTCATTGTCTGCGACGACATATTAACAACAATGTCGTTTCATTGTCTGCGACGACATATTAACGACAATGTCGTTTCATTGTCTGCGACGACATATTAACGACAATGTCGTTTCATTGTCTGCGACGACATATTAAAGACAATGTCGTTTCATTGTCTGCGACGAAATTTTAACGACAATGTCGTTTCATTGTCTGCGACGATATATTAACGACAATGTCGTTTCATTGTCTGCGACGACATATTAACGACAACGTCGTTTCATTGTCTGCGACGACATATTAACGACAATGTCGTTTCATTGTCTGCGACGACATATTAACGACAACGTCGTTTCATTGCCTGCGACGACATATTAACGACAATGTCGTTTCATTGTCTGCGATGATATATTAACGACAATGTCGTTTCATTGCCTGCGACGACATATTAACGACAATGTCGTTTCTTTGTCTGCGACGACATATTAACGACAATGTCCCTTCATTGTCTGCGACGACATATTAACGACAATGTCGTTTCATTGTCTGCGACGACATATTAACAACAATGTCGTTTCATTGTCTGCGACGACATATTAACGACAATGTCGTTTCATTGTCTGCGACGACATATTAACGACAATGTCGTTTCATTGTCTGCGACAACATATTAACGACAATGCCATCACAGATTAACGTCAATTTTATCACATTTGCGTCGCCGATATAGTCTCGACAATGTCGTTATATTGTCGTTGTCGACCATATAACGACAATGTCTTCACAATGTCCGACATACATTCATTATCTTCGACTATAAGATAAGCGGTAACGTCTTCATATTGTATCCTACGATCAGATCAATGACAACGTCGTCGCATTGTCGTTGCCGACCTGACCTGCTAATTAATGTGATTTGTCATATACGTTTTAACTCGATTTAAATAATTTCCGATGGTCTCAGTGGGAGTTGAATCCGTGCTCTGTTTGGTACACACTCACATTACTTCCAATACAATGATGTTTATACAAATGTTTACAACAAATTGAATATTTTCATTAAAAGCCTTATTGGCGACAACATGACGACCTTGTCGCCCAATTTGTTCTCAACGACTTAACCGAGACTTTGACGTATGTTTCGCTCGTCGTGTGTGACGTTGACCATCACGGTATCCCATTAGTTCGCCTAGTAATCTGGACAACAATTTCATGTACCACAATTTTATCAACTGGGTTTCATTTAAAAATACTTCAATACTCTGTATACAGACCTTCTTACCGAAGCTCATAAAATAATTAAAAAAAAAATTAGTTTTTTATGTTTATTAGCTTCTTAGTGTGGGTATATGTTTAGGAAATACATATAAACGTAGAAAAAGTTTCCTGATTCTAAAAATCACGATGTTTTATTATTCTGCTATTTCACTTCACACAACTGCACTAATGCGAACGCTAGCAATCAGTTCCGGCCTACTTTTATGTTAACCTTATAGTTTTACCAAGAATTGCCTTGTACGTTTAACATCGATTCAACATTGTTTAGGGTTTAATTTTTATTTTCTTCTTAAAATGCTTTTTCTTTCCTTTGTATTTCCAACATTGTAAAACTGTTCGTACTGCTGGTATATATAAATAGTTTCTTGGAAAAGGAATTTTATAGGATTTACGTATACTTTTTTCCCCCATAATATTTTTCCATCCTCTTCTTTTTATTTTACTCAGTAAGAGTACTTTCCATATAATAAATAAAATCGAATAAGGAAAAAAAGTTCACAAACATCGGCATATTTTGCAGAATTTCATAATGATTTTCATTCTTGCAAACTATGTTTTTATTTTTAAGTATAATACTTCAACAAAAACAACAACAAGAACGAACAGAATTTATACTTATATAAAACATTTAAGATAAAAATGTAGAGTATGTAACAAAAATGTATACAAAATAATTCATTCGTTTAATTTAGAATTCACAAATAAACAATATTGTTTTTGTAAAAAAATATATATACATGCAAATGTGTTTTGATTTGAGCCCTAAGGAGAAAAAAGGTAAGTGTGCAGCAAGCAATTCACATGGAAAGTATTGAAGTATTAAAATCTGTATTGTAAGGTGTAGTAAGGTTAGTAGCAAATAGACTCTATAACTGCTGCATCAATTTCTCTGAAATGTTCACAGTATCGGTTTGAAAATCAGAAATTTTAGTCGTAAGACAAGTAGGGTAAGAGTGTAACGAGTAATATACCTCGAAGCTGTTGAGGTATACACATCAAAGTAAGGTTAGTTTCCCAGCAAAAAAATGGTCGTACTTCCGTAGGAAGCACATTTTAATCGCATCTCAAAATCCAAAGGTGCATTCTTCCCGCTTTAGAGAAAGTTATTTTAAACAACTTCCAAAAAAGGAGGTAATAAGTTATTATCCCGGAACGCATTTTCATTATGGGGTCTCAGAGGTAAGGTGTCCGCTTTACAACCAGAAGTTCCCGGGTTGGAATCGTGGCTCGGGATTTTTTTTGTTTTTAATAATTTATTGTTTATTAATTTTCTTCAAATATTTCATTTTTTATTAATTATTAATACTATATAATATCAGTGAAATTAAGTATTGTTAAATTATTTAATGCTAAATTAATTTAATATTAGGGCTGTTAACATAACAAAAACGTTAATGAAAATTTAATTTATTGTTTAAAATAAAAAAAATATTTGTTCACATTGTCGCCAACTACAATATAAATATATGTATCAAAATAAATTGTCAAAAAAATATTTTGTGTCGACTTCATTGGACTTAGCCTTGATAACCATAATTTTGACTTACACTGGCTAATTATCCATAATTTTAACACAAAATTATTTTTTCAAAATTTGTTTTCTCACACCTTGATATTGCCTTTGGCGACAATTTTAAAAAATAATTTTTTATTTTGAGTGAAATTTTACATTTTATTTAGATTTTTGTTATCGCAGCTTAGTTATCCAGTCTTAAACAAAAACAACCTAATTAATTTCCGTTATATATTAATTCATACTAAATAAATATTTTATTAAGTTTCCTATAGTCAGTTCCACCGAACAAAATCGTTCGCTTTGGTCATTCATCACTCACAACAGAGGATAGCTGAGATGGTTAGAGCGCCGTAGTAGCAACCAGAAAGTCCGGATTTTTTAAAACAGAAATGGAAACCAGTGAAAAAGTGGTTACATTGCAACACTTTAACATAACATTAAATTCATGTTAAAGTCATTGGTGAAGATCCCAATTTTCACCACTTCCGAATCACAAGATGAACATCTTTTTCACTTCTTTGCGTGCTCTCTTTTTTGTGAGTTTGGTTGTAGCAAATAGATACGACAAAGACTCCATCGATTTCTCTGAAATGTTCACAGTATCGGTTTCAAAATCAGGGAACTCTTTTTATAAATTTATTTGAATCATTTTTTATACGCATATATGCATATATGAAGGTAACGACGATTTTGTCACTACTAAATTTTATGATTATTCCTTACAAACAAGAAGTTGGATCTTCGCCATAACCGCTTACCTACTGAAGAAGTATCTTCTGTAGGGAAGAAAGGTGACAATTCCGCGATACTACTGTGAATAATAGATAAATATCTATTTATTTCAATTAATTTTAATTTTGATCACATTATACATATTTTGTTTTACACCAGCTCGCCGGATACGTTTTTGCAAGTCACGAACACATCGTCTGTCTGCACAGTGGTTTCAAATATATTTTTAAATAAATTTGCTAACTTTCGAATGGAAAAATATATCTTGGCGAAATGTGGCATGCATGGCGCAGAGGTGTTTACAAAATTTTGGATCCCTAGTGGGTGTATGGGCTACTGGCTAACCTCCAAATTTGGTCATTTTAGCAATATTAAATTTTCATTGACAAAATGATTGGCAAAAGTGCAATTATGTAGCCATTGCAAAGATATTAATAGTGATAGTCCTAGTGAATATATACAGAAAATGACATTTGAAGAATTTTTTTTGGAAATTATTTTTTGGCGATGTAGGTTTCTTATTTCAAATAAGTTTTAAAAGTTGGTCATTTTAGAGGGGAGTCCATATTTCCTACCTTTCAACATTCTTTTGAGTCCCTGAATACAACACAACTCACAACTAAATTTTAAATGCCATTCAAAATTTAAAATCATTTTTATTGTTAGGGTTAACATTTGTAAAGCGTGACCGTGTTTTTTTAATCGAGCTTTTTTGTAAAATTTACATTTTCGCGGGAGATACGAATAAAATTTGTGGGCCATAGGTCAACATGGGTTAAGGACATCCAAAGAAGAAAATATGTAGAAAAACGTGAGATTCATATGTAAGTTGTACGAAAAATATGTCAACAATTTAAAATCGATTTTCCTGGATAACTACTGCAAAGAAATTTCAACACACCATAAACAAAAATTTATAAATATATATTTTTTTGTGAACTAGGATATTGTCCAGACTCAAGACCATTTTGCATCTATATTTAATAGAATGCAAATTTATTTACAAATGGCATGGTGACATTTATTACTTGGCTGCAGACTACCACGATCATGATTTCGACCATGCCAAAAGTCTTTTCAAGTGGCTTCGCAGCGACTTTTCAACATCAAACCCGGCCTCTATATTGAGATGATTCTGACAAACAAACTAGAAGCAATTTAATACGAAAGAAGTAATTCGAAAGAAATTTATATTTTTAATACTTATTGGATTTACAATAGAGGACTAAAGTCTGATTTAGACATTCTGAAGTTCAATCTAATAAACTCTCTCGGAATGCTCTGACATTTGATCTTTGGCACTGCTTTTATGGGCGTTTCATTTCACTTGAAATATGGACGATATTGCCGCACCCCTTCTGGTACCTTCCACACAAAGTGACACAAGCTTTGTTTCTATTAAAACCGATATAACTTACATACGGGTAGTCAAAATAAATTACTATTTGAAAATGGTTTTATAATCATATTAAACCTAAAAAAACGTATGCTTTAGTCACGCCTCTTCTAGAACCTCCCACAAAATTGTCTGAAATCCATTATGACCTCATGTGTGATCATGTGTTTACAATTATTTACAAATGTGGAAGCTGGGTCCAATTGCCACAAACTTCTAGTATCTTCCACTCACATGTTCTCTTATAGTGAAGGAATATATGGAAGTCGGTTTAACCGACTGAAACATGTTATACAATCCACAAGAGTATTATGTCTTTGTCATTGTTAAGTATACCGATCGACTCAGAATCACTTTTTGAATCGATTTAGCAATTTCCGTCTGTCCGTGCGTCCATCTTTTGTAATCAAAGTACAGGTCGCAATTATAGTCCGATCGTACCAAAAATTGGCACGTGTTAGTTTAGCGGTCCAAGGACGATATTTAATTCAAAGGAAATCGGTTCAGATTTAGATGTAGCTCCCATACAAATTTCGTTCTCCATTTAACTTTTTGGGCTCTAGAGTTCACATATTTTAACCAATATTCTTCAAATTTTGCGCAGTACCTTATAATTCAACTGGAGTGGTAAAACTTAGTCAGATCGGTTCAGATTTAGATATATAGCTCCTATACAAATCTTGCTCCCAATTTGACTTTTTTCGCTCTAGAAACCACATTTTTATCAGATTGTTTTCAAATTTGGCTAAACATCTTATATTTAAACTAGGAACACATGTGGTGAAAATATTTCAGATCGGTTCAGATTTACATATATTCAAATTTCGTTCCCGATTTGACTTTTTCTGATGTAGAAACTGTCTATTTTTACAGATCTTCTTCAAATTTGGCAAAATATTTTTATTTTTCAACTAGAAACACCGATGGTGAAAATGGATCAGATCGGTTCAGATTTATATATAGTTCCCATACAAATTTCGCTCCCAATTTAACTTTTTCCGCTGTAGAAATCACATATTTTATCAGATTGTTTTCAAATCTGGCAAACCGTCTTATATTTAAAATAGGGACAAGTGTGGTGAAAATAGGATAAATCGGTTCAGATTTATATATAGCTCCCATTAAAATTTCGCTCCCGATTTGACTTTTTCTTTTCCACATATTTTAACAGATCTTCTACAAATTTGTCAAACTATCTTATTTTTCCATTGGAAACACCCATGGTAAAACTGGGTCAGATCGGTTCAGATTTATATGTAGTTCCCATACAAATTTCGCTCTTCACTTTTACTCACTGCTTCACTTTTTCCGCCCCAGAAACCACGAATTTTCACCGAATTTCTTCAAATTAAGCATAACACCTTTTACTTGAACTATTCTATAAGTGGGTCACATCATTCCATGTTTGGATATAGCCCCGATACAAATATTCTTCTCGATTTGACAAATTGGGTCAGGTCATATTAGCCTATGATTAGGAAACCTTCAAAAATCCTTCCCGTTTTCTATTGTTTATCGAATTGAATTGTATTCGGATAGAAAGTGGAGTGTAGCCTTTCCTTACTTGTTTTTCAGTTAAATTTGAGCAGACCCTATCGTTATGGGATCGACATCAAATTTATTAGCGGTTTGTAGGTCAAATGGAAACTGGTTTCTGTCCGGGAATCGGTACAAAATAATAATAAACGGTCTAACATACATTTGTAGTCAGTTGCAAACATCTAAAATTCCCGGTTGCAATCACATATATATTAACTTTATCTATTTGGTTTTCTAAAACTATTTCATCATAAATATCCCCTATTTAGTCAGCAATGATATACAAACAAAATTTAGCATTCTATATTTTTCAAAAGACATCTTTTAAAATTTTTGACTTTGCAACCAACGTATTTCCTATTTCATTCTGATAACTTGAGACGAAAAATGCTATAAACGGCGAAATGATTTTTTTTATCCCCTCTATCAGAATACGTTGTGTCAGAACCTTGTTATTTCATTTTGTTTCACATAGATATTAGCCTGATTTTAAATTATGTACAATGTTAGAATGAATGTTTAGATACAAAAAAATATGTGCAAAAATTCTAAAATTGAAAAGTTCGTAATCGAACTTTATAATATTTTCTTAATATTCTACAGTATTTGCTCCGAAAATATTACCCTACCCCTGCAGTAAAAAAGAAATGGCGATAATCACAAATTTTGGAACATATTTTCCCCAGTTTAGGAATTTGGATTTTTTGTTGGGAATAAAGTGTTACTTAAAATAATATCCAATTTTTAGCGATTTTTCTTTTCTTACTGGAGGATAAAATTTCTTTTGTTCTAAAGAAGAACACATAATTTAGGTCTTCTTCGTCATTGTCAATTTTGCAAAAGAAGAAAATTTTTCTTCGTGTACAATATTTCTTCTTGCCCAGGAAGCGTTACCCTAAATAAAGAATTGGCGACAATTTTTGTAAAAATCCCCAATATTGGAATAAATGCAGAAAGTTGTTAGGCATTATTTTCGTAGATAGTTCTTCCGCTAAATTGCAAAATTTCCTTATGACACCTTAATTGTTGTAGATTTTACCCAATGTTCAATATGAATTTGTTTTCTAAAAGACTTACTTTTTAATAAAATTTTTATTATTTTTTACGTGCAATGTTTCGCTATTAATTATGTATTATTAAAATTCTTGTTCTGTTTTTCCCAAAATGCTATAACTTGTTTATAAAGATTATATATTTCTGCTTTACATTTACATATAATACGATTTGTCTCTCCCAGTGAAATCGTTGCATACCATGGAAGACACAGATATATGAAGACTATATCAAAATCTAAACCGAGCTGTCTAAATTTTGCAAGTGTACAAAAGGTAATATGCATCAAGATTCATTACATCTTATACGACTTTTAATTTTAACGATAAGATTTTCTTATATTCCAACAGACTCTGTCTTAGGTTGTACTTACCTGCCTTCATTAAGACACATATAGTAAGTTTATACTTTTTCATCTAAATAAGCACAAAAGGGTCCGGAAATGCCTAACATCGCATAGACGGTTAACTAAAATATGACAAATTTACATACAAATTATTTTATGCAGACAATATATTCTCGAAAGCAGTGAGTACAAACATAAAAACTATATTCCATCCATGGAAATTGCTGCTAACAAAATGTATCTATCTTCCAAAGTTGGGAAGTGGAATTGCAAATTAACTAAAATTTTAAAATAACGTTGAAACAAAATAAAATGTATAGGAATCCAATTGAACTCCGCCCGCTTCGTCAGGCAAAAAGCATACAAAAATTCTCCAAAAGCGATTAAAAAAGTAAAAAAATGGACGTAGCTTATATCAATATTTTTATACCCTCCACCTCCAGGATGGGGGTATACTAACTTTGTCATTCCGTTTGTAACACTTTGAAATATCGACCTCAGACCTTATAAAGTAAAGACCCTATATATTCTTGATCGTCATAAAATTCTTAAGACGATGTAGCCATGTCCGTCTGTTGAAAGCACTCTACAATCTAAACGAAAGGAGCTAGGACGTCCACATTTTCCTTAAATGCGCTTAGAGTCGTAGATCGGTTGGGATTGGGAACTTGGGCGAAATCGGCCCAAAGGGAAAAAAATCACAAGGACTAAAAATATCCATAATAATGCCTAATATTCTAGCGTATTTAAGCATGTTTTTTGAATATGTCTGTTTATATTTGCTTGATATTTAGTATGCGCATTCCCCTTATAGCAAAAACGTGCACCATAAAGTGATTCTTATTTGTAGGGGGTGAAATGGGGCAAAGAGGGATAAAAATGGTACATATTAAACGACAACAGCTAGAAACGCGAAATTCGGTGTGCACATTCCTCTAATTGAGTAGATACATAATATAAAAATATTTTTCCAAATTCGTACTTTTAAGGGGTACAGTGGGAATAGAGGGATAAAAATGGTACCAAACAAACGATTGTACCTAGAATAATGAAATTCGGTGTATACATTCCTCTGATTGCATGTAAAATACACGGATTTTTCAAAATTCGTACTTTTTGGGGTTAAAATGGAAAAAGGGGATAAAAATAGTACCAATCAAATGACCGCAGCTAAAGTCATGAAATTCGGAGTATACATTCCTCAGACTGTGTAGACACGAAAAAAAACTGATTTTTCAAAACTCGTACTTTTTGGGGTCAAAATAGAAAAAAGGGATCAAAATAGTACCAACCAAATGACCGCAGCTAGAGTCATGAAATTCGGAGTATACATTCCTTTGCGTACGTAGACATGAAAAATAAAAGCTTTTTTCCAAAATCGTACTTTAATTCGGTGTTTACATTCCTCTGACTGCATAGACACGTAAAATAAAAAGTTTTTTCCGAATTCGTACTTTTTCTTTTACGGCAAAAATTGGCTGAATCATGAAGTTAGGTTACTTTGCACTATGTACGTCTGATAATGGATTTTCAAAATTTGTACTTTTGGAATTAAAATAGAATGGAAATACAACCAACTGTAGCACCCACTATCTACCAATATTTATGGTATTTAGGCTTTTTGAAAACACAAATATAAGAATATTTATTTTTTGATTTGAAATAAATAATGGTTTGAAATAATAAAAATATTATATTTATTTATTTATATATATATTTTTATTTGTTTTGGTTTGGCTATATTAAAAAATTATATTTTCCTGTAATATTACTGCACTTCTACGAAAACCGACAACCTCTGTGGAATGCAATCCATGGTGGAGGGTATATAAAGTTCGGCCCGGCCGAACTTAACGCCATTTTTACTTGTTTCTTCTGATACGTAATCTAAATGAAGGAACGGCGGTCGTTTAAAAAAATCTTTAAACGGGGAGATTAAATTAAATAGATTTCCTGCTGATGTCGTTACTGCTGCTCGGATTCATGTCCCACCTGATTTGAAGTTAGAGTTTCCAATAATGGACGAAAATTGTTCTCACTGATATTCTAAAATATTTTGGATTGGTAATGAAATACTTGTAATAAAGCTGAATATAAAAGGTATCATATAGTCTGCCCACCCGACTTTAGTCCGTCTTGATTTGTTTTCCTTCAAATTAAATCGCAAAAATCTATCATAACTATATAATGAAATGGTCAACAACACACAATACAACCATTCCCAGACACACAACAAACACAAATCCATGGTCAATTCTGGGAACTGTCTTCGACATTTAATCATCATACACAATGGAATGGAATGAAATGTCATCACTCCTTCCCTCATCGGCCAATTACTAGTATATTCCAAGAATGCCACTGAACAAATAAACACACACACACAAAGAATGAGCTGAGACGTCAATGATGTTCAAAAGGGCCACAGAATAGAAAGCGAAAGGCATGTGGCTGGATGGTTGGATGGCTGGATGACTGGCTGGCAACATAATGAAACCGAGCAGCAATGGCAGCATCACTTAACACAAATGAAAATGTAATGGACACCTAATAGACCATGGCCAACGGATGAGACGCTCAGTTGGACATATTTAATAACTTCCAACGCAACAACAGCCGTAACGGAAAACACCGAGCGACGTAAGTACCAGTATTTATCGAGTGAAAATCCATTGACAGCTCACAATTATTAGCGCCTCATTTGCCACCAATGTGCGCAGCACAGCGCCTGTCGCCTGCTGCTGTAACATGGTGTTGCTGTTGTCGGTGTCAATGTAGTTGTCCTTGTCGCTGATGTTGATCAACAATCATATTGCGTGGTGTTTAGTAATTAAACAAAAGGTCCTAAGGAACACACGAACACACTGGAGTCGTCGCTGGCCTTAGTGTCGTGCGAAAATAAACAGAGAGAGAGGGAGAGAGAAAACAAACAATTAGTTGCCAATTAATACAAATTAACACAATGACTTTGTTTTAACGTCATTTCGCTTTCTTCGCTGGCATCGCCATCGTCATCGTCATGGCCATCAGCAGCCTCATCAAATGTGTTGTGGCCGATGTCAGCAGCATCATTCACGACAATCTCATTATTTTCTAGAATTCCAGCGACCATGAACCTAACTAAATAAGCCACATTGGCACATGGCAGACAGACTCCTACTAGGAGAACGGCATGAGAAGCGAGCTGAATGAAAAATGTAAGCAAAATATTAAATAAGACCCCATGTGTATGTAAATACTACACCAACACAAAACCAAAAAGGAGTGGGCATTTGGTAGGACTATCTTCCCTGTGGTATTTCCAAATGCGGCTTTGCAGGTCCACAATACAAAAGCAACTAATCAAAGCTAAACATTACCTATTATTAACCTTCACACACATAAGTGAAAAGACAAACCCCATAGGTAGCACATTGGGGAAATCTTGTAGAAAGTCCGGATGCCCTATATTTGAAAAAAAATAATTTTTAGTGTATTCTCTCGGATCGCAACTTCTCAGTGTGGATTTCCTTTAGCTGTCTTTGTAAATGGTGATTTTTTATCTATTATCTTTTTGGCAATGCTGGTTTAAACAGCTGACGCACGTTTCGTGTTTTGTTTCACTGTCAAACATCTTCAGTTTGGTCTATAATTTAACCATGAATCGTCTTACAAACGAACAACTCTTGCAAATTATTGAATTTTATTATCAAAATGCGTTCTCTGTTAAGAAAGTTCATCGCGCTTCTTCAGTTCAGCGACGAAGCTCATTTTTGGCTCAATGGATACGTAAATAGGCAGAATTGTCGATTTTGGAGTGAATAGCAGCCAGAAGCATTGCAAGAGCTACCAATACATCCAGAAAAAGTCACAGTTTGGTGCGGTTTATGGGCTGGTGGTGGTCATTCATTCATTCTTCAAAGATGATGCGAATCGTAACGTAACTGTGAATGGTGAGCGCTACCGTGAGATGATATCCATTTTTTTTGCCCAAAATGCATGAGGTTGTCTTGCATGACATGTGGTTTCAACAAGACGGTGCCACAGCAAGCGCAACCATGGACTTATTGAGAGGCGAGTTCGGTGAACATTTTATTTCACGTTCGGGACCGGTCAATTGGCCGCCTAGATTGTGCGATTTAACGCCTTTAGACTATTTGTTGTGGGGCTATGTTAAAGCTCATGTCTATACAGACAAGCCCGCTCCAATTAACGCAGTGGTAGACAACTTTGAAGCATTTATTCGTGAGATACCGGCCGAAATGTTGGAAAGAGTATGCCAAAATTGGACTAAGCGGATGCACCATTTGAGGCGCAGTTAAGGTCAACATTTGCAAGAAATAATCTTCAAACATTAAATTATATGGACCGTACTATCGATTCAAATAAAGATTTCATGCAATTATCTGATTTTTATGTGCTTTTTTTTTGAAAAATTTTCCTATAGCTTTTAAAAAATCACCCTTTATTTCAAAGAGTAGTTTTTACGGTGTTCATACCGGTTCTAAACTGATATTTTGGGGATAATAGATGCAGGACGAAAAGTAATGATTGGTTGATATATTATTAAAACAAGTAAGGAAAGGCTAAAGTCGGGCGGGGTTGACTATATAATATTCTACACCGCTCCCTGAGTATATACCTCGCTTTGATTACTAAAACCAGGTATTTCATGGTAGCAATTTTATGTAGTTCATATAAATTATACAGCTACTATTATTCATATTTAGTCAAATTTAATGAATATGGTAAATTCATAAATTCCATTTGGGTTACACCAAAGTATGGACGTATGGGCATCTCCCAAACAAGTATGGAAAGGCTAGAAACGGACGGAGCCGACTATATGATACACACCACTTTCTATCTCACTACAATTCAATTCGGTAAAAAAGTGAAATCAGGACGGATTTTTGAATCCTGTAAATGTATGTGTTTGACAAAAAATGTTAAATCGGAAAGGGGGTATATTGAAACCTGGAACGATGTGACTCTTTCACCATGTATGTTTATTGGTGAAATATAATATGTAAAGTTTGGCCAAAATCGGTTAAATATTCGGGAGCAACATTTTTATTGGGGCTATATCTAAATCTGAACCGATCTTACTCACTTTCACCATAGGTGTTTCTAGTTCGATTATAAAATCTTCTGCTAATTTTAAAGAAAATCGGGTTCAAAATGTGGTTTCTAGAGCGGAAAAAGTCAAATCGGGAGCGACATTTGTATTGGGGCTATATCTAAGTCTGAACCGATCTTACCCACTTTCAGCACAGGTGTTTCTAGTTCGATTACAAAATGTTGTGTGGTTTCTAGAGCGGAAAAAGTCAAATCGAGAGCAACATTTGTATTGGGTCTATATCTAAATCTGAACCGATCTTACCCACTTTCAGCACAGGTGTTTCTAGTTTGATTATAAAATGTTCTGGCAATTTTAAAGAAAATCGGGTACAACATGTGGTTTCTAGAGCGGAAAAAGTCAAATCGGGATATTTAAAAACGTGGATCAATATGGTCCACTTTTACTGTGGATATTCCGAGGTGACATGTTTTACATGATTTGATATAGAATCGAATAAAATGTGAACTATACAGCGGTAATACGATAAATCGGAGGGACATTCGTATGGGACCAGCAACAAAACATCAACCAATATAGTCGATTTACACTTTAGGTGTTTTCAGTTTTATATAAATTATCTTGAAATTTGATCAATGTCTTATGTATGATATCGGTTTAAGAGCAGTATGAATTGGAGGGAGCAATTTGTATGGGGCTATACATGAGTTTAATGACATGATATGTAATATGATCAATACTATGGAATAGATCATATGGAGTATTTGTATGGGGCTGATCCGATTTTCTTTATATCCCGCCAAAAAAAGTTACTCCTATCAAATTTCACAACGATCGGGCAAAAAATGCGACCATGACTTTGATTACATGCTTTATATTGACAAATGGACGGATAGGTAGACAGATGTGCCCAGCTTGGGTGTTTATCGCTATTATTTATTGGTGTTACAAATATTTGACACCCATTTGGGTGTTACAAACAAATGCAGAAAGACATAATACCTTCGTCTATGCCCTAAGCTCCATCCTATGCAGGATGAGATAAGAAGTTCATCGTTCCTGCCACTTGTTTTGGGCAGGATGAGTGCAACATTAACTTCTCTCGATATAATTATTAATTTTAACCTCCAGCAGTCAGGGCAAACATCCTCAAACTAGTTTATTTAAGCTCTTACATTAAATTGAACAGAATCACATGTCTCATGGGATTTGCTGCTAACGTACGTATGAGATTGAACGTCGTTGTTAATAGTTTTCACTTCTTAAGAACACAACTTACAATCCTCAATACCAAGAATTCTTGATTATTTCCACACTTGTTCAAAAGATTCCAGACGATTCTGCAAAACTTCGTCTTATTTCCTTTCCATTGAGGTTTACACTTCATCAAATAGTGTGGTTTCCTCTGACACTACATTCATAATGACGCCCTCATATTTCCACTATCTCGTCTAAATTACAATATGCCAGGATGGTGCTGACAGCGAAGACTCATGTCCTTGTTCCCTCTTCCCCTATCCTCTATCATCCCGACAGTACGGGTGACTATGATGTTTCCACGTCATTTTGCTTAGTTACGTGTTTCTCGCAAGTCTTCTCCGCCTCGCACACGTAGAGTCACGTAGTTTCTCCCACAACATTGTCATCATCACACCCGTGTCGTCATGGCCACTGTTCCTACAGCAGATGCTTTGCGCCATCTATTTATTTGTTATCGCACGACGTAAGTATTTGTTTTAAACGCCTTTGTTTAAGATTGAAATTCCTCATCATTTGTTATAAGGATTTCTTTCTTCTTATATTCTTCGTGGTGTTGTGCAATTTTTCTTAATTTGTACGAGATCATTAAGAACTATTGTCAGCCCACGCTCACAGGGTATTTTCCACCAGTCAAACGTTTTTCTTTCGTTGTTGCTCTTGCTGTTGTTGTGAGTGCATGATGTCGTGCCACTATGACAGATATTAATACTAATTAACATTTGTACGAAATAAAGATTAATTTAAATTAAACAGTCACCATGGGTGACAATTCTCGGCGGGGGAGGCAGGCAGGCAGGCAGGCTAAGTTCTTAAGTAGTGGCAATTTTTAATAATGACATTTTATGAAATGTTTAGTGCGATTTGACTAGATTGTTTCAGCATCTGTTTTGAAATGAGTTGACAAAATTGAGTGGTGGTAGCTAGGTATGATGCCTCCTTATTATACGTGACGCGTTGAAAGCAACAGTCCACAGGGAGATTTGAAAGATGGGGAAATAATTATGGTACGGTTTGATCCATTTTACAAAATTTTAACACAGAAGAAGCTAAAGTATTGGCGAACTAATGTTCTGCGATAGGAACGTCCAGGTGAAATAGTGTCTCGAAAAATGTCTTTATGCCCGTATTTTTGGCAAAAAAATATAAGCGGGAGCTTCTGAGGTAGAAAAATTGAAAATCAAAAAGGCGTATTCAAAGTGATTGCCACGATTTTTTCATTACACTATGCAATACAAAATTCCGTGTCGGGGACCTAACTTTTTTTGTGCATTGAGATATACTGTTCATTAAAAACATATCCAAAATTATTTATTACAATTTCTATTCAAATTTTCGTCGAAGATACCCTTAATATTGTTCTTATAATTTTGGAAGTTTAACATCTTGGAAGAAGATCATACGCTAAATTAAAAACTACAAAATTTGGGGTGGACAGTTGGCAAAAGAATGATTTTGTTGAAAAAAAGTTCCTTGCTGTTTTGGAAAACCCCATAAAAATAAGGTCCAAAGATTCAAAACCAACTTTGTTTATTAACCCTCTCATGCCCGAATTTTCTTCTTAATAAATATATAAAACTTACTATGCTTTTGGATGAGGTATGGGTCTAAATACAGGACATGAGTAGCAGGATGTTTCTTAAAATCATTATACTGCAGATATCGGTTAAACAAAAAAATATTTGTAATGGTTTCTTCATTTTAAAAATCTTTCTTTATATATCTCTTCGAATAGCAAAGACAGTTTTTCTTGTACTTGAAGAAATCCACTAAAAATAAGAAGAATTTTTAAACAATTTCGAATTACAAGAAACTGAAACAATTTAAATTTGAGACTTCACTTTTGTTTTCACCTTCCTATGCAAACCCAAGTTACCGAATTTGTTGGTTCCCTTTTAAATATTCCTTGTTACATATGTAAACAAGAATAAAAATTATTAATTCTGTAAATTTTAAAGATTTTATAGGACTAACTCGCAATGTTGCCTATATGGCACATTAGGCATGATTATTACACATTAGGCATAAATTATTTTATTGAAGAAAACAATTAATGCAAAAACGCCTGGATAAATGTAGAGGTAATATAATTTCAAAAAGTCGCAGCAAAAAGAGAACACCCGAAGAAGTGAAAAATATATTCATCTTGTGATTCGGAAGTAGTGAAAATTGGTATCTTCACCAATGATTTCAAACTGGAGTTGTCATAGGAGGGTTGTCCTTTATTTTGAAGGACTTAAAAAAAGTTATTTTAAAGCTTTGCAAAGAAGAAACCACATTTACACTTTCTGTTTTAAAAAAATCCGACGCTACTGGGGGTAGAACAGTGGACCTTCTGGTTGATACTACGCCACTCAAACCACACTCGGCTATCATCTGTTGTGAGTGCAGAATAACTAAAGCAAACCATTTTGTTTGATCTGACAATAGGAAACTTTTATGTAGTATGAATTAATATGTAACGCAAATTAATATTTAAATAAATTAGCATTAAATAAATGAAGACTACTTAATTTTACTGATATTAATAATTAATAACAAATTAAATCTTTGAAGTACCTTAATTTGGCAATAAATTTGTTAAAATATGTTAAAATTATACAACATTAAATTTTATTTTTTACCTTATACAAAAAAATTATAAATTATTAAAAAAAAAGCAAAAAAAGATTTTTCCGAGCTACGATTCGAACCCGAAACTTCTGGGTGCAAAGCGGACACCTTACCTTTGTGATCTCATACTAAAAATTTGTTCCACGGGAACTTGTGAAAATGCTATTCGTAAAATGTTACGGGATATTAACATATGCTCCACTTTTTTGGAAGTTGTTAAAAAGAACTTCCTCAAAAAAAATAACATTTGAATTTTGAGATGCGACTAAAATGTGGTTGCTAAGGAAGTATTTCAAATTTTTTTGCTGGCAGCGATTGAAAGACTGAATTCTTGTTTATGTACTTTACCATATAAAGCTGGGATATTATCCTGGCTCAAGTACATTTTGCATCTATATTTTATAGAATGCACATTTATTTTATTATGGTGATTCATTGTTGTATGGGTAGTCACATCGATTGCGAAATTTGTACTAGTTGGGCAATTTAAAATTTGAACTACTGTTGCTTTGACTTTGAAAGGTAGAATAACATTAATTTATATTAGTGGTATGTATGGTTGACCTTTTGATGTGTTGCGTTTTGTATTTTGTTCGGCTTGAGGTCAGTTTTTTCAAATAATAAAACAAAAATGACTATTTTATTATTTTCTTGTTTTTTATTTCCCAATATTTCGACCAACTCCGTTCCGTCAAGGGTCTATTACGAAAAACACAAATTATTCAATTACAAGTTACAAGCATTAACAATCAAAAAATATCACAATATTTATATTAACATTTTTAAAAAGTTTTTCACAATAGGAAAATTCTCCTGCCACTCTCTGCAAGCTTACTACTGTCTAATTTGTCGCCTATGTTTTTCCACCGTGTTACTATATATTTTAGCACAACCGTCTGTGTCTCTCTTATAATTAAGCCTTTTTCCAGGGGAGACGGAGGAGATAATTGACGATCTGACCGATTTTCACCATAGCTATTTCCACTTTAATTATAGGGTACTGTGCCAAATTTGAAGCAAATCGAATAAAATATGTGGTTTCTAGAGCGGAAAAAGTCAAATGTGGAGCGACATTAATATGTGGGCTATATCTAAATCTGAACCGATTTGCTTCAAATTAAACAGCGTTCGTCCTTGATCCACAAAACTTACTTGTGTCAATTTTTGTTAAGATCGGGCTATAGTTGCGACCTGTAATTTGATTACAACAATAGATGGACAGACAGACGGACATTGCTAAATTGACTCAGAAGGTGATTCTATAATAAACGATGGGTCTAACTCGTTTCCTTTTGAGTGTTACAAACAAATGCACAAAGACATAATACTCTCGTGGAGTGTATAAAAATCAGTACTTTTTTATAGCCAATTCTAGTTTAAGGTATTAAATGTCCCGTCTATTGTATTCTGTTGTTGTAGTTCGTATATACTAAACAAAATTTAAAAATATTATTTTTTTAATTCTTTTACGTCTACAATATAGTTTTCTTCGTTAGAATGCTAAGTATTCTTTCTGCATATGAGTTATTTTTCCTTGAAATTAATTTCAGAAAAAACAATATTGTAGTACAGAGTTACAAGCCGAACCAAAATTATCGGCGGCGGCGCTACCCAAAATGGGTCGGCACGGCGGCTTTCGGCTGATTTACCGGCTCGTTTTGTCATTCGGTCACCCCTATTGCGAAATGTATTTGCTAATTTTGGGAAAAGGAAGGAACAATCTTTATTGGTTTTTAATACTTTTTCTTTTATTTTTTGGCAAGTAGTTCAATAATTGTTAATATTAGCCGATATGTTTCTATAATTTCATATTATTATCCCATACAATTATTTTTTGGGTGTGGAAATCCATTGCAAAAATTTTTATAATATGGATGAATTTAATAAGGTCCAAAAGTGATCGAACAGTGCAAATGGTATTGTAGTCGGAGGACAGTGCAACTTTATGTCCTAAATATACATGTGTGTGCCGACGAAGATCATCGTTGCGAGATTTGTGGTTTTGTGTCCACACAAGAGAGGCAAAAGAGAAACATCTTCAGATTAAACACCCACTTTGCATAGAGTAACAGTTGTTTATTGTTTTTATATGAACCCATGGCCACGCATACTGGAATTGACTTACATATATAAATGCGACTTTCAAATCAAAATACAAAACTCAACTTACTCTAGACGTCATAGTGGGATACAAAATTCAAAGAAAGATCCAAAGGTAGTAGGTTGTTTAAGTCGACAGTTATATTTTCTTTTGTAATATTAAGTGGGTTGTCTATTTATACACTCCACGAGAGAATTATGTATTTGTGCATTTGTTTGTAACACCCAAAAGGAAACGAGTTAGTTAGACCCATCGTTAATTGTACAGATCGGCTTAGAATCACTTTCTGAGTCAATTTAGCAATGTCCGTCTGTCTGTCCATCTATTGTTGTAATCAAATTACAGGTCGCAATTGCAGTCCGATCTTAACAAAAATTGGCACAAGTAAGTTTTGTGGATCAAGGACGAACGCTATTTAATTTGAGGCAAATTGGTTCAGATTTAGATATAACCCCCATGCAAATGTGGCTCCCGATTTGACTTTTTCAGCTCTAGAAACCACCCGATTTTCTTTAAATTCTGCACATTACCTTATAATCTAACTAGAAACACCTGTGGCGAAAGCGGGTTTAGATCGGTTCAGATTTAGATATAGCCCCCTACAAATATCGCTCCCAATTTGACTTTTTACGCTCTATAAAGCACATATAGTACCCGATTTTCTTCAAATTTGACTTAACACCTTATAATCTAACTACACCATTTTCAAGTGTAATTCAAAAGACACCATTTGAAATTCAAAAATTCCATTTTATATTCAAAAAATATCAATTGAAATTGAAAAAATATCATATGAAATTCAAAACTCATCATTTGTAATTCAAAATTCCTCATTTTTAATTCAAAAGACACGATTTGAAATTCAAAACTCGTCATTCGAAATTCAAAACTCGTCATTTATAATTCAAAATACTCCATTTGAAATTCAAAAGTTTTCATTTGAAATTCAAAAATTATTCCATTTGAAATTCAAAAGATTCCATTTGAAATTCAAAAATGTAAACAAAATTATTTAAGAAAAATATACATTAGGTGGGGTAGCATTTTTTTCTGCAAATTTGGATATTCTGCAGTTTTGAAAACAGATGTAATAATATGATAAGCAAATAATAATTATAATGATGTAAAATGTCGGTAATTTCATATATAGTTTATAACCTTCACCAGCTCTCTGACATCTGCATATAATTTATAAGAACTTGCATTTTACTTAGGGTCGGATTATTTGTGTGGGAGGTATAAAAATCATAACTATTTTACAGGTATAAAGTGATTGTAAAACCATTTCCAATATTAAATTGTTAGTGATCAGTTTTATTTTAACCAAAGCTTATGCCAATTTGTGGGAGAGGTCTTGTAATATTTCTCAATGGGTAATGTTCTTATTTTTATATCCTCACTCCACAGACTTTCTATCTATCAATCTAAATGGGGGTAAATCTGTTTTCTAAACAGCAGTATATTAAAGTTTACAGAAATAAATAAATGCTACTCAACCTAATGTATATTTTGCTTAAATAATTTTGTTTGCCCTTTTTGAATTACAAATGGAATAATTTTTGAATTTCAAATGAAAACTTTCGAATTTCAAATGGTGACTTTTGAATTACTTATGTCGAGTTTTAAATTACAAATGAAGAGTTTTTAATTTCAAATGATGTCTTTTGAATTTCAAATGATGTCTTTTGAGTTACAAATGACGACTTTTGAATTTCAAAAGTTGTCTTTTGAATATCAATTGACATATAGTCGGCTCCGTCCGACTTTAGCCTTTCCTTACTTGTTTGGTAGTAAGATTTGACATAGCTACAACTCCATCAGAGCTAAAAAATTATCGGCGGCGAGATTGAAGTCAATATGAGCCGTTGAAATCGGCGGCGGTGCGGTTCGTGCAGAAACAAGCAGCGGCGGCGGCTTGTCGGCTAAAAATCGGTCGGCTTGTATCTCTGTTGTAGTATTCGCATTGAGAGCAAACTAAGAAAGAAGAATCTAAAGGACCCTGATCAAAATTTGGACATATTAGGTCCACTTTCAATATATGGGCAACTCCCAAAAAAGGTCTACCAAATAAATGATATCCACAAATGAAGACCACACTAATAGCTTTTAACTTTATTTTTATCCTTATTTCGACAATTTTTTATTATGGGATTTGAAGTTAACTTGTTCTCTTTTATTTGTATTAATAGCTGAAATGTTATAACGAAAA